>OU612045.1:175172250-176602250 GCA_914767935.1 Coremacera marginata | reverse complement strand
GTATATACAGGGTGTCCCGCAATTGAGTGCAGCTATTTACGGAGCTGAAAGGTTATGTCGAGCTGAGCAAAATATCGTATGGGATGGGGGATCTATTTTCACATTCTGAGGAGCTACAGGGTTAATTAATATTTCACAACTTTGATTCACGTTATTGTTTCTAGCAGAAAAACTAACTTACATAGGACTTATTTTGATAGCTCATTTTAAAGCTCATTGATTGCATTCATTTTTTCAAACCATTGATTGTTTGTATTCATTGTATTTTATTATAAAATGGATTGTATTAATTTTTTGAAACCATTGATTGGGATTTGAAATTTCAAGTCCCAATCAATGATTAAAAAATGAATGCATTAAATTTTTTTTAAAATTTCAACCAAAATCAATGGTTTGAAAAAATGAATACAATCAATTTTTCAAATCATTGATTGTGATGTGAAATTTCAAGTCCAAACCAATGATTTAAAAAACGAATCCATTCATTTTGAATATAAATCACAAATGATTGCATTCTTTTACAGCTCTGCTTTCACAACATTCGATTCTACGAAAACCGCAAATAACGAACAAGCAAATTGAATCCATTGAGTACCTTATATAACGAACAAAATAAATAAAACTGTTCTCAGTTTAACGAACAACATTCAAAATCGGTAAAAATAAATGTAAATAAAATTTCGTGTACCTATGACCACGGGAACCACAGGAACCGAAAATATAAGAATTCTAAAAAAATATTTCTGATTTCCATTCGAAAAACTTTTGAAGCACGTTCTCATCAACTCAAATTTTTATTTCAATAAAATGATTTTTCAAAATGCTTCTTCTAATCATTTTAGTATAAAAAAGGCCATTTGATTTTAGTACTCGGCTTAGCGAAAAAATCAATTCTACGAATTGGCCTGACAATCATTGTGTTCGTTAAATCGAAAAACTACTGTATTAAAAAAACATTTCAAACCCTCAACATGAAAAAATACAGCAAATAAATAAACAAACATTGGCAGGGAAAAAAAACAAAAAAAAAAAAAGACAAAATACCGGCACAAAAATATGAATCCAACAACAATACACAACTTTATCTAGCACAAAAAAGAAATAAAAACAAACACAGCTGTTCTCCAAAAACAAAAAAGTGCCCCTAAAATCTAATTCATTCAATCATATACAAATAAATAGAAATTTTGTGCAAAATATCCCAAAACAAAAGCGAATGCAACATAAATACTGGGAAATTTTGAGCGAATGCGTGCTTGCAACATGTTCGTACAACGAAGCGTTGCGAATCAAACCAGTTTTATTATTGTTGTTTTCGTTGCCGGACAAAAAATTCCTTCACACTCAACGCAGCTGATTCAGAAACTTATTTTTCGCTGGCTCAGTCAACGAAGAGCTGCGCGCGTAAACGTTACAATTATTTGCTGCTGATGTGAAAATTGAAGAAAATAATTAAATAAATTTTTCAAATTAATAAAAACAAAAAAAAAAAAAAAACTCAGAACGGACGGTTGCATCTGTAGCGTACTCGAAAGTGCAACTCATGGATTTAAGTATGCACAAATAAATATTTCGCGGTTTTAGTTTCATTTAAGATTCTGTAAATGTTGCAAAGTATGCGACAGATACTTTAGTTGAATTTTCAAAATAAAGTGTTTGTGCAAATTTAATTGAAAACAAAAACTTTCAGTGTTCAATAGAGGATATCTTAAAAAAAAAAAAAGGTCTTTTACATGTTTAGCATATTTAATGCGAACAACTTGCTAGTGCATTTTTTTTAAGTCTTAAAAAAGTAACGCTGCAAAAGCGCATAAAAATTTTTATTTATTGGAAATTCTTCTTGGCTGCATAGCATTGCATGTAAGCGGCAGAGCAGCACGAAAATTTTTTGAAATAACCCAAAAAACAAAAAAAAGAAACGACAAAAAATAACCTTAAAGCTACTTGCTTGGTTCCTGCAGCAACAGATACTTTTGTATCTTTGAGTGGACGTGCATGATTTATGCGTATGCATTTTTCTACCTGTGACGACGCTCAGGCTTAGTTAGTGTTGCCAGCTTATTGTAACAGTTTTATAGCGGAAAATTTAAATAAAAAATATTTTATAAGATCTTATATCTTCATTTAAATTAAATTTAAAAAGTAAATTCCCAAACAATGCTTGTCACCAGCAGTAACGAGCCGCCGCTGGAAAATGCGCGTCCACCTTCGCGCGCCCCCTCCATACTCGATAGTCCAACTCTGGCACGTGTGGAACGTGCTCGCTTGAGATTGGAAGCATCGAGTCAACAACAATTGCAGCAACAGCAGCAATTCTTTGGCAACGTTAGCGGTGGCGGCGGCGGCGGCAGCAGCAGCGGCAGCGCCAGCAATGCAACCACCATGAATCGTGAGGATAGCCTAGAGCGCAGCATACTGGATCCAAAGGTTGGTACTACTACCTACATATATATATTGCCTGCGCCTTATTGCCTCAAAAGTTTTTGTCTAAAACTTGAATCTGGTGCTGGGCCATGTTGTTAACTTGTTTATGTGTGTGCCTGTCGTGGTGTGTTTGTGTAAGTTTGAAATTTTTAAATGCGTTCAACTGGGCTAAAACAGCATTGAAATACAGCGCACGAAATGGCTAGAATAAAAAGGATTAAAAAAATATTTGTTGGTTGTTCTTTTGCTGCTTGCTTAGGTATACATTATTTAATTAGGGTTTAAAAATGGGCAAAACATTCGAAAAAAAAAAAAATGTTTCCCAAATTTTTGTAATACAGTTCTTGGATAAATTTTGGGGTTGGATATAATTCTTGTTTCTTCATTTCCTTTTTGTTTAGCAATCTTAAAAATGCGTCAAAGTTTTGAAAACTTTTGAAGGAGATTTTCGTGTGACAAAAAAATTTTACATTAAATTTCAAGTTATTAAGTTTGAAACTAAAACTTGAGCTTAAATTTTAAAAGCTATAAATTTCAATCTGTGTAGAAATCTTGTATAACTTTTCAAATTTTGGCCTTCCTTCTTTCCATCCTTCCTTCCTTTCTTCCTTCCTTCCTTCCTTCCTTCCTTCCTTCCATCCTTCCTTCCTTTCTTCCTTCCTTCCTTCCTTCCTTCCTTCCTTCCTTCCTTCCTTCCTTCCTTCCTTCCTTCCTTCCTTCCTTCCTTCCTTCCTTCCTTCCTTCCTTCCTTCCTTCCTTCCTTCCTTCTTTCCATCCTTTCTTCCTTCCGTATTTAACACACTGTATGAATTTTAAATATTTGTCTTGAAATTTTTTTTTATTAACTCTTTTAGTTATAAGCTGTCTATCGTTCGATTCCGGGGAAAAAAAACTCATACGTGCCTTCGAGTTTTGAGTCAGATATCAGTAAAAGTAAAAAAAAAAATCTAAAGATATTTTTATTCGATAAAGATGTGTCACCACACACACACAAATTAGTTGAATTGAAGTTCTTATCAGTTCTTATCAAAAGGAAACTAAATATTTGACGAGTTTTTTATGATGAGATTAAATCAAGAATGTTTCTTAAAAATTTTAATTAAAAACTCAAAGTAGTTTTATATCTGACTTTATTACTGAAAACTGCATTTATTGACAAACATTAACAAACAAGAAATTTTTTTAACATGAAAAATCTTAAATTCGAAACCAAAATTTAAATAATTTTTGTTAAATTTTTTTTTTTTAACATATTCGTTGAGACAAATCTAAGTTAGACCAGGGTTATTCCATTGTGACTGATGTGATCATGCTACTCACATTTTTGGTTATAATTCAAAAATAAAAATTTTTTAACTAAAAAAAGGCTGCAATTCCCAAGACTACAATTTAAAAACGTTTTATAATTGGTAGACTCTGAAAGAACACGGTATCTGCTCAGAATGGTCATCAGAAGACCATGACGGGTGTGTCCGTGTGTCGACACGATTACAGCCGTAATTAAAAGCTATCGCGATGAAATTCAAATTATAAGTTTATTTTTAAAAAAACTAAGGAACTCTGTTAAAAATCGAAAAAAATTAAAGAAATGTCTTGAAATTTGGCACAAACGCTTTAATATATAATATGAACCATCTCTAGATATATGGCAAAATCGGATAAAAACCACGCCCACTTCCCATACAAAGTGGCTTTATTTTAAACGTAAAATCTCTTAAAAATCCACAAAAATTAAAGAAATGTCTTAAAATTTTGCGAATTAGCTTTGATATAACAGGTCATTCAATAAGTCCGTAGGATAAGTATGAAAAAAACAAAATTTTAATAAAACTCGATTATATTATTCAACCTAGTTGCCTTCGAGAGCGATACGAGTACAGCGATTTTCCAACTTTTCGATACCACTTTTATAGTACGATTCCTCTTTCTCGACAAAATAGGCCTCAGTTTCAAAGATTACTTCATCATTGGACTTGAATTTCTTTTCAGCAAGCATTCTCTTGAGATCTGAAAACAGAAAAAAATCGCTGGGAGCTAAATCTGGAGAATAAGGTGGGTGGGTACGCAATTTGAAGCCCAATTAATTCAATTTTGCCATCGTTTTTTTCGATTTGTGACACGGTGCATTGTCTTGGTGAAACAACACTTTTTTTCTCTTGCAAATGTGGCCATTTCTTGCCGATTTCCGCCTTCAATCGATCCATAAAGTGCACAGTAATAGTCGCTGTTGATGGTGGTTCCTTTTTGGAGATAGTCGATGAATATTATTCTTTTCGCATTCCAAAATACAGACGCCATCACCTTACAAGCCGACTGGTGGGTCCTTGCTCGCTTTGGCTTCGGTTCGTCGACTGCTGTCCACTCAGCTGTCTGTCTTTTGGCTTCTGGTGTGTAATAGTGAAGCCATGTTTCATCCATTGTCACATATCGACGATAGAATTCGATTTTATTGCGGTTTCACAGCGCCAAACACTCCTCTGAAGCATCAATTCGTTGTTTTTGGTCGAGTGTGAGCTCACGCGGCACCCACTTTGTACAGAGCTTTCGCATACCCAAATGTTCGTGTAAAATGGTAAAAACACTACCATCTGATATCTTTACAATGTCAGCTAGCTCTTGCACCTTCGATTTGCAATCGTTCATAACCAACTTGTGGATTTTTTTGATGTTATGTGGAATAACAGTCTGATTTGGGGGTCCACTGCGCTGTGCAGCATTTGTGCAGCATTTGTGCAGCATTTGTGCAGCATTTGTGCAGCATTTGTGCAGCATTTGTGCTGGTACGGCCCCGTTTAAATTCAACAATCCACTTTTCTACCATTTTTCTCGATGGAGCTGAGTCCGGATAATGTTTATCAAGCCATTGTTTGGCTTCCACTGTATTTTTTGTTCATCAAAAAGCAATGTTTTATCGAAACTCGAAATTCACTTTTTCCACTTTTTTTCTATAACTCACGAATCAATTGTCAGATTGTTGTCAAATATTTATTCGTATCGTTTGAAGGTTGGTACTAATTACAAATCATGTGGAAAAAATCTAGTAACGCCATCTATGTGTCATTTTATGGACTTTTTGAACGTACTGTTATAATATGAACCACGTCTATGGTATTTGGCAAAATCGGATCAAAACCACGCCTACCTCCCATACAAAATGAAGTAGGAAAACTTTCGTTAATATATAAAACTGAATGTCATCGTCGTGGCTAAAGGCATCGAATATACTTCAATATGGCCGCGGGGGGTATTTTAGCTTCGGCACCCTGCCGAAGCTCTATCTTACTAGTTTTTTTTAAGTTTTTTTTTTAGCGAATTTTAGTGCACGAATTTTGGTGAGATTTTGGTGTGAAAATAAAATCTTTCTTTGCTTGGAAAACGATTCTTTGCTACGTGGTCAGGTTTTGATAATAATTTATAAAATTTCAAAACTTTTCTAGCATGTAAAAGGATTTCCAGCTACATCGTGCCTAAACTTTTTTGATTCACTGTACATTTATAATTTTATTATTTTTAAACTTTGATACTAAATTGCTTTACTATTTAAAATCTTAAATTAAAATTATAGACTGCCAGAGCCATTAGGGATACTGTTCAATCTGAAATGATTGCTTTTGTAAAGTGCATTATACTGTTTGTAAAATTGTAAAATAAAAAGCTGGCTAGTAAGCAATAGAAATATTCAAGGACAATAAAACTAAATGGGTCGTACCTAATATGCTTTGTGAAAGGCTTTTTGTTGATATTGACTATATTTTCATTTTTACTTTAATACAAAAGGAGCTTTATTTTCAAGCAATTTAATTTCATAAACATCTTCTTGTCAAAATGGTTCGTACTTTTGAATCCCTTCTCTAACCTTCAATTCATTCAATCTCAAAATTTGTTGCTATATTTTTAACATAGCAGAAAATCATAAAACTGTTGAAAATTTTGTTAATGAAATTGTATTTTTTTTGCTTGATGTTATGCCTGTCAGTCACAAATCAATCAAAAATTAAATAAATTATAAGATTCATGTTTTGGTTTGATTTTTAATAACCGAAACAGATTTCAAGCAAATTATATTTTCATAAATAATTTAAATAGTTTTTGTCATGCTTTAAAATTATGTACAATGCAATCTTTAATTTTGCACGCAGGTTAAAGTTTTTAATATGTCGTCATGCACTTGAAATTTTTTTGTTTTCTTTCAAGCTTGCCAAATATTTTTTTGTGTTCAGTCGTATATGAAAGGCAGCTGTATTGCTTATCTATCTGTAGCAATTTGGCAACAGCACAGCAGGCAAAATAATTTCAAAATTTGTATTAAAATTTTGTTATAAATTTTTATTTTAAATTTACAAGTAGTAGAAAAATAAAACTTCATGAAGTGCGGACACACTTTCAATATTTGATAATTAAAAATTAGAAAATTTAAAATAAAAAATTAATTTTTTGAAATTTTTTCTAATAAAGTTAATTTAAGATCATTTAAAAAGTTTCAGAAAGTATTTGGTTTTTTCATGTTAAGTTATACTTTACACTTCCAATTTTTGATGATTAATTATAAAAAAAAAAAAAAAATTTAGAAAATTCAAAATTAATTTTTTTTTTTTTTAAATGTTTTGTGCAGAAGTAAATTTAAGCCTCTTTAAAAAGGCTCAAAAAGTTACATAATGCATTATGCTGTGCTTGTAACAAATTTGTATGTTTATCTTGTGCAAAATACCTTAATTTTTTAAAAATTCATAAGAAGAAATTTATAAAGTTCCTAACCATAGGTACTCATTTGGTTTATTTTTAGCAGATATCCTAAACTAGTTTTCCACTCCTCATGATTATCTGTTCTTACACTTTTGCTCTTTGTTATTCGTGCTTCTTTTTCTGCGAGCTATTATAATGCTTTCATGCTTATTAATAACCAACATCATTGGTCTCCTCAACCCCCTACAATCTATCACACTTCCGCTGATTTTCTTTTACTAAATTCCGCATTTGGCAGCTATTTAGCAACAGGCATTTTGGCCGCCCCTCCTACGCCAAAGTGTGGTGAAATTTTTTTTATGTATAATTTTTTTTTTTTGTAGGCATTTTCAGCAAGTTTCGAAAAGCATGTGTTCTCCATGCTGTTCCCGTTTTTTGCCAGCAGTCTGCTTTAGTTTTGTATTTATTCTAATTTTTTAAATTTTTTCTTAATTTTTACTCAAAATTCATGAATTAATTTTTATGCTTGCTTAATAGAGCCCTGCATAAATATATTCATCAAGTGAATATACCCTGATTCTCTGCTGTAGCAGTCACTGCAAGCAAAGCTGCAAGCGAATAAATGCAAACAACAGGTCGTGTAGCGCAGAGAATAACTTTTTATTTGTTCTCTGTTCTCTTTTCATACACTTTTGCACTGAGATGAGCTTGCGATCTACGCGTTGTTTTAGTTTTTTCTCTGAGCACTTAATAAACTACACGAATACTCAGGAATCTGCTGCAGTGACCTGAATAAGAGTTAATATGTTGGTTTTTCCCCGCAATAAGCTTTTGTTATTCTTAAGGGGGTCTTCTCATTGAGCAACTTTTTTTTTTAAACTTTTTTTTTTGCATTTATTTATAGCTTGGGTAGTTGTGAATATGCCCCTAAAAGGATTTTTAGAAATTCGAAATACTTTAGAAGATACAGCCTTTTTTGTGAAGCAAGGTCTGATGGACAAGAAGGTTATGGAGGTATTAAAACCAGCTTACGAAGCGCTGTCGGCAGATAATTTGCTTGAAAGATGCCTTGGATCTGAAACTCAGAATTCCAATGAGTCCTACAATTCTGTTCTTTGGTCACTTTCGCCCAAACACATCAACTCAGGCGCACGCACCATCGAAGTGGCCAATTTCATTGCAACGTGCCTCTTCAACGACGGTTTTATACCCATACTTAAAATTATGGGTTTGATGGGTATTGCGATTGGCAAAAACGCATACGAATACGCACTATCTCGCAATGAAGACACATTGAACCGATCAGAGACTCGAGCTGCGGCATAATCAAAAGCTGGCAGAACGGCTCGCAGAGCAGAGAGGGCAGCAGAAAGCAGTTTCTACGAAAAAGAGGAAGGTGGCCTGTATGGAGCTGGCATAGCCGACTAATATTTGTAAGTAAAAATTGTCAGCTCTTTAAAACTGCATTTAAACATTTTTGTTTTTTTTTTTTTTCCCAAAAAAATTACTTCAAACTTTAAACGCGTTTATCTCGAACCCACGTTTTTCGAACTGGCGGCCATGATATCTCCAGTTCAACTGAACCGATTTTCATGAAACAAAATGGAATCGACGCAGAATTGTCACCATTCTCGGGTGAACCTCGACCATAGTTTTAAAAAATTTTTTACTATTTTTTTTTTACACTAAACTACAAAAAAAAAAACCCGAAATTGAAATTTTTTTTTTAATGGCCGCCATTTTGTCAAAAAAAATCACAAAATTAAGCTTGAGGTTCACCCGAGAATTACATCTATACTGATTATAACCCCGTTTTTTTTTCATTTCAGACGCTCCGGAGACCCGGAATCGTGGCCGCCGTGACGACACCTTTTTTTTCACCACCAACTTTGAAGTCTCATTACTTTTTGAACAGCCCACGTATCGAGGCAAAAAAAATTTTTTTATTTACTTTGAACCTTTTGTATTACAATAAATAAAAAAAGTTTTCAATTATTCTTTGCGTTTTCAAATAAGAATTTTTTTAAAAAGGGTCCAAAAAACGGGTTTTGAATGAGAAGACCGCCTTAATGTTTATTTGTGTTATTTTTTGTTGCTTTATTCGCTTCGATACAAAAAACACTAAAACTGTCGAAAAAAGTTAATATCGGCCGTAGCTGAACACCTTTTTTTGTCCCTCAACATTTCTAATGAACACACCTACCCCTTATCTGTCACCCTTCTTTGGGTCCCCATACAAAAAACACAAAAGCTGTCGAAAATATTTTATATCGGCCGTAGCTGAACTCCTAGAGGGGTCAAATATATGAGTTGGTCCTATTATTTTTTGCTCCTCAACATTTCTGCCCAACACACCTACCACCTATCTGCCACCCTTCTTTGGGTCCCAATACAAAAAACAAAAGCTGTGGAAAATAGTTTAAATCGGCCGTAGCTGAACTCCTAGAAGGGTCAAATATATGAGTTGGTCCTATTATTTTTTGCCCCTCAACATTTCTTTCGAACACACCTACCGCCTATCTGCCAGCCTTCTTTGGGTCCCAATACAAAAAACTTCTATTTTCTACGAACGAACGAATAAAAAATATTCGCTAAATATTCAGGGTACCTGCTTTGCTACCTGCTGGTGTTAGTGAAGCACCGTGCTCTTATTCTCTTCGTTTCTTATATCTGAATAAAACAAAGAGAGTGTATGAGCAGGTATGAGCAAAGCAGAGAAGGTTGAGAGGAAATTTTTTATTCTTTAGCAAGAGAATATATTCAGTGAGGCGAAAAAGAATACTCATGCAGGGCTCTATTGCTTAAGTTTTTTCTTTTTCCTTTATTGCACACTGGTCCAGCGACCTCCGTTCGATGATCACAAAAAAAAAAAGTTTTTTTTTTTGCCAAAATTCAAAAAATTAGTGAAGGCATTTAAATTAGTAATATTTAAATTATCTTTCCTCAAAATATTAAAATTATTGATAAAGTCCTATCTTGTTAGTCCGGCTCTAATTAGTGCCAGCTCTAAAAAGAGCTGATAAGAGATTTAGCATAAGCTTATCAGAGGCTACAGCTGCTACTAAATTTAATATCAGTTTTTTAGTAAGGCTGATAACGTTTTACCATTTTTAGTGGAAGATGTATCGATTGGCGCTTTGTAGTTTTTTGAAGCGGACCTTCTTACGCCTCGTTCTGCGATTTGTTTGAGTGAAATCTTAAAAACGACACTTTTTTTAGACACCGTTTTCCTAGAAATTTATGGTTTCTTTGTTGCTTGTGTTTGTTACAACAAGAAAATTTAATATCAAAATTAAAAAACATTTCTCGGTCGGGCCGTGAGGATCGAACTTGTACCCCCACTGAGTAAGAGTTAAATCCAATCCAAACACCTTTGTTACGTAGAGTTGTTGACTCAATATTAAGTATAACAGAAGTTAATTAATTAATTAATTATTAAAAATTACAGAACTTTACACTTCGTTTTTGATTTATGGCAAAAATTAAGTGCGACAGTTCCTCCCGTTCAATGTGTAGATAAGCTTGCCTTGTAAGCATTGAGCAGAGTTTTCAAGGTCCATTTTTTTAGGCCGGTCATTCTAAGTCGACTCTATATTAAACTCAACTTTTAGCCTATCACTGATTGAAAGCTAAAGTCGAGTTCAAGAAAGATTCGACTTACAAGGAAAGGTCCCCAGGTGTCACTCGCCGATTTGAATGATTTTCGAATATGTGACAGAGGACAAAAATCTAAGGTTGACGTTTTTTTTATACGTGCTCAATCGATGGTTTAGGGTTTCAAAATGGCGTTAAAAAATCAGCGGAAATTTAATTTTTTAGCCATAATTTAACTTTTTTGCATAGAAACATACACATATTTGTTATCAAACGAAAGGTATTGAAGGCGCACATGATGGCATCTAATTTTTAGAAAGAAGTTTTATTGTTATTTTGTTGCTGAAATTTTTAACAGTATTTAGTAGGTATCATGAAGAGCCCGTACTTGAAATTGTTTCATTTTCACTTATGTTTGATTCCAGCTTATTTTAAAAATTCCCTTTTTTTTGTTTTTGTTTTAACTTTCACCTTTTTATATTCAAATTTTCTTTATTAGAAATGGCACTAATTTTCTTAAAAATAACATATTTTGTTATAGATAACGACCACATTATGGGTATAAAAAATTTTTGTTTTTTCTGGAACTTTCCGTGTGTGTAGATTTGATTTGATTCGAAATGTTGATATTTAACAGTGCTTAAACTGTGTGCTTCTTACTTGTTTGCCCGAAGAATGAGAAAAAAATCATACGAAATTTAAAGGTATGAGTTTCGATGCTGGATTAAAATATATTTCGCTCAATTCTTTTTCGTCAAAAAGTTCAATAAAATTACTTCAAATTATTACAAAAATACCATTTGCTGTGCATTTATGTTTTTAATCTTTTTCTCAAAAATGATCCAAAATAATGAATGTTTCTCAAGGAGATATATAAAAGTTGTTTTTGTTGTAAAGAAAATTCAAATCAAAAATGGCATTTTAAATTCCCTTTTACATGGCATAATATTTATTAGCAAAAATTGTTTCAGTTTTAAAAAGAGGAATTTAAAACGCAATTTTTGATTCAAATTTTTTTTTTCCAATGGATCGACTTAAAGTTAGGTGTAGACCTTTTTTATATATTCCTCTATGACCCGGACTAGAATTATGTAAAAATTTTGTTTTTTAATATTGTTAAAAAAATTGAAAACTTTGAAAAAATGCCAAAGAAATGACTTCGTTTTTTCAAATAGTAACCATTTCGTGAAAAATTTATTTTTCTTTTTTTAGTCCGGGATTTAGCGACATTCTTACTAGTTAAGAATCTTTTTTTTGAGATGACTGAAGGGTTGAAATCGTGTCAAGATCTGCCTGAAATTTTTTCAATTTTAAATTTGTTTTAAAATTTTTGTGTTTATTATTGAAATATTAATTAATTTATTTTTTATTTTAAAAATGGATGGTAAAAATATTTTTAGTTTTCTTTTTATTAAATTTTAAAAAAAGCTCAAAATTGTTCCCTCTAGACTAGAATACTGCTTTAAAAATTCATAAAAACATTCCTAAACAAAAAAAAAAAAAAAAAAACAAAAAAAAAAAATAAAAAAATCAATCTAAACTCAATATATTTTCATATGAAAAATTCCCAAAAAAAAAAAGAATTTCATCCAACAAAAATGCGGAATCGCACAATAATTTTCATATGAAATTTGTGTAAAGATTAAAGATTTTTCTTTTGGCGATATTTCATAGTGCTCAAATAAATATTTAAAATTTCGTACCTCGCCCCCCCAAAAAAAAAAAAAAAAAAATCGTAATTCTTCTCCCTCCAAAAACTTTAAACGCTTAAGTACAGAAAGTTGGGGAAAAGTTAATAAATTTTCAATTAACTTTAAAAAAATTTACTTTATCGTGCAAAATTCAAATATATCAAATTGCCAACCCTAATAAAAACACAATTATTCTTGAATAAACTAAGAGTCAAATATAGGAAAAGCACGCTAATTTCTAACCTTACATCTACGAAGAACAAACAGTAACAAAAAAAAAAAAAAACGAAACGCAATTTTTCTTAGCTATTTTCTCCATAAACAGAAAATATATAATTCAAACCGGGATTCAACAAAAAAAAAAAACGCAATAAAACGACGTGCTCCAAAGAACAAGCAGAAGAAGAAGAAGAAGAAGAAGCAGCGGCATTTTAGCCCAGATAAATTCTAAGGAAGATATTAGAAATAATAAATACAAGAAGTATAACAAAAACACAAATAAATAAGAGAAATACCAGCAATTACAACAATAAAACATATAATAATAAGAACAAAATAACACGTTAGTGAAAATCTGGTAACAAAATGCAATAATGTCTAGAATTGTTAAGAGGATAGAGAGAAGAGAGATAAAAAAAAAAAAATGCTGATGATGAAGATGAAATAAATGTAGCCGACTTGAATGAAAATTTATGTGTTTAGGGGGCAGCGACAACGACATCAACATCAACACCGACCGACCTCATCATCCTCGGCTAAATA
The DNA here is from genome assembly GCA_914767935.1 of Coremacera marginata. NCBI lineage: Eukaryota > Metazoa > Arthropoda > Insecta > Diptera > Sciomyzidae > Coremacera > Coremacera marginata. The sequence goes on along the minus strand of OU612045.1, from coordinate 176,589,096 downwards.
TGGACTATAACGCGATTTCATGCTGTTTTTGAAAATTTGTTGACCTTTGTTGAATGCTAATGGCGCGCATTTGATATCGTTACTATGGCTTGGCATTTAAGGGCTATTATTAAACATTGTGCTTGCTCAAAGCCACCCCTGCATTATACCACGATAACTCTTTTTATAATGTGGCTTTTAATATTTTTGTTGGTATTATTATTTTTGGACTTTCATTGAAATATAATCGTTAAAAAATACACTTTAGCAATTGTATGAAATTTGTTAACATTTCGAACTTTATAGTTTCAATGAATTATAAAGAATTTTGTAATAAATTTTTATGCCATGAAAACAATTCACAACAAATTCACTGTCACTATTTTTGAAAAATTGTTATGTTATAAAGGCTAAATAATCTATTGAAAAGTCAGTGCTAATAAAAATCATCACTAGTGCTTCATTACATTCCTTAATTACAAGATACAACATCCTACAACTTTAAGTATTATTATAAAAATATGTTTTATTTAAAAAAAAAATACCATAATGTGCCCCTTTTTTTGTTTTACAACAAATAAGTATCAAATAAAACAAGCTGCATTAATTTATAAAATTGTGTAAATGGGTCAGCGTGGTATTAAATTCCACAAATTGTGATATATTACCGAGCGACGTGCTCGAAAATATATTTGCCACACTGATAGTCAGTTTATCTGTCTTTTCGTCCCTCTGTCCGTCCGTTTCTTTTCCCGCTGTTATATATTGCCGTGGTGTTTACATTTTTCTTTGACTCTACGCAAAAGAGCTTGAGTGTTGCTTGTTTTTGTTGCTGCATGTTAAGTGGGGGCAATTTTTTTGTTGTTTTATTTTTATTTCTGAGCTTATTCTGTCTGGGGGTGCCTTTGGCGGCGTCACCATCACCACCACCATCATCATCATCATCATCATCATCAACCTCATCATCATCATAATCATCACTATCAAAAGCATTGGCACAACAGTGTTTTTCGTGTTTTTCTATGTTGGCATTGAAATATTTGAGGTGTTGATGTTGTATGTTGTAACAACATGTTGTTGCTGTCATGTTAGGTGAAATTCTGAGTGAATTTATTTCAGAAATTTTATGAATAAGTTTTCGTAATAAATGGGCAACCGCATGTTAAAAAAATTTATTCTAGCATTGATGTCTATAAATTAAAATTACTTTTTTTTTTTTTAATTCGGTTGTATAGGAAACATTTTTAAGATATTTTTAAATTTATTAAAAGCACAATTTAAGAAATTTAGAAAATTCAAATAAAAATTTATTTCGATAGAAAAGAAGGACTATGTGTAAATCAGTGGCGGATTTGAGGAAAAAGGCCCAGTGGGCAAAATTTCTTCGGGGCAAAGAACATTATGTTGTGTCAGGTATTCCATGGAAAGTGAAAGATATATGTTCTAAGAATTTAATGAATATAAAAATGTTTAACTTTTTTACATCGAGGATATTTACATATTTTTGAATCCTGCTCTCGCTTTCTTCTCCGCGAAAACTTTGATGGTTGCATCCAGATCAATTTGATTGGCGACTTGCTGTTCGATGAAAAGTATGCTGAAATCGTCCAATGCTTCTGCACTCATTGTAGAACGTTGATGATCTTTGACCCTCTTCAATGAACTCATTGTTCGTTCGGCGTTGGCTGTGCTGACGGGAAAGGTTAAAAGAATAAACGCAATAAACTGCCGGAAATTTTTGAACTGCTGATCAAATTTTTTTCAACGATGAAGTTCAAATATTGCAATGGACTATGCTTGGTAGAATCTTGTTCTTATGAGAAATATCATACTTCAGGGCAGTTGTAAAATAAGTTGGATATTTCTCCATCAAATTGCACACATTTTTTTCAAATTCTTTCGCTTCCATGTTTTTTAAGGATTCAGGTTTGAGAAATCCGAAAAGTGAGTTTATCTCATCAAAACCTTTGGCCCTTTCTTGCAATTCACTGCACATTCTGTCCAGAACTTCAAAGTACCCAATGCGATGTTTCGTTGCCATATCCAGAGAACTGTCTTCTGCATTTTTTTCGTTCGTCTTTGTCTAATGATCGGAAAATCCGGATTCTTCCATCCCATCTTCTCCAATTGAGATTTAGCTTTCGCAACGAAGAATCATACTTACTCTCTTCACGCAAGTTTTGCAAGTTCTTCATTACATTTTCGAGACAATTTTGGGCCATTAAAAGTTCAACTTTTTCTGTCATTGCACTTCAGCAATGTCAATGAATGATAGGACTGAATGCCACCATGTCAGGTTTAGTAAAAATAGCCAATTAATCGCCGAAAGTAGAGAATTTGCGTCCATTATATCTTCTCGTTGAGCGCTGATAGCAAGAAGAAGATTGCGAATAGAACGTCTTCCGTGTCCTCTTAAGGTCTTGGAACAGTAATGTTACTAACAAAAATGGACATTTCACGAGAATTCAATATTCTTTTCGCTTAAAAAAACGTCAGCTCTGGGGAATAAAAAAAATCGTATATCTCTTCATAATAATTTTCTTCAAAAACAAAACTGGAATTACGAATTTTTTGCTTTCTACGACCATATTTTTCATGGTTCTTATTTTTTATTCTAAAATGCATCATGTAATTGAATGATGGACGCACAGATCACTATGACAGCAAAAGTTTTAAGCAATATAAAGGGTTTTTCAATAAGAGCGCTACAAAAGTTTTTTAAAATAAAACAAAAACGGTTTTGGATATCAATGAAATTTTTTATTCCTGTGAAAGTAAATTCGATGCCATTATGTATGAAACTCGATTTCTTTTGCATGGCCATCACGGACACGCTTGCAGAAGTCCTGGCGCTGAACCCAATTTTCGACGGTTTTCAAGCATAAATCGGCCGATACTGCTGCAATTTCACGTTCGATATTCGTACGAAGTTTATCAATCGTCGCTGGCTTGTTGGCATAGACCATAGACTTGACATAGCCCCACAGGAAATAGTATAACGGCGTCAAATCGCACAACCGAGAGACCAATCGACTGGGCCATTTCGTGAGATAACACGTTCACCAATCTTGGTTTTCAATAAATTGATTGTGACATTCGCTGTGGGACTTGTGGTGCCGTCCTGTTGAAACCACATATTGTCCAAGTCCATATCATCCAATTCGGGCCAAAAATATTCGGTTATCATTGAACGGTAGCGATTCCCATTCACAGTAACGTTCCGGTCTTGATCATCACGGAAAAAGTACGGTCCAAGGACGTCGCCAGCCCATAAACCAAACCGTAATTTTTTCGGGATGCAATGGTGACTCATGGAGTACGTGTGGATTGTTGCCTGACAAATAACTCATATTTTGCTTATTGACGAAGCCATTCAACCAGAAATGAGCCTCATCGCTGAAGATGATTTTTCGATAAAAATCCGAATCATTTTAAAGTTGTTGCTCAGCCCAATTCACGAACATACTACGCTTCTGGTGGTCAAGCGGCTTCAGTTCTTGCGTCAATTTGATCTTGTAAGGATGTAGGCCAAGATCTTTTCGCAAACTTTGCCACAACGACGTCACAGACATGCCCAACGCTTGAGAACGACGTGTGAGAGACACATTTGGGCTTTCTTGAACTGAAGCCTCAGCGGCAGCAATATTCTCGACACTACGGGCACTTCTTTGTCTCACTGGCACGGGAACATTTTGTACTGTGCCTGTGGATTCAAATTTTTCCACTAGACGCTCAATTGTTGATCTGGTAGGACGATTATGACGACCATAAATTGGACGTAGCGCTCTTAAAGTTGAGGCCACTGACTCCGAATTTCGGTAGTAAATTTTAATAATTTCGACTCGTTGTTGGCTCGTATATCTTTCCATGATAAAATGGCAAACCTTACTGAAGAGAAATGTCGAGAAAGCGGGGAAAAATATGGCGTCGTTTGCTGTCCCTATCGGTCTACTTTTGTAGCGTCCCTATTGAAAAACCCTTTATATAGTAGAATCGGATCTACCATGGAAAAATATAAATTACTAGGTTATGTTATAGTAAGCAAAATTCTCACACGTAGCAATATTTAATGTACATACCTAGAGTATCTGGTATCACATTTTACATTGCAAACCACTGTAACAGAACTCGTAGAAATTACTCATCCAGTACACTAACTAGTGATAGTTCCCGCGCATGCTCGGTGAATTCTCGTTATTGGGCGCGGCAATTCCAACTTTCGAAAGTGATGGTCAGTTGACTGTCAACTGAATTTAGATGCCCGGGGGCGCCTTTAGAACGTTCTTGATGTGTCAGAAATATTCGACAAACTTTGAGAAAATCGTAGGCGTTTTAAATAACTGATTGATTACAAAAGTTATTTGATTTTATATTTAATTTACGGTAGTTATCAAGCATTTCCATTATTCTGATAACAGGGGGCCCCTAAATGAAAATTGAACTTGTGCTGTCCACAAGGGACTCACCGAAACATTTTTTGAACAAAATAATAAAAAAAAAAGAAATCGAAGGTGTAACTTTCAGCAAGAGGGGCCCTGAAAGCCTTTCGTCGGGGGGTGCTCAGTGGGCAAGCACGCTTTTGCCCACCTGTTAAATCCGCCACGGGTGTAAATGCTTCGATTTGACAAGTTTGTTGCAGTTTGGTCGCGTCCGGCTTTTGACCGTTTCTCTCGTAATGCTCTGCTCAGTTCCAAAATATGCCCTTTTTTAATAACGTTTAAATTTGTATATTTGGACAAATCTGGACAAGTATTTAGCTGAGGATTAATATTCTGGTAAAAATAAGTGTGTCCTGAACTCCCAATTTAACAAATGTTTTTATCGGTAAGTGTTGCAGCTTCAAAAAACAAAGATCAAGGGCAAGTAAGAGCAGCAATCGCAGCTAAAGTTACTTTTGTTTTTACTGAACTGAAGTGGGAATTCTTACTCTAAAGCAGTCATCAAGATTTGTCAGATTTGTCGTAAGTTGACTTAAGCGCTTAGTGCTTATTGCAACTGAATTATTGAAATAATTTCTTGTGTCACACCAACATTAACATTTGTGCTTACATTTTCCTCAACATCACAAATGTTTCTTTTTTCGACCATTTCAATAGAAAATTCGCAAGAAATAACTTTTGACAGCTTGTTTTTTTATTGACAAACAACTTTTTTCGGTAGCGCAAGTTCTTGCAAGTAGAAATTTTGCTAGCATAAACTTGCAGCTACTTTTTTCTCTCTCACTTTTTTACGCTCTCGTTGTCTTCTCTCGTTGCAAGCTTATCGAGTACGTGAACGCTGTACTAGTAAAAACTTGTAACAATTTTTAACAATTTTATGTGAGTGAACAAACCTAATGTTGAAAGAAAAGAAAGCCTCAACTTTTTTGTTGTGCTAAGAATTTTGTAAAAAATGTGTAATTTTTTTAAAAAATGTTCCAGAAAATTGTCCATAAATTCCTTATTTTTGAGCTTGGGCTAAAATAATTTAGGAATATGTTGAGAAAGAATTTTTTTTTTAGACATACAATAAAAAAAGCTGATTTTTTATAAATTAAAAATTCTTAAAAGTGTTTGCAAAATAAAAGTGGACAAAAATCAAGCGCAATTACTGTATTTCAAGCTCTATCTTGTCCATATCTTCTTTCAACTAGCATCATGGTGGGAAGTTTTCAAGTTTTCTCTTCACGTCATTTCTGCACTAAATACTTTCGATGCCCTTTAGTTAAAACTTTTCTAAATACTTGAGGCTTAGTTTTACAATTTTTTTTCTTATTATTTATTTCTTGTGCGGCTTGCCGTAAGATGAAAAATTGCAGAAAATCTAGTAACATGAACTGAAAAATGCAGCCAAGTGTAGCTGGTGTAAAATAAGGCAGCACAAAAGTAAAATAAAAGCATTCCAAAGCAACAGCGTGACGCAATGGCCTATACTGAGTTGTTTCACTTTATCTCGCAGAGCCCCTCCAAGCACGTCGCTTTGGTCAATACAGCAACGTGCAAACGCTGCTGACCGACCGACCAAACGACCGAGCGGCTCAATGGGTCAACATAAACAGTCGCGTACGCTGTGAAATTCGACGAGATGAGCTTTGGCTGATGGAGAAGAGTCCGGTTGAGAGCGCAGCGAAATTTTTGGGGTTAACGCGCAAAAGTTTTGCCAACTGGCAGCTATTATTTTCATATTTATCATTGTCGCATATTGGTGAGTGTGAGTTTTAACATTTTTTTCCAACATTTTCTTTTTTTTTTTAAATTTTCTTGCCACTCTTTGATTTATTATATGCCTCTAAATTTATTTTGCCAACTTTTCTTTAAGCTTTGGCTTTAAGCCAGAAAATTTATCGACCAATATATTTTCTCTTGGAAATATGAAGTTTTGAATTTTTTTTTTTTTTTATTTTGCTCAAGTTGATATTCAATCTTTGCGGTCAGTGCATTTATTTGCTTTCTCAGATTGACTTTGACCAAATCTTTTGACTTTTATTTTTCATTTTCCTTTCAATCATCTTCAGCTAAACATTTTTATAAGCTGTAAATGTTTGGTTTTTTTTGTAGGAAGTTATAATAATGGAAAGTTTTTTAATGGAATAGTTGAATGATTTAAAAGCTGACGTTCTCCTGTCGAAAAAGTGAAACTTAATGTCGGAATTTCCATTTTATTTGCTTGTATGACACTTTATCTATAAATTTGTACCAAATTCTTGCTTATACCAAGGTTCTTTAGTTTGTTTTTTTTTGTCAGAGTCAAACTCTTTGAAACGATAGAATGGATACGCTGAATACAAAAATAGAAAAGGTATCACATAATATCTTTTTAGCCTCAAATTTTCATGTTCTTTTTTAAATTATAGCTATATTTAAGGATAATTATAACGTTTCTTATCAAAAGTTTTTTATTTTTAATTATAAAATATTAATTGTTTTTATCAATAAAGCCGTTGATGATATTGAAGTTGTTGCTTAACATTACTTCAGAAATAATTACAGAGATAAAAATTACCAACATTTCCGCCCTCATCCACTGAAATTTTTTTTTTATAGCTGCCACATTTGTATAGTTTTATTTACACTTTGATGTGGCAGCACTTGATGCATGGGTGGAATTTTTTTCTTGCACTTACTTTGTTTTTGTATGCGAACCAAACTCTTTTATTACTCAAGTGCAGTCAAATGTAACGCTCAAGTGTTGCCGTATAGAGCAAGGATTGTCGGTTCATAGATTGATGAAGTGCGTTAAGTAGTGTTGTATACTGAAGTTTTTATTGTCGATTTGCTGCCGGTAGTTTTTTTTTTTAAGAGTATCAATAATCATGCAAACCATATTTCAATGAAGCATAGATCGATGAAGAGCGAAATCTCCATGTAGAGCACTTTATTAAGTAGTAAAAATTGCAATGAAATTTATAATCTCAACAAGGATATGATTGAAACTCATAACTAGCTTATAGTCTCCATAATTCGTGAAGATAAAATAACAGATTGTTTTAATATCTACTTTGGAAAAACAAAAAAAAAAAAAAAAATAATATAATGCAAAATTGCTAATGACATGATTCTTGTTATATTTTAAATATATTTACATCGGTTATTTTTAAGTTTTTTTACAAAATTTATGAGATATTTTAAACAATATTAAAACAATTTAAAAAATGTAGAGTTTTTACAAGATTTTTGAAGCAATATTAAAACATTATAAAAAACAATTTTCAAATAGCTACACTTCTTTCCCTATTGTTGTTCTTGATTTTCCATCGTTAATCATTAACCTTTTTTAATGGACCATAAAAAATTACACTTCCGTTGCATACAAAAAAATCTTTCTACGAGTCCAACCACACAAAATTACAAAAAAAAAAACACCACACAAGGAATTCCCCACTCATGCTCATTTCATTGAGTAAAAATTCCCATAAAATATACAGTTCTGGCGGCAAAAATATCAGATAAAAATAATTTCATTCATACATTTTTTAATTCTTTCATAAAAATTAAAAGCACCCCAAGAAGAAAAAAAAGAAGTGAAACAAAAAAGTGTGCAACTACTACAGCCCCCCAACAACATAAACAATCGTTCGATTATGTTGTTGGCGCATTTGTGGCATTTGGTTGCCATGTCAGCCGCCAACGAAGCGGCAACAACAACGACAATTAAACTGTAAACAATAAATTAAGCGGAAATTATAAAAAAATACACACGAGTGCAGGCAGTGCAAAGCAAAGTGGCAACACTTGCAATCATGCAACATGCAACAAGAACAATAACTAAGAAGTTGCAGCAGAAAAGAAAGGGTCACGTTATCGAGGGCTGCAGCTAACAGGAAGCGAAGAGATCGCGACCCAAACTATAAAAAGAAGGGCTCTCCCTGCAAAAAACAACAAAAAAAGTCTGCAAAAACAACAAATGTTAAATTACATGCAATACAAGCAGAACAACTACAAAAACATAATTTAAGTGCAGCATAAAAGCTGTCATGATATTGAGTTCAAAGTTTATAAAGACATACCTATACTATAACGGCAACGCAATTTGGCAGTGAAATTGAATCAACCTCTACTTACAAGTCTATTTCTAAGACTAATTCTAAATCTACTTCCAATTCAACTTCAAATAGTACCTCTAAACGGTACTTCTAGCGGTACTTCTAACTCTATTTCTAATTCTACTCCTAAATCTTCATCTATCTCTATTTCTATCTTTACATCTACCTCCACCTGTACCTCGACCTCTGCCTGTACCTCTGCCTGTACCTCTACTGTACCTCTACCTCTACCTCTACTTCTACCTCTACTTCTACTTCTACGTCTACGTCTACTTCTACTTCTACTTCTACTTCTACTTCTACTTCTACTTCTACTTCTACTTCTACTTCTACTTCTACTTCTACTTCTACTTCTACTTCTACTTCTACTTCTACTTCTACTTCTACTTCTACTTCTACTTCTACTTCTACTTCTACTTCTACTTCTACTTCTACTTCTACTTCTACTTCTACTTCTACTTCTACTTCTACTTCTACTTCTACTTCTACTTCTACTTCTACTTCTACTTCTACTTCTACTTCTACTTCTACTTCTACTTCTACTTCTACTTCTTCTTCTACTTCTACTTCTACTTCTACTTCTACTTCTACTTCTACTTCTACTTCTACTTCTACTTCTACTTCTACTTCTACTTCTACTTCTACTTCTACTTCTACTTCTACTTCTACTTCTACTTCTACTTCTACTTCTACTTCTACTTCTACTTCTACTTCTACTTCTACTTCTACTTCTACTTCTACTTCTACTTCTACTTCTACTTCTACTTCTACTTCTACTTCTACTTCTACTTCTACTTCTACTTCTACTTCTACTTCTACTTCTACTTCTACTTCTACTTCTACTTCTACTTCTACTTCTACTTCTACTTCTACTTCTACTTCTACTTCTACTTCTACTTCTACTTCTACTTCTACTTCTACTTCTACTTCTACTTCTACTTCTACTTCTACTTCTACTTCTACTTCTACTTCTACTTCTACTTCTACTTCTACTTCTACTTCTACTTCTACTTCTACTTCTACTTCTACTTCTACTTCTACTTCTACTTCTACTTCTACTTCTACTTCTACTTCTACTTCTACTTCTACTTCTACTTCTACTTCTACTTCTACTTCTACTTCTACTTCCACTTCCACTTCCACTTCCACTTCCACTTCTACTTCTACTACTTCCACTTCTACTTCTACTACTTCTACTTCTACTTCTACACGAGTTTAAATCATAGCCGCGTACGGACGTGTTTTTATCCGCTCCAGTGAAAAGCTTAAATTCTGCAGTTATATAAACTTAAAAAAAAAAAGAAAAAGTGAACAGTGTCTAACAACATTCATAAAAAATTCATTTAAAATAAAATTTGCCAAGTGCGTGAGTGATTAAACCAAATAAATATAAAATATTTTAAAAGAAACTTCTACTTCTACCTCTACCTCTATCTCTACTTCTACTTCTACCACTATACCTACCACTGCCACCACTCATCTTCTTTTATTCCTATTACCTTTTTTATCAGCATACAATTCGATTTGGTGGCAGTGCTGTAGCATATAAAATCAAGTTATTCTTTCCTAACATTTTTTTCTGTTATCATCCATCCACTTCTAAAGAAATCAATTTGCATATTGCAAAAATAGCAACAACAACATGTTGCATGTTTCAATATCAAAATTTGTAATGCAAACAGTGACAACACTAAACAAAAAAACAAAATAAGAAAATTACAAAAACAACAAATATAGCTCAAAAATGTAGCAAGAAGCTAAGCCTCTGATGACATAAAGCTGAAGATGCAACAAATACAATGATATCAACAACAGCAATAACAACAACTACTGCAACCAAGTTAAGAAATGCAACAATATATGCAAATCAAGAAAATCTGGCAGCACAAATATCGGCGTCTGTCTTAAGGGAAGAAGTGGCAAATGAAAAGAAGACGCTGTAATACGTTGCAGTAAAAAATGCAATCAACGCTGATTGTCTGCGCTGTCAGTTGTTCGAAGTTGTTGTTGCTGTTGTTGTAAAATGTTGCATGCCGCCAACAATATCGAAAACAACAAAAACTAAAAAAAAATTTACTAACTAAGAAATGCACGCTAGAGGGCGTTGTACTGTTAGCAATGTTTAAGCGCAAAAAGATTTAAGCACATCAAGTAGAAGACAATGAAGTGCAAGAAGAGAATATATAGACGAAGAAGATGAAGTGTAAAAATAAAGCGAAAAGCATTGCAAGAAAAGATGGAAAAAACAAAAATACGGTGCTGTGTAACAGATCGATGAAATTTCTGACAAAATATTAAAAAAGAAAAATAAAAACTTTGTACTTTAAATTCTAGATACTTATTTAAAATTTAAACTCAGTTGGTCCAAAGCAATACATAAAGTGATAAATACAGAGAAAAACGAAATGGCAATTTCAGCCCTTGAAAGGACTTTGACCGAGCTTCTTAAGATCAATTGTGTTATGCGTGCTGTGAAATGTTTGAACACAAATGATCGAGAACTGGACCTACCAGCTTTTTGCCGACTCCGAACGGCTTATGTTCTCAAAAAGCTTTTCATGGCTGTTTTTACTCTCTGAGGTTTGCCATTGTCTGCAGAGAGGTGACGGCCGAACAGAAAAATTAGTTCAATTGAAAAAACTTTCTGTGAGAGGTGGGCATTGCACCAGGGTTCTCTGGCGTATGGGCCACGTACTCTACTCACTGCGCCACGGCCTCCACAGATTAATACAGAAGTTAACTGAACTATTTAATTTATAGGCCTTCATTTATGATTTTCCAAGAAACTCTTATATCCAATCGAAAATGAAGTCGAGATTATAAAAATCTTTCAAAAAAATTACGAAATTACTAAATAAAATATGGCCTACAAAAGATGGACAGATTTTAGGTTTCTGATTTCTGTAAAGAAAGCTTAAGAGTAGTATTTTAAAGAAAACTATGTTTGTAGGAATTTATAGCAGTCAACGACAAGCCTTTTACGTAAGACCACGAACCCATAAATAACCTGGAACTATTTACAAAACTTCGAAGCATCGTTTCTTTGAAGCTTTCAATAAATTTTAAAACATTAAAAAAATAATAGTTCTAATGGGTGGTGTACTTTTTTCACTTTTTATTAAATACTGTGTGTGGAGCTAAAAATATTTTTAATTCAGCTGAATTTTCTTGATTATGATCACCTCGTAAATTCTGAAAAACTTTATCTCAAAATCATATTACTATATCTTATCTTGGCACGTGACATAAAAACTTAGGTAATTTTTAGAAAGAAAGTCAGCGTTAAAAATAGTTTTATTAACAGATATAAATTTCTTGTGGGCAGGTAGACATAACAACAACAACCTCAACACGCTTTTTGTTATCATATAAAAGCAAACTTTATAAAAAATTAGAACAACAACAACATAAATTCAAAAATTCTCAAAAGTTGATAAGCATTACTTATCAAATTACTACACATTTTAGCTGCTGTCTTCTTAAGGGGGGATATACCTTTAGACATGGTGGAATTAGTAATGTTTAATGAATTTTTTTTTATTTATTTTCAAATCTTTTTAGTACACCTTTGAACTGCAAAAAACATTTGAATTTTTTTTTTACAAAATCGCGGCTCTGCAGAGTATCTCCTCTGGCGTCTGGTGTAGCTCATCTAAATCTGCTGTAGCTGTCCATTTTCCCATAAAAGGAAGAATAAACCTGTAAAATAATGAAAAAGTTGAAAATTAAAGCTTATATCGGCTGTTTAATCGAAGCTCCAGATTTTCGTCTACTATTTTCAACAGTTTTGACCCCAAAAAAATTATTTATTCACACGATAACTTTAAACTTGTAGGTATACCCTTTCGGTACTACTATAGTGACAAATCTGTCAAAATTTCAGCCTGATCAATCAACAACTTTTTGAACTTTTTGAGCATTTTTAAAAAATACAGTACAACTACAAGTTAAGTGACTAAGGGGTCGTTCATACACTACGTTCCCAATTTAGCGGATGGGAGGGGATTTGAAAATCACTTCGATTAGTAACATAGTGGGTTTGAAATGTACTACAAAAAGTAAAGGAGAGGAGGGGGGGAGGGGGCAGGACGGTTGAAAAAAGCAAAAACTAGTAAGGATGGAGCTTCGGCAGGGTACTGAAGCCAAAATACCCTCCCCGCGGCCATATTGTAGTATATTCGAAGTTTAGCCACGACATACACGATGACATTCAGTTTTAAAGATTAACGAAAGTTGTCCTATTTTGATGAAGTCACTTTGTAGGGAGGCTGGCGTGGTTTTCATAAAGATGGTTAATTTTATATATCGAAGCTAATGTGCAAAATTTGAAAACATTCCTTTTATTTTTATGGATTTTTAAGAGATTTTATGTTTAAAATAAAGAAACTTTGTATGGGAGGTAGGCGTGGTTTTCATCCGATTTTTCCAAATTTCATAGCCAGGTCTTAAATTGAAGATCAGAGCTTATTTTTTAATTTTTTGGACTTTAAAGACATTTTACGATTAAAATAAAGTCACTTTGTATGGAAGGCAGGCGTGGTTTCATCTGATTTGTCCCATTTTCTAACTTGATCTTCCTTTTTTAAAAATAAACGTATATTTTGAATTTCATCGCGATAGCCTTAAAATTACTGCTGTAATCGTGTCTACAGACAGACGGACATACAGAGAATTCCAGCAATAACAAGTACGCCTGCCTTGTAGTCCTCAGTACTTGAGTCTAAAGACCGAGGGTATAAGTTCATGGAAAGGATGACCATCACTTGTGTGTTTACCTCATCTCGGACCCGTTTGTGGCATGCAATGCCCAATTACACGGTCATCCGGCAAGGCTAGCACGAACTGGAAACCTTTCCAAAAACAAATAAGCATCACCCAGTGTCCTACCATTGAAAGCACTACGACTCCAACATATCATACAATTGTATAATCATGGAACCGCAAAGCTTCCAATAGCAGTTCCAGTCTAACTACCAGTAGTGACGTACCTTCATTGTCATCTACTGGTTAAGACGAGACCTACCCAATCTCTTGCATACTAAGCAGGTATGCCAGCCCGGTCGTACCATTGCGCGACCCCGCCGGTCTATCTAGACCTGTGTAGCATATACACAACCACAGACAGCAAGAGCCTCCCCGAAGGGCCAACCCATGATAGTCACCTGGGCAACTCGGTCCCGTCAAAGAAGCTCCACAACATCCCAGCGAGGAGACAAAAAACTCATATGAGTTTTTGTATTTGGCCGTGTCCAATTAGAGCACTTAATTATGCTTGAACTGCAACTTCAATCCAGGCATGAAACTTATATTCACTTACCATGGAAGAAGTGCCTATTGCCCCTGTTTACACCACAAGCAATACATCGAATATATGTGTATTTCACATCGAATGCACCTCAATTCATTCACCCAATTTTACAACTCTTAGATGTCTCCTTGCCATGCATAGATAGGGTCGTCCTCTTTGACGAGTATGACTATCCCCGTGCTAGCAAGTTTTTAGGTCTATTGCTATACCTTCGCAGGCTTGTTTCATATCGATATATCGAATATGACCTGCTACCAAGATGGGCGCCACCCCGAGCTCTTGGTTGGCTCTAAACTTTTTACGGTATGGGACGTATCCCATTACCAACCCTCCTCCTTAACCTGGCTTGGGACAGGCAGGTTTGCGTACGAAGACCCTCCCCTGGCGGAGTTAAACAGACAGACAGACAGACATACAGACAGACGGAGACACGGAAATCGACTCAGGAGGTGATGCTGATCAAAAATATATATATTTTTCTATACCTGCCACGCCTCCTTCTTGGATATTACAAACGGAATGACAAAGTTAATATACCCCTTACGCAATACGCGTTGGGATATAAAAATTGGTAACGTAGTTTATGCACAAGCCCTTACGGGTCAATCTGCCATTCCGGTTCCATGTAATAGCCCATCGGGCTCTTCGAAGAGCTGATTATTTTGGAGGTGCTGCTGTGTTCGAGCTGTACGAGCTGCTTTTGTCTCGGAGAGACTCTTGCGCTTCTGCCTTGCTACTCGTGCCTTATCGGTTTGCAATAGATGCCAATAATTATACCCAGCCCATTCAAAAACTTTAAAAATGGAGGTGTAGCTTTCATTAAAAATTCCAGTAGCAGCAATGTAAGCTGAAATTTCGACAATACACAGCCCGGTATCGAGGTGCTTCGAACATTTTCGCCAAACTGTCGCGTTGAAACTTTCGTTGGCATTCTGGCTATGGCTATATATATAAAAAGCCTTCCCAGAACTACGTACCAAAATATTTTAAAATCTATTGTGAGAGAAGCATTGTTCTGCCCCAAGCGCTCCGACTGCCTAAAAAGTGACATTTACGGACTCGGACGTTTTTGACCATAACTGAGCAAATATTCAATATTTCGCTTTTTTTCTTTTGACAGTATATTTTTAGCATGCATACATTCGAAATATGAAAAAAGAAAAATTTATAATTTTTCCGATATTATAAAGGTATCAGCCCCCTTAAACTTCCGCAAGTCGGCGTGAAAGATCTCAAACAAATATTGGTCTATTTAAAGCTCGTTTAAGAACATGACGTCAGCTGTGAAACTATTTATTTGCTAGCTAGAGATTATCTTGAAAATACTATCAAGAATAGCTAAATATTTGCTGCTTTATTTAATTAAGAAATTATGTCATTTTATAAAGCCGCAAACATATGAACTGAATTTTTTTTCTTTTTACGCATGCAAGACGGCCATAAATTTGCTTAAGCTGAGTTACAAATTAATAAAAGTCTATTATAAAAACGAAGCTTAAGAAAAGCATTTTCAAGGAAGGCATTTTTTTATTAATATTGTGGGTGGCTGACATTTTGTTGCTAACCAAATTAGCTGGGAGGTTAGGATTTATTTGAACTTTAAAGCGACTATTAGTATTTTAGGAGAGTGTGAGTGAGGGTTTGTGTGTGTGTTTGTCTGAAAATAATTTATAATTTATTATAATGTGACTATTACAAATATTTATCTAAACATTTTATTAAATATTTACACCTTTAAAAAAAATATTAGTAGTTAAATTTATACATTGCTTTAATAACTCATCTTAAATAGATTTTATACATATTACCTTAAAATAGTATTAATTGATGTTTTTCTTTTTAAACTAAGCACTCCCCCTCTATTTACTCCATTAATCTTTACGCAAAAAAAAAAAAATTGATTAGTACTGTAGTCTAAAAACGTATGTTATACAAACCTAAAACTAGTGTTTATTTATTTTTGTTTAATTTTTTATTCTTTTTTCAACCGCGTCTACAACAACAAACGCATACATTTGTCTTACCACTACTACAACAATTATATAAAACAAAACCCCAACCAATTCACAGAAAGACGCAGTACCCTGGCATCAGGTCTGGACGCATATGAAGCGCCTCTCACACGCCTCCAAAGTTAATTCAACGAACACTTTGACAGCACAAAAGACTGACACCTCAACATATGGTGTCGGCAGCAAATGCTCCATGTACCCCGATAGGACAGCATCGCTGAAGAATAGCATCTTTCAGCAGGTTCAATATCGACCCGAAATGGTAGGAATTTAAAAAATATCACAACTAAAATTTAAAAAAAAAAATTTCAAAATTTTTTCATACTCACGGCATGATTGGTTGTTGGTGCCGCTTATTGGTAGCTCATTGGTTTGTTAAAGAATTGGTTGTGGCTCTGATTTTTTGTTTTTTTTTTTTTTAGTGGTCACTTTGGTTACTTGGACATTGCAACTCTAGTTTTATAAATTTTGTTTTTTTGTTTTTAAGGCAAGTTTTATATAATTTCTAATTTTAAATTTTTGTCTTATTTAAACTTCTTTAGAAATAAACTTCTTCTGGTTTTGGTAGTTTTTAGATAAAAATCTAGTTACTTTTAGTTTATCAAAGTTTTTGTTTTCATAGAACTAGCTTAGCACAACTTGTTAAATTTTTAATTTTGCACCATTTTAAGACGTTTTGCCAGTTAAACGTTTGACGTTACTTTGCACATACTTAACTCAAATTAAAGCTAAGTTATTGTAATGTTTGAAACTCTAAAATAGTTGAGATATCTACTAAGTAATAAGCAAAAGAAATTTTTAAATGAAAATATTGTATATATTATTATTAAATATAGTTCAACTTTAACTGATGAGTGTAAGTATGAAGTTAAGTTTAAATATACCGCAAAATAATTTCTTTTCAACAAACTTTGATCAGAAGTATTTGCAAATTTATTTTGAAATGACTAAGAATTGAACATTTATGAATTGTTTCTTGCAATTTGAATTTTTTAAAAAAAAATCTGATATTAACAAGTGAATTATTTTCACATCGAGTGATATTCTTATAGTTCGCAGTAGGTTCTTATAGGTTTTCTTTCACATTTTAGTAAGTTTATCATAAAAATTTTTTGTGCTTATAAGCATGATATAATAATTTACAAGGTAGGAGTGACAGTTTTTTTGTCGACTAGCATTTTATCAAAAACACATAGAAAAATAGAAAACGAATAAGCATCAACACAGATGAAAAATTAAACTTTGTATTGTTTTTGACAAGTGTTGGTCGACATTCTGAGAAAATATGAAGTTAGTCGTCAAGGCCATGATACAATGATAAGGTAGGGCCGCTTCGCTGAGTGCTTTCACGCGTCAACGAATAGTGGATAATGAGAAGGAAGAAATATGTCAAAACGACAAATTTCGTTGAAATTGCAAAATTCGTTGAAATTGCAAATGAAGAAAATATTTTATTTTTCCAAGTTGCAAACAGTGCGGTCGCGGGTGTTAAATTTGTGCTAATTTGAGTGAAAATATTATAAAAAAAGTGTAATAAAAACTATAAAATATGAAAGAAATCTTAAAATTGCAAAAAAAAACCTGTAACAGTTTTAACCTGAAAACAACTGCGAAACGTGAGCATAAAGAAATTCGCGATGAACAGCTGATTTTGACATCTATCTCGCTTAATTCTGCTTTCTACTCCATTCCTCTCCGAGTCGGCCTTACCTTATAATTCTACCATGGTCAAGACTACATTTTAAATTATTATACTAGTAAAAAATTGACAAAAATTTTGACAAAAAAAAAAAAAAATATTGACAAATCGATAAAATTGATTGTCAGTATCTTTTCTTTTAATTGTGTTTTCGACTTTTATGTGGGTACACAGAAATAACGCCTAAAAAATTAAATAAAGCCACAGATATTTTGGGTGATATTTGCCGAAAATAAGAAATGAATTCAAGCCCAAATAAAATGAAATAACGCTCAATTCGAAAATAAAATAGCGTCCAAAATATTTATAAGAGTGAATTTTAAAAAAATATGGATATGACAGAGAAATTTTTAAATTTTTTCAACTTTAATATCGTTAAACTTTAAACATGGCCACTGGCTGTTGTGAAAATGAATGTAGAGTCCGAAATCACTGTTAAGCTCTTTAAAAAATTCTGTTCAATTTATATTTTTAAGTTTTGCAGAAATGAATACGATTTTTGTCTTGAGT
This sequence comes from Coremacera marginata, assembly GCA_914767935.1. Classification (NCBI taxonomy): domain Eukaryota; kingdom Metazoa; phylum Arthropoda; class Insecta; order Diptera; family Sciomyzidae; genus Coremacera; species Coremacera marginata. Next base: position 176,571,067 of record OU612045.1, on the reverse strand, counting down.
GTTATACCTTTGAAAAGTCTTTAAGAATACTAAAAATTTATGATTTTAAGCATTTGATAGTTTATTTGTCTTAAGCTAAAAATTAAAAAAAAAAACAAGACAAAAGTTTAGTAAACCGGCGGCATAGAGGTTGGTGTTGAACAACACTCAGGACTTTTAACGATTTTTTCATTTCGATTTCGATTTTGACGAAAAAAATCTTCACTTAAAACTCAAAATATCAGAAAAATTTAAAAACTAAGCAATCAAATACAAACACGTTTTTTTTATTTTAAATACTTAAAACCTCAAAATTATAGACAACACTCTTGACACATAAATTTATACTTACCATAATTTGCTGATTAAATATAAATAAACATTTTAAAATACCACTTATTTAGTAAAACTGAAATCGATAAATTGTGTGTTTTCACAGCATATCAGTAACTAAAATAAAGATTAGAGCAAATAAAGTAAAACATAACACTCCTGACACAAAGCGGTGACAAGAAAAAATCTTCAAAATAAAATTACTGTTATGCAAACTTTGAAATTTAAATGCAAAAAAATTTCTTAGAACTTAAACTGACATTGCAAATCAATGCATATTCTTATTTTTTTTCCTTCTTATCGCTTTCTTTTTCTTTACTGAATAACTGCAGGGAAGAGTGAGGACAAATGTTTTTCTATGAAAGAGTTAAGAGAGGGGAAAAATAATCGCTTGCAAATATTAAACTGTGAAATGTGCCTTTAAATCCTCTAAATACCTTATCTAGATATATATATACCACCTTGTTCAAAAAGCAAGGTTCATTCACACTGTGAACCGGACTTAACTGTCCGAGTCGAAAAATTTTTTTTAGAAGGTTGCCACATGTGTCTATGACAAGGCTGCCAAATATCAGCGCCTCTTGTTGATATTTGGTACAGCGACAGTGTGTATATACTATTATATAAATTTGAAGCCCAAATTTTTGCTTCCAGGTAAACTCCAAAATTACTACGCCGACAGTATAGAAGTATTCTACTTTCAAAGTTATTATAATTATATATAATGAATGTGTAGAGCTTAATAAAAAATCATCCCGGATGCCACGCATTGCTTGATCGTTTTCTTTTCATGTGTTTGTGTTGCAAGATTTTCAAGAAACTCCATGCTGCTCTCTACTCTTCTCTTTTTGTGCTTAGCTGGAACAGCACAACAAAAAAAAAAAAACAGATGTGCCTCGAGCAAGCCGAAAAGTGAGGTACATACATATATATATATATATATATATACATATATATATCTATTTTTATATGAACCCGAGTGGAAATCAGTCGAGGAAAAACTTATTAATATACGGATATAATCCGGATATGACAGGGATAGACCTTTTGAGAAAACCCTATCAATATCTAACCTGGTTAGATATAGGATTCGCCGAGGCTATCCATACTTAAGAAGTCCTTTAGTATGTTAACCTAGGAGTTACTACCAGGATCAGGTGACCTGATAAGGATGAATATCAAAAAGTGCGTCACGTTTGAAATCAGATCCTTATCAAAATAGGGATCCCTATTCATTTTCTGAATCTATTCTTAGTAAAATTTCCACTCGGAAAGCTTTTCCGCCTTATGTCTCTCAACTTTTATTCTAAGAGTAACAAAAACGTGTTAGCGCTCTTTATTGATAGAGAGAAAATTTCCGTGGCGAAGCCGCTGACCCTGACACTGGCAACAGTTCAACAGTAACATTACGAAACAATTTATTACGAATTTTTATGTCTTATTCCATAATGAAATAACGCCCAAATTTGTATGGACAATTTTTGTGCTTTCAATAATTTTTTAAGAAAAACTTGTAAGGCAGAGATGCGGGGATTGAGAGTAAAATTTCAAAAAACACGTATCTTGCTATTTTGAAATTCTAACATCGAATTTGATCTTGCATGTAATGTCACATTTTTCAAATTAAAGATGGCGGATAGGGTTGCGTCCTATATTTTTTGTATTTTTACGAATTCTTATTTTGAAATTTTGACAACGGCTTCGGATTCAGCAACCCATATTTACTTAGCGTTCGCCACAGCACTCAATCTTTGGTATTGATCTTTTTTTATATACCGGTTTTTTTAATATTTCCATCAACAAACACACTCCCCTTTCGGATATGTTGTCTCTAATGCTTCAAAAAAATTCCGGCTACGTAAATATCTATATTAATTTCATCAGTTTAATTGCAATACCGCATAGTTACTCTTAAGAAAAATTTTCAAATGTTCTCATGTCAGTATTTCTCAGATCAATCGTTTCATTACTGTATATATATATATATAACACATTGCAGTTTATTTTTACTTCTTAATAATCTTAAATTTCGTACTTGCATGATAAATAAATCTAAGCAAGTTTGGAATAAATATCAAATAACATTACATTAAAGTCAGATAAAGTAAAAAACACAGGTGCGTCGTTGGACACACGAGAGAAGCGAAGTTTTTTATGCTACTGTCATTGTTATATCAACACACTTGTGGGCAATTGTTAATTTTCTTCGCACTATGCAAAAACAAAACTAAAGCATGTACCAACGACAGCATAAACGCATTCACATCAAAAAATAAAAGTATTAGCCCAAAAATAAAAAGCCCACCGTGAGGATCGATCCCATGACAAACCGATTAATAAGTCGACACTGTTTCCACCGATCCAAACAGCTCTGTTAAATTTTGCTGTTGATTTAATATTAAATATATAACTGCAGCTATGTTAACAGTTGATGGCGCCAACAGATGGCACTAGCAAACTGAGGATGATGACCAGTGTTGTCACTTGCAAATTTTAAATAGTGGTAGGTTGAGTCTAAAAGGAGTGGTGAATTTTAAAAAGCTTTGGAATACATATTTCTTCTTAAGAAAAAATTCGACTGAAGTCCTACAGCAAAACAAATCATAAGAAGTATACCATAAATTAAGTTTTTTCACGCTAAATTAGTTTTATTGCAAATAATTCTCATATAATGTTCTTAAAACAGTTCTAAAATAATATATTAAATGTAATAATAAACAAAATATATGCAATAAAATTTCTATAAAAATAAAATACATGCAATAAAATTTCTAAAATTTTTATTATAATGCAATAATTTTTATATAAATATATAGATTTTCGAAAAATGCAAATAGTGAGTGATAAAAGTGGTAGAAACTAAAAAAGTGCTAGATTTACCACAATTGTGGAAAAGTGGCAATACTGATGATTCTTGTAGCAAGTGGCTTAGCAGCTACCCAAACCATAAAAATCTATTAATCAACTCTTGTAGCAAGTGGCTAAGCAGCTACTCAAACCACACAAATACCTTAATATATTTTTGGATGAGCTGCAACATAACTTCAATTGCACTTAATACTACATCAATGATATAACGTAGGGAGGGAGTTTGGCTCAGTGGATCGAGTATAGAACTTCCAACCAAAAGTTTACGGGTTCGAATCACCACGGCAGGTGAAGAAATGTTTTTTTATTATATTTGTTATATTAAATTGTCTTGTTGTAAAAAACACAGAAACAAAGAAACCATATAAAATTCTAAGAAAAAATCTGTCGAAAATTTTTCAGATTTCACTCCAAGCAAATCACAGAACGGGGCGTAAAAAGCTTCGCTTCAAAAAAGTAAGTCAAGTGTTTTTCCATATTTCAATTATTTGAACTCAAGTAATTGCTTAATTTTCATCATCGTTAAGATTATCTTGATTAAAAAGGAAACAGCAGCAAAAATCACAGCTTCTCTAAATTACAATCGGGTTATCTTTCCAATTCATTAAATCCACATTAGTTACATAAAATCCACCCCTAGTTGCACAACAACAATGTCAAAAGGCACATTAAAATTTTACTGTGTGCAAAGTTTTCTGTATAAATAACTTCCGGCATTGATTATGATAATTATTATTATTGACATTATGATGACGATTATTCATACAGTGAAAAGATCATTGAACGCATTGAAGAAAGCAGCAAGAATAAGCCGAGATAAAAATTCAGATTTGATTGACATTGATTGCATGACAAAGCGTTGATTCAACAACAAGTACCAATGTACATATATACATATAGACATGCGTGCCTATGGATCGAAAAAGAGACACAGACCGTCCTAATCGACATCAGCGCAATTATCGACAGTAAAGCGCAAAGATGAGGGACGTCATCATCATCATCGCCGTTGTGGTCTTCCGTGACCGTGATCCCTGATGAACTAAGCAAGGGGCAAACAAAGAATCGGGCTGTGTTTTCTTTTTTTTCTCAGATACTATAGCTGCGCAGACAAAGAAAAGCCTTTCATTGTGCTATTTTTAATGTAGCTGCTGCGCCCCTATAATAAAGTAAACAACAACAACCACTATATGTAGGGACTCTTTTGTAGGATGAAGAGAACATTAAAAATCTAGTAGACTGCAAAATTTTATAGCAAGTGTTGTCTGAAGTGTACAAAAAAAAAGTAAATTAATATTTTTTTTTTTTTATTAATTTTATTGTGTTAACTTTTTTCTTCAAAGAAGATTTTAATAACGCATTAACATGCAAAAATGCAATTTGGTGTCGAATTAGAGTGGAAACAAAGGAATATTGTAGTTATGAGTCTTAATAGAGTAGGTTAGAAGATGATAAGCATAGAGTAGAAAAAAAGGGCGTTGCAACACATAAGCGAAAAATGGTTAGGAAACTATGTCAATTAATAAAATTCTTCTTGAAACTTCCATAATATGTGTTAGTTTTTCTAGCCCTTGAAATATTTATTGAGTTATGATATACAAAAGCTTACAGTTTGAAAAGATTAAAAAGGCAACATTTTAAAATTTCTATATTTGAACTTAAGTCTAACTTAACTTGCTTTAAAATTTTTCTCAAAATATACCTAAAATATAAATATTATTTACGCCCATGACGTTAATTGTGGTACGCAGTTAAAACGTATTAGCACGCTTGAGAGCTTGGCTTGAAATGATGAAAGTAAAGATGGATTGAATGACTGCTGCATTGAGTGTTCTAGTTACAAATAAAAAAAAAAAATGCCTTTAATTTGTTCAAGCATTAGTTGCAAAGAGGGAACTTGCTCAAAGTATCTGCCTTAAAAATCGCATCTAACTTCTTCTCTACCCCTTCTCCCTCCCCCCGCCATTCTTCTTTCATGCTTGCCTTACAGCAGCCAGAGCTAATTTCAAACCAAGTTAAGATCGTCGCACAGTAGATTGAACCCATAAAAAAGTTGGGCAAAAATAGAAGGAGTGCTTGGTATACTCGTATCTAAGAAAAATTTCAAAAATAGCTAAAATCGGTCAGTGAGGTAACTCCCTTGGACATATTTTCATTTTTTGCAGATTATTTTGTATGTGAGATTACATACAAAGGTTAGCCGTTCTTAACAAACTCGGTAAGAATGCTAAAAAAATTAAGTAAAAAATGCATTTTAAAAATGATTGAAATTGGTTAGACCCTAGAGGTAAGGCCTTCCTTGAACCTATATTGAATTTGTACATGATTTTGTATGGGAGAAACATACAAAAGTTAGCCAACCTCAACGAAAATCGATTGAAATACTAGAAAAATAGATTTATATGAAAATATATATATTTTATGAAAATATATATATTATATGAAAATATATTTATATTATTATAAGGTACCTACCTTGGGCCTATAATAATGTTTTTTACATGATTTTGTATGGAAGGTACATACAAAAGTTGACCGATCTTAACGTAACTTGATAATAATAATAGAAAATCTAGTAAGAAATGGAGCTTCGGCAGGGTACCGAAGCTAAAATACCACCCCGCGGACGTACTGAAGTATATCCGAAGTCTTTAGACGTCTATAAAATTTTAATGTATAATGCACAAATATTTGTGCTGCCCTTAGCTGCCACATAGAGTAATTTGTAAGTAAAGTAAAATGCCACACCCACTTTTCTAGTATAATGAATCCACATTTTACCGTAGAATATATGTATGGGTTGGATAAACGATGTGGGCGAAATATGGGTACATACAGACACGATGTCATTCAGTTTTATATATTTACGAAAGTTTTTCAATTTTGATGACGTCACTTTGTATTGAAGGTAGGCGTGGTTTTCATCCGATTTTGCCAAATATCCAAGAGTGGCTTGTGTTAAATATCAACGTTTATATGCAAAATTTCAAGACATTTCTGTAACTTTTGCAGATTTTTAAGCGATTTAACGGTTTCAATAAAGCCTATAGTTATACTCTATATTATATATAAAAGCCTATGTACAAAATTCCAAGACATTTCTGCAATTTCAGCAGATTTTTAAGATTAGTTTAAAACTGTTTTGTATGGGTAGAATGGGTAGAAGTGGTTTTCGTCCGATTTTTCCAAATTTCATTGCTGATTTATATTGTAGTTCAAACCTCATATGCAAAATTTCAAGGCATTTCATTAATTTTAGTGAATTTTAAAGAGTTTTTACTGTTAAAATAAAGTCACTTTGTTTGGGAGGTAGGCGTGGTTTTCATTCGATTTTTCCAAATTTCATAATGAGAATTTATATTGAATATCAAAGCATACGTATCAAATTTCAAGGTATTTCATTAATGTTTGTGGATTTTGAAGATATTTTACTGTTAAAATAAAAACACTTTGTATTGGAGGTAGGCGTGGTTTCGATCCGATTTTGCCAAATATCATAGAAACGGTTCATATTATATAACAAAGCTAATGTGCAAAATTTCAAGACATTACTTTAATTTTTGTGGATTTTTAAGAGATTTTACGTTGAAAATAAAGCCACTTCTTTTGGGGAACTGGGCGTGATTTTCATCCGATTTTGCTATATATCATAGAGATGGCTTATATAAAATATCAAAGTTTATGTGCAAAATTTAAAGACATTTCTTTAATTTTTGGGGATTTTTAAAAGAGTTTACATATAAAATAAAAAAGGCACTTTGCTCGGGAGGTAGGCGTGGTTTTCATCCGATTTTTCCAAATTTCATAGCCAGGATTTAGATTCAAGATCAAAGCTTACACGCCAAATTTCAAGGCATTTCTTTAATTTTTGTGGATTTTAAAAACATTTTACAGTTAAAATAGGCGTGGGAGGTAGGCGTGGTTTTCATCCGATTTCGCCCATTTTCGAACTTGATCTTTCTTTTTTAAAAATAAACTTATATTTTTAATTTCATCGCGATAGCTTTAAAATTACGGCTTTAATCGTGTCGACAGACGGACAGACAGACGGACACAGGGAAATCGACTCTGGAGGTGATGCTGATCAAAAATATATATATTTTTCTATACCTGCCACGTCTCCTTCTTGGCGTTACAAACGGAATGACAAAGTTAATATACCTCTTACGTAGTACGCGTTGGGGTATAAAAAATTTATAGATGTTCACTAAAAATGATCGAAATCAGTCTGTGAAATAGCAATTTTGAATAATATTTTTTTGGAAAAAATTTCTGTGAAATAGCAATTTTGAAACATTTTTCTAAATACAATAAATAGCTCAAAGAATCGATAAAATTCGTTGAATTTTTTTACAGAATCTTAAAGATAATAATAATCCATACATTCGATATTTGTCAGTGGCAAAGGTGAACTCCGCTAGAAACTTGAAAGTAGTTATTTAAAAAATTTTTCAATTTTAAGGCCTATTTCCAGCTCTCAAGTAAAGCATAATTTTCATATAAAAAACTGAAAAGTAATAAAAAAATTTTCTTTTTTAAAAATTACTTAAAAGTGAATTTAGTTTGTAGGAAAAAAAACTTTTTAGACTACTTTTTTTCGATGAAAAACGAACACGGAAACATTGTGAATATCAAGAAATATAAGCTAGTCACATTGTTTCTTAAACTAAATGTTGTGAGAATCAAAGTGCTTGTATAACTTTTATTATAGAAAACGCTGTTTTTGCAGTCTGAGGCAAGTTTTGAACGAGAATATGTGATGTTTTGCTAAAACATGTTGCGAATATTCTCACATTGGGTCAAATCATTTCGAGATATGTTTTAAATAAAAAAAGATCAAATCACTAAGATACACAAAATGAATTTTTAATACTCCTCTAATTAATTCATACTCCACTGGAAAAATCCATAAATTTTTCAACAGATTATGCCAAATATATAAAAAAAAAATACAGATTGAAAACTATGCTGCAAGTGAAACACTTCGAACCATAACGTAAGTGAATTTTTAAGAAAGTAACCGTAAAATTGCCTTGGTAAAGGCTTTGATACGTTTGATCCACATTTTTTTATCCACAACCGAAGAATGTCTCAAGAAGCGCAAGAAATTGCAACAGTAAAAACCAATAATAACATATGATCCTTGGTTTAAATTACCCAAAGGCAATAACAAGCAACAGTTATATTCTCTTCACATTGTTTCTTCAAGTAAATTTGGTTACTTAAGTTACAATATGGTTACCACCAACTTCATAGGCCTATTCAACAACAGTTTTGGGCTTAAGGAATGGTTTGCTGGCATGATCAGAAGAGTAGAATTATAGCGGCATATTTGACTGTCGAAAGAAAACAATTTAGGAAGTCAACCAGTTTAGATATCTATTTAATTTCTACTATGACTAACTGCTGTATACCCACGTTGTCCTTCACGAAAAACAATGGAGCTCTTAGTCCACTCAAGTACAGTAAAAGTTCATCATATTGTTCATAAGGAAACTATCAGTACCACGCTTCGGGCTTTGTAATAGATGGATAACGGGGCAACTACTGTCAGGCAGTACTAAAGTCGTATTGTGGAAAAAGGATATGCAACATTTGATCTATCTTTTCCCATCTAAAATACTTAACTCGCCCGTAAGTCAATTGTATTTGTACCCAATCTTGAACAGAGAGCATTCATAAGTGAATCTAGATAAAGAATGCAAGAACGTTTCGTTAGGTATATATTAACGCAGTTTTTTAACGAGCAGACCAGTAGATACAATATAGCGGTTCTGGGTCAGGAGGCTCAGAGGCTCAAGCCGATGACGTCATGCCCGGCACTCAAGTATGAACAGATTTCTGCTTGTGCTGGTGGACAAGATCAGTTTTAGCCGGTAGCTGTAGAACAGTACAGACCAGTTTTAGACATGTTTTATCATAAAACATACAAACACTGATAAGAACATGATCAACGCTTAAAGCAAAAACAACTTGCGGTTTTTTTTTTGTCTGTCCGTCCACCAGCACAAGCAGAAATCTGTTCATACTTGAGTGCCGGGCAAGACGTCATCGGCTTGAGCCTCTGAGCCTCCTGACCCAGAACCGCTATATTGTATCTACTCAGACCGAAATTCAACTGAGAGCGGAGCAGCCTAGCACATTTTTAAACTTTATATCAAGCGTATCCCGTTGATACGGACTGAAAAGCTGACACTGCTAGTTAAGGTTAATCCTCTTGCTTAACTGCAACAGTTTTTGTCCCAGTCAACCCTGATTGGAAGACAGGAAAGAGAGAAAAAAATATATAAAATTTCAACGAAATGTGTTCTGTCAAAAATACTTTCTAACTACTTTTTTTATTCAAGAAATATATAGAACATTTTACTTGACTCATTACTTAAGAGCTGGAGAGAGGCCTTTACCTAAGTTTTATCAATTTTTAAAAAGTCGTTAAAAATTCAATTTAATTTTTTCTTCTTAATAACAAAAATCGTTTTTTTTTAAATACATTAACTTTAAATGAAAATTAAAAATAATTTTACATCGAAAAAAAAGAGTTAACAAAAAAAAAACTTGTTGAAATTTTTTGATTTTTGTCCCTTAGACAAATTACAACACGACTATTGTTTTTAGTTTCTTTTGTTGTTTGGCACACAAAAATGATAATAGGCCATTTTTTTTGGTCATATGTCAAATGAAAAGTATACAATTTAGTGGTCGGCTCGTAATTATTTTTGGCAAATTTGTTGCTGAGTGTGAAAGAATTTGGTTTTCAAGTTTTATTCCAATAGCTTCATTATGACCAAGGTTATTTCAACTTTTCTTTTATAATTCACATAGCTTTCTAGTTTTATAGAATAATTATATTTTTTAATAAATTGCCAGACTATTTATTTTTGTTTTTGTTGGCCAAAGTGGACACCTTTTGCACGGTATTTGTAGTCATCTGAAACAAAAAAAAAAATAAGTTTTTTGCTTGAAAAATAAAAAATTTAACTTTCATAAAATGTTTTTTGATTTTTTCGTCAAGAACTAAGTTTTGATGCCACATAAATACATTTAAAATTTTATTTGTGTATCTCCAATACAACCTATTTTATAGTGTCCTTGGGTCAACAATCCTTAATCAAATTTCGTTTAACTATCTCAACTCTTTTATTTTATCCGATTTTACTGAGGACGCGCATTATGGACGAACAGAAGGTGTAGGGTATAAAAACGTTATAATTAAAAAGACGCACCTGATCGCACTTGGAGGCTCACTCTGCCTGAAACTACATTAAATTCTAAGTAATACAACATGGTTTGTTCAGAATACTCGGGAGGAATAATCCATACAACTATACAAACAAATGTTTTTACTTGCAGAAATACTACTTTTTCAATGAATTAAAAAAAGAGCAGTAATATAATTTTTTTTAAAACAATAAAATGAATATTTTTTGAATATTTTATGTAAAGCAATTATCACAAATGCTCTCTTTTTATTACAATCATTGATTGATTTCAGATCATTCTGAAAGAGAGTGACTTTGATTGCTTCCCTACGCATCCAGGGTTGCCCATGACAAAAAGAATTTACTGTTTTATGCTAATTGCGGAATTTCTATAAAATTAGCTTCGAAAATGTTCCAGATTTTAATTTTGAGTTTTGTCCCTCTAGATGCTCGATTCGGTACAGTGTGCGCTGTAGTAAAACCAACTAAGGCGTGAAAATGCAGCGGAAAAAATAAGCAACATCAAACAAAAACTATGCTGTTCAAGTAAAACGCTTAAGAGCATTAAGTAGGAGAAAAACATAAAAAAAAATAAACTCGCTGCCTGAGTTGCTTTTGCAACTCTAATAACGCAGCAGCAGCAGCAGTAGTACCGTCATTTTTGTTCTACCTTTGGACCAAATTCAAATGAAGTCTAGTGCGAAATTTCTACTGAATAATGGATAATAATTGTGGGTGGCTATAATACAGGCATTGCAAAGTTTTGCATTCACTAAGCTGCCGTGTTTTCAACGAAGATTTTATTTTTTAATTAATTATTTTATGAAATTTTGTATAAAGCTCATTCAGACATTCATAGAAATAGTTTTGACGATGATGATGATGAATGATATTGTTGCACTGCCAATCCTTGAGATCTTAAAGGTGAAATAGTTTTGTGTAGTTGCTTTTAATAGTTGAAGGATTAGTCGTAACATTTCTTATTTGGCCGCACTTTTGAGGACCTTTACACATGTTTCATTTTTCGAGAGTATGCAGTAAACATAATTTTTATAGCTAAATATAAAAACTGATATTTATCGTATTATAAATCTAGAAGTCGAAATTTTAAAGCTTTAATTTCGAAGGGCTTATTGGGAAAAAAGCATTTTTGGAATATTATGAGAATTAATAGCTGCAGGAAATACTTGAAAATCATCAAGATGTAAAACTTTCTAAAACCCGAAAAAATGGCAATAAATGAATCACCAGAACATAAAAATTAAAGGTATTAAAAAACTGAACATTTTCATAACTCTTGAAAACATTTAAGCGTTTCAAGCAGGCCCGTAGCCAGAATTTTTGCATGGGTTGTTTTGGAAACTGAAAATAATGCATCACAAAGAGGGAACAAAAGAAACTACAGAAAATTTTCAGAAATATTTAGAACTGTCAAAAAATATATTTAAAAATTTAAAAGTATTTCTCGTGGTATTAAGGAAATTAAAGAGAGTATTAAGAATTCTTATATACCCTAAAACCATATCATTTGCATAAGACTCGTAGTCAAAGAAGGTGAGGGGGGGGGGGGGCTGTGTTTGGAGCTCAAAATATTATACAAAGGAGTCTTTTAAAATCGACACTTGATATTGAAGATCTCCTCCCATAGGAACCAGTCGGTATGAAAAAAATAATACTAATTAGACTTTAAAAACAAAACTTTATATATCTTTATTAAACAATTTTTCAAGCATTAAAAAAATTATACCTACTACAAAATAATGATAAATAATGGCATTACAATTAGTTATGCAGTAGATAATATCATTGTTTTCTAACAAGTATAATTTTTTTAGTACAGCCAACTTTTTATTTTTAAAGATATTTTTATGTTTTTGATGCTATTGAAAAGAAAATTGAATAAATTATAAAATTGATGCTAAAAGGAAAATTGCATTTATTACGCGAAATTCTGAGAAATTTGCACTCAAAATGGAAATATTGTAGTTGCAACCGATTGAAGCCATTTTTGCACGAGCACAGCTCGGTAACGGTTAAGTCGGTGGGGTTTGTTCACATATCGTTTGAAAGGTGATTTTATTGCCTTTGCAATGAGTTATCAAAATAAGTTTTGTGTAAGTTAGTTTTCCTGCTAGAAACAATAACGTAAACCAAAGTCGTGAAATATTAATTTACCCTGTAGTTCTTAAGAATGTAAAAATAGATTCCGGCTTGGAAAAACAACAAAACCAATAAAAATATACGTCGTCGAATATTTATTGAGCAGCTTGGAATGGCTCTTGTGCAAAAACACATAGAAAAGCGGAAATCTCAGCCTCGAAGGCTCAATATTGAAGCACTACCGGCGATTACCCATTTGCCAAAAACTGCGAAACGCGGCCGTTGCTACATATGTACATATAAAAACAATAAAAATTTGTATTCAAATCGTTGTGATAATTGTAAGAATTATATTTGTAATGATCATAATTATGATATTTGCAAGGCACATAGCCACAAAAATAAGAATTTTTGACATTTTTCTCTTTCAAATATTCATTAGTTATAAATGTATTTTCTAAATTTAAATTTATGAAAACAATAAAATAGAACTACAAAAATATAATACAATCAGTTTTTATAATTTTTAAAACGATTTTCTTAAGTTTTTTTTTGAATGTGTATCAAATTGATACAATGGGACCGATTCGATGCATTTGCTCGGGGATTGATGCAGGGTTAAGTTAAGGGTTAAGTATTTCTAAGAGTTTTTTGCTTAAAGAAACTCCAGAAATAGCTGGAGGAATTCCCATTCACATTTTAATAATTCTATTAATATTTCGTACAAGGAGTAATACAGGGAACATTTCTACATTTTTTTTTTTTTTTGTATTAAATCTTTCTCTCATTTTATCTTAAAAATAATTTACAGTTAAACCACGCAAGACCAATACCAAAAAGTTCACTTCTACTGCAAATTTAAAAAAAAATATAAAGAATTTGGAACTGACACTACTAGGTACTACTATTTATTAAAATTGGCAAGCATATCTTTCAAAACCAACAACTTGGCTCATTTAAATAAGTAGAAAATAAAGAAAAAATGCCTACATTTGTTGCAAAAAAAGTAGTAAAAATCATTCTGCCATTTATGGTTTTGCGGAAAAGTGCTGTCTAGTTGATGTTGCTGCCAGACTATTGAGCCTGCCAGGCGGCACACATGTCTATTTGTATGACTGCCTGCCTGCCTGCTTACATTCTGCTGCTTTTTATGGCCAATGTGCACAATTTTCAATTCAATTCCATACAATTTAATATATATTTCATATGCGTTTTCCTTGTGGTGCACAAATTTTATATCTTTTCGATATTGTTACTCTTTCTATAGCTATTTTTATTTTTCATTTGGTTTTCTTATATTGTGTGTTTTTTTTTTAGTTTTTTTTTTTTTTTGTCAAACGCGACTCTATTTGTAAGACCCGCATAAAGGCCTCAACGCCATATTAGCTTTCAACAGAAAAATCTATAGAAATGAAGGAAAACAATACGAAAGGCAATCATTAAATATATTGAGGGAAGAAAAACAGAAAAAAAAAATTATAAAAATAAAATAAAATAGACAGAAAAATCTGAAAAAAATCAGTAAAAACAGGAAAAGGCATATAAAATAAAGACTGGCAATGAAGATGAAAAAAAAAAAAAGAAATCATCGAAAAAAATGCACTGCAAACGATTATTGTTTGTATAGTTGAGTAAAACCATTTGGCGCACACACACACACACACACACACACACAAACAATAGTAAAAATTGGAAAAATCACAATTACTGAAAAAGGAACCACAAACAGGAAAAACCAATGAAATGCGCGCCAAAACAAAAAAAAAACCAATATCATGGAGTTTGTTGAAAACGAACAGCTCAAATACAGGTTGTTTGACAGTCACTGATTGTTTACCTTAAAGGGATGAAACGAAAAGTGGGAATGGTGCCAGCCTGTGCATCCCATATGGCTGAGTGTTTGTCTGTCTGTATGTCAGTCTGTGTTAGCCGCAATGAATAGGCTGCACGTACAGCTGGGCTGCCAGCCTTTTATGCTGTCATACATATATGATTGCCTAATTTTGATAATGTTTGAGTGTGTGTATGTTAATTTTTATGTCAGAGTATGTGTGTAAGTGTAATAAAAATAATTCTTACTAATTGTCGAAATTACATTCCATCGCTGCACAAAAACACACACGTATTGATGATCATTTTAGTCATGGGCAGACCAAATGGGAAAAAATTGGTTTCTTATTTGGGTGTCGTAATAGTAAAAGTTCTGTTGTAGTTATAAATAAGCTATGGTTTGAAAAGAGTCTGACAAAGGAATTAGTGTGTAGCGCGTCGAGTTTTGAAAATTTTTGCCTACCTTCTAAAACCTTCTAAATATATTTTCTTTCTTAACACTGCCAGTTTTCCTATTTCAGGATGTTGGCGGTTTTTTTTTTGGCTATTTAATAAATCCGGGGATATTTTACATTTTCCCAATCCTTTTAAAATCTGTAATATATGTGCCCGGCAAATCATAGTTGACGACTTTGCCAAAATTCCGACTAATTCGCAACTTTTTTGAGATATCTAAAAGAAATCGTTACAATTTCGTTACGCAAATATCGGAACAGCTTCACTTTTTATACGAATTTATACAAAATTTCGTTATGCGACTGCTTGTACGACATATTAAAGTGCTAACACAGTAAAATTTCCTTTCTTTCGAACTGTTTGAACGAAATCGTAACTATTTCGTAACATTTTCGTTAAGAATCGTTACGTTATTTCGTTACGAAGTCGTGTCAACCCGTGCATATGATTTTCGTTACGATTTCGCAACGAAATCGGAAAGATTTCGAAATATTCTTAACGAAATCGTAACAAACATTTCGCAATCTTCGTAAAGATTCCGAAATCGTAAAGATCGTAAAGAATCGTAAATTGCGAATTCCTTACATTTCGGAATCGTAAAGAATATCGTATGAAGGGGTTGACACGACTTCGTAACGAAATGTCGTTATGATTTCGTAACGAGTCTTAACGAAAATGTTACGAAAATGTTACCATTTCGTTCAGACAGTTCGAAAGAAAGGAAATTTTACTCTGTTAGCATATTATTACGTCGTACAAACAGTCGCATAACAAAATTCTATATAAATTCGTATAAAAAGTGAAACTGTTCCGATATTTGCGTAACGAAATTGTAACGATTTCTTTAAGACAGCTCGAAATAGTTACGAATTAGTGGGTATTTCGACAAAGTCGTTAATTATGGCTTGCTGCGTAATTATAATATACAACCTATTTTTAGTTGTTAAATAAAAGTCTTTAAAGTGCATAGTTTTAGCTTACTTGCAATACAAAATTTTTTGTGATAAACCTAAATACAGATTACACTGTATAACACAAAAAAAAAAACCCGTGAGGTTTCATGACTTTTGTTATATTCTCGAGGTCGCTGAACCGAATATGAATTCAGTTTTTTCCGGGCCACGTAAGATTCTTTTGGAGGCGGGCCCAGGGTAAACCCTAAACAACCACAATCAATGAAATCAATATTTCCCCTTTTGGGGAGGACAGGAGAGGGTTTAAATGTATGACCGACCTCCATTATTTTCCCATGAGGAACATTTTTTCCTTATGAGTTATTCCCTTTGACCCTTTGACCCTTTCTGGGGGGGGGGTCCCATACAATGCAACCTCACCCCTTACAGTTAATGAAATCGATATTTACCTCTTTGGTGAGGGTAAGAGAGGGCTTATATGCTTGATTGACATCAATTTTTTTTCAAAGAGGAACACTTCTTTTGGAACTAATCCCCTCCGATCCCTCCTTAAAGGGATTCCATACAATACAGCCTAACCCCATGTAGTTAATTAAATCGATATTTACCCTTTTCGGAAGGGGAGGAGAGGGTTAATATATTGGACCGACCCCAATTACTTTTCAAAGGGAAACATTTTTCTCCTTGGGACTTATTCTATCCGACTTCTCCTTAGGGGGACTCCCATACAATGCACTCTACTGTTAATGAAATCAATATTTTCCCTCTTGGGATGGGTAGGAGAGGGTTAATATATACGATCGACCTCCAGTACTTTTTCAAGTGCAACATTTTTTCCTCGGGGCCTATCACCTTGCCCCTCCTTAGGAGGTGTACATATGACACCGTTCTGTTCGAACCACTTATCAACCAAGTCCAATTCTTTCATTTTGGGCAAAAAAGCTCCGTAATCATCGAACGGTACCTTGCACCATTGACCATTGACCATTGACGGTTCAATGATGTCGACAGCTCATAAACCGCACCAAACAATGCATTTTTTCATTTTCGGCGTTGTACTGTCTTAAACTGTCTCTGGCTGTTCCATTCCAAAAAAGCGGATCTTCATCCAACTTTTCTAAGGCCCATTCACTGAAAATTTTTGCGTTGTGACAAATAGCCCGACTTAAATTTTTGCACCAGCTGCTATTTGTAAGCCTTAAGATCAATATCCTTAAAACAGAGTGTTCCAGGTGGTCGAATAACACAGCAAAAATTGTCACAGCACTCTGCCAGGTTCATTGATGCGAGTTTGCCTGTCCAAAGCTGAGATAAAGAAGGGGTGACTAAGCATAAGATGCGCAGAGATGAAACATGTTTGTCAGTGTGTATTAGTCTTGTCTTATCCGTGTAAAAGAGGGCCCACCTTGAAGTCTGACGTTGGCGGCTAGCCTTGGAGCAGGTATGGAAAGTTGGTATAAAACTTTAACACGCGCCTGTGAATGGAATAACAATTGTTTAGTTGAACTTGTTAGCACGGAAATAGTCTAATCCACAGAGATGAGGACCCCTGATCTATCTCTAACATTAAGACCAAAATAAAGGGTTTTATGTTTAAGAGCATGTTACATATAATTCGAGTTCGGATTGTATGCACTTCCGAGTTTTCAGAGATAGATTTAATTATCCTGAGGTTAAATGAAGTCATGCACGATTTAGTGTATAAACTATACACGGACAGATATAAAAGTGTATATTTCTTTAGGTGTGTTTCGTAAGAGAATTACGAAAAAATGTTCAAAGATATTGATTAAAAAATGTTTGTATAATTTTAATTAATATCTATATATTATACGCAAACAAAAAAGTTTGTGATCCCTTTTTACCTGTGTTAACTGCAACATATTCACATAAAACTTATGTCGATGGAAAAGTATATTCGTGTAGATGTGCACAATATAATTTTTATTCGAATATATTGTCTTTAAGATAGGTAAAACTTAGCCAATGCAAATTTATTTTGCTCAATAATTGTCTCCAGGCTATGGGTTGGTGCGCTCAGCAAAAAAACAAAAGAAAAACCGATTTCGATATGGTTGAATTTCGGCCACAGGCTATACTAGTCTTCATTAAAACTCGTATCTTCAACCGTTATTTCGAAATCCTCTCATAAAACATATCTGAAATTTTTACAAGAAATGGATATAAGTCCTTATAAACAAAAAAAAAATAAATATTGAAAATAACATAAAAAATTGGGTCATTGATAAAAATTAAGCAATTCCTTTTTCTTTAGATCTTCAAGCAATAGCTTAAATGTATTCACGTGTGTGTATCTATATCTTGAAAGCCAAGCAATTGCTTAAGTTTTTTTTTTCATAAACATTTCAAGAAAAAGCATTTGCTTAGTTTTTATTCATTTGGCTAATTATCTGCAAAGACGCAGAGTAAGTTTAAAACAAACTTATATAACAACTAAAAAAGGCGCAAGAAAAGATGGAGTGCTCAGCTACCATACCACAATAATACTACACTAATTGCAGCCTTAATTAGCTGAAGATTCATAGAACATTATATAAAAAAATGGCTTGGATAAATCGTAACAAAAACTAAACAGTTAGCAACAAATTAAGCGGAATATTTAAATAATAAAAGCAGCCTGGAAAAAACAAAAATGTTTCAAGCACGTTTCTAACTAACGTATTGTACCTCATAGATACACAGATGCTTACATTCATTTAAGTATGTATTCAAAAGAAGATAATGGAGCCCGTCGTTTCATAGAATAAAACAGAAAAATAATGTAATAAATGTTAAAAGAACAAAAAAGAAAAAAAAAACTACGAACTGCGGGGGAAAAAATGATTGTGTATAGAAAAATCTCTCGAGAGGTTCAGTTAGGAAAAGATATATAAGTAGGCAGCATTGGTTGAGCTTCAGAAAAAAAAAGCCAAGAACAAAGCTTCATGGCTTAAAGTGGAAAAGCAGCTCATGGTCATGCTGAATAACAAAATAAAAAATATGAGGTTAGAAGAAATACATATAGTGGAAAAAATACAAAAAGAACTTTAAGCTGTTTTAGAAGTATAAAAAAGCCAAGAAGTTATTAATTCGATTGGAAAGCAGGAAAGTATGAATATGCTGACGAACAAAATCAACAGAGTTGAGCTTTTCCGTAATTATAAATTATCTAATGTTCAAGCCACTTAAACTTGCTAGAAAGCTTCTCAACATTAAGAAAGTTATGCATCCAAAAGCTTTAAATATATTTCATATAGGAAGTATATCCTTTCTGCTTACTAAAATTTAAAACTCAACGTGAGCACCATAGAATGTGCTCCTTACGGCAAACTACGGCTCTTACAATTAATTAATTCTTTCAAAAAATCAGCCTGTCTACCAAATGATTGCGCGCCAAAACGTCAGTAAAACATTTGCTGAGCAACACTAAAGTACAACAATTTAATCTCCAAAGGCAAAACGTTAGTGGCCAAGTTATAACGTGTAGTGCCTAAGGCGAAATGGCTATTGTTGTTGTTGTTGTTAGTGTTGTTGTTTTCTTTATAAACATCACTAATTAAAGTGAAGTGTTAGACCGTCGGTTAGTCTGGCTTCATAAATCAAAACTGGTCTTTAGTTTTAACGAGGCAGAAGAGGCACAAGCTAAAAACGTTTCAAAGAAAGACAAACAAGAAATGAAGTAATAACAGATTTTAAGACAATCGTCTCAGCTCTTTTCTTTTAGAAAACTCAAGAAAGAGCAGAGTAATATTTTTTGTTTATAAATTTTTGAGTTAAGAACGGCTCAAAGATTTTGGGTTCAACAATCTTAAATCTTAATGTTTTAAGTTTGAAACTTAAATTTTCAGTTTTAACCCTCCAGCCCGCAAGGTTGAATTAGTGCAAAAAAGACACCAGAATATTTGCTTCTGCTAAATCCTCTGGCTTATTGACAGGTGAGACGTTGGGTGACAAATGAACCGAAAAACCCAATTTTCAAAATGCAATGTTATTCTTATAAAACTATTCAATTTCCGTTAAAAAGTACATTTGAAATTTTTTCCTATTTCATTATTTAAATCATTTTCAAGGAATTAATTATTTGGAATAAAGCACGAAAAATCACTTTTAGATGGCTGTAAAAAAATAAACAAGGATAAAACCGAGACTATCAAAAAGTATCAAACTCAAAAATCTCAAATAGCTAAGGAATGAAAACATCAAAATTACTTTGAAGACAGCGATGGCTGATTCAGGGCAGCCTTGCTGCTAAAAGTGATAAATTTTAAAACTAAAATATAAAAGCGAAAATAAAATTTCACGCATTATTAGGGTGAGGTGGGCTAATGTGTACCAAGTACAAAATGTTAAAATATGAGTAGACAACATATAGTTTTTTATAAATAAATCACATATTTTTACGTTGTGGTAAAATTTCATCAATGAGATAAAAGTGGCTTACATTGAAGTGATGTGTAACACTCAAGGAGGGTTGATGTGTAACACATCTTACACATTATAATTGCCATTAGAGAGACAACAATGTCAAACTCTGAAATGCAATCACATCAACGGCATTAAAAGAGATCGGCCCAGATGAAAATCCAATTGTGGTAGGAAGTCAATGAAAAGCTGTGTTCTAACAATGTGATCTAACGGCAAAAAAAAAAAAAAAATATGGAAAAGAAAACCAAACAAACGACAAAGAAACCTAGTGCTCGGCTGCAAAACCGGCACTCTTCGTCGTCATCCGAAGAAAATAGAGATCTGTTCATGATTTGTTGTGACTTCACAGAAATTCACTTGAATGCAACAAATGCAAGCACCCTTTTTAATTTTTGTGAGCCATTTTATTTGTAAGAATGGTGACTCTGATATGGATATTTTAAACGAATAATCATTGTACATTTGTAATGTATTTTTATACAGGCCAATAAGGAGGCGTGGCAGGTATAGAAGGCAGGTATAAAGTATATATATTTTTGAACAGCATCACCTCCTGAGTCGATTTCCGTGTGTCCGTCTGTCCGTGTATCTGTTTGTCAACACGATTACAGCCGTTATTTTAAAACTATCGCGGTGAAATTCAAAATATAGGTTTTTTTTTAAAAAAATGAAGATCAAGTTCGAAAATTAGCCAAATCGGATGAAAACCACGCCTACCTCCCACACAGAGTGACTTTATTTTTACAGTAAAATCTCTTAAAAGTCCACAAAAATTAAGGAAATGCCTTCAAATTTCGAAACATAAGCTTCGATCTTCAATGTCAATCCTGAAATTTGAAAAAATCGAATGAAAACCACGACTACCTCCCATACAAAGTGGCCTTTATATTAATGTAAAATCTCCTAAAAATTTACAAAAATTAAGTATTGATATGTCCTTGATAAGGAGGATATGTCTTGAAATTTTGCACATGAGCTTCTGCATATAGTATGAACCATATCTATGATATTTAGCAAAATCGGGTGAAAACCACGCCTACCTCCCATACAAAGTGACGTCACCGAAATAAAAAAACTTTCGTAAATATAGTAAACTGAAAGCCATCGTGTCTGTCGTGGTTAAAGACTTCGAATATAGTTGAATTCGGCCGCGGGGGGAGGGGGTATTTTGGCTTCGGTACCCTGCCGAAGCTCCATTCATTACTAGTATTATTTTTTTTGCAATTAATAAAGCCATTCATATATTCTATTGAAGCTAACGATCAGTTTCTTAATTTCAACGTATGTGCGTGTGTGTATTGAGAATCACATAGATTTACGACATATTGCTACGAGTATTATTATTTCATTAAGTTCCTATCATAATACCTTTGCATAAAAATACCTTAAACATAAACAGTCAGAGTAAACATAAAAAAATTAAAGTTCCTGGTCTTCAAACCAACATTATGTTGGTGTTACACATCACCCTACCGATTGAAAATTTAAAATATGGCCAACTTAATTGCTCTGTAAAGAAAATCCATGCAGATATTATATCTAGAGTAGTGTTATTAGTAAAGTAGATGATAATTAAAATTTATATAATACTTGAGTAAATATGTGAAATTTCTCAAATTTACAAAAATTTTTTATGTCAAAGACATTGAGTAATAAAACCTAAAAAAAAAAAAATTAAATTTAAAGACTTGAACTAAAATTAACTTAAGAATAGATATATGTTGGTTTGATTGTTGTGGCAAATGCAAGAAAATTTCATCTCTGCTTAGCGATTTCGGAATAGTTTTTATCTTATCACTGTTTAAGTTTTGAAATTTCAATGAAGTAACTTGACTATTATTGTGTTCTGTTGCTTTTGTTCTACAGCAAACGGAAATGAGCATTATTGTTGCAACAACAACTACAACAACAACGCAGAAATAACAATATTTATATTGTGCTTATCAGAAAATAATGCATTTTAAACATTAATTTGTAAATAATTTCTATTAATTTTTTTTATGCTCACTTTAAAGCATACTAAAGGAAATGGTAGAAAATTATGTTAAACCGCAGATAATATTTGAAGCAAGATTAATGACTCAAATTAGTGAAAAATTAATACACTCTTGTAAATTAAACAATAAAAAAATGTGCAATATAATTTCTGAATAAATAAACATTGAAGTTTTCATCGAAATAATAAAATAAATTATGCTAAATTTAATGTTACCAATAGTAGATGCAATATTTTTAGATGAAATACAAATTTTTCATATGGCAAAAACTCTCAAAATTCTCACAACTCCATTTATATTAATTCCACATTCGATAACATAAACATACAAAATAAATGTTCTTGCCTTGAAGTTTAAACTGGATTTAATATAAATCGATACATTTTAGTTGTTGTTTACTATATTCGCTTTCCTGTTACGGTAAGCAATAAAAAATTTTTCTCACCGGCACGACTCATTTGTTACACCGCCGGCACATCTCCGGCACATCTTCGGCATCCTCAAGCGTTTCATTGAAATTTAATTTTATTTAACGCATAAATTACTCCAATAATATTAGTGGTCTGCATTGGTTGTTGAAAAACCGGTTACACCTGAGCCGGTTGAGATTTTTGTATTTTCGTTTTATTCTGCTGCACTGCTCTTTATAGTAGCGCAAAAGTCACACATCTTCCCTTTAAATTCTTTAGTTTTCTTTGTATTCTCAAGCTATTATTTTTTGTTTTATTTTTTTTTTTTTTTTTATTAATCTTTTTTAAATTCTTTGGCTTCATTAAGTTTTGTGCCTAACGAGTTAGGCTTGTAGATCAAGCTTCTTTTATGGAAATGTTGAAATTTTGGTTTGTTTTTTTGTATACTTATGGATGGATTCTTATGCTCTTTAGAAGTGGCGGTTTCATGTTACTGTTGCCTTTAATGTCAGGTTAAGTCGTAATTTTAACTCTTTTGTTAAGGCGATTTCTAAAGATCCATACGAACTGAACCGGTTTCATGCAACGTGTTGGCATTTACATAAATTAGCTACACTCCTAAGTAGACGTATTTTCGTTAAGGTTATAATTTATTGCGTTAAAAAACCTTGCGGCTAAAAAAAAAAAAATTTAAATAAAATAACATAAATTATTAGAAAGCATTGATATTTTCAAGTGCAATTAACATGAACAAAATGCTACCGGGTATTTTGTAATGAATACATCTAAAGTGATTTATGATTTGATTTTTTGACACCTTTTTATAACTTAAGCTGTATGAGAAGTTGAAAATATATACAGTAATCTTTAATTAGATCAGAAAAATATGAAAAAATTAAAAAGAATTCGAGTGGAACTTTGCCTAAGGATAGAGTGAGAAAATGATATTCTCCATCATTACTCACTTATTTTGATAAGGTACAAATTTCAAACTTTTTTTTTATCCATCCCGATCAGGTCACCTAAACATTAAATAAAAATTTTTTACAGCATTTTAAATTGAAATTCAAAAATATCAAATTTAATTCAGAAAACACCAATTAAGATTCAGAAAAGACCCATCGAAGTTCAGAAGTTCCATTTAAAATTTAGAAAACATCAATTGAAATCCAGAAAAAAATCCAATTGTTTCAATTTATGTTTTTTGAATTCTAATTGTGTTTATGAATTTAAAATGATGTTTTTGAATTCGAAATAAACAATTGGAAATAGTGTTCAGAGAGTATGAGAATTGAAAATGTTGTTAATTCTTTCTTATTGATTTAACAATTCAATCAATTGGGGCAATTTAAGATTGTAAGGATTTGCTATTAGGTATTTTCAGATTAAAACAAAAATATTTTTGCTTTATTTTGCCTTCATTAGACGTCGTTATTTATTTTTTTCAAGACATGGTTTTTAGCGGAGGCAATTCAGCAAACAATTCGACAATTTTTTTAATAAAATCGGCATGACAACCAAATTAGTCAACACAAATGATCATTAATTTGGTATCTTCAAGTTCGAAATAAAAAATAATATAATTTTAAAATGATAATTTCCGTGAAATTTATCGAATTTTTGTTCGTTTTCTATGATGATTTTTTTATGCTGTTTTATTTAATATGTTATGTTTGTAACTTGTTATGAATTAAAGTTCTTGTTGCAATACATATACATATTTATATAAATTAAATTTAGCTTTATTTGATTGGAAAGTAATGGTAATTTTAAATTTTTTATAAAAACTTTAATAGTCGGCTGAAAGTTGAACAACTGATGCTGCTTCGACTTTCGATTTTGCGAACAGTTTCAGTCAATCAAAACGATGACTGCCGAAGTTTGCGACTGCCGAAGCACTTTGCAAACTATTGAAACTAGTTTTCTGCTTCTGCTTATGCTGCGACTGTTTGAATTTTCGGAAGCACAAGTTAAAGCAGTAGCAGGAGTCTTTGAAAAGTTCTGAAAGTTTTTAAACGCTGCATCAAAGTTTCATAATCAGCTCTTTATCCGCCTTGTGCACGCTTATAAAAGTAGATATAACTCCGAAAATAGTTTCAATTTTATAATCTTCGATGAGCATTTTTTAAGGCATGAGTCGAAAAAAAAAAAAAAATAAAAAAAAAATTTAGTATCAGTTCAGAATTTGAATGAGCTCCTTAATCTGTTGATTCGATCACCTGCTTTGTATTCTCTTACAACTCCGAAAGTTATTTAAATTTTGAAATATTCTTTGGTGACTCTATTTTTTTAAGCTATACAGCCGTGGACACATAAATAGCTTCAAAATACATGAAGGGTGTTTCACATATATTTAAATTAAATACATAAGGGAAAATAAGAATTTATTTCATGGTATTTGAGTTTAAACATTAAAAACTTAAAATCAGTAGTAACTTTGTAATTACGAATTAAAAATTAGAGAATTAATAAAAAATCTGAAATTGATCCTTAGCTGAGATGGACGTATAAATAGCACAATTTTGATTCTGAAAAAAAAGATATAGTGATTTATTTTTATTTTACAATGAGCTTACGTGTTTGCTTACTAGTACTTGCCACTGTATCCCAAATTGTCCAAAACAGCCCGACGTCTTCGCCCCATATTCTCCACAAGCTTCCTGACCCTATCCTTCGGAAAAGAGTACCGAGCCTTCTCAATTCCACTCCATAACTCATCTTAATTTCGAAATTTTTGGTTGCTTATGCTGACCTTCACATCATCTCATAACTCTTCTATGGGATTGAGGTCTGGGCTTTGAACCGGCCAATTCAAAATATTTATTATTCCCTTTTTTAGCCAATCAATCACAACCTTTGCTGTGTGTTTTGGATCATTATCGTGCATAAAAGTCCACCTAATAGGCATGCTCGCAAATGCAAATGGTTCCATCTGGTTATAAAGAATATCTAAATACATATTTTTGTCCGTTATTCCTGTTATATGAAAAATTGGCCCAACGCCGTGCCAGGAAAAAGCTCCCCAAGCCATTAAATTCTCTCCTCCATGCTTAAATGTTTTTTTTTTATGCTTCGGATTCAACTCTTGGCGTTTGGGGTGCCGAAAAATAGTTTTTCCATCTGGTCCAACCCTTTTAAATTTAGTTTCGCCAGTCCAGAGCACGTTCTTCCAAAATTGGTCTTCTTTATTCACATGGGCCCTTGCAAACGCTAAACGATCCTTTAAATTCTTTTTTGTTAAGAGCGGCTTTATTTGGCAAATGCGTCCATAAAGATTAGCTTTATGTAGTCTCCTAGATACTAGTTTCCTTGAAGCATTAAGGTTATTTTCTTCATTTATTTCCCTCATAATTTGCTTTGCTGACTTGAAAGGATCAGTCTTACTTTTGCGAACTATAAGTCTATCAGTAGAAGCGGTGATTTTATGCGGTCTAGGATTGCGCGGCTTATACTCGAAATTATTTGAACCATTTGATGTAACCAGCTTGAGTACGTTATAGACCATTTTCCGCGAAATTTCGAGAATATCCGCGATTTCAGATGGTTTTTTTGCCTTTTCGACTTAGTTCGTGAATTATAGGCCTTTTTCCGGAGTGCAATGTTTGCCACGATCCATTTTATTTAGAATCGGCGAAATTAACTGAATGAAACTCATTTGTAAAAAAAATTTAACAATTTATTTGTAAAAAAAATTTAACAATTTATTTGTAAAAAATTTTTACAAACACCCAATCTTGTTAACTTTTATTCACCAACTAACTATTTATTTGCTATTTATATGACCACAGCAGATCGTACATGCCTATACAGAAAGAGATGGCCTGAGCAAATAAAAGTAAGTAACGGTACATCTCTCTCGGAGTTTTAAACAACGTCACATTGGACGTTTAAACACGTTTAAAAAATAAGTTAACATTTGTTTTACAATTAATAGTAAAAAATAGGATAAGATCAGAATTTGAATCAGCCTCCTAATTCATTGAGCTGCTGATCTGATCACTTGCCTTGTGATCCCTTACAAAAGTAGTTTTAAGTCCGAAAGAAGCTTGAATTTTAAAATATGTTTTGATAAAAATATATATAAGACATATAAAAAAAAAATTTTAGGGTTACTTATAGTAGATTGCTCTCTTAATGTTTATATAATCATAAATTATATAAGGTTTGTCTTAGAATATAGTACACTAAAGTTTGCCGATTTTAGTTGAAGTTTTACCTAATAAATTCATAGTAGTAATAAAAATCTTGAGCCAAAGAACTGCCAGATCAGGAAATTATAACGTGTTCTTAGTTACTACTAAGAACTACTAAAGTAAGAATAGTCTCAGGCAAACCTGATATTCACCCGATCAGATATTGATAGACTTCCTTAAAAGAGTTCTACTGTGAGTTAAATAGTTATTTTTCTGCCTTTGTCCAATGCAATTATTGCAAAAGCACAAACAGTTTTTTCATTCTCGTATCCTGACCTTTTCTGTAACGTAGCTGTTAGCCAGACTTAAAATAGTTCGGTGTCATTAAGAGGCTGAGATGCCTCAATTTGGCAAGCCAGTCACTATTTTCTCTATCGTTCCCTTCAGATCAATAATGTCCTGGTATCCATCAAAATTCTTTTATCTATTGGATTAGAGCCCATTGGCAGTGACTTTTTTAAAATTGGGACCATAAATCACTACTCATACTTCTTCAATTCTTTATATTTAGACCCATCAGTATGCCATAACTTTGAGTTATGACAAACATTTTGCCATCCTCCATATTTTTTTTTTTCTATTTTATACATTTTTTTAAAGATTCAATTTAAAGATTCAAATGGGATTATTTCAAAATTTTTATTTTGTGGCTTATCATGTTTCTGCAATAAGACCTTCATATATTTTTCAAAAAGAGTTTCTCTATAAGTCATAAACTTTTTTGCATTCTTAAACTCGTATATTATTTTATTGCTTATGAGAAGGTGTCCTCTTTTTTCATGTATCTATACTTTACATATATTTTGCATATGTAGTAATGTAAAAACATTGTTAACTTTGACTTTTCATGCTTTTACTATTATAAATATAAGAGGTGTGAACAGCTCTTTTCAAAATTTCAATGCCAAGCCCTACCTTAAGCTCGTTATATTTACCTTTTTTATTAGCCAACTCTAAACTTGAACTTTGTTTCATAAATAATACTCATTCATCTTATTTGCTCTTCATTTATTAATATTACAATTCGTAATACGTAAGTTTCTTCTTTAATTCTCAATGTCGCACAACGTATTTGACTGTCAAACCGAAAACGAGTAACTGTCACCTGCTGCCGAACACACCCAAAAAGAGTTGTCGGCGTTTTTATTTTTGTCTTCTTTGCTGACGCAATCATCGGGGCTAAATTTAGTATACCATAAAAAAAAAATATGTCTGCTAAATTAATATTATTCATTGTCAATTTTGGTGTTGACCGAAAATAATGCCTTACAAATATGGTAAATAATATTTAAGACGTTTTTGAGGTCTTTTAGCTGTAATTAAGTTTTTTTTTTTTTTGTTGGCATCAGCCAGCAGTTAGCGATGAACAGATAACAAACAAAAGAAAACTGTTAAACTATAAATTTGCTAAACACCCACGTTAAGTTATTATTTTTCAATTAAATTCATGGTAAGTGACTATGTTAAGTGTATGGTTAAGTGACTAAAAAATTTGTTTTTTAAATGCTTGCCTAAACATGTGTGCACCTTGTATAAAATTAGTTTTTCGAAACATAGATTACAAGATATTACTTTAACATAAGCTTTTATTTATAGACATAGATAAATTTAATATTTTATTTATTGTTCTTAAATATTTTTAATTGTTAATATGTATTTAAAAAAATATCTCTGAAAACATTAAGTTACTAACAAAAAATTCACAATTTATTAAGCTTTTAAAAACAAATATTTTTATACGAATGAATTCTTTTCAACTAATGACTATTTTTAAATTTTTCTTTTGTCATTTCAGGTGAGTTTGAAATTTTATTGATCGTCAACAATTTTATCAAATATTTACACTGCTTCGCTGTACTAAGTAAGTTAACTCATTTTTGTTTTGTTAAAAAATTATAGGGAAGAAATTACTTGTCATTTAGATACTTTGAATTTAAGGCGAAAATAAATGACAGATTTAGTAAAAAACCGTTAAGTGGTAACTGATTAAAATAATAATTATAGCTTGCTTGTAAATATTTAAACATTTGTCTATACTGGATATATACACACATTATTATAAAGCTTTTTTGTTTTTTTCTTAAGAGTTCTTATCAAAGTTATGACTAACTTTTATTCGTATGAATTATCAAGATGCGGTGAAATAACCATTGCTAACTGTATTTGTGAAGATGGTAAAAGTACAAAGTAATTTTTTTTATTTAATAACAATCTGATATGTTAAAATTTAGTTGTTATGAAAAATTCAATATGAAAATAAATTATGCATATCAACTCAATTTTAATTTTTAATTATTAGAGTCATAAACTTTTACAATCGAAAAGTATACTAACATTGTAACTTTGCGTTTACTTCATCACATCATTCAATGCGCTACTCCACCCACCACACTCAAGAAATCTACCTCATAACTCAACGAGTAATCCAACTCAATAACTCACATTTTAAAAACATCACAACGCAATTGAGTTAACGCATTACACTGATGCATTGAACTGCGCTTGAGTTGGTGTATCAACGCCTAGTTTTTACTGCGTTGCTCATATCTTAAAGAAATGGCATAATTTTAATTTAAGGGCTATAGCCGAATAATTATTATTATTATTTTACCTATCTACCAACCATGAGATCCATCGTGCTACCAGCACAACTCCGATTTAGGCATACAAACAACAGTTAATAATTGGAAACTGCATTTTAATGGCGAATTTTTTGATAGGGTTCAAGACTTAGTGACAAAGTGCGACATAAAGGGGAAAGGGGGTCTAAAATTTGCCAAAAACATGTTACAGCTACTATCCCTATCAAACTCAGAGCACGATTTTCCGTCAATATTTCCTTCAGTTTATTGATGTTAACTTCAGTTGAAGACGTTGATGGCCGACCAGAGCTAGGCAAATATTGCACGATATCTCGACCACTGACCGGTACGGATTTTTGATAAAGTCGATTCTCTGTTAGCCTTTTGCAACATTTTCAGCGATACCCCAATAAACATTGTGGCGAGGGGTGATTCGTTAACGAATCGCTTGTGAATCGTTATTTTTAAAGTTTTCGAATAGTTTCATACCGAATTCATCAGAGGTTGGCTTGATGCTTAAAGAAGAGAACGTTTTCCTAAACTCCATTTAAGATGTTTTGAAACAAAAAATAATTT
The DNA here is from genome assembly GCA_914767935.1 of Coremacera marginata. Taxonomy (NCBI): domain Eukaryota; kingdom Metazoa; phylum Arthropoda; class Insecta; order Diptera; family Sciomyzidae; genus Coremacera; species Coremacera marginata. Next base: position 176,541,205 of record OU612045.1, on the reverse strand, counting down.
TTTCCGACTTTTCAATACACAATTTTTTTTAAGAAAAGTATTTTTTACTAACTTTCTTTTGTTAATACGTCATTTAAACGAATTTTTTAAATTTTATGTTTTTTTTTTAATTTTTTAAAAAGTGAAAAAAAGACTTAAATATAAATTTTCATAAATAAATATTTTTTCTTCTGTTATGTTATTTCGTGCTTATTCTTTATATAAATAATTTCCACTTATAATTTGTTCAAGATTTTCATATGAATAAGTTCTCGTTAACAAATTGCTTTTTGTTGTTTTGGCGACTCGTTAACGAATTGCTTTTTATAGTTTTGGTGACTCGTTAACGAATTGCTTTTTATAGTTTTGGTGACTCGTTAACGATTGCTTTTTATAGTTTTTGGCGAATCGTTAACGAATTGCTATTTTTAGTTTTGGTGACTCGTTAACGAATTGTTTTTTCATAGTTTTGGCGACTCGTTAACGTTGAATGGCTTTTTTCGGTTGTGACGAATGTTTAACGAAGCCGAAAAAAAGTTGGTCAAAAAATGATAATAAAAATAATTGTGAACTTTTGAAAAGCAAAATCTTTAAAAAAAATACCTAAATTTATTTGTTAATTAATTACGACCTTCTTTCATAAGTTTTAAGTTATGTGTTTATATAACTCCAATAATTTTTCAATTATTAAAGGTTATATTTTATCGAGCTCAAGGTCAATGTTGCTTTCCGATGAAAACCACTGAAGGAAAAACAACTAACAACAACAATACCCTATATAGAGTATCAATCACATAGCAGACTAGACAGCTGTTTCGTTGGCCGCTACACCAACTCATCAGTAGCCTTTTTTCGTGATTCCTGCTGTGATCCACTAAGCTCTTAATTTTCTACTTGTTTTCACGAATGCAATTAGTAAATTACCCTGAATTGCGGTACGAGAATACAAATGATATGAAAGCAGCTTAAAGTTCTTCTAATTTGTGAAGCATACTTTCAGGGAAAGTTAGTTCTTTTATTCGAATATATGGCATTGTTCGAATATAGGGTGTAAGTTCTATATAGGATTTTGTTGTTGTTAGTTGCTTTTCCTTCAGTTTTTTTTTCTTCGGAAAGCAACATTGACCTTGAGCTCGATAAAATATTACCTTTAATAATTGAAAAATTATTGCAGTTATATAAACACATAACTTAAAAAATACCTAAATAACAAAAAAGAAACAAAAAAAAAATTCTTTTTTTTGGACCAAGTTGGGGTTCGTACCCATGTCCGCGAATGCTGGCTTTTGTTATCAAGCAAATTAAGCAAGATATATTCAGCATTTGAAATAACCGAGTGGGTAAGGTGCCGGACTAGCATTCAGATGACGTAGTTTCAATTTTTGCCGTGGTAAGTTCGAAATTATTTATTTTTTTTATTTTTTATATGATTGATATGATTCTTTATAGTTTTCTTTTTATAGTTTTGGCGGCTCGTTAACGAATTGCTTTTTATAGTTTTGGCGACTCATTAACGAATTGCTTTTTCGGTTTTGACGATTCATTAACGATGGAGGAATTTCTCCTGCTCGCGATATTAAAAAAGTAATCGATACTAATAATTGCTAAATTTAAGACAAATACGTATATTTGTTCAATATTTTTATTCATTGTTGAAATCGTAAAACACACTTCAGATGAGCACACTTCACTAGCAAAATCGGCCACTGTAAACAAACTAAATGATAGATCGCTTACAAAATTCTCATCAAGATATATGACAGTTGTGCCAGCTTAGTAAAAGAAACGATTTTTAGAAGGTCTTTTAGCGAGCTTTTTCAATGATCATTTCCGTGTACTTTTTTGACAGAAATATATCTTGTGTCATTTGCTTACATACCTAATCTTCTCGTCTCTGATAATTTCCTACTTTCGCTTTACTATTGCTTGATATTATATTGTTATTACAGTTTAAACTTTAACGACAAGCTTACATAAAATTTTAAAAATACTAAACCGAATAATTTGAAAATTTTCGCTCAATTTCTCATAATGAAAGTTTATCAGGAAATAATACGTAATCATTCCGGAAACAATTTTAATGATGGGAATATAATCGCAGGTTTCAAAAAACTTCCCATGATACAAAAGTTGTCATAAAAATATATCATAAAAGTAATGTGATATACAACATTAATAAAAGCGCAGCAAAGAAAAACACTAAAAAACAGTAGAAGCGAAAAATGAACTAGTTTGTAAGCTGCCACCGACTATCGTTGTTAGTTACTGTCAAAAGCAGTCAAGTTAAGTCAAGCCTGTTTGTCACACATTTGTCACAAGATCAGACAGATTTCACTTGCTTGTCTGACTATAATTTGCAGAAAGTTGTTGATTGTTTTTTTTTTTTTGCTGTCGTTTTATGTTTGCAATGATATTTCCAGACAGTTAATTAATGAGAGTGAATTTTTTTACTTTGCAACTATTTGTTATTTTTTTTTTTTACAAATTAATATTACGCCTTTGAATTGAAGCAGCAAATGTCAACGCACTATAAAAATATGCTATCTGCTATAATTATAGCAAACACGAGCACACAATTATTCATGTTTTTGCGTTAATTTAACCAATTTAAATAAAGACACGCTTCAAATAGTGCAGCATCAGTAGCAGCAACACGCTACAATTTTACAATTTTACAATGATTTATAAATGACAGTTCATGCGTGCGCCATTTTTATTTTCTGCGCATTTTTTATGAAAATAATTACATAGTTGTAGATATTTATGTAGCAACATTAAATGCACAAAAACTTCAGTTTTTCAACGAGCAGTTATTTATTTTTTAATATAACTTTTTATGAACTGTCAATTGAACTATCATGTTTTTTTTTTTTTTTTTTGATATGTGTAAAAAATAGCAACAACGTTTTTAATTACAATGTAAGATGTTTTGAAATTAGGTACAATGAACTTAAATTTAAATATACTCATGAATTTTTAAAAAAATTTTGCATGCATTAAATTAACTTTTAAATAATTAAGCAACTTTAGTTTTATGTTTATTTTTATATTATAAGATTTGCAAAATTTTTGTAGAAAGTATGGCCAGCGGTTATAAATAACCGTTATACTATGACAGCCACAAAATGCTTTATGTTGCTAAACTTTATAAACTTAATGATGTGTAGCTTGGTGAAAAGCAACAACAGCAGATGATAGTGAAGAAACAAAAAGTTCGCCGTTAAAATGCAATTTCTAATTAAAAACTGTTGCTTGTCTGCTTAAATCAGAGTTGTGCTGGTTGGACGATGAATCTGCTGCTTGGTTGATAGGTGAATTGAAGATGCAGCAATAAAAATTAAAATGATTAGCAGCGAACAAAATTGCGGTAATTCACTGCAAGTTCACTGCAAATTACTTGACTACTAGATTGTTGATTGCTTTAACACCAACAAATTCGTAATATAAACAAAAAAATATCAATTTACATAAGTTTTGTGAAGCTTAGATACAGTGGCTTACAGCTTATTTCATGCAGTTCCAATATTACACTATTATTACACTATTATTGAAAAACTATGTAAGTAAGATATTGAAAGAATTTAAATGTCATATTTAAGAAAAATATTTAGAAAATTCAAAAATTCAAAAAATGTTGTTTGTAATTAATTTATAGAAATTATGAAAACTCCGCTTAATTTCATGTCACAGCTCATTTTATGCACTTAAACTTAGATCTTAATTTACAAAAATATTTTCAATATTACATAAAAATCAGTACTTAGTATGCACTTGTTGCATTTGTATGCATTTGTTAGATCTTGAAGTCTTTTTGGGAAGTCTTGAAATCTACAAGTTTTTGAGTAGTTGTTGGGATAATTTTGTTCAACTCTTCTTATATGACTTTTTTATCTGCTCCTTGTTGGAAATATCATGTTGTCGAATGTTTTTGTTCCAACATTTCTCATAAGTTTTCAATAACACTCATATCTATGGCTCTGAGTCAGACCATTTAAGAAAGATGCGGTCTGTTCCAAATCAACAATACCAGATTTATACTTTGATAGTACTGAATGTTTGCGGTATTCCAAGTTGCACTCTGAAGTAGATTTTTTAAAAATATTATGGTACTTGATTTTGTTTATGTAACCTGCATTGAACTCCAACTTTTCAATCCCGACTGCCGACTACAGTAGATTTCACTGTAGATTTTAAAATTTCTTTTTGGATCTCAGAATTAGACTTCCACCAAACCAACATGCCATGCCATCGGATGCAAAGATGTTAAATTTAGAACATGACGCTGCACAGTGTCAGATTTCGCAGTCGTAGCTGCACTTAACAAAATATCTGCAAAACCACTCTAGGTAAATCAATCAAATCAAAATTTTGCACAGACATGAGATATTGATGACATGAACCAAATACCCAAAAATGGTGCAAATCGCTTTACTTCAAGACATTGCTCACATACAAACCGACTTATCTATTCCGATTATATGTTTTACAAAAATAAAATGAAAAGTTTCAAAAATTCAATAACGAACAAAAATGAATTAATTACATTAAAATTAATAAGAACATTTTTAAACTAAGAAAAGTTCATTATGTGAAAAACAAGTACAGAAAATCAAACAGCAGCCAAGTTTTTCTTATGAATCTGTGTTGAAGTGCCATTTTCTCCCCACAAGTTTTAGCCTCTGTTCACCGGATACTAGCGACACTTTTTTAAATCCAATGTATAACCAATATGCGTTAAGCACTTCACAAATCTTATGTAGACACGTAAAGGTGATTTCCCTAGGAAAAACATCTTGAAATCAGCATTTCGATAAACAAAGGCGCTTGGATCGTTTATTATTTTCGGTGTTGCCCCTCCTATGTAGCATTTTTGAGTTGAATTATAATCTGATAATGCATTGCACACCTTACCGTTGATCATGCACATAATTATCCAAATCATGCATTAATTAGGTGTGTTTCCGTACTTTACACTGAGTAAGATTTGTGTAAGTTCAAACTGAGAGAGTAAAAATGAAATGTGAGAATAGTTGCAAAAGTACGGAAACAGCTTCTAGTAAGTTTCAAGCACAAAACAGATGATTTTGACTGTAGACACGTCAAACGCAAATTGCGTCAATTAAAATTATCTTCAATTATCTTCTGTTTGTGAAGTTGATGCTTGTTCTTACTTTACTCGGAGTCTTGAGTTCTAGCACTCTATGTGCACCATGTGTGCTCGAGAGAGCAGTTTTATGCTTTTTCTTCTTCTCCCATTTTAAGCACAGAAAGTACGGGAACAGAAAATAGTGTCCCACAAGTTACACAGTGTGAGTACGGAAACACACCTATTATATCATCTGCTGCAGTGATTACTGTTGAGGTAAGTGTAGATATCTCATCTTCTACCTTTCGTATTACCTGTACAATCACATCTGACGTCACCTTGGTGAATATAAATTTTATTGGAAAACAATGCCTTTTTGCTTTGATGACTTTGCTCAGCGCCATCACAGCCCTATTTTATGTGAATGTGTATCTCACACGGACTTCGAATTTTGATGTAAATACTTCTTCTTGGACTGCACAATATGTTCAATAAGAGACTGCAATTTAATTGCGGCAGAACTTTCCATTACGGTGTTATCACTTGGATAACAACTTTTTTTGCCATGCAAACCTTTTCGTAACTTAGAAACAATTTAGGCGTTATGTGCTGTAAATGTTGTCTTATAATACCATATTATTGGGTTGACAAATTTGCATCAGCAATTATATAAAGAACTTGTTCCGGTTACAGATAAAGATCTGAATAACTGCCCGATTTAAGTCTCGCTTTTTTTAGTTAAGTACTCCTTTTGGGAGAAGCATTAAATAGCTAATTTGCTAAAATAGCAGAATACCGTTTACCAAATTTTCTTAATCTTGACTCTGATACTTTATAAATTGTTTTGTTATCAAGTTTTTTTAGAAATGCGGTAGATTTCCTGATTTTTGTCCATTCATAGCATACTTGAAATTCTTTCATCAATTCTTTCATTTTGTGACGAAGTCCACATAAATTGAGCATAATTAATTTCTGCGGCGACAAAGAATAACGACTTAACTCAAAATATGGTAAAAAACGATATTTTAATAGCACTAACTACGACCTTTTCTCGGAAATGTATGAACCGTTAAACCAACGAAATAGGTGCAGACATAAGTGCTTACATATTCTGTGCAAAAAATGGATTTCTGAATCCTTCCAAAGATTGGCAAAAAAGGAAATGCCATATCGCTTTTTAACGATATTTTGAGTTTAGTCGTTATTTCTTGTCGCCACAGATTTTACCTTCGAGCCAATCTTTGTTCATAGTAAGAAAAAGTATTTTTGTTCGGTGAACTTTCAACCACCGCTGCTCAAATTGTTGCATCCGACTTCTTACATATAATCTTTTAATTTGGCAAAATCAAGTTTTTCTAGATTCACCAACGATATTACCGCAGTTTCATCCCACAACTCAAAAATTTACTGCAGAGATGTTTGAGTCGCCATATCAGAAAGTTGTGCGGGTTCTTTGCGTACATATATCACTGTTTATATTTGTAATATCACAACTCTCATATTTTTTCATATAAGAGAGATTTCGTCCAAAGAAAAAAGTTTTACTTTGAAAACACTTACATAAAAGATCAATTTCCTTAGTGCAATATATCTTCAGTTGTGCATTTAATTTTTTAAAAATACTTTCAATTTCTGTTCATAAACATTTTATGGCATATTTTATTTTTTAAATCATCAAAATATATCAAAAATATATTTAAATCATCGAAATATAAGCAAAATCAATCTTTGCTGAGAAAATATGAACGAACACTAAACAGACGCATTGAAGAATTTTCGACGAATTTACAATGAACGAAGACAAAACAGACACTTTCAAAGATTTTCGGCAAGTCTGGGTTATGCAGCAAGTACTTACTCAGGTGGCCATAATAACCCGTGTACGTGTTGCAGCCGACCTCATCAACTCTCGCCAGACGCGAGGGCTGGCTTGCGCGCGCCTTCTCCAATCGGATACTCCAAGTGCGGTCAGGGCTTCCTCGGCCTGGTCCATTCATCGGAGGCATGGTCTTCCTTGTCGTCGTCGACCAACGACCCTCGCCTTGAGCACCATTTTTGCTAGAGCCTCGTCGTCCATACGATGGACATGACCCAGCCAGCGTAGTCGCCCCACAGCTACACACTGAACTATGTCAATGTCTTCGTAGAGCTCATACAGCTCGTGGTTCATTCGAATGTGACAGTCATCGCCGACTTAAACATGATCGAAGATTTTGCGTAGAACTTTTCTCTCAAACACCCCAGCAGCTGCGCCAGTTTGCGAAACTACCCATGCCTCAGCGCCATTAAGAAGCACAGGTAGAACGAGCGTCTTGTAGAGTGTTAGTTTTGTCGATCGAGAGAGGGCTCTGGAACTTAGTTGCTTACTGAGCCCGTAGTAGCAACTATTAGCAATTATTGTTCTTCGCTTTACCTCCAGGCTGACATCATTGTTGTTATTAATGGCGGTGCCAAGGTATATATAAACTCCTTGACTACTTCAAAGTTAAAGCTGCCGGATGAAACGTGGGAGTCTAAACGCCGCGCTCCCTTGTTTGTAGACAGCATATACTTTGTTTTACCCTCATTTATCGTCAAACCCACTTTGGCTGATTCCTTTTCGATAGCGGCGAAAGCAGCGGTAACATCTCTCTTGGTTCTGCCGACAATATCAATATCATCAGCGTACGCAAGGAGCTGGACACCTTTGTAGAAAATAGTGCCATTACGAAACACACCGGCATTTCGTACGATCCCCTCCATGAAGATGTTGAAGAGATCGCAAGATAGTGGCTCGCCTTGTCTGCAGCCTCTTTCGGTATTAAAGGTTTCGGAGAGGTCATTTCCTACCTTGCGGAGCTGCGTGTGTTGCTCAACGTCATACTGCAAATTCTAATCAACTTTGCAGGTACACCGAACTCAGACATTATTGCGTATAGGCAATTCCTTCTCGGGCCATCGAACACAGCTTTATAACCGACAAAGAGATGATGGGTGTCGTAGTGGTGAAAATTTGGTCTACCATATGGTGGATTTTCTAGGTCTAAAGCCACACTGATAAGGTTCAATCAGTGTTTTTGTAATCGGCTTTTATCTTTCACATAGTACGGTTGAAAGAACCTTATATGCGATGGAAATAAGACTGATCCAACAAGTTCTTAAACGAAATCATCGACACAAATTCCTCAATGATGTCGTCGGCTTGCAGGGTAGCTTTGCGATGCACTTAAAACCTCAAATTGCACGTTTATTCATCTTCAATAGAAGGAAATTTAAGGGTGGTGAATAAAACAAAACCTTTTCATTCGGTTCAAGATATCGCATAGAACTTTTTATTACGTTTCGTATATGTATTGAAAAATAAGTGTTCATACATGATGGATAGTTCAATTGTTCCATTAAAAATATCTTCACTTGTCTTAATTGGTCAACTGATAGACAAGTTATAATAAAACCACAAAAACCTTGCGTCAGAGCATAGCGTCAGAGCATACACACACTCAATGCCAAAGCCGCCGTCACCCATGATATGTCACCCACTCTAGCAGCTCGTTGTTATACGACACTTCGACAATTCAATGCAGCATAATTTAGCCGGGCGCACTCAGCTGTGCTAAACAACTACAACGCACTGCACAACATTTGAGCCGACTTACAAGGTGGTGAATTTGTGGTCACATGTCAAAATGACAACAAGCTGTGGTTTTAACTGTAGGGTGTGATGCCTTACAGCTAACGAAGGCCATATTGGTTGAATTGATTAAAGCTTGATAAGCTAAATTGACAAAATTAAGCAAAAGTAGGGGAATGTTGGTACAATTTTTTTTTTTTTTTGTTATAATTTCATAATCAAACTTATACACTACACACACACGGGGTTCAACTGGCAAATGTCAATATCAGACCAGAATTGTACACAATGTAGGAAATAGTGCCGTTCATATTCTATGCAGTGCCAACACCAATTAGCTGTAATCCATCACATTTTGCATTGTCTTGTTGACAGTCAGTTATCCAAGCAGACGAGGCGCAAGCATTGACATGAGTCAACTCATCACACATACAAACATAGTGCAATATGACGTTGCTATGGTTCTTGTTGTTCAATGACATGATTATGATGGGTTCATATGTGGTGGAGTCAGTGCATGCTTTGCGGTAAACCTCTTGATGTAACGGTATAAATGACGAAACGTTGTCAACAGTGTTGCCATGAAAGCGAATTTGGAATCTTAACTTTTGTTAAGATGTTTACTTAAAAAACCAAAATTTAATGTTTTGATGCAGTTCCAAAACTATGTGATTGCTATTAATATCACGACCAAAATCAACACCATTTCGTGAACTGAGGACATAGAAAAATCAGTTTTTTCAGAATTTAATTTTATTTTTTTTTAGAAATATTAAATAAAATCCGTTGCAGTATTTATTTTCCAGAATTCGCAGAATTTTGAGAAAATATTGGTTCTTCGTATTCAGATCTGCAAATCGTAGCATATCTAATATATCGAACCATTTGGCAACACTGGTTGTCAACCTGGCCACAGCTGCATTGAGTTCATCTTAGTTGATTTTGAGCATTTATCTGGTCTATTATTATGCAGCATTAAAGCAACCCAAAAAAAAAACACCCACTACAGTGCTGGAAATAATGTTGTGTCAAATTTGTCAAAACTTGTATCCGAGACATATGCTGCACACTGCACTGTTCTGCGCAGAAACTGCTATATTGTGTGCCTAGTTGAGAGATGAGCTATTTAAGTTGCACGCTTAGCTAAGCAACGTTTTGCTTGATTTATGCTCTTAGATTGGCAGACATTGTTTGCTTTCGCCTGTCAGTTGCTCGAACGAAGTCTTCAGTCTGAGTTTCAATTAATTTGCTTGTCAATCAAGATTGTCACCTGTTTTTTTGTATATTGTAATTTTTTTTTACCCTCAATGGGTGCGTTCAAATTGGATTTTGTTTTTTCTGTTTGTTAACGTGCTGTTGGTAGAGTTTGACATATGAAACTGTCAACATGCAGTTGAACAGAATTGACTGGCAGCTCTAAGAAAGAAAGAATTGCAATTTAGATGGTTATTTTACTAGATGTAAGAATGACGCAGCAATTCACTCCGAGATGGTTTCTATAAGTTTATATTTGATATATATGTCTTGATGCATATGTCATTAATTTTCTATGAACGAACGAACGAACGAACGAACATCTATTTTCTAGAAGCAAACGAACGAACATAATAAAAAAACTGTTGAAAATAGTTTATATCGGCCGTAGATGAACTCCTGGAGGGGTAAAATATATGAGCTGGTCCTATTATTTGTAGCCCCTCAACATTTCTTCCCAACACACCTACCCTCTATCTGCCACCCTTCTTGGGTCCCCATACAAAACACAAAAACTGTCGAAAATAGTTAATAATGGCCGAAGTTGATCTCCTAGAGGGTTTTAATATATGAGCTGTTCATATTATTTTTTGTCTCTTAACATTTTTTCCGAACACACCTACTCTCCATCTGCCACCCTTCTTTGGGTCCCCATACAAAACAAAAACTGTCGAAAATAGTTAATATCGACCGTAGCTGTACTCCTAGAGGGGTTTAATATATGAGCTGGTCCTATTATTTTTTGCTTCTTAACATTTCTTCCGAACACATCTACTCCTAGCCACCCTTTTTTGGGTCCCCATACAAAACACAAAACTGTCAAAAATAGTTAATATTGGCCGTAGTTGAACTCCTAGAGGGTTTTAATATATGATCTAGTCCTATTATTTTTTGTCTCCTAACATTTTTTTCGAACACACCTACCCTCTATCTGCTACCCTTTTTTGGGTCCCCATACAAAAAAAAAAAAACAAAAGCTGTCGAAAATAGTTAATATCGGCCGTAGCTGGACTCCTAGAGGGGTTTAATATATGAGCTGGTCCTATTATTTTTTGCCCCTCAACATTTCTTCCCAACACACCTAATCCCTTTCTGTTTTCCCTTGTTTCCTAATCCATTCTCTCCGCTTCTTTTGTCTCTCTCTCAAAACAAGAAAATGTTTCCAGATGCATACTTAAAGAAACGGTTTGGAAACAATGCTTTTTTTAATTTGCGTTGACTTGTTGTTTGCGCATTGCTACTTCTTCCACATGCATTCTTAAGGAAGCGGATTAGAAACAACAGCAATTGAAAGCTATCCATAATCTTCTAAATGATACGATGAGGAATATTTTTCCTTCACTTCCAAATGTAAGGCTTCCAATTTTTCTTTTCCAAAAAAAGAAGTCAAAGCGGCACATATTTGTATTTTTGTTAATTAATGAATGCTCAATGAAATTGTTTAAAAGAAACATAATTTTGGAAGAGAATCACAAGAGCATTGATCCTATTCCATGTAATGCAAAAAAAAAAACTGACGAATGTTAGGTATCTTTTAAAAAATTCGCTTAATAGCATGATATATTCAGCATGGTAGATTCGTTTCGGAGCGGTGGGTACAGCAGCTGTCAAACACATGGTACGAGTATATTATAACTTGTAAGTTTTGTTCTTTGTTTTGCAAGTTTTGTTCTTTTGACAGATGCTGTACCCACGACAAGAGAGAATTTTAACTACCACTCCTAGCAAGCTGAATATATCTTGCTCAATAGCATTACTGTGAGAACAATCTTAGCAAAAACCAGTTTGATTCTCTGAGAGTAACAGCGCTGAACTAGCGGGGGGGAAAAATTAAAAGTAGAAAATTTAAAAAAAAAACTTTAATTTTAGTTAAATTGAAAATATCCGCTGAGTAACGTGCTGGTTTTTTAAAATCGCCATATATGGGTTAAACTTAACAAAATTTATTGTAGTGATTTTTCAATCAGTTTTTAGAGTGTAGGGTCATATTGAGTGTGTGGCAGGCACTGAAGTCAGTGCGTTTTTAGTCACTTTTTGAACGTCAAAACTCATATCTCAAAAAGCAACTTACAACTGTTATAATGTTATACAAATGGTATACAGTTATACAACTGGAGGCATAAAATGTTATACAACTAGAGACATAATGTTATACAAATGTTATACAGTTATACAACTGGAGACATAAAATGTTATACAACTGCAGACATAAGGTTTAACAAATGTTATACAGTTATACAGCTGGAGACATAAAATGTTATACATAGACTTTGAAGATCAAAATAATTGAAGTTAAAATAGGCGTGATCAATCAACTGCCAATAGCTACTGCCATACAACTGAAATAGCAATGACGGCTTGAAAATGATTTTATGCTTGCTTTAAGAGTTTTTTTTTATTGTCAATATACAATTTGGTTAATTTGTATTCTTTATTTTGATGCCTTTTTTTGCAAACCATGGAAAAAAAAAATTAAACTGTTAAGCTAAAAAGCAAAAAACGCTCTATAATATGATTCATTCAAAGCTCAAATGATTTCGTAACTAATTTGTACACATTCTGAAAAGTCATTTAGTGTGATCGTGTAGATTGTCTTTCACAGATTATGACATTAAGACATGATGTGAGGGTGTGCCATTTTGTTTGTTTTTTTTTTTAACGCCATGATATTTCTTATTTTTCCTTTGAAACTGGAAATAACTGCTTGATTTTAAAGTCAATCACAAAATCTTGACATAGCGGCACACTTTAATTTTTCGTAGAATTTGACTTGTGACACATAAGTGACAGTTAAGTGACATTTAGCCATAATTAGTGTCAAAGCAAGCATCAGCATATCAATTCAATAGCAACTGACTCTCTTTATTGCACTAAATGAAGAATAACTGCAAAAAGTTTGCTCAAAGAAGCTTCTTTTTTAGTTCCCCAAAGCTTAGAATATTCAAGCATGACCTTTTCCCCTCACAGCTACTGACATTTGTCACATCACTGTGGCATTTGACAGCAAAGTTGTCTTCATTTTGGTTTTCAGTATTTCTTTTTTCACTCTTGCCAAGCCTGAGTCAATTCAATCGAGACTGTTTTTAACTTTGTCATTTGAGTTTTTTCTTTTTTTTTTTTCGTAGACAGACATGAAAATGTAAAATGCAAAACTTTTTTCATACTCAATGAGTTTTTCTTTTTATTTCGTTTTTTTTTTTTTTTTTTCTTTCGAGACAATTGAAAAGTGAAAAATGCGTGAACATTACGTTATGGAAGATAAAATTCGAGTACACAACTTTTGCATTAAGCAGCAAATTATATGTTAATATATGTCTGTATGTATATTGAAGGCGTAATATAAATTTTCAAAAGATTTTAAATTTATATAAAGTTTAAAGTTTATTATACATCTTTCTTGCCAATTTGCAAGCATCTAAAATACGACGTAATTTTTATACAACGCTTATTATTACGCAAATGTGTGCTTACTGCTCTTTGCATTTCTTTATGTTTTTCTTTTCTGCTCATATTATTGCCACTTGGCACGCCCATAAACAGCCAGAAAATTCCCTTTAAGGTATGCCAAACTGCCAGCAGCAAAAAACTGCCTATATAAGTTTTTTTTTGTGCTCTATGCCATAATTTGACAAGTTTTCTTTTACATAACTTTACGTTTTTTCCTAACCTGTAATATTGTATCTGCTGCTGCGCTTAAGTAATGCGCTCTTATGTAATCGTCCCTATAAATGCAGAAATGCTGTTTTTAAGGGAACTTTTATTTGTTTGGCTTACATGTTGCTGCTGCTGCTGCTGCCATTTTTGTTGAGTAGGTAAGGTTAGCAAATGTCTGTAATTTTTGTGCAGTTTTTTGTGGCATGTCTATATGTGTAGTCTGCGGATATGTACGATATGTTTGTCTGTGCGTCATCGCTGACAACCTGCCGGTCTTGTTTGCGATAAGTTTTTTCCTGAATCGCACAAATTGTTTTTCAATGCAGACCTTTTTTGAATATAGTTAAAAAAGGTTTAGCCACTTGAGATACAGTGGTGGCTAGCAATATGATTGCAATAAATTCTTTTAGGTTTTCACTAGAAATTTGCTTAATCTATACACTTATATAAAATCGTTCTTGCGGGATGTTGTCCGTTAAAATCTCAGGTAACACCAAAGGGCTCTAAATTAAAAACATCACTTATCCAGGCTGATATCTCGAATGATATTGTATTGGACTAAAATTTTTAAATTTTGTTCATATGGTCACTCTCGGAAACTGCACTAAAAAATGGGCGCGGCAGAACTATACGTACTTCCACTTTTCAGAAATAATTCTACTTCCTGAGTTGTACATGTTTTGATAATGAAAATTGGTGTGAAGCTGCTATGAGACCAGGTAGCGGTCACTATATACATAGATGTTCCCACGCCTATTTTTACTGCCCGTCTAATATATATAGCTGAATATCATCGTGTCTGTTTGTACTCCAACAGCTCCTACACCATTTGTCCGACTTTAACTTTACACAACTTTGCACATATATTCTTTGATATAATCAGCAGTTTTTTTTTTATTAAACAGTAGGGGGGTCATACGTGGGACGTGTCATATTAATTTTAATCTAACTCCTACACTGTTTCTTCGATTTCAACAAAATTTCGTACATATATTCGTTAGAATAATGACCAACCCATTTGGTTGAATCCCATTTCAACCAAACTTCGCACATGTTTTGTTTAGTATATACTTTAATTCTAATTGAGCACATTTGACACCGTCTGTCCAACTACAAGCAAATTTTGCCCATATATTCTTTGGTATAATAAAAAGATTTTATAGAAAAGTGGGCGGGGTAAGACAATGGGGCAAGGCACTTTAATTTTATTCGAACTCCTTCAACACAATTTGTACGATTTCAACAAAATTTTGATTTTGTTTATTATTTATTATTCCTTGGTATAATGGTATACAGGGGGTGTAGCAATTTATTTTGAATCGAATTTTATCCAAACCCTTTGTCCGACTTCAATAAAATTTTGCACATATATTTTTTGGTATAATGAGCAGTCCGCAGTCTAGAAAAGTTGGGGATTTCGAAGAAGTGGGTGCAGCAATTTTATTCAATTCGAAAACCTCTACACCATTTGTCCGATTTTCACATTTTTTTGTATTTTTGAGAGTCCAAAGACTTTAACTTTATCTTAATGTTGAAAATACATACATATATTCTTAACGTAAGGAGTACTCCGTAGTCTAGAAAATTGTTCGGGATTAGACAAGGGGCATGCGTATTGAATTTCAATTTTTTATTTCAGTAAATATCTACACTATGGCATTGATATTTGGCATAGGAGTGGGTAAGCTCAGTACCCAGCACCATGTAAAAAGTGGGTGGCACTAGAAAAGTAGCGTGACTATATTTTGGATATCAGCTTTAAGACTCATTATTCGAATTTCACCGTACAGCTTAAAAGTTTAAGTTGAAAACAATTTTTTTTAAACTTTTCTGCTTAAAGATAAAGTAAATGCGAACATAAGCAGCTGAAGCAATTTGTGCATGATTTTTCTCATATGAAAATGTGAATTATCCTCTTAAATGTTGCTATCTTGTGATTTTATTAAAGATATTAAAATCGTTTCATTCGCCATGCAACTAATATTTTGGCATATATTTTATCTTTTAACGATGAATATTAAAGGCTGTAGGTATACCCCAAAAAGTGATCAAAAACGTTGCATGTGTTTGAAAAAATTTGCACAAAGACCGCCATACAAACCGCGCTGTACGACGTAATTCTACGTCAAAATAATGCTTTATTAAAACCTCGAATTTCACTATTTTCCATTGCTACAAAAGAACAACAATTATTTATTTCAAATAATTGTTAATAATTGTTAAAAGCTGGCTCAAATTTTGACACACATCGTTTGAAAGATGCTAGATCTTAAAAATTAAATCAATTTGAGCCTAGCGTTGTCATCAATGTGTCAGACCAACCAGAACCAAAGTCTTATGGAACAGCCTTGTTTGCTAGTTCAAACTTTATTGAAAATAGAATATTTATTAAGTTGGGTCAAATTGTTCGAACAATTTTCGCGTAGTCTGGCTCAGCAAAAATCGTAAGATTCATATTATTTCAAGTATCTTTCGCCAAGAAACCATATATTTTTGATGAATTTGGACCTTTTGAAAAATAAAAACTAGATTACTTATTTAAAGTTTTTAATTTTTATTTAGATTCTTTCTTGTGATGAAAAGTGAAGAAAAATCTGATTTTAAGTAGCAAACAATTACTAAAAAATTGGCATAGCCAACGTTAACTTTGCAAGAATATTGGCATCGAAAAAAATTTTTTATTGTAACAAGCAAAAAAAAAAGTGTCAAGAAACATCACTGTATAATAGGCTGGGCCGATATTTTTAAGACGCAATTTGTATCAAAAGTTGCGTATTTTTGCGCTGATTTGAAATACGCTTACCATTTTTGAAATTAATATATCCTTTGGCCCTCTACAAGAACTTTTCTGACTAAAATTTTAGGCTGGGCCAATATTTTCTTTTTAAAGTTTTAATCCGCTATAGGCATCAAAAGTTGCATATTTTTGCGCTGATTTATAATACGCTCATAATTTTTAAAACTAATATCACTTTAGGCTCTCTACCAGAGCTTTTCTGACTGACTTTTTTTAAATTTTTATGAGGTATTTCGAAAAGAAAATTTTGCCCATATTTGCAGCCAACTAACTAATTTGAGTTAATTCAATAATCAACATAAAAAGCACAGTTTTTGCAGAATTCGATATGTTTTGTTATTTGATTATTATTTTATTTGATAATTTTGTTTATTATGTTTAATTTTCAGCAAAGATAACTTTAGGGATAATTTTTGCACTAAGCGATTTAAAAGTTTTAAGAAAAAGTTCACATGCAGACAGAACTATAATAGAATTGCTGTATACCTCTGTTATTATGTGTAAAGGCAGTACAAATAAGAGATGTTTCAGTCATGAAAGCTCTGGTAGAGGGCCAAAAGTTATATGGAATCATAAGATGATTAGCATATTTTATTTAGTTTCTATTGTGTTTCGAAAATATAAAAAAATTTCATATAGTATCGGCCCAGCCTACTGTAAAATGCACATAAATACCTGTTATAAATACTGATGCTGAAAAATTTTGAAATTTCAAACCCAACAAGCCCAAGTTCATATTTCTACAACAAGTTCTTCCACATTTATAGCGACTGCTTTGAAAGAATATTAATAAAAAATAAAAACTTAATATAAGAAATCTACTTTTTTTTCGAAAAGTTGCAAGTTCTAAATTCATCTGAAGTATATGATTCCTTCGCAAAAGATACTTAAAATTATATGTATGTTGCAATTCCCGCTGAGACAGAATGTGAAAAAATTTGACCCACCTTAATATTTAGTATATACAATAAAAGTTAAAGTTTGAAAATAACTTAACTGTTTTTGTATATGAAAACAACAACAACAACGCCTAAGAAATGACTGTAAATTATAATCAACTTTTACTTATTTTCCCCAAGATGAGACAACAACAACAACAAAAAAACCACTTCTACATCACAATTTCAATTACTTTCATTGCCTTACCTCCCCCTTTTTCACTTTTAACCACATCATCATCTTATACCACATTTTAATGAGTTTTTTCACGCATTTAACTTTTATATTTTTAATTTCAATTTTCAACCAAAACTTGTTGTACCACGTTTTTATGTTAAACCAAAGAAGCAGCTGATTATGTTTCTTCTCTTGTATGCACTAAAAATTTTCATTTCACATTTATTTTTATCACTTAAAAACTAGTAAAAAGAAAAATTTTCTTTTCACATGCCAACAAGAGACAAAAAAAAAAAACTAGAAAACTAGAAAATTCAGGAAAATGTGATAAATTGAAATCAACGCACGATTACCACTTAATGCTAATAAAACAAAATAAAGACATTAAGCTAAAAGCAACTAAAACAATATGCAAAATATGCAAAAAAACAAATGTAATAAATAAAAAAAAAACTACTTAAGTAGTCATCAGCGTAGTAAAGTAGTTAACAAAAGCCGGTTTAGTAGCAACAAAACCAAAAGAAAAAAAACAACAGCACCTTAAACATCAAAGCAATGACAAACACGAAAAATTTGCTTTATGCTAGTATACCTCCTCCACTCAGTGCCTTGCCGCGCCACACCCGCACAACACACTGTTTTTGTGTTGACAGCATTAAGTCTTAAAAAGTGCGCATTAGACGCATAAATAGTAGTGTAATAAATAGAGAGAAGAGCATTAAAATATGTAGTAGTAGCAGGGGCAGCAGCAAAGTAGCAGGTAAAGTTTCAAGCCTGTTTAGCGGGTAACAGTAGCAGCGGTAATTGGAGGGTGTTTGTCTGACATGGAAGGTTGATATTTGTGGGCAGGTGGAGGCTAGGCAAACCGACGACCACACCGACACAACTTGTTGACAGGTGGATTTAGTTGTTCGCAACAAAAAAAAAAAAAACTTCTTACAACTTTTTTCGTTGTGGTTTTGCTACTAGTGGTTCTCTTGCTCCGCTACTGCTGCTACTTTTGAAGGCTTTCTTTTTGTGGTTGAGCTACTTAGGCTCTGCTTTTGATTTTCTTTACACATAATAAACATAGATGTTATTATACATATATTTACAAATTGGCATGCAAAACTAAGTTATGTGTTTTGTGTGTTATGTTAGTTTTTTGTGTGTGTGTCTGTATGTAAATAAGTATGTCACACCCCATGTAATATGATAGCCTTATATTCAGCACTTGCATTATTCGCATTGTTGTTGTTGTAGTCATTAGTCGCCAGTGCTAACTTTTGAGGTTTTATAAATTAGTTCCTTCTTGTTAGCTGTGCTCTTTTACTTTTCATTCAATTGTTACTTGAAAAAAATTAAAGGGTAGTTAAAATATGCGTAGCCGTGCATGCCGGTGGTGGAATTTTTATTTTCCAGACCCGTGCGCAAGGGTGAGTTTGGGGGTTCGAACTACTCCCCCATTGAGCACCTTTGCACAGAAATTTTTACTGAAAATTGTCAACCTTATTCTGGTGACTATAAACAGGCTTTAAACAATACATCGTTATTCATAAAAATTGTCCGTCATATTCCGGCACAAGGATACGACAAGGATCCAATGGCGCGAGAGCAGTTAGCGCCCAGCTGTTGTCAGAAAGGTTTATCCACTCGCGCTCTACTCGCATTGCGCTGCTCACAGCTTTACTTTGGCAGTCACCTCTCCATGCAATATAACGGTAATCAGAAATTGTCTGGGAACTCTTAAACGCACTCATACTTTCTTTTTATTTTGTCGAATGAAAAATGCGATCAATGAAAAAGAAAAACTAAAAGAAGATCGCTTGAGAAAATTTAAAAAAAATTTGTAAAATCAAATGGGTAGAGCACCAACAAGAGTCTTATGTGTATTAACAACCAGCATTAATTCGCTCTCTTTCACGTTAACTACTTTCTCAAATGTTTGTTATTGTTTTTTCGAAATTTGAGATCAATATATGCATGCATATTTTGAGCTGTCTCTGAGTCGAGTACTTCAAGCAGAAAACCAGGATCTTCGCAAAGCTATTGAACTGGCTAATGCTGCGACACAGGTTTTGATGGAAGAAAGAGAAAACGCCGCGGGCAACTTCAGAAAAATGTATAAAACCGTGAGCGGAATTGGCAAAGAGTACGACGTTGAATTGCGAAAGCCAAAGCTCGCGTCTAGCCTTGACAAACTCAAACTCAACATTCGAATGCACAAACTGATTCAGTTGAAGGTTATTCCGTATATGTAACAATTACACACATTGATTTGTGTTTGTGACACATTTACAAGATAGATTTTTAAAACATTGCCCTATTCTGTCGAATTTCGCTTGGTTCTTCCCCAATTAAATGAATACTTTCGATGAAGGGTCCTGCGCTCAACTATTTGAAACATACTGTGACATTCGTGGATGAAGTTCAACTGAGGCGTCAACGCATTGCTGGGAAGTACGTCAAAAATTCACTTGAAGTGCTCGATATTTGGATTTTGCAATGTAGATGCGTTTTCAAATGTCAATGAAATGCTTCGCGTTATGGCAGTTTTACCTGTTACAGCAGCAACAAATAAGCGTCGTCTCAAAACGTACCTTAGATCGACAATGTCTGAGGATCGGCTAAACGTTTTAGCCTCGCTCAATATACATCGCAATATTAAGATCAATGCGCAAAGAATTTTGCAGGATTTTTTCAGTACCGCGCAGACTTATCTTATATATTATCTTATATATGACAGACAATAAATTGTCTTTACTCAGAAAAAATATTTTTATCTCTTTTGATCAACTTCGAAACCCAAAAAAATGTATATTATTTCAAACCCCCCCCCCCCCCCCCCCCCTCCTTGAATGTTTCCTATTGTGTTAGGGATATAATAACTTTGTCACTCCGTTTGTGACGCCCATAAGTAGGCTTTATGTGCATAGTAGTGCATACTTTAGTGCACTGCATTTCACTGTAGGTTTGACATCGCATACACTAGTTCTATGCTACAGCTCAGCAACGAAACAAGCAGTTATCAGTTGTAATGCTTCTCGCTACAGTAACATACAGTGCTTATGTTATGATGCATAGCAGAATATCAAAACATAAAGCGGCACTACTGTGAAGTAACAGTAAATCATAGCAAGTATAGCGAGTGCTTGATTTAGTGTTGATCTTTGTAAAGTTTGTCTATCTTCTATATATATAAAAATCTAATGGTGTCCGTATGTTACTCCATCACTTCTGAACTTATCTTATTCTTAGTCTTAAAACTTAGTTATACAACATCGGATGAGCGGTTCTCTATAATTGCAATAATAGTGGATCCCCTTGCGCCCATACGATTTCTCATATAAAATCAGTTTTTCATAAAAGTAAAATTCACAAAACATTCAAATTCAGGATAGATTTACCACTTGGTGACACTTCACGTCTTTATTCTGTGGGAAAAGCTCGCAGTAGCCCGTCCCTTTCTAATCCCACCAAATTGATATTTTAACCATCCATACAAAATGACGTCTGCTTCTGCTTGAGTCTCCGGCGCTTCGTCTTTCTTGAACCAACTGTTTCTGTTGATATTGTTTTAGACAATCCATATTTCGTCACCCTTTATTATACGCTTGAGAAATGGACAGCATTTTTCACTTTATATGAGTCAATCGCAAATGTCAACTTTGTCAATTCTTCCAAAATCCAATCTTTTTGATGGAACCAGGGGTCTTCAAAGGACCGTGAACGCTGTGAAAAATTGCAGACTTCGATCAAGGATTCTAATAGTGGCAACAAGTAAAGTTACCCAAGTGTCACTCGCCGATTTAAATGATGCGAAAAAGAACAAAAATAACATATTTGCTTGTACGTGCTGAATTAATGGCTTAGAATTTCAAAATAGCTTTTTAAAATCAGCGAAAATTTCATTTTTGCGCCATAACTTCACTATTTTATATAAAAACATATGCAACTAAATTTTGTATCAACTAAAAAATATATACAAAAGCCACACATAATGGCATCCAATTTGTAAAAATAAATTTTAGTGTAAATTTGCTGTTCGAAATTTGAACAGTATTTAGTCGACATCAAGGATCTCATGCATAAAAAAATGAGATACTTCTCGGAGAGCGATATGACGAAATCAAACTCTAGCAGTGAGTCACAAGAATTTTCTCAGTCTCAGACCCAAAATTGTATGCATAATAAAAATTAGATCAAGTTCATGACAAATTACTTAACAGAAATGAGATCGATCTCAAAGTTTTCCTTTAATTTGTAATGCCGTGGTTATGCTAGGCAAACATGTTTGGTGAGCTTTTTTGCTGTTAGTGTTTTACGCATAAACTGAGTGATAAGCTTTTCTCTCGTATGCATAAAACTATTTGCCTAGTATAACCACGGCTTATGGTAATTTACACTTGTTGAAGCTCATTTCAATTTTTCTGCTGCTTGTGCTTTATATATTTTGGATTGATTAATAACAAATCGACCGAAACCATGACTTGCAGACTTACATTTTTTATACTTATAAATGTTAGTTTCTGTATCAAATGAAAAAAAAAGGTTTTCCAAAAAACTTATTTTCACTTTTTGTTAAACTACCAGCTAATGCGATGAGAAATTACCGAGTGAAATAAGAAAATAAACTGTGAAGACGTTTCGGAGATTCAGAGCATGAATCTCAAAACTAATTTTAGGATTTTTGTTTTCACGTAAATATAACAAAATGTTCTTCAAGTTCAATAAGGATATTATTAAAGAAATCTATTCATGAATTTTGCGGACCATGATCTAGTGTAACCCTCTGAAAAATGGTATAGAATATTATAATAAGAATCGATATGAGAGAAGAAATATTTCCGAGATTATCAAGCTATATTGGCATATTTTCTCAATAGTATTTGGTGATCTTTGCAACATAAAAAATTATGATTTCACTGAATAGGTGATTCAGCATTTAACGAGAAAGTTCTCAGACAAGCGAGCTGCATCTCATGATTAAGCTATAGTTTTGAGAATTTCCTCACTAATTTCCTCTCAGGCCTTGATATTCATCTCGATGAACGGGATTTTGCTAACTAGTAAAAGATTTTTTTAAGCTTATGACAACGAGTAAGAAGCAATACCTCACTTTTATGCATGAGACCCCATGAGTCGGCATAAATTACAGATTCGCTTATTATCTTCAAAATAAAATTTTATTTGGGGAGAGGCTTGCAGATTGCAGATCCCATGCTTTTTTGATAATAAAAGAAACTAAAAAGCTACAATCGCTTGAATTCTCAAAGCATAAAAAATTGTATATCAAATTTTCAGAAGTCACTCAAATCGACCCTTTTGAAACTTGAACTTGTAGGTTGCAACCCCTTCAAAAATTGCTGGGAATTTAACCGTAATAATCTCGAAGTCACCTTTGAAGTAGGGGGAATTTTTGACCTGCTCTTATAAGCAGTAAGAACACATCCCCGCCCCCCCCCCCCACTCTACAACTAGACTTCTTTCCAGAAAGTAAAAATATTACGTAAAGTTGTTTGAAAAGCTGGTTCGAAATGTGGAATCACAGAGATCATAAGCAAACTTTACGTCAAATAATTGCAAGTTTCATTGTTACTTAAAATCAAGCTAAACTCAGTGCAAACTTTAATCAATGATGTATTTTACTAAGCTCGGTTTGCGCTTTTTGTTAGCTTAGATTTTAATTAACATTTTAACTCAAATTTTCTGTTATACTCCGTTTTATCAACTGCTCATCATTTGCTGCTGCCGGCTGCTACATAACTTTCAGTGCTTTTCGGTCTGAAAACTTTCGAAACTGGAAGTTGATAATGACCATCATTTAAAGTTAGTCCAAAAAAAAGAACTGAGTGTTTTTTAAGTTTTGGTCTAATGAGATTTTTCTAAGCAATTTACATATACAATAGACTGGCTGCTGCTTAAAAAAAAACAGTGTTAGAGAAAAAGCTCTCATGGGTGTCATTGTGCTGGTAGCTAAAGTTTTAAATATTGATCTATAAAGTTGAATAGATGTTTCCTGTTGTTGTTATTGTTGTTGTTATGGTGCTAGCTATGTTAATCAGAGATCAAAATTTTAAAGTTGACCTAATTTTGAGTGGAAACTTAGATAGACTTTCACTTGTTGAGGTAATTTTAACATTTTTTTTCTTGTTCTGCTTATGTTTTAAATCGCATAATATGGTGGTTAATTCAAAGCTCTTGTGTATTATGTCGTCACTATTTTTACTTTTGTTTGCTCAAGTTCATTGGTCTTTAAATAACTTTAATTGTTAAATTGTCATATATTTTTTTGGAGTTTTCAAAGCTTCAATTAAGGCTTTATGGATTAAGCTTTATTTTAAAATGAGCTACCTTAACCCCTTGTGTACCAAGACGCGAAGGCGTTAAAAATGTTGTCTGTTTTTTTTAATGAACCCTTAATTATTATGGATTCTTAAAGTAAAATGCAAAGCTTGAAATTTTTTAAGCATTGACAAGGTTATTTGTTTTAACTGGTACTCCTAAGTACCGTTGGACTTCCAGTAGGAGTCATTAAGTATGGGAAAATCATTAATGAAATGGGGACTTATAATTTTTTTAATATTTATTTTTAAATTTTAAGGTATCCAACTTTATTTTTTTATGTTTTTTTTAATACTCGTATTTTATGGTAATTGACTTCCATGATACTTTGAAAAGCAATTATTTTTTTTTTAAAATTAAAACATAAGTAACGACGTTCAAAAAGTCCATAGGATGACACATAGATAGCGTTACTAGATTTTTGTCCATATAATTTTTATTTAGTACCAACCTTCAAACGATACGTATAAAAATTTGACAACAATCTGACAATTTATTCGTGAGTTATAGCATTTTGTGTGCAACAATTGCTATTGGAAAAAAAAAATTGGTAAAAAGTGAATTTCGAGTTTTGATAAAGTATTGCTTTTTGATGAAAAAAAATACAGTGGAAACCAAACAATGGCTTGATAAACATTATCCGGACTCTGCTCCATCGAGATAAATGGTAGAAAAGTGGATTGCTGAATTTAAATCAGACTGTTATTCCACAAAACATAAAAAAAAATACACAAATTGGTTATGAACGATAGCAAATTGAAGGTGCACGAGCTAGCTGTCATTGTATAGATATCAGATGGTAGTATTTTTATCATTTTACACAAACATTTGGGTATGCGAAAGCTATGTGCAAAGTGGGCGCCACGACCAAAAACAACAACGAATTGATGCTTCAGAAGAGTGTTTGGCGCTGTTAAACCGCAATAAAATCGAATTCTATCGTCGATATGTGACAATGGATGAAACATGGCTTCACTATTACACACCAGAATCCAAAAAAACAGTCAGCTGAGTGGACAGCTCAAGGTGATGGCGTCTATATTTTGGGATGCGAAAGGAATAATATTCATCGACTATCTCCAAAAAGGAACCATCATCAACAGCGACTATTACTGTGCACTTTTGGATCGATTGAAGGCTGAAATCGCCAAGAAACGGCCACATTTGCAAAAGAAAAAAAGTGTTGTTTCACCAAGACAATGCACCGTGTTACAAATCGATAAAAACGATGGAAAAATTGAATAAATTGTGCTTCGAATTCCTTAGCCACCCACCAGATTTAGCCCCCAGCGACTTTTCCTGTTTTCAGATCTCAAGAGAATGCTTGCTGGAAAGAAATTGAAGTCCAATGATGAAGTAATCGCTGAAACTGAGGCCTATTTTGACGAGATAGAGAAAACGTACTATAAAAGTGGTATCGAAAAGTTGGAAAATCGCTATACTCGTTGTATCGCTCTCGAAAGCAATTATGTTGAATAATATAATCGAGTTTTATCAAAATTTTGTTTTTTTCTTACTTATCCTACGGACTTATTGAATGACCTTAAATACCACAATGCACACGTTTGGAATATGGTTTTGATTGAATTTTATTTATGCTACAGAGTTCACATCTTCCTCGTTTATTGACGAAATCTGGCCAATGCACACCAAGATTGTCCTAGTCGGACATCTGTACCAATTGATTCAGCTTTTCCACGGCGTCTTTTGGAGACTGGAGCTGATGCATTTGCTTTTGATAAGGTTTTTAAAGAATTTCTTTTAATAGCTGAGTTTTTTTGTGTCATCAATCAAGCGTAATCTTCTGAGAGGACTGGCAATAAACCATATAAGCATTCACAAATGCCATCTCCAAAAGACCTCAGAAAATTCGATGCCACCACTTTTTAGATTTCCGATCAAGACCATATGCACTTCGCAATTGGCCTGCATGGTCAATTCCTCCCATAAATGAGTTATAGTCCTTCACAATTGTTGGGCAATTAACATCATTCAGATTTCCTTTGTGATCTCTTCTGAAAACCGTTGTAGAATCATTTCCATGCAAATTAAATGCAAAAAAAATAATTTTGCTATCCATCCATTTGTAAAAACTTATATCATCAGATGATACTCTAATATGCCAATCCCCTCTTTTCAATTGTTTATCGATATTAAAATTTTTAGGGTTTCCTTTTCTACTAGCGCGAATGGTGCCTCAAGCTAACGTATTTTCTGTATTTAGTCTTTCAAGTAGGCGAACCGACGTAAAATAGTTTTCAAAAAAAATAATTCTATTTTTTCTCCACACGTTTTCGGTCATGGACAAAACAACCCTTTTTCTCATAGTCCAAAATATTCAAACTTTTCTTCTAAAAGTTCGTCCCTGCCTTGATATATTGAAAATTTTTCTGTGTAGCCGTATTGATCAGCCAAGCACCATACTTTATAACCTCTGACAATACTGCTTCATGACTTTACGTCTTTTGAACAATATCATCAATTCGCCGACGTACAGCTGCCTAGTCCCATGGTAAACTTGATGAAATTTGTTATTCAGCCCATCAATCATAGGCCGAAGTTTAAAGAGCCGATCCTTATTATCTTTCGGAATATTGGAGTTATCGTTTACATGACGATTACTCAATATCTCATCGAATCTATTACGGCTCATAGTTTTGCTTATAATTGGCAAAACAAAATCCTCGCTCGTGCTCTAATAATACTTCCAACTTGGAAGTTTGTGATACCGCATGAAAAAGTTTATTCCAATAAAAGAATAACAACAAAACTGCTTTTCAATTTTAAATTTTTCTGTCTCTGTGTGGCGTATAAGTTCCACTGGAATATTGCGTTTTCTGTTATATCCTCAATAATCGTAAGAAAATGTTCCGTGGGTGTAGTATTTTTTTCAAAAAATTCTGAAATGGAACCTTCTGATACACGCTGAAAAATAATAGGCCTTCCCAAACATAATTTGCAGGAAGTATAATATGTTTCTGCATGTTTTTTGGAAACAAATAATTATAATTGGTTCCACATATAATATGATTAATTAATGCAATTTTCCTTTATATATATTTGCATCTTAACATTATTTAATTGTACCTTAGGACTTGTTGTTTGAATTTAAAAACAATATAATTTGTTCAAATGAAAATATGTTTTCATATAAATATATTGTAATTATAAATTGACTGAGACGATTAGTCTATTACTATTTGCTTGCTTGGAAATATAATTTAGTCAAGAATAACATTAAATATTTACGGACAAATATATATTAATTGGAGAATACATAATTTAATTGCAGTCAAACAATTATTTTCAAAACAATAATTAAGAACAACATAATATATTTACCGATGTTTACCACTATATTTACTTGGAAACATATTTTAGCAAAAGAAATGCCAAAAGTTTTTCACTGTGATTACAAAATGTTTGCTGAGAAGTAATTGTTGGTTTGAAGCAAGCAAAATATGTTTAGAAAACAGTGAATAAGTTTTTCTCGGAACTAATTATGTTGTGAAGTAACCATATTATGTTTATCCGACATTACAATAGTTTTTATAAGCACACATTTTCTAGTTAGAGTAAACATAAAAACAAGTTGCTTCAAAACTCACCTATTTTTACTGCTGAACCGCCTTATTTTTCTTTTATTTTGTTTTTTATTTTACTAATTTGAAAACACACTCACTTTTAATTTAAACAAACATTTTCCGAAACACTTTTTACAAGAGCGAAACTTTTTAACACGTTTGGCGCGGCTGCTTGAAACTTAAAATGACGCCAAGACTTCCGCTATTTTTCGTGCAAGTGCAAAAGAAACAGATATATGTATGTCTAGGCGAAACACACAAAAGAAAGGAGTTCTGTTTGTTTTAAATTTGCAGAGTTCTGTTCTTTTTGAGTTTAACAGTGATGCAAATATATTTTTATTGAGTAGAAACACACAATTCTATTTTGTCACAAGCATATTAATGTAGACGTTAGTTTTTTCGCTAAGGCAATTATATTAATGTTGGCCACAACTAATATCTTCTTATATCGAAAAATAATGCTATTGAAGGAAAGTTCTTAATCATAAGGTGGTTCCCTCTGAATATTTTATTTTTGAAACCAAACATATATAAACATATTTTTTCTCTGCGTGTAGTAAATACTCAGGAATACCTGTTTTATGCTCCTTTCGCTTCCATTGCCGATTTGGCTCAGTATCAATGCTGCGGCAGCTTTTACTTGGCATCATTTCAGGTATTTTATCAATATCTGCCAATACATGACTTCCATTTTCTTCAGGTTCACTTGTAGGCTTTACTTACTCACTTACCTCAGGAGCATTGTGTAAATTATTTTTATCTTCTAGAAGTTCTCGCAAATATTGGTTCATTATGTTGTCATTATTGAAGATCATCACTTTCAATATCGGTGTTTTCAGCATTATCAATAGGAATCGATTCCAAAAGTTCTAAAATTTCTTTGGAATCAAAACGTTTGCAACGGATGCCTGCCATGGCTTTATGAAAGTGTCACTTTCAACTGCAAATGAAAATAATTGTAATACCCAAATAATGTACGACTCACAGCCCAACGGCAAAAAAATATATGAAATAATAAAATTATCGTCTCTACCAATATTTACACGTGTAGTAAATGAATTATTGTTCAAGCTTAAAACGCATGATTGATAATTGATTAATTTTCACTATTCTCAAATTGCGTCAAGCCTGTATGATGCTTCATTTTTTTCTTCAATTTTTGTCATTGAAAATGAAAACTAGAGCAGTTCAAATAGTACGAATGCAGGGATTCAATTGGTGTGAGTGAGTACGCATATAGTACGAATTGGAGAAAAATTTGTAGGACAGACTGTATTTTCTTTGCATTTTTTTCCGTTTCTTTCAATTCGTTCTTCGTTAAGTTTCGATCAAATATTTACTGTGCTGTTAATAATTAATTTGACATTTTTAGAATAAACTAAATTATTTAAGATAAATGTATGCTGAATTGGAAGTGATGTGTATAGCTAATGTTAATTTAAATAAAAATTAATAGAAATAAAAAGTAACAACGTTTATCCTTTTCTTACAAAATATGTCTGTCCTGCCCACGCGCCACTTGTTTTCAGATTTTCTTCACAAAAACAAAAGCGAACAGCAAAGAACATTTCGAATAACAGTTATTGTGCGAATGTAGTGTTGCCAATTGTCGAAAAAACGTTCTAGTTAGATCAATTACAGTGCACTGTAAAAAACCCACGGCCAAAACCGTGAAATATTTTTTACAAAAATTGTATGGGCCGATAATGTTAATGGTACTTGCAAGTAACGTCGGTCGACAAGGGGTTAAATTTTTTTTTTTTTTTTGTATGCTTTATTCTGCTAACAAAAATGCTTAAAAACTTTTGATTTGCTTCATTTAAGCTATAAAAATTGACTGTTTAACAAAGGTTGACCATTAATTATATTATTTATTTTATAATAGAGTTTAAATTTACTAAGTAACAAAAAAAAAAAAAATAAAAAAAAATATTGTTGAATTTATAATGAAAAATTAATTTCCTGCACTCAGAAATCACGGCCAAATATTTGCATATCTCTAAACATGAATCATCACAAAAATGAGCTGTTAATTTAAAATTTATAGCAGCTCAAACACTTTCTATAATAAAGTGATATATGCACACTTCAAGTGATGCATGTACAAGTTGAGTTTTGAAAAGCATCTACCATTTATTACACTACAATAGATACAATTTAAATTTTCAATTAATTGTGCACTCATGTTGTTGCCAGTTGCGATATTTTTCTTAATTAACGATGTAAAAGTTTGGCGTAGAATAGCTGCTATAATAATTTTATAACACAATAGCCTTGCTTACAGCTGCAAATTGTAGCTGTAACTAAAGCTTTTTAAGTAGTTTATGTGACCAAGTTGACCTTTATAGCGCCCACCATTGCTTTTTGTTTTTTCTGTTCTGTGAGTTTTGTAACATTTCATTGTAACATTCCAATTTTTCACAATTATTCGTATAATTAGAAGTAAAAGATCATTTCACGCCTTTTATTTCCCTCGCTCCTAGCAAATGCAATAATCATTAGTTCAGATAAAAAAGAAAAAAAAAATTCAAAAAATTAAGTTGTTAGTTTGTGTGTTGCATAAATTAAATGGTGCTCATCTTGTTGCTTTTATAAGTCAGCGTGTGTTGTTTTGTTGCTGTTTTTTATCCGCCCTCGTTGTTTCATTTGTTTAAATGTGAATACATTAAATAAATGTTAAAATTTGAATTCATTGAACAAATGCTTGCTTTATTCCGTCAAGAGTGTGTGTTTATTTAGCTGTCATTCCTCCCTTTCGGTTTTTGAGCTCTTCAATTAATTTGCGACTTTTGTGTCAGTTAGTGGCGCGTCATTGTTGCGGTATTTTGCTTTTCGCTTTTGTACACTTGAATAAAAAAAGAAAAAAAAAAACAATATTTCCATGTATCATTAAGAGATATAATATTCAATCCGCAGCAGATGATTCATCTTGAAATATTCAAATCATTCAAGATATGTGAATGACTAAGCCGACAACGTGGTGAGTTTTTGTTGCAGATTGATGGACAACAACAATCATTATGTATAACGGCTTTTTTAATTAACTTTCTTTTATGATGATACGATGAGGTCTTTAAATGATGCATCTTTAAAATATCGCAAACAAATTTGTAGGTCAATGTTTACTAAGAATGGTATTTCAAGTTTTGTTAAAACTAGTTAAAATGTGATCAGTTTTTATTTCAAGGTGGCCCATAGTTTTTGATAAAAATTGATTAAGCAATTAAAAAAAATATTAAACTTATGTTATTAATTAGTGCAAATGAGCTTTATGTATTTATTATTTATAATCATGTTTATCTTATCTATTTAATTGCTTGTGGTGGTCTGGTGATATACAGTGGTGATCAAAACAGTTTCAACTTTAAAGTTGCTCTTTCCAGTAAATAACTAAGTTAGTAGAAAACATCACGCAACAATAATCTTTTTTTTTTCTTTTTATTTAAGTAATGCTTTTATGTAGTCTCAGACTGACTTAAAATATTATTGGGGGTTGGAATTAGTTTTAAAGGTTTTCTAAGAGATGGCGTAACTATCAATAGATCGCATCGGGCACACCTGTGATTATATTCATTTCAAAGCACATTGTCTAAGCTTCATTTTTCAGTATGTGTCATTCCACTGAAGTGTAAACAACATATATTTTTTTCTCTGTGAACATGTCGACTTTCGTTCCAACAAAACGCAATTTGCGGGAAGGTTTACTTTTGTGCTTCCATTTGAAGAAAAAAGCGGTTGAAGCACAACGCACGCTTACTGAGGCTTACGGGGACTATGCTCCATCGATTTCTACTTGTGAGTACTGGTTCCGTCGGTTTAAAAGTGGTGATTTTGATACGGAAGACAAAGAGCGTCCGGGCTAGCCGAAAAAGTTTGAAGATGAGGAATTGAAGGCTTTGCTCGATGAAGACCCGTGTCAAACCCTTCAAGAATTGTCAGAATCATTGGGAGTCGACTTATCAACGGTCGGCAAACGCCTGAAGGCCATGGGAATGATTCAGAAGCAAGGAAATTGGATGCCGTACGAGTTGAAGCCGAGAGACGTTGAACGGCGATTTTGCATGTGCGAACAACTGCTTCAACGGCATAAAAGGAAGAGTTTTTTGCATCGTATTGTCACTGGCGATGAAAAGTGGATCCATTACGATAATCCTAAGCGAAAAAAATCGTGGGGACCACCCGGCCATGCATCAACATCGACGGCCAAGCCGAATATTCATGGCGCCAAGCTTATGCTGTGTATTTGGTGGGATCAGAAGGGTGTCGTGTACTATGAGCTGCTAAAACCTAACGAAACCATCACTGGGGAACGCTACCAACAACAATTGATGCAATTGAGCCGAGCATTAAAGGTTAAACGGCCGGAATATGGCAAAAGACACGACAAAGTGGTTTTTCAACATGACAACGCACGGCCACATGTTGCAAGAACCATCAAGGAAACGTTGGAGGCGCTGAATTGGGATGTGCTACCCCACCCGCCTTATAGCCCCTTCCGACTACCACCTATTCAGATCGATGACGCATGGCTTGGCTGAGCAGCGCTTCACTTCTTACGAGGATACCAAAAAATGGGTCGATTCGTGGATTGCCTCAAAAGACGAGTCGTTCTTCCGGCGCGGAATCCATATGCTGCCAGAAAGATGGGAAAATGTTGTAGCTAACGATGGATAATACTTTGAATAATAAACATTGTACCGTTGTTTCTAAATAAATGCTCAAAAACCGAAAAAAAACCTTTCAAATTAATTCCAACCCCCAATAATTCATTAACTTACAGAATAAAATAACTTAACTAAGCCAAAATTCAAGTGATCGAAACCATTTGCAACTCTAACGAAAATTGTAAAAATATACAAAAAAGCTTATAATTCTTTTATATTTTGTTGCATAGCCCTTGTTTTCAATAACTGCAGCACATCTTAGGCAATACTCAAAAATAAATTATCCGTTTTTGATTTAAAAATTTAAAGTTTCCGCTTAGTCATAAATGAATTTGTGTTTAAAACAAAAATGTTTACAGTTCTCTTGAGAAACTAAGAATTTTACTTTAAAAATCAAATTGTCTTTAAAAATTTTTTTCCAGCAAGAAGAAATGGTTTGTTTGACTAGAATTAAAGAATACACATACAGTAGGTTTTGATTATTTTAGGGCACCGTCAAATGTTTAGATCTCTAAAAGGGTACCGTCGCCAAAAAAACTTGAGAACCGCTGGACTAGATGATGCTTTGCATACTTGTCGACAATGGCCACATTCAGCAGAGTCAACTATTGTGAACTATTATTGTAGCGATACCATAGTGAGCGATGTTTTTCTATGAATGTGTTTTTATTCTAAGCGTCAGAAAAGTTGTCAAAGTTTTTAGAGTTTAGTGTCAAAGTTTAACCCTTAACTTTTCTTAAAAAAAGAAAAGCTTATGTTTCTCTCAATATTCTATCATTCATTCTCTAACACTCAGTACATTTTAAGCTTTCAGGTGTGTGCATGCTGTCGCATTGATCAGTCGTGTTGTTAATTAAGGCGTTCTTTGAAAAAAAAAAACAAACTTGTAACTACATTTTTTGAGCTGTAACACTTAACCCATATACAACCGCTCCTTAACCACTAGATGAAAATCAATGAAACTTTACACAGGTGCTATATACATAAAAAAAAAAAGTTTATTTGTAAAATTTTTTTTTTATCTCCTCAGGTTTGGTCTGTAGGGGGTGGTCGATTTTTCGACCACTGGTCAGAAACGATATACAAAATTGAAAAAAACATATTATATTGATTTTTTTGCTTAACATATTTTTATTATGTTAAATTGTATGATATTTGGTTATTGATTATAGATTATTGAATATTGGTTACAACTTTGGGCTTATAACTTTAGAAAAATTTACAGTTTGTGGAATGCATTAAAGCATTTTGTGTGAACAGCAACATCGCATTTTGAGCATTTGAAGAAAGAATTTTTATGACAAATGCGGCAACGACGATGTTTTTCAGTTTTTACGACGCCATGGTTAGTTTTGTCCGTGCGAATCTCATTGAGTGCTATTTCAGCATTCAAATTGGGCACCTTTGCGATCCTGTGCATCACTGGTTTTGCTTGGCGAAATAAGCATTCGGTCACATGAACACGGAAATCAAGTTGTGGTATCGTACTGTGTTTCTTAGGAGTGACCTTCTTCTTTTCCCGATCAGTTCCTATCTCTTGATATTCGAGTGTCTGCATGCTTGCGAAGCACAGAGTGGAATTTCCATGCGTTGAACATAGCGTCATCAAGAGCATTTGCTAGCAACGCCCAATACCACTTTTTGCCGCGTACACGAATTCGGTAGTTGCTTGTGGCATTGTCAAATAAATCTACGCCTCCCATTTGCTTGTTATACGCTTGAAGAATGTGTGGCATTTGGATAGTAGCCATATTTCCTGCCTTCCGATCCCATCGCTTTACACAATGCATTGGCTCGATCCCTTCGTGGTTCGATACAATTGTGACGACGGAATTGTTATTCCAGCGAGCCATCAACAATTTATTGTTTTTGTCCTGTACAAAATCTAATGCACCACGCTCCTTCTTTTTCATCTCTCTAATATCAGTAAGTGGCGCGCTGTTAGTTCGGTTGTCTCTTATTGTGCCAGCGCAGAAATAATTCATTTGAAAAAAGTTGTCAAATGCAACACAATGTTGCAAAGGTTGCTCCAGTTTATTCAACAGCTTTTTCTCCTGATCCATACTCTATGTAAGTTGGATCCGGAACAGCATTGGCACCACCATACGGAATGAATGAATATAAGTAGCCTTCGGCCGATCACAAGGCCCAATACTTAAATCCAAAACGGATTGGCTTTCCTTTCATAAACATTTTGCAGGAGTGGCGACCATAGTAGGCAATCATTTGCTCGTCAATGGATAAATTATGAGAAAACAATCCAAACTGCATGAATTTTTTATTCAGCAAATCATTCAAGGGTGTCGTCAATATTTTCTACATCACTCATTTCGTCGACTGTGTCCGGTGGCAACAGCACCAAATCAATATTATCTGCATTACAAAAGGATGTTGCAGTTTCATCCTCATCACAACTTGCGTCAAGAAATTCTTCTTTTCCACTTTTGTTAAACATTTTTTCCGATACATTTTGCAACTTTTAAATAGGCAAGTACGAAAACGAATGAACAACGATCGAAGCTCGCGTATACCAAACTAATACAAAGAACAGCAAAACTAGCCAAATAATCAATGACACTTCGGAATCTTGTCATTTTTTTTGAAAAAGGGGACTCCCTTGCTAAATTCTAACACAATCCACATAGAGCCCACATACTTGAAATCCACTGGAGTCTACACACATAATTGTGATATTTTTACAAACAGGAAGTTCATTTCAAGCACAGGTGTTTGAGTAAAAAAGCCGCGGATTCGGTTCAAACTATTTTTATTGTAAAATATAGTTATTATTTAAGATAATATATAAAGTACTTCTCTTTTCGATTTTTTAAAATATTTTTTTCAGTCCTTACAATTTTTTTGTCTTAATTTTACTAAAAATCGATTTGCATGACTGCATTAAAAAACAGGTAAAAATGTAAACTAACCTTAGCAAAAAATAATTTAAGCTATTTAAAGTGTAAACTAACATATTTGATAGAATGCTAAGTTTTACCTATTTTTGCTCAGCGTACAGAAAATTCCAAACTCACTGGTCGATTTTTCGACTACTGGTTGTAAATGGGTTAAGGGTTAAAGCACTCAACAGTTGAGTTCATGTAGC
This sequence comes from Coremacera marginata, assembly GCA_914767935.1. NCBI lineage: Eukaryota > Metazoa > Arthropoda > Insecta > Diptera > Sciomyzidae > Coremacera > Coremacera marginata. The sequence continues at coordinate 176,506,034 of OU612045.1, read as the reverse complement.
ATAGAATTTTTTCGCTCGGTTAAATAGCGTCCGCTACCTGATCAGTTTTAGTGAGCGCTCCAATAATTGTACATTTTAGCGAATTTTAACACAACTGTTGCCAACTGTTGACTCTGCTGAATGCGGCCAATAGTTCTGCAATAGCCTACAGCCCATAAATAATAGGAATGCTTGTTCTTTCTAATAAAAAAATACTATAAAATAACAAAAATAAAAAATTGAGTTTTGCTCATTTCATTTAATTTCATTTAAAGAAGGTAATTGTATATGCAATATCCTTCATATCAGAGATAAAAATTCTTTAAACATTTCCTTGGAAACTTATTCATGTGACATTTATTTTGTTACTCCTTTTTCTTCGAAAACTGTACTCACACTGCATCAACTGCCGGAAGCAATTATAAATTATTCAAATCTCAAACCATTCTTATTCGAAAAATCGTACATTTTCATCAGAAAATGTGTCGTCATCACTGTCATGTGCTAATTAGTTCAACAACAATAGCTAAATATTAAATTTTATTTTAGCATAGATCCAGACCATATGTTAAATATTAACCATGTGCGCAGTTTAACGAATATTTTTTTATTTATAAATGCATGACTTACGCTCCAGTGTGGCGCGTTTTTTGTTTATATCTTTTTTATTACATTTAAAAATGTTTTTTCATCATTGAAATAAGCATAAAGTTTTCACCAGTTTGAAATTATTAAAGCCTTCATCATATTTCGCATTTCATGTGCTTTCGTTTTTGATGTCTTTGTCAAAAAGTTGTCCTTCAATTTTAAGCTAAAAGTCCATACTAAATGACAACTTTAATTAATGACGACAACAACATGTTTGTGATCGAAATAACTTCGAAGTCTGAAGGTAGAACGAAAATGTACCTTATATTATTCTTTCCAGTTTCAAGGCAGATGAATTGAGCGGATACATTTTTCTGAATATATTGGATTCCAAAAACTTGATTTAGATTTGTTCATATCATTGTAAGCAGTTTATTACAATGCTAGAAATTCTATTTATTAAAATTTGATTCAATTCTTTTTTTAACTTATATTATTACAATACTTACATACGTATTCTAGCTGTCAATTTACAATAAATAATTTGTCAAAATGTTGTCAAACTGACTTTAAAAACCTATTCATGCGAACACTTGACAAATGAAAAGCTTTATTTATTTACCACCAGCTTTTAAAGTGTTGCACTACTATTAAAAAAATTAACCCAATTTTTAAGTTCCTTCTAAATCTTTTGATATCTTTTAAATAACACTTAAATAACACTTTTTCTTTTCACAATCTTTTTAAACGCTCTGATATTTATAAATCATTTCAAAATATTTAAAGAAATAAAAATATATTCGCCGCACCTTAAGATAAAAATTTCATTTTGAACTTGAATTATCCTCCACAACATATTTGATCAATACTGTTTATAGCAGGAAAACACTTTGTTTTGACAGTTTTTAAATTATTTCATAAAAATGTATGAAGTATATATTATAATACAGTTTTAAGCATTTATTTGATTACTTACTTACTTACTTAGGTGGCCGTAACAACCCGTGTCCGGGTTTCGACCAACCTCATCAGCTCTCGCCAGGCGCCTCTGCTTTGCGCTCGCCTTCTCCAATCGGATACACCAAGTGCGGTTAGGGCTTCCTCAGCCTGGTCCATCCATCGGAGGCATGGTCTCCCTCGTCATCGTTGACCAACGACCCTCGCCTCGAGCACCTTTTTCGCTGGAGCTTCGTCGTCCATACGATGGACATGACCCAGCCAGCGTAGTCGCTGCACAGTTATACGCCGAACTACGTCAATGTCTTCGTAGAGCTCATACAGCTTGTGGTTCATTCGGATGCGATAGTCATCGCCGACTCGAACAGAACCGACGATTTTGCGAAGAACTTTTCTCTCGAACACCCAAAGAGAGCTGCGTCAGTTTGCGAAACTACCCATACCCAACCAAGCTACCCGAAACAGCACAGGCAGAACGAGCGTCTTGTAGAGTGTTAGTTTTGTCGATTGAGAGAGGGCTCTGGAACTTAGTTGCTTACTGAGATCGTAGTAGCACCTATTAGCAATTATTGTTCTTCGCTTTACCTCCAGGCTGACATCATTGTTGTTATTAATGGCGGTGCCAAGGTGTATATACTCCATGACTACTTCAAAGTTATAGCTGCCGGATGAAACGTGGGAGTCTAAACGCCGCGCTCCCTTGTTTGTAGACAGCATATACTTTGTATTACCCTCATTTATCGTCAAACCCACTTTGGCTGATTCCTTTTCGATAGCGGCGAAAGCAGCGGTAACATCTATCTTGGTTCGGCCAACAATATCAATATCATCAGCGTACGCAAGGAGCTGGACACTATAGAAAATGGTGCCATTACGATGCCGGCCATTACGATGCACACCGGCCTTTCGTACGATCCCCTCCATGCTGATGTTGAAGAGATCGAAGACAGTGGATGGCCTTGCCTAAAACCTCTTTCGGTATTAAAGGTTTCGGAGAGGTCATTTCCTACCTTGACGGAGCTGCGTGTGTTGCTCAACGTTATTCTGCAAAGTCTGATCAACTTTGCAGGTATACCGAACTCAGACAATCCCTTCTCGGGCTGTCGAACGCAGCTTTAATTTATGTGATTGGGCGAGCAAAATATGAGCGAACAACTCAGCAGGAGCTGGATTGCTACATTCGCTCTTTTATTTTCACTCCGTTATTTTTTTTTAAATTCTTCTTATTGACAACTGTCTCAAGAAAAGAAAGCTTTTAGAACAGAAGGAGAATTAACCATTGTAAATGTGGTGAACTTTGTCAACTCACCGGAATAGCTTGTTTATTAATATGTGAATGTTAAATTTTGACGATGGGCGTATATACAACGTTGTCCTTATATGCAGTCCTATTTGATTCACGAACGAGTTAAAAGCATGTAGCCCTTGTTTTTTATAGGTTTTTTAATATTATTTTGGAAAATTCATAAATATTTTGCAAAGATATTTGTTGTCAAGACCATGCCTGGTGTTGACAACTTTGTCAAATTAAGAGCATGCAAATTCATTTCAGAATTAGAAATCTTTACAATTGTAAATAATTTACTATTATCAATTTGTAGAGCTTTGTCAACCCATCTGGCACATATCACGCTTACAGCGAAATTTCGTTTGCAACGATCTTTTATGTTGTTGCAAAATCGAAAGCTATATCATACCAGTGTTATCGCTCCAGTAATAATAAAAGTAAGTCTGAAAGTGTGAAAAAAGTTATCCGAAAGTATCCACCTTACAGTAAAATAGTAGAAAATATGATTATCCTCGCATTTGTGTTGAAGAACTAATCACTTTGGAATTGTAAACGAATAGTTTTTCGAAACATAAGCGAACCTTCGTTTACGAAGTAACCGCTACGTCCGCCAAACGTATCTTTTTCGAATCGTAATCGATATCGAATGCGATTGTTATCGCGAACTGTTCGTAAATTTTTTAATTTTCGATATCGAAGTCGAATTTATGTCTGTTATTCGAATGAACATTAAAAATAAATATAAATAATGTTAAGTATGTATATAAATATTAAAAATCAAAAGTTTCAAACCTTATCAATCAATACTTATTGCTTATATACAATACACTTCACCAAAATTTTGCTCAAAAATGTTTGCGTATTTTTTGCAGATTAAGGATATTTTACATATGCTACATACAATACATACTACTACATACTCTTATATTATACTACATACTTTTCTATTACAATTGCAATGCTTAATTCACATCAGTTTTAGCAGCATTGTCTGAACTTCTTAGAGCAAAACAATTTTCCCACACTTACTCAAGATACCTGAGAAATTGAACGCCGCCTTCATCTTATGTTGGTCATCATCTGCTGTGTAGTCCACATTTTCTCTGCCTGAGAGTTTGATGAAAACTATGCGCCTTAATATGATGTTGTTTATTTTCATTACAACTAATCCACCTCTAAAGTAGGTACAAGATACCTTCAACTCAAGCATGACCAGTTATTTGATGCACTTTGTGCAACATCGTGTGGCTGTGTAGTTCTCAAATATAACTTGAGCTCAAATTTCATGTAATGGAAAACAAAAACAAAAGAATTAAAGTAAGAAGGTCGGAATTTTAGTTAGTTTTCTGAAAGGAACTTTTAAATGAAAGAAAGGAAAAATATGGGCTCTTTACAACAAAAAAGGCGTAGCTAGTATTTTAAGAATTGATGTTATACTTTATTGTCAAAATACAATAATTCTTTTTGGAATATCATGAATATAATGAATGAACTACTAACGTGACCACTGCTTAAAGGTTAAACAGATACGAGATTGGTTAGAGTTATTTATTACAATTAAGAGATTAATTCAATAACTTATTTAACTTCCTCAAAATGAACCCCTATAATTTAAAATCGAAAATCTTATCAGCATTAAATATCAAAAACATGTCTATAAAATTAATTTTCACATTTTCTTCTACAACAACTTTGAACGAGGTTTTTTTTTTTATTATTTTCCTCCCGAATAATTAACTAAGATCTGTTTTTGCAAAAACATTAATCATGCATGTTAAGTTAACTGCAAGTGTAACAGACCTGTGGCAAAATATTATTGAATGAAGTTTTTACAATAACAACAATAAATCATAGCTTGTAAAAAAACAAACTAGTTTTAAAACCATAACAACAACGTTTAAGCAAAAAATAACAAGTTAAACTACAAAATATTTACCAAGAAAAGAAATGGAAAACTTGTCGTACCAACGCCATGGCTAGGAAGCCATATTTGGAGAGAACAACAACAACAACCACAACACCACTTATTGACATTTCAGTCAAATGTGGAATAACATGTTTTTTGCGAAAAGTGAATTTTTTTGCCATAACTACGATTTACGATATTGATTTCTACAACATTGGCAACACTAACTAGAACAAGCCAGCCATGTTGGGTGTGTTCAATGCGTTGTCTGTCTGTCTGTCTGTTTGTATGTTTGACTTGACTTGACTCTGTTTTTATAAAACGTCGTGTGTCTTTATATCTCCACCAATTTTTTTCTTCTTTTTTCTTAAAGAAATCTAAAGTGCCATAAAATCGTGTACAATGTCCACTTGATATAAATGCTTGTCGGTTTATCTGTCTGTCTGTCTAGTCTAGAAGTAGCTACAAGTAGCACTCTGCTAAACATAAGAATACGCTTTAAATATAACGTATAGCTCAAGGGAATAATAATCATAATCATCATAATAATAATATTAATGTTGTTGATGATGTGTTGCATGATGCTTAAACAATAGCAACAACAATCAACAACATTTAACGTTATCTTTCTAGCCTAGCAGAAAACTGCTACTTGAAACATATGCGAATTTATGATAAATTATCGAGCAGTATTTCTACGCCTTTCAAGATGGTGGCTACTTTTATGTTTTTATTACTTTTTTCTTTCTTCTTCTAGGCAGCAACAGCAGGCACATTGTGCACGCTACTAACAGCACGCATATTACACATGTTGTTAATATAGCTTTTAGCTGTTTAGTTGTTGTTGTTGTTGTTGTTCTTGTTGCAAAGTCAAATGTTGATTTATTGCAATTGAGGTTAGTAAAAGTTGTTGGCGCAACATCTTTCATATCAATGCTAAAACTTTGCTTGACTTAATCTTTTTTAGCGCCAATGTAAGTGTTTATCGTACCATCCATTCAGTTTTCTTTTAATGCTTTTGGTCATCTTATTTGAAGATGTTGCTTTAGTGTCATTCAAGCAAGTCTGTCAAGTTTAATTGACAGTTTTGATTGGAGTTTTTGGTCTTAACCATATGTTGGAGCTGAAATCTCTTTTCTAAAAACTTTAATTAGACTTTTCACTGTATCTACCGTTGTTTTAAAACTTTAAATATAAAATAAGCCGTGGAGCAACATTCTCTTAAATAAATCATCAAATTTTCGAATAAAAACAAATTTCTCCCGTATTGACCTCTAGAGGGGTCAAACATATGTTTTTACCCTTCAACATTTCTCACACACCTATCCGCTATCTGCTACCCTTTTGATTTATGGGATCCCCATATAAAAAACGCAAAAACTGTCGATTACAGTTCATATCTCTCCGAATATACCGCTAGAAGGATAAATTATATGAGCTTTTCCTATTATTTTTTGCCCTTCAAGATTTCTTCTGAACACGTCTAGCCCCTATCTGACACGTTAATGGGGGTCCCCATACAAAAGACAAAAACTGTCAATTAAAGTTGATATTTATCCTTTCAAATGTCAAATATATGAGCAGGTCCTATTATTTTTTGACCTTGCACATTTGCAACATTTTTTCTAATCACACCTACACTCTATTTTACACCCTTCTGGGGGTCACCATACAAAAAACACAAAAAATGTATATATGATTATAGTTCATATCTCCCGAATTGACCACTGGAAGGCTCAAATATCGAGCTGGTTCCTATTCCTATCTGCTACCCTTCTGGGGGTCGCCACGAAAAAACAATTATTATTATATTTTAGTTCATATCTCTCCCGATTTGACCGAGATCGAGATGGTTCCATTATTTTTTTTTGCCCTTCAACATTTCTTCTGAACTTACCTATTTCCTATCTGCTACCCTTCTGGGGGTCGCCATTAAAAAACACAGGAACTGTCGATTATAGTACACATAGTTCATTCTTTTTTGCCCTTGCAACATTTTTTCTAAGCACACCTACTCCCTATTTCCCACCCCTCTGGGGGTACCCATACAAAAAACACACAAATCTTGCTATGTTTTCTGCTTCCTGGTAGCGGAATCAGAAATGCACACATTAACAGTGCAACCACTAACATTACTGACGTTAACAGTTCTGACGCGGGTTCTTTAATTATACCCCAACCTAAAAGTGCACAACGCGCCTTAAGATGTTTTCACTTCAAAAGTTTTCTTAAGTTTTCTCTTTATTTTTATCTTTATCTTTATCTTTATCTTTATCTTTATCTTTATCTTTATCTTTATCTTTATCTTTATCTTTATCTTTATCTTTATCTTTATCTTTATCTTTATCTTTATCTTTATCTTTATCTTTATCTTTATCTTTATCTTTATCTTTATCTTTATCTTTATCTTTATCTTTATCTTTATCTTTATCTTTATCTTTATCTTTATCTTTATCTTTATCTTTATCTTTATCTTTATCTTTATCTTTATCTTTATCTTTATCTTTATCTTTATCTTTATCTTTATCTTTATCTTTATCTTTATCTTTATCTTTATCTTTATCTTTATCTTTATCTTTATTTTTATCTTTATCTTTATCTTTATCTTTATCTTTATCTTTATCTTTATCTTTATCTTTATCTTTATCTTTATCTTTATCTTTATCTTTATCTTTATCTTTATCTTTATCTTTATCTTTATCTTTATCTTTATCTTTATCTTTATCTTTATCTTTATCTTTATCTTTATCTTTATCTTTATCTTTATCTTTTTCTTTATCTTTATCTTTATCTTTATCTTTATCTTTATGTTTATCTTTATCTTTACCTATGTCTCGTATCTTATAAATACGTATATTTATCTAGCTTGTACTATACACGATTCGTATTCGAGGCTTTATTACGACTTGTACACGCAGAGAAAAAATATAGTTGCGGCATCATAATTACAATCATACATATTTCACTTCAATGTTTAATAGCAATGTTTCTGGAAAATTTTATTTTTGTCGTAATTATGAGATGATTGTATTAACGATAGTATTAAGTCTCCAATAATACTTTTGCCGGCTTAAGCAATGAACTGGTTTTGCTTCAAAAACCTTAACGCGTGCGATAGCTCCAGGGAATTGCGTTGAACTAGCATTGCAGAGGACTGAGTTCGATATTCGATGCTCGGTGTCAAATAATACATTCATTTAGCAGTTCGATTTGGCAATACTTTACAAATATATGCCATTATATCGCTCTTAGTGGCAAAAAAAAAAAATGCATCATTTATTTTATTTAAAAAGAAAAAACAAAAAATGTTTGTCTTGACCATGAATCGATCTAGACTGCTAGACTATCGAAGCAACCTTATACACTTGAGTTCATATAAAAAGTCGGCAAAAATAGCATCGTTTTCAGTAACTAGGCTTTGACAAAGACTAATATTTCATACTCAAGTTTAAGAGTAAATGAAGTTAAATTACTTAAAATTGAAATATGACTTTTTTAAAAACGATTTCTTTCGAATGGCAAAGTTGATCATTTATTTGTTCTTTCTGGACTCAAATTTTAAATTATTTTCAAAAGAACAATTAAACAAAAAAAAGTTACAAATAAAATTTTTTTTTAACTTCGACATTTGTTTACTTTTTAACTAAAAAAAAATCATTTTAAAAATGTCGAATTTCAGAAAAAAATTTTATTGATAATTTTTCTTATGAAAATTTAGTACCATAAATAAAAGAAAACGAAACTAAAAGCAAAGGTTTCTCTTCCTTATTGTGCGCTTGTATGTGCTTGAGGACTATTCTCTTCTTGTTGGGAAAACAACGCGAAATATGATATCATCATAGTAGAAGTTTACAACTTTGAACTTCTTAAAAAGTTGGATCTTTAAACTTCGTCATTACCCCTTTGTATGCACGGTTAAACTATTTAAATCTGCTTCAAACTAGAGTCAAACATTCTCCTTTTCTTTCTTGGATAGCGTGTTTTAGAAGTGCTCGGAGGATATTGCATTCGGCCTTTCTGTTATTGAATTCTAGTTCATATCTACTTCACTGGGACAATATAGAGTCCTTAATCTGCGTGCAATAATTCCTTTTGTGAGTTTTTTAACTAATCCTCTTAGTTGGCTTTATAAATAAAAGCTAAATCCAAGTCCAGAATTTAAATACAAAATTTTTACAATATTGATGTTTTTTTTTTTTATCTCATCCTTAAGGGTGCTGTTAAAATCAAGATCTTTAAAATATTTATGATCTGTTATTTTCTTTTATACTTCCACAGTTCTTAGCCATCATCATATCTTAAATCTAATGCCTCGTGAACAATAAAATTTTATACACCTGCTTGTCAAAAATATGCCTCATTAATTTCTGAATAAAAATTTTTATCTATATTGAGTAAATCTCCGGTTCCTTTCTTATTATCTTTGCTACAGGCAAATAAGTTTCTTATAAGATATTTATTGGTCTATTTTAGTCATGCTCAATAATTTTGTGACAAAATTAACAACTACAATAAAGAAAAACATGCCTTGTTGTTGAAAATCATTAATGAATAAAATACTTAAATCGAAGAACAGCAGGAGTGTTCCACGATACAGAACAAAAGGCAAGGAATTCTTTAGAAAATTGCAAGCTGCTTTGGCTGCGATGGTATGCGTGGGAGATGTTTGCGTTACTGGTTGAGGTGTGTTAATGCAGCGAGAAAAAATAAACTGAAGATAAACATAGAAATACCTGTCATACAAATAATTGCAAAATAAATATTAGCGAGACGTAGCCAGCGCATCCAGTTGTTGAAACTCTCAGGAATCTTTAATACAATAAAGGCGGCAGGCAAAGCAAAAGAAAAGCAATGTAGAGGAACTGCTATGAGCAGAAAAAAAAAACACAAAATTTGATATTAATATGGGCAGTAGGTAGATGAAAGGCAGTAACTGTGGGTGCACAATGTAATATGACTGTATAGCATCAGGGGTGGCAACACTGACAATTGTAGTGTTGGAAGCTGATAATTAAATAAGCAAATTTAGAGCCCCGAGAAGTGACAGCTAAATGGTTGACATGCTGGTGTGGGTAAAAAGTTTTGCATTAGATAATGTAATAATAGACACAAGGGAATCAGTTCAAGAAAGGTAAACACAAGTCGAAGTTGAGTAAAGTTAAATGAAATAAAAACTGTTGAGATAGGGGATAGTTAGTTGTATGTTAAGCAAGAAACTTAATTAAGGTGTATGTCTAAGTTAAGCTGAAATGACCCACAAAATAAGAGTACGAGTGTCTAATTTATGTTTTTTGATTTTGTTGAGGAAGTTGTTGGAGACTTCAAGTTAATTAGATGTACAGCACGAAAATTATGTTAGTTAATACAAAAAATATAAATTAACACATTTAAGATATTCAAATAAAATATATTAAAATAAAAATTTGAATTGTTTACAAAAAATAGAAAAATATTAATATTAATATAAAATGTTTTCTTTCTTTTGCAGGTAAGCACTGGAATTAGAATTTAAAGCAAGTCGTCGTAAGTGGAAATGAAAAACTTTACTTATAAGTTCGTCAATTTTATGTCATATAAGTTAACCTAAACAAACATTGTATATCCAGGGCACTGAAAGTTTTAGTTCCTCATTACAATTGATGATTTTTGTCAATTTTTTAGAATTGAAACATTTTTGTATAAAAAATGTTCTTTACAAGAACTAATTTTTGCAATTTTTAAATAACAGAACTCCAAAATTCGCCTCAAACGTACAAATTTTTCAAGATGCAGACAACTTCGAAGATCTAACAAAATTAACAACCAATGTTATATAGGTCATACATTTAGGCAGTTCACAAGGTGTTGTAAAGTTGTATGTTGTATTGTTGTAAGTGAAAAGTTTTCTCATTTTTCTCCCTTATTATTAAAGCGATTTTTTTTGAAATTTTGGTTGCATGTTTTGTTTATAGTGCTTGTATGATTTGTATAAAATTTTCGTGATCGAACCGGATGCACGCTTACCTCCCATACAATGTGAGGTACAAAAAATAACTTTGTATGGGAGGTAGGCGTACCTCTGTTCCGATCACGCCAATTTTATACACATCATACAACTTCTAAATAGAAAACATGCAACCAAAATTTCAAAAAAATCGCTTTAATAATAATAAGGGAGAAAATAAAAAAACCTTTCACTTACAACAATGCAACATACAACTTTACAACACCTTGTGAATTGCCTAATTTTTTTTTTTTTTGTATGATAGTGTTTCTTAATTTAAAAATTCAAAATGTCTCGTTCAAGTACACGGACTAAGTTTTGTTTTTAGACTTATGGTTTCTTGGTAAAAATTTCTTAGAATTTTTCGTAGAATACGTTTTGCTATACACTCTGCTAAGTTTTTTTTTTAACCATAAAATTAATTTAGATCAATCGCGTATGGATAAAAAAGTCTACGAAAAATCTTTTTCGAAAAATTAAAAATTGGTCAGTGCAACGTACGAGTAGCACAGTCACATAAAAATTTATCTTATTTCAACCACTTTTTAATAGAAAATTTTTTAAATTTAATATAGAAGTAAAATATATAAAGGCAGTAAGGGAACTGTCGGCCGAAGTGAAAACTTACAGCTATGAAAAAATTAAAGCTCTGATATAACAGTGTTTTTTTTTTAATTTTCGCATAAACTGCATCATAAGAACATCGTCAAATTTTGTCAATTTTTTTTTCGAGTATCTTAGAACCTTCTGTTGAATAAATCATCAAATTTTCGAATTAAATTTTTGTCACTTTTTAAACATTTCGAGTTATAAAGGATTTAAAACAAACAGAAAATTAATTTTATTGGTATACAATAGATAGAACATGGTATAAAAATAGATTTTTAGTGATAACTTTTGATTTTTAATTTTTTCAAATAAATTATTTTTTATGCTTGACTGACTAATATTAAATAGTTTTGTAAATTTCTTCATATGCTATCTTTATCTTTAGTTTGAATTTTGGTTTGTTTTTTTTAAATATAAGAGTAATAAACAGAATGTTGATTTCATTGCAAAAAAGTTACTATTTTATTGCTTCGAAGAGTTACTTCTTCTTATTCTAACCTTTGAGTTACTGAACATCTGAATTTAATTTCGCTGTTTAATTTCTTTCCGTTTAATGCAGTCTCATTGCGACTACAATTTTCTGCCTATTTAAACTTTCATAATTTATTTTTATTTTTGATTTTTTGAGAATTTTAATTTGACCCCAAATATTGCATGATAACAGTACGCAGCTTTAGTCAGGCCTATAGTTCTTTACGGCGGGCACAGAAGGTTGAAATCGCCAAAAATTGAGATTAATTCTCCTAGAAGGACATTTTTTTAGTTAGAATGGGTTCAAATAAGAAAAAACAAAATTCGGTGCATCTGTCCGTCACTCGGCTTGTCCGTCTATCGACATGATTACTGTCGTAATTTTAAAGCTATCGTCATGAAATTAAATATATAAACTTGAATCTAAAAACTAGAGATCAAGTTCATAAATGAGCCAAATCGGATAAAAACCACGCCATATGGGTTACACGGGTACCCTGGTTATGTGTTTGCTTGAGTGTTGTCTTTAGGAGCTAATAGCTGCGAAACCATTGAACCAAATTTCATAGGTGACCACTCATAAGACGCAGAAAAACTTAAATTTCTTAGATCCGTAGTTTCAATGCTCTACTATAAGTAGTTCTTCAGCGGCAGCAGTTTAAAGTTGCTAGTGAACACACGGTTATGCGTTCTACGGTTAATAAAAGTGATTCGCGCAAGAACGCGCAACTTTTTATTGCTGATTATGAAAGCTCACATATTCTAGTTTAATACAAAAATTTAATTTCTACTTGATGTTACTGTATTCCTAGCGTAAATAGTAGCGTAAATTTTGACATATTTAAAAAAAAAATTTTGAAATATTTCTACACAACTTGTTATTATTGTTAAGTTGAAGATTCCAATGTAAAAAAATCACTTTTGACATATGACCAAAAAAAAAAAAACAAATTATTATGCTTTAAATTATGCTGAATTTCAATTTTTCTACTATAAGTGAAAAAACGAAAAATTTCGCAACTTTTAGGCTATGCAGCAGAAAAACTAAACAACATATGACATTGAAGTTTTCAGTATTGAAGTAGAATTTCGTGCACTTTAATCGAGTAGTATTTTTAAAAAAAAAAATTTCCATTTTTCAATTAATCTCCACTTTTTTCGATTTCAACCCTCTGTGTGGCGTATGAAGGTGGCCGCTAGCACTAGAATCACAGTCAAATTATAATGTGCTGGGGAAAGTGCAAATAATTGCCTCCGTGTGCATCAGCGGAGCACTTAGGTCTACTTTTTCTGATTGGCTAAACCACAAACAGGTTACTATTATCCTCGGCCTTGTGAGATCAGTTCTTATTAACACCGATTAAGTTATCGCCACAACCTCTTTTTAGAAAAACTTTCGTTCCCTGATCCCTAGTAGAGAGGAATAGGACAGGTAACTACAGCTAAGCCAAACTGGTGCACACATTTTTATTGACGGCTCAAAACTTGACGACAATGTCGGTGATGGCGAGATTTAGATATTAGAACCTCTTTTAGACCGCCAGATCACTACAGTGTCTGTAGGCAGAGGTAATGGCTATTTATAAAGTATAACTGAGGCATACTGGAGTATCGACTTGAGATATTTACATTTTCACGAACTGCCAAGCAGCGATAAAATCGCTTGGAGGAGCGTTCCTACATCGTCAGCAGCACTCAAATGTCGCTCATTTCTTAACGAGATAGCTTGCAAGTTCGGTATTCATAACCAGGGGGTCAATTCCTGTTCTGCGTTATCGTCATGTGAAATATGTTTTCACCTTTACACGGAAAATGCGATTCCCGTTGTGTGCTAAAAGGGCAACAGCTGTTCATTTTTCGCTGAAATGGAAAGAAAGTTAACGCCGGTAGCAAACGCACGTTATGGACAGAAAATGACTTTAAATTAAAAATAAATAATGTAAAAAGAAAAGCAACTTAGGGAAAAAGGACAAGCGGTACGCATTAACAGTATCTTATCAACTATTTAGAGGAAAATGTTGATATTGCCAATAACAAGTAAATACTATTTGCTTTACTACTTTTGGCTGTTTTATGCTGTCGCAAAACTTATCTTGTTCATATTTATTTATTTCCAATATCTTCTTTCTTATACATTGTTTACATTTTTTCATAAAAGCTTTGTTTAATAGGCATTCAGCAACTCTTATATGCTATTCAGCAACTACTTTCCATTAGACGAACAAGAATCGCGTTTTTGTGCGTAGTGAAGTGAAAAAGTGAAGACGTCAAATGAAAACGATTGTGAAAAGTTTTTTTTCACTTCACTTTAACGCAAAACGGGAATTGACCCCTAGGACCTTAGGACATATCTGGAAAAAGGGGCATTCCAGGGCATAAGGGAACTATCGATCGGATGAGCTCGCTAGTGAAAGCCCAGTAATAGCGCTGTTACCTGACTTAGGAGTTTTCATAGGAGTTTTTTGAGTCATGATGCAAATCCACAAATTGTTGTATTACAACGGACCAATCATCGGGTCTAGGGACCGGCAACTACTTTAACCTTACCTAACCTTAAGCAGTTAATCGTTTCTAGTTAGTGATTTATTAACTTTTTAATGTTAAAGTATGCTGTTGTAAAATTGAGAAGGCGAATTCATAACATTTACCCAAATGCTGATTTATACCAACATAAAAAACCCATTCAAAATATTTCATACATTCTTACAATTAGCATATTTAACAACATGACATTCAACATGTTAGATAAAAATAAACAAAATAAATACAACGGCGCAACAACAACTTGTATTCTTTCAATAGCTTGTCTTATTAGCGTACTTAAAACTAACTACATACTAACTCACTGTTATTTCACATCGTCACTAATGTGGGCAACAAATAAAATTATTTGTTAACATTTACAGTACGACATAATTTTACAGCACTTTGCTGCTTAATATTGTTGGCGGCAGCATGGCTGACAGAAACTATAAAAACATAGAAAGAAAAAAAGAAAAAAATTGTTGGCTAGGCAATAAAATGGTTTGCTTGTTGCATGCATTGAAATGCATGCGGATTAGACTCAGTTTGCATGGGCAGCCAATCACTCATTCATAAAAACTGGTTTTGTTCAATTATGGCAGCTTGCTTGAAGTGCTATAAAAATATTACGTTATTTGGAATAAATTTTGCAAAAATTCTTTACATAATCATACATATTTTGAATAGATTTTATTGCTGGAAAAAATATTTGATTATGTTTTAATATCACAGTAACAAATAATAATAAATATTAAAAATAAATATTGACATATTGCGGAATTGTTTTAATATATTTTTTGACAGCTGTCAAAACAAATGATGGTGCTAAAAAAAATTATGTCTGGTTATAACAAAGCAACAAGCAAAACCATCAGGTTATGTAAAATGCCATAAATTGACAAACAGACATAATGTATGGCATGCAAAAAGTTTTTATAAACCACAATACTTGACAATACACAATACTTGACACAAATACTTGGCACAAAGCTTAAGAAAAGAATTTTGGGAAAATTCTGTCATAATTTTCAAGAGTAAATTTTCTCTTACTCACAGAATATATCAAGTCAATATCAGATTTAGTACTGTTTTATAAAGAAATTTTAAAATTTATGAGTGTTTAATAATTTATGATTTTATTGCCACTACAGAAAACTTTAGTACAGAAATATTACTTCTTGTTTTAAATAGTCTCTTTTGAATTTTTTTAATACTTTTGGGAACCTATAAGAAAGCTCGGTGCTTACACCCTCTTAGCTACGACCCACACTGGGGCCGATTGTATGGCTGGGTTGGCAAAAACTTCAGTTTCTAATAAATCCTTTTCAGTATTGATACCTGATATTTGTGGACATTTTTAAAAACTTAATTTATAATAAAGGGGCGTGGCATACTCCATTCAACCTTAAGTAATATCATACATTGACAAACATAAAAGATATTACGAGTGAACGAATATTATATAGTCATATAGCCAATATTAATATATTGGCATATAATATTGGGTTGTTCTGAAAGTAACATAATTTCGTTTTTTGCCAACAAAAGGCTTAAATGTCTTTTTTCACAACCAACGTTAAGCCCCATAATTATGTGTATTTTGACAGCTGACAAAACAAGGCTTTGATGTGAAAAAATTCGATTGATTCTGCATAGTAGTTTTTTGGTTGATAGCCTTTTAAATATGGAAAGTAAAAAAAACCATTTACGGCATATTTTACTTTTTTACTACAGCGAGAAAAAAAAGCTTATGCTAAATTAATAAAAAACCTAGCATAATTTATTAGCTGGCTTTGGCAGTTTTCAGCCTCCCAAGTACTTTATTAAAACGCCTAGATTTTACATGTTAACTTGCCAATTTTTATTTGGGCGTTAAATTAACCAATTATTTGGTAATTTATACATTATTTTAAAAAAAAGTTAAGTTTCAAAAATATACAAAACTTCAAGCTACAAAACTTCACTTTTTTCGACACCGTTTTTCTTAGAAATGTATGGCTTCGTTGCTGCTTGCGTGTATTAAAACTAGAACATTAAATTAAATATCAAATATAAAAACCTTTCCTTCGCCCGCAGTGGAGATTTGAACCCACACCCACCGATGAAGAGTTTACTACACTACGCATCGAGCCAAACTCTTCGTTACGCAGAGTCATTGATTCAATATTAATTACAACTGAAGCAATGCTGCAGCACAACACAATTCTATTGCTTTTTTTTGTCGGTGTATAGAAAAGGTAAAATGCTGTTTAATCATTTGAAACGGCTAGGTTTAATCTTAAGGTTTCTCATCTTAAGGAAAAGAATTTTTGCCCTCGCATTGACGTTTGTGATTTGTTTGTCAAACGCCAAGAAAATTCATTATTTTTAAAGCGTGGGGACGAGGAATGGGTTGTCTACAACAATATAAAGCGCAAAAGATACTGAAGAAGAAAAGATGAACCGGCTCAAAGCACTTTTCGAAAGTCAATACCCATAAAAAAAAAAAAAAAGGGTTTTGCTATCCATTTGGTGGAATTTTAAAGGAATCCTTTATTTTGAGCTTCTACCGAGCAACACAACGATAAATTCTGATGTGCACTTTCATTAGTTGGACAAATTGAATGATTCACTTAAAAAAATAATCCAGAATTGGTCAATAGGAAAGATATAGTGTTCCAAAAGGATAATGCGAACCACAAACAAGTCTGACCACTCGGCAAAAGCTTTTAGAGCATAGATAGACACCTAGCACCTTTCGATTATCATCTGTGCCAGTCTCTAGAAAATTTGTTTGACGTTAAAACGTTTAACTCAAATGTGGAGGTTAAAAATCACTTGAATCAGGTTTTGTCTGCAAAGAACAAAAACTTATGAGCTTGGAATCATAATACTGGCAGAAAGATGGCAAAGTTCGATATAAGAAAATCTTCTTTGATTTTTATAAAAAAAACGAAATTATTTACCAAACAACCCAATAGTAACTATTAAAAATTAACCAACGATAATTAGTATTTTGCGTTAAGTTAGTTATAAGTTATACCAAAGTAAGCTTAGAAAAGATTTGACAATCGAAATTTGATCACCTCTTATACCTCTTATACAATGCTAAATTTGGTCATGAGGTGCCTGGCAACTATCGTTCAAACACTATATTTTTATTTGACTTTCAAAACCTAAAAATATATAGGGGAAAGGCTTGCAGATTGACATCCCATAGCTTTTTTTTATCATAACTCGTCACAAAATTAACGTATTGTTGATTTGCTGCATACGTTGATAAAAGGCAGTAAAAAGCCACAATCCTATGCTAGAAATCATTTCATTTCTCAAAAAAAAAAAAATTGTGCAGCAAATGTTCAAAAGTACCCAGCAAAAAATTTCAATGCGCATTACTTGTATACACATAAAGAGCGCTTCATTCTCCTTGCAAGTAGTGCTGTTTGTATAGCGCTATATTTGTAACACTTTCCATAACGATAACGTTGCACTTGAAAAGAAAGTATTTGATATTTAAATTAAATAATAATAAAATAATTAATAAATTTTAAAAATTCATTTAATTGTTTCATGTGAATAAATAAAATTTTATTTATTTAATCAAACTTGCTGTTATTTGTTATTAAGAAACAATTTTTTAATTGAGATGTGTCATACTGGTTGACGTGTTTGCCTTGTAATCGAAACGCCCTGGTTCAAACCTGGCTAGCGGTGATTATTTTTCGTTTTTGTTTTGTTTTAAAAAGTTGCTTATAAGTTTTTCTGTTATTATAAAATTTTATTTCTAAAATTGGGGTGCTTGCTTTTTAAGCGAGATGCCCGGGTTCAAACCCGTGGCTGCGTGATTGTTTTTTGTTTTGTTTTAAACATTTTAAATATTTACGTATATCATCCGGTTCTTGCTACGTTTTTATATCAAATACAAGAAGAACAAAGCGCTTGGCTCTAGCTACGATTTCATATTTTCTACAGCGGGAGCGAAGCGCATACATCTGATGACATGACGATGTTAAAAAATGCGCTATACACAAGGAGAATGAAGCGCTCTACTGTTTTTTTGGAGCGCTTCAGATGTGCTAATGAAGCGCTCGCTTTCCTGTTGGGTATCTGAAATTGAACTCATTTAAGCTTGCAGGTTGCCACCCCTTAAAAAATTGCTGAAAATGTACGCCCCTTATTAAAACTGCATCACAATTGTAATCCTGTTTTTTAAAAAAACCATTTCGGCTAAGCCTCAGATACAAGCGGCCCCAGTGTGCGGCGCTGCTAGGTAAACCCTTCATATAATAATGGCCTTATTTTGTGAAATGCACTTAATCACCTCACTTGGAGTTTTTTGTCTGGTAATTCCGTTTTCATATGAAGTAAAACAAACTCTCTGTCTCTCACTGAAATTTTCTAATGAAATTTATTGTGAGACAAAAAAACATCCAAGTGAAGTGATTGCTTGCGTTTTACAAAATAAGGCCATCATTTTCCTACCAATATATTCCATTTCCAGGCTGTTAGGAAACACTTATAAAACGGGTTAAACTGGAAATTGTCTTGAGTATTCAAACTGATAATGACAAGTTTCAACAATGATAATGGAAAGAAATGAGAATTTTTTCCTTTTTTGAACAGCAAGGATTTTGTTATATCAAATATATACATATTCGCACAGCATGGCAATGTTTCATGAAACAACCGCTGTTTTTTGTATGTATTTTCGAATAGTTTTTTCTTGTTACTGTTTTTTGTTTTGTTTTTGTGTAAAAAGTTGTTGTCATCTTTAAATCTCGCTGAGACTGTATTAGACAGTATGTCGACATACTATGAAAAAATACAGGAACATGTACTGAAGATAGCGCTCAACATGTGTTCGGGGACCACATGCGGGCTTATGCAATATTTAAGTGCTTGTGCAAAAAACAAAGGAACCCCTAATTTCACATGATTCTTCATATGTATACAATATGATGTCTGCCGCCATTCTTTAATCAGCAGTTTTCCCATACATATCAAGGCTACCCTAAGAGATTTAAAAAACAAAACTTTCTTCAATATTGCAGAAAATAAGGGTAAAAATTAAGACAGAGATCAAAGCGGTGCATTGCTAGAGCTAGTTCAGGGTGGTCGAATTTCTTGGAAAAACCTATTTAATATTATTAGAAATAACAAAAGTCGACTTTATAGCCTGAGAAGTGGTTTTGTTTCTAAAATATTTTTTCATATTTTTTTGAAGAGTAACTCTTATCAGGGTACGGAAAAGACGAATTGCGAGCTCGTACACAGCTCAGCGTACGTCCGCGTACGTGAGCCAAATTTTCAGAGCAGTAAACTTGAACGATAATAAATATTTGGCGTATGTGTCCATAAACGTTTACACAAATGAGATACTTGATGCTCATGAGACGGCTCATGAGACAAAGCGATAAATTAAAAAAGACATAATAGAAAAAGAGGTCACATGAATTCTTATGTTTCGGCCAGATTCGACCCTTTTTGTCAGTTACAGCTGTCCGGCCTCAATATAGGCGAAACCCAAACATACAAATCTCATATTTCGTATGACGTGCGACAAAAAATGATTGGAGAAATTTAATTAAAAGAACAATTTTAGGTTTTGTAGACTCCTTGGACAAGAATTTATGGCCAATAAATTTCACTTGTGATATTTTGGAACTAGTTGGGTCATTGGAACTTTTTGAGTTTTGTGGGCTTCTTGGATAAAAATCTTTGATTTCTTGACAAATAGGTTCCACTTTGGCATATAGGCTTCCTTTGCAATTTTTTTGACACCCGGGGCATTCTTTTGTTGTTTGACAAATAGGCTTCACTTGAAGAAATAGGTTCCACTTGCAATATTTTTGGAACCAGCTGGGTTGCTGGAACTTTTTTGGGTTTAGTGAACTCCTTAGACAAAATTGTTGGATTTTTCATAAATAAGTTCCACTTGGACAAATATGTTACACTTGCAATATTTTTTGGAATAGTTGAGTCATTGGAATACTGTTGGGTCTAGTGAAGACCTTGCACAAATATTTTTGATTTAATGGAAAATACGTTCCACTTGGACAAATAGGTTCCACCGGCAACATTTTTAGAAAAATTGACTCACTGAAATTTCTTGAGTTTAGTGGACTACTTGAACGAGATACTTTGATTTGTTGAACACATAGCTGGGTCGTTAGAACTTTTTTGGGCTAAGTCGAACTTCTGGTGGGGGGCAGTGAGGTGTTAGGGTTTCAGCGTAAAAAAACACTTTTTTGTGAATTTTTCTTAAGAGTATGAATTGAGCAAATTTATTCAAACCTTTTGTACATTATTGAGTATGCTTTTAACAATATACTGAAATTTTATCATGCGGAAACATTGAAAAACAAGCCGGTGACAGAGCTTGTCCCAGAAAGTCTTAGAAAAATAACAATTTGGGGTGTTCACTATATATCGGTAGAAAATTATCCGAAATCCTCTCAACGTTCTATATTTTTTTTTTTTCATTTAAAAATTTTCGGTGGCCATCTAAAGTGTAAACTGCTATTTTCCAAAAAATATTTGGAAAATTTTCCAAAAATTCCGCCATTTTCTGGATGGGAAACCCCTTTAATGTGAAAAAAAAATTAATTAAACTTTGGGGGGTAGTATTTTATATGTAGAAAATGTGTACCAAGTTTGAAATGAATCGATCAAGTACTTTTAAAAGGCAGTGAACACGGACTTTGAAAAAAGAGTTTTGAGAAAAACGCGCTTAAAAGTTTATGAGCTTATGAATCGCACTTACTTAAAAATTCATGTCTCCGTTAGTTTTACTCGGATCGACTTCAAATTTGGACACAATATTTTTCAGATGTTTTGCATTCATATAAAAAATAAAAAGAAATGGTAAAAAGAAAAGTTAAAAAAAACCTTATCCTCCCCCTTAAGGAACTTGAGCAAAAGTCTTTAATACATTTACATATAGGTTCCACTTGCAATATTTTTGAAGTTGATTGGGTCATTAAAACTTTTTTAGGGTTTAGTCAACTCCTTGGACAAAAATCTTGAGTTTTTTGACATATAGGCACCACTTAGACAAATAGGATCCACTTGCTACATTTTTGTATCTAGTTGGTTCTTTGATACCATTTATGTTTAATTTTTGCATGGAAATTTCATTATAAAAATTACCCTTGAGGTACAAGAAAAAAACGTCAAAAATATTTTTCTTTTTTATTGTATATATTTATTTTATATCATTATTATATATCATTATTTTTATTCTTTAAAATATTAGTGGGTTGAATTTTGCCCCAACATACAAGTGTTTATTTTTCAATGGTTCAAATTTTGTCCCATGGTACTTCAAAGAGCTAATGGGCTTCTTGAACATAAATCCTGGATATTTGAGAAATAGGTTCCAGTTGGTTAAAAAGTTCCACTTACAATATTTTTGGAACTTGCTGGATCATTTGAACTTTTTTTAGGTTTTAGTGGACAACTTAGATAAAAGTCTTGGATTTTTTTGACAAATATGTTTCGCTTGGACAAATAAGTTCCGCTTTTGAAATAAGTAGGTTCATTGAAACTTATTTGGGTTAAGTGAACACCTTGAACAAAAATCTTAAAATTATTGACAAATAGGTTTCACTTGAACTAAATAGGTTCCACTCATTTTTGGTACTAGTTGGGTCATTGTAACTTTTTAGATTTAGTGGAATATTTCGTCCAAAAATTTGACTTTTTGACAAATGGCTGGGGTCATTGGAATTAATTGATTTTAGTCCAACTCAATGTACTTGGACAAAAGTCTTCGATTTTTTGGTACATAGGTTCCACTTGGACAAATAGGTTCCACCTGCAATATTTTCGGAACTAGTTGAGTCATTGAATATTTTATTTTAGGGCTTAATGGACTTCTTAGATAAAATCTTTGATAGTCGACAAATAGTTTTCTGAGACAAAAGTGGATGTATTTTCTAAAATTGGATTCCATGAGCACTTTTTTGAACAATAATCAATGGCTCTATGGCCAGAAGGTTCTACTTGGGTTATCGAAACTTTTTGGGTTCTTTGGACAAGAATTCTGGATATTTAACAAATAAGTTCCACTTGAACAAATAAGCTCCACTGGGAATATTTCTGAAACTATTTGTGTGATTGGATTTTTTTAGATTTAGTGGACTAATTCGTCAAAAAATTTAATTTTTTGTTCGAGTGGCTTGGCCAATTGAATTTTTTGGGCTTAGTCCAACTTTAGGAGCTTGGACGAAGTCTTCGTTATTTGATACACAGGTTCCACTTAGACAAATAGGTTCCACTTGCAATATTTGTGAAACTAACTGGGTCATTTGGACTTTTTTGTCTTAAGTAAGCTCCTTGGGCAAAAATATTGGATATTTTGACAAATAGGATCCACTTGCAATATTTTTGAATCTAACTGGGCATTGGAACTTTTTTAAGTGTAATGGACTGCTTGGATAAATATTTTAGATTTTTTAATAAAAAAGGTCCCACTTGTTCCACAGTACTTAGTTCCACAATAAGCTATACTTAAAATATTTTGGGAACTAGTTAGATCGTTGAAACTTTTTTTGGCTTTAGTGAATTTCTTGAACTAAAGACCTATAATTTTAAGAATATTAACTAAAATATAAGAGTATTAAGCGACTTATTTTAAAGCAAATATAAGTTTTGTGTAAATGCATAGCTTTTAGAAAAAAAGAATTTAAATAAAAAATTATGATTAAATTTGCTTGCTGGGAATTTCTAAATATTTATTTATTAATAATTTTTATTAATTTTGGAGGACCATTTGAGAAGTTAGTGAGTTTTTAATTTCCTGTGTAGTAACTTTAAAAGCAACACTGATCCTGTCAACTACCATCTGTTAATAGACTACTGTCAAAATTTCAGCTCGCTGCGATGCTTAGTTTGTGCTTGGCAGCCACTGACAGCAGACGATCTTGTGAATTTTGGCAAAAATAGAGGAAAATTGAATTTCGAGTGCTCACCAAGCATAATTTTTTGCGCAAAAAAATCTTCAGCCAAACCAAGGAAAGGCTTGATAAATACTATTGGGACTCTGCCCCATCGATTGGAATGATTCACAAGTGGTTTACTGAATTCCGATGCGGTCGTACAAGCACAAGTGACGCCGAACGTTCTGGACGCCCAAATGAGGTCACCACACCAGAAATGGCCACTAAAACTCACGATATCGTGTTCACCGATCGCGATATCGTGTTGTCCAATTTTATATAAAAAAAGTATCCGCAAGTTGGGTGCCGCGTTTGCTCACTCTCTACCATAAACGCGATCGTGTAACTGATGCAAAAGCGTATTTGGTATTTGATGTTGAACAAAGATAAGAAGGATTTTTTTTCTGTCGATTAGTAACCGTGGACGAAACATACAATCATCACTACACACCAGAGACAAAGGAACAGTCGAAACAGCGGACTTCACCGACCGAACGTGATCCGAAAAAGGCGAAGACGGTGCTATCGGCCGGAAAGGTTATGGCGACAGTATTTTGGGACAAACGCGGTATAATAATCTACATCGATTACCTTCCATCGAATAGAACGATCAATGGCGAATATTATACAGCCGAAGTGGACCGTTACAACAACGCTTTGAAAGAGAAACGTCCCCATTTGGCGAGGAACACATGCCCAGCTCCCATGGAAAAATTCCATGAATTGAAGTACGAATTGCTTCCTCATCCAGAAAATTCTCCAGATTTGGCCCCCAGCGATTATTTTCTGTTTCCAAACCTGAAGAAATAGCTCGTCGGAAAGAGATTCACCAACAGAGAGAAGCTCATCACTGAAACAGAGGCCTATTTTAAGGACTTTCCGAAAACGTATTTTTTGGATGGGATCAAAAAATTGGATGAACTTTGGACGAAGTGTTTCGAGCTAAAAGGAGACTATATTGAGAAATAAAACATTTTTGTTTACTTGTTTCATTTTTCACTGAATTATCAAACGGCCCTTGTAATAAGTTGAATCTGTCATGCGAATGAGGCTATTCAATGATATTAATTTGATCAAATGATTTGAATTGATGTTTTGTGTCACCTCAATTTGCTCTTTAAATCCAACTTATTCTAAAAAGTTGATAAAAGGTTCTTTTCCAAAAATTTAAAATCGATTTTTTCTGATACTATTCGATCAGCTGATCAAAATGGGTTAACAAATGGGAAATTGAACAATATTTTTGTATTTGGAACTCAATATATAAATATATAAAAGTGTAGATTTAGATTTAGATATAAATATAATACAAGATTTATATATTAATTTTTCAAACATCTTTATAGACAGCAGCAATTCAAATTTTTTGTGTCAATAACATGCTTATATGCCATAAATAGTATTTTCGGCGTTTTTTTTTTTTTTTTTGATCTCTCACAGTAGACACAAAAAATTTTGTTATGAATGAATGAGTTTCATTATTGAATGACATTGAAAAAGAAGAAGGCGAGGAATCTAAAGTAGAGGCAGAAAAATTTGAAGGCACCTCAAAAAATTTTAACATATGTTGACTTAGAATACCCACACACAAATACAAGCATAAATACCCATACTATGATTAGTATTTATATCCAAACTCATATATTGAGCAAATAAACAACAGTTTTTATTGTATTATCTTTCAGTTCTTATGCTAATAGAAGTCATCGATTTTCGACACAGACATAACGACGTTAACTTCAGTTTCAAAATTTTAACTATTTTAGAATAAAACTAGACGCGCGTGAAGACGTTACAATAACGCTGCAGAAGCACATCGAAAACTACAAAGAATTCTTAATGGGGCCAAATAATAACATTTTAGCAAATGTTTGCTTATACAAAATGTAAAAAGAAAAGAATTTTTTATTAACTATGCTTATTAGAGTGTAGAAAAATCAACAAATTTTGAAAAATATAAATAAATTGTGCCAAAACTTGTACAAATTTGTGCAAAAAAATAATTTATATTGTTGGCTGACCCCCTTTTGTGTTGTTTTGTGTATTACTATAAACATCAAGATTTTGGCAGACAGACGCCGAAAAGCTAAAACGATTTGGTGCGCAATTAATTTGAATTTTATGTGCTTTGCTGAGGCACCAGCGCGCCTGCTTGTCAGCCTGCTTGCCTGCCTGCAAGCTCGCGTTTTCCCATTTTGCTGGCGTCATTTTTCATAAATTAACGTAAACAAAGTGCCTGGGATAAAACGCGCATTTAAACAAAAACAAACAATTTATTTGTTGCTATAATTTTGTGATTTTGTTGTGTGTGCTTTTTTTTTTTTTGCTCTTCAGCCATAAAACTTATTTTCTTGTTATTTGATAAAACAAGTATTTATGTGCGAAAAGAGATGCTATAATGTTGGAACGTGATTTTCTTGCCGAATTCATTTGGAAGCTGCAAGCGGCGGGCATTCTACAAAATTCGCTTAAATGCGAAATAATGACAAAAGTAAGTCAAAGACGAAAGTATGTATATATTTATGTAAGTGTTTGTGTTTATCTTTGAGAATATAAAATAAATTTGAATATTTTAATGTAACAATAAAGTTCGATTGTTTGGAATATTGTCAAAAAATTGTTTGTCACGGTTAATAATACTTTGGGAGAGTTAACAATATAAGTTTGAAGATTAACAAAAGATTTGAGTTGATGCTAGACAAATGATGTTCGTGAGTAACATTTTCAACATTAATAAAAAACCAAAAAAATTCAAATTATAAAAAACTCAATTAAACCATGTCAATAACATCTGAATTCTATGTTGGTTGTTGGTACACTTCTGCGACATTGGAAGCAAGTAAATAAAACCCTTATAAATAGGTCATGCGGTAAATGAAATGAATCTTAGCTATAGAGTAAATACAAACATTACTGATTAAAAAAGCAGCAACACTAGCAATAGCTCAATTTATAAAAAAAAAAACTCAAAAAAGCATTTATCTTAACAACGCTTCTTTAACAAATATTACACTAACAAATATGACAAAGCCTAAAGAGTCGGCTTTGTACACAAAAAAACTACAAAGTATGCGACTGTTTATTGCTTTAAGCCCATAACTACGCGCAAACATCAAAAGTAGTTTTGTTGTTTTTTAATGTTGTTGGAATATTATTGTTAGAAAATAATTTTGTTGTTGAATGCGACATTATTTGCACGTAACTAGGCAGCTAATTCAAACAAAACAGTTTATTTACAGCACACAAAAGAACAAAAAATGTTTTTCTGGTTTTATGTTAAATCCACCTAGAGTGTATTTTTATATATTTTTTTTTTTTTTTTTTTGTTGAAATAATAAAAAATTACCGTTTTGCTTTACACGCTAGAAATATTTGGCGCCATTTAAGTCGCCTCTGTTGCTCTTAATTTTCTATTGCTCTTGTTTTTCATGCTCTAACTGTTTTCATGACCCTACAAATCGGTTTTAAAAACAAAAAACTAAAAATAGTTAAGTATTTTTTGTTATTTAACTTGAATATTGCACAAGCTTTTAATGTTTTTTTTTTCATAAAAAAAAAATATAAAATTTTTCTTTCAACTAAAAAGGTAAAACCGCTTAAAACAACATGAGTTGTGAATGTTGCCTGTTGGCCGTGCTATTAACAGCTCTTTAACAAACAGCCACAAAAACGAATTATGTTGGAATTTAAAATAAACACAACAAAAAACAGAATTCGCAGTCAGGCAGACAAACAAGTTTATTGTGGGAACCAAAAATAATGGTACATTGGTGCGAAAAATCTTTCAACACAATTTTTTTTTGTGCTGTTACTGTAAAACAATGAGTAACTGATATTTGTTAAATTGTAAACGGTTAAAAAAAAGATAACATAGAAATTAATAAAATAGAGTACCTTTAAGTAAATAGATGGCATACGAGTATTATAGTTGCATGATATTTGTTATTTATAGATTTTTAAACCAAACAATCTTGAGGCGCTACTCAACTTTATTAAAGTTTAAAAAGCATTTTCAAGGAATACTTTTTTTGTTCAAAAATAGTTAAGCCCGATGTATAAAAAGAAAGTAATTAATTTTGCTTAAACTAAACAGCAATAAAGTCTCAAGCAATTGCTTTTACTTCAAGCAATTGATACCATGACAGGCTCAAAATTAGGATTTTCCTTTGGGTGTTTTTACCTTTATAAATATAGCGAAAGGATTGCAGATTGTCACCCTCAAGCTAATTTGAGCATAGCTCGTCATAAAGTCAACGTATTATTGAATTGCTGCATACGTTGGTAAGAGGAAGTAAATAGGCGCTTAAATCATTTTGAATTCTCAAAAAATAAAAATTTTACAATCAAATTTTCAAAAGTTTCTAAAATCTAGCCTTTGAAAATGATGGCTTGCAGGTTGCCACCCCTTAAAAAAACTGCTGAATACGTAGAAAAGCTCATTTAAATCAACCTGATTTGAGAAAAAATAAAAGTTTTACAGCAAATTTTCAAAAGTATCTAAAATACAGCCTTTGAAAATTTTAGCTTTCAGGTTGCCACCCCTTAAAAACTGCTGAATACGTAGAAAAGCTCAAGTAAATCAACCTGATTTGAGAAAAAATAAAAATTTTACAGCAAATTTTCAAAAGTATCTAAAATCCAGCCTGTGAAAATTTTGGCTTGCAGGTTGCTACCCCTTAAAAAAACTGCTGAATACGTAGAAAAGCTCAAGTAAATCAACCTGATTTGAGAAAAATAAAAATTTTGCAACAAATTTTCAAAACTATCTAAAATACAGCCTTTGAAAATTTTGGCTTGCAGGTTGCTACCCCTTAAAAAACTGCTCAATACGTAGAAAAGCTCAAGTAAATCAACTGCATTTGAGAAAATTTACCAAAAATTTCGATTTATTGCTTACTTACTTACTTAGATGGCCGTGACAACCCATGTCCGGATTTCGACCGACCTCATCAGCTCTCGCCAGGCGCCTCTGCTTTGCGCGCGCCTTCTCCAATCGGATACACCAAGCGCGGTTAGGGCTTCCTCAGCCTGGTCCATCCATCGGAGGCATGGTCTCCCTCGTCGTCGTTGACCAGCGACCCTCGCCTCGAGCACCTTTTTCGCTGGAGCTTCGTCGTCCATACGATGGACATGACCCAGCCAGCGTAGTCGCTGCACAGTTATACGCCGAACTACGTCAATGTCTCCGTAGAGCTCATACAGCTCGTGGTTCATTCGGATGCGATAGTCATCGCCGACTCGAACAGGACCGAAGATTTTGCGAAGAACTTTTCTCTCGAACACCCCCAGAGGGGCTGCGTCAGTTTGCGAAACTACCCATGCCTCAGCGCCATAAAGCAGCACAGGTAGAACGAGCGTCTTGTAGAGTGTTAGTTTTGTCGATCGAGAGAGGGCTCTGGAACTTAGTTGCTTACTGAGCCCGTAGTAGCACCTATTAGCAATTATTGTTCTTCGCTTTATCTCCAGGCTGATTTCGTTGTTAGTGTTAATGGCGGTGCCAAGGTAAACGAACTCCTTGACTACTTCAAAGTTATAGCTGCCGGATGAAACGTGGGAGTCTAAACGCCACGCTCCCTTGTTTGTAGACAGCATATACTTTGTTTTATCCTCATTTATCGTCAAACCCACTTTTGCTGATTCCTTTTCGATAGCGGCGAAAGCAGCGGTAACATCTCTCTTGGTTCTGCCAACAATATCAATATCATCAGCGTACGCAAGGAGCTGGACACCTTTATAGAAAATGGTGCCATTACGATGCACACCGGCCTTTCGTACGATCCCCTCCATGATGATGTTGAAGAGATCGCAAGACAGTGGATCGCCTTGCCTGAAACCTCTTTCGGTATTGAAGGTTTCGGAGAGGTCATTTCCTACCTTGACGGAGCTGCGTGTGTTGCTCAACGTCATTCTGCAAAGTCTAATCAACTTTGCAGGTATACCGAACTCAGACATTGTTGCGTATAGGCAATCCCTTCTCGGGCTATCGAACGCAGCTTTAAAATCGACAAAGAGATGGTGTGTGTCAATTTGATTTTCGTGGGTTTTCTCCAGGATTTGTCGTAGCGTGAAAATCTAGTCTATGGTGGACTTACCAGGTCGAAAGCCACACTGATAAGGTCCAATCAGTGTTTTTGTAATCGGCTTTAATCTTTCACACAGTACGCTTGAGAGAACCTTATATGCGATGGAAATAAGACTGATACCTCTATAACTTGCGCAGATTGTTGGGTCTCCTTTCTTAAGTATAGGGCACAGTACGCTGATGTTCCAATCGTCGGGCATGCTTTCTTCTAGCCATATTATGCTGATGAGCTGATGCATGCGCCTTATCAATTCATCGCCGCCGGTTTTAAACAATTCAGCTGACAGGCCGTCAGCACCCGCTGCTTTATTGTTTTTGAGTCGTTGGATAGCAACTCGAACCTCTTCATGGCTAGGTGGTGATACTTCCACTCCGTCATCGTCGATTGGTGGCACTGCACTGCGCTCTCCATGGGCGGCATTGGTGGAATCGTCGCCAGTAAGTAAATTGGAGAAGTGCTGTCTCCACAATCTAAGCACACACTGTGTATCCGTATTCAGATCTCCATTTTCGTCTCTGCAAGTGGATGCTCCGGGCTTGAAACCTTGGGTTAGACGCTTAACCTGTTGATAGAATTTTCGTGCATCCTTCTTGCCCTGGTATACCTCTAGTTCCTCACGCTCACGCTTTTCTTGCTCTCTTTTCTTGCGTCTGAAAAGGCGCCTCTCTTCCTTCCTCTTTTCGCGGTAGTTTTCTCGCACGGCTCGCGTTGCAGCTGACTGCAGCGTTTTTCTGTATGCGGCGTTTTTTACTGCAGTCGCGATGCGACACTCCTGATCGTACCATTGGTTCCGAGGTTGCGGGCGCCGGAAACCAATGACTTCTTCAGCGACAGCGCGCATGGAGTGGGATATATGCGCCCAAAGTCCACCGGCGTCGTCGAGTCCAGAGGTTGGTTGGTTGAGCTTAACCGAAAGTTGAGCGGAGTAGGCTTCGGCAGTCCGTTGTAATTGCAGCTTAGCGACATCTAGCTTTCGTTGCATTCCTGTGCGTATGTTCTTCGCATTGCATAATCGTATGCGGATCTTGGCTGCAGCAAGATAATGGTCGGAGTCAATGTTGACCCCCCGAAATGTACGCACATCTAGAACACTAGAGGCATGCCTTCCGTCGATTACAATATGATCAATTTGGTTTCGCGTTTTTTGATCAGGGGACAGCCAGGTGGCCTTGTGGATGTCGAGGTGCTTAAATCTGGTGCTACTAACTACCATGTTTCGTGCCGCGGCGAAGTCGATCAGTCTTAGACCGTTGTTCGTAGAGGTCTCGTGAAGACTGAACTGACCGACAGTGGGGCCAAAGATGCCTTCCCTTCCGACTTTCGCATTAAAATCGCCGAGGACTATTTTCACGTCATGAACCGGAAGGTGGTCATATACGTCCTCAAGACTAGCGTAGAAAGCGTCTTTGACGGCTTCGTCCTTTTCCTCCGTCGGGGCGTGCGCGCAAATAAGGCTTATGTAGAAAAATTTTGCCTTGATGCGGATCGTGGCCAATCTTTCGTTCACAGGTGTGAACCGGGAAACAAGGTGGCGTAGTTTCCGGCTAACAACGAATCCACATCCGAATTCGCGCTTCTCCGCATGGCAGCTGTAGTAGATATCGCAGTGTGCTTGTTTAGAGCAGCCTTGCCCTTTCCATCGCATTTCCTGGATGGCGGTGATGTCAGCCTTTATTGTTTTGAGGGCTTCCGCCAGTTGGATAATGGCACCTTCCCTATAAAGGGTTCGGACATTCCAGGTGCATATCCGTAAATCATTGTCCGTTTTTCGTTTGCGGTGGTCGTCAACGTAATTGGGGTTCTTATCCGAGGCTGGTTTAGTTTTCATTGGGCAGTAGTAATGTGGCGGGACCCAAACCCTGCGCACATTCCATGTTTAAGGTCTATGGATCGACCCGCCGCTCAAATTAGCCGTCAAACTGACGGATGCCAGTTTGCCGTTGCCCAGGGAACACCACTTGGAGGTTTGAGTCGACTTGAGACGATTTCGACATGGATAATGCTGGCCTCGCCAGGTTGAGGCGGTCAGACACGTTGCCATGTGAAGGTTCGCCCCCTGTTCCCCTGTTCCCCTGTTCGATTTATTGCTATCTTTACTTTAATTGCATCGAGCAATGCATCAAAGTTCATAGTTTTATATGAACTTGTAGAAGCAGTTGGCACCTCGTTTGATGCAAATTAATGAGTTACATTTAATGCAAAAGGCAAAAGTGCGTTGATTGCATTTCTCATACCAACATCTGTTTGGCGTTTTGTCATCAGAAAAAAAGGCCAGGTGACCCATCTGATCATAACGAACATCCTTTAAAACCGAAATTCTCTTTCGCTTATCTGCTTATTGTACTTCAGACCTTTTTTCATCATCTGGTCTTGCACGCCCGACAGATCATTTGACCTTGGAGTCATACAATATCAAAGTTTTAGCCAAGTCATTTTTGAAAATAAGAAGATTTATTTGATTTTTTGATAGTATATCATTTTTTTTGACAATTATCCTTATAATCGTATCAAGCGGAAATTATCGATATATCAAAAAAGTGCATTATGACTCGTAATGTCCACTTCTTAGATTTCAAATATATACGGTAATATTGCAGCATTTGGTCAAGAAGATCAACCCCAACCATGAAGTTATTATAAATAACAACTACTTCTGGACGATTTACATCTACATATGTACTTCTTTTGTTCTTTAGAGTATCGATTTACTGAGTCTTCGTTTCCAATGCCAACAAAGTTTGAAGCTAGGCTTCAATATACGGCTTTGTTGTCATATCATTTTGTTATTATTACTTTTTCATTTCGACTTATTAGTTCTGCGGAGGTTCTACGACCTTTTGCTTTCATTTCTTTATCTGTAGGTAGAGGAGGATGGTTGAATCGATTGACACGAATTGTGCCAGCACAATGGATATGACGATCTAGTAAATTTTCAAACAATTGGAATGTTGAAAAATAATTGTCAAAAAATAGTTTGTAACCACCCTCCTTTGGAATTCTTTTGCATAAATGTAAGACAATGGTAGCACTAAAACCAAATTATTTCAAGTACTGCTCAGAGATTTCTGTAGTCTTGCCTTGATATGCTATGAAATCATAAGGTCTTCCACTTTTCCCGCATAAAACAAACAATTTTGTGCCCCATGAAGTAGGTTTTACTTTTATGTACTGTTTTATAGATAGTGCTCCTTTGAACGGAATCATTCGTCGATACAAAGATTTTCTTCTAAATCCTTTTCTCATAATGATTCCCGCACAGCTTCCATTATCGGTATAATTTTGTATAATTTATCCACATTGTCGGCTGGCTTAGCGGTGTTGTCAACCAAGTGGAAGCATCATTCTTAGTTGAAAGAAGCGATCTCTTGACATGTGTTCT
Organism: Coremacera marginata; assembly: GCA_914767935.1. Classification (NCBI taxonomy): domain Eukaryota; kingdom Metazoa; phylum Arthropoda; class Insecta; order Diptera; family Sciomyzidae; genus Coremacera; species Coremacera marginata. Next base: position 176,473,350 of record OU612045.1, on the reverse strand, counting down.
GCAATTAATGGAAATACTGTTGCATCCTCCCAAAACATACGAACTCTAGCGTATTTCAAAATGCTGATTTGGGCGTGATTGCCAAATAAAATTTGGATCTTTTGACCATCAGTTGGTTCCAAGTTGGCTTTATGGTTTTGTACCGCGTACAAGTTTGTGAATTACGCTACCATTTCAAAGAAATTAAATTAAAGGTATTTTGAGAAATACTCATATGGTTTTTAATCGCAGGTTTGGCAAAGACAGGGGCCACAAATGACACTGAATTGGTAGTTGTATTGTAATTTCTAACATGACGCCATTGGATTTAGTTCGATTTTTTATACTCAAAACATTTTTCTTGTTGTGGCGCTTCAAGCCCTATGGTAGAATCCTATGTCTGATCCCTTGATCAAAGTGTTCTTGGTCAAACGACCTTGGAAAGGACTGTTGCTCAACGGTCAATGAAGCGAGAATATGAAATGGAATTTCCCAATGCAGGCGTAGATGAAGCGTCAGAAGGGATTACTCTATTTCTTAGAACCTTTCCCAAATAGCGACGGCCAACATTGCTTGTATTTTTGCTGCAATAGTCTACAAATGATTCATCAGTTTCCTCGTCCGTTGCGAATGAATCTTCCTCCTCTGAGATTATATCAACTTCCCGGTTATGTCGTCTCCCTTCGGCTTCAATGTGAAATTCGTTTTCTGTAGCATAGGAATCGTCTCAATCTTCAGCATCTGACATGTTTTCCAACAAATCATACCACTGGTACTCATTTAAAAATTTTCGTCCATAGAAAGCCATATTAGCGCTAAAAAAGAAAGAATTGTGCAAAAAACGTTACTGATATATAAATGAAATATTTAATTTTTTTTTGCAATCATAGAGTCGTCATGTACAATATAACGTATTGTACACCACTTGAGACTCAGATGTGACACTTACCTGAGTTTTTTTTTTATTATTCTAACGATATGCACTTATTAATCTGTATATGGATTTTATAAAAAAAAATATTTTTAAACACTGCACATTCACTTTGCACATTTTTTTTAATATTGTTTACGTAAATGTTAGAAGGAACACAATTTTCTCTACCTTACTCCACTGTAATAAGAATACAACTGAGTTGTCAGTTCATTAAAATTTGGTAAAATAAACAATATTCAAATGCAAACAGAACATATGAAAATTTTTTTTTTTTGAATATGTGTACAATATATTGTACGCCTGGAATGAACGGGTTAACTTATCTATCTACGAGTATATAATTCTTTCTTTTTCTTAAACATGACGTATTTTTAGGCTCTAAAGCATTCTACACGATTTCGTGTTTATTATGAATTTTATTTTTGACTGCTAACAGTAGCTTATAATTATTTCTGAGAATTTTTTTTTGCCACAAAGAAACATTGCCACTTTTTTGGCTTGTCTTGTCTAAACTCTAAAAAATCTTAAGGTCAAGTAACTGCTTTTTAAATTTGTGGAAGTATTTTGCATTCAACATTTCCGAAAACTAGAAACTACAAATGTCGACATAGCAACACTTCAAGCTGAGTTTTGTTGTTATGTGTATTGTTTATATCTGTTTGTTATTTGAAGAAAACGTGACTTCAGAATTCATGGGTCACAATGTGAAGTTTTGGTCGTAGTAATTTTAACAGCAGAATACTTTTAGAGCTTGTTACAAAGAATAGTTTCTATTGTGAATATTATATAAACTAAAAGTTATTTGCTTGTATAAATTGTTTAATGTATTGATTGTGTGAATACTTTACATTTGTGATAAATTAATTATTTGTTTGATTTTATGGAATATAAACGAAGTTTTTTGAACATTTCCAACAAATTCTCCAAAACGCCATAACTCTGCTCATCGATATGAAATAAAAACCTCGTCATGGTATTTTTGAAATTTATGCTTTTTAGAGAAACTATTTTAAATAGAAACAAATGTTCTAAGGATTATATGTAGATATTGAAATTCTGGAAGTCTGGAAACAATTTAGCAAAATTAGAAAAGAATAACCAATCTGAAATTTTTTAAATAAATGAACAGGTTTGATGAAAAAACATAAAAAAGTTTTATAAATATGATAGAGAATTCAACAAAATATAAAAAAAATTCATGAAAAATTTGGGAATTTTTAAAATTATAATACTAAAATTGTGTATCTGAAAATAAAAAAAAAAATTATAATGTACTTAACATTTTAAAACTTAAAAAAAAAATGTAAAAGTATGATTAAAATAAAAATACAGAATTACAAGCAAAATTTATAATTATCATGATTTAACCCATTTAAATTCTACAAAGCAATGAGAAGATTGAATTAAATACAAAATTCGTTTAGATAAATTTTTTTCTAATCTTTCAAATTTCAATTAGCTTAAATTTGCTTTGAAAAGTTACTCTTCATTTCATATCAATTTCCACTGAACTTCAGATTTCGGTTAGCTTAGATTAACTTAGAAAAGTTTTAATCTCTTTTGAGTAATTCGATTTTAATTTAAACTTTCTAATCTGGTTAAAATTGGAAAAGTAGAATTACTACAAACTCATGATCATTTCCAAATTTAGGTTAAATTTTCTAGTACGATTCAGATACCTTTTTAATCATCGGAATTCTCTGATCCGGTTTTACTAATTCATTTTTGATCCTCATTCACTTTGAATGTATAGAATTTTGATCCAAATTATTATGTATTGATTTTAATTGAAAATTAATGAGCTGATTAAAATGGCGTCCAAATCTTTTGTAGCAGTTGTACAAAGTACAACTAATTTATGAGTAATATTTATCGACTTTGTTTCATTTTTTCGGTCAAAACTTAGTTAGATCCGGTTTTGATTGGATCGAAATTTAGCGAACGCAAAATAATTCACTTTCAAAAATAACTCCTTATTGGCTCCTAAATAGAAGTAACTTACTATTTTTTTCGATTTATTATATTATAAATTGCATTTATCTCTTGCAAAAAGGCACACTTCTATTTAGTTCCATTGTTGAAAGGAAGCTTGTGATATTATTTTGATCTTAGTTTTCTGATCTGTCAAAAAGGATCTAATTACATTTAAACTTCTAACGAATGTTTTTTTTTTACATTTTAATCTTAATTTCTTGAATAATTTTAACAAATTGCTCCACTGTAGTAATATTTCACACGCATAAACATGCAAGTGAACAGTCAATATGCACAACATGAAATTGATTTGTGTACTTGTGGAAAATTATGCACACCAAATAGAATTTTGAATTTTCCGAATGATTTTCCACTGATTTACATCCACACATACCCACGCACACATTTATGCAATTATGTTAATAAATTATGTGTGCTTGTGTATGTGGGCGTGCTTGTGTAATGCAATCAAGCAACCAGAGCAGCGCATTTTGTGTGCATTGCCTGAAAAATTCTAATTAAACGCATTAAAATTAGTGTACAGCAAAAAATAAAGCATGTCTTTAGGCGCTACGTTCTAATGAAGCCTTGCATACTTTGTGGTACAAAATTAATTTGCATTTTAAAATACGACGATAATTATAGCAAAATTTACAAAATTTTGTTGCAAGTTATTGGTAGTGATGTTGGTTGAATTTGGTGATGATTGCCTTGGACTAAGATAATAATGATGTTCGTTGAATTTGTTGATGGCTGCGTTGGACTAAAATGTAATGACTTTATAATCAACGCTGATAAACATACATAAATTTCATGATGCAAAGCCGCTTATTTTCAGGATTATTAATGTAAAACTTAAGGGAATTTTCATGATGTTTTTGTGAGGAGCTGAATGGTGGGCGTTCATGTTAAACACACTGATATCGGTAATGATGTTAACAGCAAGGCTGAAGTTATATATGAGGTTAATGATCTCAGTGTTGATGTGTTTTATTTTCTAGGTTTATGATGCGATTTTATTATGAGACTTACAAAAACAGTCAGGATAATGTTGATTATGTCGTGACGTTAGTGAAGCATCATAAAATGTTTATGGCTGTATTCGATGTCGAGATTTTGTTGAGCTTGAAAAGTTCAATAAAACAGGCTGTTGAAGGATTTTTGATAATGTAGGTGGCTAGTAGAGATGACTGAGCAATCATGGTGAGTCATAGAGGTTGATAAGATGACAATGATGATGTCATTGGAGGGTAATAATAAGATTTGATTAAGATTTTGATGGCAGTAACTAGATAAAAATTAAGGTATGACAAAGCTTAATGTGCGATAGTAAATAAAACGATTTCTTTTGAATTTATGCTAATGTTAATGTTAATGTTAATGTTAATGTTAATGTTAATGTTAATGTTAATGTTAATGTTAATGTTAATGTTAATGTTAATGTTAATGTTAATGTTAATGTTAATGTTAATGTTAATGTTAATGTTAATGTTAATGTTAATGTTAATGTTAATGTTAATGTTAATGTTAATGTTAATGTTAATGTTAATGTTAATGTTAATGTTAATGTTAATGTTAATGTTAATGTTAATGTTAATGTTAATGTTAATGTTAATGTTAATGTTAATGTTAATGTTAATGTTAATGTTAATGTTAATGTTAATGTTAATGTTAATGTTAATGTTAATGTTAATGTTAATGTTAATGTTAATGTTAATGTTAATGTTAATGTTAATGTTAATGTTAATGTTAATGTTAATGTTAATGTTAATGTTAATGTTAATGTTAATGTTAATGTTAATGTTAATATTAATGTTAATGTTAATGTTAATGTTAATGTTAATGTTAATGTTTATGTTAATGTTAATGTTAATGTTAATGTTAATGTTAATGTTAGTGTTAATGTTAATGTTAATGTTAATGTTAATGTTAATGTTAATGTTAATGTTAGTGTTAATGTTAATGTTAATGTTAAGGTTAATGTTAATGTTAATGTTAATGTTAATGTTAATGTTAATGTTAATGTTAATGTTAATGTTAATGTTAGTGTTTATGTTTATGTTCATGTTCATGTTCATGTTCATGTTCATGTTCATGTTAGTGTTAGTGCTAGTGTTAGTGTTAGTGTTAGTGTTAGTTTTATTAATAGTGTTAAGGTTAGTGTTAGTGTTAGTGTTGGCGTTGGTGTTGGTGTGTATGTTTATGTTTATGTTGATGTTTATGTTAATGTTTATGTTTATGTTTATGTTTATGTTTATGTTTATGTTTATGTTTATGTTTATGTTTATGTTTATGTTTATGTTTATGTTTATGTTTATGTTTATGTTTATGTTTATGTTTATGTTTATGTTTATGTTTATGTTTATGTTTATGTTTATGTTTATGTTTATGTTTATGTTTATGTTTATGTTTATGTTTATGTTTGTGTTTATGTTTATGTTTATGTTTATGTTTTTGTTTTTGTTTATGTTTATGTTTATGTTTATGCTTATGCTTATGCTTATGCTTATGTTTATGTTTATGCTTATGTTTATACTTATGCTTATTTAAGTTTATGGTTAAGGTTAAGGTTAAGGCTAAGATAAAATTTTATTTTGATGTTTTAATATAGCTTTGTTGATTTCTGCGTTATTATTTCAATGTTTTTTCGCTAAATATTGCACAGGTTTAATAATGTGTACAATAAAAATAAAAGGGTTGAACAAACCTTTACATTTATTTTCAAATATTTTGTGCCACATAAAGCCAATTATAGCAACAAATTTGCTGTCACAACAATACATGTTAGTCGTAATATTATGAATTCATAGGTTTATTTTTAGATATCATCAAACATGAATAAATTTAATGCTTCTCATAAACTCTTTATTGAAAAATGTATAAAATTTGAATTTATGTCACGTTTCGCGAGCAAACAGAGGAAGGGAATATATATTTATTATTCCTTAAACTGACTGAAATATATAAAAATAATTTGGTTAGAAACGGAAATCAACTGTTAAATTATTTAAACAAAAAAAAAAAACAAAATATCAGCAAAAATATGGCAACAAATTAACAACATTTGTCGTTATTTTGTTGTTGTTAATTTAAATGTTGTACGTTAAATTGTTGATATAATGATTATTACTGTAACTCAAGCGGTGTTAGGCGCAAAATAAATTGAGCGCCAAGCCAATGTGTCACATTTTGACAACTGAGGAAATGCGTTGCACACACATGCAATGTGTTTGTTGGGTTTTAATTGTGTGACAAATAAACGTTTGTGAGTTTGTGCTTGACACAATAAAAAAACGATGAGAAAAATAAGAAAAAAATGACAAACGTTGTGCGTGCAAATTATTTTAAATATGCTTTAAAGAATTCAAGAAATGGCGATGATGATAATGATGACAGCGGCGATAACGTTGACGCCGAATACTTTTATAAGCTTAGATTGGAGCAAAATTTAATTGCATTTTTTAATAATCAGTTTAAAATTTTAAAAATTTATCAAAAAATTGTTGAAATCTTTGTGTGAAATTTATTACTAAATTCTACTTAAATATCTTACTGCTTGAAATAAAATGCAAACCAGGCCAATTATCGCCTTAAAGTTAAGATTAATTTTATGCTATAAATACTAATATATATATATTCCATATGTTTAGATAAATTTAAAATTAAAGTCCAAAGTTTTAACAGCTGTTAAACAAATACATTTAACAAATGAGTTATTATAAACAGCTGTTGTTGACTGAGTTATGTTGCATTATCTACTAAAACCATAACTTTTAACATTTATTTTTTGAAGTACACTATAGTAAATAATATTATAATCCGGATTTATGTTAAATATTTAAAAAAGCATAAAATTCTTTCAAACTACTGCATTTGAATGCTTTTCATGGACCTCTCACTTGTGTTGCTCAAACAAATTATTGCATATTATTTAAGTTTTGCTGTGATTTACTTTCGCTTTAAGCAAAATGTTTAAATTTTACTTGTACTATAACATTTTTAATATTCAATAAAAGTTATAATCATATTAAGTAGCATATAAAAAGAGAAGTTTTTTTTTAAATTTCAAGCAGCTCTTGTTTAAATTTTATGATTTTTTTTTCGTTACATTTTGTGCGCTTATTTCATTTGTGTTGCAGTCAGTCAGCTGAAGATTATGGCAGCCACATTGGCGGCGGCATAAAAAATCCCATGAAAAACTCATAAATCATTTAAGTGTAAATATTCTACTTTTTTTCGAACGTTACTGCTTTTATTTTTTTGTGTTTTATAAAGCAATTCTTTCAAGTTGAACTCTCACGACTTTTTTCAATTTCAATTTTCAATCTTGGTGTTGTATGTTTGGCTGCCACCAAAAAGTTGTTGCTGTTTTTTTTTAAAACATTTTTATGGTTCGTTGGTTTATGCCAATTTCATCATCAACATCAACAGCGTGCATTGAGCAGCAAAAAAAAAAAAAAAAAAAAAAAAACGACAACTTCGGTCAAAACAATACTGCCAATAACCACAAAAACCAACACAACAACAACTACATCAGAGGAGCATCCTCAGCTTTACCAAGAAATTGGCAAAATACTCATGAGCCAGGCTTTAAGCCACACTACTGCGGTGTTTGTGCTAACCAGTGTTGCCAAAGAATTATTCACATTTTTGCTTTCTACTTTTTTCATGCATTTGTTAAATATTTTTTTTTTATACTACGCGTGGGTGCGCTGCATATTGGTCTAATGTTCACTCATGCAAGTGGTAATCGGCTTGTTTAAATTTATTATTTATTTATTTTTGCTGGCATTTTGAAGCATTTCCTTGTGTTCATTTAATTTATCGAAGCTTTTGTATTTTATTTCTTTAATTTCAAATGCATAATTACCGATTACTCGTACTCACAGGTTTACGAGCTTTATTTATGCAGGGAATAATAATAACACATAATTTAATTTTATAAAAATAAATATTTTTTCAAAAAAAATTTGGCATCAAAAAACTTTTCCAAACACTTTATAAACTTTGATCTTATAAATTCTGCAGAAATACGAAACTTTTACATATTTTTCTCTGAAGAATACGAATATGAAATAAAAGAGACGATTTGCCATTCAAAAGTCAAAGATAACCTTGATTTAACCTTGAAAGATGTGCTCAAAATGAACGGAAACGTCACCATTTTTCACATTCTCGAAGTCTGGCAACTTTTATCTGAACATTTTTTGCGATGTTGCTTATTTTTGAAATATTTAGATGTCATAAAATAAAAAAAAAACTCACCCTGCAGGGTGCCAAGGCACCCGGAATTTACGCCCGTTGAAATTATGCCCGAAAAAAAGGCCCGCAAATTTCGATTTGAATTCCGAATTTTAGAAAAAAGACCGAATTAAACATGGAAATTGAGCTCGAAAGAAAAAAAATTACGTCCGAATGGTTTGAAAATAAAATCCGAAATTTTAAGCAGTTTTTCGGTCTTTATTTCCAAATTTTGCGAGCGTAATTTCCAGGAACCAGAATCAATATAAGATAATCAAAATATAAAAGAACACCTTTGAGTATTATTTTAATGTTCCCCTGTGAAAATATCTGCAAAGATTTCCTTCATTCTGTTTGTTTTTGATGCTATTCCATGAACAAGGGTTCCATGGACATTATCTCCGAATAAGGTCCAAATGTGGTTTTTTTTTTATGATCAAATGATTTGCTCTTATACGGAATATTTTTTCCATTTTATCAGAGCGAGTTTAAAATTTCTTAATTCTTTGGGAATGAACAAAGATTCGGGCGATTTTCCATATTGTAATTTGGTAAAAATGTCAGATTTTTTTGCCTCAACGTCGTGTAAAAGTGACCGGTCAGTTTCATATGTTGCTGGCAGAATAGGGACTGATCCCTCTCCTTTGGGGCTCTATCACATGATAGGTTTGATACCGGTTAGTTTTCAACAGGGTTTCTTGAAACAAAAACTAGTAAGCTTTTTGATGGAAAAATATTCCCCTGATAAACTGGCGATACATGAAATTACAAATTAACCCAAATTAGCCAACCTTCTGTGTCCCCAAAAGAAGGTGACCTCAAAGGTTACTAAGAAGACGATGGTCCTCAAAGGTATGAAAACTGAGTTTTTCATATATATACATATACTAGAGCCCTGCATGAATATATTCATCAAGTGAATATACCCTGATTCTCTGCTGTATCAGTCACTGCAAGCAAAGCTGCAAGCGAATAAATGTAAACTACAGGTCATGTAGCGCAAGAAAATAACTTTTTATTTGTTCTCTGTTCTCTTTTCATACACTCTTGCTCTGAGGTGAGCTTCCGATCTACGCGTTGTTTCAGTTTTTTCTCTGAGCACTTAATAAACTACACGAATACTCAGGTATCTGCTACAGTGACCTGAATAAGAGTTAATATGTTGAGTTTTCCCAGTGTATCTGCTACAGTGACCTGAATAAGAGTTAATATGTTGAGTTTTCCCAGCAATAAGCTTTTTGTTATTGTTAATGCATATTTGTGTTATTTTTTGTTGCTTTATTCGCTACCTTCCATACAAAAAATACAAATACTGTCGAAAATAGCTTATATCGGCCGTAGCTGGACTCGTAGAGGGGTCAAATATATAAGTAGGTCCTAATATTTTTTGCCCCTCAACATATCTTTCGAACACACGTACCCCTATCTGCCACCCTTCTTTGGGTCCCCATACAAAAAACACAAAATAAGTCGAACATAGTTTGTATCGGCCGTAGCTGGACTCCTAGAGGGGTCAAATATATAAGTAGGACCCATTATTATTTGTCTCTCAACATTTCTCCCGAACACACCTACCCCCTATCTACCACCCTTATTTGGGTCCCAACACAAACCACATCTATTTTCTACGAACAAACAAATAAAAAAATATTCGCTAAATATTCAGGGTATGACAACTAATATTTTTATTTGTTATTGCTTTATTTGCTATCTGCTAGTGTTAGTAAAGCATCGTGCCCTTATTCTCTTCGTTTGTTATATCTGAATAAAACGAAGAGAGTGTATAAGGAGGTATGAGCATGGTATAATGATTTACACGGTAGGAGTGACAGTTCTGTTGACGATTTGGAGTTGTCAAAAACACATTGAAAAAGAGAAAACGAAGAAGCAGCAAAACAGATGAAAGCTAAAACTCTGTATAGATTTGACAACTCCCGATCGCCGCTCGTGAGAAAAAAGATAGTTGTCAAGGCTGCCTTGTAATGATGTATGATGGGCATGAGCAAAGCAGAAAAGAGATAAGGAAATTTTTTATTCTATAGCAAGAGAATATATTCAGGGAGGCGAAAAAGCATACTCATGCAGGGCTCTAATGTATACATATATTTTTATTTTCTCAGATAGATCAGATAGATCTTCATGTAAATTCGAACAAATGCCTCCTAAGAGAGTCTCGCCGTCACCTGATGAAAACGTGCGCCATGCTTATCAGATTCATCTGGGAATTGTTGTACTATTTTTTCAGCGTGGCAGTGTCGAAAATTTTTAGCAACATTCTTACTATTAAAGTATGGAAATCAATACTTGTGAAATACACATTGGAGACAATGTGAATCAAATCACAGTGGGCCATCCGGTAATATGGAAGTCAGCGCTATTGTGAAAATGTTTCAACGTTCGATAGAGTTTTTAAAAGTAAAATACCGTAATTATATTGGTGATGGCGATTCCAAAACCTACACCGGAGTAGTTAATGCGAAACCTTACGGTGAAAACTTCATAATAAACAAGAAAGAGTGTATTGGACACGTCCAAAAAAGGATGGGCAAACGTCTGCGTGACTTAGTGAAATCACACGTGGTCGATGCAAAAACGAAATCTGGTAAAAAAGTAAAGAGAAAAACTCTTTCCGTTAAAGGCAAACTAACTGGCAACATGATCGACAAATTAACAGTGTATTATGGGCTAGGATTCGAAGATGGGCTATATGGGCGACTTTTTAACATTATTCTTCGACTGATCAAAACCCCCAGCATGAAAAATGCGATGAATCGTGGTGCGTGTGGAAGAAGGCTGAAGCTGCAAAAACATTACGATCATTCAAGCACAGTTACTCTCCACTTCCAGCTGATGTTTTAAACGCAATAAAGACAATATATGAAGATTTAAGCAAAGACACTCTGTTGGAAAGTTGTCTGGGTGATTTTACGCAGAACAACAACGAAAGCTACAACCAACTCATATGGAAAATTAGTCCCAAATCAGTGAGGAGTGGTACCGCAACTGTCGTTGAAATTGCAGTATATATGCAGAAGGTTCTACTGCTTTTCTGACATTCATGCAAGATTTGGGCATCACATCAGGACCAAATGCGCATGAATGGGCGCGCGCGGATCAGCAGCGCGGACGAGCAAGTTGCTCGCGAGACCAAAAAAAGCAGAGTTTTAAGTAGACAAGAGCAGAAAGATGCCTTAGATAACGTGGATGATAGTGATGTACTGTATGGACCCGGCATCGATGATTAGAGTATGTATTTTATAAGAAAATCCATTTTTTTTTTTTTTGAAGATATTTTAATTTTTTCAGCCTACAAAACTTTAAATCGATTTTTCCAAACATGTAATTGTTGAAGTCGGTGACCAGTCTACAGAAAAAAACTACTGAACCGATCGTTTTGAAGTTTTGTACACATATTCTACATGTAAATAGCTCTCTAGTTACGTCGAGTTTTTTTTAAAATTTTTTAATTACTAACAATTTCACTATAAAAAATAGGTCGATTTTTTCGTCAAAAATCGTCATTTTGGGCTTAAAAATGGTGCCAAAATTTGAAAAATTTTAAAATTAAAAAAAAACTCGGCAAGATTGGAGAGATAAAGTAAGAAACTAAAGAAAGCATATTGATTTTTTGTTTTTAGATGATCCAGCGATGCAGTAGGCTGGTCACCGCACAAAAACTTTTTTCGAGTCGCCTGCGGAGATCTACAATAAATCCGTTATTTTTTCTATTTTTGAACAGAAATTTTTTTTTTAATATTCTTGAAATGTTGTACTTTTATATAATAACATGTAAAATAAACCTACGGTAATAATTTTTTCTAAAAAAATTGATAAAAAAGGTCTTTATTAAGCGAAACATACCTTGCCCTCCCCTTAAAGTATCTTCGAATGTCCAAAAATAACACAAATGAATAAATTCAGCTACTCCGTAAAGTTGGGTATCTTTTAAAACGCATCATGTGTTGCCAACTCATTTTTAATGAGCCACAATTTTTCATTGAGTTAATTATTTAAGAACTCATATTTGCGCACTGCTGGCAAAGGTGGAGTGTCAAGGAAAAACAAAAGTTGTTTATAAAAAATGTTTGTTTATTTTTTTCTGGTTTTCTGCTACTAAAAATGCCAACACTGCAAAACCTTTTTGCTTAACTGCAAATGCAAGCTGCCCCAAAATGGCAGCTAATGAGTGTTGCCAATTTGTTGGTCATAAATTAAAAGCTTTTATGTATGCGTGCTCTTAACGGCTATTTGGGGGTTGCAAAGGATACTTGTGTGAGCTTGTGCATGTGTGTGTATTTTGAGGGTTCTTGTGTACGTGAGCGTCATAAAAAATGTATTTTTAAACACCCGCATAATAAATGTAAATGCGTTTTTAATTGGCCGCTCTAGTAGCTGAAGAATTTTAAACAATTTTAATTGATGTGCATAAATTTTGATTTTACAAAATATTCACACAGTTACGAGTAAAAAATAAAAGCTGCACTATGTGCTTTAAAATAAAAAGTTGTTTTTTTTTTTGTTTTTTGCTAGAGGTTATGTATAATTTGCCCATTGTTTTAAATATGACGCTTTTATATAAACTCTACAGATGCTCATAAATCAATATTGTTATTTTATGACTGTGTTGATTAATGCCCTTGGCGATATATGTTAAAAAAAAAGCTCAAAGACAGTTTTTACATTTTAAGCCCTTATCACCTTTTAATGATAATTTTTTTTTTGTTTTGCTCTTTGTTGGTTTTCAACATGTATGAGTTCATTAAAACTGCCGTCAATTGTTTATCTGTCTGTCGCTTAAAACTTCTTTTTGCACTCACATCCGTTTGTTGCTACAGATTGTTGGTTGTATGTGTATAATTTTATTTCATGCTCTTTTTTTTCAAAATCAACGGGAATTTATGCTGCAATTTTCAGCTTTGCCGGCAACCCTTATATGCTGCTTAACACGCCCAAAATTAGGTGGTTTCTCCCCCTCTTCCCCCCCCATTTCCTATTTATAATGGTTTTAATTGATTTTCTGTCATTTTAATTATATTTCCACATGAATTTTACTGTTTTAAATATTATTATAAATTTAGTACTTTTTCACTCTTGCCTCTAACCACTATTTTGTTTTTGTCTTTATAGCAATCCCTGCTTGCTGGACGCATTCCTGTCGCCTCTATGACCGGTCCAATTAAACGCGGCCTTTTATGGCAACAACGTGATCGTTTATTTTCACGTTGGAAGGAACGGTAAGTGAAAGAAAAAAAAAACAAATCCTGAAATTATTGCTTTATGAGTTCGAGCTCGATTTATTGTATGTGTTATTGTATGGGGTTGAAACGAAAAATCTCCCCTTTTAGAATATGAAAACTGCTGTTAAAGTGGTAAAATTTCCATGTTGTCGTTGTGCACTTTAGTCCGTTAATTTTTAATGATTTAATGAGTTTTAATGACGTTCTTGTGCTGTATTTTGAGCGCTGAAATGGGTTGGGTGGGAAACAGAGACAAAAATGGTACGCCTTAATTTAAGCCTTAAATTATGTGAAAATAGTATAGTGTTCACAATTTTAACATGTCAAGTGTAGTTCTTAAATTTAAGTAATAAATGTTCAACACAGTCCAAAACATAAGAAATATGCATACATAAAAAATACAGCACATAAAAAATTCTGGTCGAAGAGTGTAACGAGTCTTGTTCCTAGGCTGAAGTAAGCCCGTTCAAGGGATCTCGCAACCCCTGGGTAAAACTAGTTTTACCAAAATAAAACAACAAATAGATTTAGAAATTGCAGATTTTGTCATGGTTAACTCGGAGATTAACTCAATCACTAAACCAAAAGATTTTAGCTCGTGGCGATAAAAATCCCCATTTTTTTTTAAGGTGAAGCTTTTTACTTATCTTTATGTGATGTTCTTGAGTGAAACCTCAAAAACGACACTTTTTTCGACACCGTTTTTCTTAGAATTGGTGTTTCCTTTTTGCTTGTTTCCATTACAACAAAAAAAATGTAATATTTAGTTTTAAAAATATTTCTTGCCCCGCCGTGGGCACTGAACTCGTACCCCAACGATTTTTAGTTCTTTACTATTTTTTCTAAAGAAGAAAAGAATGCACAGGGTTGACAGACGCTCATTTGCTCCGTACAAAACATCAGGGATGGACGGTATATTTCCGGCTATGATGCAATGGCCGGGTATATTCGTTACTTGCCTAGCGACTGGGTACATTCCGAGAGTCTGGAGAGAGGCGAAAGTTATCTGTCTATGCGGAGTAGAAGTCGTTCAGACCGACCAGCCTTACGTCTTTTCTCTTGAAAACGATGGAAAGAGTGATGGTTGACTGTCTTGACAGCACTTCGCTGATGTATAATCCTCTGAGTAGATGCCTACATGCGTATAGAGCAGGTAAGTCTACTGAGAGTGATTTTTATGAATTAGTAAGAGTGGTTGAAAAGGAGTTATTTTCAGGAGGCATCGCGATGGCCACATTTATGGACATCGAGGGTGCTTTCGACAAAATATGCTTTGGAAGGCTGCGGCAAGCCCTGACAGAGCGCAATGTAAACCCATTGATAACAAATTGGGTAGATAATATGCTCAAGCACAGGGCTGTCTACATGTGGAATGGCAGAGTTAAGACTAGAGGTAGAGTAAGTAGAGGATCTCCTCAGGGCGTGGTGTTATCGCCAACCCAGTGGAACATCATTGTGAACTCACTATTGGCTTGACTGGATGAATCAGGCATACACACGATAGGGTATGCAGATGACATCGCGTTGGTGGTCCATGGTAAGTTCATTGACACCATTTCTGACATCATGAAGGGAGCACTCTGAATGGTGGACGAGTGGAGTCGAGAACAAGGCCTTACCATGAACTATGAGGAAAATCAGACAATATTCTCTTTACTAGAATGAGGGTGGCAGCCGTGGCGTAGTGGATAGAGTGTGTGGCTCATACCACAGAGAAACCAGGTTCGAATCCCCCATCTGACATAGAAAGTTTTTTTCAATTGAATTAATTTGTCTGTTCGGCCGTCAACTTTCTGCACGCAATGGCAAATCTCAGAGAGTCAAAACTGCCATGAAAAGCTTCTTAAGAACATAAGCGGTTTGGAGTCGGCATAAAGCTAGTAGGTCCGGTTCTCGATCATTTGTGTTCAAACATTTCACAACACACACAACACAATTGATCATAAGAAGCTCGGTCAAAGTCCTTTCAAGGGCTGTAATGGCCATTTCGTTTTTCTTTTTAAATGAGGGTAGCCTTGCGAAGACAACCATTCAGACTTTTTGGAGCTGAAATCAACAATTTCACGAAAGTTAAATATTTAGGGGTAACCCTTGATAGTAAAATGAACTGAAACGAGCATGTAAAAGACAGGATTCAAAAAACCAAGAGGGTTCTGTTTCAGTGTAGACACGTTTGTGGTCTTTAATGGGGGGGCTGAACCCAGAGGCTATGAAATGGGTCTACACTATGATGGTTAGACCTGTCATCACGTATGCTTCGGTGATTTGGTAAACAAGTCAGTCAGAATACCATTAAGCAGCGATTGAACAGAGTCCAACGGCTGGCATGTGTTGGAATAACAGGTACAGTACGCACCACTACAACAAGCACAATGGAGGTTCAGTTAGGTTTGCTACGTGGCATGGACCTACGGCCCTAGATGGTCATATGCGCATCCTTGGTATTGTAAAGAGAGATGTCAGGGAGACGTGTAGGCCTATGGACGGAAGGCAGAGAGTAAGAACAATATAAAAATGTTATAAAACTCTTATAACAGATGGAGCCGTTTGTCAAGAAATCGTTGGTAACTATATCATCATACTCACAGACGGCTTTCTGATGAATGGCAAAGCCAGGGCAGGCGTTTACTCAGAAAAATTGAGCCTATCCTGTGTACTGAGGTTAGGGAGCTTTGTGTCTGTTTGCCAGGCGAATATGTTTGGTGTAGTGCATGCGCTGGACCACCTGATAGATTGCCGGGTCAATGGCAAGAAAGTTGTCATTGCCCTTGACAATCAGTCGGTGATTATGTGCATGCAACGGACAGACATCACTTCCAGGTTAGCCATAGAATGCCTTACCAAACTCAGTTGGTACGCTCAGACAAATGAGCTCACACTTATGTCGGTGAGAGGACATTCTGGCATAGAGCAGAATGAAAATGCTGATTCTTTAGCGAGAAAAGGATCAGCAGAAGAATTCTTTGGACCAGAACCACGTATCGCCATAGGCAAAAAAATGGTGACAGGCCTTATTATGCAATAAACGTACTCGGAACACCGTACAAGGTGGGAAGAAGCTGTTAATTGCAGGCAATCAAAGGCGGTCGTGAAATGGTCTCGTAGTGAGGCAGCAAAAGTTATCCGATACAATCGGAAGACTAAGCTTAACCTTAACATATTTACATAAATCAATGAAAATGGTATATTTTAGATAGATGGTTTTGGTCGTAATAGACAAAGATTTTGTTATTTAGTTCTAAAGGTTGCTCTCAGCAAATGTACTAAAAATGGGCGTGGTCGCACTATATCTACACTTACTTTTCATAAATCATTACAATTCCTGAGTTGTTAATCTTCCATAAAGGCGAAAAGCGTCTGTTTCCCTCTGCTGCCCGTAATTTTGAACCAATTTAGTTATTTTTTTTTTAAATGTAGATGATAACGTTACGAAGGTCACAAGCTTTAAAAAAGCCACACCCCATTTTACCATCCACAATTCAATTAAAATGCTATATTTCTGATAAGCGCGGAGTGAAGCGAAGAGAGACAACTGAAGCTATGCTGCAAAATTACACAAAAATCTGTTAAACGATTTTTATTATATGGCTATCAACAGAATATTGCGACATACTGCATCTGTTAATACAGCATCTGTTAACATAGCTGCAGTTATGTCAGCAAATATTAGCAAGGCTGCTTGTATGAGTGGGTAGGGTGATGGACTGGCACCAAAAGTTCCAGGTTCGATTCCGCACTGCGGGCAAAGAAATCTTTTTTTTCCTTTTCTTTTTGTTGATGAAATGTAATAAAATTTACTGGTGTGAATATTAACGTGTGTATTTTAATTTACTTTATGTTTTTTTTTAATTTAAAAGTGGTTTTATTACAAAAAAAAAAAAACACTAAAGTATTAAATCTATCCTTCTCTCTTGTGGCTAATGATGCAGCTGTGTTTTTTTTCAGAAAATAGCTCAAAACTATGCTTAAGCCATCCATGCTAGTTACTTTTTAATTTTGTATTTTTGGATTTTGGGCTTAGGTGAATCAAATTTTTTTTTTTGGCAAGGTATCGAAGTATGCGCTTTCAAAGCAATGTATTAAACAATAAATTGCTTAGGTGAATAAGCATAAGTTTATAATTCCCTTACAACTCTCTTTACCCAAGCTGACTTAGGTGCTTTACCTATTGCGTTTTTTTCTCGGTGTATGTTAGGCTACTAATATTTGGCTTTGGGAAATATTTAGTTTATTAATTTCATGCATGGCAGAATTATAAGGTAAGGTCATCACGGACAGGAATGGAGTAGAAAGCAGAATAAAGCTACATTGATGTCAAAATCAGCTGTTCATCGCGAATTTCTTTATGCTCACGTTTCGCAGTTGTTTTTAGGTTAAAACTGTTGTAATTTTAAGACTTCTTTCACATTTTATAGTTTTTATTACACTTTTTATATAATATTTTCACTCAAATTAGCACAAATTTAACAGCCGCGACCGCACTGTTTGCAACTTGGAAACATAAAATATTTTCTTCATTTGCAATTTCTACGAAATTCGTCATTTTGACATATATGTTGCTTCTCATTATACACTCTTCGTTGACGCGTGAGAGCACTCAGCGCAGCGGCCCTACCTTATCATTGTATCATGATTTCATGTACCGAAAAAAATCGACATGTTTTAAAATTGAACACAATGTTATCATTTTCAAATTGTATTTTTTCATACAAAATTTTGAAAGTTTTTAAATATTCACATATAAATTGATAAGAATTTGTTGTTATTTTGACGGAATTTGTTTCAAGCTATTTTTTGATCACATATTGTTTTTAAATTTAAAACTATGTTATCGAAAAATAACTTACAATAAATGTTATAGTTTTTTAAATGATATTTTTAAAAAGGAATTAAAAGTTCTCACATTAGACAATGACATATTTTCCAAATACTATTGATTAGAATCAACTACTTAAGTGTTCAAAATTATTTACTTTTGGTTATTTAAAAAAAAAAAAAGGAAAATTCAGGAATAATTTTAAAACTAAACGAGTTCGCTTGGAAGCTTTTACATAGTCTAGTTTTTAAATTTTAACTGATTTTTATAGATTTTTTAAGCCAGAAATGGAAAATCCTGGCAGTAGACCTACTTGAATGTAAACTTTTAAAACGCCGATTCAGGCTATTTTTTTTTTTGCTTTTGCCAGAATCCGTTAATTGAATTCTGTTTTACCGTGTTATTATAATATAAATTTGGATCTTTGAATCTTAATATTTTCATAAATAAAATCAGATCGACTAAGGTGTAACTCAATTACATTTTTATACCCCAACCTGTCATTCCGTTTGTAACGCCAAGAAGGAGACGTGGCAGGTATAGAAAAATATATATATTTTTGATCAGCATCAACTCCTGAGTCAATTTCTGTGTGTCCGTCTGTGCACACGATTACAGCCGTAATTTTAAAGCTATCGCGAGGAAATTCAAAATATAATTTTATTTTTAAAAAAAGGAAGATCAAGTTCGAAAATGGGCCTACTCGGATGAAAACCACGCCTACCTGTATGGAAGGTTGGAATATTGGCTTTATTTTAAACATTAAAGCTCTTAAAAATCTTTAAAAACTAAAGACATGTCTTAATATTTTGCACATAAGCTTTGATATTTAATATAAACCATCTCTATGATATATGGCGAAATCGGGTGAAAACCACGCCCAATTCAAACACAAAGTGACCTTATTTTAAACGTAAAATCTCTTAAAAATCCACAAAAATTAAAGAAATGTCTTAATGTGTTATTAATTTGATTATTATATGAACCATCTCTATGATATTTGGCAAGATCGGATCAAAATCACGCCTACCAGAGAACACAAAGTTTTCAAAATGGTTTTCCTTGAAGGCGAATTATTTTTTTTTTTGGTTTAATGAATTAAAGACTTATTTTGCACATTAATTTTCACATAATAAGAACTAATTGATTGTTTTTTACAATTCATAAAAATTTTTAATACTACACGAAATAAATACAAAGGTCATACATAGCCTTGCTTCAAAATTGATCCCGGTAAAAAAAACACTTCATCATTACCTGAAAATCACACTAAATTGTTCTGTAAAATGTAAGTGCTCTGTTCGCTTTCGGAGCTTTAAGCAGCTTTGTAGCTTATTTCTCATCGTGTAGCAGCAAAGATCCTCATCTTAATTGCGCTTCTTTACTATTTTTCTGTAACCACCCATCCAATCCACTTAGCTCGCGTATAAAGCATAATTTGTGAACATTTTTTCCTATTTTTTTTTTGTTTTTTTTTCTATTGCACTTCTTAACTATCGTTAACCCATTTTCAGTTTTAAGCAACTAAGTGGACTTTGTTTTCACATAGCTACAAATGAGAAACCATAAAAAATCCAGACGCTTAGTTGTGCAGTAGTGAAGTTTTTTGTGGTCATTAAACTGCCCAAAAACGAATTCACAGAAAGAAAAGAAGTTAGAAAAACAAAGTATTCAACATAGACCGAAACCGTCATGATGAAAAAGCGAAAAAGTGCAAAAGAAATGCTTACGAAACAAATGAATAAATGAAGCACCGGTCATGGTGATGATGATGATGATGACGAAAAAGCAATGTTGTGCAAGGCAGATTTTGCTCAAAGTCTGCCAAATTGCAGAACATTTATTACAAAGCAATATTAGTCCCAAGCTTTTTGGCAATGGATGTAAAATTTCGGTTGAATTTTTGATGGATTTGTGTGAATTATTATGATGGATTTGGTAATTTTTAATGTCAGTTTTCTATCATAATAATTATAAATTGCTATAATAATAATTGTTGGGAGGAGTTGTTTTCGGAAAGAAATTTTCTTTGTCTAACATAAATTTTGAGTATGACAGTGCACATTTATCAATATTATGTCACGGATTATACTTGCCGTATGTCTTACTTAGAAAAGTCATATAAGAAAAAGTATTTTAGAACTTTTAAAGTCAAGTTACAATTTAACTCTACACCTCACATATTTTATCATTTGAAAGACTCAAATTGTTTTAAAATATGCTTTATAGTTTCGATGTCCATGATTCTTATTGATTTTTTTTTTAATTTTTCAAAATAATTTACAGCAATTTTAGCTTATTTTATGATGTCTTAGAAAATTTAGAAAAATTCCTCAGAAATTAAAAAAAGGGTTGCATAGTAAAAGTCTTATTTGTACACTAAGGACTACCCTTTCCTTCACATAACCTCAAAAACTGTCACTTTTTGCTTGCTCTGCTCTCTATATTGATGCTTTGCTTGCGTTCCACTTAAGCTGCCTTTGATATGCTTAAGAATTTCTTTGACCTTTTTTAGGCCCACATCTAAACATCTTTCTTAGAAATAGAAACCACACCATGATGTCACATTTTATATTTACTAGTCCAAAAGGAAGCCACAAAACAAGTTGTTGCTTGAGCTGCCTCTAAGCTACCCCTAAGCTGGCTGTCATTTGTCTTGCTCTACGATTTTCTATGATGTTATTCATAATAGCTTCAGAGAAAGCAAAAAAAAAATACTTCTAAGTACACAGAAAGATGCCGCTGCAAGAGTCTTGACTAGCGTTTTTGTGCTATACACATGCTATGTTTTACTTTCCTACGGTTGCTGTTGTGATAAAAAATAGGTTGGCTGCACTTTAATGTTACAGAATATTTGATTCTTTTTTTCCTCTTGGATTCTGTTCTTAACAGCGTGTTATTCTAATGCTCTGCATTAATATTCTTTTTTTTTCTTTCCTGCTATCCTGCTCCTTTACATATGTTTCACTTAATCCTGCTGCAATATAAACATCATTAATTTGTTTCCTTCTTTTGACTTATGTGCTCATTTTTGACTTAGATTTTGTAATTTTTTTTTGCATCCCTCACAGGTGCTTCCCAAAATTTAAACATAAATATTTAATGCTTACATGTTATAGTTCTTTAACAGATGATTTAAGCGGGGGGCGTGGCAGCTGGTTTTATGACAATGATTTATTTCAAAGTTATTTTCTCAGCAGAGCAGTTTATTGAGAGTACCCTTAATCAGAGCCTTGCACGAACGCTCGTTCGTTCGTTCGTTCGTTCGTAGAAAAAAATAAAATTATTTTGTCCGTTTGTTCGTTCGTTGGGAAACAAAATAAATATGTTTTTCGTTAGTTCGTGGAAAATAAATGTTCGTTCGTAGAAAATAGATGTTCGTTCGTTTGTAGAAAATAGGTGTTCGTTCAAAGAAAATAGATGCTCGTTCGTTCGTTCGTAGAAAAAAGATGTTTCAGAAGTAGAATCACAAATAACTTCTAAATCCGTGCTATTTATAACAGTTAATTTGCGCACTACGTCGGAATGTTTGTCCGCTATTTCTTTTTTCCTTTTCTAGGGAAACAAAATAAATATTTTGTTCGTTCTTTCGTTATAAATCAGTGTGGGATACTGATACTGATACTGATACTGATACTGATACTGATACTGATACTGATACTGATACTGATACTGATACTGATACTGATACTGATACTGATACTGATACTGATACTGATACTGATACTGATACTGATACTGATACTGATACTGATACTGATACTGATACTGATACTGATACTGATACTGATACTGATACTGATACTGATACTGATACTGATACTGATACTGATACTGATACTGATACTGATACTGATACTGATACTGATACTGATACTGATACTGATACTGATACTGATACTGATACTGATACTGATACTGATACTGATACTGATACTGATACTGATACTGATACTGATACTGATACTGATACTGATACTGATACTGATACTGATACTGATACTGATACTGATACTGATACTGATACTGATACTGATACTGATACTGATACTGATACTGACACTGACACTGATACTGATACTGATACTGATACTGATACTGATACTGATACTGATACTAATACAGATACTGATACTGATACTGATACTGATACTGATACTGATACTGATACTGATACTGATACTGATACTGATAGTGATACTGATACTGATACTGATACTGATACTGATACTGATACTGATACTGATACTGATACTGATACTGTTACTGACACTGATACTGATAATTATTCTGATACTGATTCTGATTCTGCAACATATGCTGATAATGACAATGATAAAGGGTTGGGGATTGAGGATGGTTGAATATTGAGGACTGCGAATTGTGCATTGAGGTTTGAAAATTGGGAATTAGGAATTGGAAATTAAGAACATTGGGAATTGTGGAATGTGGATTCAGTGATGAGGATTTTGAAGATTGTCATTTGAGGATTAAGGATTGAGAGTTAGAATTTAAGTAGTAGGAATTTAGAATTGAGGTCTGAGGATTAAGAGTTGGGAATTCAGAACTGGAAATTGACGATTTTAAACTGAGAATTTCCAATTGAGAATTTTAAACTCAGTTCGGAAATTAGCGAGAATCCGAAATTGAGAATTCAGAATGTAGATTTTTGAATTGAATACTTGGAATTGACAATTCTGAATTGAGAATTTTTAATTCAGAATTAAGATTTTACACATAAACTTTAAAACTTAATTTATTTGGAAACTGAAAATATTAAATCAAAAATTTTAAATGTTTGTTAAATCTTTCAATTTAATAATTATAGTATTAAAATAAATGAAATTTAAAGTTTAAAGTAAATTTTGTGCAATTAATTTAAAATTTTTATTTTTAATTTTTATATTTTTAAAATTTTAAACAATTTAACAATTTAAAATTTTAGATTTACATTTAAATTTTAATTTTGCATTCAATTCTAAACTTTGAAGCTTAAATTAAATTTTAAAAAAAGTAAAAGATTTAAAATTTTAAATTTAAAAATACTTTATTTAATTTTATTCAGTTTAAAATTTAAATTTTAAAGATTTAGAAATTTTTAATTAAAAAAAACGAAATGGCCATTTCAGCCCTTGAAAGGACTTTGACCGAGCTTCTTATGATCAATTTGGTTGTGTGCGTTGTGAATTGTTTGAACACAAATGATCGAGAACTGGTCCTACATGTTTTACGCCGACTCCGAACGGCTTATGTTCTCAAGAAGCTTTTCATGGCAATTTTCACTCTCTGAGGTTTGCCATTGTCTGCAGAGAGGTGACGGTCGAACAGAAAAATTGTGCCAGATGGAGGATTCGAACCTGGGTTCTCTGGCGTATAAGACACACACTCTACCCACTACGCCACGGCCGCCACAGAAATATTGAATTATCAAGTTTAAAAAAATTAAAAATTTTAATTCAAAATTTAATTGAAATTTTAAATTTAATTTAATTGAAAACTAAAGTTACATTTAAAATTTTTAAATTTTATATTTTCAATTTCCATACAAATTAAATTTTAAATTCTATGTGTAAAATCTCAATTCTCGCAACTCAATAGTAAATTCTCAATTTTGAATTATCATTTCTAGGATCTTAATTCAAAAATCTTAATTTTGAATTCTCAATTCCAAATTATTAACTTTATGTTCTCAGTACTAAATTCTAAATTTACAGTAGTAAGTTTTAAATTCTCAATTAAAAATCTTTAATTTTCAATTTCAAATTCTCAGCCCGCAATTCTAAATTCTTGGACCTCAATTCTAAATTCTCAATACTTAAATTATTTTATTAAGTATTGATTAAATTTAAATTTTAAATTTAGTTTATTTGAGCATTGAAATTATTAAATTTAAAAACGTAATATACATTTTAAATTTTTTAATTATTGTCTGTACAACTATCAATTTAAAATGTAAATTTAGTTTTTCAAATTTTAAAAAAAAAAAAAATAAGAAATAAATTTATATTCTATGTGTAAAATCTCAATTCACAACACTCTAAATTCTCTTAATTCAAAAATCTTAATTCTGAGTTCTCAATTCTAAATTCTCAATATTAAGTTTTCTGTTCTGAATTCTAAATTTTCAGTACTGAGCAATTTAAAAATTTTAAATTTATTATTGAGAATTGATTAGGATGGATATTTTAAATATATAACATAAAATCAAAAATTGTAAACTTAGAATTTGAACTTTTAACTTAAGAGTTGAAAGTTAAGTAATGAAAATTGGAAATTAAGGTTCAAACATTTAGAACTCAGCATTTAAAATTCAAACTTGAGTATAGACAGTTGAAAAAATGAGAATTTAAAATTTTTAAAATATAAATAAAAAAGTAATCGAGATTTTGAGGGTTAAATTAAGAATAGAAAATTGATATTTGAGGATAGAGAATTGATATTTGAGAGTGCGCTGTAGGCTGACACTGATACTGAAATTGAGACAGACTGATATTGAGGTTGAGATTAAAATTTAGGTTGAAATTGAGGTTAATATTAGGATTGTTTAAATTAAAATTAACATTTTGAATAACGATGGAGATTAAGATAAGAATCGAATTTTATTCATTTAAAAAATTAGAATTTATATGTTAAGTCAATGTTTTTAATTTTTTACAAATAATAGTTTAAGTAAAATAAATACAAAAATTATTTATTTTGCCTCAGTTGCTTATTAATATTCGAACGAAAATCTCTTCACGTTCTCTCTCTCGCTCTCTCTAACGTAGCGACTCATTTTTCATACTACTTATGTCATTTTTATATTATTGTTTATAAATTTGCATTCATAAAAGTCTCAGTTATTAATATTCTTAGTTTTTCTCTCATGTTTTACAGATACTTCGTGCTGACACGTGACTATCTGCATTGCTTCAAACGCGCATCTGGCTCAGCGAACGAACGTGCTTCTGACATGGGACAATTTATATTTAAGGTAAGTTCATATAAGGTGGCAACGCTATTGTTTACTTAATGTAAGGCAGGCCAAGCCATCATCATTAGACGGACAAAAAAAAGCGCAAAAAAATTTATGAAAAATGATTGTGCAACCAGCAACAATAACTAAATTCGAAAAAATCTTTGCAATGCGCCACAAGTTATGCAATGTTTTTTGGCATCAAATAGCTGTGCTGCTTTAAGAGTATCAGCCACTTAGTCAGGTTGTCTGACTATTTTTCCAACCGTCCATTTATATTGCATGCTAAGCCCAACTTTTTTTATGGCTTATTGCAATGAATCAACAAGTTTGCCGTTTTTTTTTTTTGTTGTAGTTATTTTATGGTGCATCTGATGAATAATAACCATGAAATAATGTAGCATGCATTTCTGTGAAGGTGTGTATGTGTGCAATACTTTTTTTTTGCCTTGTGGCCACACCTATTACTTTTTTTAATATGGCCGCTTTTGACCTCCACTCAGACAGACGCGCTGTTAATGGCCACTGCATATTGTTTTTTTTTTTTTTTTGTCTTTTATGTGTCACGTTCATGTTTTCCGTTTTAAAGCTCTGAATTTATTATCTTTTAAAACTATTTTTAAAATTTATTAAATCTTTTGTTTCAGTCGTTCAACTGATGGTTGTATTAATTAATGGAATGCAAAAAGCGGCAATTTTAATTAATACACAATGAGCAGAGTTCCCAACAGTGCAATTTAAGGCAATCTTTTTAATGCTTAAAAGCAATGCGTGGCAGCACTGAAAATATTTTTACACAAAAGCTAAGTGGCGATGATCAAGGCGTTATATTTGAAAACATGAACAAAAATGCATTACTTTATTTTGTATTACTGTATCTTTTTGAGTTATAGCAGTATTTTCCTAGTTCACACATACAACTTCTACACTTTTTTCTCAATTGATTCGCCAAGCCTTACATTTAAATAATCTTTCAATCATCCACTTTGACACTGAAACTTGTTCAAAATTGTTACTTCTCCCAAAATAGCGCAGAGGTGTTCAACCTGTAATTCACTATTAAAATTGAAAACTCGATTTCTAATCGCTGCACTTTGACACTACATATTAATAATCATGTCAGTTTGTTTCACAAAAGATACACCAATAACAAAAGAAACCAATAGATCGCCCACTCTGCGCTATAGATATGCAAATTCAAACGCTTAAGTTGCATTCACTATCTATGCTAATAAAAACCAAGACCTTGAATGTATAACTCGCTGTTGTTTAACAGTCACCCACAAATACCAGATTTTTTTTTTTTTAGCGGTCGAAAAACAAGTTTCATTTGTGTAGCATAAAAAATAGCCCAGCAACAGATGAAATGAAAAAAAAAACCTCAGAAATTCCGAATAATGCAATGTAGTGATATATTATTTTCATTCTTCTTTTGATTTTTATTATTTTCTCTCACTTAATGAGGTTTTAATATATATAAATTTTTTCATTAAAAAGTTTTATTAAATTAAATTAAAAGTTAAACAGCGATATATAAAATGGGAATTTCCTTCAAGATATAGACTGAATCGATATTTCGATTCGGTTGTTGTGGTGCTCAAAAGTTAGGGGAACTCTTACAAACGTTTTCTGCATACTTTTTTTTTTTAATCGGAGAAAGTTCCACAGAGCGTTTTTAATTCTTTTGAAAGCACGTTTTGGTAAAAAAAAATCATGTTTTTGAATGTAACCCTTTATATTTCACAGAACGAAATACTAAAATAAAAAATTTTTGTCATAAAAACAATTAAAAAATTATGAATTTTTATTACTCTTATTAACCATATAAATACAATTTTTCGGCATTTTTTTTCAACACTTTTTTCAAAGCGCTCTTTAAGGTCAATTTCTCATTGAATTCTTATGAACTTGGTCGTGTTGGAAATGTATTGAAATCTTCTTTCCGTCGAGATATGATATCTTCTTTATATCGAGCTATGATATCTTTGTACCCCAACGCGTACTGCGTAAGGGGTATATTAACTTTATCATTCCGTTTGTAACGCCAAGAAGGAGGCGTGGCAGGTATAGAAAAATATATATGTTTTTGATCAGCATCATCTCCTGAGTCGATTTCCGTGTGTCCGTCTGTCTGTCCGTCTGTCGACACGATTACAGCCGCAATTTTAATGCTATCGCGATGAAATTCAAAATATAAGTTTATTTTTAAAAAGGAATATCAAGTTCGAGAATGGGTCAAATCGGATAAAAACCACGCCTACCTCCCATACAAAGTGACTTTATTTTTATTAACCGTAAAATATCATTAAAATCCACTTTAATCCAAATTAAAGAAATGCCTCGAAATTTGGCATGTAAGCTTTGCTCTTCAGTCTTAATCCTGGCTATAAAATTTGGAAAAATCGGATGGAAACCACGCCTACCTCCCATACAAAGTGGCTTTATTTTAAAAGTAAAACCTCTTAAAAATCTGCTCAAATTAAAGAAATGTCTTATATAATATAGACCATCACTATGATATTTGGCAAAGTCGAATGAAAACCACGCCTACCTCCCATACAAATTGGATTAATTATAAACGTAAAATCTCTTCAAAATCTGCAAAAATTAAAGAAATGTTTTAAAATTTTGCACATAAGCTTTGATATTTAATATAAACCATCTGTATGATATATGGCAAAATCGCATGAAAACCACGCCCACTTCCCATACAAAGTGGCTTTTATTTTAAACGTAAAATCTCTTAAAAATCCACAAAAATTAATGAAATGTCTTAAAATTTTGCACATTAGCTTTGATATATAATATGAATCATTCCTATGATATATGGCAAAATCGGATCAAAACCACGCCTACCTCCCATGCAAAGTGACGTCATCAAAATAGGAAATCTTTCGTTAATATATAAAACTGAATGTCATCGTGTATGTCGTTGCTAAAGACTTGGAATATACTTCAATATGGCCGCGGGGGGGTATTTTAGCTTCAGTACTCTGCCGAAGCTCCACCCTTACTAGTTTTTCCATCGAATTAAACAATCTTTTGAGTAGCATCTCTTAGAGTACTTTGAATAAATGTTTTTTGTAAAATTGCTTAAAAAATTCTTTTTTGAAGGTCATCCGTAAGAGTTATAATACGAGAAATACATAATTTTATAATTAATTTTATGGCAAAAAAATTTTTATGAGCAATATATTTATTTTTTTTTTACCCAATTTGGGAATGCGTTCTGTGAAAAATGCAAAACATGAGTTACATGCAAAAACATAATTTTTTATTAAAAAGATCCTTCCTAAAAAGAGATCCTTCTTAAAAAAAAGAGGGACAAAAACGCTTTTTGGAATTTGCTCCAATTTAAAAGGAATGTGTGCAGAAATTGTTTTTAAGAGTTTTTTAACTTTTAAGACAGTAGTGTCCAACCGGTAGTTCGCGGGCGCCTGATAGCTCGCGATCGTATTTTTAGGCGCCCGCAAACAAAATGATGGCCAGAATTATACTTAGAATCGTTGATTTGTACAAGCATGCTTGTAACATGTTCAAATCGAATTAGCTTAACATGCTAAACAAAACCGAGCTTTTCATTTAATAAGGTCGTTCACACTTCCCGAACTAGTTTCAAATTAACAGCGACAGCAGTTTTGTAGCTAAAGAGGTATATTTTTGCAGACGCTTCCATTCTTTTCTGTGTCACTCATGCCGTCAATAAATTTTTCAGAAATGTGCACAATTGTGTACAAATATGGAAGAGACCAGAATATCTTACTTTTCAATTCTTCATTGCTTACGACTTTTTATTTTGCTTCAAAATCTAAATATTTGAAAATACATTAATTTATTTGCATTAAAAGTGTTCAATTTTAAAACATTCTTTAGATTCAACAAACAGACAAAAAGGCTTTTCTGACGTTAGTAATGTCAAGCTTAGAAACTTTTCAGATTTATGTGTGTTTAATAAAAAAAAAAAACTATCTTTATAAGGATCGGTGACTGCGAAGTAGCCCTCGGTACAAAAACGATTGGACACCACTGTTTTAAGATCAAGAAAGGCTGAGTTTTTTCTCCGTGCACAACGATCCGTACTAATATACAGCGTGGGCCCTAGTAACTGTCACACAAGTTTATTAAATAAAAAACAATTGAGTTAGCATTTTAAGTCAAAAACATAATTTTTAATTTTTTATTATGTTGGCTAACATTATTCGTCGATTTGTAAGAGTTGAACTTAAATCTTTCTCCTTTAACTTTCTTCACAAGCTTCAAAGGTTTTGGGAAGCTTGAACGCGAGGCAGGGATGACTTCATCTAGTATTTGGTTCCAAATACTCTGCAAACGGCGTTTGAATTTTTTCATTTTTATATTCTTCAAATTTGCCAGCTTTCCCAACATGTAGCTCGGATGCATGAGCCAAAAAATGGCTGATCAGCACTTTATACAAATCATATCTTTTTATTGATTTTAACGATTTTATCAATAAAAAGAAGAGGAAGCTTACCTTTTGCGGATATATCTCCCCAAACCGTAAAAACTGTTACGTTTTGATATCTTTCAATGCCTTACTTATCTGCTGGAATGTCCCACATACTCGTAGCATACACCGATGCCTTCTGCCCATAAACTACACCAAACAGTGCATTTATCGGGATACATTGGAAGCTCTTGGATTGCTTTTGGTTGTTCATCGGCCCAAATACCGCAATTTTGCTTGTTGACGTAGCCTTTCAACCAGAAATGAGCTTCTTCGCTAAACACAATTTTACGATAAAATAATGGATCAATTTGAAGTTGTTAAAACGTACACCAAGTACAGTCGGCTTCAATTCTTGTAAGAGTTGTATTTTATAGGCCTTCAGACCAAGATCACGCCTCAAGATAAGCCACAATGATCCATAAGAGATGCCCAAAGCCTGAGATCGGCGACGAATCGATTGTTCACGGTTTTCACGAATACTCTCTGCTACTGCAGCAATATTCTCAAAATTGCGTGCTCTATGCACTCTGGTTAAATGATGAATGTCAAATAGTGTAAAATTAGTTCGAAATTTTGTGATGGTGTTACGAATAGTGTGCTCAGTTGGACGCTCATAATGAGCAAAATGATGTTGAAGAAACATTTTAAAACATTCTCTAACTGATGACTGACTTTGGTAGTAAGTTTTCACAATTAATAAACATTGTTCGGGAGTAAGTCACACAAACGTCATATGGACAAGCCATTTGACACATAACATCTGTCAAAACCACCCAGTTAAAAAAGGGACCTCGTATTGAACCACCCTTTACTTGCTTTACGATTTCCACTTTCATAAACTCTTTTTGCCTTCCAGAGCGATGTGCGTGTTCGGTGCTTGTACGACACATTTTAAATTCACTTTACCACCGATAAACTGTCGATAAACCATTGCCATGATTGTTCAGATGTTTTTCCACTTAAAAAAAAAAAAACAATCTTATGTTCGGTCCATAAGCGATACTCCTGTTTTTCAATTTTTGCTTACAAAGGCGAAAGAAGTTTCCCTCAAATGACTGTAGCTTGTTAACGAACGAAATATCATGAAACTTCAACAGTCAAATTTTTTTTTTTAGACTTAACCAGCAATCAGGGGATGCCCCCAATAAATGCGAAAGCATTGTGTTGATTCGGAAGACGGACGCATAGTTAGTTGGAGGGTGGAAAAATGGAGTAGTGTCGGTGAATATTTGATTTAAATTTACACAGATTGAAACTGCCGGGAAACACGCTCGCAGGGAGACTGTTCCACAATTTTACTGAGCGACCGAAGAACGAATTATCTCGGTAATGCGATGTTCTATTGGGCAAAGTTGCCATGGTAAAGGGATGGGCTTGGAGAGCTGCCCGAGTGAACCTAGGAAACACACGAGCTGGTGGCGTCAGGCCATGTATCTCCCTTGAACACTTCCCATGGTAGTACCTGTACAGAAGGCTTAGGCAACTAACATTGCGACGATGCCCAAGAGAGTTGAGAGAAAATGAAATATTTCCATCACCTATCAAATATATCGCACGTCTTTGAATCCGGTCCAGAAGCTCCAAATATGATCTTGAAGCCCCTGCCCAAATGTGAGAATTGTACTCCATTTTCGGCCTAATATATCAGGTATAGATCATATATATGATAGAGTAGATGGAGTGAAGTATTTCTTACACCGTTTTAAAAAACCAAGGCACTTGGCTGCTTCTTTTGACACATCAAAAATGTGATCAATCCACCGAAGATCTGCTTGTATTGAAATGCCTAGAACGTCAAGAGCATCTGACTCCGTAGGATCTACACCGTTCATATTGAGGGGAGCTAAGGGGCAATTAATTCGCATGTGGGTTAACAGACAACACTGGGTCTTGCTAGCATTAAACTCTACTCTATTAGCAAGACCAGACTCAGAGATTTTTCCCAAGTCATTATTAAGTGTGTCATTCATATGTTGCGTCTTCCTCTTAATCTCCAAAGAGCTCGGGCGTTTTTTAAATAAATATGAATGGCAAATGCCGCTGTCATCCGCAAACGAATGATTTGGGTTGTGAGGCAACGACAAAGTCGTTGATAAAACCAGGAACACAGTTGGCGATAGAACTGAGCCCTGCGGTACAACTGCGTTGATGGCGTGCTCTCTGGATGATATGCCATCGACTAAAACATGGATCGTTCGATTCATAAGAAATTACGTGATCCACCGAGCAAAGTTACCACCGACACCATATGCAATTAGTTTAGACATGAGCGCTTTATGCCACACTCGGTTAAATGCCTTTAAAATATCCATAGCAACAACTTTGCTCTCACCGAATAAGTGAACGCATTGGTTCCATTTTTTAGTTAGGAACGCCATAAGGTCACCAGTAGAGCGGGTCCTACGAAAACCATATTGACGGTCACTAAGCAATTCATTGTGCTCCAGATAGTTCATAAGGTTGAATTTAATTACGCTCTCCATAACTTTGGCGATCTTACCCTTGCGATCTTCCAACAAGATGGAAAAACTCCTGTCCTGTTGGAGATGTTGAACAGGTTACGCAAAGGCCGAGCCAGACTAGAAGCACACGCTTTAAGCACAAGTGGTGGTACGCCATTCGCACCAGAGGCTTTATTTATGTTGAGGTTTGCAAGGACTTTTTTAACTGCTCTCGTACGATAATATATCTCCTGCATTGCAGAAGACGTTCTTTCAACGAAAGGTAGTGGCTGATTGCTTACTGGGATTGTGGAGTTATGTGCAAACAATCCGGCCAACAGGTTCGCTTTAACAGCCGAGTCCGTGAAGATTTGATCATCTTTTGATCATGTTCTCTGATGCGAGTTTCGTTAAGAAACTTTTCGCGTTTTAACGTTGCATTACAGCGATTCCTAGCCTCAATGCGAAGTCTTTTCGTATCGGCATTCTTATCAGAGCGCCAATTCTGGAAGGCTTCCTCTTTGGACCTGACTGCAATCCTGCAAGTCTCATTAGACCATAAGTGGTCTTTTGGTTTGATGCTTCTCATTTTATTCGGGATGAAAGACCACATACCCAATAAGATAATTTCTTGTACCATGTCAGCCGCGGCATTTACATTTCTATCAGCGAAACGTAATTTCCAATTGAAGTTGCGATAAAAATTATTTAACGCATTCCAATTTGCTCTTTCATTAAACCATGCAGTCCTTTTCGGGGCTTCAGGCGTAGAAGTGCGAAGGTTAGAATATGGAAAAACAGCGGAGATGGTGCAATGGTCCGAATTACCAAGAGGTGCGTTGACGCTCACCTCATATTTTTCTTGATGCGAAGTCAGAAATAGGTCTAAGATGTTATGGCTATGCAGATCACTTCTTGGAAAAAAATTTGGTTCCTTCAACAGTTGAATCAATTGGTTCGATTCAGCAAAAAGCTCAACACATTGCCCTTTAGGTGTTGTTTGGCCCGTGTGACATAACCAAGCCGAGTTGTGGACATTGAAATCGCCAGCCACAACGATTTCACTATCAGGGAACAACCCCAAAATGTGCGATATCGAATCAATAGTGACAGATGAGCCCCTCGAAATTAATCATGTTAATTTTCTAGTGGAACCACCAATTCCAAAATCTCAGTGTTATTAGTTTAATCACGATCAAATGTTTTCTGTTCTATTTAACAAATTACTCCGAGTCAAAAACAACTTGATTTTCGTTTTCGTTGTACTACTCTCATTTATGATCAAGTGCAAATTTAATGCTCAAGGGTGTGTTGGTCTTTTCTGTTTCTGGTTTTGTTATTTATTACCTATAAAACCAATGTTACCTTGTAGTACTGAATTAAAAATTTCTGATACGTAATTCCTTGGTGACGAGTTTCGAACATTTTTACTACAACGAATTTATCTTCATGCCCTGACATTATTATTAATATTTTTTTTTAAGTTGTCAGCACTTGAACTCTAACATATTTTTGACAAAATATCAACTAATTTTGTTCAATGTTTTTATAAGACGACATGACACACAAGCGACAAACATTAGTTTAAAGAAATGAGAAAACATAAATTAAGATATTTTAAAATTTATGACTGGTATATTGATTGATGGGCAGCATATATGGGCTGGGCTCTGTGCACAAGTTTTATTATTCAACATAATAAACACTTGTGAACACAGACGCTGTCAACTGATGTAAAAATTATTATAAACTATTTGCTCGGAAATGCTTACAAACAGTACCAACAAAATACTAATTGTATTTTTAAAGGAAATTTCTATGAATATTTAAACA
The DNA here is from genome assembly GCA_914767935.1 of Coremacera marginata. Lineage (NCBI taxonomy): Eukaryota > Metazoa > Arthropoda > Insecta > Diptera > Sciomyzidae > Coremacera > Coremacera marginata. The sequence goes on along the minus strand of OU612045.1, from coordinate 176,439,472 downwards.
TTTTTGCTAAATTTTAAATGTTCTTTAAAATTTAAATTTTCAGTTTTATTTGTTAAAATTTTTTTAAAAAATTTATTTACGAAAATTTATAAAATTTAGCGTTGTTGGCAAAATTTCAATATTTGTTTTTCAATTTCTTGAACTCATTGACTGTTATAATGGCTTTTGTACACGCTGAATGAGCTGATAACATGACTAATTGTTGGCAGCTACTTTGTTATAGAAATGAATGAACTGTGTTGAGTAGGCGTCAGATATTTAATGTTTGTTTAACAAAATTTCAATTGTTTCCTCTTGTGTAAAATAAACGTTTGGCATTTTCACAAAATTTGTTTTTAATATAATATTTATTTATTTATATTAAATTTTGCTCACTCAGCTTATAATGAAAAGTTAAACATTTGTGTGGATTCACAAGAAATCAACAATATTGCCACACATTATTTTTAATTAAAATATTTTGTTTTTTTTTTTTTTGTTGCCACAACAGTTGTTCTAAAATAATTTACATTAAATTAAACAATAATGAATAACAACATACAAAAATTTAAAGGTTTTTAATGAAAACCAGATTTTTCAGATAGTATTTTTAGAAAATTGCAGCAAAATTTACGTTGAAAAATTAACAAGATGTGCAAAATAGAAGCGTCTTTTTTAAGTGATTTAATCAGAAGTTAAATTAAAATTTAGCTCATTTCTTTAATATCAAAAGAATTTTTTTGATTTTTTTAGTTTAAAAATTAAGTTGAAATTATTTTTTGGTATTTCCGTTGGAAAAAGCTTAATTTTAATTCAAAACTCATTCATTCAAATTGTTTAATTTTGATTTGAATAAGTCAAAAATTAAATAAATATTTAGCGCATTCCTTCAGTATGTCAATACCAAAAGAGTTTGTTTTAATTTTTCGCTTTTAAAATTAAGTTGAAATTATTTTTGAATATTTTCTATAGCAAAGCATTTATTTTATTTAAAAAAATCCATTCATTGCCTTGCATAAAACTCAGTAAAACTATCGACATTAATCACAATAACAACAAAAACAATTTATTCTAATGACTTTTGACCTTCTTTGTTTAATTGTTAAAAATTCGCAGAGCAAAAATAAAATATGAAAATAACCGCTAAGAACAAACATTTTTTTATGCGGAAACTGCAAAAACAAAAAATAACTAATTTAAGACTTAAGACTTTTTTAACTATGTGACTTCTGTGTAGCTGTATTCAGTGTTTTTATTACTGGTCGTTATAATACTTATTAGCCAATCTATCTACATACTTGGCTTGAAATATGTGCATAGTTTTTACACTTAACTGTTGCGACATAAAGTAGCTTTTACTGCTTTATTTTGTTTTTTTAATCTTTGCTAAGCGTTTTTATTTTTGTTCATTAGATTGCTTATGATAAAAAATAAAAGCTACTTTTTGTGAGCATTAAAGTTCGTTCAGTGGCACAAATAGCGGTAATTATGGCGTAATTAGGTTACTCACGGCCAGTGGCGTAGGTGCAGGGGGGTGATAGATGAAAGGAATATATTCCCCATAGCCCATTAATAGACTTAAATTTAATGCAATTTTTAAGTGTTGAAAAACAAGAAATATAACTAGACCAAGTGTGCCCATTTGATCGCCCATGGGCGGAGAGCTTTCGAAACAATGTCAACGCAGGCCCATTTTGTGTTAAGATTATCACACTTTTTGTCTATATTTTATTTTTACATAACTTTTGGTTTAAAAATATATAGAATTTCTGTGCTATTTGAAATTTTCACATATTTTATGTTCACCATCATACATTTTTGTGTTGCAATTTAAATATTTTTATACCCGAACACGTACTGCGAAAGGGGTATATTAACTTTGTCATTTCGTTTGAAACACCAAGAAGCAGGCGTGGCAGGTATAGAAAAGTGCATATATTTTTAATCAGCATCACCACCTGAGTCGATTTCCGTGTCTGTACGTCTGTCGACACGATTACAGCCGTAATTTTAAAGCTATCGCGATAAAATTCGAAACATAAACCGCAAATGAGCCAAATTGGATGAAAACCACGCCTACCTTGCATACAAAGTGCATTTATTTTTCCAGTAAAATCTCTTAAAAATCCACAAAATTTAAAGGAATGCCTTCAAATTTTGGACGTAAGCTTTGATCTTCAATATAAATTCCTGACTATGAAACTTGGAAAAATCGAATGAAACCACGCCTACCTCCCATACAAAGTGGCTTTACATTAACCGTTCCTTAAAATCTGCTCATATTAATGAAACGGCTTGACATTTTCCACATAGGCTTTGATATTTCACGTAGATCATCACTGTGATATTTGACGAAATCAAATGAAAAACACGCCTACCTCCCATACAAATTGGCTTTTTTTAAACGTAAAATCCCTTAAAAATCAACAAAAATTAAAGAAATGTCTTGAAATTTTGCACATAAACTTTGATATTTAATATAAATCATCTCTATGATATTTCGCAAAATCGAATGAAAACCATGCCTACTTCCCATATAAAGTGGCTTTATTTTAAACTAAACTCTGTTAAAAATCCACAAAAATTAAAGAAATGTCTTCAAATTTTGTACATGAGCTTTAATATATAATATGAACCATCTCTTTGATATTTGGCAAAATTGGATGAAAACCACGCCTACCTCCCATGCAAAGTGGCGTCATCAAAATAGGAAAACTTTCGTAAATATCGTTAATATATAAAACTGAATGTTATCGTGTCTGTCGTGGCTAAAGACTTCGAATATGCTTCAATATGGCCGCGGGGGGGTATTTTAGCTTCGGTACTCTGCCGAAACTCCATTTCTTACTACATAGTTTGTCGTATATTTAAACTTTGCATAACTTTTTGTTTAACAATTACGGTATGTTTTGTAAAATGAGGTACAAAGGTTTTACTTTTAAACATCACCTAAAAATTTAACAAAATTTAGATAAATTTTTTTAAAATAAATTTCAACAAATATTTTTGAGGGTAAATATCGTCAAAAATTCAGCTTTATTTTTTAAATTGCATTTGATAAAAAAGCTTCTCTAAAAAAATAAAAAAAAATTTATTAAAAAAGAAAAAAGTTATTTTGGCAGTAATCTATTTCCCTTTAATACTAGACCAAGTCCCATTTTACAAAAAAAATTTTTTTTCAAAAGAAAAACTGTTTTATCAAATGCATTTTCACTCAAAAAAAAAAAAAAGAAAACTTGTCTTGGCTTAGGTGACCAAGTTATACTACTTTTTAACTTAAATTAGTTTTGACAAAATAGCTTGTCATAATACATACAACAAAACATCTTATCTAAAAAACACCATTGCTTTTAGATGAAAAAAAATAATTGAGAAATGCTGTTTCAATATTCGTGCAATATAAAAAACTATAAGATTTCATTTAGTGTCTTTAAAAACTTTATTTTTAAAAAGAGTAAAACTCTTTGGTTGCTCTCCTGAAAAGTAGGCAATTCAAAAAAAAAAATTTTTTTACTATTGTACATGCCTACAGAATTAGTATATCTGTGACCGTAAATAATGACAGCCTAACTCAATATATCGTAGAAAAGCGATTTGGTATTTGTGCAAAATGCAGGGACATTCATGTATCTAACAGTACGTTCAAAAAGTTCAAAGGAAGACACATAGATGGCGTTACTAGATTTTTTCCATATGATTTTTATTTAGTTTAGTGACAATTGATTCGTGAGTTATAGCATTTTGTGTGCAACTATTGTTATTGAAAAAAAAAAGTGAATTTTATAGTTTTGATAAAGCATTGCTTTTTGATAAAAAAAAAAAAAATACAGTGGAAACCAAACAATGGCTTGATAAATATTATTCGGACTCTGCTCCATCGAGATAAATGGTAGAAAAGTGGATTGCTGAATTTAAACGTGGTCGTACCAGCACAAATGATGCAGAGCGCAGTGGACGTCCAAATCAGACTGTTATTGCACAAAACATTTTTTTTGTAAAGATAAGAGATGGTAGTGTTTTTACCATTTTATACGAACATTTGGGTATGCGAAAGCTCTTTGCAAAGTGGGTGCCGCGTGAGCTCACAGTCGATCAAAACCGCTGTTAAACCGCAATAAAATCGAATTCTATCGTCGATATATGACAATGGATGAAACATGGCTTCACTATAACACACCAGAATCCAAAAGACAGTCAGCTGAGTGGACAGCAGTCGACGAACCGAATCCAAAGCGCGCAAAGATCCAACAGTCGGTTTGTGTCGGCTTGGCGTTCAAAATTTTGGGATGCGAAAGGAATAATATTCATCAACTATCTCCAAAAAAGAACCACCATCAACAGCGACTATTACTGTGCACTTTTGGAACTCCGCCAGGTTTCGGCCTGCCTGTCCCAAGCCAGGATAAAGGAGGAGGGTTGGTTATGGGATACGTCCCATGCCGTAAAATGCTAGAGCCAACCAAGAGCTCGGGGTGGCGCCCATCTTGGTAGCAGGTCAATATGTATAGCATATTGAAAAAAGCCTGCGATGGAATATCAATTGTCCATAAAACTTGTTAGCACGGGGATAGTCAAACCCGTCGAAGAAAAATGAGGTGACCTTATCTATCTACGGCATGGAGACATGGCCTATATGGTCAACAAAAAGGCAAAAAATGGTGTCTTAGGGCACAAGGAGTGTCACGTAAGTGGCCACAAAGGTCGACCTGGACGCTGGGCGCAGGTCAAAATTAAATCGTAGGCGCTTCATATAGGGTATGGTGATAAAACCATGCCTTGTATGGAAGTGCCAGTCAGATACGAAACAGTGCTATGGGCACGGTCAAAAACAAAAGTCCTTATATATCCATATAAGAATTTTTTGTCTCTTTGCTGGGATGTTGTAGACCCCCATTTTCGACGGGACCAAGTTGCCCAGGTGACTATCATGGGTTGGCCCTTCGGGGAGACTCGTGCTGGCTGTGGTTTGTGCACATCGCTTGCACAGGTCTAGATTGACCGGCGGGGTCGCGCAGTTGTACGACCGGGCTGGCATACCTGCTTAGTATGCAATGAGATTGGATAGGTCTCGATGTCTCAACCAGTAGATGGTAATGAAGGTACGCCATCTACCGGTAGCTAAACTGGTACTATTAAGGGCAGTATGGAATTATTATTGCATACTGCTTTTACAGAATAGGGCACAGAGTAATGCTATTGTGTTTGTGAATGTGAAAACTAGTACGTGGTTGCTCTTCTAATGTACTTGTAAATTACAGGTCTGGAAGAGTATTTCAGGTGCACATCCTTTTAGGATGTGTATTTTTTAATACGGTTGATCATTCATGAACTATAACTCCAAAGTTTTGAACCCAGAGGGATTAAGCTGTAATGGCAGGGGTCCTCTATAAATAAATATCATAGATTGTGCACTTTTGGATCGATTGATGGCTGAAATCGCCAAGAAACGGCCACATTTGCAAAAGGAAAAAGTGTTGTTTCTCCAAGACAATGCTCGATGAAAATCGATGAAAACGATGGGAATATTGAATGAATTGGGCTTCGAATTGCATACCCACCCACCGTATTCCCTCGGATTTAGCCCCCAGCGACTTTTTCCTGTTTTCAGATCTCAAGAGAATGCTTGCTGGAAAGAAATTCAAGTCCAATGATGAAGTAATCGCTGAAACTGAGGCCTATTTTGACGAGAAAGAGAAATCGTACTATAAAAGTGGTATCGGAAAGTTGGAAAATCGCTATACTCGTTGTATCGCTCGCGAAGGCAACAATGTTGAATAATATATCGAGTTTTATCAAAATTTTGTTTTTTTCTAACTTATCCTATGGACTTGTTGAATGACCTGTACACTTACTTCTTTTTTTGCTCGCCAGTAGCTTATTTAATTTAGCTTATTTACACTAAAATTAATCTATATTATAATTTTTTTTTTCCATTTAACCCCCTTTTGCCAAATCGTATATACGCCGCTGTTCACGACATATTTTTTTGTTTTTCTATTTCTTTAATAAACTCGCTAGAACATTTTTATAACGATTATAATATAAAATGTAATTTTATAGAAATTATAAAATAAAGCGGGAAAAAACTTGATTTCAATGCACATTTTGCTATCTACACTCAAAAAACTGATTGGTTGACTTAAGAAACAAAAAAATATTTAAAATAAGTGCTTAATGATTGTAATTAACAATTATTGGTTATTCGAAATAGTTTCACTTTGATACAAATACTATGCCTATGATTATTATTAATGAAAACATTAATCATGCATTTGAAGTTTTAAATTTTCATTTAAAATACTGCATATATTTAAATAAAATACTTCAAGAAAATTACTTCAATGTGCTGGTTTTGAACACTTCAATGTATTGTAGTATATAATTGTATTACTTAACAAAAAAAAAGTCATGACGTCACGCAAATTCATCAATGCATTTAAACAAAAACATGCCACCAATTCATAAAGACAAATTACTCCCTATTTTTAAACGCGAGCAATGGCTCTGTGAAGAAGTGTTTGACTGGAATTTTCGAAGACACGGTTCGAGTCTCAGCTCGAGCAAAGTTTTGAACAAGGTCATAATAAAATTTGTCATAGTAAGAACCTTAGAATTTTTGAATTAAATAACAAAAATAACTCTTTTTCAAAAAAAAAACCCCTGTCATCATACGTTTTTTACTTAAATAATGAAAAAAAAAAAATTCTGTGTCCGAAGTCGAACCACCAAAATCTTGAGTGATAATTCTTCTGCTTACCTCTCAGGGCTATCGAAGTGCTTATACCATATAAGTAAGCAACATAGAACAATTTTACTGTTTGTCATAAACACTGATGATAGATTTATAGGCATATTATTCCAAACACTTTAAATGTTTTCGTCATTTATTGCTTATGACAAGCATCTCTTGTTTTTTTTTTTTTGAGTGTAATAAAAAAACTGTCTTATTTTAGCTAAAAATAAGTTTTTAATTTATAATGTTAAAAGATTATTGTCAAAAATCTTTAAAATTTTTAAAAGATATTTTAAGAGTAAAAAAAAAAACACAAAAACCGACATTATTGTGTACTCAGCTTATAATTATCTCTCACTGCTGCACCTATTTTAGCTGCTATGATATCACATCATCTACACATAAACAATGCATACCATAAACTTTAATACGTACATCTTCATGCTACTTAAACAAAACACTAAAAAATCTTATTTAGATTTAATCTTCGACTCTTTGGCATGCGGTGAAATTATTTTTATATTACGCCAATTTGCGTGCAAACATTGAATTTTCGTGCCGAAATGAGAACTTTTTATAATGTTTCTCTAATAGACGCGTACCTACAACTTACCAATAATCTTTTTTTTTTTTTTCCTAATTGTCTCATTCATTCAGACTATGTGTACGTCCGTTTATCTTTCGGTCTTTGCTATGCTTTATTTAACGCTATACTTTCTTAAGATGTGATTATTTGGTTGTTTTTATTGTTTATTCTTTTATTATTGTTGACTTTAATGCGATCGGAATTCTTAATCGGAAGCACATCAACATTATTGCGCTTTTAAAGTATTCAAAAAAAAAAAGATTGAAAAAAAAAATCTTTTTACTTTTTCATATGTATGTGAAAAATAAACATAACAGTGAATCACTTTTTTTTCGTAAAAACTTTCACAGCTCATGTTGGTTGAATAAGTAATTTTTGCGCTTGGTTGAACAGTTGGGTGCGAGTACCGAATTTGCAACTTTTTTTTTTTTTTTTGTTTATGGTAAAATTAAAATGAACAATAAGAAAAGAAAGGTGTAGTTTGTCAGGACTGACAAGATGATGCCATTCACATGATCTTAATGACCAAAATGGCAAAAATACGCCCAAAACTTACTTAATGTTTCGTCTAATTCTTGGTTTTCACTTGGTCATTTATTGCTTAAAATATATCATAAATTACAACTTTTGTGTCATTTTTTATCAAACCCATATTTGAAAATCATCTTGTATTGTTCTCCTTCATTGTCAAATGAAGAAAAAAAATAGGCAGTGGAGGAAACCGCTCCGTAAACCATTTCTGGCGTTTTACCCTCATTTTCGAAGAAATATGGGCCGATAACTTTTGCAGCAATAAAACCGCACCAAACTATGCATCTGAATGGATGTAACTGTTACTGATGTATTGCCCTTAAATTTTCAGAGCCCTAAACTCTCCAGTTTTGCCTGTTTACATACACACTTAAATTGAAATGTGCTTCATCCGACATCAAAACATTAGGGCTATTCACAATCTTGAGTATTTGCAAATTAATGCAATTGTAAAAATTTGCCATCAATCGTGAGCGGTCTTTTTCGGTTTACTTTGCAATACTTGTTGCAGAGAAAAAAATTATCGGCTGATAGCTCACTGACTCTTTAATGAATTTTTTATTGAGTTTCTCCCGTTTAATTTGTTTTTTTATTTACATATTTTCCATATCTTTGTTTTTTATTTTTATTTTTTTGACTTTATTTTTTTGACAATCAGCTGTTAGCTTAGAATTCAGTATTGCATATGTATAGTAAATATAAACTATGGGTTTTAAGTGTTGCATATTTACACAAGTGTAGTAAATGCATTTCTGCATATTTTGTTAGTGTAGAGTAAAAATATACTCTACCATTTTACAAATGCTATGATGCAAGACCATTTGCACCTGATTGTGAACAGCCCTATTATTTAAAAAAGAAACAATATAGCGTGTATTCAGTGAAAAAGTGAAACATCTTCTCTATATATATACACTTTCTCTTCTAGAATAAAAATAATTTTAATGAAAGAGACAAAGAGGAAGAGATAGACAGAAAGAAAGAGAGAAAAGGCATTTCAAAAGAAATACAATACAAAATTCCATAAACATATATTCTGTTTAATCAATATTTACACTATAACTGATTAGTGCTTCAATTGAAAATACCGATAACTAATACTGGTTTGTGATAACTTAAATATGAGATATATGTCCATGATTAAAAATTCTCGAGATAACGTGAAAAATTCGCATCTTTTGTAGTTCCGGATTTTGTTGTTGATTCGTTGGGGTTGTTATTTATGTGCAAACCAAATTTTTTGTGAAGAAAATTAGTAAGCGGTATAGAATCATTTGATGCAAAATTTACGTTAAAATCTCCCCCAAGAATTCTATGGATTATATCTTCGCCTTTACGAAGAGGATCAACACCTGCTTGACTGTAAATCATTAGGAAACGATGTATAAAATAGAAGATTAAAGATGGCGGATAAGGTTGAAACCAGAATTTTTTTGTATTTTTACGAATTCGGAGCTGGGGCAAACACTAGGTTAAAATAGGTTGCTGAATCCGAATCCATTGCCGATCCGGTGCCGATATCAGAGTCCAACCAAACCCGTTGTCAGAATATCAAAACTGGTAAGTGGCTAAAAAAAAATCTTTAAATCTCCCTATCTGCCCTCTTGAATTTTAAAATTTTGACATCAGATTCGAATTCAAACATCCCTAAAGCAGTTAGATGATGTTTAAAACTCTTAAAAATATATTTTATTAGGCAGGGTCACCACCTACCTAATGAAAGAATTTAAATTCTGACAAAGAATTCGGATTCAGTGATATTAAAAATATATATTATTAGATGGCAGCCCTATTGTAAAAAAATTACATAATTTTGAAATTCTGACAACGGATTTGTATTCAGTAACCCATTTTTACCTAGTGTTCGCCCCAACACCGAATTAGTAAAAATGGCAGAAAGTAGGTGGCAACCCTATCCGCTACATTGAATTTTAAAATTCTTCCATCAGATTCGAAATCAGCGTCCCTCCTGAAATGTTAGATGATGTTTAAAACTCTTGGTTGATTTTTTAGGTGGCAATCCTGTGGTTAGAATTTAGGTGGCAACCATATCTGCCATATTGAATTTTAAAATTCTACCACCAGATTCCCTAAAGCGACCCCTAAAACTCTCAGAAAATGTTTTAAACTCGTAAAAACATATTATTGGATGGCAAACCCTCTGGTAAAAATTTAAGTGGCAACCCCATCCACCATCTTGAATTTTAAAACTGTGATATCAGAAAATGGATATCTGAATACGGATACACAGTGTGTGTTGAGATTGTGGAGAGAGCACTTCTCCAATTTAATTGCTGGCAACGATTCCACCAATGACGCCCATGGAGAGCGCAGTTCAGTGCCACCAATCAACGATGACGGATTGGATGTACCACCACCTAGCCATGAAGAGGTTGCTATCCAACGACTACTCAAAAACAATAAAGCAGCGGGTGTTGACGGCCTGTCAGCTGAACTGTTTAAAACTGGCGGCGAAGAATTGATAAGGCGCATGCATCAGCTCATCAGCAAAATATGGCCAGCGGAAAGCATGCCCGACGATTGGAATCCCAGCATACTTTGCCCTACACATAAGAAAGGAGACGATTTTAAGATTTTTTTTTAAGCTGCACCTGCCGTAAGGCTTAAGCAACTTGGGTTATCCGAAACCTAGGGTAATAGTTCATGAAACAGACAGCCATGAACTTTGTGTTGTACCACAACACGGACCCGTTTATATTTTAAAACAAGTAAAACATACGGAGCATCCGGTGTGGCAACACGAACATGGAAGCTGCTTCACAAACACAAAGCATCACCCAGTGCCCTGCTGATTAGGAGCATTATTTAATAAATTACATACTGCCCGTAATAGCAGTACCAGTTTAGACTTCTGTAGCGACGTACTTCCATCCATCTACTGGTGGAGACGAGACCTACCCAATATCTTGCATATTAAGACAGATATGCCAGCCCGGTCGTACCATTGCGCGACCCCGCCGGTCAATCTGGACCTGTGTAGCATTCACACAACCACAACCAGTACGAGACTCCCCGAAGGGCCAGCCCACGGCAGTCATCTGGGCAACTCGATCCCGAAAAGGTGCATTCTTATACATGACTGTGCTCAATGAGCACTTAAAGACTAGTCTAACAATTTGCAGTTGCCGACTCAGCTGAAAATTATTGCACATGACCGGTACATACTCTGGAGGACCTTTGCAATTGCCACTCTTACTCTGGCCGTTCGGATTTCAACATCCAGACATAGAGTATTGGCCATTGTTCTCAGGGACTGCCGTGCTCAGTATGAGAACCCTTAGTTATCACAACCAATGTCAATACTTCCCTCAGTGACTGCCGTGCCAGTTTGAGGGTGCGAGTCAAACTCTTGACAAGCAACACTTCGGAAAGCCGAAGAGTTGACACTTTTATGCACGCATGCCAACACTTCACAACCATTTTTTCCAGCCGAATTAAGGTCTCCATACGGTGGATAGATAGGGTCTACCCCATCTGACGGGTAAAGACTGTCCCCGTACTAACAAGTTTTAAGATCAATTGATCGATATACCGAATATGACCTGCTACCAAGATGGGCGCCACCCCGAGCTCTTGGTTGGCCCTATCAGTTTTTACGTTTGCAGGACGTATCCTACAAACAACCCTCCTCCTTTATCCTGGCTTGGGACAGGCAGGCGCAAGCTAGACCTGGCGGAGTTAAGAAAGGAGACCCAACAATCTGCGCAAAATATTGAGATATCAGTCTTATTTCCATCGCATATAAGGTGTTCTCAAGCTTACTGTGTGAAAGATTAAAGCCGATTACAAAAACACTGATTGAACCTTATCAGTGTGGCTTTCGACCTGGAAAATCCACCATAGACCAGATTTTCACGCTACGACAAATCCTGGAGAAAACCCACGAAAACCAAATTAACACTCATCATTTCTTTGTCGATTTTAAAGCTGCGTTCGATAGCCCAACAAGGGATTGCCTATACGCAACAATGTCTGAGTTCGGTATACCTGCAAAGTTGATTAGACTTTGCAGAATGACGTTGAGCAACACACGCAGCTCCGTCAAGGTAGGAAATGACCTCTCCGAAACCTTCAATACCGAAAGAGGTTTCAGGCAAGGCGATCCACTGTCTTGCGTTCTCTTTAACATCATCATGGAGGGGATCGTACGAAAGGCCGGTGTGCATCGTAATGGCACCATTTTCTACAAAGGCGTCCAGCTCCTTGCGTACGCTGATGATATTGATATTGTCGGCAGAACCAAGAGAGATGTTACCGCTGCTTTCACCGCTATCGAAAAGGAATCAGCCAAAGTAGGTTTGACGATAAATGAGGGTAAAACAAAGTATATGCTGTCTACAAATAAGGGAGCGCGGCGTATAGACTTCCAAGTTTCATCCGGCAGCTATAACTTTGAAGTAGTCAAGGAGTTTGTATACCTTGGCACCGCCATAAATAACAACAACGAAGTCAGTCTGGAGATAAAGCGAAGAATAATAATTGCTAATGGGTGCTTCTACGGGCTCAGTAAGCAACTAAGTTCCAGAGCCGTTTCTCAATCGACAAAACTAACACTTATGGCGCTGAGGCACATGGGTAGTTTCGCAAACTGACGCAGCCGCTCTGGGAGTGTTCGAAAGAAAAGTTCTTCGCAAAATCTTCGGTCCTGTTTGAGTCGGCGATAACTATCGCATCCGAATGAACCACGAGCTGCATGAGCTCTACGGAGACATTGACGTAATTCAGCGTATAACTGCAGCGGCTACGTTGGCTGAGACATGTCCATCGTATGGACGACGAAGCTCCAGCGAAAAAGGCGCTCGAGGCGAGGGTCGCTGGTCAACGACGACGAGGGAGACCATGCCTCCAATGGATGGACTAGGCCGAGCAAGCCCTAACCGCACTTGGTGTAATCGATTGAAGAAGGCGCGCGCAAAACAGAGGCGCCTGGCGAGAGCTGATGAGGTCGGCCGAAACCCGGACACGGGTTGTTACGGCCACCTAAGTAAGTAAGTAAGATATCCGATTCGAAATCAAATCCGTTGTCAGAATTTCAAAATTACAAGGATTCGCAAAAATGCAAAAAAAATCGAGGTGGCAATCCTATCCGGCATCTTGAATTTTAAAAACCGAATCTGATTCGAAGCGCGATCCCCTAATACTGCCAACTACGGTGTCTCTTAGGCAACGCTTATATACAAAACGTTTCACTTTTTTGATACATGTTTATAAACAAAAACGTTTCACTTTGTTGTTACATGTTTATAAACATGTATACGTGCTTTTTAAATTTTTCCCTCAATAAAAATTGTCACATCGCCGCCTTAAAAGCTTCACTTCAAAAATAAAGAATACCATTTCGACCTCTAGATGAGAACCTTCCCTTCAGAACTAGTAGAAAAAGCTATATATTATGTGATTTTCATACTGACTAAAAATTGATCACAAACTTTTTTTTGTTCTCTTTTTTCGAACAAATGTCATTCAAATTTTGTACGCTTGATGCACAATTTTTTATCAGCATAACATCAGTAGCTAAATACAGCATCATTATGAAAAGTTTTGATTAAAAATTCTGTCGCGTGTTTTGTTGCACAATCCAGTCAGTCAATCAATCAACTTGAATCAATGAGAGAAAAAAAAATACGCAATCATAAAACGTTGGTGCTTGATTGCTTTGCATTCAATGATTTCCCCAAAGCTGTTTTTAGTTTTTTTTTTTTTTGTTTCGTATTTGTAAACACAGATTTTGTCAATTTGAAAAGATTTTGACATAATTGGAAGCTATAATTTTAGCCACGAGTGTGCAATTAACTCTATAGCGATATTGTTCAATTAATCGCTATTTTGTTTTGTGCTAATTTCCGCCTATTTAAAGCAAGCGATTTATTAAGTGAGGTCAAAACACTCACTAAGTTTTTCAATGTTCATTTTTTTTCAAGGCGAAATGAAAAATTGCATTGTTAATTTTAATGAGTTAAAAGTTAAAGAAAGTGGGAAAAATCTATTTAAAAGTCAGTGACTTGTATTGCGTAAAAGATATTTAATATGGAAACTATTGGCCATTTACGCCTAACAGTTGTTGTTGTTGTGTAAGTTGTATAACTTTGAGTTATGTTATGTCTTATGCGTTGTTCATAAATCATTCTGTTAATATAAGCTTGTATACATATATTTTTATTTAGCACTTAGCTGTTTTAACACGATTTTTAAAAATATTTTTTTCTAAAACGATACTTTGAATATATGTTATCTGTTTATTTTATACTAGCGACAACATTTTATTATTCAATTTAAAAAAAAAACGTTTAAAAATGATGCAAAAAATGTTATGCGTTATTTTTATCATGAGCTCAAGTCGTAACTGCATCATAAACGAGCTCTTTAATGTTTAAACCCAACCTCCCACTCAATCTTTACATTCAACAGCAACTTTTAATCCGTCAGTTGTAGCAATAAAAATATTTTTAACGCTTCCTTTTTTCTTTCTTTTTGTTTTTCTCCAGGTTAAGCTGGTCGATGTCGAGAAGGTGGAATGGTTAAATCGTAGATCGTATAGCGCGATCGGTTTGTTGCTGGGACGTGAGGGACGCGTGCTGCTACGTTGCGATGATGGCCTAGAAGATTGGTTCGAGCTGCTTGAGGTTAGTGTTGAGATCAAAGTTTAATATTCGTTGAGAATTTATTATTATTAGTGATTATTTTTATTTAAAAAAAAAATACGTGATTTAAAAATGGCTTACCTGCTAGTGATGTGGTAAAATCACGTGATAAAGTAACCAAAATATGGTTACTTTTACAATATTAATTGTTGGTAGTGAAATAGAATTTGTGCATACATCATAGAAATCACTCTGAACTATGTACTATATAACAGAAATAAAAAAAAAACTTTTTAACAAAAAAAAAACACGTCTTCAAAATCACTACAAAGTAAAAAATAATTTTAAATTACTTTCCCTATTAATTTCTTGGTAAAATTTGAAAATTAATTTTTTATATATATATTATTATACTGGAAATCTTATTATTATATATCATAAATATATTAATTTCCTTATGAATAAAAAGTCTTTAAAGTCGGAACTAATATAAAAAGACTTTTAAAAAATTAACGCTGTCGATCACTGAACACAAAAAGTTTAAAATAATGCAGGGATGGTAAAAAGATCATGATGATTGTGTGGCAAAGATTAGCGCCGACTTCAAAGCATTTATATTCATAAAAAAATTAATATATTTATGATAATAAAACAAATTCGAAAAAATGTAAATAATAAGATTTCCAATATAATAATATGCTTAAATAAATTATCAAATTTGACCAAGAAATTAATAGGAAAAATAATTTCTCAGAAAACTAGTTTTTTCTTCATAGTAATTTTGAAGTCGTTTTTTTTTTTTTTTTGTTAAAAAGTTTTTATTTCTTCCCTTTTAGATTATATGATAAATTTTCGAATAATGTGTAAGTGTATTTAAGTACCCTAGTGTCAATATTATTCGAGATACATTGCTTTTCCTTATTTTGGCACGCCCTTTGGAGAATTCCGCCACGATGCTTGTACCGAATTTCTTTGTGTCAATATTAACTGAGCTACAGTGTTTTTCTAATAGTGACACGCCCTTTGTCGAATTCCGTCCACTTTCTTCACCATGTTTTTAATAATTCTACCCATTCTTGTAACGAATTCTTTTACCCTAGAGTCAATATTACTCGAGATACAGTATTTTCCTAGTATTGTCACGCCCTAGTTGTTAAAAAACGCCCACTTTCTTGGCCATAATTTGTAATAATTGTGCCTATCTCTTTATAAAACTTCAATGCCCTAGTGCTAATACTTTTCGAGATACAGGGTTTTATAATATTACCACGTCCTTTGTCGAATAACGCCCACTTTCTTGCCCGCAATTTGTAATAATTGTGCCTACACCTGTACTAAATTTCCATACCCTAGTTTCAATATAATTCGAAAAACAGGGTTTTTCTAATAGTGACACGCCCATTTGTCGAACACCATCCACTTTTTAAATGGGCACCTCCGTGTGCTCATGGTCTCTATCTGTTCACAGAAAAATTCACAGAACCTTCCTTTTTGAAGTTGGTTACAGGCAGTTATTAGATTTAAATCAGCACCGCTGCCATGTAGGCTAAATTTGTTCGGTGTAAAGACCTAGGGTAAATAGTTCATGGAACAGACAACCAGCACATAAAGTGTAATACCGTAAAACCCGGACCTGTTTATGCAATACAGCCTAAGGTTGCGAACATAGTGAACGTCAGTTAAGACAGGCAGGCAGATCAGATCAGAAGACACATTAGAGCAAAAGAGTTGGATGACTTGGTTTCTTTATTGTTCCAATGTGAAAATCTTATCTGCCTGCCTGTCTAAACCGGCGTTCACCATGGTCGTAACCAAAGGTCAGGATCTGAAATCCATCACCAGAAACGATGGGTGCCTAATATCACCAACTCCACCTGCAGAGTTGGGTCAAGGATTATGTGTCTATTTAAAGTTTCTTTGCCGTGGATAGATAAGGCCATCCCCATAATGACAGGTTTGAGTATCCCCGTGCTAACAAGTTCTTATTAGACAGTTGATATTCCATTCACAGGCGATTTCGAAAATGATATAGCATTTTCATCTGCTTGAGAATGGCCGCACGCCGGGCTCTAAGGTACGCCCTTTATTTTTACGTGGATAGACTAGTGCATGCAAGCGTGTTTCATCTCTAGGCATCCTACCCACAACCATCTTCCTTTATCCTGGCTTTGGACAGGCAGGCTCGCATCAAAGATACTCACCAAGCGGAGTTGAAGCTGGTTACAAAATACAAATAACCAAAATATTAACCATTTTTAAGCATTTTTAAAATATCAAGGTCGACCTTCAACCTATCAGGGCCGTGTCGTGCCTAATCAAAAGTAACTGAGAAGTTCTCTTATCATGTCTCTGATTACAAAAATCGGATATTTATTCCTTAGTTTTTGAACAAAGCATCCAATTTAAAGCAAAATTATAATATTGAAAACCTAAAGAAAATACTAAAAGCTAATATTATTTTTTTTCTTTATACTTGGATACTTATATTTCGCAACATATTATAGCTTGTCTCAAATCCGTTGGCAAGTCAAATACGATTTATATGTACTGAAAATTTTTACAGTTGGAAAGTACCATAAAACGAATCTTTTAAACACTTCACAGACACTAAAAATTTGCCAACTGATTTGGGACAAGCTATAACATTTCTTTCATCATCATCATCATCGTTTCCTCGAGCTCCTAGGCGGAGCATAGGGCCTCAAAATTTCTTTCGTTATGTTAATATTTTTGATTAGATTTCACTTCTCTGCAGACAATGGTAAGCCGCAGCGAATTAAAATGTAAAGCTTCTTAAGAACGTCAGCCGTTCAGACTCGGCATAAAACTTGTACGGTCTGTCCCAGAAAAAAATCCTTTGGTTTTTTCATATAGCACGAAAACCTATAATTTTTTGTTAAAAATTCTGTCTATTTATTATAAAAGGAGCATTGTAAAATAAACCTACATTTGAGTTGCACTCAAAAAAATACACTTAAAAAAAATTTGTTAAATTTTTTTTGTTAAAGTCCCCCATTCTGTGACGTATACGTATGTTCGACGCCATTTACTTATGTCAAAATATTTTGATGCTTTTCGCATTTTGATTAGTCTTTTAAAAATTTATTTTCGTTAAAATCCAATATCTTTCGATTGGCCGAAGTTCTGGGCAGTTCGGAGGATTTGCACCACGGTTTAGGTACCACGGTGACATTGTTGGATTGTTACCAATCCACTGTTCTATGAGGATAGTGAGCTTTTGCCAAGTCTGACAACAATAGTACTGAACCTTGATGCTGACGTATAAAAAAAGCAGTATACGCATGTCCAGACACTGTCTGATATAAATTTTGGTATTGTGCTCTCTGTCACAAATTCCTTATTTCGAAGGTCACATTTACAAATGACCTACCAAAATATTTCTTTGAAAATTTCGTATGCTTTTGTGTTGTAAATTGAACTGAATTGAATTGAATTGTTGTAAATTGAACCCGTTGAACAGTTGATATCAATGTTCCCGCTTTTGCCGCTACATCTCGTACCGAAGTGCCTCGATACCAAAGTGCCTCGACAGCCGCTTAACTTTTTGAGCCACCCCTTGGTTCGCAAAACAGATTTTTCTACCTGACCCTGGTTCCTTGATAAGGGAGTAGCCTCTTTGTATCGTTGCCCTTTCGACAGATTTTACGCACACGCCGATTTCCTGAATGACCTTTTTGTGCCTGGTGTTGGGATTTGCAATAATTTGCTCTCCTCTTCTATTCTTATTAAGAAGACGCCTTTTCATTTGATCAAATAGTTCACTAATGATTATTATTTTTAGAATCTGCAATATTTTTTGCAAGAGTTAATACTTTTTTATAAATAGACTGAAAAACAGTTGTTAATTATTTGTGTACAAAAATTTAATGAGACGCATGACACAAATTGATCAATATGTTCAAAGTGGCGTAGTGGGTAGAGTGTGTGACTTACGCCAGAGAACCTAGGTTCGAATTCTCCATCTGATACAGAAAATTTTTTCAATTGAATTAATTTTTCTGTTCGGCCGTCTCCTCTCTGCAGACAATGGCCAAACCTCAGAGAGTAAAAACTACCATGAAAAGCTTTTTGAGAACATAAGCCGTTCGGAGTCCGGTATAAAGTTGGTAGGTCCAGTTCTCGATCATTCGAACATTTCATATCACACACAACACAATTGATCATAAGAAGCTCGGTCAAAGGCCTTTCAAGGGCTGAGATAGCCATTTCGTTTTTTAGTCAAAGTTCTTTAAGGGTTAAAATGGCCAAATCGTTTTTTATATTAATTTGCATTTGAAATTTAAAAATAACTTCAAAGTTGACCGGTAACTTACTTAAAAAACCGGATACTAATTGAAATACCGAATACCAGATACCGGTTTTATTATTTGTTCTTACTAACTTATTAAGAATAATCTTTGTATTCTTTAAATTGTTTTATACACAATTTTTATAATTGAACATATTATTTCTTACAGGAATGCACTCTTACCTCCAAGGAACGCCGGCGTGCTCTCAAAATAGCACAAGGTCCTCGTTCACGTGCCTCCCTGGCAGCACCCGTTTCGCACGCCTCACTGCAGACGCATCACTTCGGTCTGGGCGGCACCTACTCCAGCGCACTGGATGACTGGTTGCTAACCAATGGCAGCGGTATTGGTGGACGTCATAAAATTGGTGCCGGCAGCATTAGTGGCAACAATCCGTTCTTGTTTTCCGATTCGGTACCCGATCTAAGCGCCTTGAACAATGAAAATCATAACAATCACATCAGCGGTATTTCGACCAATCATTCCACCCCACAAAAGATACCATATTCATCAGCGGTTGCCGGTAATGGAAATTTGAACATGAGTCGTTACTCAAACGGTTACTCGTCGCAGAATAGTTCGTTTTCGAATGGTTTATATGGCTCACCACGGCGCATTTTCATCAACAGCAGTTTTGGTTCAAATCATGTGGTTGACGAAGAGGCCGAAGATGGTGAGGTACAGTTGAGACGTCCACGTATTTTCCGCAATAATAATATGGAAAATGGTAACGAATTGGATCGTGATTGGATGTATAGAAAGCCGCGAGCACCAACCGATATGCGGCATTCGGGTGAGTTGCAATACGAAGCACAGTATATCCGATAACTAAAATATTTGTTTAGATGAGAAAACTTTTGTGGTTCGAACTGAATTTTGTTTTGTTATGTTGAAGTTTTCCAAAATGTGTATTTATGTGATTGCAATTTTGTAAAATCAGAAATGAAAACTCCAACATTGACAAAACACTTCTCCTCTTTAGACTGACTCTTTATTTGTTATTTTTACATTTTATTTACAGCTTGCAACATTTTCTCATTATTTTCCTTCCCCTTTCAGTTCAACCAATGCTTCCCGTCAACAACCCCAGCCAGAACAACACCCAGTCATCGAACACTAACACCATCACTACCGATCTAGACTACTCCGCCCATGACAGCGGTCTCGATACACCACCCTCCACTCATCGTCCGTCCTCATATCGCGAAGTTGTTCACGCCTCGCCACGCGATTCTACCGAAACCACAGTCAGTTCTTCGCGCGGCACGCTGCTGAATTCACCTGGCGGCAGCTTTCGCGCCAAACACTTAAATCATGTAACCAATCTTAATCAAGTCAACGCCTTGCATGGCTCGCGTTACAGCGTTCAGGAGCGCATACTGAAGATACGCAACGAGGAGGATCGCTGCGCTTCCATTAAGTCCGCCAATAGGCTGAATCAAAACGAACTCTACGATCCGAATCAAAATCGCTACTACAAGAATGGCAACAATCAATCGAGTCAGGCACACACGCCCCAGCATACACCACAAAAGCTGCATCCACATCATGCTGCAGCAAATGCTAGCAACAATAATTCTGGCAATGGCAGCGGTACTTTAAACGGTAATACCAACCAGAGCTTTGTTCCGAACGGTTCAGCAATCTTTCGCGAACGTTATCAACACCCTGCTTTGACAGCGATCATTAACGAAGCGCAGGGCTTAAAGTTTAGAGGTAGGGGGATAGATTGTTCGAGTCGTTAGCTCGAAGAGTATCCCGATAAATTTAATTATTTTAATTTTGATTGTTGTGATTTTTATTAATTTCACCTGCTACACCTATTATGGCCACCTTTTTTTAACGAAGCATGTTCTTGTCATTGTAAATAATCAAGTATCGTTAAGTTACACAGAGAAAAAAAAATATAGGCAATTATAGAAAAAATTAGAATGAGAAATTTGGAAAGTTTGAAAACTATGCGGAAGAAGAAATCAACTTGAGACAGGCCTGTAGCCAAGGGAATTTTTGGGGTGCTAACCCCCTTCCCCCATAAGGTGCAGAAAGTATGAAAAAAATACAGATTAAAATCCGACCCTTTTTTAAGAAAAACTAAGAAAATTATGTAAATTTACTTGAAGATGCAAGAGTTTGAACACATTTTTAAGAAATTTCGCTTAACCCTCCGACAGTTCTGAACTTCACGGCCGTGTGAAAAGGTCCCTACGGACCTTTTTTGTAATGTTTTTTTCATATAAAAAAATTTTTTTTTTAATTTTTTTGTGTTTTTATTGCTTATAACTAAATTCTACATACAAAAATAATTTTTTAAATTTTTTTAATTTTTTTTTTTTTTTTTGCTTGAATTTTCTTAAGACTATTATAAAAAAGTTTAACAATTATTGTTGTTGAGCGTGTACTTCTTGTCCCCCGCCCTGTGCGCAAGTGTTGCAGCGATGTAAAAGTGTGCTATGTTCTCCGCAAACAGCGTTGCCGCAGCCGAAGCAGTGTGCCCGCGTTTTCCGCTGCCGCCCGTACTCAGAACGGCAAAGGCGACATGACGGTCTACTTGACCTAGTCGCAAACGACGGTGCATTGCCTTCCATCGGTCTTGGTAATACCTGAAATGAAAAGAAAAATAAAAAACAAATAAATATATATTCTATTCTTGAATTTGAAGATGTTTTTCTTACCCTGACATCGAATGCTTCCATCGCATTGCGTATCCTTGGATATGAGGTTATATGGTTGTTCAGGGCACGTTCTTCGATATTTGGTGTGGCCAATTGTTTCGTTAGCAGTAACAAGAACGACCGCCGTCTGTCACTCCTTTTTATAGGCTTCATTTCGTTATAAATCGTAAAAGCAGCAAATGCAGCGACGTCCAGCATATTATAAAACATGGCCAACGGCCATCGTTGTGGTGCTCTTTTGCAGCTGTAAGTGCCTAGCATTTGGTCCATGGTATCAACGCCGCATTTGTTGGCGTTGTAATCTAATATGGCATAGGGCTTCCGCTTCTCGGTTTGCTCGTCAACGAGGCAGGTGTAGTGCATTGTGGAGAGCACGTTCACCACTTTATTTTTTTCGGCACGTATGAGCATAACGCTATATCCCTTCGTTGAACCCAAATAATGTACTATTGATGGTGCGCTTCGGGTTCTTCTTGAACTCCTGTGGAATGAATGTTTTGTTGTAGCGCACTGTACCAACATATGCGGTCTTCCTCCTCAACAAAATACGTGCCAAGTCAAGAGTGGTAAAGAAATTATCCGCGTATATAGTACGGCCAGCATCTAAATATTTTTCCACAAGATCCAGCACTACGTTCTGCCCTTGGTTTATCTCCCGTTGTACTACGTTGTACAAAAAAATACTAAGAACAAAATACTAAGAACAAAAAATTCTAAGAACTGGTTTATTGCTAGTAGTATAAAATTAGAATATTGTGCCTTTCCTTGAAAGCAATAAAGTTCATGTCTTCGAATTTTTCTTAGAATTTTTTGTTTTTACCATCATCCCTAATGTCTTTGAGTTTAGGTCTTTGTGTTCAGAACAAGTAAATTATGTGTTGAAACAATAAAAAAATTATAATGATGCCCAAAAACATGCATTTATTAGTGAAATTCAGTACAAGGTTCATACGGACCTATTCACACGTCCGCGTACTTTTCTCACTAAAACCTCAATAACTCCTAAAGTAATGATCCGATCGGCTTGATTTTTTTTCCAAAAGATGCGCAACAAAATACTCTTGGAACATATACTCTTGGAGTATCTTTGGGGGGGTTGTAGTGGCCGAAGTAGGAGTAATTTCAGTTTGAAAAGGCAAAAAGGTCCCTAGGGACCTTCTCACTCATCGGAGGGTTAATAAATGAAAAATTTGCTGGTCAAATGCAAGATTTACTTTACTTAAAGTCACAATCATTTGAATTTAACTGCAAGAAGTTTTAATACAAAAGAACAATTTTCAGTTATAGATTTCGATGCTCAAAAAGTCCCCGATATTCGAAAAAAAACATTAGAAATTATACCTCGAACGAATATAATTTTATAAATTGTAGAAAATGAGTTTAACATTTTGTATGCAAGCTTATCTATCTAAGCTTATTGGAACCAGAACCTTTGAGAAAGCATTCGTTGGAATTTTTTTAAATTTTGAAAAGTTGTAGAATGCAAACAGTACATAAACCACGAAATTTAATACATTCAGCCATATCATGAAAAAAACTTCGCCGGAATTAAGAAAGAAAATATTCGTATTAACAAAGCTCACAGAAATTTCAAAAAATTTTAACAGAAATAATTGCATTTGTCGTCAATTTTTAAGATTACAAGAAAAAAAAATCTTTAAAAGCATTATCCCCTGTCTTAAAAATTACAGTTCCCGTTTTCAATTCCGGGGGAAATTTCATTCATAATAAGTCTGATTATGGGAAATTCGCGAAGCGGATAACTAAAAAGTTGCCCATTCTATTCTGTTGCTTTCTTGGTAAGTTAGACGTCTTAACTCTTCAAATTGGCACAATTATTTTGCTCTATGCGAAGTCTTTTCCGAATTAGAGGCTTCGAAAAATTACATAAAATCTAAATATGTTGTTTCGAAAAAAAATTTCTCAATAAATAGATAATTTTAAAACATTTTACAGTCTATAGGGGATTTGATGATTTTCAATCATGTTGTCTAGTTTTCGCAAGAAAATTAACAATTACATTTTCTTAAATTTTCGCATTTTTAAAAACATTTTTTATGTTCAAAAATTAAAAAAAAATTTTGAAATTCAAAAAATTTTATTTCTAATTTTTGTTTTTAAATTTTGTATTTTGCAAATAATTTCAATTTAAATCCACGATTGAGTAAATTCTTAAATATCCAAAAAAAAAAATACTGTTTAGTTCTTTTTATAAAAATTTATGCAGCTGAGCAATGGTTTTAAAAAAAAGTCATATTTTGGGCTCTCAGAACTTACACCCGATGAACTTACGCCTGAAAAAAGAAATGGCATAAAAGCCTGCAATTTTTGAAGCACTAAATGGTGAAAAAACGCCCCCATTTGGAATGGCAATTGAGCCCGAAAGAAGGAAATAACTCCCGAACGGTTGTAAAATAAAGCCCGGAAGGAAATGTTAATAGCGCCTGAAATTTTCAGCAGTTTTTCGGGCTTTATTTTCAAATTATTCGGGCATAATTTCCGTGATTCAGATCCAATGAGAGATTATCAAAATATAAATGAACGGATTTGAGTAGTAAATTAATGTTACCCTGTGAAAATATCTGCAAAGATTTCCTTCATTCTATTTGTTTTTGATGTTATTCCATGAACAAAGGGTCCATGGGCATTATGTAAGTTCCAAATTGTGTTTTTTTTTTTGTGAGAATATTTGCATTTTTTGCCTTATTACGAAATGTTATTTTTTAAATTCTGTACACAAATCTGGGCAAAACGTTTTATTATTACGAATTTGATATTTCTTAACTTTTTGGTAAACAAAAATTTGGGCGTTTTTCTATATTTTAATTTGGCAAAAAGGCCATATCTTTTTTTTTTTGGTCCAAAATACCGGGTTTTTTTTCGGTGTTCAAATATATATGGAATATATGGAAATATATGGAAAAAGGTTCTGAAATTTATTGGCACAAGCACCTGAAAAATGACATAATCGCCAGAAATCTCGACTATTTTTTTTTTAGGAATTAATAACCGATTTTGTATGGAAAATTTCGGGCTTTTTTGTCATTTTTCTTTTGCCGTATGTTCATCAGGCGTTAACTCTAAGATATTCATCAGGCGTGTTGATTCTATGCAAAGACTAGTTTTCGAATTAAGGGTTTTGTAAAATCATCTAAAAATTTAATATGACTTTTATCGGAGACGATTCCTTTGCTCAAAAATTTTATAAAAAGAAATTACACAGTGATTATTATTGGGAATTGCATGATTTTTACAGTTATGTCATACATTTTTTTGAGAAAATATAACAGTTCAGATTTTAAACTTCGGCATTTTTAAAATTATTTTTTTATTATATCGAAAAATTAAGAAAAAAATGTTGAAGTTTAAAAAATTTAATTTCAAAATATTTTCAAATATTTCCTTTTGAGTATTGTTTAAACCGCCGAAATCGTTTTCGAGAAAAGTAATATTTTGGCTTTTTACAATAACTCCAACTGGGCTACACACAGGTCCAAATAAAGACTCATGAATATTGACGGGTAACGAAAAAATTTGCATTAAAAGTTTCCAAAACGTGCTAGAGCCTTATCTGAAAAACGAAAACTTCTTTTTCCGATTCCGCGTGAAAAATTATTCATGATATAAATAAAACTCAACAAGAATTAGACAGGGTCAATATCTGCAGGGTCCCAAGTTATCGCGACGTAGATGGTAACAAAATTGCAGGCAGATTGGTTAGTAAGGATTCTGTTCTGGATCTGTAATATAGAGACGATATATCTAGAGAAAATATATAAACTTTTTTTGGTTCAATAGAAGCGACCGTGAGTTAACTCTGTACTAAACTCTGCGAAAAAAATAATTAAATCCCTACGAACAATGAGTAAAACTGAAACCCGAATCTTAATAGAGGTCCCTTCGGGACACTATACTATTTCCACAATGGCTTCAAGAGTGGGTATACCACAAGAAAAATTTTATAGTTGCTGTGAAGGTGTCAAAGAAATAGAAACCATCTACTATGTAAATGCATTAATCTCCAACAACTCCGACTTTGCCATATCTGAAGTAGACTTTACAGAGCTCATAAATGTCCTGTTGATTGACTTATTTAAACTCATACGGAGAACCGTCTGCTTTAATCAACCCTGCTCCAACTGATTAGGTATATTCCCTAGTTAGTTCCGTGCCCGCAACCTTAGGTTGTTCGTTTATTAGGGTAGAAACGCATGACAAATGTTCACTCAGTTGTAAGAAAAAACACTGTAAGAAATAAATTTATTGATCCATTGTCCTTTTCCATATGCCTCTAAAATAAATATGAACAAAATTTAATTTTTTTTTAACTTTTTTCTTCTCTTTTGTTTTCTTGCATGCTGCACTTAATCACAAACCAAAATATTAATAAACAAATCTATACAAAAAAAACAAAAAAAAAAAAATAAAATACAACTCTGAACAATATTTGCACACGAAGACGCATGAACTCAAAGCAAGTGGTGTTTGATTTACATATATATAAAAATTATTAAAGATATAGCCAGCAAACCAAAAAAATGCCGATATTACAATGAAATAAATTGATTTAAGACTTAAGTGATTGCATTATCGCGACGATATTATCAATTAAAACTAGGAATGCATCATGTGAAGTTGATAAATTGTATTTGAAATAAAGCATAGATTATTTGAAATTAAAAATTTCATCTGAAATTCGATGATTTTTCAATCAATGATTCAAATCGAATTGTTGATGATTTATGTTTTTAAGTAAAATTTCTGTATTTCAAATGATTATTTCTGAATAACACTTGAAAATGATAAATGTTGAATGCTGAATTTAAAAAAAAAAAAACTCAATATTGTTGTTCTAAATTGTTTTATAGCCATGTAAACTATATTTTTTTATTCAAAATATCGTTTCGATACCGAATTCCTCAAGTTAAGGTTTGCTGGTTATATCTTTATATATATAATCATGAGGAAAATGTGTAAGCCGTTATATGAAATTTACTTACTAACTGTAAATTAATTGTTTACTTACATGTTTGACAGATCGTTCATACTCGGACTGTCAACAGTTGCCGCCACGTCGCTCGAACAACAACAATCCATCGCCTTTAACGCCAAGACGCAATAATGCACCACATTTCGGCACACCTACTCGAGTATAGCGTTTAAAGATCTAAGAGCTGTGCTGCTGTGTTGAACAATCCTGAACAACCTAAACTAGACTCTTATTCAAAAATCATTTAAAATTTGAAAAAAATATCCTATTTTTCTAATTGAAATTACATTGAATTATCCGTTATTTTTTTACTATTATTTAACTTTTTTTTATGTAAAAGTAAATATGAATTAGTTTTGTAGCGAAAATTGAAATAAAACAGATTTCACCTTGTTTCTTAAAACTATTTTTAATATTGATAGAAATAAATTATGCAGAAAAACTGTCCCACGATATACGTACATATAAACAATACTTAGAATAAACTCAAAAAATGTAAAAAGTTTGAAAACTTATGTATGTAAAAGATAATTGAAAACTTAGATAAAAACATCTTAAAAATTGCTGTAAAAAAAATTAAACATTTTTACTTTTTATTAATATTTTTAGGATAGCATGCTTAAAACAAATCGAATTAAATAAAAAAAAAAATTTTTAAAAAAAAGCTAAAAATTTACAAATTTTAGCATAATGATTTAACGCAAAGTAGCTTTCAGAAAAAAAGCTTTTTCTTAATTGAATTTATATTTATAGAAAATATTTATAAAATAAATAATTGCAGTATATTAAACAAAAAATGCTCAGTGTAAAAAAGCTGTAAAAGCTGCATTGAAAACTTTAATAAGCAGGGTGTTTCAAAAGAAATTTTTTATCACTTATGCACAGCTCACTAAAAGTTGGCATTGGTAATAATATAAATTAAAATTGCGTTGAAAAGATCTGTATGCAGGGTGATTCAAAGAAAATTTTAAAACTTAGTCTGAAAAAACTAGTTTAAAGTTTTTTTTGCCTTAAATGTTGATTTGAATGTAAACACAATTTTCTATAATACTCTTAAGAGAATATATGTATATAAAGCGCAAATTTTTATTATAAGCAAAGTGATTTATATGTAAAACTAATTTAACTGAAATTTATAGAATTTCTTAAGCTAGATAAAAAAGTTAGGTTGAAAACTTTATCAACAATAGTAAAACGTAAAATATTACACATTATTGGATTAGCTGTACTTTTATCGAAGTTTAATAAACTAACTCTAAATCTTAAAAAAAAAATCACAAGCAAACAATTCAGCGATTCTTATTTTTGAATAAATCGTTTTTATGAAATAGTTGTTATTTTGGAAAAAGTAAATACTGGGAATGAAAGGCTGCTGCAGATATCATTTATTAAAGTAAAATTTAAGTGTTATCCATCAAAATGTTTTTTTTATAAAATGCGGAATTTAGGGTACCTTTATAGTTCCCCAAATACAAATAAGTCATCATATTTTTCAATTCAAGAGCAGACTACGAACAACTCTGGTTTTCATATTTTTTTAATATAAAATTTTTAACTTACCACAACTTCAATTCAAAACCTAATTGTTCAACTATGTATGATAAAGAAAGGTTTTAATTACCATTCTTCTACCATTCTACCATTCATCGAAACAGAAAAACTAGAAACTGTTGGTTAAAGGCTTGAACATTTTTGTAATGCCGTTTTTCTATTCCTTTGTTGAAGAACATAAGGTAAACATTTAAATTTCTTACTTTTTTTATTATATAATAAAGTTTTAGTTTTCAAAGAGACCAAAAAAAAAGAATTAAAATACCGTACATAAATAATATATTAATTTATTGTTTTGAAAACCATTGTAGGCTTTGCCGTTTTAAAATTAAACTAAATTTTTAATTTTTGGTTTAAAAAACCAAATAAACATAATTAAAGAGGCCGATAAAATCAATAAATTAATTTATTGTTTATATCTGGAGACTGAAAGGTTATTAAGAAGTTAACAAATTTTTTTTTTTAAGATAAAGTAAAGTTTTATATTTTTGTGTCCAAAATACTCTGACCCTTATTTTGATTCTAGTTTTTAATTATATTTTCATAAAATTTGTTAAAAATTTATTTGTTAACAAAATAAGCGAAGTGAAGCATAAAGTTTATGTTATTTCTTTAGTTTATCTATTCTATTCAATTTTCAATTTCAATTTTGAAGATTATCACGTTACGTAGATGAAGAGTTATGTTTGTGAAGCTTTTAACTGTTTAAATACAACTTTATTTCATAAAATAGTTTTTAATTTAGTTCAAAACAAAAACATTTACGTATCTATAAACTTCCGAAGAATATAAAATATCTAAAATCAATTATAATGCTTTCATAGAGAAAATTTGATTAGAACGCCATTAGATTTAATTGAATTTTGTGATTATTATATAATAGAAAAATTGTTTTCCAATTTCAACAGCGAATTTGTTAAATGTTCACCTTAATTTTTTCCTTTTTTTTAAATGTAAAAAACTTTGACGTCTAAAGCATTGTGCAATAGCGTAATGTACACTATCGAACATTATTAGCAAGCATTAACATAAAAAAATGATAAAATTTTGCTTTTATTTGAAGCATAAATCGTATGAATAGATAACTCGTAGCTTAATATATGAAATAACACATAGGAGCAAAACCCAAACATACACAGTAACTTTATAAATACTGAATATTTAGTTGAAACTTATTAACTATTAAGACGACAATGTAATTAAGCAGTAATATTGTAATTTTGGCAGTATAACTAAGAACTATTATGATATGAATTATAATGATAATTTGATGAATATATAAATAAAATTTTTACCTAGAAAGAAATAGTTGTGGTTTATTTTTATAAAATTAATGTGTAAAGGTTGGATTATCTTGAGTGCCAATGTAATATCGGGAAATAATTGCTCAATAAAGCTTTATTGATGAAATTTAAACACTTTCCATTGATTGGAGGGCCTTTAATAGTGCCGTATTTTCAAGAGGAAAAAAATCCATATCTGTGTTGAATCGAGGTACTGCAAACTCTTAAGGGATATTTTTTATTCGAAAGGTTTTGGAATTTTTTTAAAGGAAATTTATTTAAAATATTTTAAAACCCATTTGCTCACTTAAGTATGTACTTAAACGAGTATTCAGAAAATTATTTCTGAGCCTTTTATCTGCCTCTTTTAGTATGGTAGAGATTAAATGTCATTTTTTGAGTCCCAATCGGTTGCCAGCATATCCCAACTTTTGAAACTGATATTAAAACAAAGACTGATATTACATATTTTTATACCCGAACGCGTACTACGTACGCCAAGAAGGAGGTTTGGCAGGTATAGAAATATATATATATTTTTATCAGCATCACCACCTGAGTCGATTTCCGTGTGTCCGTCTGTCTGTCCATCTTTCGACACGATTAAAGCCGTAATTTTAAAGCTATCGTGATGAAATTCAAAATATAAGTTTATTTTTAAGATCAATTGCGAAAATGGGCAAATCGAATGAAAACCACTCCTACCTCCCATACAAAGTATTTTCAAGTATTTAAAAAAATATCTTGAAATTTTGCACATAGGCTTTGATATTTAATATAAACCAACACTATGATATTTGGCAAAATCGGATGAAAGCCATGACTACCTCCCATACAAATTGACTTTAAATTAAACACAAAATCTGTTAAAAAATTGCAAACATTAAAGAAATGTCTTAAAATTTTGCACATAAGCTTTGATATTTAATTATAAACCATCTCTATTATATTTGGCAAAATCGGATCAAAACCACGCCTATCTCCATACAAAGTGACGTCATCAAAATACGAGAACTTTCTTTCATATTTCAAACTGAATGTCATCGTGTTTGTCGTGGCTAAAGACTTCTAATATACATCAATATGGCCACGGGTGTGCATTTTAACTTCGATACCCTGCCGAAGCTCCATTCCTAACTAGTTTTAAATTAATTAAAAAAAAAAGACAAAAACGTCCCGATCTTCTTCCATTAGGGCTCTCTAATAAATAGAATTTTCGATTTTAAAAGATGAAAGTGATCAATCTTACAGAAAATACTTTATTAAAGAGAACTATGAAATTTCAGCTGATAACCGTTTTCTAAAATGCTGTTTCGAGAAAACGCTTTTAAGGCTTTAAGCACACATTTTTGAATATATATTTATTATACTAATGTATAATAATAAAATTGGATATTCATATTTATTTATGGAAAATACCAGTTTCACCAACATAATAAATTAATATTGGGTCGTGCATCGCCCATAAAAACTTCAAATCTGGATTCGACACTCCATATGGCTGAATGCCGTTGTCATAAAATTCAGTTCTTGTGATTCTTCGCCCATGCAAATCGCTTAATTTTGTTATTTTCAGTCAAAAATTGCTTGCTTTTTTGACTGTCAAAGAAATCGGTTGAACAAACTGGCTGTAAAAACATTTTCTGTGTCTTACCTTGTATGACTTAAAAT
The DNA here is from genome assembly GCA_914767935.1 of Coremacera marginata. NCBI lineage: Eukaryota > Metazoa > Arthropoda > Insecta > Diptera > Sciomyzidae > Coremacera > Coremacera marginata. The sequence continues at coordinate 176,408,564 of OU612045.1, read as the reverse complement.
AAAGTTTTTTCAAAGTTCAATTCGTGGTTAATCTAGAAATCGTTCTGATACATGCTTCAGACCCTAATTGAAAGATTTCATCCATATCGCTTTTACGATTAGCAATTGTTATTCGCTTTAGTGCCACAATATTAGCTGGAACAAAGCCAGATTTGTTTTTTTTTTTTGCCTTTCCTGTTCTTTTACTGGATTGACCATGTGTTTTAGTACATTTAGGAACATTCAACACTTCACTGACATTTTTGAGTTTTTTGCCTTTTTTATGAAACTGAATTATTATATTTCGATCATGATCGGATAATGCTTTACCGCGAGCAGTTTTGGCAGTAACTCATTGCAAAAAATGACAAATGCAAATGTTTCAATACCGTTTAGCATGTACAAAACATGAAATGGAACAAAAACAAAATTTATAGTAATTAAACATTTAAATTTGTTATGCAAAAATAGTAATAACAAACATGTGATTCCATGATCAATTGAACATTATTTCTCTCAGGCGGCGTTACTAACATTTTATGATATAATCTTTGCACTCGTTATTTTCTTTTTTATGGTTATTGTTTGGAAATTAATGCAACTTAAGAAAACCAAAAATATTTGACAATAACGCAGCATAAAATTTAATTTAAGGTTGGAACTTTGATATTAAGAGAAATATTTAAAGTATGTAACTTTATTGCACATGCGTAGCATATATACTTTAAGCCACCTCACGAAAAAAAGTTGTTTGGGTGGGTTTGAAATAACCCCTAAAAATCGAGTTTTTTATAAATATATTGGCTGGTGTGGTAGTTAAAAACCAAACGGTTAGAAATAATAGTAATATAAAAGTTCTTCCAATTTGAATCAATAATTATTAAATTTTTGCAGTCGGGCCAAAGATATTTCGGACTTACAATAATTTTTCTAACTTCTTTTTATATTATTTTTAATAAAATTCAAATTGAATTTTTTTTTTTTTGGGTTGTTACTGATAGTCGAATAAATTGTCTATTAAATGTAAACAATAATGTAAGTTGAAGAATTAAATTAACACTATTTGTGACAATGCATCATCAATTAAATGCACACGACTTATTTCTTCGTTGAACGAACATTTTGACAAGGAGATATGATTCTTTATAAAACAGCAGCAAATTCATGATTTTTTAAAACCTAGGACATATTTCTAAAAATATACGATTTTATTTCGTTCGATCATCCTGCAATTTGTACATCGCGGGTGAGTTCACTTTAACGCAAACTTTTTCTCGAGAGTATGTTCAATAAAGGCCATAAAACTTAACGGTAAGAAAATGGTTCTCATCCGGGAGTTATTCGAAGCTTCTGTGGTGGAAATTCCTGCAAAAGAAAGTTTTTGCAGTTAAATCCATGGCAACGCTTAAATTGCTTCAATCGGCTGATGGTTAAATATAAAAGTAGTGCAGCTTTTAAACTTGAATGTTTCTTTTTCATCCCCCAGATGAGTGTAGTTTTTTTTCGTGTTTTTTCTGCTGTTTATGTATTTATTTTTATGCGAAATTTCGACACACAATTCCACATACATTGGAGGAGTAGAAAGACTATTTCGGCAGAGCAATGAGATTAAATTCGAGAACTGTCAGAACGGAGCAGGACCAAAAAAGCAGCAGTAAAGAAAAAAGGATATCAACGCATAGACAGCAATCAAGCAGTACAGAAAATTCAAGTGCGAAAAAATAACATTAAACACAGATTAAATTGAAAATATTAATTTTTTCTACTCTAAAAAAATTACCAAAAATGTTTAAAAGATATTAAAAATAATTGCCTAGCCAAATAGATCAATTTTAAATAAAACCTTCGAGAAAATTTCATAGTAAGAAAAAAGCAATAAATATCAAAACTTCACGAGCCAAAAACAACCACCTTCACCCCCATTGCAAAAATGCGTAGCCGCACTGAGATGGTCACAACCACCTTTGTCGATTCGGAGGAGGAATTAAGCGAAGATGATGACTCCGAGGAGGATTGGCGTCCATCGGCATCTTCTAGCAAAAATGGCAAAAAACAAAAACAATCACGTGGTCCTGCAGGCGCTGGTTCGGGCAAACGTGGTCGCAAACGCAAGAGCTCGACAGCAGGTGGCAAGTCAGCAGCTAAACGTAATCAAAATAAATCCTACGATGACACTGATGGCGATGAAGAGCCCAGCGATGAGGAGGATGATTTTGACTACGATGGCTACGAGAGCCCAGTTCCCGTCAGTGGTGCCACTAGCACCGACAAGACTGCTACCCCAAAACCCATCAATTTACCGCCGAAGAAACAGAGTTTGGAAAAGAACACATCGTCATCCTCAGCCTCGACCGATGATGTCTTGGATTTGTTGCTGTATAAACGTGATTTAGGCGGTGATTTTCTGAAGAATTCACGTTTGTGCTTGTGGCGCAAGGATGAAAATAATTTATTGCAAAAATACATACGTGTCAAGACAACGATGCCGGAAGAGTTTCTTTTCACATCCAGTTCAGTGGTAAGTACTGGTTGGGGTGGAAATATTCAATACTAACAATATAGATATTAAATGGATTGAGTTCTAGAAATAGGACCTAAATTTTTTTCAATTTTTCAAACTTCTTAACTGTTTGTTTGGAGTACATATTTTAAGGAACTTTATTAAAACGCACTTATTTTATTAATTTTACCCCATTTGTTTTTGGCAGTATTTTTTCCCAGCCATTTTTATTTTACATCAATTTTGACTTTTCTGTGGTAGAGACTCCTCGTAAAAAAACCAAGAAGCCAATTTGAATAACGTACAAGTTTACTAAAATGCGTTTAGCGTCTGCCATGTTCTAAATCGCAGAATATTAATCCCGAGAACCAAGACCCGAGAAACAATACTATCTTCCGTACAAAAATCGATTGCTTCTTGTGCCTTGTGTTTTACTCAAAAAACGAATTTGTTTAAACGACGTAATGAATGAATTCAATAATCGAAGTATTGGCCATCGTTTGCTATGACTTTTACCCATCTTCCAACAATTTATGGAATCCGCACTGCTCGTCTTTTGAGGTCAACCATCCATCCCAATTCTTTTCTTCTTCGTAAGAATGAAAGTGCTATTTTGAAAGTCCGTTCTGCATTGATCAAAACAGGTAGTAACAGAAGGGGCCAACATGGGCAGTTAATACAACGGGTGGGGTAGAACTTCCCAATTAGCATTTATAACATGAGTAAGATGAGTATTATTATGATGAAAAATAACTGTTTAATAATATAAACAAATAACTGTCCTTAGGCATACTCTGGGGATATTTGCTTCAACGCTCGATTCAATTTTATCAGTTGTTGACTGTAGCGATATCCACAGAAATCATTTTGGCAGAGCATAGAATATCATTTCTTTTCTGTCCTACCAAATGCACAGTATAACTTTCTCTCCGTGAATATTTCGTACTGGTTGCGAGGTGCGAGGCCTGGGCGCGTAATATCGAGAATAAAATGTACACCAAAAAATGTACATATAAAATTATTTGTTTTATATTTGGATGACCTGAAGCCAGTTAAAAATAAATCTCAACTTAAAAGGTAAAACTTCAACATAATGTGCAATATTTTAATCACCGTGAAACATTTTCTCCCGTGAGTTGTAAAAAGGAGTTTCTGTTTTTAAGATAGCAGATAAAGACAATCTCATTTTTTTTTATTTTACACTTATGAATATTGACGGTTGATTAACAAATTTGCATTTAAAATGTTTAACTTTATTTTAAAAACATGAACTGCCTCTTTTCAAATTTTTAATAATCTTCCTTTGGTTATTAGTTAAGGATCTCAAAACCAATTTGAGTATGGTATTTATAATTTTTTTTTTTTCTTTTAGTACTCAAGTTGGGATGACAAACGTATGTCCGACTTTGCTACCATCCAGGTAAAATGTTTGGATCCGAATAATCGGCGTGTCAGAGTAATCAACAACGACGATATCAAAAAACTGGCCAAAGAAGAAGCAGATAAAGTCAAAAATCGAAATGAAGACAATGAAAATAAACCAGAAGCTGATGATTATGACGATGCAGGCGCGAATTCGGTTGAAACTGATGCTGAAGACGATGGTGATGATGATGATGATGTTGATGAACTACCCGAAGATGATGACGATCTAGACGAAAAAGATGCAGCAAATGCAACCAAGAATAAGAGAGCAGAACTAGAAAAGAAATTAAATCAAAAACTAGAGGCCAAAAAACAAGCGAAACACAACGAAAAACTAGACGAACTTGATAACGACGAAGAGGTTGAAGAAGAAAATGACGAGGAAGAAGATGAAGACGATATTGAGGAGGATGATGAAGATGATATTGAGGATGAAATCGAAGATGAAGATGAATAAATTATAAACTTTAGCAAAACAAAAAAAAAAAAAAAAATTTTTTTTCAAATATTACATACTTCGAAGTATATATCGAAGAATACTTCAAATTAAATATCAAAAATTATAACTAAGCGGAAATACTGATGAAAGTAGTAAGCAGCAAACAAGGCAACTAATGAGGCTCAAATATGTAGGCATTAAGATTTTAATATAAAGTATTAATTAATTTTTACATTAGCATTTAAACAGTTAAGAACGCATTTTTGAACATTAAGTAGAATTAAACCAGCGTAAAAAAATGTTGCCAAATCAATAACTATTAATAATGTTGTGAAGAGTGTTGAATGTAAATGTTTGTGATTTTTGTTTTTTTTAGTTTTTTTTTCTAGATATTATGTTAAAATTGCAAATTGCAAAATAAAATTCTTTAAAATAGCGTCTAAAATAAAAATAGTTAAAATGGTCATGGGTGAACCAAAATATTTATTTAAAAAGCTAGAATATTTATGTATTTATAAAAAAAAATATTAATTTTAGATCGAAATATTTATGATAAAATTTATTTTCATATAAATCGACTTATCAAATTTATTGCAATGAATAATAGCATGGCTTCCAAGGTTTCCGTAAAAAAAGTGTAGCGACTATCGTCCAAAAAATGTTGGAATCTGAAAACATACGTTTGCTACATGAGATCACTGAAGCATATTTGAATGATGCCAATTCAATTGAACTCAAATTGTCAATGTATGCAACTGGTTCGTCAACTCACCCCGCACATATCTCGTTTACAGCGAAAGTTCGTTTAACGAAGAAAAATATCGTATTTTCTTCTCAGTGGCGGCCAAAAAACGAAAGTGGTTTCATACCAGCTTCAGTTATAATAAAAATAAGTCTGAAAGTGTCAAAAATGTATCGGAAAGTATCGACTTTACAGTAACAAAGTAAAAAATATAATTTTCTTCGTCTTTGTTTCAAAGTATTAATCGCTCTGGAATCGCAAACGAATAGTTTTTCGAAACATAAGCAAACCTTCGTTTGCGAAGTAAACGTTACGTCCGCTAAACGTATTTTTTATCCAATCGTAATCAATATCGAATTCGATAGTTATCGCGAATTATTAGTAAATTTTTAAATTTTCGATATTGACGTCGAATTTTGTGCCGGGTGGGAAGCTGGTCACCATTCAAAATAGAAAGAATTTTTTATTGAATTTCTTGAGGAATTCCTTTATAGAGAGAAACAATTTTATCGTTCAGCAAGATACCTCTGGCTTGAATTTTAGAAATCGATTTTAATGTACAATCAAAATTATATTTTGTAAACCATTTTTTATATGTTGTTAAGGAATGGCTGCTTGAACATCTGCACTACTTTTTGCCTCAACTGTTGATCAAAAAATTTTCGATTTTATCAAAATGTGAAGTGTTAAAGTTGACGCATCAATCTAAGTGTGTTTGCTTTGAATGGTTGTTTTAGTCGTGGAGTCTGTGTGTAAATAATTAAAATTAATTATTAATTAAAAAATTATTGAATATTTGAAAACCAAAACAGAAAACTTGCACATGCAAAACACACACTTTCAAAAATATCCTTGAAACGCTGGAAATGAGATCTTCGAATTGGTTACGGACTAGATGATGGTTTCTTGCATTCATTATTTGTTACACTATTATTTCACTTTAAGAATCATTATTTTGGTGTACATTGATTTTGCCGATCAGAAATTAATAATGACATTTCAAATAAATTTTGCGAAACCGGCCAATATATTAACACTGAAATATTATGCAGCAAAATGCCAAAAAACATATTTAAATAAATATATGTATAAGAATAAATAAATATTTTGGTTCGCCCTGATAATGTGCATATAATAGCACAAAAAATATCCAGTAGCAGCTAAAAAAAAAAACAAAAATAAAAAATAACATTGATGTGCTTTTCAATTTAAAGAATTTACACAAATTTAATCTGTATCAAAAAATAATAGCATATTGGAACTCATTGTATTAATTAAATAAATGTTTAATTTATTGACATATTAATTAAGCTCAATAAATTGTAGTATCTGCATGAACAACCTAGAATTTATTAAAAAAAAAAATAAATTTATTTTCAAAAGCTGTCAATTTGAGAATAACAATAAAATAAGCATTGTAGTTATTATTTAAAACCAAGGTTGATTTATAAAGTTGTCGCAGGGCTGATCGCACTCTCTTCTCAGTACCCATAATTGTCAAAACCAGCCAATTTTGCGAATGACTCCGAAATAAAAACGGATGATAAAAGAGAGCACTTGCAGATTTTCTATGAGCTGTCAACTTCGATTTGACAATTATGGGTACTCGTTCTCTCCCTTGCGACAACCTTATAAATCAACCTTGTTTAAAACCTTATATAAAAGTTTCTGGAAAACACTGTTTGACTGTAGTATAAAATCCGAGGTATATGTTATACAAAAACATCTGCAAATTTGTACTAATATTGAGTACATTTGAAGTATAGCATTTATTTAACCATATTTCAGAGTTTAATATTGATTTTAAAAACTACATTTGAGCATTACAAAATACAAATTTTAAAAATTTGTTTGATATAATGAAATTAGATAAGCGCATTAATTATTTTAAATTTATAAGATGAGTGTATTTACGCCAATAGTGTTGAGTTTACTTTAAAAGCTGACTTAATTACATTTTAGAAGTTTTAGTTGGAAGTTTGTTGTTATCGCTCCTAAGCATAGCTTTTTCGAGTCTTCAAAAGAAAAAAAGAAAAAAAAGTCGCAATCATCATTACCGTCGTCTTTCTCCTTTAACTGTTTTTCGCTTTTCCTTCTTCTCTTCACGCATCTGTCTTTGTTTCTCTCGATCGTCTTTATCCTTTTGTTTCTTAGCTGCACTATCCAGACGCGCCTGTTCACGTCGTTCCTTTTGCAGTTGCAGCACATCCAGCGCGTTAGTGTTACGTTCCAAGCCACTGCTGGAAGCTTTTGAGCTTTTTTCATTGGTTCCTGCTTCTTCACCAGAATCTTCGTAATCATCTTCGCTGACTTCAGTCTGAAACACAAAAAATTGATTGCTATGTTTTAGTTGCTGCATATTTAAAGGATAGAATTTTTTAGGCGAATGCTTCTTTTTATATTTTGTCAAATTAAAAATTTAACTTAACTCGAAGACTATGGAAAGGTTAGTATAGGTTTAACAGACACCCAACAACTAACCAGAACTACTTCTAAATGGGTTATTATCAGTCGGTTGGTTGAACTACCTAGCCCTCCATATAAAGCTCAAACAGAGCAGTAATCAAGCAGTTTCGTGTAAAGCCTGTTTCTCATAGATAAGTTTTAACTTCTTTAACATCTAGTCAGCTTCAGCAGAAGTCATGGTGTTACATCCCTACCTCAAGGACATGGACATAATAATGGAACAATGTCCAATAAGGATACATGTAAGTTGCGTTTAATTACTGATTAGTTTTTAGTACTTTGAAAATTACAGACCAAAGACAACCGCAAAAAACACAGTCATGGCTGTTAGACCAAAAGGTATTAACTTTGCCCAGACCATATTGTATTTATAAAGAATCCGGATTTCCCGTTTGACCAAAAGCAGAAGGCTTTTAGTTCTCTTCTCCTATAGCTCCAGACAAAGCCTTCGATATATGTTGCAGTCACCTCTGGAAGCCCAGTTTGTGTTAGCAATATCCCTGTCTTTAAGGTCTATACTCCTTTTGACGACGCCCATTGAAATGTGGACATCTGTATCAGCTCTGTTTGTACTTGCAGTTACTTAACGCCTCGCCAGTTCATCCGCTGCGTCGTTCCCTTTGATTTTGCTTTGACCGGCAACCCAGCAGAGAGTGTCATTATGGGTATTGCAGACACTGTTCAGTGCAAGTTTACAGTTTTGTACCGTTCGAGCCTTCGTCGTTCTACTGTTCAGCGCTTTGATGGCCGCTTGGCTATCCACAAAAATAACTGCCCTTGTGGGGTAAGATTTTTCCTGTGAATGGCCTGTGCAGTTTTTTCTATAGTATTTCTGCCTGAAAAACGCTAAAGTAATCAGGGAGTTTGTAAAACTCTTCGATTTGTAACGTTTCACAGTATACGCCAGAGATCCAGTTCCGTTTTCCATTTTGAAACCATCAGTATATAATTGGAGATTGCCGTAGGATTCTACAACCGTTTCCTCTATTCTTGTCTGCTTGGGATGAATGTGGTGTATTCAATACCGAATCTCACACTGGGTATGATATAGTTGGTTGCTCTTTTTGATTCTTCGGTTCCAAAGAGATTTAGAATGGATGCATGTCCGAGTGTGTTCTTCTTCCAGGCTTGTGATTCATTGAGGCGAATGGCGCTCTTGGTCTTCGAACATTTAAGGAACTCTTCTATGGGGAAAAGATTCATCATTTCCAGACCCGCCTGTGGCGTAGATCTCATGGCTCCTGTTACTCCCATGCACGCTAACTTTTGAACTCCTGTTAGAGAGCTAAGGTAGCTCTTTTTGTGCGCTATCGTCCACCATACGAGAGAGCCGTATGAAAGGATGGGTATCACGATTGCTGTACACATCCAGTGGATTATGTGTGGCCGCAGCCCCCATTTCCTGCCAAAGTTTCTCTAACATGCGTATATAGCCCACAGTGCTTTTTTCCTTCTTTCTTCTGTGTTGCGTTTCCAGCTTAGCTTGTTATCAAGGATAATTCCAAGATATTTAGCTTTCGTGTAAGCTTCAGAGTTACTTCGTTTAGTTTCGGAAATGTGAAACTTTCTATTTTTTTCTTGTGAACAGAACGTGGTTGGTCTTTATTGGGTTTACACCAACTCCATTCGATTCTGTCCATCGCGATCAATGCCCCAGACATTAGTTCGCTAACTGTTAACAGGTATTTCCCGTATATTAGGATGGCAACGTCATTGACATTGGCTACTACTTTTGTTCCTCCAGTTTTGAGTGTAAGGAGAATTTTGTCAACCACAATCAGCTAGAGAAGAGGGGATATGACTCCTCCTTGCAGTGTGCCTTTGAGACATCTTTTCCACTGGGTTATTTTACTTTCAATTCCTTTACGTCATATCATGTTTCGCTCTAAGAACTAATATTGACATACTTGGGTAAACAAGTGCAATTTGCTATTGACCGTGATGTTTTTTTGAAATCATTAATAAATATGAGAGCTGGCGCCAGCAAGCGCAAAACAGAAATGGCTAGCGCAATTTCTTACAACCGACTTAAGGTTGTAGGCGCCATCTAAGTAATAAATATGAGAAAAAGCAATGGACCAAGCACTGCTGAGGAACTTCCCATATCATTTTCTCTAGTCTACTCTTAGATTTTCTATTTAATGCTGTCTGTCGCTTAGATAATTGCACTTCAACTGAAGATTCATATCATGAAATGCAGAAAACTCAAGTTTTTTTACAAGAATGTCATAGGCTGCGACCAAAGTGATCGCCGGTTTAGATAGGTAGGCAGATCAGATCAGATTTTCACATTGGAGTAATAAAGAAACCAAGGCATCCATCTCTTTTGCTCCAATATTGTGTTTTCAGATCTAACTTCCTGTCTGAACCGGCGTTCACTATGTTCGCAACCCAACGCATTCAAAAGCTTTTTGAAAATCTATGAATAATGCTCTTACCTCGTTGCAGCCTCCATTCATATTACCGCAGATATTATCGGATGCCTGGATCAGTGCAGGTTTTGTTTCTGAACATTGTCCAAGTCCGTACTGGTGACTGTATAGAACTTGATTTTTTTCAAGTGTTGGTTTATTTGTTGTTTCATTCATTTTTCCCACTACATTATTCAGCACAGAAAAGTTTGCAACAGGCCTATAATTTTGGGTTTTACTTTATCTGCCTTTTTCTTTATCGGAAAAATTGTTTGGCGTTTCAACTTTGCCGGATAAATTCCTGTTTTAACTATTGAAGGCAATAATCTGGCCATTATTTCTTGGTATTTCTTATATTTTAAATGACAAACTGCAGCACGAAATATATTATATCCTCTGAAGATACTTCCGCAAATGTAAACATCTTGTGCGTCGCCCTTAAGGTTCTGTACGCATTGATATTGTCATCTTTTTCAATTTCTATTGTTGTCGCTATATCAACTGCTCAATTTACAAAGCATACATTTAAACAATGTACTAACTCACCACTGTCGACATAATTCTATCATCTTTTTCCACCTTCTCAATTACGTGTTTCAATAACTTTAAACATTTTCGAAATTTTATGCAAACAGATGCTCCGCCTAGGAGCTCGAATCATCATTACAATGATAATGATGATGATGCAAACAGAACTACTCCTTCATTTTGTATCACAAACAAGCACACCAACGATAAGCAAGACACGAGAAGCAATAAATTTTTGTATGAAATAAAGCACTGCTTCTCGTGTCTTGATGATCGTTGACGTGCTAATTCGTGATACAAAATAAAGGGTTTAATTTCGCTATTTGTTTCCTACAAGCCTATTTTTGTAACTCAAACTTTCGGTCCACCAAACATATAATACGAGTAGCTAACCTGTGTAGCTAATATTGTGTAAGAATCTCTTGTTTAATTTTACATTCTTCCTCTATTCTTCCCAAGCGACATGGCAGGTCAATCGGCAATATTCTATGAGTCAGTTGCACTTTATTCGGAGACAAATGCAAATCATCCTTCAAAATGCGCTGCATAGTGGTTCCACTGACGCCAAAATGCTGAGCGCGGTGACGATACGACTCATGTGGATTCTCGGCAACACTCTCTCTTACTGCTTCAACCAGCTCATTGGAACGTCTTAGGCGTTGATGAAAGGCACGTGGACGATCTACCACTGTTCCGTGCTCAGCAAATTTCGACACCAAACGTAGAATGGTGTTGTCAGATGGTGCTTGTTGGCCACGACATTTTCGACGATATGCACGTTGAGTTAATACAACTGAACGGCTATTTTGTACACTGTTACTATTTCGGCGCGTTGTTCCATTGTGAAGCTATTCATCGTAAAACAAAAAAATGTCTACTGAAATCATGCATGGAACACTACGGCAAGGACGTTACGCCATGCCACATGCCTCATTTAGGGCACTTGTCTGTCAAATTTTAAAAAGTTTCGCCATCTGTTTTTATCTAGATCATTGTTTTGTCCACGCTATACTACACTTAACCCTAAAATACTAACCTACGTAAAATTTACTCACTCCTAACGAGTAATATAAAGTATAGTGAACGTAAGGTTAATATTGTAGGGTTAAAGCTGTTTCAGACTATCTGAGTAAGCATGTACTTTTTGTATCCTTTTCAAATCATCGGATAGGTCAGAGCAATTTCTGATGATTGTGTTTTCAGTATTAAAATTTTTATATGATTTTCTATATATGTTTTAAGATGAAAGAAATTCCAAATGCTCTCTTAAATTCCAGTTTTTCTTATACCCGCGACAAGAAATTTTGTCGGTGTCGATAATGGAGCATGCATCGTACCGACATAAAATATAGCGCACCCTGTATTCGACATTTTTTTTCTAATTTTAATGTCATGATTTTACGTGACTTTTGACAAAAAGCAAATCCTTTAAAGTAAATAAATTTCGCTGTTTGTGTCCTTCATGTTCACATTTTTTGCATAAACTTTTAATCTAAAGGGTTAACAAGTTCAACCTATCAAGCACAAAATAGCTGTACCTGTGAATATTGTGCAAGAATCTGTTGTTTAATTTTACGTTCCTCCTCGGTCAGCTTGCGTTCAGCCACTGTCGGCAGCTTCTGGGCTTCCAGCAATCGCGCTAACTGCTCGTTTACATCCACATCTAATGGTGATTTGGAAGAATTCACAACCTTGGGATGACAATCATGCCATTTATTAAGAATTTCTGTGACTAATTCTTGCAAGTGGTTTTCCTATAAATATTCCATACATTAGAAACTTTGACTTCCAAACTTTTTTTACTTATGGCCACCTACAAGTATTTCACTTAAAATACCCTCTACAGCATCGGTTTTTTCTTCATCAGTTTCATCACCCTCTAGTATTCCAACGATATAGGCACCAAAAACAGATTCATCTGTGTTCAATTCGCGGAGTTTCCTGTTTAGCCAATCGATGAAGGCGGTGCTAGCAGTGGTGCTCATCTTCACTGGCACTGTTATGCAGCTTCGAAACTTTGGCAATATTTGCTCCTCGAAGGTTAGAAGTTTGTGACAAATTCTCTAAGACTTCTAGTTTTAGTTTAATGCACTACACTTTAATTGATTTGTTTTTATCAAAAATTCTGAATTTCTTCTATTTTTGGTCTCTATATTTTAATTTGACCACCACCTCCACAATGGATTCTTTTCTTTGAATTTTGGTTTTGACATTTGAGTTAAAAATTGCCAAATTGACAAATGCTCCTTTGACAGCTCACAGAAGTGGCGAGAATTAATGTACTTAAAACCATGGTGCAATGAAAAGACGGTAGCAACGCGGCTGATGGTTATCTCTTTCTTAACAACTATTATTGTCAAAATCAATACATATAATTGTCTGGCTTTTGGCAAACTGAGTTCAACTGAGTCTCCTCGTAGTGTTGTTGTTGTTGTTTTTTTGACAGTTATGGTAGTTAGCTCTCAGTCGTGCGACTACCTCATATATTCTACCATGGTTTAACGAAAAATTTTAAACTTTTGCAATTATTAGGGCCGTTCACAGTTCAGTGTAATGTTTTGACATACTAATATTTCAATGTACTAATTTTCGACAAATTTTAGGACAACTTATGTGAAAAGTATTAATTTGTAGTTTGAAAACAGCTGATTTAAATAAAAGCTGTCTCAATCATGAGATAAACAAAAGATTTTCGTTGGATTGTGTATGCAGAGATCAGCCAACTCTTTTTTGATTCACGTAAGACAGCTGTTCACGAAATAACATATTAACACTTTACAAAAGCATGCCTTAAGTTAATTTTCTTAATGCAAATATTTTGTATTAGTTTTATATATATGAAAATAAAAAAAAATTTCTTTGATGTACTTTAAATATTTTCTTTACAAGCGATCAAGGCACACTGCATTAATTTTGAAGCAGAAAGAATGCCTTGGCCCATATTACACGAGGCTCGCTTGCTAGGCGAGTAAGGTGTTTTCTTGATGTTTTCAATATAAATCTGTTGAAAGAAAGCACATATTGGAGCGGGTGAACACTTTGCAGACCGAGCAAATATATTAATTTTTGCTTGCAGTATAGTAACGCGATCACCGATAAAAACAGTGTTGCGTGGTATAAAGCATATTAAATGACAAACGTTGCGCGATGGTCACTTCGATGTCGTGTAACCTACTATCAAAACGTAAAAGAAGAGTAAAAAGAGTTCATTGCTCGCCGAGCAAGCAAGCATCGTGTAATATGGGCCTTTGCATTCAAAAATTAAAAAAGTTTTAATCGCTCTACAATGTGTTCATCCGCACGTAGTCGGTACCGAAATATGTGTTCGAAATTAATAATACTTGTAAAATCGTAACAATTAATAAACAAATCTTTATAAAGCAACCAACGCCATTGTGGACATATTTTTTGGCGTAGCGTGCTCCACACTGACCAGCTGATGAGGCTGCTACATGGAATCGCTACTGCTACATCGTATTTGCTTGATAGAAAATTGCAAAAACCGATACATAAAACGGCCCCGTTTTCTTAAATTTTTGTTGTTTTTTGCTCGTATCTTTTCCAGCTACAAAATTGTAATTGCAAAAAAATGTCCTAACCAAACCACGACTCAAAGATGTTACCACTATATCTTTTGACAGATATTCTGTAATTTAATGTGAACCTTACAGTGCAACCTAAATATGTGCGCTTGCGTCTGTTAACTGTCAAAATTGGTTCATGCACATACATTTTGTATGAAGCCTACATAAATACGCAACGCACTAACTCAACTCGATTCGAATTTCCTATTTTAATATTGCGTTCGGTAGTAAAGTTGGATGCGAAAAAGAGAACCAAAAGAAAAAATCCCGAACAAAGTCATCGATTTTTTACATACAACAACTCAACTCATACAACATTTGCGTGGCGATTGGAGGGCAGCATTACACCAGTTTCTCTCCATAAGAAATACATGTCAAACATTTTGACAGATGCCGCACGGCCGCAGCCGCAGTCAATGTGTCTAGGCTATTAGCAGGACTGTTACGACCTAGACACATTGGTTGCGGATGCAACGACAAGCTGTCAAATTAGGAACGATTCTTTATCGATGATAAAGCCGCGGCGGCAAGGGCGGCATTAAACTACTTCTCTCCGTAAGAAATCCATGTAAAAAATGTTGACAGATGCCGCAGGGCCAGAGCCGCAGTCAATGTGTCTAGGCTATAAGAAATACATGTAAAAAATTCTGACAGATGTCGCACGGCCGCAGCCGCAGTCGCAGTCAATGTGTCTAGGCTATTACATGGTCAATCATTTGACATCAATCATTTATATGTGTTAGTGAATATTTCTGTGTATGAGTAACACAGATTTGTTGATGACTAATTTGACCAAAATCAAATAATTTAGATATTTTTCAATGATTATTCCGCAGCTTGATGTGTGTAAGGGCTCGATTGACAATCTTTTGCCAGAATTTTTGTTTTCGTCGTGCGGTAATCATGTCTGCGGGACAAAGAAGTTTTTGGCAGAGTGTATTGAAATTTATTTATAATTTATTTAAAATTTTTTACTCTCTTTAAAGATTTTCATTTAATTGGTCATAATTTCAGTTATAATGCAGACTATTTTTGATATTTTTTGTGGAAAATCTTATATTTTGTACAATATGCGACAAAGCATTATTGATAATGGATTGCATTATGGATAACGCAATTTCAAAGATCTTCTTTGCATTTATAGGTAGGCATCATTTCTGCCCAAATCAGATGAAATTAACTTGATTTGCATATACGACTGTATTATGCTCGGACTACGGTATTGAAAAAACTTCAAAACGCAAATTTGTTCTTTCATTTGTACATTTTTCGTAAATTTGCCATGATACATAATACGCATGGTCAAGTTTGCCAATGATTTGAAAATAAATCTGTGAATACTATTGTTCAAAGTTTTAAAAGCAAGTTTATATAAATGTACAGATAGTTACACAAAATTTATTTTTCCACCAATAATTTGCTTTTGTGACTAAAAAAACAAAAAGTGAAATAAATTTTTCTAGATTAAGAAGATTTTTTATTCCCTAAATAAATCTATATATTAGATTTAAATACATATATATCTAGCAGAGCTTTTGATGCTTTTATCTGAATTGATGTTTATATGGGTTAAGCAGAAATAAGGGTTGAATTCACGAAAAGCCGCTATAACGCAAACAAAATCAATAAGCGGAGACACGTGGAAAAACACTGTCAAAATCTCTTTTTTTAAATAGCTTTGAACAATGCAAAGAAACATGTGTTTTTGACAGCCATCTAAAGCGCATGTTCAGCAATTTGACACATCACTAGAGGGCGTCAGTGACGTTAAATAGTAAAACTATAAAAACTTTAATTTAGCTCAATTAAGGGTTCAAAAGAATTTTCACATATCCTGCATATAACAGTCGTGAAAATTTACTCAACACTACGAACGGCTGCGTAAATGAGCAGCTATTGTGCTTAAAATGTGGAATTAGTTGAAGTTAAAAAATAAAATAATTAATTAAGAGTAACAAAAGAAATTCTTCTAAGTAGTTTATTAAAATAATGTGAAGCCAAAAATAACCAAAAAAAAAAAAAAAAACGAAGCGGGAGAATTCTTCAAAATTGTAAATTTCACTAGCAAGTTCTTAATAAATTTCATGTATTTTTAATAGCTATTCAACGAAAGAGTGAAAACTTGTGCCCAATTCTTTGCTTTAATTATTAGAAAACTCAAAGTCTGTTTAAGATATGGCCAAAAAGATTTCATTTAATGTTGTTTTTGCATCAGGTAAGTTCATTTAAATTGTTTTTATAAATCAAAAGTTGAATAAAACAAATTTTATTGCTTTCACTGTTGTGATTCATGAAATTTCCCAAACTTAAGATTTGTGGTCAATTATGACCAGTTTTCACTTAAAGACATAAAATTATCTGCGTTGGCCTTTTAGAAAAATCGATAAATTTTGACTAAACTTAAGAGACAGTTAAAAGTGACTGTTATTAAATCGTAATTTAGCCAGTTATTGTCATTGTTTCGCCTTTAGTGACAACAGTCATTAATATATTGCGATGTAGAAGTACCTTCAACGCTTAATGAAGATTTATTGCTGGCTCATGGCATTTGTGTTATTTTTTTCCCTGCCATTTGCACCCACTTTTAATGAATACCCTGCAAATGAGGTGTAAACATATGTTTTTGTGACGTTGTGTTTTTGATACCATAGAATTCATGCAATTCGCTACCGTTACTTATTTGAAATTATAATATTTGATAATATTTTTTATTTTATTCACGTAATTCTGTAATTTGGCCCATTTACATTTTTTAATTTAATAAAATTTGTATACCAACTGTCCCAACTTATAACAAAAAAAATTATTTAATTAATGTTTTTCTTGAGAAATGTTTTTGCAAATGTAATTCAAACATGTCACTCAAAATTTAAATTTAGAGCATTTTTACTTCGGTGCTGCCACCTCGCTCGTAACCTCTGCCTAAAGTAAGTTCTTCATGTAAATCATCATTCAAAATTCTTTAAATATTTGATGAGTCAAAAACTGTGAAAACTGTTTAAAAATTCAGCAGCTTCGTGTAGAATGTTAGCTTAATCCTTCCATTAAGTTGAGTTTTTGCTACTTGCGCAATTTTTAAATGTATCATGAGAACGTTATCTAGGTGAAGGATGTAGGTGTAACTTTGCCAGAGAGTAAAAAAAAAAGTTATTTTGTTCTTGTTGTCAAAAGGATTTTCTCTAGCAAAGTTTTTGAATATCTTTTGTAATTGGAGTTGAATGTTTAGCTTAAAAAATTCAAAAGATTTTTCACTAAAATGGCACGAATAAAATATTCAATATACGCCTGTAAGCTATAAAGAGTTCATTTTTCAAAAGTTCAAGCCTTATTTCAGGCAAATTAAAGGTAATTTTCATTTTATATGACGTCACTTAACTCATTTAATTTTTATCTGAGTGTGGCAAAGCCAACAAAGCGTTCGATAATTTTGTCTACTCCATAATGAGCGATTTAGCAGAGACTAACATAAATCAATAAATATTTAATTAATGCAATTAATTTTTGTAGACACAAGTGTCTGTAGGCTTGTTGAACTTTTCGACACTATAATCAATTTGACTAATTAAATTAATTTATCGTATTTAATATATTTTCGATTAAAGAATCGCCTGTACCAAGCATTTATTTGATTATTTAAGAGTTTTTCTTTATTCCAAGGAAATATTTCCCATTATCTTTGATTATCTATATGTTGTTAAATGTATACTACCGTTTTACTTTTTTTAAAAGTGGAATTTTTTGGTAGGGGTCGTCATGAATGGGACACCTTAGTCCTTAGTTTATCATTTTATTTGGGTTTTGAATTTTGAAATATACTATACGCAGTTGGAAAGCTAATATACAAGCTTATAATACGATAAAAATGACGTCCACATGAACAACTACTTTGAATTGTAGATATAAAATAAAGTTGTGACTTTGCAGAATAAAGTAAAGAATGGGTAGGATAAAAAAAACATGACCATCCTATATATTTGGGAAATGTCATATATATATTTGGGATGTATGATAAAAATAAAAAAAAAGTTGTCATGAGTGGGACACCTGAAAAAAATTCCCAATAAATGGCAAAAATATAAAACAAATGCCATATTACTGAAATTTCAACAATATTTATTTAATTTTTAAGAGATCCGAAGCAATGAAGTTTATTATTCGTAACGTATCGATTTTGTTTTCCGAAAACTATAACCGTTTAATATCAATTATTACCGCTTTAATTGCAGTTTAATAGATTTGGGCTCTATGCTTGGCATATTTTGTCTGTTTTGTTTCATTTGATATAAAAAAATATATTGAAAATTTATATTCTATTCTTAATTTTATATAATAATATAAATGAAAAATAATATTAAAGGCAATTTTCATTGAAAACGCGAACAATATTGAGCTGTGTTATTGAGAAAATATCCACTAAAATGTCATTTATTAATATGCATCTACAAAAAATGCATACAAAACATGTAACTATACGATAAAAATGGTATCCAAATAAAAACCAACTTCGAGTTGTGGAAAAAACAAAAGCATCCTATTCTGAAAAAGACTGCCCCATTCATAACAAAAGGGCACTTTTCGGTCTTGCTTATTTTTTTACTTGTATATATTTTGGAAATCCTCTAACATGCTAAGATTACAATCAATTCTAGGTGTACTGTTTGCATTGCCATACTTTTTTTGGTGAAAAATTTGAACTAAGCCTCATAGCCTCAAAAATATAAACTTTAATAAAAAAAAAAAAAGAAAAAAAAATATATAAATTATTTTAAGAATGTTTCGCACAGTAACCATAAATAAGCACGTTTAATCTTTCTGAATGTTACTCAAAAATGAGCTACCAACGAGACCGTTTGATAACAGTCAAAATTTCAGTATTGCCAGTATAAAACTGTTACTGTCCCATTCATGACGACGTTACACTCACTACTACATCATCCTATACTTAAAGAATGTTCTTATATAAGTAAATTTAAAGTTATTGTTTAAATTATTAAATGTTACTAAAAATTCCTATATGTATAATAAAAAATATCCATGCAATAAATTCAAAAATCCTTACAAAAAGAGCACTCTGGAAAAATTAAATTAAAAATATAAAGATATTGTGAAAGAACTTTAAAATTTTATCGTTTCACAAAACAATACGAGACTCTTTGTACCGTGTTGACGACGAACATTAACGACGACAGCAACTTTACGACATCTGTCAAATTTTTTTACATTTATTTCTTATGGAGGGCATTTGGTCAAATGCCACAATGTCGTGCCGTCGGTATAGAACTATTCCTAATTTGACAGTTTGTCGTCGTTAATGTGTTCAAGCTATAAAAACAATACAACTTTAGCGTCTGCATTCATAAAAATGCATTCAAAGTTATTGGATCAGAGCTGCTATGTGGCGGGATTTCCCCGTTTTTCAGGATTTATCGACTAAAACGGTATGTCGGGAAAACAATGATCAAAACGGGGAAAATGTTGAGTTAATAACAAGCCATTTTCAAAATTTTTTAACCACCTTGCCAAACCAAAATATAGCATATCCAAATTTTCAATTAATTATCCCTTTTTCCGACTTTTGTTTTCTTTATTGACTTTGACGTGTGAACACTCGTCAAATTTTCTAGTGCCATTTCATCACTTAAAAAAAAAAATTCAACGCGAACACATCAATTCAAAATGCACGATGAAGAAGATTTTTGTAATGATTTTATTGAAATTTATAGACTACATCCGTAACTGTGGCAGATTAAATCGGAAATTTACAAAAAAGGATTATTAAAAATAAAGCATATTTAGTGCTGCTGATGTGTTCCCTTCGGTGTGCAAGACAATAATGAAATTTGACGAAAAATTTGATAATATGAACACTTGCGCGGTCAAACTGTTTGACCAATAATTTGATGAACAATTTGATAATGAGACCGCCCCTATTCTATTTTGAACATATTTTTAAGTTCAGTAATTCATGGAAATGAGTATTCTTCCACTATACTTGTTTAACTTTAAATGTATTTGCCCTAAATCCATGGTAGAATTATCATGCCCTAAATCGAAAAATTATTTGGTTACTCATTACGGGAAAGTATACCACTAATTTTCAGAATCAGATAAAAATATATTTAAAAAAAAAGTTATTTAAATGCTAAAATAAAGATTTATATTGGAAATCAATCTGGAAAAGCTATCAAGTACTCTTTCATTCGATAACGATACCATATGTATATGTTAGGTTTAATTGCCATATCTAAACACGTTAAAGAGATTTTTTTAAGTTAGGTGCGCGATTGCATGCGATTTAATTAGGGCTATGTTATGCTGGCGGTCAGGGGCACGTCATGGGCACACACATGATACAATAATTTACAAGGTAGCCCTGACAACTACCTTTTTTCTCACGAGCGGCGATCGGGAGTTGTCAAATCCCCTTCAAAACTTGTCATCTGTTTTGCTGCTTCTTCATCTTCTCTTTTCAATGTGTTTTTGACAACTCCGAATCGCCAAAAGAACTGTTACTCCTACCTTGTAAATCATTATACCATGGGCACACATTGTTGTTTCAATGAAAAATTGAGAACGAGAGAATAAATTTTGCCCACCACGATCACCAAATGATTCGATAAAAATATGAAATCACGAGATCAAAACAGTGTTGAGTTGAGGAATTATTCACAACATTTGTGTTTTAGCATTAAAATAATGCAATGTCAGTGCGAAATGTATGAAAGCAGTAATGAAACCTGCTCAATAGCAACACTCAACCATGTTCAACGATGATACTTTTTTCGGATAAAGTACTAAAAGTAGCAAAAAGTATACTAATGTTTGGGGATCATATGACCATCAGCACATGGTATAATGATTTACAAGGTAGGAGTGACAGTTCTGTTGGCGGTTTGGAGTTGTCAAAAATGCATTGAAAAAGAGAAAACGAACAAGCAGCAAAACAGATGAAAAGTTAAACTTTGTATTGATTTGACAACTCCCGATCGCCGCTCGTGAGAAAAAAGGTAGTTGTCAAGGCTACCTTGTAAATTATTGTATCATGCATCAGCATAACATACTTTGGGCACAGAGCTCATCAAATGAAAAAAGAGCACAAAAAGTGACGTGACAAGGGATCATTTGACCGCCAACATAACATCACCCTTAAGGCGCTTATAGACGAGCAACTAATCGCAACACTGATTGAAAAACTGGTTGATGGTTTTACCTACAGACACTTGGACCAATTTTTCAATTCCAGTACAGAAACTTTTTCTTCTTGTAAACATCGCGCATATTATACTGAAAATGAATCCAAATAATTTATTTATTATGAATCTGACGATTAGTTGTTGATTTAGCTACAAACACATCACCAGTTGAAGAACTGGTTGATGTGAAATCGCAAAAATCTAAATTTTTGAATTTTTGCCAACTGATTGATTAACTGATTGAAAAACTGAAAATAACACCTCAACTCATCTACACACGATTTGCTTTCAACAACCAGCAACTATTTAAAAAAGCTTCAAAAAGGGTGCTCAAAATAATTGGCTGGTTACACTTAAGCTACCTGCGGTTAATCGGACAGTGAGTGAAGCTTATCGCCATTCGCTGTAAAATTGTGACAAGTCACACTTGTAAACGTAAGAAGAGACAATACTTACGCCATACTTTTATGGGTACTGTAAATTAAACAAAAATTTAAACGAAAGTATATAAAAAGTTTTCCTGTTTAAAAAATAAATCACGACTAAGTTCTCGGAATGAAAATGAAGGCATTTTATATTAAAAAATTATACAATTGTTAGTTTATTCAGCGACTCTTAATTCTCAGTATAGATTGGCATATCTTTTAGAGTATTTCTGCTATATATTGATGCCTTAGATTTATTAAACATTAAAGAGTTTAAAAGCAAATTGATTGTAGTCAGCAAAAATAGCTTTAGTTATGTACGTGACAGACAAATTATAGTACTTAAGATGCCAAATTTGCTAATAAAGTTTCTTGTATTTGCTTAAATCTCAGAAAATCTAAGCATATATTAAAATAAATGATTCGCCTTGCAATCAAGAAATCGAGCACTCCATTATATCAATATGAAAAAAAAGAATCTTTACATAAACAGTTATTTTTTAGTTTCTGTTGGCACCTTACCACAAAAAGGTGGTAACAGTGGCAAAACTTTTGACATTTATTGTGATTTATAATGGCTCCCAAAAGTATACAAAAACATGAATATGCGATTTTCTTGTAAATAATTTCGTTCACGTTATGTGAAAAATAAGCTCTAAGTTTATTGTTCAAGTAAAAGTCAATAAGTTGCCTACACGAAGGTGAAAAGGTCATTATCAGACAGGTATTTATTTAGTAAATATGTAGGTATTTCTAAAAAAAAATTTATAGAGATAAGACTTTAAATCGCTGCTTTAGACAGCTGCATAAAATGCTGCATTTTGTTGCATAACTTAAGGCGCAATAAAAGAAAAACTATGTACTACAAGCTAGTTGAATGAATATACACATGGCTATGTTTCTGAATTTATTTTGCCGGAAGTTGTGCATGCTACAGACACTTCCTTTTGTTGTTGTTGTTGCTGTTGTTGTTGTTGCTGGTGAGCTTGTCTGTGTTTTTGTCTGATTAAAAAAGAAATCAGTCAGATTTTATGTGCAAAGAATGCAGCATGAATGCATTTGTAAGTAAAACCAATAAACTTAAGAGTGTTTTTCCACGCAATGAAATATGATAAACTTGGATTTTAGCCAACATATTTTTTTTCTATTTAATATTACAAGCTATTTCACTTCATGAAAGCAAATTCACTTAGACATACTTACATGAAGAAAAGCCTCATTTGGTTTCTTTTTAAAAATCTTACAAAATGAAAAATTTGTCTTCATACAAATCAGTGTAAATCATATAAAGAAATCAGTACATATATAATGAATTATTAATTCCATTTAATTAAAGAAACTTCTTGAAAAATAATTCTTAAAAACGTTGAAATTTTTATATTTTATTATTTTTAACAAGTTAACTTTATTAAATCACACAAGTTTTTCATAAAAAATATAATTTGAACAACCAATTTCTCTAAAAATAAAATAAGTCTATTATCTGCCCCAAACAAACATCTCATCCTCCCACTTAGTTCTTTGCTTTGCTCTTATTCCTGTACTTCCTTTTATCCAGCAAAGATTTAATTGGCGAAATCATTGTCAAAATGGCCACCACTATGGTTGTAAAACTTATGACTGGAATAAATTCGGCATCAACGTACTTGTAGAAAAATTGAGTGCGATAACCAAATAAAATGGCCGTTATACCCAACATAAATGTCAACATGCCAAAGAGATTGTGACGATACTTTAGCTCCGAAGGTGAATAAATTTTATGCGCAAATTTCGGTTGGAAAAAGTTAACAATACCGCCCAACAAGCTACAGGCGCACATAAAATTCGCAGCAAGTCCTGTAAAAAAGAAAAGCATTTCAAAGCATGTCAGCAAAATGAAGAAAATTATTTTTATGCACTAATTGAAGTGTACGTATTTTTCAATTGTTGCTGACCTCACCTATTATGCCATGCCAGGTGGTGAAGTGTACCTCAGTTTTCGATATTTTACCCAGTCCACCCAGAAGCGCCATTGAACCGCCCATCAATTGTAGGACGCCGTGTATACGCGACTTGGTGCGATTAGAAAAACGATTTGTTAGTGGATTGATGTGATAGTGGGACATAAGTGCCTCAGCGGCCAGTACATGAAACTGTAAAGAAATAAAAATAGTGAACATTTGTATTTAATTTAGGTTAAATTGTGTTGAAATGAAAGCTGTAAAGAAGTGAAGTGAAAAGGGGAGCTATTCTTGTCCATTAAAACTGATTTCTACAAAGTAGAATAATTATTTTATCGACCATGATATACATGAACATAAAAATGAATTAACTTTTGTAGGTGTTTTCTCTTAAACTTTGTGTTAACTTTTCAAACTTTTCAATCTTAAAAAAAAAGTTCTGCAGGTTAATTATATGCATCTTCTTCAATGGAATGATATATATAATTGAAAGAAATTTGGAATAAGTGAAGCAAGAAAATATTTTTTTGGCCTTATTAGGTTTTATTTTTCAATATACATTGCTTTTAAGTGGATAGTGGCCCATCGTTCTTACCTGTTTTGGAGACATGAGCTGAGAAATTTTCAGCTTTTATAAAATAAGAAAGGTCTGGCCGGTATAATTGTATGTTCACGTCAAGTGTAGCAAATTCTGACTTTTGCTCTTATACTTGCTAGATGACGTGAATACTCCAATCAATCCTCAATCTTATAAGATACAGCTGCGGTCAAAATAATAGCAGCGCTATAGAGTAAAAAGTTCAAACCGGAAAAAAATTACTTTTCTTTGAAATCATGTACTTTTTTCTTGTAAATGTAAAGAATATACGCTACTATTTGTTCTCCACCTACAAATAAACCCAAAAAATTGTGTATTTTTTAAATATTACATCAAAAAACTTTTTTTTTCCAAATTTAACGGTTAAAAAAATAGGAGTGTGAACAGAAATTAAAATAAATTAATTTCAATTCATTTAACTAAACATTGGTCTTAAGAAAAACGTAAAAACTATAAAGCACAGAGAAAATAATGTACTTAGCACTTCGTTGCCCAACCTTTGTTGCGTAAAACAGCTTCGCAGCGACGCTTCATTGAAGTCACTAAGTTTTGGCATCTTGAGCTCGTAATTTTTAGCCAGGCCTCTCTAATTACCGTCCATAGCTCGTTGTTATTTTTTGGTTTTGCTACGGCCACCTCCTTTTTTATGTCGCACCACAAATTTTCAATTGGGTTGAAGTCCGGCGACTGCGCAGGCCACTCCATCAGGTTGATATTGCTATCCTGGAACCAACTTTTTGCCAGCCGTCTGGTATGCTTCGGATCATTATCTTGTTGAAATGTCCATTTCAGCGGCATTTCGTACTCTAACAGGAAGCATAACATTTTGGAAGATATGTACATATTGGGTGGCATCCATTATATTTTGGATCCAGTGTATTGGCTCAACTCCGTAGTAGGAAAAACACGTCCAAACCATTACACTTGATCCGCCATGTTTTACTGTTTTGGTTGTATATTGTGGATCATATTCTTTGTTTTGCGGACGTCTCACATATTGTCGTGATCCAGTACCACCATATAATACAATTTTGGACTCATCCGACCATAATATATTCCTCCATTTCTCGGTGGGCGATGAAATGTGCGATTTCGCAAAGTATGTCTTTTTGCAAAAAGTATTTTTTTTAAAGTGGGAGCTTTCTTGGATTCCGTGCGTACAGCTTGTATTCGCGTAGTACTCTGCGAACAGTTTCCTCACTGATGTTTGGACAAATACTGTCTCGTATTGTATACGTAGCAGTATTTGTGCTGTAGCAGGCACAAAAGGGTTTCTGGTACTCTCATTTTTGATCATCCGCTTAGTTGTGTTTGACACAACAGAATTTCTTCCTCTTGTTTCATCGTTTGGTTTATTTTGGTTTAACGCATTAAAATACGCGTTTCTAATCATTTTTGCTGAACAGCCTAACCAGCTCTGTACTTCCCTGTATGTTTTCCTTCCAATATTAATTTTTTTATCAGTCCACGTGTTTCATCGGTGCAGTGCTTTGCGCGACCCACTTTTTTTAAAAAAAAAAAATATTAATACCATATTAAAATAATAAATATTATTAAAAAACACTGTAATTTAAATATACTCTTACTTTTTAATTGTTGCGATTTAAAAAATTAGGAGATTTTTATGATTTTTTGGAATTTAAAATTTTGCTGCTATTATTCTGACTGTCTAAAATGACGACTTTTATCACAATGTGCTTTTTTTCTTTAACACGTGCATCAACTTTACCAAAATTTTTTCATAATTTGTTTTGCACTCACATTCCATAACGGTTAATACAGTGGTGGAATTAAAAATAAGTCCGCGTTAAACAATAATTGCAACTAAAATTGAATGTTGGGTGCGCTGTTATTATTTTGACCGCAACTGTATTTTATTGACAAGCTGTCTTAAATTCTTATAAAACGATTAAGTTTAATTGACTTCAAATCACATACAAAATAGTTTAAAGTGTATTTTTGACAAAGTTATTGTTACGCTAGTTTCCAGCGATTATTGCACTTTTTCAAATCTATTTGTACAGCTTTAAAGCGCAAATCCGCGTTAAGCTTAACTGACGCTAATATAAATACGAACTTAGCTTTTGTTTGTCGAGGGAGAGAGCTCCACATCTCAGCTGTTTACTAAGCGCCAGTAACATCTGTTGTCGAAAATTTATCCGCATTGTCGCAAAGTTGATGTCATTAGATCATACATAAACAAAAACAACAATGGTGATACCATTATTTGTTGTCTTCAGCAGATGAAATTGAAATTTGTTTTGTAAATAAATATAGAATGTGGCCACACATTAAAAGCAGACTCAAAGCAAATATAAAGCTTAAATAATTGAAGTGAGATTTAAATAAAAGTGCATTATTCTTTTCTCGTTATCTTTACATCAGGGGTGGTGGCAATATCTGGGTTTTTTCCAATCCTGGGGTTTTTCAATACAATCCAGGGACTAATCCCGGGACCTTAATTTTTTCTAATTAGTTAAAGTACAATGTGAAAATTTGGCATTATTTAGAATTTGACGCCCGAAATTTACTACAATTTTGTTTCGATAGTATCGTAAGTGTGGACGTCAAATTTTTGTTTGATATATTTGTTGATGAATTTGTTGTTCTTGTTCATTTTTATGTTGCTTAAAAATATACTTTATAATGCAATCTTTTGTTTTAAAAATTGAAATAAATATTTCGGAATAATATGAGTTTATTATTTTTCCTGCAGTAAAAAACTTATATATATTTCAAATTTATTTAAAAATTTAAATTTGAACAAACAAAAAATATTTTTAATATTTTGGGTATATAAAATTAGTTCAATAAATAATAAAAATTTCTTATGATATTTTAAAAATAAATGAAGTTTTTAATAGCATTACTACTATGCCAGCCTCCGGTCTTCGCATATGTAAACCAGCATAGTAGTAATATAATTTTTTGTATTATTTATGTATTATTTGTTTTGTAAAACAATAACAAACTGCAAAAACGAAAGAAATATATGTTTGCAAATATATATACATACGTATTAATAACAACAACTCGAGCAGTTACGATTCTTGATTTATAAAATGGTTTATATGTTGTAGCACTGTGTTTTTAAAATAACAAATATAAACTAATATAATAAACTATGCATTGCTCCTTCATATTGCAACGTCTTATTTTCTCAGGCATCAGGCGGACAAAGCGACACCACCCCAACTGATTGGTGTCTGCCAGCAGACTGAAAGCTTCTTATCGGCGCAAGCATTTATATACGTATCAGAGAACTGCACAAGCCTATTCATTTGCAATTTTAAGTACTTGCTAAATTTATAAATACAAGCGCGCTTGAACTTGATAAATTTCAATCAAGTTCAAGTATACTTGAAATTAGTCAAGACGACGTCAGCTTGTTGCCCGAATTTATGAACGCGTGTTCTACGACACGAAGTAAAAACAAGCGGCAGCAAACTTGAAACGTACGTCATAGAGATTGAAAAGCTAGAATTTCTTTGTGAAGTATCAACTAACTCAACTTAGATACTTGCTTAAGAAAAGTATAGTTAAAGAAAAATTTGTTGGGCACAAGGGTGTACCCAAATAAATAGTTTTAAAAATATTTTGTGAAAAATATGGGTCGTTGATAGGGGTGGTCCTCGAAAATCTTTTCTTCATGCTTTTTTTTTTAAATATTTTGTGCTGTAAATCGGTCCAATGTGTTGGAATCTGATGTGTTTCGACGTCCCCCCCCCTAAAAATGTGCAAAATGGGGAATTGATAGACCCCTCTATTTATGCGTCTCAGAAATGCTTTCCTCCTTAGAAATTTCCAAAAAATGGAGAATTTTTCGAGGATTTTTCGATATCTTTTGATTTTACGTTGTTCCATATCTCGAAGGGGAAGCAAAATAGGTAAAATCTAACCAATTTTTGTGGGTTCCTATTTGAGGAAGCATTTTTGAGACACACAAATATTTTCAAATATTTTTCCATTCGACATATTTTTAGGGAGGGACCGAAACACGTGTATGACTTACAATTTGACTTACAGTGGAGAGTTAAACACGTTTTTCAACGTCTCCCCCTAAAAATGTGCAAAATGGTGGAGTGGTAGATCCCCCTATTTGTGTGTCTCAAAAGTGCTTCCTCCTATAGTAACCCCGAAAAAATAGTTAGATTTTACCTATTTTGCTTCCCCTTCGAAGTTCCCCTTTGGAACTTTATAATCTCAGAACAACATCTTCATAACATCAGAATCCAAATAATTGATCCGATTTAGATTGTAAAAAAGGGCAAAATCTGTCAAAATCACAAAAATCTATTGTTACGGTCCACCCTGGTGTCCAAAAAAGTTTTTATATTCTGACATTAGAATCGCAATTAGCGACCCCCACCACAACAAGCTTTCCCAATTTGAACTATTTGGATACTTGCAAGCTTATAAGCTTTTGCCAAATCTTTTCAAGTATTTTCCCGAAAATTTCAAGCGTTTCAAGATTTTGTGCGCAGCAGAGCAGTAAAGCTTGCGATTGATTAGTTTGATACGATGCTTGCTTTGCTTGGTTTTTTCAAGTTCAAACCAAGTGAATTTTCAAGTACTTAAAAAAGGTTGATTTTTCAAGTACTTGATGCAGGTCTCTGATACGTATGCACTGCTTGTAAAGCTCTGTTGAATTTCGAAATTTCGGCTCGAACTAAAGCAACAAGCATATCGCACTCCATCTACAAAATAGGCACAACTCAAAATTTACTTTTTAATGTTAAACTAATCGTAGTGATTACCTCCATCAAATATCAAAATTGTTCACTCCCCATCTTACTCTTTAATTAAAAAAAAAAAATAATTTTGTCTCTTTGTTTTGTATGGAGCCCGTTGGAAAAGAAGTTGTTTTTTGCTTCTCCTGAAAATTTTAAAATTTTGAGTTGTAGCTCTTTTGCAGATAGTATGCGATATGATCGTCAGCAGCAACTGAATCATCAATGCCAAGGTTCATTAATATAGGTTTAGTCACTTGAGAGAAACTCGGTCGAACTGTCAGAATGGATAAAAGGAAATCAAGAAAAAAAAAACCTGAATCTGTACAATTTTTAGCTAACAGCTAGGTTCATTAATATAGGTTAAGTCACTTGAGAGAAAAGCACTCTGTTTTCGCCTTTGCTCGAACTGTCAAAGTTGCTGTTAGCTAAAAACTGTACAGATTCGTGTTTTTTTTCTTGATTTCCTTTCATCACATGACACAATAATTTACAAGGTAGCCTTGACAACTACATTTTTTCTCACGAGCGGCGATCGGGAGTTGTCAAATCAATACACAGTTTAACTTGTCATCTGTTTTGCTGCTTCTTCGTTTTCTCTTTTCAGTGTGTTTTTGACAAATCCAAATCGCCAACAGAACTGTCACTCCTACCTTGTAAATCATTATACCATACTTTCATCCATTCTGACAGTTCGACCGAGCTTCTCTCAAGTGACTTAACCTATATTAATGAACCTTGGCTAACAGTTACTTTGACAGTTTGAGCGAAGGGGGAAAAAGAGTGATTTTCTCTCAAGTGACTTAACCTATATTAATGAACCCTGATCAATGCATTTTTCTCATACAAAAATGTGAATTTTTCTTCTCTTATTTTGCTATTGTGTGGCTTTATTAAAGAAGTGACAAAATCTAAAGTTGAAAAATCCTTTTATGCACAAACTAACTGATAGTTTGGCATAAATTTTATCTTTGTACGATGAATATTAAAGGCTGTATAAGGCCTTAAATTGTCCCCCAAAAAACGTTAGCATGGCCTTGAACATTTTTTTAAAAATACCGACATACAAACCGCGCTGCAAGACGTAATTCTAAAAAATTAAACAAAGTTCAAGAAATAAGACTTTTAATATTGTGGTGGTTTTACGAGGGAAATTTGAGAAGTCAGTGACTTTTTGAACAAGAGATATTTTTTTTGGCAGAAAAAGCGTTTTGTTTCTCAACATAGGCACCCTCCAGATCTATATATTTAATCCAGCATTTTCCATTTTTTTTTATGCCTTCCAAATAACAGGTTTTATCAAATTCCCAAAAAAAAAGGCATTTGTTTTAGTGATGACCTCTACTCAAATCTTTTACCGTCGAGCCATTTCTTCATGACAAACTTTCTATTTCACAATCTCGGGATTTTTCGGACTTAAAGAAGTCCGGGATTCCGGGATTGCTATCCCTACTACACACACAAAGATAAGAGACAATAATTCAAAGTCTTAAGATTAAGATTTTTTTTATAAACTTTTAACTCAATCTATCTATACATAGTAGCAGTTATTTGTGCATTTATGGCTGTTATATAAGGAATTATAAATTAGTTTTAAGTTCAAAGTTATATAGTACAGCAGAAACTGTTTTTTGTTCTGTTTACTCGTAACATACCCCAATTATTGTCATGAATGCATGCGCTGCAGTATCTTGAAAATCGAGACTATTGGCTAGCGCTGTTATGTAGACTGCTATTAGACCAATTAAAATATGGTTGATGGTATTGAGCAGAGTTTGTATTTGCAGCCAGACAGATAACTTGACTTTGCTAGAGTCAATAGACGTCATATTTGGGCTTGTTTCACTCATTATATTCACTTAATTAAATAGCTAGAAGTGGAAGTTAGCTTTAAATACTGTTTTTGACGATTTTCCAAAACACGCACGCAAACTTAATTTAGTCCACCAACCGGTTACGTGTCTAAAAACAAACTGTTTAATGTCTAAGTTAACATAGCCGGTATTCTTGTTAGTAGTTTACTAAAAAATATGTAAGCAATGGAAAGAGAATTTCAGAGAGAGAGTGAGAGGATTGCTTGTGTGTTAATTGAAGAATGTTTATTAAATCTGACATTTTTCAAAATTGAACACGTTATCTTACATTAAAATAATATTTGTCGACATAAAAGAGCGTAAAAGGAATCGATAATTTTGCATTAAATTAGGTTAGAATTATATATATTTTAAGAGAATTTTCAAAGCATTACTTTCAAACTTATGCGATATTTTCTTCCACATTCAATCTTTCATTATTCATTACTAAGAACTCAGTTTTTATTTTAATCATTGATTAGTTCAACAGCCTTTTCAGTTAAAAGACAAACTTTACTTCTTCTCATATTTAGGAAGAGAAGAAATTATTAACAGTGTTGCCGTTTCGTTTATAAAAAATGTATCCATGAAAGAATTAAAAAAAATATTCAAACGTATCCATCTTTTAGAGAAATAAGATATTAGCATTGATATATTGATATTTAACAGTTTGTCAACATAATTTCTGATGTGTAAAAATAAAAATTTTATAAGTAAAACATCCACGCAAGCTTAAACGAAATGTATTTTAAAATATAATTTAAAAGAGAAAACAATTTTTTTTTGAGTCTAAAAAATAAATTATTTTTTTTTCAGAGAGAATGTGAGTAATAGAAGCCAATAAATTCTGTATATAATATCAGTGTTAATGCATGAAATTCCAATTTCGCCTATATACATCTATGTAAATTGTTTAGAAGGTAGAAAAATAAAATTGAATGTGAAATTCCTATGTAAGTTCTACAACGTAACGTTGCCGCAGTGACTTGGCGTAAGCTACCCGCTTGTAAAACCTTGTCGGTTATTAAAACGAAATACTTCCAATTATTTTATCATTCATCCTATTGTAACGCAGAACTGTAAGCGAAAGCTGAGACAAGTCAGTTTTGTGTTAAAGAGTTTTTTATGCTAAAGAGTTGATGTTAAAGAGTTTGACTGAAGTTCCCATAGCGGCACAACGTGTTTACAAACTAGTACTAAAGAAGTGAAATGATATTATATAAGAACTAATGGGCTGCACAAGCATGCTTGTTAGAGCGAACAAGACATTTGCTTTGATTTCACTGCTTGCGTTGTCTTGCTGTGCACACGCATATCGTGTTCTAGTCTTGTAAGCAACCGAAGTTGTGATTTACACTAAGTGCTTGATCGTTTGTTCCATCAACAAACACTGTCATAGCAAGCACTGTTCCCATTTACGCGCATGTCTTGCAAGCACTAGTACAATGCATCGAGTACTTAGAGCCACATTCGTTCATTGCGCGCTATTGCTCTGATGATTTTTGGTTTATGCATAGTATTTTCTGTACATTATTATATAACACAGTACAACATTTTTCAGCTCATTGATTTGGGACTCAATTCTGAGAACTGCACGTGAAAGTAGCCCCAAAAAGAAGAAGTTCTGCATCATTCGTTTTGTCAAGTTACATGTCATAATAATTTAATATCGATTTCAAGTTAGTAAGTATCGTAAAGTTGAATTTGTCACGTTTTAGGCTATTTTGTTTGACATAACTAGAGAACCACGAGTCCGATTTAGCTGAAACAAATTTAAAAAAGTTAAGAATTACAATTCCTTTAATCTGTTCATATAACGTTTCCCTACATAAGCAACAGTTTCGCAGTTATAAATAAATGTATGAAAAAAAAAAAAATATTTTTGCCTGAAAATTAAATATTTTTTTTTAAATTCATAAAAAAACCAAAACGGAAAAAAGTGTCAAGTCCTAAAATGGAGTACCTACCATAAAAAACAAGAACAGGAATTCAGCGTCCACGCAATCATAAAAATTAAATAACCTTTTACTTATTACTTATTTTTTTTTTTAATTCTGAGAATCATAAAAAAGTCATCAACGTTTTTTCCAAAGAATTTTGTACATCTCTCGAGCAAATTTTGGAAATTCATACCTTTACTTAATTGTGAATAAAAGCGAAACGCGTACATTGATTTTCATGATCTATGTCTCATTTTGTTCATAGGTTATGTGACTTTACGTGAAAGTAATAGGACTTGACACTTTTTTCAGTTTTGGATTTTTTACGAATTTAAAAAAAAATTTTTTTATTTTCAGGCAAAAAATTTTTTTTTCTTCATACATTTATTTATAACTGCGAAACTGTTGCCTATGTAGGGAAACGTTATATGAACAGATTAAAGGAATTGTAATTCTTAATTTGTTTTTAATTTGTTTCAGAATAATCGGACTAATTGTTCTGGAGTTATGTCAAACAAAAGAGCCTAAAACGTGACAAATTCCCCTATACGATACTTACTAACTTGAAATCGATATTAAATTATTATGGCATGTAACTTGACAAAACGAATGATGCAGAACTTCTTCTTTTCGGGGCTACTTTCACGTGCAGTTCTCAGAACTGAGTCCCAAAATCAGGTGTTGTACTGTGTAATTGCAGAATAAACATGCATTTTAAAACTTACTGTGAGATTTGGCCATTGTAAATAATAGAGTTTTTTTTACGCAGTACGCGTTGGGTATAAATATAAAATTGAAATGCGATTATAAATTATGCATATAAAAAATTCTCAAGCATCATGCATGGCTTGCTTGATCAAGCATAGAGAATACTTTGAAAATTTTTCGTAAATACTGTCATGTCTTTGGCTTGTACGCAAGAGTGCTTGCAAGATATTGTACTCATTGCAAAGAGTTTTGCAAGCATAGAACAATTTTTAGTGTGCTGTACTGTAGGGAATATTTCAAAGACATTTGTGCAGCTGTTTAATAAGAACATACATCAAAAGCGAATAATATTATAATAGGTTTAAATAAAAACAAAAAATAAAATGGAATATAGGCTGGCTATTAAAACAAATAACGAAAATTTGAGGAAATCATTGCGAAGATAATACAAGGTGTCCAGCGACTGAGTCCAACTATTTAAGGGACTTGAAAGGTGATGTTGAGTTAAGTAAAAAATTGAATGAGAGGGGGAAGGGGGAGAGGGAATTTATTTTCACATTTTTAGAAGCAACAGGGTTAATTAGCATTTCACAATTATACTCCGTTGCCCGGTTTACGATGCCATCAGTGTTTTCGCGGCCATAACCATAACCATAAAAATTATAACTTTATATTGAAAATACAATACTCTACAATATTTCCTTGCACTAAATGTTGTGAGAGCTTTTAAGAAATTCTTGTTTCAGTGTAAGGCTTTGCACTCAGAAAACTCTCTTTGTTGTTGTTTGAACCGTGCGTTGATGACCACTGCTTTACACTCCATTTCACGAATCGAATATGTGCAGTTAGATCGACAAACAGTTTTAATCATCCAAATAAACAGGAGAGTAGAAATTTCGTCGATATTATTCTGTGAGCTCAATTGAAATTTCTATTCTTTTACTTAATTGTTACTTGTAGTTTTGCTCATTCCGTTTACCGAATAGGATATTTTCGTTTACCAAAACTTAAATTTACTTTGATATTCTTTCAGAGATATTCAGGTGTTCTTGAAAGGATGGCTTTTTGAACTGTCGGTGCTTAAATGGATCTTTTATTTTTATACCCCAACGCGTACTGCGTAAGGGGTACATTAACTTTGTCATTCCGTTTGTAACGCCAAGAAGGAGGCGTGGCAGGTATAGAAAAATGTATATATTTTTGATCAGCATCATCTCCTGAGTCGATTTCCGTGTGTCCGTATGCCTGTCCTTCTGTCCGTCTGTGGACACGATTACAGCAGCAATTTTGAAGCTATCGCGATGAACTTCAAAATATAAGTTTATTTTTAAAAAATTAAGAATAAGTTCGAAAATGGGCCAAATCGGATCAAAACCACGCCTACCTTCCATACAAAGTGACTTTAAATTAACAGTAAAATGTCTTTTAAATCCACAAAAATTAAAGAAATGCCTTGAAATTAGGCATGTAAGCTTTGCTCTTCAGTTTTAATCATGGGTATGATATTTTGAAAAATCGGATAAAAACCACGCCTACCTCCCATACAAAGTGGCTTTATTTTAAAAGTAAAATCTCTTAAAAATCTGCTCAGATTAAAGTAATGTCTTGATATTTTGCGTATAAGCTTTGATGTATAATATAGAACCTCACTATGATTTTTGACAAAATCGAATGAAAACCACGCCTACCTCCCATACAAATTGGCTTTATTTTAAATGTAAAATCTCTTCAAAATCTGCAAAAATTAAAGAAATGTTTTAAAATTTTGCACATAAGCTTTGATATTTAATATAAACCATCTGTATGATATATGGCAAAATCGGATGAAAACCACGCCCACTTCCCATACAAAGTGGATTTATTTTAAGCGAAAAATCTCTTAAAAACCCACAAAAATTAATGGAATGTCTTAAAATTTTGCACATTAGCTTCGATACATAATATGAGTAATTTTTATGATATATGGCAAAATCGGAACAAAACCACACGTACCT
Organism: Coremacera marginata; assembly: GCA_914767935.1. Lineage (NCBI taxonomy): Eukaryota > Metazoa > Arthropoda > Insecta > Diptera > Sciomyzidae > Coremacera > Coremacera marginata. Next base: position 176,373,109 of record OU612045.1, on the reverse strand, counting down.
CCCATACAAAGTGACGTTATCAAAATACGAAAACTTTCGTTAATATATAAAACTCATCATCGTGTAACATTAGCAACTGCCGTGGCTAAAGACTTCGGATATACTTCAATAAGGCCGGTACCCTGCCGAAGCTCCATCCTTACAAGTTTTTATCGTCCTTATGGTGATTTCAAGAAATATTGGCACCCATATCTATAGGCATCTACAGACTAACATCCCTATTCTACCAGCTTAACAAAGCTCACCACGTTAACAAAATAGTTAATATTAACAAGTTGTTAATGTTCCGTATTGTGGTGAAAACATAAAAGCTCTTTCCTTTACAATTTTGTTAATTACAGAAAGAATCTTAACAAGGAATGTCATTTATGTGTTTAGCTAGAGCATTGTTGTGCACATAATAGAAATTATGTAACTTATAATATTATATTGAAATAAAATATATAAATCGAAGATTTCTAACTTCTTTTAAGTGTTGGTAATAAAGAGAGCATGCGGTGCTGCCTGCAAAAATTGTATATAAAAAAGCAGCTGTCCCGCGTGGTTCAGTCGAACTTTGTTTGGCTATTAAAAAAAAAACTGTAAATTGGAGTTTCAAATACAAAAGAATCTTAAGATTACTTACTTCTTTGCATTTTCCATTTTGCTTGCTGAAATACTAAACAACGAAATTTCATTGAAAAAACAGCTGGCATTTGAATGCAGTAATGCATGGAACACGTTAACGACGGAAACGACGTTACGCCATCTGTCAAATTTATTTTACATGTATTTCTTATGGAGGTGAGTTTGGTAAATATGTCTCAACGACATTGGCTGCATTCCGCCAAGGCGAGCGCTATTGTAGCGATGGATCATTTTACGCTGGATTTCTCTGAATGCGTTGCTACGTCGAACGTCAGATCTGTTGACACCTGACGTTTGACGTAGCTTGTTCGCTTGTTTTGCTTTGTTGAATTTAAAACCTAATTTCTTTCTGCTAAGAGGTTTACTTAATGCAAAACGTAGTGCTAGAGATACTAATGGATGATGGTCTTGATATGGCTATTAAGGAGCACATTTCGGACCTCATTCAACCATTGCAAGGAGCAAAGGATAGTTTAAAACATTAAAAATAGCACAAGCCACGGAAATTTGCATTTATTTTAAGGGTTTCATTTGAGTGTTTGCAAATTCATGCAAATTTGAGCGCAAACAACTGTTAAATGACATAACTTGCAACTGTTGAGTAGAAGTAGCGTAATTTATTTCGCTACGTAAAATGCACATCGCTCGAGCATAGACAGCTGCCAGCGCTGTCAAAAGTGTAGCCATTCACCCGAATTTTCTTGAGCACTCGCCTTGGCGGAATGCAGCCATTGTCGCTCATGTTGAAGTCGTTTATATAGAATTATTTCTATTTCGACAGGCGACAAAAATTACTATTTTTTCATTACTTAGAGAGCATCTCAAAAGCTTTATTCATTTAATAATTTGGCTTTGCGTGTGGGAAAGCTTTTTGTTGCGTTGATTTCCAAATAATCAAGTAGCCATTGGTATGACTACATTTCTCTCTTTTGTCGTGTAGTAAAGCCGTTGCCGTCATCAATGTGTTCCATGCATGAGTTTCACATTTTCACCATGCGTGGTGAATATTTAAAGCTTTCTAAAGCGTTCAAATTGTGAATGACTTTTAAGAATATGAACATTTACTTTACATAACAAAAATATTAACAAGTGATCCTTAACAATTCCTTGTTAAGTTTTCTTGAGCTGTAAATCAAAGTACATAAAAATAAATATTAAAGCTTAAAATATTTTAAGCCAACCATTAGAGAGGATAAAATTATGCAAGACTCCTGAACGCAAATCTTGTTGATTAGGACGGTGAACGTAAGGGACAGTACATAATTTCCTATGCCATTTTTGATTCTAAAAGTAGATTATGCAAATTTAAGAGAAATAGCTTAAGGGGGTCTTCTCATTGAACAACTTTTTTTTTTCAACTTTTTTTTTGCATTTATTTATAGCTTGGAAAAGTAGTTGTGAATATGCCCCTAAAAGGATTTTTAGAAATTCGAAATACTTTAGAAGATACAGCCTTTTTTGTGAAGCAAGGTCTGATGGACAAGAAGGTGATGGAGGTAATAAAACCAGCTTACGAAGCGCTATCAGCAGATAATTTGCTTGAAAGATGCCTTGGATCTGAAACTCAGAATTCCAATGAGTCCTACAATTCTGTTCTTTGGTCACTTTCGCCCAAACACATCAACTCAGGCGCACGCACCATCGAAGTGGCCAATTTCATTGCAACGTGCCTCTTCAACGACGGTTTTATACCCATACTTAAAATTATGGGTTTCATGGGTATTGCGATTGGCAAAAACGCATACGAATACGCACTATCTCGCAATGAAGACAGATTGAACCGATCAGAGACTCGAGCTGCGGCATCATCAAAAGCTGGCAGAACGGCTCGCAGAGCAGAGAGGGCAGCAGAAAGCAGTTTCTACGAAAAAGAGGAAGGTGGCCTGTATGGAGCTGGCATCGCCGACTAATATTTGTAAGTAAAAATTGTCAGCTCTTTAAAACTGCATTTAAACATTTTTGATTTTTTATTTTTTTTCCCCAAAAAAATTACTTCAAACTTTAAACGCGTTTATCTCGAACCCACGTTTTTCGAACTGGCGGCCATGATATCTCCAGTTCAACTGAACCGATTTTCATGAAACAAAATGGAATCGACGCAGAATTGTCACCATTCTCGGGTGAACCTCGACCATAATTTTAAAAAATTTTTTACTATTTTTTTTTTACACTAAGCTACAAAAAAAAAACCCGAAATTGAAATTTTTTTTTTGAATGGCCGCCATTTTGTCAAAAAAAATTACAAAATTAAGCTTGAGGTTCACCCCAGAATTACATCTATACTGATTATAACCCCGTTTTTTTTTTCATTTCAGACGCTCCGGAGACCCGGAATCGTGGCCGCCGTGACGACACCTTTTTTTTCACCACCAACTTTGAAGTCTCATTACTTTTTGAACAGCCCACGTATCGAGGCAAAAAAAATTTTTTTATTTACTTTGAACCTTTTGTAATACAATAAATAAAAAAAGTTTTCAATTATTCTTTGCGTTTTCAAATAAGAATTTTTTTAAAAAGGGTCCAAAAACGGGTTTTGAATGAGAAGACCGCCTTAAGCGAAAAATGAAAAAGTTGCTGCAAATTGCTTTGATCAGAAGGTTAGCAGCTCTTGATATTTCTTTTTAAATTTTTTATCTAACAAGTAAACACATTCTCTCGAAGGATTTTTAGTTAAGCTTTCGATAATACAATTTTATAGACAATGCAATTTTATTGATCTTTATTAAAGTTCTCTCTCTCTCTCTCTGTCTTCGTTTGCAGATGAAGATCCATCGTTTCCCGCCAGTGAGCTTAATACTCATGGACCCACAGTGCATGGCTGGCGCAGTGTACCGGGCAGCACAATAACACCGCACGATATAGTCTTACGTTTTCATAAACCAGCCAAAATATGTCGTATACAAATTTTAGCCCACCAGTATTTGATTCGTAAGTTTTCCTTCTGCTCACATATTTCTCAAACATTTAAACCATCCAGCAACTCTTTTCCAGCTGAAAAAGTCGAACTCTGGTTACATTACTCACCTAAAGGCATACCCAGTACACCGTCCTCGCAATGTTTTGATTTTCTAGGTTTTATAGCTCTATCCGATAATGCGGCGACCAACTATAAATCACGTGAGTTGCAAAGTGTTGCGGTCAACCCACGTAAGGGTACACATCTTAAGCTCCGACTTAGTGCAGCCCATTGCAACGATTTCAATCCAAATGGACAAATAGCACTGATAGCCGTCAATGTATTGGGTGAGGCATTGGAGCAGGTTGCCGTTTTGGAGGGTATCGGCGAGGAGTCCGTTCAACACAACCAAACAGCTAATGGTGCGGAACAACAGCAGCAGCTGAGTGCCGAAGCTGCTGCTTCTGGCACCAACAGCGAACCAGCACTAGCTTCCATCTGTGATGATCTTCTCTTCTCCATGTACGTTGAAGAGTCTATTGCGGAAATTATACGCGAAATGGAAGAGAAAAAAGCAAAAGCGGTCAACGATGAACGTTTTGAATATGCGCGCAAGCTGAAGCTTTGCATGACAGCAATTCGTACAGCCGGTGAGCGGTTGGGTCGCTACTCGCTGGCCAAGCGACAGGCAGTGCAACAGGAAGATTTCACCACAGCAAAATTGCGCAAGGAACAGATCGAAATGTACAAAGCTGCGCTGCAGAAGCATCTGCTTATTGATCAACTGCTAGAGCATACCGGTGTCTGCAGCGCCAATGATTTGGCTTCGGAAATATATGCATCCAAACCGGTATTACCGCCAGCACCAAGTCTGCAGGAAGTCGCACAAGCCCTGGCCGAGGCACACATCGCTGCCACTATGAGTCCTAAAAGCGCACAAGATGATAAATCATCCACCACGGATGGCGGTAGTTCTGTGGGTGCAAGTTCAGTTGTTGGCATTGCCTCTGGCTGTGCAAATGCTGCGTCACACAATAGCATTAGCGAAAACTTATCTACGCACTCGACACCTAGTCTGCGCAAGTCGCACGATGATATTCCTATGTCACCAAAGCTAAATCTAAGGCGCAGTCCCAGTCGTCATAGTTCTCCCATGTCCAGTCATCAGGGATCTTTGCGCAGGCGCAATAAAAGTGCTCCACGCAACTCTTACGAGGACTATGAAGAGCGTGCGATACCAACGCTGAGACAGTAAGTTAATCTTGCACCCATTTATGGTGTGTGTGTGTGTAACGAATTGTAGCTTGGCATAGCAGTTCCATATTTAGCGTTTTCCAGAAAGCTCATCCTAGTTTAGCTATGAGCGATTAATATTACTGTACCATTCGTAGGTTTACTTGATGTCGCATGGATTTTAAATATATTAATGATTTCTTTTAAAAACCATGTAGCTTTTGCCAATCAACCATTTAAGCCCATACGTTTTAAGTTTTTTTGAGTTGAGTTCATTAAAACCCTTGTTTATATAAACTATATATTTTTTGTCGTTGTTTGTTGCTTACGTTAACACACACATTGCAGTTCACATACTAATGAATTTTTAAGGGAATGCCAAGGCACTGCTCTGTTGGAAGCCGATCCGAATCGTGGACGTTCCCGTTTGAATGATCGTGAACGTCGACAGGCTGCTTTGCCGATTCTGGTGTTTGGCAATGAAATGGTAAGTGTTAAAAAGATAAGTCCCAGAAAGGGCAAGTAAGTGGGAAAACTTTAGCTTGGGTGGAAAATCATTATGTTAAGGGAAACTATTGGCGAATGCTGTCAATACATTGAGAGTGATGTGAGTTGCACAAATGAAGTGCTATTTCCAAAAAGTTGAGAATTTTTACACGGTACGAATAGTTATCATTAACTGTTTTGAGAAAAACTTCTTATTTTTTGTAGGGCAAGTAGATAACAATAATTACACTCGGTTACTAACACTAGACAGGCGAGCATGTATAAAATGTAGCCAAACCCTTACTTTCAAGCAACGCTGGCAATCTTAAATCAAAAGCAGTTGACGTAATACTAAGCAGAGATAACGGTATGTTTACGTATTCACTTCAAGTAACTTGAATTTGCTTGAAAGCGTTTCTTTGGACATTTTTCGGGCTCGAGAGAGAAGAAGAACAAGCAAAACGTCACTCTCTCGAGCTCGAAACTAGCTTGAGCTTTACATGCAAAACTTTTTCGAGCACGTATCGAACATGGTGTAATAATAATCAGGTGCTAGTGGGTTTTTGACAACACCATGAATTTCTCTCTTTCTGTCAAAAAATTGTGAGCGAAAGAGCGCAACTGTTGATAGTTGTCAAATTGTATTAATTGTTTGAGTCACTAGATGATGATGTGTTATAATTTTTATAGTTTATTATGCAAATTAAGTATAAATAAATATTTAATGCAATTAATTGTGCCGTGTTGTGTTGACAAGAAACTATTGCAGTTGTCTTTGCTAAGTTCGCCATTGAATGGTTTTGCCATTTTATCAAAAACGTGCGCTGGAAGATCCCACCAATATTGTCTGCTTCAAGAACATATCGAATGCCATGAGAGAATGTTCAATGCCTCAACTGATAATAGCCATCAAAAGATGAAGACACTTTCTCAAATCACAATCTCACTAAAAATCTTGTTTACTTGCACAAAAAAGACGAATTTAGCAAAATTTACTTTCATTCGAATTCACCATCAGCTGCTTTTGACAAGAGCGGAGAAACACAAATTGATAATTTTGAGAGAGAAGTGTCAAACTCACTAACTAGCTGATGGTGAATTGGCAAATCATAATTTTCTATTGATTTGTGGAAATAAATTAAATTTTTGTCCTCAAGTCGTTTCAGTACTTTTTGATAAATTCTCTCATTTTGACAGATAAATTAATTATTCTCACAGCATGAACTTTACTTGAAGTTTTCTTCAAGTTAGTACGGAAACAGACCTAATGAAATAGGAAACTTCATGCATTTCAAGATTATTTCAGATTTCACCTTTTCAACACTCTCTTCTTTATGCAAAACTCACGAACTGTGTATATGAGATTCGATGTTTTATGATATTGGTCAAGGTTCATTATTATAGGTTAAGTCACTTGAAAAAAAAGCACTCTTTTTTCGCCTTTGCTCAAACTGTCAAAGTAGCTGTTAGCTAATAATTGTACAGAGTCGTGTTTTTTTTCTTGATTTCCTTTCATCCATTCTGACAGTTCGACCGAGCTTCTCTCAAGTGACTTAACCTATATTAATGAACCTTGATATTGGTGAGTTTTTCGTGATTGATACCTTTTACACATTTATGGTGAGTTTGGATGTCTCATATTTGAGGGGAGTTTCTGTGGTTTTTGTGCTTGTTTGTGTTAGTACTGACTTCCATTTGACACAATCAGAACATAAAGCTATCCCTTTTCCACAGTCGAAAATCGAAGTTTTTTATCTCTTTATCTCTGACATGGCAGAATAATCTAGGTAGGAGCAATAAGGAGAGTCGCTGACCGCTAATGTCAAATTAAACGTCTGTATATGGTTCACAAAATAAGATAAACACCTAAAATGAATATGTTTACTTTTGCTTGCTGTTTACTGTTGACTTTTGCTTTGCTTTGGAATCCTATTCCAGTCGAGTTTATTTAAACAATGGCGTGTAATAAACCCGGCCAAATTTTTTTCACACCATAATTTTCGATAAGAAACGTTATCATTAACTGCAGTGTATGAAAATGAACGCTAACGTAACGCATGTTGAGACACTGTAGCGTAGTTTAAAGAGTTCAATACATTAACGTTGTGTATCGTAGATAATTTCCCTCATTCTGTAGCGTTAAAGTTTGTGCACTTGAACGCAAACACAAACAATATACCACGATAGCAAAAAAATGTGCACAAACATAATCATTTTGTAGCGTAAGCTGCACTGAAATAACCGTTTGTGTAGCAGTTTTTGAAAGACAAACAGAGAGCAAAACTTTTTATATGAAACATTTTACAACGTTCTCGATAATTTTTCTTTTAAATTATCGATAGCTTTTTGAAAATGATTGCTTTCGATAGTATTTTACTTTTAACTAGAGATAAATGATCGATAACAATATAGGAAACGATACTTACATAAAAAATTTCAAAATTTTAAATTTATAATATTACCAATTTTATCATTTTTACCATCGATAAATATCGATAACGACATTAAAAATTCCTGTGACCAATGAAATGTCTGTGATCGATATCGTAAATTATCGATAACGACATTTTATCGATTGTTAATAGTTATCTGCCCACCTTCCCATACCCGAGTTTTAATAGAGCACAACAGAATGCCATTTAGAGTGCTGACGAACGGTACAGAATAATTATGCTTGTGCTGATTTTTGATGCGATTTTTGATGAAACAAACATATACGGTACAGAATGAAGAGGCATGCCACCGACGGTATACTCGAATATCGTACTGTTTTTTATCGATATCGTTATCGATATCGATGGTTTTAGTTAACTATAACGACAATTAATCAATAATTTCCCTAATTTTATCGTTTTTACTATCGATAAATATCGATATCGATGATAAAAATTGCTGTTACTTCTAAAATTCCTATGATTGATATCGAGAATCATCGATAACGATAATTTATCAATAGTAATTATTCATGTGACCCACCTTTCCGTACCCTAGATGTAATAGAGCAGAGCCTACGCTAAGAGTTACAGAATACTATTTAGTTTGAGTAATTACTACGCAAACATTACAAGTACTGTTTGCATATTTCCCTGTCAAATATTACGATATGATAAGGTTTGTGTTCATTTTCAATGAGGCTGTAGTGAATTTTATGTGCTTGAGTTCTTATAACAGACATATACGCCACAGAATGCAGAGTCATGTCACCTACGGTATACTAAAATATCGACCGTTCTTTTTTTTTTTTGGTCACTTATAAACGGTATTGTGTGTTCCAAGTTTTTACCTAATGACATCTTCTGTTAACTTACAATACGAATATAATCGTTAAAGAGTTTGAAAAATCCGCTTCTGTCCGTTTTGCAAAAACATTTTTACAAACTGTAGGAGTCATAAAGAACATAAAGAAAAACGGATACAACCTAGTTATTATACAAATGTAGGATTGAAAACCTTTTTAATTCTTCTTTGTTTTTCTTCACAGGTCGAACAATTTTACTCACGTCAATTTCAAGATCGTGAAGATGGCCTATTGCGTTTGCGTAACTTTCTGAAAGGTCATGAATTGGACTCCACTAATCCAGCAAGCGGTGTGGTCAATAGTGGTGAAAACTCTGGCACTGCTGGCGCAAATAAGGTGGCACGTAGCGCTGCACTCCTACTACATCGTGCCGAACGTGATGCTGTCTATTCAGTCTTCAGTCAAGCAACCGAAACTGTACGCGTGCTCTTTCTCGAATATGTGCCCGGACGTGTATCTCAGAGTGAAGTTGCACGCTGCGTAGATCGCTTGCTGCCCGAACTTCTAGCCAAATCTGGGGATCCCTCTGCCCGCATACACACTCTGGCCCAACATACCATACTCAGTATAGCCGCCTGCCCCGAAGTAATGGAACAGCATCTCGTAGCTCCAGCGCTTTCGCGTACCGTAAGCTCCGGTACACATCCACGTCTGGCACTGAGCCGCATGCAAATGCTGGAGCAGCTTGTGCTGAGCCAGGGCATTAGCACGGATAAGCATAGCGGCTTAACGTGTCGTGCCTTGTCCGAATGCGGCTGCTCGGGCATACATCATCCTGCGGAGCCGGTGCGTAAGGTAGCTGAACGCATTCTTCTACTGGTATACAAGGTGAATCCGAGGCTAGTACGTAAACAGCTACCGCCGGATGATGATATAACGAGACGCAATCTGCTGTATCGTCAATTGTTCACGGAGTTCGATAAGCTGGACCTGGAGCGAAAGAAGGAGATGCTTGATGCTAATAAATATGCGGGTCACAGTTCGAGTGACCCGACATCACCGCCATCAAATCGCAGCAACACAGAGACGGCTAGACAAGAACAGCTACAGTCGATGAGTGCTGGTGGTGGAGGTGGCGGTGGTGATAGTCGTGGCAGTCCATATAGCTGCGGTGCAAAATCACCCGATTCACAATCGAGTCCAATGCGTCGCTCAGAGACGCGCATACTTAAGAGTAAAAGTGGTCAGTCAATTGGTGGTGCTGCGGGTCAGAGTCAGAGCAATGGTTATGCTAGCGGAAGCTCACTAAGTGGTGCAGCTGGCAGCAGCGGTTTAGCTACATGTAACGGCAAACAGGAGTACAACGAGAAACTAAAACGTTCAATGATTTCGGCTTGCAGTTCACGCAAGGGGTCAAACTCCAATTCTAACTCAGAGTCTTTGGAAGAGACGCCAAATTTAATGTAAGTATTTGGAAAGATAGAAACTAGGCTTGAGTTCTCTAAAAATTGTATTTCTGTCTACTAGACGTTGTCCATTTTGCGACTGGAGTTGTCAAGGTAGCGATCAGTTGCAGCTGGACAAACACTATTGGAAGTCATGCCCATTCCTAACCAAGTGTCCACAGTGCAGTCAGGTGCTAGAGGTGGCAGCACTCAATTATCATCTGACGAGTAAGTTTTGCGAAAAAAGGAATCGAGTTTTTGTAAATTTTATAATTTTCAGACGAATGTGAGGCCAAAAATAGTTATGTGACATGTGATCGTTGCACTGAGTCGGTGCACAAGCAGCTTTATGACTTACATCAAATGGAGGACTATTGTAGAGGTAGGTCAAAAAAATATCTGCTGAGACTTAACCCAAACGTGACAAAATGAATCAAAATCTTGATTGATAAAATTCAAACTCTATTTCAGAGCTGAAAACTGGAGCCGCCAGATGTCCTCTGTGTCATGATGATGTACATCTGCCACTAGATGGCGGTTGGAAATTACATCTACTCAGCTCTTCTGGCTGTCCTGGAAATGCGCGACGTCGTGCAAAGAAATGCAACTAGCATCAAAATCATTATTAAGCAAATCTAAATTCAAAAAAGAAGGACTTTATTAAAAATATTGCTATTTCATGCCTTTTTAAGTCACTACAATAATTGAAAAAACGTAATCAAACAGCATTTAATACAGTCAAGAGTTCGCAAAAAGCTACTTAGGGAAATGTGCAATTTCAAAAAAAAAAAAAAAACAAAAAATAAAATCTATCTAAACATGCAACTTATTAAGTTTTAAATAAAAATATACAAGAACTTAAATAAAAAAAATAATGATTTTACATTTGAACTTGAGCTTAAGATTTGAACGAATTTGCAAAATAATTAAATTTAATTTTTTAACCTGCACTCAATGTCACTTCGTGCCGATATTTTAGCGTTCTATACAGTTTTTTCTTTTTTATATAATAAATGTTTTTAAATTAATGTGTTTTTTTTAAATAAATGAATGATTTGTAATAGTTCAATAATTTAACTAGCTTAATTTATGTATAACAAAAAAATTTGTTTCTAATTACTATAAAATTTTATTTTTAAAAGAATGTAAGCGCGATATTTCCTAACAATTAACTATAAGTTATTTTCATAGCTTTATAGCATATTTATTTATTTTTTATAGCATAAAATGTTAATGATCAAGAAAATATTCTTAAAAAAAAACCAATTTCTTACACGTCCAATAACATACCCATCCAAATTCAATTAAACTACATCCAGTATAAAAAAGTTTATTATACTATGAGAAAATAAAACATTAATCAAATCAAAATTTTGAGTTTTAATGGTCACCAATATTCCATAAACATTTTTAGAGAAGCACAGCTAAGTATTAATCAATTTCATTGTTACAATTATAGCCGAAACGCAAGGAATGCGACCATGTGTTTCGACAAATAAAACCTACTCTAGTTGCACTTTGAATTTCCAAAACTAAAACAAGCTTGAGACATAATATTTCCGCATAACTCAAAGACGCTGAGTCTAATGGCGTTCACCGGTTTTTAATCCTTCAACCCATTTTCGAAAAATTCGAGTTCCAAGGTTAACTGCATGCCAATGCAATTTTTGTAAACCTAGTAAATAATTTCATTAAAAAGTTTTACCTTCAAAACCGAACCCGTAAAATCTAAATTGACCCCATACAACCCACTCCTCCCCCTAACAAGTCGAGTTAGTCGAGAAAAAGCGTGTAAAATGTTTGTCTTAAATTTACAAGAAATAACGATTCGGATAAAATTTTCTTTAGATTTTAAAATTTAGTAGATTTAGAATGTGGTATTGCTGTATGTCTTTAAATATAACAAAACATTTTACATTTTTTTCACGTTGTGGTAAAATTCCATCAATGAGAAAAAAGTGACTTACATTAGGGTGATGTGTAACACTCATGGTGGGGTGATGTGTAACACATCTTACACATTATAATTACAATTAAAGAGGCAACAACGTCAAACTCTGAAATGCAATCACATCAACGGCATTTAAAGAGATCAGCCCAGTTCATACTTCTCAGCACAGACCAAAATACAATCGTGTTAGGAAGTCAACGAAAAAATGTGTTCTAACAACGCCACAAAAATGTTTAGTCGCAGAAGGTGGCAAAAAAAAAAAAGAAAAATATGGAAAAGAAAACCAAACAAACGACAAAGAAAGCTGCAGGTGATCGGCCGCAAAACTGACGCTCTTCGTAGTCATCCGAAGTATGACGAGATTTTTGCATGATTTATGCGATTTTCACAAAAATTCACTTGAATGCAAGCAATGCAAGCGCCCTTTTTATTTTTTGTGAGCCATTTTAATCGTGAGAATTGTCACTCCGATATGGGCATTTCCAAACTGGCGTAACGTACGATTTTCGTACAAAACATATTAAAAATAATAACAAAAAGGTAAAATTTTTAAAAATGTTTTTTATAATAGCGTAGTAATGAAGTAGCACTATATTAACTAAAAGAATTACAATAATCAATCCTAAGATACTAAAGATATAAGCAAAATTAAGCTCTGGCGTGACGTTACAAAAAACAGAAGTAGTTTTCGACTTGAATTACAAAATTTTCAAAACTCTGCGAATTAGGCAAGACTTTTTGTATAAAACCTCTTTTAGAAGATTTTGGAATAATAAAAGTTTATTTTCCATGTAATGAAATTTAAAAATCTTTTCCCATTTTTTTTGTTATTAGGCTAAGTCGTCTGACGTGACGTTACTGGCGTTACGTTACTTAAATATCCATAGTAATTCAATTGGGTAATTGAGTAGTTAGGTAATTAAGTAATTATGTAATTTAGTAGGTAATTAAAACAAATTAAATCTATTCTGCATCTCCTAGCCTCAACCATTTTTCATTATTTTTAGCCAATGCCTCCCATTTTTACTAAAATAAAAACGTGCACGAAACATTTACTAAACATTTACTAAAAAGAAAAATTACATTTGTGAAAAAGTGCAGACGATTTTTAAATCAATAAAATTTAAATGTTTCTCTAAGATAATATCTTTAAATAATAATTTTTTAATAACTTTTATGACTTTAGTGCCAAGGTGGACTCTTTTCTGGAAATGCCTATATGGATATTTCCAACGAATAATCATTTTACATTTGCAATGTATTTTTTTTTTGCAATTAATAAAGCCAGTCATATATTTAGTTGAAGTTAACGATCAGTTTTTTTTTAATTTTAATGTGTGTGTGCATTGAGAATCAGATAGATTTTTTAGAGATATTGCTATTATTTTTACTTACTTTTACTAAACATAAAAAGTCAAAATAGACATAAAAAATTAAAGTTCCTGGTCTTTAAACCAACATTTTGTTGGTGTTACACATCATCCAACCGATTTTAAAACGATCAAAAAACATATTTGAAATTTTGTTTCTAATTCATCCATTTCTGAAAATATCGAATTGGTCGTTCTGCAAGGGGTAGGCCTTTACACTAATCAAAAATACAATTTCTTAACACTTTTATTGGAGCAAATAAAAGCATGTTACACATCAGCCCACTTCAGCCTAATCGAGACTACTTGTTAAGATCAGGCATGTTCTGCCTATGGAAAGTTATGGAAAAAATACAATTTCTGCTGCTTTTCTGGTAGCCCGAGCACATTTTTTTGTTGTTTTTGCAATCCTTTCAAGGTCGTCCTTGAAATAAGACAAGTTTGTTAATAATTTTTTTCTTATTTTTTCTTTTGTTTTACCTTGGATGCTTACACACAATTTAGTCTACACTGCTCTGACTACATTGAGAGAAGATTGCCTCTTTTATCAAGGCATTTAATTTTTTGTTGCTAGCTGGCTAAAAAATATTCAAGCTGTTTAATTTATTAGAGCACCCCAAACGATACTACATGTCCATCCGACCTGTCATGTCATCGCACATGTAGTATCGATTGTGTGCAAAAAAATCAAGTCGGATGGACATTTCCGATGAAAGACAAACATTTTTGACTTTTCTGTCGGTCCATCCGACATGTAGTATCGTTCGTGTGCGTGTCCATCCAACTTGGTGCATTTTCTGATTCGATTAAAATTTTTGAGCTAAGCACATCTCGCGCAAAAAATGACTAACATAAGAAATGTTGAATTTTAGAAGGAATTAAGTAATTAAGAAAAAGAGGCATCTAAAATAAATAGTAAAGAGTACAAAAATGATTAAAATTAATGAATTCGTCATTTTTACTCTACAAAATATTTAATGCGTTCAATGTGCGAGCATTTGGGACCAACGAAAAAAAGTGCCATTAATTTGTCGAACTACATGTCGGATGAAAATGTAGTATCGTTTGGGGTGCCCTAATATTATCATAACAATATGCTTCCGTTGTGCGCCTCTCGTTTTTATTGTGTTTGGGCTTCAATGCGTCATGAATATGTTAGAATTATTCCCTTTTCTAATGCAGCAAATGCAACACTGACTGATAATAGAGAGTGTCAATGTAAATAAACAACATTGAAGAGAGTCGCAGATGGCAAAAAAAAAAATCAAAAACAACAAAAACAAACAGTGATTGTGCCACAACAAAAACAATAGCGGCAACAAAAATACCAACAACAACATTAACAGCGGAAAAGAATAAACCCCAAAAACAAAAAAGTCACCATATCAGAAACGCGGCCGCCGCTTGCAGACTTTTGCAGACGATAGCAGACGGTGTGCTTGTGAGTTTTTTTTTATTATCGAGCTTTTTTTTAATTAAAGTGACACAAGCGAAGAGAAGGCTACGGAAATGCTAAACAAGTTACAGTCAAGACAATAAAAATTAAATTAAATATTAACGGAATAAATTAAAAGAAATATCTATCGAAAAAAAGACAGGCGGAGTGCCACGAACGAAAAATAGAAATAATCATCCACCAACAGAAATATTTCATCAGCAGCGCTAACCGTGGTGGCGGTGCTGCAGTATTGAAGGACGTTGTTGGCCACGGGCACGGGAGGACAGCGCTGGAAAAAGTGAATTAAATTAAATAAATTGAAAAACATATGAAGGCTAGTGGCCAAGAAAATGTTGCACAATAGTTGAATCAACTTAGGAAAAATTATTCTTCCATTCTTCTGCCTAGCTACGAAGGATTCCTCAAAACACCCTCCTGCCCACTTAGAATTTTTCTGAACACATATCTCTGAACACGTTTCACGCAGCGTCTCTATAAAGGACTCTCAACATGACGCTGCAGCAACTGCTCAACTATAAATACTTGACTAAGGAGCACCTCTTGGGCTTCGATAACTATAAGGTAAGCTATAGCTACAAGCTGCCTACCATTTCTTGTGGAACATGGCACAAAGCACTCATACTACTACCATTTCCAGCTGCTCCAACTATTGGCTAATGTTTGCAAATGTTGTTATACAAATGTTTTCTTTGTTAACTTGTCTTCTTGTTTTTATTTATTGCAGTACAGCGCACGCGACACCTCTCCGCTAAGCGTCTACGTCATGCATCCGTTTTGGAACTGGACCGTAAAGGTAAGAGTGCGGAGTTGCAGGCAGCGCTGGGTGGTTTACCAAGACGTTTATGGTTTTGTATTTTATGGAATATGTGCAAAACGTGCTGTAACCAAGAGAGCGAGCGGTCTTCTTTTGTTTATTATTGACAAAATCAATATTTATAAGTGCCATAGTAGTCACACATACCCAAATCCACCCAGCCACTAAAAGGAATATACTTAATAAGCTCATAAAAAGAAAAACCCTGCAATGGCTTATCTTGATAAATTATACTGTGAAATCTTTTTATACTAATTAATTTTTTTTTATTCCACAGTTCTTTCCCCGCTGGGTTGCGCCCAATGTTATGACTTTCCTGGGATTTCTATGCACGGCTTTGAACTTTTTTCTACTCTCCTATTACGATTGGAACTTTTATGCCAGCTCTGACTTAGAGCCATACAAACCAATACCATCTTGGGTTTGGCTTTGCACTGGCGTGAACATCTTCCTTGCCTACACTTTGGACGGCATCGATGGCAAGCAAGCGCGTCGCATTGGTTTATCCGGACCGCTCGGTGAACTCTTCGACCATGGACTCGATTCCTACACAGCTGTATTGATACCCACTTGCTTGTACAGCATCTTTGGCCGCAGTCCGACTTACTCGGTGCCACCCATACGCATGTATTATGTATGTTGGATGGTGTTCTTTAACTTTTACGTCTCGCATTGGGAAAAATACAATACCGGCGTATTGTATCTGCCCTGGGGTTATGATCTCAGCATGTGGGGATCAACAGCTATGTATTTGTTAACCTGGTGGTTTGGCATTGAGTTCTGGAAACGAGATTTACCATTTGGCATTCCATTGGGTAATGCAATGGAAATTTTGTTACACATCAGTGCAATGGCAAACACGCCGATGGTCGTCATAAATGTCTACAAGTAGGTGGTTTGCATAGCATACAATTCATAAACATCTTTTCGTTTTTTTAACAGCTCCTACGTTGAACGCACAGGCAAAATGCGTAGCTTCAAGGAAGCTATGCGTCCTTTATGGCCATTTGTTGCCTTTATGGTGTTGCTGCTCGTCTGGCCATGGATATCACGCAATGATATCATGGAATTGGATCCGCGCGCTCTGTTTATGTTAAGTGGCACCATATTTAGCAATATAAGTGTGAGTATTTTTCCTATCTTTAGCTATATCATTGTTTTTGTTATTCGTTCTGTCGCACGTTTTACGAATTGATATGTTTCGTTATACTTAAAACGTACGATATTTATGATTCATTCACACCTATTCTCAGACATTCAGTTTAACTTACTATTTCTTATCAGTCTTTGCGGTACATGTTAATCTTACTATAATGATAGCATTGTTGGTTTTTGTTATTGTATTTTTACAAAATATTTTAAAGGTTTGACTGATAAGCTTGCCGGGCACATAGTAGACGATAAACATTTTTTTAATAGTCAGAAAATTAACAATAAATCATTATAAAACTTTGAAAGGCGAAGTGGTTATATTAATATGGTCTAAGTCGTGGGCTCCCAAATAATTATTTGCTTATTATGTGTATTAAAGCTCATTGAGAAATAATTGAAACATGAAATATTTTAGTTTTCAGTAGCATCCTTTTTGAGCATCCTGACAGGAACAAATAACATTTACGAATACTACTCACGAACAACCAAGACTGGTATAAAAAATTTCCAAGTTAAGCGGGTCGTAAACAAATGAAAATTAAGGGCAAATAAATGCTTATAAACCAAGGGCTGTCGGAATGCTAAAGTGATGATTAGGGACTCGGATATCGTATTGATACTTCAGATAATCGATACTGTTTATTTCGATACGAGTACTTTTTCAATACTTCGGATGTATTCGATATTTGACGGTATCGATACTTTTTACCTAGTATCGAAACAAACTATACATCACACAAAAAAAATAAAATGACACCTGAAAAGTAAAAAATATGGGAGACAGAAGGCGCGGAAGATGTTGAACCATGGGATGAAGAGCATGACGTGTCAAAAGTATGGAGAGCGCAGTTCGCAATTAAAGAATCCCTTAATCGGCGGAATATCAATTTTAATTAGTTTTTTATGTTAGTCCCACACTTAAAGAAATACATATATCATATAGCTCACTGTTTACAGAAGGTGGTGTGCGACGCGCATAACTGACGAAGAAATTCCTCCGTTTCATGTGCAGAGCTTAATTAAATTTAAAATATGTATTTTTATAAGTTCTTTACTCCAGGGGGGGGGAAAAAAAAAAATCATATTCTGATATATTTATTTACATTTATTAAAAAATAGTATAAAAGCCCGTCCTACGGCGGGTTGGAAGCATTAATGCTCAAAATGTAATTATTTTTGCCATTATAACAGTGCTTTTACAACACAATGTTTTGAAAAATGTTCAGCCTGAAAGTATGCACACACATAAAAGGCAAGCATGTCACTGATAAGTATCAAATTAATTTTCTATGCATACTTTCAGGCTGAACACTTTTCAGGAAAGTATATGGTATCTTGGATACTGTAATAATCGCAAAAAAAAAAAATTACAGTTTCAGCGATATTGGATGCAGACTATTTTGCTTGTCTTTTATACATTAAGGCTGTGTGCTATTCGGAAACTTTTCATTCGGATGATGAAATTTTGACATTCTGAATGAGAATATTTACAATAAATACAATCGAGGTGAATACGATTGTCAAAAATTCATGTAGCCTCAGGGGCTAGTATAAATTTTTGACAACCGGCAAGAGAATTTTTGACTCAAGCATAATTAGAAAAAAAAAACAATTGTAAGTTTGCGTTTAAAATAACTAAAGTGAAATTAATGAAAGCTAAACTTTTTAGTTAATTATAAATTAAAAAAGCACAAAGAATTAAAAAAATAATGGAAATCCCAACAAAACAGCAAAGGAAGTTTTACGTAATATGTAGAACTATATTGCATACTCTCCGCAATCCCATAAAGCCACTTGCTACTCGATAGCAAACCACTTCATACTCTATTGACCATCCATGGTGCTTAGCTGGAATAAACTCCACAATTTTTAGAAAAGAGCTAGCAGACACTCTTAAATGCATTTAAGTTTGTGCACTGTCTCCATTAAAAATGGCATTTAATGTTTCGGAATAACCTCTTGGCCGAATATAGGTTATATCCTTAAAGGAATAATGTTTTAGGTAGTTGTCCGGAGCAGAAAAGCAAAAGCAGTACTTACTCTTTGCCTTTCATTAAAAAAAAGCATCAAGTCATAAAGTTCAAAACATTTTGCTTCCGACAGCAAAGCAACCAAAAGTGGAAATATTTGCGTAAAATTCTATTAATATACAATTTATTTTTAACTAACAAATGCATCACCAAATATGATAACACAATTTTCAAGGTAGGAGTGATAGTTTTTTTGGCGACCAGCATATGTCAAAAACGCATAGATAAATAGAGAAAGAATAAGCAGCAAAACAGATTAAAAATTAAACTTTGTATTGATTTTGACAAGTGTTGGTCGACGCTCTGAGAAAATAGGTCGTTGTCAAGGCGGCTACCTTGTAAATTATTAAATCATGCCAAATATATATATCAAACAGAAACTGTCTTTTTTTTTTTGTGAAAAAAATATTTTCACATATAAAAAATATTTTTTGCATGCCAATTTTGACGTATTTCCATGTTTCACGTTTAATCTTTGACGATTTACATTTTTTGACATTTGTTTTTTTGACATTTATATTTGACAAATAACTTATTTAACCACTTTGTTGCGTTAATTTCGTAAAAATAACTATGAATTTGAAGAAGAAATCAACAACTACCTCTTGTGTATTCTATCTTAACCAAGATTATTGTTATTTTATTGTTAGAAATAGCAATTTTCTTTTCGAGAATAGAACTTCTTTATTTTACTATACAAAAAAGTACGAAAAAAAGTATTAGCTTTTTTACTGTCATCATTAATGGGTTAGATCATTCATGGGGTCAGCCTTATCATGAAAAGAAACACCCTGAGATTTTTTGATTTTTTCCTAGGAACGCATTCCTCCTATCACAAAGGATTTTCGATAGAGTTAAAAATTTCCCCCAGAAAAAGCGGGTATCACCAACAAATAAAATCTGATTCCTAATGTACACTATCCCAAGGAAATTCTTCTTGATATTTAGCTGAAAAATTTTAAAGAAAAAATTCAATAGGTGCGTGCGATAAAATAATAAATTAGATAAAATAATTTAGATAAAACTGTGCGAAATCACATTTGACATCTAAAGGCAATTTCATTTATTTGTTAAGAAAAGATCAGAGACCTCAGAGCTAGAGAACATGGAGCACCTAAATGGAGTTAGAGCATCTAAAAGCCATCAATTGTTTACTTCACTTTCGTATTTCTGATTTAGGTAAGTCAAGATGCGTGAGAAGGCATAGTGACACGCTTCAGGATGAGTTGCATCTACACAACGCACTCTCATTTCTTCAATTTCATTTATTCAATTATGAATAAATAAAATACAACAAAAAGATTACCAGTTAAACATTTAAGCTACGCGAGCTCCTTATATTGTAATGTAAATGTTTGTGTCTTGACGGAGCTAGTAGTTTTAATGTGGGTTCCAGCTATGCATCAAACATTTTGTCGCTTCTTACCTGCTGCCATTATAGTCTGAATTCAATATAGACTAAGTTATTTCTCAAAGATTTCAAGGGTCTCGGATAAAACTTTGCTAAATGTTGATTGTGCCAAACCAACATCGTTATCTTTTTCAACACTCGTTGATATTCACCCTCAGCATAAAATCGCAAACAAGCGCAAAGTTTCAATACTGGGGAAACTTCAAAACACATTATTTCACAAAAATAACACAAAGTGTGTGGGCAACAGCATCGGATTCGAAGAGTCTCTAAAAATAACACAAAGTGTGTGGCAACTGCATCAAATTTGAAGGGTCTAAAATATGGCGTCGGTTAATCTTTCTTCTTTTTAGACATCTTCAACAAATAGTGAAAGCTACACTGCATTTTAAAATGATAAAAATACTATTGCGCGGCCAAAATCGAACAAATTTGTTCACAAATTTATAAGTGTCAAATACTATAAATTTGTGTTCGAATTCACTGTTGAAACTGATTCTGAAGGAATATCAATTCAGAGAAGATTTGTGATAGGAGCATTTTTCTCCAGGGAGAGAAAAATTCCACAGGAATAAAAAACTCCCTGGGAATTCATGATAAAGCCGAATATAAAAAATAGAAGCAACTTTTAATTTGAGTCAAGTTTTCAGAAATGGGAACACTAAAAATCATCTTGTTAAACTTAAACTTTTTATTGTAGAACTTTGAAAATTTATTGATCACATTTTTTTCGTCAAAAATTCTAGTTGTCTTGAAAGCTATAAACTAATTAACTTTTATCTGTAGTGTACTTTAAATTGCGTTTTCTCAGTAAATATTTAGTAAAATCTAATAAAATTTTCATAGTTGGTCTAAGCATAATTCACAATTTAAATGATAAAAGGCACAAATTTAAAAAATCATTTATAAGTAATAATTTATTGTTTCATTTTTTAATAACCAAATACAAATTTCACCAACTTTTCGTATCGATAGAAACAATATTTTTTTCGCTGTAATGTTCTGTAAAATAAACACAATTTTTTACCGAAAAAAACTTAGTACATTTCATAAAAAAGAAACAAAATTTTCCACAGTATTGTTTTGTATCAAGTGTAGTAAAAAGAAATTCATTATACTTCCAATGGATGACTTTAGTAATCTATATCTCGCATTGTATAAAGTAAGATTTCGTACTAAAAAAACTTCTCAGACGGTTTTGTGATTGCTTACAAAAAACAACATACTGGTCCTCAGTTGTAGCATTAAACAGGAGTTAATGTTGTTGACAGTGTTTTTAACGCTGCATTTGTTCGCCTAAAACTGTATACATCCATTTACAACACTGTACAACACGAAAAAAACCCGTGGAGTTTCATGAATTTTTTATGTTTTGGAGGTCACTGAAACCAAATATGAATTCAGTTTTTTCGGGTCACGTAAGGTTCTCCCTGGAGGCGGGTCCAGGGTAAACCCTAAAATTAATGAAATCAATATCTCCCCTTTTGGGGAGGGCAGGGGATGGTTAAAATGTAGGTCTGGCCTCTATTTTTTTTTTTCCAAGAGGAATATTTTTTTTTTAGGATCTATCCTCTTTGACCCCTCCTAAGGGGGGCTCCCATACAATGCACCCTAACCCCCTACAGTTAATGAAATCGCTATTTACCTCTTTGGGGAGGTTAGGAGAGGGTTAATATGCACGACCGACCTCCAGTACTTTTTCAAGTGTAACATTTTTTCCTCTGAGTCCTATCCCCTCCGACCCCTCCTTAGGGGGACTCCTATACAATGCACTCTACTGTTATTGAAATCAATATTTCCCCTCTTGGGAAGGGTAGGAGAGTGTTAATATATAGGACTGACCTCCATTACTTTTCCAAGTGTAACATTTTTCCCTTTAATACCCATCCCCTCCGACATCTCCTTAGAAGGGCTCCCATACAATGCACCCCTTGGGAAAGGTAGGAGAGGGTTAATATGTATGACCAACCTCCATTACTTTTTTAAGTGTAACATTTTTTCTTTTGAGACCTATCCCCTCCGACCCCTCCTTAGGAGGGCTCCCATACAATGCACCCTACTGTTAATGAAATCACTATTTAACCTCTTGGAAAGGGTAGGAGAGGGTTAACATGTACTACCGACCTCCAATATTTTTTCAAGTGTAACATTTTTCCGTTGGGGACCTATCCCCTCTGACTCCTCTTTAGGAGGGCTCCCAAACAAGCCACCCTACTGTTAATTTAATAACATGAAATAACATTGTATGGGAGCCCCCACCACTGAGGAGGAGTTGGAGGAGATAAGTCCCAAGGGAAAAAATGTTGCACTTGAAAAAGTACTGGAGGTCGTTGGTACATATTAACCCTCTCCTATCCAACCCAAGAAGGATAATATTGATTTCATTTACTGTAGAATGCATTGTATGGGAGTCCTCCTAAGGAGGGGTCGGAGGGAATAAGTCATAAGGAGAAAAATGTTTCTCTTTGAAAAGTAATTGGGGTCGGCCCTACATATCAACCCTCACCTCCCCTTCCGAAAAGGGTAAATAACGATTTACTTAATTGCAGGAGGTTACGGTGCATTGTATGGAAGCCCCCCTACATAGGAGTCGGAGGGAACTATTTCCAAAATAAAAGTGTTCCTCTTTAAAAAAGAAGAAAAGTTGTCAATCGTACTTATTAACCCTTTCTTGCCCTCCCCAAAGAGATACATATCGATTTCATAAACTGTAGGGGGTTAGAGTGCATTGTATGGAAGCCGCTTCTCAGCAGGGGCCAAAGAGGATAGGTCCTAAGGACAAAAATGATCCTCTTGGAAAAATAATGGAGGTCGGGCATACATTTTAACCCTCTCCTGCCCTCCCCAATACGGGAAATATTGATTTCATTAATTGTAGGGGTTTAAGGCTTACCTGGAAGCGCCTCCAGGGAGAACTTTATGTGACTCGAAGAAACTGAATTCATATTCGGTTTCAGCGACCCCGAAAACATAAAAAAAGTCATGAAACCCCACGGGTTTTTTTTTTTTTTTTTTTTGGAAAATTGTGCAGTGTAATTTATGATTTTTAAAATTTTTCCAAAAATTGTATATCGCTCGCTCTAAGTGTTCGAAATGCATCGAGTGGCATCGAAATAACTCTTTTCTTATAAGACAAAAATCGAAACATATATATTTTTAAATAAGTTATGGAACTTATTACAAAAACAATTTTGGTTTTCTTCCTATATGAATTTGAATTACTTGCGAGGGACTAACATTTTTATATAATTTTATGTGAAAAATTTGTAAACGGGGCTGAAAAGTTTATCATAGGTCTGAATAGTCGGGACTTGGGGGCAAGAAACATGCACAGAGACGAGTTTATATAAGCAATTTTCTTTTAAAACATAAACATAGAAACAAGTACAGAAATAAATTAAAATAAACTTAACCATGGAATATGATAAGAACCGTGAATGTCGTACACAAAAATTTGTAACAAAAAATATTTCGCGCTAATAAAAATTGTCTTCTATTAGTTTAAAATTTTTACTTGAAACTTTCCATAAAATTATTTTACCCCCTATAATTTTTTATTCAATTCTATACTTGTAATTTTCTTGCCTTTCAGTGTCGCCTGATCGTCTCGCAAATGTCAAATACACGCTGTGAATCCTTCAACTGGATGACACCCATCTATGTGATCTGCATAGCACTCAGTCTGTGGCTACCAGCGCTGGAACGCTTTTTACTATACTTTCTGTTAATATTTACCACACTTGCTCATTGGCACTATGGCGCCAACGTAGTCAACCAGATGTGTGAACATTTTAATCGCATTTGCTTTAGTGTCAAAATGCGTCCCATTGTACAAAAGGAAGAATACGAGGGTACGGAAAAAGGAAAAAAATTCGATTGATTACTCAGGAGTTTGTTTAGTTTTTTGAAGTGAATACTTCAAATCATATAAATGTGCATTTGTTTGTTTGTTTTTTTTTTTTTTTTTTTGGTACTGTGAGAATTTTTGTTCTTTGAATATTTGAGATTATTATTTGTGTAATTTTTTTTTTAAGAAAAATGTTTGCATTTTGTAAAATACCTCCATTTATACATTATATACACACACACGAGCTCATATCTCTTAGATGATCACTATTTTGCACTTAAAATTCATCACTTGTAGCTGGATACACAAAAACTTAACGATAATAGTCGTTGTCGTAATCGGTCATTGTGCGTGCCACGTACATAGAAAAGGACTCTTCATAAAAATGACAATCGTCGTTAAGACGTTTGGGAATTCCGCTACTGCTCTCTTCAATTTAAAGTAATTCTGTAGCTACTTCATTTGTCTAACATGAATATTCAGTATGAATATTTTTATTAAAAATGTTTCAATTTTTTATCTAGTTGCATTCATTTCATAGTGTTCTTTTTTATATTTATAATTAGGATTAATTTAAATGTATTATTTTGTTTTTATGTCAAAAAACTTTTGTATAGATGTTCACAAGGCTGCTTGTTAATTCTCATTTAAACTATTTTCATTGTGCTGCTTAGCTTTTAGTTCGAGGCTATTATATATATGTTTTTTTTTTATTAGTTTTAAGACATTTCAACAAAGAGTGATTTAACCAAAAAAGAAAACTGCTCATGGCTGTTTTTATTTTTTGAACAAAATATTTAATTTTATTAATACAAAAAATAGCAAATTTTTAAAAAAATGTGTAATAATTATGGCAGTTAATAAAACACAAAATAACAACTTGAAAGTACACAATAATTTTATAAATAATACTACTTAAACATAAATACATATTTAGCTTCAAAGCCATTCAAATTAATTTGTTAACTTAAATAATTAATTGCTTAAATATACTCAAGACAAATATTGTAAAGTTTTAAGCTTTTTTTTTTCTTGTCACTTCATGGTAATAAGCTCGTAACAATTGAAATGTCAAAAGTATTTGGATTACTGGAAACACATTAATGGAAGAAATCGTACTTAGAATTTATGGAATAGTATGGCTATGTATTTCAAAAAAAGATACATCATACTTACTGTACATAAATATTGAAGTTACAGTAAATGGGAGAACTTTATTGTTGCCGTCTTTGGTATCACAAATAATTTAGGTGGAGCATTTACAACTTACTTCAGTTTAATATATTAACTCAGTGAAAATGGGTGAAAAATTTTATTAAAAATACTTTCAAAGTAATATTTTAAAAAGCATAAGTGATTCTGTTGTAGTTAATTATGGAAAAAATTATTAGTGCATCCAAAATTCTCGAAGAGGAGGTCTCAATACGAGCGGTAAGTTTTTGGCATATATTAATATACCTCCACGCGTACTGTGTAGGGGTGTAAACGGAATTCACTTTGCCACTCTGTTTGTTATGCTCATAGTTATGCGTAGTAACATATTTATAGAAAATTATATACACTGGCCAACAAAAGTCTATATATAGTATAAAATTTTAAATTTCTGCAAAACTTAAGAATATAAACAAAAAGTTAAGATGCAGTTTAATTAGAAATTATTATTTCTATAATAAATATTGATAAAAAAAATGCACAAAAAATTTGATCCTTACCAAGACAAAACGATATTGACAACAATATGAAAAATCTATTGCGAAAAAAATTTGCATACAAGATATTGCGATTTTTCGATAAGTGGAAGCAATACATCTTAAATTTTTTTGCTTTACATTAAAATTTGGATATTTAACTTAAAAAAATTGTTTATTAAGTTCTCTTTTAACTGGTAAATTTTATCATGCCAGAATAAAAACTATTATATAAAATTAAATCGGCTCTTAATCTTTTCCCATCGGATTGCGGACTGACAAAGCCATTTTCTCAGAGATATTTGGGCAGTTAAAAAAAAATGTAACTAAAATCTGGAAATTAATGGTTTAAAAGTAGCCCATCATACTGGCCACTTTCTTGACTGTAACTGTACATACAGTCAAACCTGTTTTTGTGCGGTCTTTTTTGTGCGAATTTTTTTTTGTGCGATTTTATTTATGCGGTTTTTATTTTTATGCGATTTGTTTTGTGCGAATTTTTTTTTGTGCGAGTTGTGTTATGATATTTTTTCTTGTATGCGATCTTTTCTATGCAAAAAAAAACTCTGCACTAGCTGAAATTATCATTAAAAAGAGCAATAAAGAGAAAAGCGTAAGAGCAAAACGCAATTCTGAAGTTTTAGTTCTTATGATTTTTGTTTTTAGACATAAGTATAACCCGAAATGAATAATCATAATAAGAAAACAGCAAAAAGAAACATAATAACCGGTTATTGCGAAATTTATAATAAGCTTACAAAACGACCGTCATCACAAAGACTTATCACCGACTATATGGTTATCGCAGACAATAATTCCATTCCAATGGAAACAACTAATAACTCCATTACAATATCTTCAAGTGATGAAAGCGATTTCGAACCAGATCATCACAAGAAAATGCGCGTTGTGGACTATGACGAATAGTATTGATTAACTTATGAATTTATGTATTTTAATTTATTTTTTTAATATGCATTTTTTTAATGGAATAATTTTTCGTATTTTTCACATTTAAAATGAAGAATTAAAACTATATTTTTAACGTTTCCGTGTGTAATATATTTATTTATTTGGCTTCGAGACCACTTTTTCGCTTTTTCATAGAATGTTTCCTAGGTGAGATTTTTTTCATGCGGTACAAAAAAACCGCATAAAAAAAATTTTCGTTATTAGATTACTTAAAGTTTTATGTTATAGCTGTTTATGAAGTCTCCGAAGAATTTTTTTTTGTGCGATTTTTTTTCTGCGGTCCCTATTTACCGCACAAAAACAGGTTTGACTGTACCTATATTCGTGATCGGCATCATCAGTCGAGTAAATTTAGCCATGTGCGTCTGTATGTGCTTGCGTGATGACGATTACAGCCGTAATTTTGGGTCTCGCTACGAATTTCTATATAAAAGCTAAACCTATATTTAAAATATAAAGATCAAGGTTGAAAATTAGCCTAATTGTATGAAAATTCCGCTTACCTTCCATAGAAAGTGTCAATGACCCCAAAGTGCAAAATAAAAAAAAAAAAACGAGATTGGTTTATCTGTGATTTTTTAAAACGGAAACTCCCTTTTCCATTCTCGGAAGAAAATGTTTCACGATTGGGGTGATTATGAAATCGGTTGAATCTCTTAAATTTCATAAAAATTAATGCCCTTATTTAAATATTGCACATGAGCTTTTTAATATCTTAATGATATATGAATAAAAGTTATGTAACCGAAATTGCAAGACCTTCATAAATTTGTAGTATCTGTCGCTTTGAGCGGATATTCGTTTTCGTCACTATAAAGACTCAAAACATACTTAAGAAGTAAAAGGGGGGTAAAGGCTCAATGATCTACAGGGTTGCCCATATTCGAAGCGCCCATTTTATTTTTAAATAAATCAAAGAAACCACAATTTTTTGTCTGTTCGTCATGAATATCATTTAATTGGGTTCAAGTAGATTTGCTTACATCATTTCTTGAATATGATATCTCGTAAATGGTCGCCATTGGCCTTTACAACATATTGTGCCCGTTTTGCAGCATTTTCCATGGTTTTCTTCAACATTTCGATGGGAATGGCGGTTATTTCTTGACGGATGTTGGTTTTCAGCTCTTCTAGGGTCTTTGGCTTGTTGACGTAAACCTTTGATTTCAAATAACCCCACAAAAAGAAGTCTGGAGGCGTTAAATCTGGTGATCTTGGCGGCCAATCGAAATCACCATTTTTTGACATCAAACGGCCAGGGAACAATTGCTTCAAAAAATCGATTGTAGTGCGGCTTGTGTGTGGTGGCGCGCCGTCTTGTTGAAGCCAGTAGTGCCTGATACGCTTTCGACGAACGATTGGCATGAACAAATTGTTTATCATATCGCGATAACGCTCCTGATTGACAGTAACTCTGTGGCCATTATCATCTTCGAAAAAGAACGGCCCAATGAGCATTTTAGCACAAACGCCGCACCAAACAGTGACTTTTGCATCGTGAAGAGGTACCTCTTGAATCTCTTGTGGATTTTCAGTGGCATAAATACGGCAATTTTGTTTGTTTACCGTTCCGTTCAACTGAAAATGAGCTTCATCGCTCATGATAATTTTATGCCAAAATTGCTCGTCTTCTTCAGCCATTTCGATGACTCTTTGGGCCCATTCCAATCGACGTGGCTTATCGGTAGGCAACAATTTGTTTACCAATTGAATTTTGTACGGAAACAAATTCAAATCAACACGTAAAATGCGTTGTAAAGTGGATCGGGGAATGCCGAACTGCTGAGAACGGCGATTTTGGGATGTTGTTGGTGACTGCTCAATACTGGCTCGTACGGCTGCAATATTCTCATCCGATCGCCTTGGTCGCTTTTTATTTGGCCTCTTTGGGTTACCAAGAGTATTACCAGTTGTAAATCTTTCATACAAACGATAAATTGTTTTCTTGGAAGGCGCACTTTTCACTTTATTTATTTTTTTGAAAGCACGTTGAGTTTTCACTATTGACTTGTTTTGTTGAATGTAAATTTCAACAATTTTAGAGCGTTCGCGTGGCGTGTACTGTTCCATTGTAAACATTTGCTAGGAATGACGCTTCAAACGCGGTATGTCATTAGTCGATTTGGCATCACTGCGGAAAGTTACAGTGTTGCCAGAAGGGCGCTTAGAATAAGGGCTACCCTGTATCTAGTACTGCTAAATGTTCACTAGTATGTAGATCTTATACTGAGGACTTCTTAGATTTAATGGTCCAAAATAAAAGAAAAATAGACATTGCAATTTAAGGGTTATCTAATGAATAAAACAATTTTTAATA
Organism: Coremacera marginata; assembly: GCA_914767935.1. NCBI lineage: Eukaryota > Metazoa > Arthropoda > Insecta > Diptera > Sciomyzidae > Coremacera > Coremacera marginata. The sequence goes on along the minus strand of OU612045.1, from coordinate 176,344,173 downwards.
AATCTATAAATTTAATGTTAAAATGTTAATAATTAAATATAACCCCCCAACATTTTTTCTGGCTGCACCCCTGATAACTGGTAATTGCAGAAAAATTTTCTAGCTGTGTTCCCATCATTTGAGGTACCATACCCAGTCTTCAGTCTATCGACAATCAGGCCCATCTTTAACTTGAATTCTCTTTGAACTCTTTCCTTATTCTCTTACAATATTTTTAGGTTTTCTTCGTTTTCTGGTGCATTTTCTTTTTTGTTTTCGCCCTCATTTTAATGACATTTCATAGCCAGGAGTAGCATCCGCAGTATTTTCTTCAGGCGGGAAGATCTAATTTGTGTTATTATTTTTGAAGTGAAAACTGCTTTAGGCGCGTTTTGGTAGAGCGCAAAACTATAGATTCGCGATATTATCACGCTGATAGCGATATCATCACGCTGTTAGCGAAACAAATTATTGGTGTACAGCATTCATTTTTAGGGATTACCTAGCATAAACCAAGCCGAGCACCGAAGCGATTACCGAAGCAATTACCAACCAATTACCGAACCAATTGCCGAAACGAGAACCAACCGATTACCGAACCAATTACCGATTACCGAAGCGATTATCAACCGATTACCAAACCAATAACCAATTACAGAAGCGATTGCCAACCTATTACCGATTACCGAAGCGATTACCAACCGATTACCAATTACCGAAGCGATTACTAACCGATTACCAACCCATTACTGAAGCAATTACCAATCGGTTACCAATTACCGAAGTTTTTACCAACCGATTACCAACCCATTACTGAAGCAATTACCAATTACCGAAGCTTTTACCAACCGATTACCGAGCCAACTACCGATTACCCAACCAAAGTAATTGTTTTAACAAATATATTATATATAAACATTAAAAAATAGCAGTTTATAAATTCAATAACGCATAAATTGATAAATAGAGTTAAAAAAGTAGAACGTGTCTGATTTCCCGACTCTAGCTACTTCAGAAATTCATAACAGCTATGTTATTTCATAGCTTTATGTTATCACTTCGGTCGGCAGTCCCCCCACTGCTTACTTTTTTTTTTGACAGTAATATTAAAATTTGTTCATTTGCCGAAGACCAGGAGAAAATTCCTTAACCCATTTTAGCCCGCTGGTCGATTTTTGTGGAAAAAATATCCAAGATTTTTCAAACCCTTTCAGAATATTTGGTTAAATATAAATTCAGAAGAAAAATACATTTTTCGATTTTCCTATTTTAACCTATTTAGGTAAACGCTACAAGAAAACACTCTTTTTTGGATCATTTTTTGAAAAATAAAAGAAAAATATGTGTTAAATATAGTAAAATTATTTCGTGAGCACGCAGCCAAAAGACTAAAATGTGAGAATCAGTCGGTTTTGGACAACTTACGTAAATTAAACTATGTGTTACCTGCATACTAAAATTGGTGGTCGATTTTTCGACCAATGGCCCAATTTCGATGGTTGATTTTTAAATCTTTTTTCATCAAATATTTAATTTAATAAAAATTTAAACATTTCATTTTAAATTTTAAATTTTCGGATTTCTTTCGGCCCAAATTGTAGCTGGAAAATGGAAGATCGGAAAATTCTTAAATTCTGTAATTTTCTTAATTTGATCAATAATAGTAAAACCTAAAATTTTTATTACGAAATACCAAGGCGTTCTAGTAGCGGACCAAAATGGTTTAAGGAAACAAAGCTCGAAACCGTTTTGCTGTGTGGATAGAGAGAGATTATGTGCTTGATTGTTTTGGAACACTCTCAGCAACACAATCAGTCCTATTGTAAATAAAATTTCGCCCGGAGTAAAAGTTTTTGAAAAATTTGAACACAAATATTTGCATTCATCGTCAATTTTCAAGATCACAAAAAAATCTTTAAACGCATTATCTACTGACGAAAAAAGGAAATCTCCTTTTTTTTTAATTTCGGCGGACATTTTATTCATAATAGGGCTGAATCTTTATAAAACAAAGATCTAATTTCTTTTACACATCCCACAAATTGATTCATAAATTGCGAAAACGTTTTATTTCCATTGAATCTGGAACGTAATTTTCTTACAGTTTTGTTAGAAGATCATTTCCTTACGTTGTTCAAGCGTCTATCGATCGATTTTCTAAACCGGAGATATAAAACTAACTTTTTGTCATAAATCGAATGATATAAGAGTGGCACCACTCGAAAAATCCATTAATTCAAATTGGAAACGCCAGATGGACAACGCTGTTTATAAAATTTGATCAGGATCCGCCCATAAGATTTGATTTATTATGCAAATTTTGGTCAATTTGATAAAAATTTCACAGTTGGCAACACTCGAAGTGAAATTTTCTCTACATAATCGTGATTTGCAACTCTGAAAACTTTAATCTACAAAATTTTATTAAGATTACTGCTGTTATTATTAAAATTGGCCAACCCCCCTATCCCCTCTCCCCCATGGTAAGGAATTTGACAATTTTCTGGTATTACAATTTTGATTTTGGATATGACACATTCATCATCAGCCACCCCTCTAACCCTTGTACGCAAAAGTTGATCAAAATTCGCTGATCAGTTGAAAAGTTGATCAATTTATACAAATTTTCACTAAGATCTGTTGACCTGATTTCATGCACACCTAAAAGAGTAAATTTAAGTTCATCGAATGACCCTATGAATGGACAAGAAAGGTCGAAGTTAATAAACGGGTGAACTTCAACAACTTTCTCAAAATATTTAAATGGAAGCTTTTTGCTTTTGAATTCAACATTGTTCCCATTCTACGTTTCTATGTTCTTCACTATGGTTGTCCAGTTATGATCTCAAAAAATATAGGTCAAAATATAAAATTTCCGAAACCTAAAATTAATAACATTAAATTAAACTTAAACGGTTACATCCTCTGCTGACCATGTCCAAAAATAGCCCGGCACAGAAATGTGCAAGTTTAATTATCATGACAATCCAATAAATGCTGATAATGAACAATTAAAATGTCAGTCACGCAGGCGCACCCATAGAAAGAAAGTGCAAAGGAACAAAAAAAACTATACATATTCCCCAAAGAAGATAAATATTTATAAACAAAACAAAATAGAAAGAAAAAAAAAGTAAACAACTGAATCATTGGAAGTCAAGTACAATGACCGGCAATGAACACGAACAAGCCTCTGTGCAAGATACAACCGCAGCAGCAAAGGTGAAACCTGTTAACCGGGCTAAGAACTCAAAGACCAGGAAGCAAAAACAGATGCAATGCGTTGTGATGCGCAAGTGCAATTAGTGAGCAAGTGATAAATAGTTTCGAGAAGCAGTTACGAGTAGTTGTTGCTTATTTTAGAGTTAGATAATACAATGAAAAGCAATGTTACCAAACTTTCGGGTTATTTGGAAATTTTCTAGTTTAACAAGCTGTATATAACAATGATTAAAAAAAGTCAACACAGATTATTTGGAAAAACTGAAAATCATGATAAAAGTGTGCAGACCCAAATTACAAAATGGACTCAGACCCAACAAACCCTAAGAATTTAAACATTAAATCAAATTTAATAATTTTTCTGTTGTATAGTCGATGAAAATTTGAGAGAATTGTCAAAAAATACTTGGAAAAATTATGAATTATAAAGACAAGGCAGTTTTGGTGTGTTTTGGTTCTGGAGGCTATTCGGGACCCTTTTTTAGAGTTAATATTTTATTTAAGTGTGGGCACTCAAATGAAAGCTTTTGACTTGAAGACAAAAAATATACACTTATTTTTATATTATTGTTATTTCAGTATCTATAAGATACATAAATAAAGTTTGAAAAATATTAGGGAAAAACAACTTTGGTTCAAAAACTTTTCAAAGAAACGATTACAGCGGTTTTAACTTATTTAAAACTGATGTCCAACTTAGCTTAAATGCAATTCATCGATATTATAAAGTGCAAGAGAGACAGCAAAACAAAAAAAAAAACAAAATCCCAAGACGAAGTAAAAAAACCACCAACCAGCAAGTCACCCAACAAAATGAGCACACAAAGAAAGCAACAGCGAAAGCCCAACAACAGCGCAGCCGCCGCAGCAATAGCAATAGCAGCGCCATGCAGTGGAAAAAGTAGAATCCAGCTAAAAGAACTTAACTTGGTCAAGAAAGCTATGTTGAAAACAAAATAGAAAAAAATAAAACGACTACAGCTGGGATGAGCCGAATAAAAAATTCAATGAAGAATGCGAAGCATTAAGTTTTCATGCAGCTACTGCCAAGATCAGTTGATCTTGTTAAGCGCGAGCGTTAAGAACGTTTTTTAAGAACGTAACACTTTGAATATACTTTATATACAGTTGCCAACAATTTCGAGTGAACAATTAATGGACAGCAGTTTTTTAAATAAAAACCGTTTCATGTGGCGCATAATAATTGTTGCAGTGCTTTTAGGCGCTGTAGCTGGCTATAAAACGCCAAGCAATGTCTATGTCAAGCTTGACAATAAAACCAAGGACGATTCGCCCATAACAACAATTTCAACATTGGCCACCTCCAGCGCTTCACCAAGCCCTAGTACAACAATAACAACGACAACAGCAGCAACAACTCAAACACCTCTGATAGAGATGGCGAGTTCGGCAAAACCGACTTCTACGCCAATGCCGCAAGAAGTATCTGCGCCCCAAAACCAGGAGTCAAGCCCCGAATTGCCGCCTGCCTTGATTGCTATTGACGATAATGCTAACACGGAGTCGGAGAAAAGACGTGTCATCACTTACGATCAGCGCCAAGAGGGTCAGTATAACATACGCGCCGATCTGGAGAATTTTATGATTGTGCTCATTCCACCCAGTCCCATGGAGGGCATAAATCTTTTGGATTTATTGACTAAATCCTCACTGCGTCGCAGCTCCGCAGCACACTCGAATAAAGGCAGACGTCGCCATCCATACGCCGATGTTGCCGCAGCGCAATCGGCTTCGGCAGCAACGCGTTTTCAGCAATCCTTAAAGACGGGCAACGGCAATCAGAACTTCAACTACTTCAATCGGGCAGAGTCTGCAGCTAAGGGTGCCAATGTGCCAGAGACGCCGCATCAACGCTATCATCCGCATCAGCAGCAGCAACACTCAGCCGATGGCTCATCACATGCATCTTCCTCACGTTTCCAGGAATTTTTAGAGGGTCGTACACCTTATCTTGTTGACCTATCGTCATCTAGCGATGCCGAACACACGCGACATCATCCCGATCGTCAGGTTGATGTGCTGCCACCACCCTATCCGCTTGCCTATCAGCATCTCATTACACCGTTTCACTTAGAAGCCGAGCCGACGGTTATCCAAACGCTACCCCCTTCCAGTGTAGCTGGCCAAAGCTCGCAGGGCGCTAGTAATTTTCTCGAAACCTATAATCAACTGTTAGCCGCTACCAGTCTTCAGGAGAGCAACGATAATGCAGAGAGAGTCAATGCCAAGACGCCACAGGAGAGCGACTTTTATCGCGTTTCACGCGCCATACGCACCGACAATCTGCTGGACACCAACGGCGTTACTCTATCAAATAGTCTACTGAGCGGTTCACCTGATGCATCTATGTATCGCCGCTCCTCAAATTTGCCCATCTATCGTTCGGATCTCGCTTTTGGCACTGCACCGCTTTATCCACCTATCGACGTGCCCAGACTAACGGGCTATTTAAATGTTGGCTCAAATTCACGCACTCTCTCTTTGAATTCCGCCGAGGAACGAGATTTGGAAGATGCTCATGTGGGCGAAATAATTGTTCCTTCATCGAATGGAGATGAAGTGGATTTTGATTTGAATAGCGCCAGTTTTATTGATGCGGATGTGAAGAGCTTGCTAAGCGATGGCCTGGAGCGTTGTGCTCCCGGTAGACGTCGTGATAGTTATGGTGTATGTCGCGAAATCGAAGGCTACTAGAAGACTGACGAAGTATTGTCCCCAGTACACAGGAAGAGATTTCAGAGCGCTGGGTCTGACTTTATCATGGATTTCATATATCTATTAAGTATTTAAGGCTTCCATAGCAATCATTGACCTATATTATTTTTAGGCAAATGTAAGCTAATATTTAGTTTAGAAATGAATACTATTTATTATATCATATATATATATATTTATATATTTTCCAACGTTGATTGAAACAAATTGAAGCTATTTAAATAAAGGATATTATTTATAAAATAATAAAATGGCTTTATGGTTGACTTGGAGATATATGGTTGGTTTTCTTTCAGGTACCATGGTAAAAACTACTCTTAAACTAATGTTTACGATCATCAGGATTTTTAACTAAAATTTAACTAATTTAATTACCAAATAAACAGATCAAAGGATATTAATATTTTGATTATTTGTTATGGTTCAGACTTTTAAAGGAGAAAACTTTATAAAAAAGTTTAGAGAAAAAGAATAAAATTAAGATTTTTTACAAATTAAATTTCCATCTCTTCTTTAAAATTATTAAATACTTTAGATACTTATTTTATCTAAAAGATACAAAAAGTGTTATATAAACAGAAGAATATAAAGATGAAAATTCAATTGATGCAGATAAAAATGCAACATATAGAGATATAAATAGAATGGAAGTTATAAGATATCTTGATACAGATACATATTCAGATATAGATTCAGTTAAAGAAATATGTACAGATAAAGATAAAGCAACAGATCCATAACTAGAAACAGCTTCAGATGAAGAACGCAATTGGCTGTTTCTCAAAGGATTCATTGAAGATTCATGCACAAAAATTCCACATCGTCGAAGAAACTTACGGAGTCACCTATACAAATCATGCACGAAAATTTCATACAAGTGTCCAAATTATCGCCTACGAATACTTGAGAGAAAAATTTAGGAAATTTCGTCAACGAAAGCAAGATGGAAATATGCAGTAAATTTCACCAAGGAAATAAAACGAAAATTCAAAGGAAACTTTGTCAACGAAATATAATCAGAAAGATGGAACAAATTTCTGCAACAAAAAGCTGAAGAAAATTTCGTCAACGAAAGCAAGATGAATATTTTTTAAATTTCCTTGATATTTACATAATTTTTTAAATCAATTAATTTTTATATATATTTTTCAAAAATTATACAAATATATGTGTGTTAAAACACGTAAGGGGTATATTAACTTTGTCATTCCGTTTGTAACGCCCATAAGGAGGCGTGTAGAAAAGTATATATAAATTTGATCAGCATCACCTGCTGAGTCGATTTCCGTGTGTCCATTTGTCTGTCCGTCTGTCTGTCTGTCGACACGATTACAGCCGTAATTTTAAAGCTATCGCGATGGAAAAAATATAAGCTTCCTTTTAACAAATGAAGATCAATTGCGAAAATGAGCCAAATCGGATGAAAACCACGCCTACCTCCCATACAGAGTGACTTCATTTTTATAGTAAAATCTCTTAAAAATCCACAAAAATTAAAGAAATGTCTTAAAATTTTGCACGTAAGCTTTGAAGATCTATAAGATATAATTGGAAAATTCAGATGAAAACCACGCCTCCCTCCCATACAAAGTGGCTTTATAGTAACCATAAAATCTCTTAAAAAGCTGCTCAAATTAGAGAAAGGTCTAGAAAATTCGCACATAGGCTTTGATACTGAATGTAGACCATAACTATGATCATATGACCATAAAATCGGATGAAAACCATGCCCACCTCCCATGCAAATTGGCTATATTTAAAGCGTTAAATCGCTTAAAAATCCACAAAAATTAAAGAAATGTTTTGAAATTTTGCACATGAGCTTTGATATATAGTATGAACCATCTCTATGATATTTGGCATGAAGTCGGTTAAAAATCGAATGAAAGACACGTACCTGCCTCTCATACAAAGTGACGTCATCAAAATTGAAAAACTTTCGTTTTCCAAATTCCACCCACATTGTTTATCCAACACATACCAAATTTTGCACATATATTCTATATACACATACGGTGTAATGTGAAGTCCCTAGACTTGGAAAGTGGGCGTGACATCTTACTTTTAATCGAATTTCTTCAACTCCGTGTGTCAGACATCAACAAAGTTTTGCACTTATTATCTTTGGTAATTTGAGCAATCTTACGAGTAAGTTTATAAAATTGGGCGGTACTAGATAGGGGGCGTGGCACTTTATTTTTAAACTATCTCCATCTATACTCCGTTTTTCCGCTTTTAACCAAATTTCTTACATATATTCTTGAGCATAATGAGAAGTTTTAAGCCTACAAAAGTTGGTAGGATTGGACAAGGGGCGTGTCAATTTAACTCTAATCGAACTGCCTCCACACTGTTTGTCCGACTTAAACCAAATTTTGCACACATATTATTTGGCATAAAGATTAGTCTGTAGTTTATAAAAGTGGGCGGTAATATACAGGGGGCGTGTCACTTTATTTTTAATACATTTCTATCGACACCGTTTCTCCGACTTCAACCAAATTTCGCACATATATTCTTTAGTATAATGTGAAGTTATAAGCTTACAAAAATTGGTGGGATTGGACAAGGGGCGTGTGAATTTAAATTCGAATTAAACTCTTTCTATACCGTTTTTCTAATTTTAAACAAATTTTGTAAATATATTCTTTGAAATAATGAGCAGTGTGTAGTCTAAAAAATTGGGCGGAATTAGACAGGGGCGTGTCATTTAAATTTAAATCAAACCCCTTCTATAGCCTTTGTCCAACTTCTTCCAAATTTTCCATATTTTTTGGAATAGTGAGCAGTCAACAGTCTAGAAAATTAGATGGAATTGAACGGGGTGTGGCACTTTAATTTTAAACGCCGAAACTCCATTCCTTACTATGATAGTCTTATTATAAATACTCATGTTTTTATATATTACTAGCTTATACCCATCGCGCTTCGCTGTGCTCAGTGCTTATCCCTTTAAAGTGTGCGTAGCTCGTTTTTATTTAAAAAAGGACAAAAACTGATTTTAAGCGATTTTATATGAGAAATCCTATGGGCGAAAAGGGATGCACTATTTTTGCAATATCTTGAGAACCGCTCATCCGATGTTGTACAAATATGTTTGAAGACCCGTGCGTGCCATGACTGCCCAAATAAACCCTAAAAATTTGAACAACACCATTGGAACGGTTCAGACGGGATGGAGTAACATACGATTTTTATATATAGATTATATTTTTGCACAACTTTACACCAAAATCAACAATTGACAATGAATAAGCATTGCCAGATTCTATAAAATTCGCCAATAAATATTACAAGCCATGCGCCCATATGCCGGTAAGAGAAAATTGTAAGAAAGTTTGTTAGTAAAACATTAAAAGATGTGAAAATTCTTCTCGGATTCACAGACGATTATTTGTTAAGGAATTTCTTTCCAACTGGGAAATATATACAGATAAAGATACAGCAACAGATATACATCTAGATAGATAAGTATATTTATTTATAAACTATCAATAATAATGTTTAACAGTCTTTTGATTACCTAAAAATGTGCACTTAAGCAATATAATAAATTACAATAGTATTATTAATTAACTTGTGAAGATTTATACAATACTCAATACAGTATTGTATATTGTATACTGACATAAAATTCCAATTCAGTTTTAAAATCACAAATCGAGTAAAACGTTTTTGAACTTTTTCTAGTCTAACAGTATGAAACTCATAAAAATGGGTCCTATACTCACACACCCATACTCAAGTATTGATTTTGATAAGAAAATGAAAAGAGTTTTTAAGGTATACGGGTCAGAGAAATCTCTAGTGTTTCGTCTAATGAATCCTATCATAGGGTTAGCGCTACTAATTATATTATCATAATGGACTGAAAATGACATCTTTCTATCACATAATACACCCAGATTAGATTTAGAATCTAATCTAATCTAATCAGAGAGTTGCTTAATATTGAATAAGCAAAAAATGTTGGTGATTTCATCCTATAAAATTACATTATTTGCATTTAGACATATTTTAATTCAGTTTATTTAGTGTACACGATGAGTGCAAATTATTTAAATCCCTTTGTAAACCCATTTGATCACTGTGAGAGCTTGCAGATTTAAAAATCTTAACATCGTCAGCATACATAAGGCATTCAGAGTTCTGTATAAGATTAAGAAGATCATTGATAAAAAGAATAAAGAACAGCGGCCCAAGTTGGCTTCCTTGTGGGACACCTGAACGATTTATTATAGCTTTTGAGGTCTTATTTCCGATGCATAAATTTTGGCTGCAACCTAAGAGGTAATCTTTAAGCCAAGACAATAGTGAGGAATGAAAACCCATTAGACTGAGCTTTTTGCTTAGAATAGAGTGCTGGACTCTATCAAATGCCTTTGCGACGTCTGTGAAAATAACGTCTATCTGTTTACCACTCTCTAATTTATATTTCATAAAGTGAGTAAATAGAAACAGGTTTGTAGAGGTTGATCTCCCAGAGACAAAACCATGCTGACTTCCAGATATCGAATTTTTAATGCATAGATAGATCTGTTTTTTCACCAAGGCTTCAAACAACTTGAGAATTGATGGTAACTAAGAAATTGGTATATAGTTTCGTATATATTGTCTTGATCAAGATTTATGAATAGGGACTATAGTCGAAACCTTTCATGCCTCTAAAAATTGACCTTTCTCAAGGGACAAATTTAATATTAGTGCCAGTGGCTGAGCAAGGGCAGCAGCACATTTTTTAAGGAAGATCGACGGGATATTATCGGGGCCAGCACCCTTATTAATATCGAGTGAACTCTACCGAAAGAACTACTGAGACCAGATCAATAATTTTCTCACCATTATAAAGCGATCGATGTTGATGTAAAGGAATATCCTCAAAAACAAAATTTGATTGGAAGTACTCTGCAAACATATTCGTGCATCTTCAATATTGTTCGACGTTTTATCTTTAAAATACATATTTTTTGGGAGACACTTAGTATTTCTTTTTTTATTAAAAAAATTCCAGAAAGCTCTAGGATTGCGTTTAATATCCGATTCCAGTTCACGGACACACACTACTTCTGTAAAGCGACTTCTTTAAAGTTTCATACTGCTTACGAGCCACAAGATAGCCTTCACGAAAGGACAAGTTTAATTTACTCTTTTATTATAATTTTTTCATCCGATTTTGCAATTTTAAGAGATCTCTAAGAAACTATTCCGGCTTAGTGTTCTTCTGATTTTTTCTTATGGGAACAAAAGTCACAAATACTTCGTTAATAGTATTAATGAAAAATTCATAATTAAGTAAAAGATTTTCCACAAAAACTGTACGCCAATCGACACTCGAAATGAAGTTAGACATTGCAACAAAGTATGCCTTATCAAAAGCAAATACAAAAGTATCCTCTTCTAGAGCAGGTGTATACCTGATACTTAAGGTTGCCGTATCCAACTGAACTGACAGCGCCTTATGATGGAAAGAGTTATTTGACAAGAGGAAATGAGCTTTGTTACAATTAGCATTAAGATCCTGATCAGAAAATATATATCCAATATATATGTAAGTATTTATCTAAGTTCCCTGTAATCTTTATCATTGTACTTTAAAAAATTGCAATAAAATATAGATAGTTTGCCATAAGAATGATAATAAAAAAAAAACATTAAAAATCCTACCGTAATAATTTTCACATTCCACATCAACATCAAGTGCAACAGGCAAAGCGCATCGTTCAATGCAACATAAAAATTTAATTTTATTTAAGTCATATTTAAACGATTTCCTTCAGATTCAATGCAAGTCAGCTCATTAAATATTTTTATTAAAATCAACGTCAACATTAAATTAATATACATAAAAAAATTTCGTTATAACAAAAACTACGGAAGCTTAAATAAAATACAAAAAAAAAAAAAAAAACAACGTCTCATCACAACAATGAGAATGTTTATTTGCATAACTGATAACCAGAAGCTTGTAAATATCTCGTTACCGAGTGCTAATTCAATTAGCACAACAACAACATAGTTAACTGTGACTAGTTTAAACATTGCATGGAATTTAATTGTAGCTTCCTTCAATCAACGTGTCGTATAAAGCTCAACGGGGTCTGTGTATCTAGTTAAGATGACAGGTGCGTGTGTGATATGTTAAGCACCATAAGGTGATGGACGCGGTATTGATACAAAAGATGTTAGCTACAGTTATAATGATGAGCATAGAAGTTGGTCATGAATTACAAATGAAACTGAACTTTGAGAGTTGATGATGGGGGATGACAAAGTGAGTTTTATTGCAGTTGGAAAAACAATTTATTAATACGAATGAATTTTCGTATTAGATTAGATTTTGAAATTATCTTTGCAAATAAATTTTTTTTGTTAAAATTCATTTTTATAAAGTAGCACAAAAGCGATTTAACATAAGTTGAAGACAGGGACAACATTAAATATTAAAGCGAGGAAAACACATTTCAATGCTTAGCAAATCGGAAGTCATCTCACCTGGAGTGCCTGTCAATGCAGCAAAACTTAGAGATGTTCATAAGCTTTTAGAAAAGCATTTTGGGAAAAATTAGAAAGAGGACTCGAGAGCAATGTGAATCTCTTGCTGAAAATTCAGATATTTTGAAGATATATCAGATATTTCCAGAAAAATTCAATAATTTAATAAAGACTAGACTTAAGGCTTCTTTAATAAAGGTTTTAAACTATACTTTCGTATTTTTTCTTATCTACAGCTATAGTAAGAGTTCTCATAACTCGTCTTATCTCTGCATTGACATTACAAAACTTATCTTATCCGTAGTGACGTTACAAAACTTGTCTTATCCAAACTATTTGCAATTAAAAAAAAAAACCAAATGGCCATTTCAGCCTTTGAAAGGACCTTGACCGAGCTTCTTATGATCAATTGTGTTGTGTGTGTTGTGAAATGTTTGAACACAAATGATTGAGAACTGGACCTATGCCGACTCCGAAGAAGCTTTTCACTGCAGAATAGACTGCCGAATTGAAAAAACTTTCTGTGTCAGGTGGGATTCGAACCAGGGTTCTCTGGCGTATGGGCCACACACTCTACCCACTGCGCCACAGCCGCCACTATTTCCTTTTATATCTCTCTTAGTTTTGGTAAATGGGTGTTGGCAATAAATATCAACACTTCCGCGACTAATCTTCTATATATTAAGGTCCTATATATTAAGGTTCTATATATTAAGATAAGGGCCCCCTTATTCCAGTAAATCTACAAACTCTAAAGCAACACTTGATATATCATTAGAAAGGTCTTGAGCTGTAGGTAAGACAAAAATGAAGATATTTTTGATAAGTGGTAGCTTTTAACAGATATCAGCGTTAAAAGTTGAACAAATCGAAAAAAGACTTAAGACACGAACTTGCTCTACACCGAGAAAAAAAGCTTATGTTAAATTGAAAAAAAACTAGTATAATTTATAAGATGGTTTTTTTCAGTTTTCAGTCACCTAAGTACTTTATCCAAACGCCTAAGTTTTACATGTTGAATTGCCAATTTTTATTGGGTGATAATTAAGCAAGTTTTTGGTAACTTTTTTATTTTCAAAAATATAACTTTTTTCGGGTTTTGGTTTTTTTAATTTTCCTTTCTTTTGAAGCTGCCGCCTCTCGTTCTGTGTTTTGCTTGACTGAAATCGGCAATTACACAAACGTTTTCTTTTATCGACACACCCGTTTTTCTTAGAAGTTATTAATGACTTCTCGGCTTTTTCGCTGCTTGACAAGAACATTAAATTAAATTATTAAATATCAAATACAAAAATTGTACCTTCGCATGCCGTTGAGTTTCTAACCCACACCAACCGATACCACTGTGTATGAAGTAACTACACTACGCATTGAGCCAAGCTCCTTCGTTCCGCGCTGTGATTTATTCAATATTAATTACAACTGAAGCTATGCTGCAGCTATCAACAGAATACTGCGACATACTGCATCTGTTAACATCTGTGAATCAAATATTTTTTTTTGGCAGATTAACGAAGCATGTGCTTTCAAAGCAAAGTATAAAATAATAAATTGCTTAGGTGAATTAACGTAGCTGCAGTTATGTCAGCAAATAGCAGCAAGACTGCTTGGATCAGATGGTAGAGCGATGGATTGGCACCAAAAGTTCCAGGTCGATTCCGCACGACGGGCAAAGAAATTTTTGTGTTCTTTTTTTCTTTTCTTTTTGTTGATGAAATGTAATAAAATTTACTGGTGGTTATTTTTGAATTTAAAAGTGGTTTTATTAAAAAAAAAAAACTATTAAATTATCAAATTTATCATTCTCTCGTGTGTCTTATGACGCAGCTGTGTGTTTTTTTTTGCAGAAAATAGCTCAAAACTATGCTTAAGCCCTCCATGCTAGGTGTTTTTTAATTTTTCATTTTCGGATTTTGGGCTTAGGTGAATCAAATATTTTTTTTTTTGGCAAGGTATCGTAGTATGTGCTTTCAAAGCAATGTATTAAACAATAAATTGCTTAGGTGAATAAGCATACGCTTATAATTCCCATACAATTCTCTTTACCCAAGCCGACTTAGGTGATTTACCTATTGTTTTTTTTTCTCGGTGTAATGTGCATAGGAAAGTGTGATTTCCAAAGCAAAGTAGGTAAGTACAACCATTTTTCGGGGCGTTATTACAAGTACTAATTAAAACAAAAAAAAAAAACATTTATATCTTAAAATTTAAATAGAGGGATAAGACAACTTTTGGAAAGTTCAACTTGGAAGCTGTATTTACACTTCACAGCAATTTGCGAAAAACAGTTAAATCGCTTTAGAATGCAGCAGTTAAAATTGTTCACAGTTTCCCAATACTCAGCGCTAAAGTACGTGAATGGCATTTTAAGTATTTAATTATGTGATTATCACTCAACTTCTAACTTGTGATAAAATAACTTGTCGCCGATTTTGTATGGCACTAACGACAGTTGACCAAGCAAGTGCCAAGTGAGTGGAATGCATCAACTTGTTAGTGTCAAGTTCAATGACACTAACTTTATTACGTTCTTGGTCTATCACTAGACCCGTTTAATATGGCTTCACATCAAACAGGATTTCTGCAATACCACGATGAAGAATTTTACTACGATTCCCGTAGGAGTTCGTTGAGCAATAGCAACCTGTTTTTAGCATTGTGTTTGGAGCTATGAAGTAACTCAGAGCTTGTGATTGTTTTTTTTTACACAAATTCTTTATGGATTTTAAATGCTTCCTTGTTGTTCTGTGTGATAGTAGTATTAGTAATTGCATCATCTTGATAGTAATAGAATTTTTCGATAATTGTACCTGTTTCAAAGCGCTGCACAGTGTTTCGTCTAGAAGGTACTAGCTGGGCAAAAAAAATTTCAATAGGTTTTTGTATCTATCAAGTATTAGATACTTTCATTAACTTGAGAAAAAAAGGAGTGGTAAGAAAAATTAAGCATTCCGTATTCACGATATTTCTAGTTTAGTAACCAGTCCTTGTGACTACAGTTATATGGAACTGCATTTGAACTGATACTATTGGATTACGTCAGCAGCCTGAGAAATTTGCATTAGCTTTTAAGAAAGTTAGCATTTCAAAGTGTTGGTCTGAAATTGCGTGCCGAGGGGCGTACAGACAAAGTGAGCGGTGTATTTTTCTCTTTATTTTTCATTTTTTTTTTCTCTTTATCTATCTGCCTCCTGTTATAGTAAACTTTTCATAGTGAAAAACTTGTCGTTTGTTAAAACTCTGTGCAAAGTTTAAATATTTTATTTTTTCGTGAATCAACAACTGATCTTATTTTAAAAAATTGTACAGATTAATGTATTGTATTATCGAAGAAACCAATGTTCTAATATAGAAATTTTTGAGTTAGAGCAAAATATATAAATGCTACACTCTCTGTTTCAATCCCTTCCACATTTGCAAAGTCGTTGGCACAGATCCTCAGCACCAGAGCTGGGTTGTAATGATTCATTTTGGAATTAATTCCGCCTCAATTTCAATTCCTTGAAATTAGGAATTGGTAATTGGTCATCTCAATTCCTCAGGAATGTAATTAGAAAATATTCATCAATTCCATTCCAGGACTTGTAATTGGTAATTGAACACCTCAATTCCTCCGGAATGGAATTAGGAAAAAGTCGTTAATTCCATTCCAGGAATTGTAATTGGCAATTGAACATCTCAATTCCTCAGGAATGGAATTGGAAAAAAATCGTCAATTCCATTACAGAAATTGTAATTGGTAGTTGAATTTTTAAATTCCTCAGGAACGGAATTGGAAAAAATGGTCAATTCCATTACAATTACAAAAATGGTAAATTTCAATTGTAATTGGTAATTGAACATATCAATTCCACAGAAATTGGTAATTGAACATCTCAATTCCTCAGGAATTGAAATTTTCAATTCAATTACAGGAATTGTAATTGGAGGTTACTGTAAATGTAATTGGATTACAGTGGTTACTGTAGGTTACTTTGTACTGTAGGTTAATTGTAATTACAATTGTAATTGGATTACAGTAACCTCAATTACAATTGTTATTTGATTACAGTAACCTCAATTACAATTGTAATTGGATTACAGTAATCTCCAATTACAATTCCTGTAATGGAATTGAAAATTTCAATAACCAGTTCTTGAGGAATTGAGATGTTTAATTACCAATTACGATTCCGTAATAGAATTGATAATTTTTTCCAATTCCATTCCTGAGGAATTGAAAAATTTAATTACCAATTACAATTCCTGTAATGGAATTGACGATTTTTTCCAAATTCATTCCTGAGGAAATGAGATGATCAATTACCAATTCCTAATTCCAAGGAATTGAAATTGAAAAGTAAGGAATACTTTTTGATCCAGCTCTGCTCAGAACCCATGCACAAAATTTCATTAACGTACTAACAGAGCGAGTCGAAGAAAGTATTCTAATTAATAAGAAAGTAGTTTTGAGTCATTCAAAAAGTTATGGAAATGCCCACCTCCAATTACAATTCCTGTAGTGGAGTTAACTATTTTTTCCAATTCCATTCCTGGTGTCCAATTATGAATTACCATACCCGTAATGTGAATTTTAATTATATGCCTCAGGAATTGAGATGTTCAATTACCAATTCCTAATTCCAAGGTATTGCAATTGAATTGAAATGGGTACTTTTCGACCCAGTTCTTTAGTATATAAAAAGTTGGCTTAAGGTAGCTACTTTATTGTATAATTTTAAGTTAAAAAAGAAATGATTGTTTTTTTTTTAAATTTGCTAAAGATTAGCTAAATCGTGTGCTTTTCCTTGATTAGCATATTTTAATGTTAATTGTTCTACTCCAAAAAATTCAAAAACAAGCAGATTTTGGTAAAAGCGTAGTTAAATAAATTCACTGCTCTAGATAAAAAATAAAAATACAGCACGTGTTTTGTGCTCCACAAAATTGTATTGAAATTAGCAGCTCAGATATTTGTGCTAATTATAAAAACAAACATTATTAACCTGCTTTACATTCGTCGGTCTTCTTTTTGGCTAAATATTTCTGAATGATTTTTTGTTCTGATCGTGTGTTTCGTGATACATACCAAGCAGGCACATATGGCTATAAATTAAGTTGGTTAGAATTCACTCCTATCATTATTTTTTTTATATTTTTTTTTTGTGTTTCTATTTTAGCAACGCGGAAATGGTATATTTACATATACTCGTACACATAACAGATCATTTGTGAACATTTCTTCATAACTCTATTGTTTGTTGATTTCTCACACGCCCTCTCAATTCAAAAGAACAGCTTAACATTAAGAACGTTAGAAACTCTATGATTAGAACAGTTACGTCCCATTAAATCGAAATATATCAACAAAAAAGTTAACATTTCCTCACGCAAGCTTAAATATATGAAAAAAGACTTACGTTTAAAAAAAAAAACATTAAAAATATCATTATCACTGGGATTGCGGTTAAGTGCAACCGTGTTAAGTTTTTTTTTTTTTTATAAATATATTTTCGTATATTTTAAGTAATCCAATAAATTTAGTTTTGCCGAAATTTCAAATATCTAGAAATCATTTGCAGTCATAAAGTCATAAAATTTCCAAAAATATGTTACTTTACAAAAGTAGTTCTTCTCATGGTTCTTTCTTACGTATATCAGTAATTCTTATCAGTGTAATTCGAATATATTGAGTATTCGAAAAAGTTCGGTTACAAATTATCGCTAGATGGCTCTAAAATGTAATATCTCTGTAGTAATATAAATTGCATCTGGCAATGCTATAGCTTATTTAAAAGGTGACATTTTAAGCTTCACTTTGTTAGCAGACATTATAAAAATCGCATTGTTCTATGAAAAGTTATCTAAGCGTAAATATAAATGAAAATTCGGAATATTATCGTCAAATTTTGCTTTACTATTATAGAAAAGGTAGAATGCTTCACAGGCTGCTGAAGAAATTTGTAAAGTTTACGGAGACGATGCTGTAACTAGAAAAACAGCAGCGAAGTGATTTGCTCGTTTTCGATCTTATATTTTTGATGTATAAGATGCACCTCGCTTTGGTCAACCAATTACTGAAAAAGTCGATGAAACCATGGAACAAATTGAGTAGGACCGAGATATAAGCAGTAACTAAGGAGCGAGTTATTCAATTACTGAAATCCTATTTCAAAAAGTACCTCTATTTCAAAAGATACCCCAAAGGCAAGCGAAGTGATAGTTTTGAAAACAAACTGAAATATTATTTAAGAGTCATCTGAGAAGCTTTTCGATGTTGCTGCTTGCATTCATTTGAATCTTGTTTGTGCTTAACACCTAAAAAAGTTCCCATCACTGAAAGAAGTTGTATGTATGATCAAAGAAATATCCGGAAAATGGTTATAATCGGTATTAATAAGAAAGAAATGGCTAGATTAATGAAACGACAGCAGAGATAGTAAGGCAAGTCACTAAGGGCAGCAAAAAAGTCGTGTTCTACTCAAGAAATTGATTCTGTCTCAGCAAATTGTGATGAAGATTCGGTGCGTGAATCTTCCCTAGAAATGTATCCGATAACAGAGGCATCCTCGACAAACACCCCTTCGACAGAAACTCCATTGACTTCGAATCGCAATACATTAGCGCTGCCAACAGTTGCTAAGGTCTGTGATAGATACGGTTTATCAACGCGGTCTGGTGCTGCTGCTGCTTCTGCGGTTTTGACTGACGTCGGCTTGGTTTCAACCGAAGATTTATTTATTTATTTTATTTATTTATCGGTCAAACAAAGCAAGTTACTTATTCTAACTTAATTTATTTTTTGTTTTATTTTTATTTCTTTTTTTTTTATTTATTCTCCCTTTTTCTTTGTTTTGGTGTTCGAAGATGTGCGAATTGAAGTGGGCGTAATCCGCCCACCTGAATGACATGATTTCACGTACACGTCAAAAAGGAGAGGCAAAAAGAGAATTAAAAGTAAGAGTACATATACTTAAGGGTACTTACATACCCTTAGTTACTTAATTTACATACATACTAAAAAGAGGAGAAGAAAAGAAAAAATATCAAAGGCTGGGTAAATAAGGAAGAGAGAGAGAGACTTTGATAGAGATCGCTTGAACGAGGATTTAGACATGGAAGGTGAGTAATGGTCGGATATATTATTAAATTCTCTACAGGAATGGCTGAAGGGTTCATTACTTGCATATGCAGTGTGATGCTGATATTCTGTTAGCAGCCGAGTATGCCTTGTACGTCCTAAAGGGTCATTGAGGGTAATCTTGTTAGAGATATGTTCGCAGTTAGTTACACCGTTCAGAACATCGAAAGTGAGGCTAGAATACAATACCGTTCTTCTTATTGATAGTGGCATCAAATTGAATAGGCTGAGTCTGTGTTCATACGGTGGAAGGCTACAAATATTGGAGGTATTGTTATAAAAAACATTTTCTTTGATGGACGATAAGACAAGACAAGACAAGACAAGACAAGACAAGACAAGACAAGACAAGACAAGACAAGACAAGACAAGACAAGACAAGACAAGACAAGACAAGACAAGACAAGACAAGACAAGACAAGACAAGACAAGACAAGACAAGACAAGACAAGACAAGACAAGACAAGACAAGACAAGACAAGACAAGACAAGACAAGACAAGACAAGACAAGACAAGACTCTGATAAATGAGAAAATAGGGAATCGTTACTAGTTTTCAGTTTTAACAGAATTTTCAGTTTTAACAGAACCTGCATCAATTTATTTGGGGCACACAACGCCAAGTCGTGGCACTGCAAAGGGAATTGTTAATTCGATAAGAACTTTATTCGAGAGTCAAGGTTGGAATTTAGATGACGTAATTTGCGTTGGATGTTTCAGAACTGCAACTATCACCGGATGGAAAGATGGAGTTATTCAATATTTAGAAGAGTATTTGGAGAGACCGTTACAATGGTGTGTTTGTGTGCATCATGTCAATGAGTTACCCCTTCGTCATATTCCGGTCCTATTGGAAAACAATTAGCTGATTGCGAAAACTAAGATGAATTTTTGTGCGGTGACTGGTAATATGTTTGGCTTGCCGAAAAATGTTGCCGATGAACTTAGTACGGATCAAAAATATCTTTATGAGATATGTCAAGCTGTATCAAGTGGTTCCTGTACTGCCGAGCTGGCAAACCGTTAACCTGGAAAAATTACGCACTCGAGATGGCTTACTTCTGCTAATCGTATACTCAGACTTAAAGTAAATACTCTTAGTCCGGCAAAAAATTTGCAATTGCAAAATTTCAACTACGTTGTTAAAGTATACGCTCCTATTTGGTTCCTAATCACGCAAAAGACGTCTTTTAGGTATGGAGCTAAATATATTTTTCAACTTATTACGTATTCTCCATTTTTAACAAAAAATCTGAGATCTGTTGTGAATTCTGTTATCGGAAGAAATGCTTTTTATGCATACGCAGGATATTTATAGCACCAAAAAGGAACTGCTCTGCTAGAGATTACACTGAAATTATTGTGTGGCACAAATGTCAGATTACAACACCGCCGGTTCTTCCACATATTGCTAATGAGGACCTTCAAATCATGACAAAAGATAAAAGCTTGGATATTGTATACTTTCCTTCTCACACACAATCTCTAGAAAGCTGCGTTAAATTGGTAACAGAGACCTCACAAAGTGTAACTAACACTATTTTTAGAGATAGCTTTATTAGAACCAGGTTGCAATCTCGAGCGGAAATGCCAACTTTTGCACACAAAAATAAGTTAAAATTCTAATATATATTCTAAATTAAATTCTATCAAATTGACAATCACTTTTTTCGTATTGATTTCATGCGATAGGTATTAGTGGCGAAATGTTATAACTTCGTAAACTTCGATGTTCGACAATTTGTCGAAAATTGGTATGTTGCAACACTTCGACAGGCGATAATTTCGATAAAATATCACTTTGCTTTCATTTTTTTATACAATTTTGTCGTGTTTTATAACATACTGCCACTTCGATAAATCGCTTCGATGTTCGCTTCGAAAGCGAAGTTATAACATGTCGCCATAGGTGTTGTTTTCAAAAACGACAATCAAAACAGCGACTGTCAACTATCACCTTAGTCGATTTCAACTTATTCTGCGACGTCAAATTTGTCAAATTTTGTTCCACTACAAGTCTGATTTATCGCACCCGAGGAAATCACACAAAACCTTTTTTGTACTGGATTTGTAAGCTTTTATTCCTAGACACGTGTTAAGGACATTTTTAAAGAGATTTAATCAATTTTTAAGCCGTGATCTTAGGGCAGTTGATCCGGTGATGGTTGCAATGCCGAAACGAAATGAAGTCACTTTGGTTCAAAGAGGATTATTCGGGATTTTTTTGCTCCTCTTCATTTATTTATCCAGGTAAAAATACGGCATGTTCGTATGGGATTAAAATAATTTTATGTTTGCATGAAACAATTTTATCATTCTAGCAAATAAAAAGAATTAGTATAACTATTAATTAAAAGGATTGATGGGCGATTAATTGCATTTTTATTTTTCTTTTATTGGCTGTTAAAAAAAAGTACATTTTGCGCTATAAAAAATTGTAAATAAAGATAATTGTCAGTTGTGCAAAACTAATTATCAATTCAGATTTGACATATGTTGCAAATATAATTTTTTTGGTTTTTGAATAGTATTTAAGGAAATATTTGACTAGGACAACAATAGTATTTTAAAGCAATTCGACTTAAAACAACTTTATTTGAAATAAGGTAAAGATGAGGATAAGATTAAAGTGTATAAGAAATATTTCTTCTAAAAAATTAATTTTTATAGATTTTGAAGTATTGACGGTTAAGGTGAGATTTAAAAAAAAAATAGTTGATTTTCACATTAAGGATATGAATTTAATGTAAATTCAAGTATGTCAAATTTTTGTTGATACTGTAGATTCATCGATTTCAGTTGGAAAAATTTAGTTTATTTTGAAGAGATTGAAATAATCAATAATCAATAATCAACTTTAATAGTTTTAATAATCAATAATCAACTTTTCTGAAAAAGGATACGAAAATAATTGTGTTTGTTTACAAAATTGTGTAACGAAATAATATACAGATGTAGACAGAAAAATAGGTGCGAAAATAAAATGCATAACAAGTGTAGAAAACTTTAAAAAAATGAATCAACAGCAATTAAAATAAATTATTAGGTATTAAAATGCCTTAAGACTATTTTTAGAGAGTTCCAATTTACAGATTTGAAAAGTTTGTGAACAGATTCGAGTACTAGAATTTGTTTCAGAGAGTGAAGCTATCCTAACCTGACGACCACATAACTCTATTTAAAAAATTTCATGTGAAAAATTCTATAACTATATATGTTCTATAACTATAACTTCATGTTCTATAACTTCATGTTATACAGCAGATCATAATAGTTAAAGTTAAAACTGGTCACGAAAATTCAAAAATCTAAATATTAAATACAGACATTTTTAGACATCTTTAGTTTTCTTATCTATAGGCGAAGGAAAAACAGTTGAATACCATTTTCACCTGTGTTTCTTAACCGATTTTGATGTTTTTTTTTAAATGAATCAGCGTGGGGAGAAGCACCGACGAATTTTTAAAGACAAATGCTAGCTGGAATACTCGGCGTCGCTCGGGCGTGGTATGGCGAATAGGTCGAATTTCGACCACTGGCGTACTCATAATTATCCAAAAAAATTGAAGTAGCCCCTTAAAGTTATGGTGAATGTACCGATTGTTAAGTGTGTATAACAATTTTTTTTCTGAATATTTTAAATACACTGAATATTTTTTACGGAATTTTTTATATACACATATTTTTATGTTCAACCAAAAATCGTTAAATGACTACAAATTTCAAAATTCTTCTTTAGTCTATAGTTTCAACTGTATATGGGTAAACTAAAAAAAAAGGCTTTCTTTGTTCCTGCTTTTTCAGCGTTCTCTTTTTAAAAAAATAAAACCAAAAAAAAAACTAAAAAATATGCTTTTGTAAGATAAAAACAATATATAAGAAATAAGGCATTTGAAGTGAAGGAAAACTTCATCGTTTAATATTTACAAGCGATTTTTTTCTTCTCTCTCTCATCTGTTTCATAGTAAAACATTAATCTTAAGAGTGGAGATTAAAGAAGTTATTCAATATAAAAAGAAAACGAAAAGAAAGAAAAACAAAAAGAGAATTCATTGATTTCCAATGCTAGTATTAATTCCGAGGAGTTTTTGGTGTTTTTAATTTGAAAAGTTTATACAAAACAGTAATTTTGTTTGCAGAATTTGTGTTGTCATTGCTTCGTGTCAGGAGTGTTATGCTTTACTTTATTAGCTCTAATCTTTATTTTAATTTCGATATACGTATGCCGTCAAGTGCATAACTGCAAAAAAACACACCATTTATCGATTTCAGTTTTTAAATCGTTTAAAGCGTTTAATATTGAAAATAAATAAAAAACGTGTTTGCATTTGATTGCTTACTTTTTAACTGTTTCCTATATTTTGAGTCTTTAGTGCAGATTTTTGTTTTTTAACAAAAATATTATAAAATCGCTAAAAAGCCTGAGTGTCGTTTTAAAGCCAACATTTTTGGCCGTCGAATTACTAAATTTTTTTGTTTAATTTTTTAAAAATTTTTAGATTAAATCATCTAAACTATTAAATGCTAAAATTGGGAAATTTTTAACAGACTTAAACACTTTTTCCAGGTATAACACTCAAGACAAGAATCGTATGCACTTTTACGCATGCAAAAACTTCAAAAAATAAATTTAAAAGAATTTTTTAAAGAGCATAACAGTGATTTTGAATTCTATTTTAATTTTCACAGCAGTCACCACGTTTAAAGTTGAATGATATTAAAGTTGAAAAAATTTAAAAATTTCGCTGTCATATCTATATTTTTTGGAATTGACCCATATAGCAAAGTTTTTTTTTTTAACCACAAACTATGTTTAATTCATAAACTAAAGCTATGCTTTAAATAATATCAGTTAATAACATAGATTTCTATGCATTTTCCTTAACAAAAATTAAGGCATCAATTTTTCTGTTCACATGTGTATGCTTTGTTATAAGGAAATTGTTTCTTAAGTTTTTTTGAAATATATATATTTTATGTTTATACATACCACCTGTGTAATTGTTTTTATCTCCAATAGTGAATAAATTTTCCAATAAAAGAAAAAAAAAAAAATCAATTAAAAAAAGTGGGCAGTGAGGGACTCCCAAACGAAGTGAAAACTTAAAGCTATGAAATAAAACAGCTGTTATGAATTTTCCATGTAGCTAGAGTCGGCAAACCAGACGAGTTCTACTTGTTTAACTCTTTTTATTAATTTATGCGTCACTGAATGTATAAATGGTTATTTTTTTAATGTTTATATATATTTGTAACACAATTACTTTGTTTAGGTAATCGGTAATTGGGTTGGTAATCGCTTCGGTAATTGGTAACCGGTTGGTATTGGTTTCTGTAATCTGTAACCTGTTGATTATTACTTTGGCAATCGGTTGGTAATCGCTTCGGCAATCATTAATCGGTTGATAATCGGTTGGTAATCGCTTCGGTAATTGGTAGTCGGTTGGTAATTGCTTTGGTAATTGGTCGATAATTGCTTCGGTAATCGGTTGATAATCGCTTTGGTATTCGGCAATTGGTTGGTAATCGTATGGTAATTGGTTGGTAATCGCTTCGGTAATGGGTTGGTCATCGCTTCGGTAGTAGGTAATCGGTTTGCAATCGCTTCGGTAAATGGTAGTTGGTTGATAATCGCTTCTGTAATCGGTAATTGGTTGGTTATCACTTCGGTAATCGGTTGGTAATCGCTTCAGTTATTGGCAATCGGTTGATAATTGCTTGGTAATTAGTAATCGGTCAGTAATCGTTTCGGTAATCTCTTTGGTAATCGCTTCGGTAGTTGGATCGGTAATCAGTTATTGGTTCGGTAATCGGTTGGTAATCGCTTCGGTATTCGGTAATTGGTTCGATAATCGGTAGGTAATCGCTTCGGTAACCGGAAATTGGTTCGATAATCGGTTGATAATCGCTTCGGTAGTCGGTAATGGGTTGGTAATCGCTTTGGTCATCGGTAACTGGTTGGTTATCGCTTGGGTAATCGGTTGGTAATCACTTGGTAATTGGTAATCGGCTGGTAATCTTTCCGGTAATCGGTTAGTAATCGCTTCGGTAATTGCTTCGGTCCTCGGCTTGGTCGATGCTAGGTAACCCCTAAAACAAAATGGTGTACAGCAATAATTTCTGTTACGCTAGCAGCGTGATGATATCGCGAATCTATAGTTTTGCTCCCTACCAAAAAGTGCTCAACACGCCTAAAGAAGTTTTCACTTTAAAAATTAATAAATGATTCAAAAAATAAATCAATCTGTATATATATAAAATTGTAAAAAAAAAAATCTGTACATTAAATATTTTTTGAAATTCTTTTTGCGATGGACGTTTTGAATGACGCTGAGTCCGAAAATCACATTTTTAAAATTTTTGTCTGTCTGTCTGTCTGACTGTTAAAGCATCACGCGAAAACCACTGGATGGATTTTAATGAAATTTTATTCAGGAAAAAAGGTTGGACCCGGTAGGGGGCGCTGCGATCTGATTCCAGTCATTCTTTTTTTTAGCTTATCTCCGAAACCGTTCATCCGATTTGCATGAAAATTTGTATGTAGAGGTTCTCGGACACGTTGAGTTTTTTTGACTTATCTACTTTTTCTATCTGGAACACCAGAGGGTAGTACAAATATTTTAAAAAACCTCGAAAAAATCCTAAGCCGTGCATCCGATTTGCATGTAAATTGGAATACAGGGGTCTTCTGATACGGTGAGTGTGTTGGATTTATCCTTTTTGTGCTATCTTGAACACCAGAGGGCACTGTAGTACAAATTTTTTAAAAAACGTCAAAAACTTCCAAGTCGGTTATACGACTTGCATGAAAGTTGATATATAGAGGTTTTCGGAAACGGTGGGTTTTTATGACTTATAAACTAGGTTCTATCTTGAACACAAGAGGGCGCTGTAGTACAAATATTTTAAAAAAGTCGAATAAGTTCAAAACCGCTCATCCGATTTGCATGAAAATTGGCAAATAGGGGTTTTCTGATACGGTGAGTGATTTGGACTTATCTTTTTTGTGCTATCTTGACCACCAGAGGGCGCTTTAGTACAAATATTAGGAAATCGTGGAAAGCTCCAAAACTGCTCATGCGATTTGGATGAAAATTTGTAAATAGCGATTTTCGAGCACGGCAAGGGTTCTGGTGCTATCTTTTTGCTCTTTTTTGAAACTAGAGGGCGCTGTTGTCCAATTTGTGTTTGTTATTAAACTGTTCCTTAACGGCTGCACTGATTTTGATGAAATTTTTTGTGTGTGTTTGAGTGGATCCCTTGATGGTTCAGATTCACAATTGGACCCGGTAGGTGGCGCTGCGATCGGGCTCCACGAATTTTTTTTTTTATAGTTTGTCTTTGAAACCATTCATCCGATTTACATGAAAATTTGTATTTTGGGGTTTTCGGGTACGGTAGTTTTTATGACTTATCTGTTTTGTTCTATATTGAACACCAGAGGGCACTGCAGTACAAATGTTTTAAGAATCTCGAAAAACTCATAGCTGTACATCCGATTTGCGTGAACATTTTTGCATAGGAGTTTTCGGATATGGTGGATATCTTGGACTTTTTTTTCTGCGCTATCTTAAACACCAGATAGTGCTGTAGTACAAATCACTTAAGAAATCGTGAAACACTCAAAACCCGTTCATCAGATTGAGATACAAATTTGTATATCGGATATATAGGATTTGATTATAGAGTATGGAAAGGGCTTTGTCGTTATTTTTTTATTCTATCTCGAAAACCAGAGGGCGCTTTTGCACAAATGCCGCAAAAAACTCAAAACAACTTATCCGATAAGTATGATTTTTATAAGTGGTTTTCGGGTGCGGTGAGTCTTTTGGCGCTATGTATATTGCTATATTTTGAACCCCAGAGGGCGCTGTACTACAAAATATAGTAAGCCGTAGCAAAGCGCGAAGGGTGATAAATATCTCCTTTTCTTCTATATGTGTATTTATATTCCACTTTATTTTTTCGCAAACCAGGACTGCTGATGCCGAATTCTGTGGTATTTAAGTACGCATCAACAAATGCGCAAGTCAGTTGCGTCGTAAAATGGCGTTGTTTTGACATTTCAATTTCTATTATCAATGCTTATTTAATTTTTATCAGTTTCCTCGGGAATTGCCAAAAATTCGTTTTTGCTCTAATTTTTTTCAAAAATGTGCAATCTATCGAATACAATATAAAACTTGAAAATATATTTTTACAAGCGATCGGCGGCCCGCATATACAAATCACGATTTCCGTAATTTTTTCTCATAACTTTCAGATGTTGAAGCTACATTTTGCTCATTTCGCCAAAGTTACCGGTTTAAAAGATGCACACACTATTCCTTCTAAAGTTTGTGAAAAGTATTTTCAAATCGACGAATGAAATCGAAAATTATTTATATCAATTCACGAGTTAAGCCGGGTATTCAGCTAGTAAAAATATAAAAGAGAAAACGATGGCTTTATAATAAAATTTAACACCCAATAATTAATGAATTTGCACATTAAAGGTAAAAAATACTTGTTTGATGAGATATTGAAAAACAAGAATTCACAAAAAAAATCCAATTTTGTTTGTGAATAAAAGGCAGATGATGGGGTAAATTAACCTATATAGATCTAAAAGGCAAACTTCTTACTTTACTTCTATGCTTTAAATACAGTTCACATTATGTTGGAAATGCTCTGTGAGTTGCTGAATATAAAGCGCTATTTATTTGTGCAACGTTTTACATTCAACGCCATCGGCATCGATGTAACGTCCCAGATGAAAGTTTGGAGAACACCCTGGCTCACTATATTGACCTGCTTCTTGACCACGACTCTGATGATTAGCTTGGGACATTATAGCCTAAAGAATTTAGATAACATGGACAAGGTCACCGAAGCATTAGCGCCATTTATGCAATGCATGCTTAGTATATGGAAGGTATGGATATTAATCTACAATCGTCAAGATGTAACAATGTTGATTAAACGCCTTTGGATGATGACAATTAAGGGTAAGCATAAAAAAAAATCAATAACTAAGGTATAGTTTCGCTAATTGAAATACTCTATATTTGATAAAGAATAATATTAACAAAATAATTCTCTTGATTATCAGCAAATAAAGAGGAACTGGAGATAATACGCCAGGAGAACTTGAGGGAAACAGCATTAAGCCGTTCCTATGGCTTAGCTGTCCTTGCAACATCGTGTGCCGCCATGGGTATCTCATTATTTCTTTATATTTACACATATTTTTATCATCCAACAGAGCTTGAGAAGAATATGGAGAATTTAACCGCATATAAGGCAAGGTAAATTATTGATTTTTTCTTAAACAAAATTTGAAAATAAGTGCAAATTCTTTTACTTTTATTATGCACAAAAGTTATCTCATCGATCCCAAGCCGTTGTTCAATTATTTTCTCATCTACATTTGGACCCTATGTAGCATGATTTTTATAACTTTTGGCTCAGTGGCTACGGATACCCTATTTTGTTGGTATGTTTATAATATAGCAGCACAGTTTCGTGTACTCTGTCTTAAGATACGCAACGCAGCTAAGCAGCAGAATGATGTGCTTTTGGAGACGTCCATACGTAGCTGTATTTATTTACATCAATTTTTGATTGCCACTTGCAAAGATTTAAATCGTATTTTTAATCTATTGATATTTGTCGAGTTCACATTGAATTCCTTGCAAGTCTGTTTTTTGGCCTATCAGATTGGTAATGGTGTGGCTACGACGAATAATATGGTATTTTTTGTGTTTTTCATGATGGCTGTTGCTATACAGCTTATGATTTACTGCTATGGTGGACAGCGTATTCAGAATGAGGTGTGTAGTTATTAAAGATCGGTTTATGTAAAAAAACTATAATATTTCATTTGCGAAACTATTACTATTTCTCATAATTATTTTTTAATTTTTTAAAGAGTGAATGTGTTGCTACGGAAATTTATTGTTCTTTTCAATGGCATCAAATGTCAATTCGCACCAAGAAATTATTGCTTTTACCTCTTTTGAGAGCTCAAAAATGCTGCCATTTAAATGCCTACTTTTTTGCTGTAGATCTACGCATGTTTTTATTGGTGAGAATATAGAAATATTTATAAAATAAATTTATGGACGAAAACTTATATCTATTTTTAATGTTTTTTTTTAAAAAAGGTTTTCAGAAATGCTGCTTCGTATGTTTCATTGCTATGGTCGTTGGATGAATAAGTTGAACGAGACACTTCTTTGACAACATAATATTATAAATGCACCTGGAATCTCAAACGCAAAATATGAGGTTCTTAGTATGTCGTCGCATAGTGTGAAATACCCGTACATGGTGTATGAAAAATAAAAGGTTCTACTTAAGTCACACATGACTTATATGTTAAATTTTCATTACTAAAGCACTTACACAGTCCACCAACCAAAAAGTTACAGACTTTAATTTACGTATTCTGGTAGAGAGAGGGAGAGAGAGAAAAAACAAATGAAACTTTCTTGGCACTATTTTTGTTGTAAAATCTTTAAGTTTTTGAAACATATATATAAAAACTTCGTTTAACACTCCGGCTAGTGAGAAGGTCCCTAGGGGCCTTTTCGATTTTTGTTTGTCCATAACTTTTTCTTTGCATTTTTTAGAAAGCTGATGATACATGTATTCCAAGAAAAAATTTTGAAGCAATACGAGTGCTCGTTCGTATTTTATATGCATTTGAACGCATTTAGTACTTGTATTAGAGACAAGGTCCCTAGGGAACTTGTACCATTTTTGAAAGAATTTCATATAATTTAAATGATCTAATGTTTGGCTTTCGTGTGAATATGAACTGCATTGGTCGGCATACTAGTATACTTCAAAAACTGGCAAGATTATTGAACCAGCAATATCGGATATCCGCTATTTCCTTAACCATCCGTACCAACGCTAGAACCGAAATCCGAACACTAAGTATTAGTTCCAAATATCAACTGCGAAACGACTATCACCGACAATTTACTACGTTTCACTAGTGCACTGCTGCACTGCATATATCGTATTATCATAAGAAATACTATTAAGTGTAACCATTTTTTTTATAGAACTTATAATTATTTATAATATATAATTAAATTAAAAAAAAAGTACTTGGAACTTTTAATAAAGATTGATAACATAATTCGTTGTGTACCTAATTACTGAAGGTTGAGTGGAACCTTCAGGGAACCCTGAAACGGCTGAGCTTAACCTCAGCTTTAGACAAAACCACGACACAATATGATCGATTTATGTTTATAAAAAAATGCATACGCTTTGAAGACGTGAACTCGCGGTCGGAGAGATTACTTACTAGCAGAACTGCAACTATTGATGATGTATGTTGCTGATGTTGCAGGCCAATTTAGTAGCAACTTACAATCCGCATGATTCACTGATAGTGGCATATATTAAAGTCGTACATGTTTTACGCACTAGATTCCGTCAAAACTAACCAAGTACTGAATAAAAGTATGATGGTTGTGGAAGGAACGCAAAGTTAATGAGGGCCAGAATGTTGTCCACCAATTGGTTGTAAAATACCTTCATACAGCTTACGAGTTTGCCGACAACATCTTTTCATCGTTACTTACTTTGACGAGACAGAAGACTGAATTTGATGGATCAGTACTGTTAAATAAGACATTTGTCCCGCCTAAGTTTCAAAGAAGTGCTCTACGTCCCGTTTCCAGCTCATTGCACGAGTTTTTACGAAGGCAATGTATCGTTGTTCTCATATGTACCGATATGTACTAAATCTTTTAATAGAATATTGTGTATGCTGCAGCATAGCTTCAGTTGTAATTAATATTGAATAAAACACTCCGTGTAACGAAGGAGTTTGGCTCAATACGTAGTGTAGTGACTTCATACACAGTGGTATCGGTTGGTTGTGGGTTCGAATCTCACGGCATGCGAAGGTAAACTTTTTGTATTTGATATTTAATTTAATTTAATTTAATGTTCTTGTTATAATAGACGTCAAGCAGCAAGAAAAGCCGAGAAGTCATTAATTGCTAAGAAAAAAACGGTGTTGTTGATAAAAGAAAAATTTGTGTTGTTGCCGATTTCAGTCAAGCAAATCACAGAACGAGAGGCGGCAGCTTCAAAAAAAAAAAGGAAAATAAAATAAAAGAAACCAAAACCCGTAAAAAAGTTATATTTTTGAGATTAAATTTTTTTTTTAAAGTAGTGTACATAAATTGACCAAATACTTGATTAATTTGTCACCCAAATAAAAATTGGCAAGCCAACATGTAAAACTTAGGCGTTTTGATAAAGTGCTTGGGAGAAAACTGCCAAAGCCATCTTATAAATTATACTAGGTTTTTTTTCAATTTAACATAAGCTCTTTTATTTATTAAAGTACTTGATTTTTGATTTATCTTCGCTTTTAGTACTTGGAAAATTAACTTAAGGGGTTGCATGACATTGGCAGTGTTTTGAAATCGATTTTTTTTAAATAATTTTGTATTTTAGCAAATATTCTTAAGATATTCAAAAGTTATAGCTGGATAAGTGAGAGCGCATTTTTAATTTTTGCGCTACCTACGTATGGCAACTGGTATATACTTGTTTTACTTGCTACCTGACTTTTGATGGTTGTTATTTCGTATTTGTTATTTTCCGAATTGCTAAACGATTGTAAAAAACTATAAGAAACAGCACAACACAAGATAACGAAGGCATACAGTACGAAGCAGGCATGGCAGATTGAAGGTAACCTTTTTTTTCTTTGTTCACAAACTTTGAACGCGTTTATCTCGAAACCATGTTTTTTGTACTAGTTGCGGCACTAGCGGGTTCATTTTTGACGAATTTTTTTTTTTTTTGTAATTTTTTAAACTTGATTCGCTATCGTATGACACAATTTTTTTTTTTAAATTTTTTTTCGATTTTTTATGAATTTTTAAAGTCAATATTTTTTTCGAAAAAACACACTCTCAAATTTGAACATCACCAAAAATTGAAAAAAAATTTTAAAAAATAGCTCGTGTCATACGATAACGAATTTTGTTAAGATTTAAAAAAGTAATTTTTTTTCCAGATCGGACAATTTTTGCAACTCCCAGCGCTGCAACCACGAGGCCGCGTTTTTTTCTCTGCCGCCAGTTTGGAGCTCTATAAAACCATGTTGGAGTGAAAAATATATTTTTTTGTATTTTTTTTTCTTGTAATTTGTTCAATTCTCTACAATAATAACAAAAATAATTGTGGAAAAATATTTGTTTTTGACTGAGTTATGAATTTTTAAAAAAAGATCTGTTTTCTCTGCCGCGAATGTCATGTCCCGCCTTAAGTTATTTTAAATGCTTTCATATGACTTTCTAAAAATGCTGCAATTTTCCATGTAATCAAGAATTAATATGAACCTTGAACGCGGAAGAGTTTCCCATACCTACCTACTAGCAATCAAAGAAAAAGCAATGAAAACCAGTTAACAGCAAAATAATATAATGAAAATTCTGGTACATGCTGTGGAAAATTCAAAGCAAGTAGGAAGTTTTAAAGAACCATCTAACAACAGAAGACTGGAAAAACTTGTCTTCTGCAGAACCACGCAAAACAATGCTTCTTAGCATCCAGCCAACAGCAACAATGATCAGTTGGCAGATAGCTGCTGCATTGAGCAGAAGATACACTAAAGTTCCTATAAAATATTGAGCAATAAGAATGTGCAAATTTACACATCGCTTATTTGTGTTTGCTTTGTTGCTGCTGCTGCAAATGCAGTGGATAGCAACTGTTCCAATTGTGGCGCATAAGCCAGATGGACGGCTGCTGGCAGAATTCTTTGATCAGGACTACGATTATGATCTGCACTACGATCAACGCCAGAAGGGCAACGAAAATCTGCGCTTAAAAATGGATGGGTTTTTAATTGGACTGCCAGCGCAAGAGCAGGGCGGTTTGCTGCTGCTGACAGATGACTTGATGGAGAATATGGGTGAGTATATAACTCGAAAATAATATTTGAAGAAAACTTAGTGACAGATAATCATTTTCGAAAAGGTGAGGAGCTTTTGCTAGGCTTTGGCAAAAGCCGTAGCAGCAGCACCAGAGCTCCTGACAATACTGCTGCTTTGAGCTATAATAAGATGGAGCAAGATTTGCCAAAATTTAAGCCAGTCTCCGCTGCGGAGGCTATAATTGTTGAGTTACCCACTCTGAAAAAGGATGCCGAGGCACGTGGCGTGGAATTGTCAGAAAATGACGCTCAGCAACGTTCTAGGTTCGTCGGAAAATTTTCCAATCTTATGTCTTCAATTTTTTTGTTGGCTTATGTCCAAATTTTTCGAACATTATATGAAATTTTTTTAATATATTTTTCATTTTTGTATAGGACCAAATTTCATATATTTCAGTTACTGAACTTTTTGCGCGGCAATAAAAGAGCTTAAGTCCCATTATGCTGGATACATAGATATACTTTAAGATATTTTGAACAGAGACTGATAAATGTAGTTGAAGCAATTTAAATATATGTAAGAATATACTTTAAAAATTATTAATTAAAATGAAATGTTTAATAATAAAAAAGTTTTTCTGTATTTTCTTAAAGTTTCGAATAAGTAACTTAGAATTCTAAAGATTTTAGCTTATTATATCATTAAAAACATTAAAACTTGAATGAGTTGCAAAGTATAATGTTAAATCACACGCTATATGAGACAATAATTAGCAATATTTAAACTGAATAACTGATTTATTATTGCTTTTTACTATCCAATTCCGCATTTCTTGGAAGCCCTTCACATATTTAGCTGAAATAACAGTATAAAGTCAACAGTTGAATATGAATTTCGAATTCTTAACATTTTTTCAACTAACTTATTAAAGTGTCGAAAATTATGTGTAATTATTTTAACAGACTTTATTTACATTTTCCGTTATATGGTTTATTGTGAATCCGATATACAAGCAGAGTGTGCTTGTTAATTATTGTGAATTTCGTATATAAATATTAGATAGATTCAAACTTTTACATATTTCCTGATTGAACTACTTATAGTTAAACGCCAAATATTCGGAGTGAAATAACCCCCTATTGCTTTTAGTTATTATATTAACAGCGTTATTTGCTCTAAAAAACCAAACCGTTTCAAAAATTCTTTTATTTTGTACTTTATTAGGCGTCGCACATTATAGCAACTTCTACCAAACAAATTCAACCACCCGCAATAAAATCGAAATGTATCATTTCGTATTAGAAAAATCTTTGTCGGCAAATACATAATGTTAAAATAAGCTTATGTTTAACGTGTGTTATAATTCGAAATATATACAGTTTCTTGTACTATACACTTCTCTAACATTACTATAACCATCTTAAAAGGTTCAAAATTTCTCTACTGTGGTAAGAACATTAAATACAAAATCTACCCTTAATTTGTGGCATTTTTAGAATATTCTTAATAATGGTTTCCCAAATCGGGTTGTGGAATTGAATACCTTTGAATACGGATACATTTTTATTATTAGTTTGAGCACTCAGTAACGGTTTTTGTATGACAAATAATGGTTATTAAAAATTTCCGATAACAAGGGGGATTTTTTTCTGAAAATATTATCGTTAAATATTAGTACTGTATCTCAGCATTTAGAATAGTTAGAATATTTATGTTTATGATTCAAAATGAATGACTTCTTCATAAATGTTTTTTAACAACAACTGTAACAGCTGTTAAACTAAAAAAGTCAACTTTTGGGAGGTTTGTGCATAATTCTTTATTAAGATGGACATGCATTTTCGCCAGTAAGTTCGAATGTAATATAACATAATATCACATTTAACAGAATGGGTAGTAGGTGACTAACATAAAAACAAAATAAAAACATCTAATTGCTAAAAGTGGCACTTCTATCAACAAATCTTTTAAATCATATATGAATTTATAATTTATAAATTAACTGAAACTTCTTCTATTGTCTCTAAATGAATATCCAAATCCAATTGAAAATATGTTGCTAAAGATGTGCTGGTAAAATAGCCACCTTAAGCAAATTGATATGCCGAGCAATTATCGCGTTACTACCAGACAGAATGAAAAAGTTCGTTTGCATTTTCTATACAAAGCATCATTTTGACTTTTTGTATTTTCTAGACATGGATGATTTTCCCGAAATTTATTTAAGTCTGTTAATGTGTTGACCATGATACAATTGTAGGGTTATAAGATTCATCACACCGACCTCGAATGCCAAAATGTATTTTAGCATTGCCACTTTTATGTATTGATAAATATGTTATGTTATGTTATGTTATGTAATGCTATGCTATGTTATGTTATGTTATGTTATGTTATGTTATGTTATGTTATGTTATGTTATGTTATGTTATGCTATGTTTTGTTATGTTATGTTATGTTATGTTATGTTATGTTATGTTATGTTATGCTATGTTATGTTATGTTATGCTATGTTATGTTATGTTATGTTATGTTATGTTATGTTATGTTATGTTATGTTATGTTATGTTATGTTATGTTATGTTATGTTATGTTATGTTATGTTATGTTATGTTATGTTATGTTATGTTATGTTATGTTATGTTATGTTATGTTATGTTATGTTATGTTATGTTATGTTATGTTATGTTATGTTATGTTATGTTATGTTATGTTATGTTATGTTATGTTATGTTATGTTATGTTATGTTATGTTATGTTATGTTATGTTATGTTATGTTATGTTATGTTATGTTATGTTATGTTATGTTATGTTATGTTAAGTTATGTTATGTTATGTTATGTTATGTTATGTTATGTTATGTTATGTTATGTTATGTTATGTTATGTTATGTTATGTTATGTTATGTTATGTTATGTTATGTTATGTTATGTTATGTTATGTTATGTTATGTTATGTTATGTTATGTTATGTTATGTTATGTTATGTTATGTTATGTTATGTTATGTTATGTTATGTTATGTTATGTTATGTTATGTTATGTTATGTTATGTTATGTTATGTTATGTTATGTTATGTTATGTTATGTTATGTTATGTTATGTTATGTTATGTTATGTTATGTTATGTTATGTTATGTTATGTTATGTTATGTTATGTTATGTTATGTTATGTTATGTTATGTTATGTTATGTTATGTTATGTTATGTTATGTTATGTTATGTTATGTTATGTTATGTTATGTTATGTTATGTTATGTTATGTTATGTTGTTATGTTATGTTATGTTATGTTATGTTATGTTATGTATGTTATGTTATGTTATGTTATGTTATGTTATGTTATGTTATGTTATGTTATGTTATGTTATGTTATGTTATGTTATGTTATGTTATGTTATGTTATGTTATGTTATGTTATGTTATGTTATGTTATGTTATGTTATGTTATGTTATGTTATGTTATGTTATGTTATGTTATGTTATGTTATGTTATGTTATGTTATGTTATGTTATGTTATGTTATGTTATGTTATGTTATGTTATGTTATGTTATGTTATGTTATGTTATGTTATGTTATGTTATGTTATGTTATGTTATGTTATGTTATGTTATGTTATGTTATGTTATGTTATGTTATGTTATGTTATGTTATGTTATGTTATGTTATGTTATGTTATGTTATGTTATGTTATGTTATGTTATGTTATGTTATGTTATGTTATGTTATGTTATGTTATGTTATGTTATGTTATGTTATGTTATGTTATGTTATGTTATGTTATGTTATGTTATGTTATGTTATGTTATGTTATGTTATGTTATGTTATGTTATGTTATGTTATGTTGTTATGTAATGTTATTTTAAGTTATGTTATGAAACCCTAGCTCGAGTGACGAACATGGGTGTTTCTATTGAAACGAAAAAAAGCGTTACTTTTGCCCTATCTTGCTTCATTAAAGAGTTATAGCGTTTTCAAGTTTGACTTTATTTTAGCTTTCGGCTTATACGATGTGTTAGACAAAAAACCTCTAAAAAATTGTTTTCGCAAAAACTAACTTAAATTAAAAATGCCATTTTTAACAAGCATTCATATAAATATAACATTCTGGAACAAAATACTTTTTTGTTATGCACAAAAATGAATTAACTGATTTTCTCATTAAAAATTTAATTTTCAAAAAATTAATAATTTTTGACATTCCAGGTCGGTGTGGTGAATCTCAAGATCCTTACCCTACCTTATTATTGTATCATGGTGTTGACTGAAAAATTTTTTATTTTTTGAAATCAACAACCAGCAGTAAAATGCTCTGAACAAACATGAATAATGACAGGACAGAAATCAAGTGAATAAGAAACCTACATATCTATGTGACATTGTTGCCATCAAGGTGAATTCAAATTTTAAATTCATCTCGGTGGCCATTATTATCTCGCTGTTTTCAGCTTGAACATGTTTTCACACTCGTTACGGGTTGCCATTGTTATGTCTGACGCTTTGCATTTTTTCGCAATAAAAGAACAGTACGTATTTTTGACCATGACACCATGAATAAAAAAAAAAATTCCAATGACCCGACGAGCTTCAAACATATTATAGGATGAAACCTGTTTGTCCAAGTGGAACCTATTTGTCGAAAAACGCAATACTTTTGCCAAGGATTCTACACAGCCCAAATATATTGTAAGTGGAACCTTTTTGCATATTGTAAGTGTAACCCATTTGTTAAATAATTCAAGGAGCCCACTTAATTCAAAAAATTCCAATGACCTAGCTAATTCCAAAAACATTACAGGTGTCACCTATTTGTCCAAATCCAAGATTTTCATCCAAGAAGTTTATTAAAAAACAAAAGCCCAAAAAAAACAAAAATTTCAATGATCAAACTCTTCCAAAAATATTTGTAAGTATAACCTATTTACTCAAGTAAAACTCAAGTTTCAAAAAAACCAAGATTTTTGTCCTAGCAGTCCTCTAAAACTAAAAAGGTTCCTATGCCCCAGCTAATTCCAAAAATATTGCACGTGGAAGTTATTTCTCCGATATCCGATATTTTTGGCCAAATAGTCTACTAAGCCCAAAAAAAGTTCCAGTGTCCAAAAAAGTTAAAAGAATATTGAATGTGGAACCTATTTATCCATGTGGAACGTATTTATAAAAAATTCAACTTTTTTGGCCAAAGATTCACCTAAACCCAAACATTTTTCAGTGGCAAAATATTGCTAGAGGAACCTATTTGTGCAAGTGGAACCTATTTGTGAAAAATGCAAGATTTTTGTTTATTAGTAGCAAAAATATTCTTAGTGTATAAAAGGTTCCTATTTGTCAAAAAAAATCAAAGATATTAGTCGAAGGAGACAACAAAACCTTAAAAAAACTGCAATGACCCAACTAGTTCCTCATATAATCTATGTGGAACCTTTTGGCCATAGAATCATAGGTTTTGGTCAGAGTAGACTACAAAAATCAAAAAACGAGAATAATTGCACATATATGTTGCCTAACAAGCACACTTGGAGCAGAATGACGAACATCAGGAGTGTCATAAGGGTTAAAAGCCTTATTTGCGTTCTCGTTCACGAGCACGTACGTTTTGGTTGGTACACGGAATGAGATTTCATTTCAAAGTCTCATCAAAATGAACACGCTCGTGGTCGAGAGCTATGAAATATTTTTTTGGGTACGCGTCCGCGAGCGCGTAAGATTTCTTCTAAACCTTTTTAAATGGTACGCTCACAAAGGTACTCAAGCGGACTTTTCTGTACCCCGTTTTTTTTTTCTAATTCTTTCTGCAACATTTTATGCTAGTATTTTGCGAAAATAGCACATATAAAGAGAAAACCTGTTAAGAAAACTAATGTCGTTTCGGAATAAAATAGCTTTCCTGAAAAATTTCAAAAAACAGTCCTTCCGCGACATGAAATTTATAATAAAAAATGTTCCCAGACGCTTTTTTTTTTTAAATACAATTTTGTGTAACAAAACTTTTTTGAACAAACTAATTCTCTGAAATCAAATAAGTTTTGCTGGGTTACATAAGGGTTAAAGCTTATAAACAACATAGCTTATAAACTAAACTTTGCATTGCATTTTTTTTTTTCAGCCAGTCGAATACTTTCATTCCCTTCTAATTGCATCGCGAATTTATGTCACGAATTCAAGTAAATTTTATTTTCAGTAACCGACAAAAGTAAAGACATAAAAAAAAACATTTAATACAGAAAACTTTACTACGATGAACACAAAGAGAATACGTAAACTTCAAAATAAGCGCCAAAAGCAAGCAACGGCTGCAACAAACTAAATAATATCAAGAAACAAAATTGTTCAGCAATGAATAAAAATGCCTGGAGGAGGACGGGTACTCTCCCAATACTTATCTTTAAAGTGTTGCCGTTGTAAATGCAATTCAAAAACAAAATGCAGGCGGCAGCAGAGTCTAGCGGCCATATATTAACGGCCGCTTAAATAAGAACAACTATAGAAAATGTTCAGATTTTCTGCATTCAAGCAGTGTAGAAGGGGAGTGAAAAATTGGCAGCACCAGCTTGTTGCACAACCCTTAAGCGAACATCACTATGACGACGAGCAAAGAAAATTCATTTTAAGAAACTTTGCAATCCAATAAATTTGTTGCGAAAACCCGTCGCTAAAAGGTTAAGAACAAAAACAAAACGAACTAAGTTTTCTTTAAAAGGCTGCGACAAATGGCAACAACAAAAACATTTTGAAGCTTGGTGTGCTATTTAGCTAGCAACACTGGCATTTATAACTTTGCATCCGCCTCTGCTTGATGCTTCACTCCTCAACCTTTTC
The DNA here is from genome assembly GCA_914767935.1 of Coremacera marginata. Classification (NCBI taxonomy): domain Eukaryota; kingdom Metazoa; phylum Arthropoda; class Insecta; order Diptera; family Sciomyzidae; genus Coremacera; species Coremacera marginata. The sequence continues at coordinate 176,303,906 of OU612045.1, read as the reverse complement.
TGTAACCCATCCACGTCATGCCTTATTTTAAGCATAAATTTTTACCCTTTAGGTCAAATTAATGAGGTGATAGCTTCTTGTTAAGAACTTGCAAATAATTCTCATTATAGCGCTGTAGAGAAAAAGCCAAAGCAACTAGCTAACCATCCAGCCAGCCAGCCAACCAGCCAGACATAGTCTGCAATTCGTTCTCCTCAAAGATTCGCAACTTTTTGGCTTTGTTTTGGCTCAATTTCAGCTGATTTTACAAGAGTAGTGGGGTAGGGTGGGGGGGAGGGCTGTGAGTGGGGAGTGATGGTTGGTTGTAACTGTTGCCAGTCGGCTTCGAAGAAATAGAAAGGCGTGAAATTTATGCTCAAGTCTAAGGTTAGATTTAATTTGAAAAGTTGTAATTTGCATTTTTCGGTGATTTAGCTGCAAGCAAGCATTAAAGTCAGTTGAACTTTATTAGTAGTGATTTAAAGCTTTTAAAATTTTTTGTAGTTTAAAAAAATAGTTACTTTTAAAAATAGACTATTTTATAACTTCATAATAGCTTAGTCATATTGTAGATTCGAACGAATCTTTCCTTAGCTAGATTTTTGAACATCTATTTGGAATTTTTTGCCTTAAATAAATATATTTGGCTACAGTGTATTATATCAACCATTGAAAGAATGAAATTCATTTGAAGAATGTTTAAATGAGCAGATCTCAGCACTGGGTAAGTCGATTTTAAAATAATTTTAATTAACAGTTTCTTTGCTTCTAAAATCAGGTCGTGACGAAGCCCAAATTTAATTAATTCAAAAAAATTTTACTAAAATCATATTCCCATAGGTTTCAATACAAATAGTAACAACTTCAAAATTTTATTGTCTGTTTTAATTTGCCAAATTTTGTGAATTAAGGTAGTACTCGAACATAGAATTTAAAAAAAATCGATTTTTTTATATATTCGTATATTTAGATTTTGAAGATTTGATCTTTAAGAATATATCCTCAAAATGAATTTTTAAAATTTCAACTTTTTACGGAGTTTTTTAGTGACGCAACCTTTGACTGCCTGTAACTTGCTCAAATCTTTAAGAGCGTTTTTCTCGAAACTACTTTTTCCAACACGCTTGACATGATAACACAAGTTCTAATTAACCGATTAGCTTAAAATTTTGGTGTTGAAATTATTTAATTACTAGAATTTCTAGAATTAAAAAAAGAAAAAAAAATGTTTTTTAATATATTTTAAAAAAATTAAATCTTTGGAGAAAGGCCAAAAATTACTTTTTTTTTTAAAAAATGAAAAAAATTGTATTTTTCTTTCCAAAGTGTGGGATATAGCAACATTCTTACTAATAAAGAATATTTTTTTCAGATGACTAGAAGGGTTGAAATCACCAGTATTATTGAAATATCAATAAACATATCGCCCATTTCATATTGAAGTATAATATCAGAACCATCTCCAATTTGGCTCAAATTTATTTTTTGAAGAGAAAATTTCTTTAGGCGCAGTTGAGCAGTTTTTGGTACAGATCAAAATTATAGATTCGAAATCTGATTAGAAATTATATCATCACGCTGTTAACGATATCATCACGCTGCTAGCAATATCAGTACGCTTTTAGATGCTCATTACTGTTGCATTGTACAGCATTGCTTATGCCGTGGTTATGCTTTTAAAGCATGTTTGGTGAGCTTCTTTTTCATTACCGAGGTGATTACCAACCGATTCCCGATTAACGAAGCGATTACCATCCTATTACCGAACCAATTACCGATTACCAAAGGTATAACCAACCGATTACCGAACCCATTACTGATAACCGAAGCAATTACCAACCGATTACCGATCCAATGACTGATTACTGAACCAATTAATAATTACCGAAGCGATTACAACCAATTACCGAACAATTTACCGATTACCAAAGCAATTACCAACCGATTACCGAACCAATTACCGATAACCGAAACGATTAACAAACCAATTACCGATAACCGAAGCGATTACCAACAGATTACCGAACTAAATACCGTTTACAGAAGCGATTACAAACCGATTACGGAGCCTGTTACCGAAGTGATTACCAGCTGATTACCGAAGCGGCGATTACCAACCGATTACCAAGAAATTACTAGCCCGTCACCAATTACCGAAGCAATTACCAATTACCGAAGCGATTACAACCAATTACCGAAGCTATTATCAACCGATTATCGAATGAATTACCAACTGAATACCGAGCCAATTACCGATTACCCAACCAAAGTAATTGTGTTAAAAAATATTTTTATATATATATAAACATTAAAAAATAGTAGTTTATGCATTCAATAACGCATAAATTGATAAAAAGTGTTAAAAAAGTAGAACTCGTCTGATTTGCCGACTCTAGCTACTTCGGGAATTCATAACAGCTATGTTATTTCATAGCTTTAAGTTTTCACTTCGGTTGGCAGTCTCCACTGCCTACTTTTTTTGGATTTGCTTATTGATTAGAAAACCAAAACCGAACTTATAAATTTTTAGAATGTTTTTTTGAGACAACGTAGCTACTTCAATTTAAAAGCGATTTTCTTAAATAGGGCATCATTGGATAGATTATTTTACCTATTTTAACATTAAAATATGAACTTAAAAAAAAATAGAACTTAAAAAAAATGAAAAAATTAAAAAAAAAATTAGAGCGTCTGTTGCTGGCATGGTATTAAACTTAGAAATATGGATTGGGTCAGCTTAGTGAAATTTTTTCAAAAAATTTATATTTTTCCCTTAAAAAAGACAAAATAACCTCTCCAATAATAACCTGTTTCAGAAAATCGCACTAAAATTGACGGAGCTTCGTTGTCTCAAAATAGACCCTATTTTTTGGCATGCACACGACTGTGGGTCCGCGCAGAAAAAATTCTTAAAATCTTAAACTCCGGATTTGGTTTTCTTAATAATAAGCCAACCTAAGAACAAAATTTGAGCCAAATTGGAGAAGGTCAGTGCAACTGATATTACACTTAAATAGGAATTGGGCGCTATAATAAAAAATTGATATTAACAATATTTTTATTTTTTTTTATAGAATTTTAAAAAACACCAACATTTTTTCCCTTTAGATTAGAATACTGCCTTAAATTAAATAAAGTCGATATAAAAAGTTGTTTAAAAAATGTCAACTCTTAAACATCAAAGGACATATAGAAAACCAACAATCAAAAACATCCACGACTGTCACATTTTTTAGTATTAAATTACAGTGGAACACCAATAAAACCTCAGACAACGTTTTGGCCTCATTAAAGTGCAAATTAGCTGAAACCTCAGTATAAAATGCGGCTAAAAGTATGTACAGAATTTGGGGAAAATAGCTGCGACTGCTGTTTAATGACGGCTAAATTTGCAATCAATTATTAGCCAGTAGATGAGCCGCAATAACAGCTACAAACACAACACAACAACAACAGCAACGACAATTCTAACAATGTAGCTAAACGATGCTGATGGCGACAAGCGCCAACCATAAATTAATAAAGACGCTTTGAAAGAAGCTAAAATTTAAGCTAAAAGTGATAAATGCGTTTTTAGCTTCAACGCAACCACCTCTAAGTAAGCAAAGAAGAATTTCTGTGTGTGTGTGTGTGAGTGTGCTGTAATAACAAACGCACTCAAAGCGCCTAAAATCTAACCAGGCCATAAAACAAAGACAATAACGACGAACGCTAAAACGAAGAGTTAATGAAGCTCAACGAAGCTGTATAAATGGATGAAACGTTAAATTAAATGGCCATAATCAAACACTTAACGGTCGAGTGAGCAAGCAAAGAGGATTCAGGAAAGAGTAGAGAGATTGAGAAAGAGATCCAAGAGAGACCATAGAAAGCTAAGCACAAAATTGAAAAGTGCTAAAATTTTCCAAGTGTTGCGGAAATCATAAGAATGGGTCAGAAATGCGGTGCGGAGTTTTATCATTTTAAGCTTGAACAGCATATAAGTGAGATTTATGCTGTCAGCTCCTACGAGACATCATATCCATCATATCCATCATCAACACATCAGATGAGAGTCACCCGCACACATTGCCACACACTAATAGAGTTAGTCACGTCAAGTGAGTGAGTGAGTGAGTGTTGTATGTTTGTCTATGTTGACAACATTTACAACACAAATACCATACCTCACATGCCAAGCATGTTGATTGAGTTCTGTCACTTAGACAGACCGAACGACAAACAGACAGACATTGATGTCCGTTACATGTCTATAGCCTACATGGGGGGCCTCCACTCCAACTCCTCCTAACACTCAGTTTGTTTGTCTATGCGAGACAATATTTTATCTGTTCATCTTTTAGTACCTCCTCACGCCTGATTTGTACATCCTTTTATCCTGTGGATTATTGCGCCTACTACTAGGTTTTCAATCAACTCCTATTTTCTTTCATACGCTTTTGTCATCACTTTGATATGTTGAGCTTATTTTGGTAAATACTGTGTGTTCAGTCCATAAGCATGGTCAAGCATGTCCGTCTGCTCTTGCTGTCTATCGGAAACGTGACTATTTTACACTCTTAACTGCATTTGGACAACTCATAGTTATCAGATTTGGTGTCACACTGATGACGGATATTCAATTTTGATTTGGAAATATTAATTAAAAATTTTAAATGATTTTAGGATAGATCCTTGGAGTGGAGAACACCTATAGCAGGTACTTATATTTTGAGTTATTTAATAAATGTTTGTCTTTAAAACAACTTGAGCACACATTTTTAGAGTAGGAATGATTTTTTCAAAATTATTTGAAACATTTCTAAACTCTGTTGAACTTTTGCCTTGTTTTTTTTAAATTTAAAAAAAAAATGCATCTCCCAAAACTATGCAATGATTTAATGCTGTCATTAAAATGTCTGCTACCTGTCTGCAGGCTTTTACCATAACCGCGCTACAATAGCAGCCAATGTTTTTGTAACAATGTTTATGTTGTTGTTGTTATACTGGTAAATAAATATTACTGGAAACATGATGCAGCATGTTTTTGTATTAACCAACTCATATTTCAAAAGCGCATTTTCACCACCACCATTTATATAATTACCGACTCTGACAACAGCTGTGCCAGTAGCTCCCATTCTTTTGAAAATCTTGGATACAATTATTCAAGGGATTTCAGTGTGAAGTGTTTTAAGGTTAATTAAAAAAGCTGCAAGGGTCATATAGATAATATTAGAACAACCGATAATATGAGAATGAAGTCAACATTAAATAATTGAAATTTAGATGTTTGCTTATTGTCATGACTTGATTTAAGAGAATAAAAAAATTTTTATTATTGCATTCAACTTACTTCAAACTTTTAAATTTTTACGGATAAAGTTATTTCAAAGAAAAATTTCAACGTAAGGGATATATTAATACTTTAGAGGTATAAGTTATTTCACTACTATAACAGCATAGTTTCTGAAAAAAAATTCTTTTTGTCATAGTAAAAACATTACGTTATTAGCAAAATTATTGTAGTACCGATAGTATTATGATTCTATTAATGCTATTGTTGGCGTTAAAAACTAGCTGTGATTGCCACCACTATAATTGTTTTTGGGTTATCATATTTTTATGATTTCCACTATCACTATCATAGTATAGTGAGAATATTTTTGTTCAAAACTATAAAATAAATATATTTATAAACACGCTTTGCTTCAAGAACTTTAACGCGTTCGATAGCCCAAAGGAATTGGGATGAACTAACATTGCATAGGACTGAGTTCGATACTAGGGTTGGATAAGTGCAAAAAAAATAAAGAAAACGAAATGGCCATTTAAGCCCTTGAAAGAACTTTGAACGAGCTTCTTATGATTAATTGTGTTGTGCGTGTTGTGAAATGTTTGAACACAAATTATAGAGAACTGGGCCACAAGCTTTATGCCGACTCCGAACGGCTTATGTTCTCAAGAAGCTTTTTATGGCAGTTTTTACTCTCTGAGGTTTGCCATTGTCTGCAGAGCGGTGACGGCCCTAGAGACAAATTAATTCAATTGAAAGAACAATCTGTCTTAGATAGGATTTGAACCTGGGCTCTACCACATACAAGCCACGCACCTCAATCAGTATGCCACGGCCGCGGGTAAGGGTCAAAAAAGACATTAATTTATTAGTTCGATGTAACAATGACTACAAATTCATCTAAATTCTATAAATTGAGACAAAAAACAACACAAAACAAAAAAAAAAATATGTCATCACAAACATTTTTTTTTCTTTTTAATAATAAAAATAAAAAGTCAGCAAAAAAATTTCATCTTCGCCAGAAATTGTTCTTGCAACCACCCCATTCACAAGCCGACTGTTTAGCATACTCGGCAATCGAACCAATACTATACAGCGAGTTAATTGGTAAACCACTTTCTACTTCAGCGTTTCGTTGTAGGAACATGATCGCTGCAATCACATTCTCAAGTATTCTATGATCTTCTCAGAACATGGTTGTGATGAACATATTTTTTTTTCTCTGCGTGTACATTTTTAAATTACTTTGTTGAAGCTTGCAAACTTAAACTACTTTCAAACTGGACATTTTTCTTAAAGCATCTTAAAGCAATATATTTGTAATACAATTACTTTGGTTGGGTAATCGGTAACTGTCTTGGTAATCGGTTGGTAATCGCTTCGGTAATTGGTTATCGATTTGGTAATCTCTTCGGTAATCGGTTGGTACTGACTTTGATAATCGGCAATCAGTTGGCAATCGCTTCATTAATCGGTTGGATATCGCTTCAGTATTCGGTTGGTAATCACTTTGGTAACCGATAATCGGTTAGTAATCGCTTCGGTATTCTGTTGGTAATTGATTCTGTCAACGGTAATGGGTTGGTAATCGCTAGGGTAATTGGTTGCTAATCGATTGGTAATCGCTTCGGTAATCGGTAATGGGTAGGTAATCTCTTCTGTTATGGTAATCGCTTCGGTATAAGTAATAAGTTCGGTAATCGGTTGGTAATTGCTTCGATAACCGGTAATTGGCTGTTAATCGGAAATGAGTTGGCAATCGCTTCGATAATGGTAATCGGTTGGTAATCGCTTCGGTAATTAGTAATCAGTTTGTAATCGGTAATGGGTTGCTAATCGCTTCGGTAATAGTAATTGATTGGTAATTGCTTCGGTAATTGGTAATCGCTTCGGTAATCGGTAATGGTTTGGTATTCGTTTCGGTTGGTAATGGCTTCGTCAATCGGTAATTGGTTCGGTAATCGGCAATCCGTTTGTAATCGCTTCCGCTATTAGTAATCGGTTGGTAAAAGCTTCGGTAATCGGTAATGGGATGGCTATATCTTCGGTAATCGGTTGATAATTGCTTCAGTAATCAGTAATTGATTCGGTAGTAATTGATTTATAATCGCTTCGGTAATCGATAATTGTTTAGGTAATCGGCGGGCTTCGCCTCGGTAATTAAAAAAAGCTCACTCAACATGTTTGCCTAGCATAACAGCGGCATTAGCAATGCTGTACACCGCAACAGAAATGAACAGCCAAAAGCTTAATGATATCGCTAACAGAGTGATGATATCGCGAATCTATAGTTTTGCTCTCTACCAAAAAGTGCTCAAAAAGTTATTTTATTTTACGCATTGATATTGACATAGCTTTAAAATGCACAGCGTAGAATAGGAAATGAGGATATATCATAATTTGACCCTCTTAGAACCCATAGAAGAATCGCAGATAGGGGTTAGGTGTGTTCAGAAAAAATGTTGAAGGGTAAAAATAATAATAGGACCATCTAATAAATGTTTCGTTTATCAAGCATAAACTTCACAAATGATATCAGTAGTGAGATAAAACGAAGGATAACTCTTGCCAACAGGTTTTACTTTGGGTTCATTAGGCAATTAAGAAACAGAGCCCTCTCTCGACGAACAAAAGTCACGCTCTATAAGTCACTCCTGATTCCATATGCAGCACGAACCTGGACGCTAAGCAGCTCTGATGAAAATACTTTGGAAGCTTTCGAGAGTAAGATATAAGGACCAATATGTATCAATGGGAAGTACCGAATACGACAAAACGATGAGCTGTATGAGCTCTATGCTAACATCTATGCTAAAATCAAGCGGCTTCGCTGGCTAGGACATGTTGAACGGATGGAAGGTGACGCTCCAGCGAAGAAAATATTCGATTCGGTATCCAGAGGCGGTCAACGCAGAAAATGACTACCGCATCTCCGTTGGAAGGACCAAGTGGAGGACAGCCAACCTGGCTATGCTTGGAGCTTCCAAGTATCACCAGCAAGCGCAAAACTATAGCTGGCGCTAATTCCTCAACCAGGCTAGGATCGACATACGGTTGTAAGCGCCACATATATAAGTAAGTAATAAATTTTACCCTTCTACAGAACAGTTCGGATAGTTTTTGTCTTTCTTTTATTGTTACGCCCAGAAGGGAATTAAAAAAAATGTTCGAAGGTCTCTTTAGAGACCAATTCGGATTTTGTATTTTATTCGAAAATTTGATGATTTATGCAAAAGGTTCTAAAATACTCGATAAAAGATTAACCGAAAAATTTGACTTAGTACTTTGCAGATGATCAAAATCTGCGAAAAATTTAATTTTTGAATGAAGCATAAGGTAAGGTAAAGGGTGTTACTGTGGGAACGTGGGATATAGTGGAATCTGCTATTTGTTGAACTTTACTACACCCATTGATAGCATATTCTAGAAGCTTATATAGAATAGAAATAAAGTTGGGAATATGCCACCCTGTGTACATGACCATTAGAGTTTTTTTAGAAAGTAACGAATCACGCGCCGGGATTTTGTTCCTTAACATAACAAAGGTAAACTGTGAAATTTTCACGAAAAAGCATTGATATTAAAACGTGCCAGCTCTGCATTGAAAATTTGATTTATACTAAAATATGTTTTCATAATTAATATAAAATAGAATAACATACATATATTCTATAATAATATATATTGTATACAGTATAAGAAAATAATTTTGTTTTCCCAAAAAATTCCTAATTATTTTTTTTTTTTAAGCTCAAACTTTCAAAAACTAGTACGCATTTCATTTTTAATTTAGTATTTCTTTAAAATACATGAAAAACCTGACTTAAAATACCACAGTTATGATTTTTACTTTTGGAAAATTCTCATTTTTTTCTTGTTATATTAATTAAATTGCAAAAATCCAAATTAAATAAAAAAGAATCATTGAAGTGTCATGGAAATATATTCTAAAATTATACCAATATACAAAAAAATGCAGATAGAAAAAAATCTCCCGATAACTTTTAATAATTTGTTCGTTACGAAATTTTTTGTGTATGCCTTTTTGGATATTTCCAGTTTGAGTACATTTACGAAAAAAGGTTTAAAAAGAAAAAAATACAAATTTTTAAAAAAATCAAATAAGATTAACAAAAAATTAAAAGAACTAAAAATCAAAAAACAAAATGTTTTGCAGTTGAAAATTTACTCTCTTCAAAAATTCATAAAAAATCAAAATACATAGATTTTTCATTTGAAATGACTTCAATAATTCTTAAAAATATATCTTATTTTCTTTCGAAAAATTTTGGAATTTCTGGGTTGCCCAAAATATATATAGTTTGCCCTGGATTTATAAACATTGCTTAAAAATTAATTTATATCTAAAAGAAAATATATATATATATATCAATAACAATATAAAATTCCATAAGGACTGATTTTCTTTTTTTTGTAACAAAAGTGATGTACTAACTATAAAGGTATTATAAAGGTATTTTGGCATCTTAAAATATTATACCTATATTTCCTCTCATTAAGACTTTTCTTTCAGGTTGAAAATACGATAAGCATTTTGATACTGTTGTTCTTTAATTAAATTTTTTTTTCGTGTCTCTATTACATCTTTATGCTTTCACTCTTTAATGAATTCCTTGAGTTATTTATATATCTCAATTTTTCTAAAATTATTATTTCATTCAACAGCCGCAGGTGTTTACATTTTTAATTAAGTGTTGTTTCAGTAGCATGTTTTTTCCACATACCTTTGTTTTATTTTTTTTTTTTTTTTTAATCTATGCTTACGTAAATTCCTTCCGCAGACAGTGTTGTAGCTGTTTTTCCGTACGTATACCGCAGATTTTTCTGAGTGATTTATTTTTGCACATTTTTTAATAATGAAATGTGTTTTTTTCCATGTTCACACTGTATTGTATTATTTGTACTGTTTTTTGAAGGTTATATAGTCACGTTCAGGCTGTATTGCTGTAATAAAATCTGTGCAAATGTTAATTAAATAACCATGTTATATAAATAACCATGTTATATAAATTGATAGGGTTTCATTTTGATTTAATTTTAAAACTTTTAAAAAATTTACCACTTCCGACTGATATTAATAATCAACCTCCTGGAATGGTAGGGTTGGTGTGATGATTATGTAACAAGTGTTTGTGTACGATAATCTTATTTACTGAGCTTTTGATGATGAAATATTGGAAATATTACATATGGATTGCAATCAGTTTAAGTAAAAATTATTTGAAAATGTAATTTTTTTTGCTGCATTTCAGTCCAAAAATGGGGAAAATTTAAAATTGATACTTTATTTTCAATGTCACAACAAACAACACTTCGGTTTGGCATAAAATTGTTTGCCAGCAACAACAATTTAGCTAGAACCAACATCAAATATGTAATAATTCTGCAAAATACTTTGCCACAATATTTATGACATGTTATAAATCGTACCCTGGGGAATAGTTTTTACAAAATAAATAAGAGCTCGGCGGAAAAACTTTTTTTTTTTTTTGATATTTAGACATAAGGCAGAAGTGATAAAGAGACGACCGCAAGTTTATGCAAGGCTCATACATAAATAAACATAGAAACATAGAAAAATCGCATAAAAATATTTGCATATGGAACGTTGAGCATGTAATATTCATGCTATTTCACTTGGCATTTAATGATAACCTTTTAATAGCTATCGACGCGTCATTTTAATGACTGTTGTGGTGATGAGAAAAAAGTAAAAAGGTTACAATTCTATAGGAAGGATAGGAAGGCTAAATTCCTTGCAAAAGTGAAAACATCACATATATGTTCTAATAAAAATATAGTTTCAGGACCTTTTAACCGTTGCACAGTAGACTGAGCCCAGACAAAAGTTGGACAAAAGTAGAAGGAGTGCTCTTATGATAATGAAATTTTCTATGCTTGGCTACTTTAAAAAAAAAAATGGTCCCTATTGGTACCACTCTCGAACCTATATTAAGTGTTGTGCATGATTTTGTATGGGAGGTACGTGCAAAGGTAAGCCGATCTTAACAAAACTCGATCAGAATGCATAAATAAATGAAAAAAAAGATACGTACTAAAAATGGTTGAAGTCCGTTAGATCGTAAGAATACGTCCTCTAGACCTATATTAATTTTAACATGATCTTGTATAGGAGGAACATACAAAAGTTGGAGTTGGAAAAATGGAGTTATAGATGTTAGTGCACAAATGATCGAAATCAGTATGTGAAATAGCAATTTTGGACAATTTAATTAGAAAAAATTTCTGTGAAATAGCAACTTTGGTTGCTTAGGTAGGTTAGGCTAGGTTAGTATGGTTAAGACGGCTACCCGTCTCGTCCATTTAGGCCAAAATAGGCTCCTTGTGATAATAAATCATCTCATTTAACCTGGTGCTAAAGGAGTCCTGTCTTCGTTGAACCACTCCGTGGATATAATGAATGTCGATTTCCTTTGAATCTATCTTGGAAATTGAAGCGATGGAGTTAAAGAGGGTCAACTGATGGTATTTAGTCTCCTTCTACTTAGAGCAGGGCAGTGGCAAAAAAAGTGTTTTACGGTTTTCTCCTCTTCAGCATCTCTGCAGCTTCTGCAGAAGCCGTTGGATTCAAAGCCTAAGCGAAGAGCGTCTGCAGTGTCCGGTGAGTACCCCTACCAGAACAAAGAGATTTGGTCTTCTGAGTCCCAGTATGGAGGAGATGAGTTTGTTGTCATAGGAAGGCCAGGTTAGTCCTTCTCCGGAAGAAAAGCGGCAATCTTACCTCTTTTAGCCAGTTCATCAGCTTTGCAATTTCCTTCTATGTCGTTTAGAGATTTGCAGCATACTGCAAGAGATTTAGAGTTTTGGGTATAGGAGCATAATACTTTAAGAGTGACTATATAAAAAGATATATCTCCCCTTAGGTGCTCAGCTGGTTAAGGTGCTGTGCTGCTTCCTTGAAGGCTAAGGCCTTCGCTTTGTAAACGCTGCAGTGATCGGGTAGTCAGAAGGAGGCCTCAATCCCTAGGTTCTGAGAAAAAACTCACCCACCCATTCACCCTTCGAGCTTAGAGCTGTCGGTAAATATGTTTATGGCACCCTGTATATAGTGAGGCCTGCTTTCCCATTCCTGCCATGTAGGAATGCACACATTGTATTTTTTGACAAAGATTACCTCTGGTGTACAGTAGTCTGTGTTGAAAGGGATGGTGGCTGAAGGCAGTATTTCCGTGTGTCTATTACCAGCTCCGAACCAGGATGCCTTAAACTCCTCAGCCTCAGAGCTGTGATAGTAGAACCTTTAATGGCAATTAGGTCTGAGGGAGAAACGCATTCGTAGGAGTAGAGCACAAGGCTCCTGTTATGCATATTCCTGCACTTTTTTATACTTTGAGAAGCTTGTTAAGTACGGAGACTTACGAGTGGCCGGCCACCAGACAATTACTCCATGGAGTAGAGTTGGGCGGACGATAGCAGTGTTTGCAGTGTGAAGATTTCACAAAGTATAAAAAAATGCAAAGGTAAAATTTGGTATATTTTTATACAGATTCCAAAAGATAATACGCCATACTTAAGATATTTGTCAAACTCGTATGGGACTGCCTAAAGCTGCTAATCAAAGTTTCTACCCACCTAACAGAGTCCACCTCATTTGGGTACCAGGCCATAGCGGCTATTTAGAAAACGAGATTGCGGACGAACTAGCCAGGAAAGGAGCTGCAAGTTCCTTCATAGGCCCAGAACCATTCTGCGGGCTACCATGGGGCACTATGCGCCATAACATTAAAATGTGGCTAAACAGAGAGGCACTTCATTACTTGAGGGAAGCTGAAGGTAATAGGCAGGCAAAAAAATTCATACCAACCACTTCGCTCCAAAGAAACCATTCCTGACTCTAAATGGTATATCTATCAGACTAGTCACAGGTTTCCTGACTGAACATTGCAAGGTAAATAAACACTCATCAACTATGGGCATAGTCCAGGAAGATTTGTGTAGATTATGTAATAAAGATGAGGAAACAGCAGAGCACATTTTGTGTCACTATAACGGTCTAATCAGGGCCCGACTTCACTACTTAGGTGCATTGTACCTAGAACCGCAGCAAATAGCGGATAGTTCACCCAAGGACATCGCGCTGTTCCTATCGAATTCAACGATTAAGGATGAACTATAACTTGAAGAGGTTTGTCACAATAGGCCCTTGAGGCCGCAGTAACTGGGCGATTAGATCCCTCTTCACCAAACTATCCATCTATCTACGATATTTGTCAGTATCAAAACTGAACTCGGTACTAGGGAGTAGCTATCTAATAAATTAAGAAACATTTTCAGCTACACACAAATTTTACCAATTTTTGAAAAGCCATTTTTTCTTTTTAATAACAAATATCTGTGATATTTTTACTTTAAATGAAAATTAAAAATAATTTTATATCTTAAGAAATGAGTAAACAAAAAAAAAAATAAATTTGTCTGAGGTGCTGTTCATAAATTACGTAACATGTTTTTGGCGAATTTTTGAGCCCCCCAATTTTTAGTCCAATTAGCTCCCCCCTATGTCACACTTCGTAAAAATAATTTTATATCTTAAGAAATGAGTAAACAAAAAAAAAAAGAAATTTGTCTGAGGTGCTGTTCATAAATTACGTAACATGTTTTTGGCGAATTTTTGAGCCCCCCAATTTTTGGTCCAATTAGCTCCCCCCTATGTCACACTTCGCCACAAAGTCTTTGAATCAATTATGTCAATCGAGCTAACATTGTCAATCGAGCTAATTGGACCAGTTAAGTTTCTAAACCAATTGAGTCAATTGGGCCAATTGTATTATTTTATCAATTGATGCAACGGTATCAATTGAACCAAATGAGCCAATTGAGTCAAGTGTATCATTCTAGTGAATCGAGGCCAATTGAACCAATCAAGTCAATCGAGTCAACATTGTCAATTGGGCCAATCGAGCTAATTGAACCAATTGAGTTTCTAAACCAATTGAGTCCATTTAGCCAATTGAGTCAATTGGGCCAATTGTAGTATTATTTAATCAATTAAGGCAATGTTATCAATTGAGCCAATTAAGTCCTAATTGCCATAAAATGGGCACTTTGAAATACCGAATCAATTGAGCTAAATTCGCCAACTGAGTTAACTTACCCATTTGAACCAATTCAGCAATTTCGTACTATTGAGTAATTGAATCAATTGAGTTACTGAATCAATTAAGCCAATTAGTCCCATTATGTTACTAAACCATTCTAAGCCGATTGAGCCAAATAGGCCCATTGAGTCAACTTAACCAATTCAGCCAATGGGTTAATTGAGTAACTGAACGTATTGAGCTAATTGGGCAAATTGAGTTCTCATTTGACCCGAACGAGCCAAATTGGTCTTCAGCTAAGTCCCGTATTTTTAATAAAATATTACTTATAACAATTTCTCTCTACAAATACTTCATGTTGTGAAAATTAAATACTGCCCTCACTGAAGCCAAAGAGTTTTTCCAACAAAACTTTTGAAACTCATTCCATTTCATATAATAAGGTTTCAGCATAAATGAAATTTATGTAAAAATTTAATTAAAATAAAAATAAAATAAAATTTAAACAGAACAGCCATTTCATTGCAAGTGGACATCTCTTTTTATATTTACTCATCTACACATTCTCACTCACTCGCTTGCACACCCCCATCAACACGTTTTTCTTTTTTTTATATTTTACTGTAAATAAAAACTTCAAAACCAAACCAATCGAAAAGCAATTGAACTGTCATCTGCAGCATCCGTCTTGCTAAGGACACTACTAGCAAACACCAAAAGCATTGCTGCCACCATCATTATCATCATCATCGCCAACTTCATAGTCACTGTTACCACTACTTGTACTCGATGTCGTCCTTTATTCGTTTCGTTTAAATTATGTTACAAATACAAGCGTTCGTTTCATCTCACATATTTCTTTTTTTCCGTCTTTCTCTTCTATTTTACTCGCATTTTTCCTAGCATCGTTTTAAATTTTTTATATGCAAAAAACACAACGTTCGAAAGTCCTGCCTCCTTCTGCCGTTGTGCGTTGTACAACTAGTTCTGCGTGTTTGCCTGACTCCCTGCTGCCCCAACTGTCCTTAGGGACTCGTAGTCGTCGTCGTCGTCGTTGGCTTTGTGTGCGCACTGTGCAACGTTCAACTTTTTTGTCATCATTGTTGTTGTTGTTGTTTCTGTTGATGCTGTTTTACTTCTGATAAAGTCGGTCCGGGCTTAATTAACTCTTCGTCGAATGCCTTGTTGTTGCTGCATATGTTGTTGTCAATATTTTAGTTGCTGCTGCATATGTTTGTTTGTTTGTGCGTAGCTTTTGGAACGTGCTTTCATTGACGCTCAATACATTCGAACGTGCTCGAGCATCATTTGTTGGTTCTTTTTTGACATTTTGGAGGAAACGGAAATTTATGTCAACCCATGCAGAGGAATTGTGCTAAACTTAAGAGTTCATGAATATCTTTTAGTAGTTTTTAATGTCCATTAAAATTAACTTTTATTAATTTGTTATCATTAGACTTTCTTTTTTAGATAGTATTTGGAATTCTAAGAATTTGTTAGATAAGATCTGTGAAAAACGTAATCAAATTTGTTAATATTTAAGCTGTGATAATAAAAACTCTTTTTTTGCAAGAATGAAATAATTAGATCAGTTCCCAGTTCAGCCAGGGCTTAAAAAGACAAAGTGTGAACTTAATAGGAGATGAGACCTCGGAATATATAGTTTTTACCACAACACTAATTAAATTTCTTAGGAATAAATATTAATTTGTACCAAAGTAAACTTTCTTGTTTTCAATAAGAATATTTTTGATTATTACATTATAGTTATATATTACTGAATATTCCATATTCGAATAGAATTTTTTTACTTTCCTTTTTAATAAAGCATTGTTCACTTAAAATCTGTACCTACCTCCGCATTGGCCACACCCGTTGTGTTCCATTGACTCAAGGCAGTATTCTTGTGTAGAAGTTTGGAAAAATAGATTTTTTTTTTTACATATTTTCGAAGACTTGACCTTTAAGAATACATCATCCGAAGGACTTTGTAAAAGTTCAATTATTTACGGAGTTATAGCTATTTTAGTATAGCTATTTTACTGACTTCTGTAACTTTGCTGAACTCTTCAAACGCTTTTGAGATTTATTAATGATATCTCAAGCAGAGATCGAAAATAAACGAAACGATATCCGAACCGATCTCTTAGAGAGTGATACAAAGCCGATATTTTTCATCCGAATCGTTAGTGAGGGCGAACGAAACACGAAACCTTTCAGTGTAAGAGAGAGCAAACAAAAACCATAGCAAACGTTTCATTAATGATCACTATTATGCATAAGGCTTTGAAAGATAACACAAGACCAAGGTTGATTTATAAGGTTGTTGCAGGGTTGATCGCACTCTCTTCTCAGTTCCCATAATTGTCAAAACGAGCCAATTTTGCGAATGACTACGAAAGAAAAACGGATGATAATAGAGAGCACTTGCAGATTTTCTATCGCTCTCTCCCTTGCGACAACCTAATAAATCAACCTTGCACAAGACTTGTTTGCACACAGCGTGAGCGTGGCTTTTGTTTTAGTTGTTTCACAGCAAATTATGATATTAAAAAACAAAGGAAGGAGAGAATTTTGCTGAGAATTTGCTAAAGAAATGAAGCAAAAATACAAAGAGAGAATGTGAAGTAGAATATTTATTGTGTTGTTATCCGACGATCGTTTAACGAATCATTCAGTTTCATTTGTGTCTCTTGGTTAGCTTTGCTCGAGACAGCAAAGTTCTTTTATTATTTCAATCGTTTTTGTTTCGTGCGCTTGAAAGATCGAAACGTAACGAAATGGAACGATTTGTTATTGTTTATTTTCGTTCTCTGATCTCAAGTTCTAATGGATCGATTAACTCATGATACACTTATTTACAAGGTAGCCTTGACAACTTCCTTTTTTCTCACGAGCGGCGATCGGGAGTTGTCAATTCAATACAAAGTTTAACTTGTCATCTCTTTTGCTCCTTCTTCGTTTCTCTTTTTCAATGTGTTTTTGACAACTCCAAATCGCCAACAGAACTGTCACTCCTACCTTGTAAATCATTATACCATGGATTAACTTAAAATTTAGTGTGGGCCCTTTTCATATATCCCTCCATGACCCTGACTGAAATGATGAGAAAATTTTGTTTTTTAATATTATATCCGGATTAGAAGGGATGAAATTATGTCAAGATTATAACGTAGTTTTATCCATGGCTGAGGTAAAACTCAGTCCTCCCAGGATTCTTTGTAGGAATATACTTAACCTGCAGCAAATAACGCAATTTGAATTTATATTTTCAATCTTTATTGAACAATTCCAATTCCTTATGATAGTTCATATTATAAATCACAAAAGTTTTGCAGTGCAGCGTATATAGTCAGAAGTGGTCGTATGTAACGGGTACTCGGTTCCTTATAACGGGTGATCGGTTCTTATCACGGTTAATCGGTTCTTAAGACGGGTAGTTAATTCTTATGATATGTGATCGGTTCTTATATGACAGGTGATTGGTTCTTATGCCATCAAATTGGTTCTTATGGTTCGGGTGATCGGTTCTTATGATGGTTTATTGGTTCTTATGACAGGTGATCGGTTTCAATGACATTTAATCGGTTCGTATGATATTTAATCGGTTTGGGTGATCGGTTTGTATGACGGGTAATCGGTTCTTATGACAGGTAATCGATTCTTATGATATTTAATCGGTTCGGCTGATCGGTTATTATGACGGTTAGTCCGTTATTAAGACAGGTGATCGATTCTTACGACATGTAATCGGTTCGTATGATATTAAATCGGTTCAGGTGATCGGTTCTATGACTGGTTATCGGTTCTTATGACATCCAATCGGCTTTTATGACAGGTGATCAGTTCTTATGACATTTAATCGGTTCGTATGATATTTAATCGGTTCGGGTGATCGGTTTGTACGACGGGTAATCGGTTCTTATAACATCTAATCGATTCTTATGATATTTAATCGGTTCGGCTGATCGGTTATTATGACAGGTAGTCCGTTAATAAGACAGGTGATCGGTTCTTACGACATCTAATCGGTTCGTTTGATATTAAATCGGTTCCGGTAATTGGTTCTATGACTGGTAATCGGTTCTTATGACATCCAATCGGTTTTTATGACAGCTGATCAGTTCTTATGACATCTAATCAGTGTTTATCCGGTTCGGGTGATCGGTTCTTATGACGGGTAATCGGTTCTTATGATAGGTGATCGGTAGTCTGTTCGGTGATCGTTTCTTATGACGGATAATCGGTTCTTATGACATTTAATCGGCGGTGATTTGGATATCAAATGTGTGACGCAGCTTATGTACAGCAACAAAGATTCTGTGGTGAAGGCGTCTGAAAGCTGTTTAAGGCAGAGGTAAGACGACGCAGCGCAAGCAGAAGTTGAGCAGTCAGGAAAATAAATGATTTAAAAAAGGTGACTTGTGTAAACCCTCAAATTCTGTTGCAAGGGCCAACGAAGGAGCGCAGCTAACAGAATCCGAAGTATTTTTAGAAGGGCAGATGACCCTTATAAGCATATGAAATGCAAAAAAAAAGAGACCTGAGCATATACATAACTATGATCAACTATCAAATATAATAAATACATTTTCCCCAAAAGAAGGAAGATGGCCGCCCACTTTTTCGAGAATAAAACTTTTCATGCCACAATTCCATGTACTGAACTACCGCATTCATGTATCTTTGCTTCTCTTTAGTCATGAAATGTAGGAATGTCTTTAACATAGTATTTATAGTTTTCGAGATACATATAAAAGCTGCCGGTTATTTTGCTGAACAAATTTTCTGCAGAAAATTCCTGAGCAAGAAAATAAACGGCTGAAAGTGACAATTAAGTAAAAAAAAATAAAACACAGGAAATAACTACTACACTCTGTTTTAATATAAAAAAAAGTTACTGCTTTTGTGTCCAATTTGTAAAGCGTATTTGTATTGCTTTGTATATTTATAATGCTCACGTTTGTAAAAGTAGACATGTCACTTCCAATATTTGGTTTAACCTTTGTTTGCCTTACTTATAACGGTCTTAGTTTACTACCGCTGTATAAACTCTTAACTTATACAAAGGCCATAAGAAGTTTCACTTTAAAAATTACTCTTTTTGGTTTGATTATGATAGTGCATACACAAGATAGTTTTTCTCGCCTTATATCCATTAAAGTCCTTTCTTGGGATCTGCCCAGTCGAAAATATCCACCCAATAAAATTAGGGAAACGGCTCAACTCAAAAATGGTATCTTTTCATATAAATTATGGCAACTGCTCTAGTATAGTTCCTTATAAATTGCTCAATTCTTAAAATAGTTCCTTTAAATGTATTGAAGTAAACTTATTTAACTAGTCAATACCCTATAGGAACAAACTAACTTGTTTTTAAAAACAACAAACTAAAAAACTAATTTAAAATAAACCAGTATATGAACTACTTTGAATTATATTAAGGCGGCAACTACTCTGATTATGACATGTTTTAATTGCAAATTTTTATTAGATTACAAGTTTATATATATTTAACCATGTTATTTCATCAAATATTATTAACTTTAGGCCATCAGTAATATTTTTCAAGTGGTTATTTTAAAGTCATTAAAAAATAATTTAAATATAACTAATTTAACAAGTAGTTGAAAATATATGCAGACGAAAGTCAATTGACTTATTTAGCGGACATCACCATATAAAATATGTTAGTTCGTTCTATGGAAAAAAGTCAGAATTTCAACTAGTTGTGGTTGACAAAAAACTACTTTATCAACTACTTTTAAATTAGTTGATTTTCCTACAGGGTAATCATACACATACATGCATATACGGACTGTGTTATATAATTCTTATGTTATGAAACTCTACACTACTGTATAATTAATTGAAAATCAAGATAATTTCTTGAAACCACACATTACAAAAAAAAAAAAAGAAACCAACTCAAACTTATGACGGATTATATGAACAACAAAGCAACAATAAAATCAAATCTAATCAATTATTACAGTAATAAGAGGAAAAAATGCGAAATGCTATGAAATATGAAATCTTTTGAAAATTACTTACTGCTATAAATCAAAGAAGCACTACATACTATAAATGAAGACTTAACCAAGAAACTAACAATACCTGGCAGTGAATTTAAGACGATGATAATGATGTTCGTGAAGATGATATAATAAGATGTACGCGTAGTGATGAGGGTAATGTTTCCCTATGTTTTTTCCTATGTAGTTGATAAGATAATGCTGGTATTGAAGATGATAATGATTATGATGATAACGTAGATGATGATGATGACATTACTGTTGCTGATGAGTTGCGCTGCTTGCTGTCCTGTTCGATAAATATTGAATATTATATTTCAAGGCTTAATATAATGATAGCTATGTTAAGCTGATGTCCGTATATATGTATGTATATAAATATCATATATTTAGACTAGGAAACTGGAACATATACAAGTACACACCACATTGGTTGTAGACTGACATTGACGTTTACTTCACATACATAATCAGCTTATTTGACAGGCAGCTCTAAGCTAGACAACAATAAAGCATCATGCACTGAACAAAAAAAAAATAACCCGTAGAAAATACTATTGAAACTTTACTGAGTAATAAAACTCCAAGTTAAATTTATTGGTTCTTTCAACAATTTAATAATATTTCTGTATTCTCAGAAAAAATAATGGGACCACAGTCATATATAGGGATTTCCATGTACTCGGAACCGACATTTGTATTCATTAGACACGAAGAAAAACCAAATCTAATACAAGTTAACTGAAAAAATTGTTATTTTGCTCGTTTAGAAGCACTTTATTTAGTGCAATATAAGTATTAGTTGACGCAAAAAAATATTTTGCTGTGAAGGATCAGAAAATTCCTTGCAGTTTCTTTTGACAAAACCTAGTTGTGAGTTTTACCTTGAAAAACATATCCTCTATGAATTTTGAATGCGGATTGGGATCAAGTTCTTTAACAACGTTTAATCTTTGAAAGAATCAACGTTTAATCTTTGTTGGCATCATATGAATTTTGGCACTAAAACAGTATAACGCTAATATTTCTTTGAAATTTCAAGCAATATAAAGTTTTTTTAATAATAGAAAACATTTTTAAGTCATACAGCATATCAAAGACCTTTCGAAAAAATTTTGCAAACAACTCGTACAATTTTGATTATTATTTGCGGGTTATTGGGTTGTTCGGAAAGTAATTTTTATTTTTTCCCAACAGAGGACTTATTGTATTTTTTCACACCCAACTTCACACTTTAGCCGCATAATGGTATGTATTTTGACAGCTGATAAAGCAAAGCTTGCTTCAAAAAAAAAAAATTCGATTGATTTTGCACAGTAGTTTATGGTTGATAGCCTTTTAAGTATGGAAAGTAAAAAACAGCATTTTCAGCATATTTTTTCCTTTTTTCTAAAGAAAAGGTGAAAATGCTGTTCAAGCAAAAAAAAAAAAATTACCCAATTTGTATGAAGAAGATGTGGTAAGTGAGCACCTGCCAGTGCCAAAACTGGCTTGCAAAATTTCGATCCGGTAATTTTGATCTCGAAGATGGACTACGTTCTGGAAGACCAGTTGAAGCTGAGGAAGACACAATAAAGGCATTAATTGATGCAAACCGGCGAATAACAATTCGTAAGATAATCTCAAAAATCGACATACGGGTATCTCATCTTCTTACGGAAAGAATTTTGTGCATTGAAGTTTGCGATTTCCTCCGAAACGCCAAGAAAATTATCCATTTTTGAAGCGTATCATCACTAGGGATAATAAATGGGTTGTTAACAACAATGCTGAGTGCAAAAGATCCTAGAGTAGAAAAGATGAATCGGCTGAAACCACTTCGAAAGCCAATATTCATCAAAAAAAGGTTATGCTTTCTGTTTGGTAAGGTTTCAAAGGAATCGTTTATTTTGAGCTTATAGCGAACATGACAACGATCAGTTCTGCCATCAGTTGGACAAATTGAATGATTCATTTAAAGAAAAAAATGCCAAAATTGGTCAATATTAAATGTAAAATGTTCCAATAGGATAATGCGAAATCACATTCAAGTTTTACAACTCGGCAAAAGCTTTTAGAGCTTGGATGGTATATACTGACACACCTATCATACTCTTCAAGCCTAGCACCTTCCGATTGAAATTTGTTTCGGTCTCTACAATATTTTCTAGAAGTTGAAATGTTTAATTCAAATGAGGAAGCCAAAAACAACTTGTATTAGTATATTGCCTGCAAAGAGCAAACATTTTATGAGCGTGAAATCATGTTACTGCTAGAAAGATGGTAAATTTAATGGATCAGACTGAACAATATTTAATTGATTAAAATATAAATTACTTACTAAGGTGACCATAACAACCCGTGTTCGGGTTTCGGCCGACCTCATTAACTCTCGCCAGGCGCCTCTGCTTTACTCGCGCCTTCTCCATGGCTTGGTCCATCCATCGGAGGCATGGTCTCCCTCGTCATCGTCGACCAACGGCCCTCGCCTCGAGCACCTCCATACGATGGACATGACCCAGCCCGCATAGTCGGTTATACGCTGAACTACGTCAATGTCTTCGTAGAGCTCATACAGCTCGTGGCTCATTCAGATGGTCATCGCCGACTAGAACAGAACCGAAAATTTTGCGAAGAACTTTTCTCTGGAACACCCTCAGAGCAGCTGCTTCAGTTTGCGAAACTAATATAAATTCACTAGTTATAAGAAAATTTTCTTAAATTTTTATAAAAAAACAACGACATTACTTTCCAAAAAACCCAATATTTTTGTGAAGAGTTTAAAAAAACCCAAAACGGATTTGGGATTTTATATTTTGTCTATCAAGCTGATACATTTTATATATAGAAAGTTTAATACAAGTCAAACTCACGTCTGAGATGCATAAATGCATCTACACATAGTCACAAAAGTCTACATACGATGAATTTTTTGAATGAAAACTATTTGTGAAACAAACCTAACTATTTTTTTATTAAAAATTGTATATTTAAAAACGTAATCATAAAAGTAAAGAAAAAAACAAACAAAAAAATAAAATTAATTTTACAAAATTTGAGCAGTCAGCAAATACATACGATTCTTAAAAATTAGAATGTTTATACATTGCAAACTTTTGGTTTGATTACTTCCCGTAGGCGTTTCAGCATAGAAAGCGCTAGCTTTTTTTGTTGTTTCTGGGGTAATTTTCTCCCATTTTTCCATTAAGACAACTTTGAGCTGGGAAACAGATGTAACGTTCCGTTTCATGGCCTGCTGCTTGAGGTCATTCCACAAATGCTCAATAACCTTGAGGTCGGGAGACTGTGGAGGATGTTCTAGCTTTAATGAGACCTGATATAGCAGCCACTCCTTGATAATTCCAGAACAATGGTTCGTATCATTATCAAGCATAAAGATGAACTTCCCTATTAAATCAAGTTTATTTACGCTTGGAAGAAAATTCTAGTTTAAGATGTCTAAGTACACAAAACAGTCCATTATGCCATCAATTAAACGGAGTTCACCCTCCCACCACTTGCACTCATACAACCCCATACCATCACAGATCCGCCTCTATGCTTCACTGTACTGCAAACGTTTTTGGGGTTAAATGCCTGATTTGCTTTTCTCCACACTTTAATGCGGCTGTCTTTCCCAAAAACGTTAAATTTACATTCATCAGTAAAGATAACGCGTTCCTGATACTTCAGGGCATGGTCCAAACGTTTCTTCCTGTTGGTGACAGTAATTAGTGGTTTTTTTCGTGCAACATGTGATCGTAAACCAGCCTTTTTTAGGACAAGGTGGTCGATATCGGCATGAATATTTATACCCTCACTTTCTTGAAGCTGTTTAGCTATTCGAACTGCACTCTGCTTAGGGTTGTCGGCAACTTCGCTAACAATTTTTCGTTGGCATCTTTGGTTAAGCTTCATTGGTCGCACTGATCTTGGTATGCTTACGTAGTTCTTAGTAATTTTATAATTTTTTATTATTGTCTGAACTGTTGCCTTTGCTAAATTTAAGATTTGGCCTATTTTTCCCATAGAATTTCCTCATTTGACTACTTTACACAAATTCAACGCACTTCTGGATTGATTTATTTGCGTTTTGGCATTTTTGAAAAAAATTTATTAAAAATGTTGAAAAATTAGCAGATCCTAACAAACGAACTGATGCTAACGAACTGATGCTAAAGCCTGTATGATACTTCATTAAATTGCTAATTTTTTTGTCATTGGAAATGATACTAGAACTGTTCAAATAATACGAATGCATCGATTCAATTGGTGTCTCAAGGTCTCAATTGATGGACTCAATGTTGCCAGTCAAAATTAGGAACAATTCCCACGGAAATTATTATAAATTATTATTAATTACCTTTTTCCCACAGTACCATAAATTAAATACCACCAAAATTACCACGGTCAAAATAAACAAAAAAATTCCTCCCGCAACTAAAAAATACCACAAAAAATCCCGCGATCATTAAAAATGACCACAAAAAGACCGCGCTTTTTAAAAATACCACCAAAAATCCCATATGCATATAAAAATCCCAAAAAAAAACCACATACGCATTAAAAAATACCACAATAAATCAAAATTTTTGGAAAATCTGGAAATATTCGGAAAGCATTTTGTAGTAAGAAATAGAAAACGTACGAACAAGGTTGTAACACTTCGTTTACTCTAACCCTTTACAATTAAAAAACCAAAGATATAATAGTGGTATCAATGTGGGGTCAATGAGTTGGTCAATGAACGCCGTATTTATGATGTTCATAGCATAATAGCGATATATTTACAGAAGCGAGTTTTGCAACAACAAAAATTTAAGGAATTTTACAAAGGTAACTTACGACATAAAATCGTGATGTAAACAGAGCGTTTAATTCGTACAATGGTAATGATTTTGCAAATTCCCACGGCAATTAAAAAATACCACACTGAATTCCCACGCTAATTAAAAAATACCACGCTGAATTAAAAAATACCAACAATACCAAAATTCTCAAGGGCAATTAAAATTACCACAAATGTGATTTTTCCCACAAAACTAGCAACCTTCGATGGACTGCATTTTCAATGCATTGTTTTTGATATTTCTCTCAATTCGTTCGTCGTTAAGTTTCGATCAAATATTTACTGTGAAATATTTGGCTGTTAATAAATAATTCGTCATTTATAGAGTAAACAAAACTTTTTAAGAAAAATGGATGTGGAATTGATAATTACTCAAAGAATGGGGGGAAAAAACGGGATTTTTGCTTGCATGCTTTTTGTGTCATAATGTAATTTTGTCGTTATTTTCTAAGCAGCAAGCTAATCTTTGAAATAGTTTTTGCTAAATTTTGTTGTGCATGCATATGCAAAATTATAAGATAGGCTAATTTTAAATTTTGGAGAATAAGAATAAAAATTCTTATAACTTTTCTAACTTATTCGAATCTTATGTAGACTCTTGCGATTAAGTATAAATCTATAACAAAAAAATAAGAATCCATTCAGTGAATGCAAAATTGATTCATAAATAAGAGAAGATGAGGAAAATTTTTTAATTATTCATTTTCGCTATTCGGAATAATGAATCAATTTTTTTATTCATATGAATGCTATTCACAAAAAATGCAAATCGCAAAGAATTTCAGAATTTTCAATTATTCTTTTTTTATCTAATATTTATTTTATGTTTATTATTCATTTGTTATTTATTATTAATTTGTTATTCATTAATAATTTTTATTCATTATTAATTTGTTATTCATGGCTTAGGCTAAGTAATGAATAAAAGGACAGGGTTCGTATCTCAGGTTGATTAAAGTATCATAATACATTAATTTAACAATTTCCAATAACAACAATTTTACAAATTTCTCCATTTAAAAAATAAGTCTTCATAAATAAGTAATCATAAGAAATCTGCGGGAAAAATACAACAAAAAACTTTTTTTTTATACATATAACCAGGGCTGGCAATTCTAAGCAAATGCTTGGAAATGCTTATTTTGCATATATCTGGCAATTTTGGTGGGTTATGCATATATTTGACATTTGTGCATATTTTTTCATATATGGCAACATTATTGTACATTTAGCGAAAAGTGATTTTTTTATAAGTTTTTTTTTATTTTTGGTGGTTGAAATGCCAAAAGAAAAAGAATCTCAAATGGTTGCTCAGTTTCCTAAAGTCTTGCGCTGCGACAATTCTTATTGATTTCTCAATATTGTAAGTCGCATATAACAGGAGCACGATCTTTGGTGATTTCTTAAAGAAACTTGCTGCATAAGCCAGGCTTGCAGAATATTCTTAACCGCGTCTGTCTTGTGCTCGTCAATAACAGACTCTCAAAATATTTTTGAACTCATCTGCAATGGATTCGTCAACAATAAAAAAAAAAAAAAACAAAAAGAACAATGCCACAACGAAAACATTAGAACACGCTATAACTCGTATCTCTTTTATTTCTTGTCGAAAATTCTTCAACTTTCTGTCTTTTCTTCGTTCATGACTACCATATAAAGCTTAGTTTTTGCTTATATTTCGAGGTAATTTTTTCGTCAAAAGTTGAAATATATATCATTTTGTTAACGTGGTATAATAATGGTCTGAATGACTGATATATCAAAGATTACAGATTCGAATAATGTGATTCAAAGAGATAACATGTACAATAAAATAATATAAAATCAAAGAATAAATAAAAAAAGAAAAGATAAAAAAATATTTTTTTCACATTTGTCTGTTGTTTGATAACGAAACTTCCCCGAATTTGGCACATTTATATGAAATTTTCGTCAATGAAATGTATGGCCGAATCAGCATGTTTCGTCCATGAATCGTAAAAATCACGCATGATTCTCTTACGATTTTCTTAAAAACAGTACAACTGGGAAGTGTTTATCTGCGGCAGAAAGTTTTGGCTAGAAATCCTGGGTATACAACAATATAAAATATATATTACATACTTTGTAGCTCCGCACTAGGAGTTAAGATGTAGCGAAGTGCTTCCCAATAGAATTAGGTTTGTTCAAATATTGCCCAAGTATTTCTACAGATGTGAAAAGGAGCTTTTCCAATTATTCAACGGTTTTTAATGTCAAGGACATTTTTAATTTATAATTTAAAAACTATACAATTTTATACTGTAATAGCGAAATTATTAATACAAAGATAAAAATTGAAGTAAAACTTTTCGTTGATTTAGCATATTTAAGAGCATATTTTGTTTATTTATCGAGCTCTTTTAAGCGCTTAAAATCAATTTTTTCATGCATATTTTTGCCAGCCCTGCATATAACACATTGTAAATATTACAATTTGTACTTACGGTCGCATGATTTCCCAACAAAAAAGTAAAACTTCCTGTTATTTTTATCAATCCTTACGGTTTCGTTTTTTACGTATGGTTACAACATGAAGCTCGTTTATAAATAAGGCATAGACTTTGTAGCAGAAAATTTATCTCGTCAGGCTTTTTATACACCATAAATTATTCAGGTGGATACTTATTTTATATATTCTCTATCTATATATAAAGTAATTAGTTAATATTTTTAAATATATCTAGTGATGTGTAAAATAAGCCCATTACCAAAGAGATCAGCATATTTTTTCCCTTCTGATTTCATTAAACACCCTAAAATATTTCATACTGGTCTCTTCTTCATTATTTTCTTGAGTTAAACAGCTGCTAAGCTAAGCAGCCTCTACCGGAATTTTAACCTCATTATTTTAATTATTGATTATAACTTGCTACTTTGCTCACTTCTTTATTATATTAACGCTTCACTCATTTCTCCGTCGCTGGCTTAATCCTTAATTAGGTTTCAACTTTTACCTCAAGCTCGTGTACCTTTTGATTACAGCAATTTTATTTTCATACTTTCACTTTTGCTTTTTCTTTTCGACATCTCTTTGTCTACATGTTGCCATAGCTTTTATAATTAGCTAACTCGAAACATTTAAGCTTTACGGAGTTTGATTTTGGTAGAATATTTTGAGGCACTTCGTATATAATTTCAATTATAAGATTATAGATTGATTTTAACTAACTTGAGTTGATAGGAGTTAATGGAGATAAAATGATATCTAAGCGAAATAATTTTAACTTTAAGCGGTATGTTGTATTAAAAAAGATCAGAAATAACCAACTGCCATCCACTTGGCAGCGACGGATCAAGCGAAATATTGCTCGCAGAAATAAATTATAATAAAAAATGGAAATTTTATGGGGGAAAGCAAAATATTTTTTTAAAAGAATCCTTGTGAGCATTTCACAAAAACTAAATCTATTAAATTCATAGTAAAATCATAATAAAAATTTTGTCGACGTTCGGAAAAGCCTATAACTTGTCTATTTGAAGCAAGACGCATCGTCGAAATTATTTAAAAAAAATAACATTTTTTTAACATTTTTAAAATCACCCAATTTCACGCCTTAATATAATTATAAAAAAAATTTAATTCGAAGAACCCACAAAGCCACCATGTCCCCCATTAAGTTTTCATTTTTATTATAATTTTAGTGTTTTATAATTTTGAAAAAAATTTGTTAGTTCTTCGAGCCTGTTCGACACAGTTTTGAATATATCACGTAAAAGTTATTTCACTAAGATAGCCAATATATATCGATAAATTAAGCATCGTAAATGTCGATTCACGTCAATGTGTTTTTCATGGGTATGAAAAGTTTCTCAAATCCTTTGATTGATATTCAACCAGAGAGTGGAGATTCTAACTTTTAAGGCAGGAAAAATATGTCTAGGAAAGATATGCCTACGAAGAAATAATATTCCTGTAATTGTGTCTAGAATACCCTAGAATGCTAACCTTCCGTTCACTATACGTAATATTACTCGTAAAGAGTGAGTAAATTTTACGTAGGTTAGTACTCTAGGACTAAGAAGCAAAAGTTAATATGTTCAACTAAACTAAAACTGTTTCGACATAAGCCCCAAAAACTATTCATTGCTTAAGCTCTGTATACACATTTTGATATGGGAAAGATTACATTTATTAGCGTTTTATTGTCTCATATTAGTTTAATAGTATAAATTACACAAGTTATATTTGAAAAAAATTTAGTGCGAAAGACTATCGTAGTTTTGATTTGTATACGCCAACTTTTGCATGGAGACATAGATGCATCGGATCTGATATTGGATGAGGTGCTTTGGAATATTTTTTAATAGAATTCATTTTTTATCTTTTTCAAAGCCTTATTAGGGTCGTTTGAAAAGTTTGCAGCCTTACATATTGTAAAAAACAAATTTTTTGTTGTGAACATTATTTAGATTTTTGGAACTTCGTATATGTCTTACTGTGCATCCCTGAAAGCATCAGCTGTTTTTGCTGTCATTTAGAATTTGGCAATTTTTGATATGAATCCACTTCAGTGATTTCACCAAAATAATTAAAGTGAAGTATCTCCCTGTGATAGAGAATTTGCATGTAACTTTAATTTTCATATTCATTTTAATTTTCATTTCCTTTAATATTTTTTTAATAAGCAATTCGAAGTTAAGCTAATGTTTAAAAAAAAAATCCGATAATACAGGCTTGGGAGAAAAAATCATTATTTATAAATATACCCCTTGGCCCTGAAACATCATAATCACCTTCGAGGTTAACATGTCTGTTCTTTTTTAGACAACTTGACCCTATTTTTTCTTTTATTATTCCCTTCTTATTTTGAGTGAAATTCAAAAATTTTTAAGTTCATAAAATCACTTTTGATTAATATTACTTTCCTGAGTCTGATCAACTTCATGTAACATCCTGCTTTTCTGAAAGTGTTTTTATATTTTCTAAACTGCAGAACTCTTAATAAAGAACTTTATTAAATTTTAACGAAAAAACGCATAAATCTACCGACTCTGTGTTACGGACATGAAACTGCGGCGTTATTATCACTAAACACAGCTCCTGAAAACCATTGTAAGTTGAACGTTCTTCATTTATTTATTTTTGGCTGCTAACCATTCATTATTTGGTATTCATGAAAATTGAAGTTGGTTTATTCTATTATGTTGACAACATGGTTCAAGCCCCGAAAATCCTTTTGGGTATTGTCTGCGGCAAAAATTCCAAATGACAATGTGTTAGAGATAGAAGATATGATATGGAGTGTGTGAGAGAGTGAGAAAAAATGTGCTATAGACAATGAGACAGACAATAATGTGAGCGATAGACGTAGCAAATAGATGGATGGATGGACGGACGCACAGAAATGAAAATGGTTTGAATATATTTTTTTTTAACTATATTGTTTGTTGTTATGATATTACTCACTAGTAATGTTTTTTTGCGCAACATTCGCCATTTATATTATAGACGGAAGTTCAACATGGCTGCGTTAAGTACGAATGGCGGCTGCTGTGTTTAATTGAAATAAACAGCGAGTGTGAATTTGTTATATCTATTTTGTGATATTTAATTAAAATGAAAATGCAAATTTCACTTTTATGTGTACAAAACAATAACAACAAGAACAGTAAACAACAAGTCGAGTTCAAGAGTTTATGTTGACGTTTGTTGGTTTATGTGATATGTATTTGTGTTGTGTTGAAATTTGTTCTACAAATATATACAATAAATTCTAAACTGTAACTGAATGTAAAAACTTTCGTTTCCAATTTTTTTTTCTTAGCAACTCTTTGTTGCATTAGCAGAGTTTAGCTTGCATTTGGCGTTAACAAAGTTTTAAGTTTTTACCGACGTGTTTTATTTTTCTCTTTCTCACTCTATAACTTTGCTTTTTGCTTGTAAAAACTTTTGCTAAGCTTAAAAGTTTTGTTATTTTTATTCATAGAGCATAGAGCAGGGCTTGCTATATCTTGAGTGGTCATAGCTTAATGTTGGAGCGCATTTTAACAGTAGGTGAGGGGAAGGGTTAGAAGATATTGCCCATATCTCATGTGTGAGTCGCAAAATATAATCTGCGAACATTGTACAGTTTGATAAAGAAGTTTTATTCTTTAAACTCTACTTGCAAATAGTTTTTTTTTTCATTGCTTTAAAAATACTTTCACATATCAAATAATGACTCAATTTAAAAGTTTTACGTTACATCTTGTAGGATTATATAAGCAATGGATAAAGCCCATGTGTGACATGTTTAGAAATTCCAAGTTGAAAATGTAAAGTAAAGTGAAGTAAAAGCTTAAAAGAAAAGTCAAAGTTGATTTTCATGTCATTACAAAGAGAAAAACATGACGAAAGCTAAAGAAAACAAGAAGATTTTGAAAATTGTTTGCATTTTGTACCTATTTAGAATTTAGTATTTATTATTTAGTGATTCGTTTAGTATTTTAGTGTTTAGTGTTTAGTATATAGTATTTAGTATCTAGTATTTAGTATTTAGTATTTAGTATTTAGTATATAGTATTTAGTATTTAGTATTTAGTATTTAGTATTTATTATTTAGTATTTAGTATTTAGTATTTAGTATTTAGTATTTAGTATTTAGTATTTAGTATTTAGTATTTAGTATTTAGTATTTAGTATTTAGTATTTAGTATTTAGTATTTAGTATTTAGTATTTAAAAAAAAAACAAAACGAAATGGCCATTTCAGCCCTTGAAAGGACTTTGACCGAGCTTCTAATGATCAATTGTGTTGTGTGTGATGTGAAATGTTTGCACACAAATGATCGAGAACTGGACCTACATGTTTTACGCCGACTCCGAACGGCTTATGTTCTCAAGAAGCTTTTCATGGCAATTTTTACTCTCTGAGGTTTGCCATTGTCTGCAGAGAGGTGACGGCCGAACAGAAAAATTAATTCAATTGAAAAAACTTTCTGTGTCGGATGGAGGATTCGAACCTGGGTTCTCTGGCGTAAGAGTCACACACTCTACCCACTACACCACGGCCGCCACAATTTAGAATACTAAAAAGAATTTAGAATTTAGAATACTCAAAGAATTTAGAATACTAAAATGAATAAAAAGAATTTAGAATACTGAATACAAAAAACTAAATACTAAATTCTAAATTCTAAATTCTAAATTCTTAATTCTAAATTCTAAATTCTAAATTCTAAATTCTAAATTCTAAATTCTAAATTCTAAATTCTAAATTCTAAATTCTAAATTCTAAATTCTAAATTCTAAATTCTAAATTCTAAATTCTTAATTCTAAATTCTAAATTCTAAATTCTAAATTCTAAATTCTAAATTCTAAATTCTAAATTCTAAATTCTAAATTCTAAATTCTAAATTCTAAATTCTAAATTCTAAATTCTAAATTCTAAATTCTAAATTCTAAATTCTAAATTCTAAATTCTAAATTCTAAATTCTAAATTCTAAATTCTAAATTCTAAATTCTAAATTCTAAATTCTAAATTCTAAATTCTAAATTCTAAATTCTAAATTCTAAATTCTAAATTCTAAATTCTAAATTCTAAATTCTAAATTCTAAATTCTAAATTCTAAATTCTAAATTCTAAATTCTAAATTCTAAATTCTAAATTCTAAATTCTAAATTCTAAATTCTAAATTCTAAATTCTAAATTCTAAATTCTAAATTCTAAATTCTAAATTCTAAATTCTAAATTCTAAATTCTAAATTCTAAATTCTAAATTCTAAATTCTAAATTCTAAATTCTAAATTCTAAATTCTAAATTCTAAATTCTAAATTCTAAATTCTAAATTCTAAATTCTAAATTCTAAATTCAAAATTCTAAATTCTAAATTCTAAATTCTAAATTCTAAATTCTAAATTCTAAATTCTAAATTCTAAATTCTAAATTCTAAATTCTAAATTCTAAATTCTAAATTCTAAATTCTAAATTCTAAATTCTAAATTCTAAATTCTAAATTCTAAATTCTAAATTCTAAATTCTAAATTCTAAATTCTAAATTCTAAATTCTAAATTCTAAATTCTAAATTCTAAATTCTAAATTCTAAATTCTAAATTCTAAATTCTAAATTCTAAACTCTAAATTCTAAATTCTAAATTCTAAATTCTAAATTCTAAATTCTAAATTCTAAATTCTAAATTCTTAATTCTAAATTCTAAATTCTAAATTCTAATTTCTAAATTCTAAATTCTAAATTCTAAATTCTAAATTCTAAATTCTAAATTCTAAATTCTAAATTCTAAATTCTAAATTCTAAATTCTAAATTCTAAATTCTAAATTCTAAATTCTAAATTCTAAATTCTAAATTCTAAATTCTAAATTCTAAATTCTAAATTCTAAATTCTAAATTCTAAATTCTAAATTCTAAATTCTAAATTCTAAATTCTAAATTCTAAATTCTAAATTCTAAATTCTAAATTCTAAATTCTAAATTCTAAATTCTAAATTCTAAATTCTAAATTCAAAATTCTAAATTCTAAATTCTAAATTCGAATCTCAAACTCAAACAAATTCCAATTTCTAGCATCAACTAACCAAATTAAAAAAATTAATGTCAAAATGCATGACTGTGCTCAATATGTGCTAATAAGTTTCACGTCAGTACATTTTGAGCCTTAATGAGGTACATTTAAAAATTTCATTCCACCAAATCAAACCACTTCCAATTCGCTCATGCAGCACGCCGCACAATTTGTCTGTTAAATTTAACTCTGTTTCCACTTTTTTAATCACAGCGCGGGAGTTAAATGTTCCATCGACGTGAAGTTCAGCTAAGTTGAGCCATAACAACAACAACAACAACTTCAACTCGAATCTGCTGCATACCTTTAGGAGGACAAGCCTATATGAAGTGAATAATTGATTGATTTCAACGAAATGTCGCATCTCTGCTCAGCCAACATTCGACACATTGAAAATATCTGTCTACCATCTGTCGGTATGTCATTTCAAACTCAGCTTGCAGCTATTTGTGGCCTGGTTGTGCGTTCACATTTTTGCATATGCTGAAAAGTATGCAAGAAATTCATACATTCGTAGTGCTACATTTCATCAACATGCTCATAATGAGTAACATCATCGTCATAGTCATCGTCATCATCAGCGGCATCATGGAAAAACAATAGCAGAATTTCGAGTAGTTGTTGTTGGTGTAGTGTAGTGTTGGTGTTGTTGCTGTTTTTATTGTGTGCATACCTCGCATACTTGCACAACAATTGTTTCCCTTGCTCCTTTCCAACTCCTACATTGCTATCTCTTTTTCAATAAATATCATTGTTCTCACTCTCACTGCTACTCTTAGTGCAGCTTATTTCCGCATCCTTTTGTCGGTATTTAATCCTTGACAACCTAGCGTGGTTTGTTGGCAATTCGGTTGGCATGGTTTATCTATGTTGGACCAGACTGTGTGTGCGGTGATCATTTGTTGCTATGATAATATTATTTGTTATGTTACTGCTGCTGTTGTTGTTGTTGTTGTTGCTGTGTTGTGCTTTATTTGCATGTATTGGTGTCGTAATGGTTGCATATGCTTTTGCATATATTGTTTAATGGAGTTTTAAAAAATTTATTCGCTTTGTTATGATTTTAAAGTAAGCAGGGATTAAAACTTAATGAGAGTGAGCTTTGTTTGTTAAACATGCTTTTAGGCAAATGGAAAAAACAAAAAAATTATTCAAAAAAGCTTATCAAAAAACTTATTTATGTTATGCACATATGTAAAAAATATTATTTTGTGTTTTTGTTTCCTAAAATCGTTGCGATTTGCATGTCAAGTGATATTTTTTCCCAAATAAATGAACAACCAACATGACAACAATTCGTTCTGTTCAAACTATAAAACTCAGATTTTTGCTGTTTCCCTTAACTTGCATGTTACTCGTACATGCACTTAAATTTGTTGCATTTCACTACCGCACCCCCAAAGTCAAGCAGCCATAAATATTTAGTTGTGTTAACAAGATGGTAAACATTGCTTGGGTTGGAAAAACTGAATGAAGTATATGAAAATTACCACCTGTTGTTTGTAAAATTTATGCTTAGCTTATATTTAGGTTATCATATCATGATAATCTTTTTGTATAATTTTTTATTTTACGACACGCCTTGTAAGCTCTAGTTCCACCCAGCAGGATGCCAAATTGCCAAAATGTGTTAGTGCAGCATGCGTGTGTGCGTTTTTGTTAATGAAACCTAAATGTACTCGTATGCTACACGAGGGTTGCTATTTATATTTCTAGAATGGAATTAGGTTGAATTAGAAGTGCAAAAAGTTGAATTTGATTTACTGATTACCATCTTACTGATAACTGATTACCATCTAAGGAGTAGTCAAATATCAAGCAACACATTTTGCCACCTCTAATAAAACAACATCAGTCGAAAAAAATTTAAAAATCTTCATGGCTCCCAGTAGAGAAAGTAATCATTGCTGAACTAGTTACATAATGGTTACATGGTAATGAGAGGTAGTTCTCTGCTGGATAATAGCACACAGAAATAAGGTATTATTTTAGCATGAGCTTGCCTTAGGCGGTAATGTGTGGTGATTACATCCAGCATTACTTTTAAGTCAGAATCAAACTAATAACATCCAGTATTACAAACCATTCATTTCATAAATTTTCATGAAATTTTATCCAGAGTATTTTGCTTTAAAATTTTGCCACAAAGGAGGTTTTTTATTTCAAAAGGATTTTATCCTCCTTCTAAGGATCAATATTGAACTATGGAAAACATTTTTAAATGCAATTTTAGTAAGAGAGCTGAATACGAAATACATTGTCAATCAGCCCTATCATGAACAATTTTTCACGCGAAATCGGAAAAGGGAATTTCCGTTTTAAAGATAGCAGATAAAGACATCACATTTTTTGTTTTTACACTCATGAATATTGACGGCTAATTAACAAATGTGCATTAAAAATTTCCAAAAAGGTTCTGTATTAGTCATCGCAGCAAAAACTCTTTCAAATTGGTGAATATTTCAACCAATTGCTGAAATCTATCTTGGCGGCCGTGGCGTAGTGTGTATAGTGTGTGTCTCATACGCCAGAGAACCCAGGTTCGAATCCTCCATCTGACACAGAAAATTTTTTCAATTGAACTAATTTTTCTGTTCGGCCGTCACCTCTTTGCAGACAATGGCAAACCTCAAAGAGTAAATATTGCCATGAAAAGCTTCTTGAGAACATAAGCCGTTCGGAGTCGGCGTAAAACATGTAGGTCCAGTTCTCGATCATTTGTGTTCAAACATTTCACAACACACACAACACAATTGATCATAGGAAGCTCGGTCAAAGCTTTCAAGGGCTGAAATGGCCATTTCTTTTTTTTTTTTTTTTTTTTTTTTTGCTGAAATCTTCTCGTTTTTCCATTGTTAAAGTTTACTTTGCGAATAATAGATTTTGACGAAGCTAAACTCCTTGTGGCGAATTACGGCGAGTTGGCAGCTGCGTCGTATAATTTTTGTTTGTTCGAATTGCGCAGAGCCACAATGTAACAATGTCGTCACAAAGTCTCTAAAAATGTGCCTCATAAGAAATACATGTAAATTAAAAGTGACAATTGGCGCTCGTCGCTTGTTGCGCTCAATGTGTTCGTGCTTTTATCTTTGAAAAATTTGTGTTATAATTTGGATCTGAACGGAGGATAAAAGGAGGATCGGAATTTTTTTGAAATTTTTGGCTTAAAAAGGAGGATAGATGGGATGGTTAAGTATTACTACTAAGACAGAGTTTTATTAGTTTCCACCTGCATTACCTATAAGTCAGAGGTCAACTACTTAGCAACGGCGTTATCCATAAGCCAGAGGCCAATTACTTACCTCCAGCATAACCTCTTAGTCAGAGTGCCCTCACCTACTTTTTTTTTTTTTTTTTTTTTAGACTTAACCAGCATTTAAGGGATGCCCCCTATAAATGCGAAAGCATTGTGTTGATTCAGAAGACGGGTGATAGTTTGTTGGAGCGTGGAAAGTTGGAGTAGTGTCGGTGAAGATTTGATATAAATTTACACAGATTGAAACCGCCGGGAAACTTGCTCGAAGGGAGATTGTTCCACAATTTTACTGAGCGACCGAAGAACGAATTATCTCGGCAATGCGATGTTATATTAGGCAAACTTGCAATGGCAGAGGGATGGGCTTGGAGAGCTGCCCGAGTGGACCTAGGAAACACACGAGCTGGTGGCGTCAGGCAATGTACCTCCCTTTAACACTTCCCATCGTAGTACCTGTACAGAAGGCTTAGGCAACCAACATTGCGACGATGCCCAAGAGAGCTGAGAGTAGATGAAATATTTCCATCACCTATCAAATATATCGCACGTCTTTGAATCCGGTCCAGAAGCTCCAAATATGATCTTGAAGCCCTTGCCCGAATGTGCGAATTGTACTCCATTTCGGCCTAATATATGAGGTATAGATCAAACGAAGATCAGATGTTTAAAAAACCGTTTTAAAAAACCAAGGCACTTGGCTGCTTCTTTTGACACATCTAAAATGTGATCATTCCACCGAAGATCTGCTTGTATTGAAATGCCTAGAACGTCAAGAGCATCTGACTCCGTAAGATCTATACCGTTCATATTGAGGGTAGCTAATGGCCAATTGATTCGCTAGCATTAAACTCTACTCTATTAGCAAGACCCCACTCAGAGATTTTTTCCAAGTCATTATTAAATGTGTCATTCATATGTTACCTCTTCCTCTCCATCTCCAAAGAGCTCGGGCGTTTTTTAAATGAATAGAATGTTAAATGCCGCTGTCATCCGCAAACGAATGAATTGGGTTGTGAGTCAACGATAGAAGGTCGTTGATAAAGACCAGGAACAAAGTTGGCGGTAAAACTGAGCCCTGCGGTACACCCGCGTTGATGGCGTGCTCTCTGGAAGATATGCCACCGACTACAACATGGATCTTTCGATTCATAAGAAAGCACGGGATCCACCGAGCAAAGTTACCACCGACACCATATGCAATTAGTTTAGACACGAGCGCTTTATGCTACACTCGGTCAAATGCCTTTGAAATATCCAGAGCAACAACTCTGCTCTCACCGAATAAGTGAACGCATTGGTTCCATTTTACAGTTAGGAACGCTATAAGGTCACCAGTAGAGCGGCCCCTACGAAAACCATATTGACGGTCACTAAGCAATACATTGTGCTGCAAAACATAAGGTTGAAGTTAATTACGCTCTCCATAACGCTGGCGAGCGTAGAGCATATCGATATGGGTCGGTAGTTTGCAGGTTACTTAGTTACTATTGTAAGTTGGGCTGCATCAGTGGTCGCAGCAACCACTGATGCAGCCCGTCTGACGTGCAACTCATTTCGATTGTAACCGTACAAGAGGTTATGAAAATCGCCAATGATGTCCATAACGACAAGGCTCTGGGTTCATATAAAATCCCGAACAGGGCGCTAAAAACTGCCATCACAACACAGACACAAGCCTTTGTACAGCTATTGTACAACTCTTGTCTTGTCTCACAGAGGGCATATTCAATGCACAATGGAAGACGCAAAAGTTTGTGCTAATACCAAAAGGTAGCGGCTCTCTGTAGTACCCCTCGGCCTACATATATGTCTGCTCAACACGATAGGCAAGATCTTCGAGCCATTACTGTACAAACGCCTTGAAAAAGCAATACAAGCCAGAGGAGGATACTCTCGAATCAACAGTTTGAGTTTCGGAAGTCACCTTCAACGTCTGACGATCAACGTCTGATGCTATAAGAAGGCACAAGGTGGAAGAATGGGTAAAAGCAGTATTGCCTCGTGACTATGCTGTATGTGCAAAATGCCTTAAACTCCGCAAACTGCGGTAAGATAATGAAAGCGCTCGCAGTTAAAATTCCACGCCACCTCCTTAAGATATTAGCGAACTGCTTCGATGGAAGAGTACTACACTACACAAAAGACGAGGGCACTAAGTTGTATATCGTCTCTTCAGTGGTAGGTTCGAAGGCTTCTGCTGTGAAACGTTACGTATGACGACGTTTGGGGACGACCTAGCGGTTAGACATGGGTAACGCAGCGCTGCGTTGCGTTAATGAGTTGAAGCACTGAAATGCGTTAATGCGTTGATACACTACTTTTAATAAAAGTAACGCAATAGCGCTATAATGCAAATGACCCGCTCAAAGCAAAAGTACAAAATATTTATAGAGTGAGCAAAAATTGCATAAGTTGTACGGCGCATCGAACATAGTGACAGAAAGTTGAAAGCGAACATTATTTCTCTGTATAAATATGGACAAGGGGTTGTGGGGAAGATGCAATTAAGCATGAATGCTTGGAGTGTGTTGAACATTAAGATGTCGAACGTATTCGTTTTCGAAGTAGAAGTAAATTTGAACCAAATTTCGAACTTGTTTTGTATACCAGGAACGCGTATGTTTCTGTTTGACATCGCATCAAATCGAGATACAGTTTAGCTGCATGCTTGAACTTTAATATATCTTCATTATTGGTGGATGCTGTAATGTGCGCTTCGTTTAGTTATATTTAATATTAATTACTTATGTATTTAATAATCTTTAATGATTTTTATTTGATTTCATTTATTTTTCCAAGTGAAGTCAATTTGCGCTTAATATTCCACCACAAAATTCTTCGCATTCGAACAATTTACAACATAACGCAACGCGTTTGTCAACTAAACCCTCACTGCGTGGATTAAATTCCTGTTAATACAGGAATCACAGAATTTCAAACTACGCTATGGCGCAATTGCGTTAACGCAATCCGCTGAGACAGTAAACTGCATTTGAGTTGGTGTATAAACGCAGCGATTTTTGCTGCGTTACCCATGTCTACTAGCGGTTGTGGCAAAACACCTCGAAGAAGTGGAGACGCTCTGGAGTGTTGAGATTGACACTATCTATAATTGGCTTATGTCAGTAGGGTTTTGTCTAGCCGAACATAAAACGGAAGCGGTGCTCATAAGCAGCTGCAAAATAATGCAAGTTGAAAGCATCAATGTTAACGGGACGCTGATGTAATCAAAGTCATTTATTAAATACCTTGACGTTCAGCATATTCAGTATGTCGACAAAAAAGCATCCGGTGCATGTATGGCTCTATTAAGATTATTGCCGAATACGATAGGCCCCAAACAAACACGCCTTACTCTCTTACTCCTTACTCCTTAAGGTTGTGAACATAGTGAATGCTGATTCAGACAGGCAGGCAGATCAGATCAGAAAACACATTAGAGCAAAAGAGATGCATGACCTGGTTTCTATATTGCTCCATTGCGAAATCTGTCTGCCTATCTGAACCGGTGTTAACTATGTTCGGAACCTAATGTAGTACGATCCATTGTGATGTATGGGTCTACGGAGTAGGCTACAGCAATGAATACGGAGTCTTACCGGCGAGATGTTGAATCTATGTACAGGCTATGAGCACTCAAGATATGCCGTGCCTTCAACACAGTTTCCGAAGATACAGCATTAGTCCTAGCTAGTTCGATACCCAGCGACCTCCTCGTGAAAGAGACGCTTCTAACCTCTAATAACAACGTGCCTGTTTTAGATCTGTAGATCTGCGAAGGTTTGGTGGACGCACCAGCTCATCTCAAATATGGCGTAGTGTTACAGGACCAGTCTCGGCTGAGTAACTTTTATCTGATACAGATTTTGAGCACCAATGGGTGCCTTAGAGAATACTTGTTTAAATTTAAGTAAGCGGTAGATCCACACCGTACACATTGCATTTCAAATATAATTGAGGATGCAAATCATGTAATATTTGAATACCCCAATTGTAACAATGCCCGACTTGAGGCTTCGAAAAGTCTCAGCGAAACGATGACACAACAAAACTTGGTAACCTTGATGCTGAGAAGCGAAGCGAACTGGTCAGTGGTCAGAACCCTAGATAGACTTATAACAGAGGAACTGCGAAGAGTTGAACGAGGGCAAAACACTGAGGCTGAGTAGAGTACAACACGTTTGCTTACCCCTTAAACGACGGTCATTAACCATTCAGTTTTCGGCTTAATGCTGCTGCCATCATATTCATATTCTAGTGACAGAATACTAAATTCTTTTTAATTTGAGGAAAATCTCAAAGATTTTTGGTAATATGAATATTACCATAGTGAGGTAATATATATCAACAACTCTTCACTCAATGAAACTATCGAAAATTATAGCTTATTCATACTTAACAGTTACTGCTATAAAATCATAGCACACTAAGCCAACCAAAATCCGCAAAAAACCAAAACCCGCTGCAACAAGCCAGCCTCCCCAACATATCACACAATTCCCAACTCCACAGACATACACAGACACCACCCTCAATCCTTCTGGCAAGTATTGCTGAATAAACAAAACAACAACACGTTAGCTGCATCCTTCGAGTCACAAAAGCAAAACAAAATCGCAACTAGCATGACATTCACTGCACTCACACGTTTGACAGAATGTCGTGTCTGTTACGCCTCGTTCACTCGCTGCTCACTTACAATCAACAATTACAATTTATCTCTACGTCACTGACAAGGATATATGAGCAGGCTACTCGCGGCCGGCTTGTGATGAGCTTGCGTTGTGCAATGAGAGCCTGCAACGCATACCTATACACCACCCAGCTTAATAGTCTTAACTGCATGGCAGTATTGCACAGTGTTGCACCACACTCTGACGAAACGCGCACGCTTTGATGTGCCCGACTGTTCTGCCGTATCCTGTCCACATCAAGGTGATTTGTCTGCTTTTAAGCACACACTCTGTCCAGCAGGATCAAGAATAATTTGTTGGCAGTGGGTTTCGGTGTGATTTTGTGCTTTTGTTTATTTTTTATTTAGTTGTGGTCTAGCGCGTAGGTCTTCACGTTCGGAATGCGTTAATAAAAGTGCTACTGAAATTACTGCTGCCTGTCCAGCTGTCGTTTGATATCGTAAGCTGTCTATCTAGCTGTCTGCTGTATCTCTGTTGCGATTTCTGATTTTTACTGTGAGTAAAGAGTTGAGATTCCGCTAAGCTGGAGGCATTGAAGTAATAAATGTCAACCGAGCAATTAGCATGTTCCACGTGATGGTGCTACTATAGCAAAAACTAATTTTTGAACAAAACTTTCATGTAGGTAGTATGCATTTTGAAAAGTTTTAACCGGTCTTAACGGATCTTAACAGGACACGGGGCTAAGCCAGACTTGCTAAATGTCTTCGAATCCAATGGGAGTTTTGAACCGAGTAAATACTGTGCGAAAATATCGTCGCGTGATAAATATAAGTATAATATAAGATAAATATAAGGCCACCTGGCTGTCCCCGGATCAAAAAACGCGAAACCAAATTGATCATGTTGTAATCGACGGAAGGCATGCCTCTAGTGTTCTAGATGTGCGTACATTTCGGGGGGTCAACATTGACTCCGACCATTATCTTGTTGCAGCCAAGATCCGCATGCGATTATGCAATGCCAAGAACATACGCACAGGAATGCAACGAAAGCTAGATGTCGCTAAGCTGCAATTACAACGGACTGCCGAAGCCTACTCCGCTCAACTCTCGGTTAAGCTCAACCAACCAACCTCTGGACCCGACGACGCCGGCGGACTTTGGGCGCATATATCCCACTCCATGCGCGCTGCCGCTGAAGAAGTCATTGGTTTCCGGCGCCCGCAACCTCGGAACCAATGGTATGATCAAGAGTGTCGCATTGCGACTGCAGTAAAAAACGCCGCATATAGAAAAACGCTGCAGTCAGCTGCAACGCGAGCCGTGCGAGAAAACTACCGCGAAAAGAGGAAGGAAGAGAGGCGCCTTTTCAGACGCAAGAAAAGAGAGCAGGAAAAGCGTGAGCGTGAGGAACTAGAGGTATACCAGTGCAAGAAGGATGCACGAAAATTCTATAAACAGGTTAAGCGTCTAACCCAAGGTTTCAAGCCCGGAGCATCCACTTGTAGAGACGAAAATGGAGATCTGAATACGGATACGCAGTGTGTGCTGAGATTGTGGAGACGGCACTTCTCCAATTTACTTACTGGAGACGATTTCACCAATGCCGCCCATGGAGAGCGCAGTCCAGAGCTACCAATCAACAATGACGGAGTGGAAGTACCACCACCTAGCCATGATGAGGTTCGAGTTGCTATCCAACGACTCAAAAACAACAAAGCAGCGGGTGCTGACGGCCTGTCAGCTGAATTGTTTAAAACCGGCGGCGATGAATTGATAAGGCGCATGCATCAGCTCATCAGCATAATATGGCTAGAAGAAAGCATGGCCGACGATTGGAACATCAGCGTACTGTGCCCTATACTTAAGAAAGGAGACCCAACAATCTGCGCAAGTTATAGAGGTATCAGTCTTATTTCCATCGCATATAAGGTTCTCTCAAGCGTACTATGTGAAAGATTAAAGCCGATTACAAAAACACTGATTGGACCTTATAAGTGTGGCTTTCGACCTGGTAAGTCCACCATAGACCAGATTTTCACGCTACGACAAATCCTGGAGAAAACCCACGAAAATCAAATTGACACACACCATCTCTTTGTCGATTTTAAAGCTGCGTTCGATAGCCCGAGAAGGGATTGCCTATACGCAACAATGTCTGAGTTCGGTATACCTGCAAAGTTGATTAGACTTTGCAGAATGACGTTGAGCAACACACGCAGCTCCGTCAAGGTAGGAAATGACCTCTCCGAAGCCTTCAATACCGAAAGAGGTTTCAGGCAAGGCGATCCACTGTCTTGCGATCTCTTTAACATCATCATGGAGGGGATCGTACGAAAGGCCGGTGTGCATCGTAATGGCACAATTTTCTACAAAGGCGTCCAGCTCCTTGCGTACGCTGATGATATTGATATTGTCGGCAGAACCAAGAGAGATGTTACCGCTGCTTTCGCCGCTATCGAAAAGGAATCAGCCAAAGTGGGTTTGACGATAAATGAGGGCAAAACAAAATATATGCTGTCTACAAACAAGGGAGCTCGGCGTTTAGACTCCCACGTTTCATCCGGCAGCTATAACTTTGAAGTAGTCAAGGAGTTCGTTTACCTTGGCACCGCCATTAATACCAAAAACGAAATCAGCCTGGAGATAAAGC
This sequence comes from Coremacera marginata, assembly GCA_914767935.1. Lineage (NCBI taxonomy): Eukaryota > Metazoa > Arthropoda > Insecta > Diptera > Sciomyzidae > Coremacera > Coremacera marginata. The sequence continues at coordinate 176,259,636 of OU612045.1, read as the reverse complement.
GAAGAACAATAATTGCTAATAGGTGCTACTACGGGCTCAGTAAGCAACTAAGTTCCAGAGCCCTCTCTCGATCGACAAAACTAACACTCTACAAGACGCTCGTTCTACCTGTGCTGCTTTATGGCGCTGAGGCATGGGTAGTTTCGCAAACTGACGCAGCCGCTCTGGGGGTGTTCGAGAGAAAAGTTCTTCGCAAAATCTTCGGTCCTGTTCGAGTCGGCGATGACTATCGCATCCGAATGAACCACGAGCTGTATGAGCTCTACGATGACATTGACGTAGTTCGGCGTATAACTGTGCAGCGACTACGCTGGCTGGGTCATGTCCATCGTATGAACGACGAAGCTCCAGCGAAAAAGGTACTCGAGGCGAGGGTCGCTGGTCAACGACGACGAGGGAGACCATGCCTCCGATGGATGGACCAGGCTGAGGAAGCCCTAATCGCACTTGGTGTATCCGATTGGAGAAGGCGCGCGCAAAGCAGAGGCGCCTGGCGAGAGCTGATGAGGTCGGTTGAAACACGGACACGGGTTGTTACGACCAACTAAGTAAGTAAGTAAGTAAGATAAATATAAGTCAGCATGTTTTGATCAAATGCAATTCCTCTAGTTGTAGTAGTAGTAAGCGTTTAAATGTAGACAGACCACAGTGGGGCCAAAGATATGAAAACATGCTGGAAATTATTTTAAAGAAAAATATTAAGATACTAAAATAACTAAAGAAAAACATTTATTTTGACTGTTTAATATACCTACATATCCAACAAAAAATTTCATACATCTAGCTTTCTAATTCACTGTCACATCAAGATAAACATGATAGAAAATGTCTTTATGTATTGAAGTTTACTTCTAGCGATTCTAATAAACTTAAAGTGTCTTTTGTAAGTGCTTTACGATAACTTATTGTCGATTTCTGCAAGTGGGCTATAATGGAATCTGATGATACAGGGTGTATTAATCAGTGAATACATTTTTTCAAAGTTTACGTATATGTTTGATTTTTTTCCGAATTTATTTTGGAATACTTGGAAAATCTATGATGGAAAGACTCAGTACAGAACAAAGAACCAAATTTGTTAAATTTTATTTTCAAAGTCCGCATTCGATTATTCGGACACAAAGGTCAAATCGAAATTTCGTTCAAGTTCGAAATGCACCTATCGCACCTGGCCCAGTGTTTTGGGCAACAAGGAGCTGCCTGTGATCTTCCGCGTGCTGGAAGACCTTGTGCAGTACATTGCTCGGGTGCAAGTAAGTATTGAAGAAAATCCTGAAACTTTCACTAGGCGACGTTCTCAGCAGTTGGTGATGTCTTGGCTTTAGTGATGATATGATATTCTCATATAAGATTCAATTCGTTCTCGAGTTAACACCAAATGATGTACAAAAACGCATTCAATGTAGCCGCGGTTTTCAAGAATTATGCATTGAAAACAACGAGTTTATTCACAAGCTCGTAATAAAATATTCCCATTTTTACCTCAATGGCCACGTGAATAAACAAAATTGCAGAATATGTGCACCCAAAATCCAAGAATAACTGTTAAACATCAAATGCACCCACTTAGATGCACAGTATGGAGTGAAATGAATTCAGAAAGGATCATGGGATTAAATTTTTTCGAAAACAACGAACAAGTTGCGGTTAATGTGAACGGCATGTAATAACGGACAGTGATTGAAAATTTTTCAAGGCCAAAGGTACCGAATAATCCAAAAAATTATTTGAATTAGCTGGGATCTGCAATTCTAAGAAAAGGTAATTAGTTAAGTTAAAGTAAAATGGCCACATCTACCACTTCTAGTGTGTTTCTTAGACAAAAAAGTCTTATTTGCCACTTACTATGATAAAAAGTCACATTGACCAAAATTTTTTTGCTTATAAGATTTTTTTCCTTAGCATCTATGAGTATTTTTGAATAATATGACTTTTTTTTCTTTGTGTGTGCAATATTACATACAAGTTCTTGCAAGCACCGACAAGTTTAATCAAATTTAAGAAACAAGAGAATTGTTTGTGTACATTGTATTCCTTAGTGCGGAGTGCTGTGTGAGTGTATAATAATACACATGCTTATTCGCTGTGTGAACAAACAAGATAAAGATAAACTAGTAAGGACTGGAGCTTCAGCAGGATACCGAAGCTAAAATACCCACCGCGGACGTAATGAAGTATATTCGAAGTCTTTAGCCATGTCAGACACGATGGCATTCAGTTTTATATATTTACGAATGTTTTCCTATTTTGAAGAGGTCACTTTGTATGGGAGGTAGGCGTGGTTTTCATCTGATTTTGCCAAATATCAAAGAGGTGGTTCATAATATATATTAAAGCTCATGTACAATTTTTTTTTTTTGTGTCCTTTACTAAGCAAAATAGTCTTAAGCCCATTTTCTCTACTACATTCTCAAAATTTCTCATGTTTGTTAACATAATAAAATTTAATAAAATTTAATAAAATAACACATTTTTGAATTTATTTAAAAAATATTTTATTTCAAGGCGCGAAAGATAAAAAAGGTAGAACGTAAATATCTCAAAACTACTAAAATGGATATGTGACTATCTTTCTTAGAACGGCAGTATAGTCGGAGTGGAACAACCTTGAGATACTCTACACCTTATTTTACGGCTGTTAAAAAGTAAGGACGGATTTTTTGTAAACAATTTTAAATCGATCCCATATTTCCGCATTCCAAATTGTATCTTTCTAACTAATATGTAAATTATTTTTAGCGATATGTGTTATATGGGAGGTAGGCGTACCCATAGAAGAACTTAAAAAATATTTAAAAGTTTGTAATAAATAAAATATTCAAATCTTTGGGTTCATGTAGGCATGTGTGCCAAAGTTCATGAAATAGTCTCAGCTACTTTCTTTAATCCTGAGATAACGGACAACACTCAGATTGACAGACATATTTATTTTATTTCACCAGCAATTGTGAGTACTTTAAGAATCGACAAGACCTTTTATAGTACAATTAATTAAATTGACATATAATCAACAAGTAACATTTAGAAATAATAAATAAAAAATATTAAAAATTAAAGACTTAATAATATTAAATTTATATAAGACAATAATTGAATATAAAAACTTATAAGTAAGGTTAACATAGAATGAAAGCGATAGTTTGTCACAAGACAATGAGTTTGAAGTTAGAATAGTTAAGCGTTAGAAAAATAAGACATTACAGATAGCTAAAATTTATTCGTACTGATTATAGATTTTTAGTTAAGAGGTAATGAATTCCAAAGTCTGATGGCATTGATGAAAAAAAGTCTCTTCGAGTGTAGGCAAGTATATTTAGGTATAATTAAATTACAAGTTCTGCTTGAGACACTAAAACGTAGTTTTTCGTAGAGGTAAGATGGAGTTTTACAAATTATCAACTTTTGAAGAAATATACAATTTCTAGCGTTCAGATAGCTGTCTATGCTACATCCAAGAATTTCTTTACTTCTTTGAGAAATATGTTCAGAACGCTTCATGCCAAAAACATACCTTGATGCATCGTTAAAAGCCACAAGAATTTTGTGTGCAGAATGGGAATCAAGACTGCTATAGATTACTTCCGAATATGTAATAAGAGGAATAATCAGTTGAATAACAAGTCTCTTTTTCGTCTCAGTCGGGGTATACTTAGCAGATAATCGTAGGCATCGCAGTGTATAATATATTTGCTTAATTATATGATTAACATGGTCAGTGCAGGATAGTTTAGAATTAATAAAAAAACCTAAATTTTTTACTTTTCCAACCACTTGAAGGCTTTTATCATTTAAATATAAAGAAGGAATTTGAAGGTAGTCAATTTTGTATTTTGAAACAGGCAGAATATATGATTTATTTGCATTCAGACAAAGATGATTGTTTGTTGCCCACTTCGATATTTTACATAAATCTTCATTCATTCTACAACATAAATCATCAATTAGGCCGATACGGTTAGAAGAATAAAGTTGAATATCGTCTGCATAAGCATGCACTTTCACGTCATTGCAGACGTTGAAAATGTCGTTTATAAATATACTAAACAGCAAAGGCCCCAGAATTGATCCCTGAGGCACACCTGAATTTATTTCTTTATAGTCAGAGAAATTATTGCCAATTCTCACCCTTTGCAATCTACCCTGAAGATATTGTAATTAGCTATCAAAGAAACAGCATCATCATTAAAACCAAACAGTTGTTTTAGCTTTCTTACTAAAATAGAATGATTAACAAGGTCAAAGGCTGTGGAGAAATCTAAGAGACATAGTAGTGTTATATCTCCATTGTCATAATTAATGCGAATATCGTCAAGTACCTTGAGCATAGCTGTGGCGCAGCTATGCCCTGAACGAAAACCAGACTGAAAAGGTGAAAGTAGTTTTTGCGATTCAAGAAATCTATTAATTTGATAAGCCATAAGAGACTCGCAAATTTTTGAAAAAGTGGTCAAAATACTTATGGGTCTATAGTCCTTAAATGTTGAAGCATTTGAGACCTTAGCTACAGGTAAAACCGTAGCCAGCTTCCAAGAGGAAGGAACGCATGAGGTCGTAAAGCAATGATTGATGATGTGAGTTAATGGACTTAAAATATATGGTAATATTATTTTAATGAATCGCAAAGGGATACCATCATCACCAATAGCATTCGAGCTTATTTTCATTATAGACTGAACAACATCAGTTTCAATGACATTAGTGAACGAGAATTTATCAGCATCACGAAACTCACGAGTATTGAATTGAGAACTATCACTTGTAGCAGAAGAATTTGACATAAAAAAGCTATTTAGAGAATTCGGGTCGACAGAACACATTTGGTTTACTTTACTACACACACCAAGACTACGAATATTATTCCATAGAATTTTAGACGGAAGAGAGCTGTTTAGCTTACGGTAGAAAAATTGTTTCTTAGACTGCCTCATTACTGAGACAGCCTCATTACGAGCAACCTTATAAAGCTCCCAATTTTCATTTATACTATGCTTCTTCCATTTTGAATAAAGTCTATTGCGTTTTTTAATAGCTAACTTTACAAATGATGTGTACCAGGGACAAGACTTATTACCAACATTCAAAGTGCGAACAGGAACAAAAGTGTCAAAGGCATTTGAGACATGTGAGACAAGAACATTTAATTTATCATCAACTGATGGGCAACACCAGCAATCGTTCCAGCAAATTCGAGACATATAATCATACAACATAGAATAATTAATGGACTTGTAATCACGATATGAAACCGACATTGAAGTTGAGTGGCGGGAAACATTAAAATTAATAGTACAGAATAGTAGATCATGGTCAGATATAAAAGATATTTGGTCAAATAGTAAAACTAAAGAAGCATCGAACAATATAATGACATCAAGTAGACTTGGAGTAACATTTGGAGAAAAACATACGGGCTGACGGACTGATATACGCACAGACGGACATGGCTAGATAGTCTAAGGTGATGACGCTGATTAAGAATACATATACATTATTTTACCGGCAACGCCTCTTCTGGGTTTTCAAAAACATTTGCACTAAATAAATACATATATTGTTCAGGTATAAGGCATAAAAAAAAGTCTCCTTATAAAAAATTTCATAACTCAAAATGGCACAAATTTGCACAATTTTTTTGTTTATGCTATAAATTAAGACTATGTAGAATATTAACACCATTCAACAAGCACCCGGACTATCTCGGAAAGCTATTATTTGTTTTACAATAAATACATTTCTTTAATTTTATTGTAACATCTGGCAATAATATGTCAAAAAGGTACCTACCGGATAGTAAAGATGCCATGATAATTTCAAGATGGTGACTTTAATCAAAACTCAGAAAATTTAACTTCATATATTTTTAAAATAACTGATATTATGGTCACCACGAACAGTTAATAGAACGTATAACTTTTTATTGCAATTCAGTGCGTGGTCACAGCGCTTGCACTCCAACGCTACTTTGCAGCCACCTTCGTACTATATATATTAATATTCTCCTACAATTTTATAAGAAAAAGCCCCAGTGTGCGGCACACAGTGCGTTAAATGTGTAAAAAAATACAACATTGAAAATGACTCTAATTTCAAAAGTTGGCATGCAAAATACGAAACAATAATTCAATTGCCATCAATCAGATAGAATTTTGTGTAAATTTTTATCAAAAATGGTTTACCTACCTTTACCTATTTACCTATTAAAAAAATCAAATATTTTCACATTTAGAAAGAATATTAGAAAGTTTGAATATTTTGGGACAGAAAAAAAAAAAATATTCTTAGTTGTCTTTATTTAAAATCTCATTTTATAAAAGAAATTAATTTTATTTTATAAAAAAACCCTGCCACTCAAAAATTACGAAAGTTCGACAGAGGAAAAAAAAATAACAGAACAGGTAAAATAAAAAGGTTTTTATTTATTTATTTAGTTAAGAAGCAAGCATATGTACACTAAGAGCTAGTTTTTTTTTATAGCACAACATAAAATTGAACAATTGATGGAATTAACAATGTGGAACAATGGATGGAGTAAGAAAAAAAAATGAAAAAGAAGCAAAGAGGATGCAATCTAATGAGCAAAGAAAAAGAAAAAGACAGATTGCCTAAAAGCTATTCTCCCACTGACCTCCCTAAGCCTACGTGGCAAAACATTCCACAACCTTATGGCATTGATGAAAAACAGGTGGGGAGTGTTCAACGAATAATATCTCGGAACTATCAGGACATGGCTTCTTCTAGACATGCTGAACTGGAGTTTGAACCAGGTGTTTTTTCATAGATTAACTTATGAAGGTAAATGCAATTTCTAGCCTTAAGATATGCAATTATATCACAACAAAGTATTGCATTTCGGAAACTGGAAAGTCGATCGTATTTTTGAAGACCATAAATGTACCGCGTGGCATAATTAAACGCAATTTGCAATTTTAATTGAGACGATGAATCAAGTTGACTATAGACTATTTCAGAGACGTTTCAGACTATTTCAGAGATAACTGGTAAGATGAGTTGAATTACCAACTTACGCCTAATATCAACTGGAGTAACGCTGGCAGATAATGGAAGCCAAGATTATGTGAGCTTATTCGGCCAAGAATATGATTTGGTGGAATTAAGTAGAAGATCATTCTTACAAGCCCACTCATAGACATTACTGAGGTCATCATGCAACCTACAACCAAGGTCCTTGATGAGGCCAGTTCTTCCAGAAAGATACAACTGCTCATCATTAGAGTAAGCATGAATAGAAGCATGATTACAAACAGAAAATATATCATTAAGAAACATAGAAAACAGAAGGGGCCAAGTATAGAGCCTTGAGGAACACCACTCAAGACCGGTTGGTACACTGACGACAATTGACCAATTTAAACTTTTTGATACCTACGGCACAAGTAGCTAGACATTAAGTTAACGCAAAAGTTTTGTAAAAATCATACAGCTTCCTCTATTTTTTCCTTGTTTATATGGGCTCAACGTTCTGTACACTGTTTCAAAATCATTTTATACAAGTTTAAATTGTTAAGAAACTCTAAAACTATACCGCAATAATAAAAAATTATTGTTATCATGCCAGCATTAGTGTCTATCCAAAAAAACTATAAAAACTAATATCTATCTTAATTTGCGCTTAAGGCCAAATCTTTTTATTTAAAGGGAAATTTATTCTGCAAATGCTAGCAACGATGACGTCGTAGTTTAAGGGGAAGTTATGCTCTCATATAAATATCCCAAATATACTTTCCAGCCCCGCTTTGCTGCGTACTCAGAGAAAATTTCCCACAATACAGTTTTTTGCCTAATCTCTTCATTTCTCGCTGCAAAGTAGTTGTTGGGAAATTTTAGTAATGTTTTCTTTTTGAAGCTCACAGGTAGTTTTAATATGTGCGATTTTTTTTTTCGTACCACATTGCTTTTCCTTGGTTACCTTGAAAACCACACTGAGTGTAATAGACGCCTCGGTCTCGGCCTCAGTCTCAGTGTGTGTTTTTGTCTCTTTGGTGCGGTAAACGCAAGCAGCACAGGCTGCAAGGCGGATGGCAAACAACCAAAGGAAGCCACACATTCAGGCGTTATTTAATGGAAAATGAAACACCAGTTGATTGCTGCTTCATAGTCGTCGTTACACGTAGCATCGTGTGGTTTCTATTGTGGTTGCAGCGAAGTCTACTTTTAGGAGTTGTGCTGTTATTTTTTATTCATGTTTATTATTATTTTAACGGCTGTGTGTACAAAGCAGTTTATGTTTAAAGAGAAATAAATTGTTTGCTGATATGAAGTAGGTTTAATATATTTCATCGTTTTGTTATGATTATTTTTAATGTTTATTGCAAGCATTAAAAAAAGCATTTACTACACAGATTGTTTCAAAATAGAATTGCTCATTTTTTATTGCATACTCTTAGGTGTTTGATCTCAATATATATAATTGTTTAAATAAAATTTATAAAAACAATGCGTATAATTATGTTAATTTCAAGCTATTAGCCGTTTTTTTATATTTTTAATGAATGAATGACTTTTAATGAAAAAAAAATATAAAGAATTTGCTTAAACGTGTTAAGGATCTTTAGGAAAGTTGTCAATATTATGTGTAAATCAATGATTGTTTATGACGCATAATCTTCATACTATTTTAAAATAGTAAAAGGTAGATGCATGGCTGATCATGCCCTCTTTCTCAGAGTCAAAATTGCCAAAATCAATGCAAATAATTTTCTTTCACTTGACAAACTGAGTTTTTGCTTAGTTTGTCTTAACAATTCTTAACAAACTCGGCTCGCAGCTATGCACCTACCTTCTTGTATTGTTCATATTTTACACAAATAATTCCATACTTAAACATTAGTTAAATTAAATCGAGCTTAACTCACTAAAATTGGATGTTTAAGCCCAGATTAGGCAAAAAAGAAACACATTATATGATAATTTAAGCCAATTTAAATTCAATGAATGCTAAAATATCTAGTTAAACCGAGCATAAACTTCCAATTTTGGTGAGTTAAGCACGGTTTGATTTAACTAAAGTTTAAACTCGTACTGAAAAACTGGCCCTAAATAGTTAAATTTTTCTAAAATCTGCTTTAGCATTTCAAGAAAATTAAAGCAATCCAGGAAATTTTTCTAAAATTAAATAAAATTTTATATCAAATAAACAGAAGGCAACACGTATAAAATCTGTTAAAAATGAGTTTTATTGCAAGATTCAACAAGCAGAGCTATATGCTGCTTTCGCAGGCTCTAAAACAAGCATCCAACTTTTCAATTTCAACCATCTGCGCTAATTCTAATCATAATGCCGACAAACCTAAGGAAATCAGCGATCGAGTTGTTATGTTTAGGAATAAATTACGTGCCAAGACCCCATCTGGTATATTGGATGAACTTGATGAATTCAGCGTGCATCCATATCAAGAGACTGAACCTCTTAAGAAATGGCCAAATGGTGTGAATCCATATACAGGCGAAATTGGTGGTCCAGCTGGACCTGAACCAACACGTTATGGCGATTGGGAGCGTAAGGGACGTGTTTCGGACTTCTAGTGAGCTAGTTTATTTGTCTTTTTTTTAACAAAAGAAATTTCATGGTTTTGATCTCATGTTCAAAAAATATCAAATAAATTCTTGCTAAGCTGTGTATTAAAAAAGCTTTATTATGAGAGTTGTATGAAAATAATCTTGGTTAAAATTAAAATGAATTAAAAAAAATATGGTATAAAAAAAAGGAATACAAAGAAAATAAACTTAAATTAAAAACTCCCTAAAATTATGCAGTCAAATTTCTTTAGATGTAGCTATGCTATGTTGTTGTGAGAGACTGTTTATTTATCCAATAACCCAATAAACCAAACGAATTCGTTTTGAATTCGAAGTGAAACCGAAATCTTGGATATTCATTTTGAAAACTAAGTTCGTTCTCGTTTTGCTATTGAATCGGAGAGCGGGAGAAATGCATACTTCATTCTTGAAATGAGAGTTTCAATATAATCGAATTACTTACGAAACGAGAATTTCAAAATTAACAAATCGTTTCCGAATAATTTTAGTAATTCGTTTTCGAAATGAATTTTTTTAAATTTACATTACTTACCCAAATCGATTAATATGAAGGTTTTTTGACCTACAATATGCATTGCTTGCAACATTTGGCAGACGATGTTCGTAATTTTGGATCATTCAATAAATGTAGTGCATTAAAATATGGAATTTTCTTACAGAAAATTAAGCGTAAGTTAAAGAAAAAAAAAAAAAAATACCGTTTTGTAATCAAACTTATAATAGGCAAAGTCTATGTTGAAAATTTTAAAAAAAAAAAAAAAATATATGACCAAATTTTTTTAAAATTAATTAAAAAAAATTAAAATTAAAATTAAAAAAAAAAATAAATAATTGTGTTTTATTTATATAGTTTATTTATAGTTTCTTTATATAAACTTCTGGTTGCTCTTCACTCCAAATGCGGCAATTTTGCTTATTTACGTAGCCATTCAACCAGAAATGAGCCTCATCGCTGAACAAAATTTGTCTTTCAAAATTGGACTTTCCGAATGGACCACCTAAGACGCAGCCGCGGTCAACATTTAAATGAAATTATCTTCAAAAAGTAAATGTCATGGACCAATCTAACGTTTCAAATAAAGAACCGATGAGATTTTGCAAATTTTATGCGTTTTTTTTAAAAAAAAAGTTATCAAGCTCTTAAAAAATCACCCTTTAGTTTTTTATAGCCCTATTCTGGTGATTGACAATTGTAAATTTATTGACAACTGTAAAAATTTCATATTCTAAAATGTAATAAAAAGCTCATAGCATGACAAAAATGTCAACATAAAAAAAAAATGTTCAGAACAAATAAATTTGCGAAATATTTTGAAAGTTTTCAACTCCCTGGACCAATAAAAAGTACATAAAAGACTAGCTTGTCAATGAATTTCTAGTTGTCAATCACCAGAATAAAGCCATTAATTGTTACTCTTCTTAGAAATGTGTGAAATTTTACACTAAAACGTATTCGCTATTTTAAAAATTTTCTGATTCATCCCGAATTCGAATTGAATATTGACTTAAATGACTGAAAAAAGAATGAAAAATTTATCTTAAAAGTTCCTTAATTTGATTTTCCAATAGCTTACTAAGCACACTTACAAGGTGTAAAACCTAAAAGTTGTCAAAAGTTTGGCTCTTAGATAGAAGCCACCAAAAATGATACGTTACGTGACAAAAAATAGAAGTGGTTTCTGACTTGGATCACAAAATTAGAAAAATTCTCTAAATTGGCAAGAGTTTTTGTATAAAACTTTTTTTAGAAGCATTTGAAATAGTATAAGTTTATTTTAAAAATAATCAAATTTAAAACCCTTTTCTCGTTTTTTTTTTTTTATTGGGCATAGTATGAAACGTTACGTGACATGGCGTTACGTGACATTTTTGTATTGTTATTCATTTGGATAAGTAAGTAATTTGGTTGTTTAGTTATTAAAAAACAAATTTAATATATTCTGCCTCTCCTTGCCTCAACCATTTTTCATTATTTTTAGCCAATGCCTTCCATTTTTACTAAAACAAAAACGCTTACGAAATATTTACAAAACATTAACTAAAAAAAGAAAAATTACATTTGTGAAACAGTGCAGACGATTTGATCATCATGGTAAATGAATTTATATATAAATTGCTTAAATTAATAAAAATAAAATGTTTCTCTAAGAGAATATCATTAAATAATAAGATTTTAATAACTTTTAATTTTCGTGTCACGGTGGACTTTTCGGCGGAAATGCCCATATGAGATATCTGATCCGAATTCTCGGTTTCGTTAATAATTCGAAACTAACCCGAGTTCGCTTTGTGGCTTATTGGGGAGCATTAATCTAGGAGATGGGCTTGACCTGCAGTGGAGCTCCAGTTTGTTTTTCAAATCTCCAGTGTTGGATTTTCGCTTGAGCTCCACTTGAGATCTCCAAGCCAATCTCCAAGGAAATGAACCTACGATCTCTACTTCATATAAGGCTGAATCACCAATTGAGCTTCAAGTTCCTTCTCTATGTGATGTCCAACTGGCATTTCTACCGCTCCTCTCACATCCCTCTCTGCAAGCAATGTAGCTTCTTCTGCATTATTAGAAGTTCCAGGTGCTTCTAGTGCACCCCTTCATGCCTATCAGATAGCAAATCTAGAATTTGCTTCACTTCGCGCTGTGGTCCTGCTCTCATCTTACTTTTTATTTATTGAAATAATTTGCTGCATTTTCTTACTTACTTTATTTATTGTTGCAATTCACCTAAATATTTGATAACTGTTCACAAATTAATAAGAAAAACAATAACCAAAACAACCAAGTGTTGCCAGGTACAAAAACAAATTACTGTGGTCGCCATCAGGGCCGTAGCTAGACAAATTTTGCTTCTAGAACTAACAAATTTTTTTCAAAGTTAGAAAACGGTAAAATAATAATAAAAATGAAAACTTTTAGGGGGGGGTTTTGAGTTAAATTTTTTTCTAAAATTATTTTAAGGGGTGGTTTTGGGTAATTTTTAAAATATAAAAAAAAAATTATTAATTATTTTTTTTTATAAATAATTTTGACGATACGTTTTGCTTCAAATTGACAAATTATTGACAAATATGCTTTCCCGAATGTCGACAAAATTTTTTTCATGATTTTACGATGAGTTTAATAGACATCATTTTTGTTGAATGATCACAAAAATAATTTTTACAAAAAAATTAGTTCAAAAGCCCCCCTTAAAGTTTCCATTTTCATTATTATTTTAGTGTTTTCTAATTTTGAAAAAAATTAGTAAGTCTTGCGACCGATATTTCGCTAGCTACGGCCCTGGTCGGCATAAATATTTTTACTAAAGTTGGCATCAGACTTGCTATCTGAATAAAATGTAATTGTAAATGGAGGATTCTCTCTTATTGTGATAAATTATTATAAGAACATGGTGTGAGGAATTTAAATCTGATTAAACGAAGTCATTTAAGCTACGCTTTTCCTGCTTTTTCGAAAGTCTTTTGACGTTCGTGCTAGTTGCGATTTGGTAATTAAAATTAAAGTGTTTAATAATTATATAAGATCACTTTTTATTTTAATTTTTATTTTTCTTTAATAAAAGAACACTTTTTTCCATTAATAAAATTATAAGATTAGTTTATATATATATAAAAATAATAATAAAAATAGCAATAAAAAAAAAATTTATATAAAATTTTATCAGAATTTTAGCAAAAACATTCGTTAATTTTAGCGTTAAACTTCTACACTGCTCTCTTATCTTGAACTTGCGTTTTTTTTTTGAGTACGCTTATTATGAAGCTTGGGTCTTATCACTTTAACCTTGAATTCCTTTTTATAGCGACTTAATATTAATTTAAATATTTGATATCTCCCTTTCTCTCTCTTACTATCAAATTCTCTCTCTCTCACGCCATTCGCAATTGTGGAAAAAAGTTAGTAAGGTGAATCAGAAGTTTCATGTGGGTCTTTTTTTGATCCTTGTTGCTTCGGCTCGTTTTTGATCCTTGCTCCTATTTGATCCTAGTACTAAGGTAAATCAGATGAAATTAAAATCCGTAACGGGATGGGTATGGGTGACATCATCGGCATACAATGACATCTTCTAAAATGTTCTCGAAGTTTCTGCATCTCGAAGCTTCACAGACTATTGAATTTACTTAAAATATAAGCCAGAGGCGGAGATTTTGCTGGACGCTGGTCACTTGACCGGGGGGCTTGAGACTTGAGACCTACGAATATACATATATATATACGCCTATGTTTCAAATGTTTGCCATCTAATTCTTATACTATGTTCACACTGAGGGCTAAATGCGCATTTAACGAAATGCGCATTAGCAATTTAGAATGCGTGGACGTATGCTCCTTGTAAGAGTAAAAGAGACAAATATATACATTCAATTTCGTAAATGCGCATTTAGCTCTCAATGTGAACGTAGTATTAAACTACTTATATAAATCTAATACTTACCCCTCGCTTCCACTTGAGCTGCACCTAATACACACACCTAATACTTAGCACCGCTATGTTAATTTACGAAAATTTCTTTAACTCTGCAAAGTTCCCCGTACCTAAAATGCTTCCAACTATATAAATGTGGATTTTTCGCAATGCAAGTCATATCATTTCATCTAAAGTCGACCAGCAGAATTTGAGTCATTGCTATAACGAATTTGAGGGTTAAGAAAAAACAAAACATGCAAACACTGTTAAGAACTCGCTTGTGTACCACTACCGATAATGAAGTAAGTAAAATTATGATCAACGCTTAAAGCAAAGACATACCCCAAAACTTGCCGATTTTAAAAGCTTAAAGTAAAAACATACCCCAAAATTGTTGATTTTTTAAAAGCTTAAAGCAAAGACATACACCAAACTTGCAGATTTTTAATAGCTTTTAGCAAAGACATACCCCAAACTTGAAAATTTTTAGCAATAAAACCCCCACTAGATGGCGCCGGACCGGAGTGATGTCATCAGCTTGCGCCGCCGCGCTACCTGGTCCAGAAGTCCTGTATTGTATCTACTAATATATTAATTCGGGTTTTTTCAAACTAATGCAAAAACTCAAAATATTTGCATTTTGTATTCGTCAAAATAATTATGCCGACCACTGTATTTCTTCTGGCACATCCACCGTAATTCCAGTTTGAAAATGAAAACATCTCAAGCCAATTTTTAGTTCAACTCCAAGATGTTGGAGTAATGCGATCAAGTGGAGGTTGAACACTTTTTTCGAAACTTTGAGAAAAATATTTTTCTTGCTTGTTGGGAAGTGATCAAATCAAATTTTTTTATTTTATACTACGTTCACACTGAGAGCTTAATGCGCATTTACAAAATGCAAAATATATATTTGGCTCTTTTACTCCTTCAAAGAGCATACGGCCATACATTCTAAATTGCTAATGCGCATTTCGTTAAATGCGCATTTAGCTGCCAGTGTGAACGTAGTGTTATACATTGTTTGTGCTTTAATTTTTAAAATAAAATTCAAATAAGTATAAAATTTATAAATCGACTAAAATTTTATACGTAAATTTGGACCAATTTTGTAGATATTGACAAATTAAAGTAGATTTAAAAGCAAAAGATGACAAAGGATGAGAAACACGAACTATAAAAGGTCTATAATAATAAGAAATGAAAAGGTCTATAATAATAAGAAAAATTTTAAGTTTTCACTTATGTTGCATAAGTTGCCTTTACTTATTGCCACAGATAAGCTTTATTCAAATTTAAATAGAAACAAGCATGCTTATGTTTTTTAAACTGTTTTGCATGGAAGTTCTGCAAAAAAAAAAAAAGTAAAAATATAAAATTAAAACATTATTAATTTGTATAATCTTTAGCTGTTGATTTTCTCTTTGTTTGAATAGCTATATTTTTGCTTATAATTACGCATAAAGAAAGCTTGTTTTTTTTCTATTTCTATTTCTTGCTCTTTTTGTCTCATTATTCGCTATATTTTTCTTCCATCTAAGACAGTATGAGGCCTTACATAATTTATTCCACAACACAAGCATAAAAAGTTTGTTTGTAAACGTATTAATTAAATTATGTATACTCTATGGATACTAATTATTGCATACATAAAGGCGCTTCAAAGTGCACCTAATAATTAGTTGGCTTATCAAACGTTTGAAACATAAACTTCTTAATTGCAATAAACTTCGTATAAACTCCAGTCACCGCAGCTTCATAAATATTAAAGTAATTTGCCTAAAAGTATGCCAACACTTTGCTGTGCTAACGATTTTTTTTACAGACTTCAGCGAGCTGCTTATAACTTAATAAACAGCTATAAAAACCGTTTCTTGTACTAATTAAAACAAATTTAAGACGCGCAGAGTAAA
This sequence comes from Coremacera marginata, assembly GCA_914767935.1. Lineage (NCBI taxonomy): Eukaryota > Metazoa > Arthropoda > Insecta > Diptera > Sciomyzidae > Coremacera > Coremacera marginata. Next base: position 176,243,759 of record OU612045.1, on the reverse strand, counting down.
GAGCAAAAATTCCGCTGCCTACTTTTGTGCCTATGGCTTTTTTGGTTATTATAGAGTTTTAACATAACTTAAACATAGCTATACATTATTATATTTTTTTACATTTTACCTCAACTAGCCGGCTTCCACTTACATAAATTGACACACCCTACGACTACGCCCACTCCAAAGGTAATTAACATGCAATTTGATTGCATTTCAAGGCTTCATAAATCAGACGCACTCTGTTTTATTACCGTTGTTTACGCCAAATAAATAATCCAGCGAGTGGGCTCAAAGTGGGTGCAAAAAATGGTAGAGTAGAGAAACGAACGACCACCGCTGCCTTTGCTCTTTGGTCACTGAATTCGTTGGCAGTGTGCATTGTGCGGTTGGCGACAGTGTGAGTGGGTGTTGGGCGTTTAAACCTTCATTAAGCAGGTCACATTTCAGTTATTTCCTAAACGCATTTACTCTGCGTAAATGGACTGAGCTGCACCATACCACGCCACGCTGCTTGCTGTTGTCGTAACTGCCTGATCTGAAGCGTGGCGCGCACAAAAGTATGCAACACTTTGATTAAGATTGCAATGCTGCGATAAGCGAGGCTAATGTAATTAACACGAGTTATTTTGCAAATCAGTTCAAGAAGGTATACAAGTGGGGTCAAATAACTGTGAAGTGACTGCTGAGCTGTGAAATGAGAAAGAGAAAAAAAAAAATGTGCAGTTGAAATGATATTTAAAACTTTAACGAAATCAAAATATCTAATTATATACGTAATTCTAAATGAGTTATGTTAATGGGTTAAGTAGTATTTAAACTCCTTTCGAGCATAAAATTTTATTAAAAATTTCCCAAGTTTTGTGAAAGCTTAAGTTTGGAATGAAGCCACTTATTATGGGCACCCAAAGAAAGTTTAAAATAATAAGCTCTCTGCTACTTCCTGCGCTTAAAAATCACGGAACCAAATCTCTGTAAAAGAGCCACTTTTATCTCACCTTGCTATGCATCACTGGCTTAAATATCTACGCTTAAATTATTTGTTCGTCCATTTCACACCCAGAGCTACAATCACCTTTGTCTGCTTGTCACTTCCGTTTAATTCTTAACAAACTCACACAATTCCAAATGCAAACAAAATAGCTGACACACCCATCTACAAACATGTGTGTATATCTGTTAATGCAATGACAGGCAGACGATTTTCTTAATTTAAAACTTTAGATATAAGCGACTAAGCAAAAAAGAAGAAGTTGTTGGAGTGCTAAAAAAAACTTGCAGAACTGAAGAAAAAAAAAATGGGCATACTTGGTGTAGGTAACAAAGAGTAGCAGAAAAAAAGACATACCTTCGTGTTAAATAATTACAGAAAGTTTCGCCCATTTTTAGCACAATACAAAGACAAAAATCAAGTGCTTCACAGATATGTACACTGAAAATCAAGTAAAACGAAAAAATTAAATCAATGTAAATAAATAGCATAAAACACACAGAAGCAGTGCAGGAAAAGTGAAGTAGAACGCATAGCAAAAAGCGTAGCACAAAAAAGTAAAGCGACATGCATGACGTTTATCTCTCGCCACTTTTCTAGACGACAGTAAGTGGTAGACTACAAATCAGGCTGTCAGGATAAGCGACACGCAGCAGAAGGAGAGCCACAATGATGAGAAAACGATATAAAAATGTCAAAGAGATCAAAGAAAGAGGAAAGTGCCTAATATTGTACCTACGCACATTGGGCGAATGGGGGGAGTGGTGTTAAAGCAAATAGCAGTCGTCGAAGTCGTTGTCGAATAAATTAGTATTTAAAGAGTATTGAAACGGAAATCGCAATTTCGATTACATTTGAGTTGTTTACTTAAAGGATATAAGATTTCGTATAAATTTTGCTCAATCTATTAGAGCTCTGCATGTCATGATGCTAAGTGCTGCATTTTTTTTTTTTTTTTTGGCATAAACACCATGTAGATTTTGTGAAAATCAGGGTTTTATTTTGAAAGTTTTTTCCAAATTGTTGCAAAAATAGAGTTAAAGGATATTTAAAACTTTAAACAATACTTGAATACTGAAAAGCACTCAAATTTATTTGTGCTACATAAAAAACAATTTCGTGTGAAGTTTCTGGAAATATATGTTAATACCTTCTTAGAGTACGAAAAAATAATGCAGCTTTGACTTCCAACGGTATCAATTTTTCCCATGATTTAATTTAATACTTAAGCCTTAAGACGTTGACTAGAGTATACATGGGTAACGCAGCGCTGTTTTGAGTTATTGAGTTGAAGCACTTAACTGCGTTATTGTACTGATACACTTGTTTTATTAAAAGTAACACACTAGCGCAGCAATAAAAACAATTTTTTGCTCGTTTTTTAATTTATACCTTTTACCTCTACCTTTTTTTTTTAATAAATGAAGAGAAATAATAAACATAAATAAAGTATTTCAAGTATAAATATAAAGCTTACAATATCAAGAATATATAAAAAATAATAGTAAGCAGTAAAGTGAATCGATTAGAGTATAGTAGGCAGATAAAATTCATTTTGAAATTTCCATTATTTTTGCAGAAATTGTAAGACAGAACTATTTCAATATATCAAAAATAAAAAAATCAGTTTTTCAAAATGTTTAACGTCCGAGTCATAAATGGTCAAAGTTAGCTGAAGCAAAATAAAATATTGTATATATCACAGACGCTTGAGTTTTGTATTTTGTTAAATTTCTTGATGGATTGTATAAATAAAGGAATAGTATGTACTACACGTAAGAAAAATTTCTTTATTTTTAGTGGTAAATTTTAAGTAATATATTAATATACAAATACACTTAAATTTTTATAAAAAACAATGAACACATTTTTAATGTAAGTTAACGAAGCTGAATTATCAGCTCATTAATCATCTCCAAAGCAGAGTTAATATGTTGCTATGCTTTTCTTCAAGTCGTGCGCAGAGCTTTCTTGTTAAGCTCAGTTCTTTGCTGAGCAAAGCTCCAGAGGGAACAGCTGCAGTTTATTTCTCTGACAGACATTACAGAAATTATTATTTTGAGCCCAGCTCTTTGGTTGCAGAAGGTCAGAGCTCCAACAACATTAGCCGAAATACAACTAATTCTCCACGCACTTATTTTGCTTGGTGCCGTGCGCATAGCTTAACGTTGGACAAATGCAATATTTATGTTTAATGCAACAAAACTGCAGCAACAACCGTTCCTCAGCTCAAATTATTTACTTAAATTATATGTTAGATCTTTAGAAGATTTGTAAGGCGAGTCAGACGAGAAATAAGAATAAAGCGAGTCGCATCGCTCTGAACTAACAAAAATTGTGTTTTGTTAACTTGTATAATGAATATAAGAATTATGAACACCTAAATATACCTCTCCAATTTATTTTATTTACTGCGGAATTATTAAAGTAGGTTCGAAAAACAAAAATCTTAAAGTGCGAAAAGTGCGGAAATAAAATTTTTTTATGTTTAAACAGGTTCTATATCAGGAAAAGAAATTTTTGAAGTATGAAGAAGTTGTTCCTAAATCCAAAGACTTCCTCAATTATATGCTCATATAATTTTAAAATGCAATTTACATGAAATCAGTGCAGATATGGAACGCAATATTAAAGGAAAACTTAGTTGTTATTTCTCAAAGATAGGAAAAAAGTGGATTGAAAGTGGAAGAAAGTTGAATTGTTTTTTTAAAGAAAAATTAAATTGATCATAAATACAATTCCCAAATCTGAGTTATTGCATGTAGTAGAGAAAAGTAGCTAATATTATTCGTGAGGACAATTTTTAAATGATCAAACTTTGGAATATTGCGTGCAATTAAAAAAGTACATCACACACATACAAATTTACGAGGAAGTGTGTGCCGGACACGCGCCAGACACTTTCGGAGTAGGTACAAGAATCCCGCAGCAAAGACAATCGTCGATTTAGAGAACACCAACAGGGATTCACCTTAAAGAAATGCATTTTTGTGACCAGCTGAGCTCTTAAATCTTATAAAACAAGAAGATTTAGCTATCTTCAGGAACCAAGTTCATATGGATATGGATGAGAAAGATTCCGGGAAAGAGACAAACTCCTAAGAATATGAAATGCCGCTCCAGGATCAGACGAAAGACCCTCGAACTTTCGTCAATTAAAAAGACGTGGTGTCATTAGATTTTTTCGACTCAAATAATAATTTGTTTTATTATAAACAGTTTTTTTCAGTGTACAGAGTATAATAGCACAATTCTAATTATGAGTTCAATAATCTGTCCTTTTATAAACAATATACAATAATATGAATATTCCAAAATAATGCGTTGCTTGTAGAGTTTTAAATGATGCTTGATGGACTGCGGACGAGTGGTGCTTCTGCTTGTAGTGCTCTCGGTACAGGTACGGGCTCGATGATGTTTGGAGGAATGTAATATTCGGTGAAGTTTGGCGGTAGGTTTGGTGATGACGACTACACTTAGGCAAGACTCGACTACGATGCTTTCGGATAGCAAAAACTCAACATTAATTTTTTATGCTTCAATTTAGCACCTTACTATTTTTTATATGCTAATTTATATATCTATAAAATTCATTACCTTACTATATTTTATAAGTTAAATAATATACATATGTGTTATTTAATCAGTAACTACAGTGGATAATCGACCCGCCGAAACTGACGTAAAATAATCCACGAATACGGTAACTAATGTAGACGATCGACCGGCCGAAGCCGACGTAAAATAATCCACGAATACGATAACTCAAAAAAACTAAATGTATAAATAACGGTCAACCTTTCGGTAGTCCGTTGTAAATGTTCACTACTTGGTAACAAGCAGCAGACGGTGCAAAGCACTTCGCTTCTGAGCTGTGTCTATGCCTGCCAAACTCAGAGCTCTTAAATATTCCTTAGCATAAACATAATGGGAATTATGAATGTGTGGTTGTTGTAGCCGTCATGCTTAAGGTAGTTGCTGCTGTAGTTCATACTTGCCTGTTGTATGTGCGGTGTGTGTGTGTGTAGTTGTTGTAGCCAAATATTCTAGTTTTGCCACCTGGTGAGTTTATTCAGTAGCGTAGGAGGCCTAGTGGAGTAGTGCGTAAGGTGCACTTTGGGACGGGCCACCGTTACAGTTTTTATGATTAATAGTTAAAGACTTTCACTAATGCTTTAATATATTATTTAAGACTTTCTCATTAAATACATATATAAAAACTATGCTATATATATAAAAACCCAAAAAACAATTTTGTCCACCTAGCGTACCTTAAGGCGAATTTACACGATTCACTATCATTGTTCACTTTGGATGAATCATCCGATTTGAAAAGTGTTAATTGAGTTTCATCTTTAAATTGAAGCTGATTGTCATCCACATTAAACAGTGAAAAATGTAGTCCTACTTTTGATGAAAGTGAAAGCAAATCGTACTTATGTATCATCCGTAGTGAAACAAATTGATCCTAGAACTATTAAATTAATAATTTTTTTTTATTATTTTATACGGCATTGCTATTATATTTTTAAATATCAATAAAATAAATCAATCAACGTATAAATTTTGGCATTCAACATTGAATCATCCATATAATCATAAGGGGGTCTTCTCATTGCGCAACTTTTTTTTTTCTAAATTTTTTTTTTGCATTTATTTATAGCTTGGGTAGTTGTGAATATGCCCCTAAAAGGATTTTTAGAAATTCGAAATACTTTAGAAGCTACAGCCTTTTTTGTGAATCAAGGTCTGATAGACAAGAAGGTGATGGAGGTAATAAAACCAGCTTACGAAGCGCTGTCGGCAGATAATTTGCTTGAAAGATGCCTTGGATCTGAAACTCAGAATTCCAATGAGTCCTACAATTCTGTTCTTTGGTCACTTTCGCCCAAACACATCAACTCAGGCGCACGCACCATCGAAGTGGCCAATTTCATTGCAACGTGCCTCTTCAACGACGGTTTTATACCCATACTTAAAATTATGGGTTTGATGGGTATTGCGATTGGCAAAAACGCATACGAATACGCACTATCTCGCAATGAAGACAGATTGAACCGATCAGAGACTCGAGCTGCGGCATCATCAAAAGCTGGCAGAACGGCTCGCAGAGCAGAGAGGGCAGCAGAAAGCAGTTTCTACGAAAAAGAGGAAGGTGGCCTGTATGGAGCTGGCATCGCCGACTAATATTTGTAAGTAAAAATTGTCAGCTCTTTAAAACTGCATTTAAACATTTTTGTTTTTTTTTTCCCAAAAAAATTACTTCAAACTTTAAACGCGTTTATCTCGAACCCACGTTTTTCGAACTGGCGGCCATGATATCTCCAGTTCAACTGAACCGATTTTCATGAAAGAAAATGGAATCGACGCAGAATTGTCACCATTCTCGGGTGAACCTCGACCATAATTTTAAAAAATTTTTTACTATTTTTTTTTTACACTAAACTACAAAAAAAACCCGAAATTGAAATTTTTTTTTGAATTGCCGCCATTTTGTCAAAAAAAATCACAAAATTTAGCTTGAGGTTCACCCGAGAATTACATCTATACTGATTATAACCCCGTTTTTTTTTTTCATTTCAGACGCTCCGGATACCCAGAATCGTGGCCGCCGTGACGACACCTTTTTTCTTCACCACCAACTTTGAAGTCTCATTACTTTTTGAACAGCCCACGTATCGAAGCAAAAAAAATTTTTTTATTTACTTTGAACCTTTTGTAATACAATAAATAAAAAAAGTTTTCAATTATTCTTTGCGTTTTCAAATAAGAATTTTTTTAAAAAGGGTCCAAAAAACGGGGTTTGAATGAGTAGACCGCCTTAAATTTACACTTTGAATAATGTAAACTGTAAATGTATTCACTGTCATCATTTAACGTTCACTGTGGTCGTATTGAGTGAAATGTGTAAATTCTTCTTTACTCTAGTCGGTTCACTGTGCGACGGTGATTCAGTGTGGTCCCCCATCTTTCTATTAAACGCATCGCACGCTGCTTAATTATTATGATGGCAAGAAGCAACGCTTACATTTAAAACCGGTTATTGTAAGCAATGGGAGTGCAATTCGCATTGCGTAAATGTCGGCAGCCTATTGTTCTCATGCTGTTCATACGAAGGTATGAGTAAATAGAAGACAAAATGTAGCAATCGGGAGTCAAGTTCACTTAGTCAACCATTTGTGTTATCTTAATTTAGACAATTTTCTGGTGATATTAAAGAACAAACAAAAAAAAAAAATCTAATTTTTTAATAATAAAAAATAAAATTTTTTTTTTGTACTTCTTACGGTTTTTTATAATTTTTCAGCTAGAAGTATTCCTTTGACAACTTTTCCTTTATCAAGAAATATATATAAAAAAAATACTAAACAAATATAGCTTTTATATATTTTTATAAAAATTATAAAATACTAAAAGAAGTAAAAATAATAAACTTAAAAAAATTACAAAAAAAAAAATATGCAAATATTTTCTAGGTTTTTAAGTACCATCGACATGCAAAGTACTAAATTTTTACAAATATGTGAGATTCGAAAATCTTCCGATTTGACACGGAATCATCGATATGTGCATGAGTAGCAAATATCTACAAATAATGAGGTTGTGAAAAAAAGGAATTCTTGAAGATAAATCTTTATTTGTACAGCTCAGACGTGAATTTGAATTTTTATCAAACTTTCTGTATAAAAATTAAGTCAGTTTAATGGAACAAAATATAAAATACAACCCTAAGTCTTTTTGGACTTTTTATAATTCTAAGCGTAAATGCTCTGGATTTCCTAAATCCATGGAATTCAGAGGCGTTAAAGCCAACAATAATAAAGAAATCTGCGAGTTATTTGCACTATAATTTGGATCAGTCTTTGATAACATCAGCCAGACATATGGTCCAAATAAATTTCCGTTTGTTTTAGAAGTGTTTAATATTGGAAACTTACAGATATCAGAAAATGAAGTTCTTAAAGCACTTCAGAGTATTGACTGTTCTAAGAGTGGATGGTACGATTTATTGCCACCAGTTTTCTTAACATATTGCGCATATTCTCTTTGCACTGCACTATGTATTATTTTTAATAAGTCTCTCAATATTCCACTCAATATTTTTAGATGAATGGAAATTAGCATATGTTTCCCCAATATTCAAATCTGGACAGAAGTATCTTATTGAAAACTATAGACCAACTGTTAAACTTACAGTCATACCGAAACTGTTAGATAAATTAGTTGCCGAAAAATTGTTTTGTGAAGTGCGGAATCATATCTCGCTATTTTTTCAAATTTCTGCATCAGTGCCATAGAGAAAGGCTTCCAAGTTGATGTGTTATACACAGATTTTGTATAATGCATCTTCACCTTTGCATTACACACCAAAAAATGTTTGCATTGCACACCAATATTCATACAGCGCCAACAATTTTTTCAAAAGACCAACAACCGTTAAAGAGATCTGGCATTTATTTTGATCCTTTTTTCTCATTTAAAACTCATAGAGACTACGTTATTTCGAGGGCAAACTCTCAACTAGGTTTTGTTAAAAGAAACTCCAAGGAGTTCTCCGATCTACATACAGTGAAAACCATTTTTATAAGCTTGGTCAGGTCCCTTTTAGAATATTCCAGTGTTATTTGGAACCCTTTGGAGCAGTTGATGTTAACAGAGTCGAAAAAGTGCAAAAACGGTTTCTCGCTTTGCTCTGCGTAACTTATACACATATCAGGACATGCGTTCATATACTATTCGTTGCAAACTTCTTGGAATTCAAACTCTGGAGCAATGTTAATGTTAATGTTTTGTTTGGAGATGCGCACTGCGACCTCTATAGATCTATTGTACCTCCTTCTTGATGCTCCGCTCTTTGACGGATTACAGATTCTCATCCACACCTAGTTCTCTGATGAATTTGAGAATATTTTTCGGTTCGATGGATGAGATTTCCTCTTGACTCAGCTCGTAGTTCCCCAGTGTTGCCTTGCGCTTGCGAGCTACTGCGTCACAGTTGGTAAGTAGGTGTATTGGAGTCTCCTCCGCTTCTTCGCAGAAACGGCAGTTGCTGTCGGTTTCGATGCCCAATTTCTTCAGGTGGTATTTTAGTTTGTCCTGTAAGAAACCCCGTAAGAATTCTTAGATTCGGTTTGCCTAAGCTTATGTGCAATTTTGCTCTTCGAGAGTTAAAATCTTTGAGGAGCACTTTGGATTGTTTTGGCTTTGGGAGGCTTTTCCAGAGGTTTGATCTTTTGTGTCTCTCCTCCCTTCTTAGTTCTTCTTTGATAGTGTGTGTGCCCAATCCGCAGAATGGTTCTGGTCCTATAAAGTGTGTGGCTGCGCCTCGTCGCGCTAATTCATCAGCTTCTTCGTTACCATGAATTCCTTTATGTCCTGGGACCCAGAGTATAGTAACGGTGTTATTCTTGCCTAGCTCATTCAGTTTTGTTAGGCATTCCCATGTCATTTCTGATGATATTTCACAGGAAGCTAATGCTTTGATTACTGCTTGGCTGTCCGACATCACAATTATGTCTTGACCTTTGTAACTCCTGTCCAGGTTAAATTGTGCGCACAGCTGTATTGCTAAGACCTCCGCCTGGAAGATACTGGGTGTTGTCCCCATAGGTACCGAGTGCCTGGTTCTTGGTCCTTATACCCCTGCACCTATACCTTCCAGTGTTTTGGAGCCGTCCGTGTACCATGTTATACTGTGTGGTATACTCTGGAGTAATAAGTATGTGATAAGTATGCTCCAGTAACTCTGGAGCAAAGAAGAAAACATTTTTCAATATTATTTATCAAGGACATTTTAGATGGCAAAATCTAATGTCCAGAATTGTTGGGACTTATCTATTTTTATGCGCCAATGAGAGGCCTTAGAGAAAGACCGCTATTTTATATTTTTCCCAATTAAGCTAACTTTACTCAATATGAGGTCATCTCTAACTGTTTAAGTCTATGTAATTCTGTTGCTAGTCATGTGGACTTCAGTGTGAATAGAGAAATTGTTAAGAAAATATTAGTTGAAATGTTATCTCTAGTTTAAGATATTTAGTTTAGGTTGCTGTATTATATCTGTGAGGGCAGTTGCCCAGTAGATGAAACAAATAAATAAACAAATAAATTTTCGCGTAGAATCCGAATTCGAGTTCAGAATTGGCTCATCATGTCAGGATTTTGAGATATTTGAAAAATGGCTATTTTGGAGGTTGGGTAAAAACTGCACAATAATTTTGTAATTTTTTTCTGCTTACTTCATCTTTTTCTGGCTTGAAAACATAATATTAGAACATAAAAGTGAACAATAACTGAAAATATTCAACAGTCTTGTTTCATAACGTAGTATTAGTAGCATTAATCCAGTAGTATGTATTTAAAGAACAAGTTTAAAGATAGTTTTGCTCTTGTGCCATCCCTAAATTGCTCGATTAAGAAAATTTTTTTTTTGAAAATTGCAAAAAAAATGTTGAATTTTTTGGCCCAGTCTAAAACACAAACATTTTTATGTCGATTCGATAAATATTTTTGAAATTACGCATAAAACTAAGTTTGGTTGCTTTTATTTAAACTATCTCAAAAAAACATTTTACACTTTATTATATATGTATAAACACAAACATACCTACACTCATATGCGCGTGCAAGTACTCAGCAATCTTTTGTACACATTGATTAATTACCTTGGCTTGTCATGAGCGTACTTTAAAGGAGTTTTACCAAACTTGCACGTTATTTAATCCTTTTGAGTAGCTTAAAATATGCATGAAAACGATAATAAATGATTAAGCTAATAAAAACTTAGCATGCTAGAAAAGTAAACAAACACAAACACAGGCGCAAACACAGACGCGGGTAAATTACACACAGCACAGGATATCTTAACGACGTGTCTGTGTGTCTATGTGTGTGTGTGTGTGTGTGTGTGTGGTGTGGTAAGCATGCCTGTAGCAGTAATGCGATAATTTTTCATGGCAGCGAGTTTAAAATCTGATGAACCATAATTTATCAAAATATCACACTTATACTTTAACACATGCTCACAAACAAGTCTAGATACCATTACACACACACATACACACAAACTTGCGCTGAAATATACTCGTTGAACTTATACATTTTCATAATTTTCAGCTTGAGCGCCTAAAATAACACAACACTTTATTTTTATGTTCATTTTGCAATCGTTGTTGTAGTTGTTGCTGCTGCTAGCAGCATAACGGAAATTACATTAGCTAACCCGATCGCATGTCAGTGTTTGTGTGTGCGTGTGTGAATTTATGTGTTTACGCGAATGTGTTTATACATGTATTATTTGCGCATGTTGGCATGCTTGTTGTTGCTTAAGCTCAACCGGAAGTAGGTGCCAAATGATGCTGTTTATAGCAGCAGCGACGCCACTGAGGTTTCTGTGGCTGCCATATTAGTTTTTTTTTTCTTTCTTTATTACATGCTCACATTCTATTACTTCTTAAGCTCTTAAGCTGTATCTAGGATATATTTTTTTTCTATTTATTTCGCTGCCAGCTCTGTTGTTGCTGCGTTGTGTTGTGATTATCTGCCTAAATTATTTTAAACAAATTTTCTGTCAAACCGCAGGTGGAAGTATTGTCATAAACATTTGCCGCCATTTTCTAGTTGGAAGAATATGAAGTAAAATAAGTCGAAACAACAGCAGCAGACAACGAGTGAGTCTTGTAGCGCAAAGCTAGGGAAGGCATTACGAGTACTTTTCAAAAGATTTTAGATACGCACACAGCTACACACACACACACCCACACATATATACATACAAATGCTCAAACAAACACTTTCAAGCAAATTGTTTGCATTTGATGCTTTAATTTGTTTATTGTGGCTGCAATTTGTTAAACACCAACATATCTGCACATCACATTTATAGTATAAGTAAGTGTGTGCGCGCATTCTTAACTGGCAAGGTGTCAAGTTGAGCTTTTGTTCTTGTGTGCTTTTTGCGAAATTTGAATATTTAATTTAAGTTTGCTGCGCAAGTTGAATAAAAGAAAATGGCATTAAAAACAATTTTCGAACGAAGAGTTGCTGTTGCTTGTAAATCTGTAAAAGATTTAGAAATTTCAATTTTAGTTCGTTCTAAGTAAAGTAACCCTATAGGAACAAACTAACTTGTTTTTAAAAACAACTAATTAAAAAACTAGTTTAAAATAAACCAGTATATGAACTACTTTTAATTATATTAAGGCGGCAACTACTCTGATGTTGACATGTTTTAATTGCAAATTTTTATTAGATTACAAGTTTATATATATTTAACCGTGGTATTTTATCAAATATTATTAACTTTGGGCCATCAGTAATAGTTTTCAATTGGTTATTTTAAAGTAATTAAAAAAATAATTTAAATATAACTAATTTAACAAGTAGTTGAAAATATATGCAGACGAAAGTCAATTGACTTATTTAGCGGACATCACCATATGAAATAAGTTATTTCGTTCTATGGAAAAAAGTCAGAATTTCAACTAGTTGTGGTTGATAAAAAACTACTTTATCAACTACTTTTAAATTAGTTGATTTTCCTACAGGGAAGATATTAATTTATTTGAAATGTCTTTGTTTTATTTTGGTATATTTTTTTTTTTTTTAAGTAAAACTTCTTTAAGCGGGTTGGGATCTTTCTGGTAGAACCAAATATTATTAATTCGAGTCAATATTGACGGACATAGGCACCGGAAGCTCATCTCAACTGGGCGGACAGTACTTTTTCACAATAAAATAATTTGTATTTATTAAAACACATTTTTTTTTATTATTAAAAAAACATATCAATAAAAGGTTAGTTCTTTAACGTACTTTAGTTGCAGGGAGAGAGTAAAAGAAGAATTGAGAAAAGATATGTCACAAGGAGAAAAATTGTAGAAAAAGTATGTGAACAAAAAACTAGTAGAAACTTGCAAATTGACAGATAATCGAACAATTTGACAGCTTTTTTGGAACTCAAAAAAATTCTGTAAATTCGAGTTTTTTAAGAAATTTGAAATGATTAAAATAAACAAAATTATTATATGTATAATAATAAATAAGTTATAATATATATAATTATATACATAAATATATATATAATAATATAACATTATTAAAATAAAAAATAAAATCATAAAAACAAATTAAAACTGTTCGCCAAAGACTTTTAAGCACAAATGTTTCTTTTTCCGTCCATTTTAATAGGAAGTCTACAAGAAATAGCTTTTGACAGCTTGTTTTTTTTGACAAGCAATTTTTTCGGTAGCTGCAAGTTCTTGAAAGTAAAAATTTGCTAGCAGAAACTTGCAACTACTTTTTTCTCTCTCACTTTCTTACGATCTCGTTGCAAGATTCTCGAATATGTAAACGCTTGACTCGTACAAATTATTAACAATTTGTAATAATTTTTTGTTATTGAACAATCCTAAAATATTACAAAAAGATTTCTATAAAAATAAGTTAAATAAAAGCATATAAAAACAAATAAAACATTTTTATTCAAAATAAAACGATAAAATTATTCGTTCATAATTTTTCTTGTTTATTATCAGTTAGGTTATATCAGACCTCATTTTTTTCTCTCAGGACATTTCACAAAATGACTTCTTTCTTAATCGTCCGCTTTTCAGAAGAGCAAAAAGGAGTGTTGAAAAGCCGAAAAAAGTTGTTATATACTCGTATAAATTGAAAATATTCTCAAACTAGACATTTTACACAAATACTCGTGTGAAGTAAACATTTTGCGATATTTTTTCCTCTCTAAAAGCAATAGTTTCCCTCGATATTGATAATAAAAAAGTTAAGACAATTTGTCAAATGAATTCCTAAAAAAAAAAAAATACCATGTACTATACAAGTCGTTTTGTTCAAAAATCTATATATTAATGCAAACAAAAAGTTTGTGATCCCTTTTTACCTGTGTTAACTTCAACATATTCACATAAACCTTAGGTATATCGATGTAAAGGTATTTTTGAGTAGATGTGCACAATATAATTTTTATTCGAATATATTGTCATGAAGATAGGTAAAACTAAGCAAATGTAAAAAGCCTTTTTTTTCCTAATGGGACAATGAGAAAGCAACAACAAAATACATACTGGCACAGTCTATTAAACATCGTCGCATTCAATGCGAGAGAGTCGCACACACTTCAAAAGAGCTGTGCATCAATATTGTTGTCGGTGCTTTCTCTTAGTTTCTCTCTCAGCAAAATAAATTTGCCACAGCGTCAAAAAAAAAAACTGTTAAGCGGGGTACACATTATCGATCATGAGCAGCTATTTGTTCGCGGAGGAAGCTACGGAGCATTGAGAGTAAACGCTTTCGTAGCAACACAAGACGCAACAACAAGGAACAGAAACGAAAATCAGTTCAGTGTCGACAAAGACTGCAGGCGAGTAATATCTATGTTGGACGAAGACAAAAAAGAACAGCGAAATAATTAAAAAGCTACACTCTAAAAACAAACAAGCGCACAAATGCCTGCATGCTTTGCTTGTTATTATACAAAATATAAAAAAGATTTATAATGTGTTCTGCATAGGGAGCAGTGCGCATATTTTGCATTATATAAAAAATAAATATTTAAACTTATTTTGTTGATATTATGCGAAATTTTAGAAGTTTAAATAAAATAGTCTGATTTTATTTTAATCTATTATAACAAAAATGAAGAACCTTAGCTCCAGTTCACTTTTCTCATTAATTTCTTTCTCTCAACTTCATACATAAACATCAAATTGGTCGTTTTTTTCTTCTGTCATATTCTACTTTTTATTTTCTTATCTTGCCGGCTCATTAAATATATGTTTATAATATATCAGAATTTTTTTGCCAATTGTAAATTTTTATCAATTAAACCAAAAATAATTCAGTTTTATTTTTTTTTTATTTTTAGTGTGCATACAAATTTTTCTCAGTGCAAAGAGCACAAAACAACCCGAATCTTTAAATGTAGTGGTGCCCATATCTGATTATGAGTGGCACTCATGCTAAAATTCTCTCTTATTACGCAGGTTCGTGAGTGTGGCCATTCTTTTTCTTCAGTCAAAAGTCAACCACAAAATTATTTGTGGTTGAGTGACAGTCAGCGGCTAACTTTGTTGAGTTTTTGAGTGTCACTCATGATCGCCAATGTGTACCCACTTTTAAACTGCTACTTGCTTCATATAACACATGCGAATACATTTATAATTGTTTATTTTTTTTTTGTTCAATACTTCTGTTCAGACTATGGGTTTAGCAAACAACCAAAAGAAAAGCCGATTTTGATATCACCGAATTCCTGCCACAGCACAGTGCGACTTTTGCCACTTCTACATAGAATGCCAAAAGTAAAAAAAAAAATGTTCTCCGGTCGCAATTATTTTTGGATATGTAATAGACCAATATGCAATTGTTACGAATATGAACCCAAAACAAAGCAAAAAACAACAATGAGTATGAGAACCGTTATTGAACTTGCTTTAGTACGACACTTGTTAAAACAAATTTCACAGTCTGCAATTTTAGTAAACTTTGCGGTGACATAATTTTTTTGTGGATGAATATTTGGAAAAAAAACTTTTTGATTTAATTTACTTGGACATTTTTTTATAAAACAGGTAAGTTTCTGAAACTTTGGTATTATTTGCTAATTTGTATACATAAAAATAGACAATCACTTAAAATTTATTGTTTAAAAAAAAATATGTTTTTAAGTAGAGTAAAACTCGTATAATTCTGTTGAATTCAATTTGATGATTATAGTCAAATTAATTGGAAATATGCATAGTTTCAGATTCTGCACTAAATTTTTGCTAGATTTTGCTCGATTTGTTTTAATCGCTAATCAAACATGGCAGTTTCTCGGAAGGCACTCTTTGATGTTTGGCTCAAAAGCAAGAAAGAAGAAAAGAATGATGCAATTCTTAATAACATTTTGAGTTTAATTGGAAAAGATGTTGATCATCTAAGATTAAAAACATTTATAATTAAAATATGTTATGATTTTCGCTCAAGATGGGAACGCTCAAGTCGAATAAATAGTCGTTTTTTTTTAATTAAACTCTGACTGGTTATCAAAAGATCTTGACTTAACAAGTTATATTCTTGATGTTAGGCCAAGTACATCTCGTGATACTTCCAATATGGGAAGGCCAAAAAAAAACTTCAATGAATCTTCTTTGCGCTCAAAAAAACGTAAGGCCAAGGAACTTTTGAGTGTAATCAATAATGACCAGTTGTTAATGGCAGCGGAAATGATCAGATCATCTGGAAAAAGAGATTCTGCAAAAATATTTGAAGAGTTGTCCACGACTTCCCCATCCAGAGGCACTGCATTAAAAAAATCTCGATTATCCAATGACAAAATTAAAAGTTTGACACCAGACCAAGCACTTGCGATGATAGTTGATGTAAATCTTTCAAACCATCAATATGACTTGATCAGGCAGCATTATTCACAAGTTATCAAAAAACTATATCCTTCATATAACTGTGTAAAAACATCAAAGGTTTCATGCTACCCTGAACAAATAACCGTAACGGAAACTCATGCTGAAATTGAAATGCAATCGCTTATTGATCACAGTTTAAAAAGATTATGTGCTGCACAAGAGGCAGTATTACTTTCTATTCCTAATCTTAAAGAAGTAGATGCAATTATAAAATGGGGGTGTGATGGCGCTGAACAAAGTAATTACAAGCAAAAATTTGAAGAAGCAAACCAATCAGATAGCAGTTTATTTTTCATTTCAATGGTACTCCTTCAAATGTATACTACAGTTAACGGTCAAAAAAGTATAATATGGAATAATTCTGCTCCCTCTTCTACAAGATACTGTCGACCGATAAAATTTATATTTACAAAGGAAACACGAGACCTTATTTCAAGGGAGGTAAAATATATCAAAGACCAAATTTCGGATCTTCAGCCTACAACCATTCAATCAGATAATTTAAACTTCACAGTGAAAAGTACACTTGTGTTGTGCATGATTGACGGTAAAGTTTGTAATGTCCTGTCCTCATACACATCATCGCAACAGTGCTATATATGTGGGGCTTCATCGAAAAATATGAATAATTTGAGTGCCTCATCGGAGCTAAAAGTTGACAAAAGTATGCTTGCTTTCGGAATATCTCCTCTACATTCCTGGATACGATGTATGGAGTGTATGCTGCACATCGCTTACCGAATGGAAATCAAGACATGGTGTGTACGAGGCGAAGAAAATAAGGAGAAGATGAAAAAGAAAAAAGAATATATCCAAAACAGATTCAGGAAAGAAGTTGGGCTTTTAATTGATATGCCAAAACAGAAAACAGGCAATACAAATGATGGTAATACTGCGAGACGATTTTTTGGAGATCCTCAAATAACGTCAGACATAACAGGCATAAATATTAATCTTTTGAAAAAATTTCATACAATACTCTCCTGTATTGGATGTGGATATCAAATTAATTCTGCAGCTTTTGACCAGTATGTCACAGAGACAAGAGAACTGTACTTGTCAGAATATGCATGGTACAATATGCCAGTGAGTGTGCACAAAATTCTACTTCATGGAAATGATATAATCGAATCCCCAATTCTTCCCATTGGGCAACTTTCTGAAGAGTCTCAAGAGTCCAGAAACAAGGATGCAAGAAATTATCGCGAACATTTTACTAGAAAAACATCAAGAACTGAAAGTAACTCCGATTTGTTGCACAGATTGCTCATATCATCAGACCCGTTTATATGCAGTTTGCGGAAAGCGACTATGACAAAGCGGCGATCATTGACTAATGAAGTTATTGGCTTATTATCCGAACCAGACTATGGCGAAGATATTGACTCCGACTAACTTCTTACTTAATTTGCTAAAAACATGTATGTTAATTTAAAGATCTTAATAAATATTGGTAATAAACTTTGAAAGTCTATATCAAATTAAGAAATCGTTTCAGCGAAAAAAAAACCATTTATCTAAAGGCTTATTTTCAAGTTGATTTCATCTTGACATCTAAAGACACACCAATGCTTAAAGTAAAATATTTTTCAATGTTAAAATCAGCTTGAAATCAAGTGTTGAAATTACTAGGTAACTGCATAATGAGCACGCTATTTTTCTCAACTTGGTATTAATTGTATTTAAGTTTTTTGTCAAATATCTTTTAAAATGTTTAAGTTTTTTGGAAAAAATTCAATACATTAGTTTTCTAAATAAAGGAATTCGTATGAATTTGCAAAATTTTGTGAATTTTTATTCATGTCCTCCCTGGCAAATGTTATTAAATTAGAAATTATGTTCATCTGAAATAACAGCTTACATCGGATGAAGGCGAAAAAGTGGGCGGATCACGCCCATTTTTCGTGTTCAATAACATGTCGGTCTATGCATTATAACTGCAAAGTTTGATTTAAATATCTGGTTTGGTTTGGTTGTTATGACTTTTGGCATCCTAGAATTGATAAAAGTCACACTGTGCACAGGCGATACTAGTTATTTTTATTAAAAAAAAAATGATCTTAGTCGCTTATTCTTGTTTGTTGTCCTTGTTTGTCAAAAAGGAATTGTTGAAAAAATGTGCTTGGGCTATATGGAGACAGGTTGTTTTGTCAAATTTCCGTTAATAGCCGTTTTAAAATTTCTTGAATTGTCAGAGACGTTGTTTTGTCAAATTTCATTTCAAGAAATTTCAGTTAAAAGAGATCGATTTACCGATTGCATATTTTATCTTTTAATAGTCATAGAAATACGGCGATTAGATTAATATATATACACTGAGGGAAATATGTGTTAAACTTAAAAGAAATTGTGTTCATATTGAACGAATATGTTTTTGAAATAGAGCTTTAAGCAAATTCACTTAAGCTAAACACAAATGTTTGTAAAGTTTTTACAAAAGCTTTTGTTTTCAAAACAATGTTTTTAAATGTACTTTTAATGTAAACATTTTCAGTTGAAAAACATTTATTTAAAAATAAAATTTAAAACAAAAGCTTTTATATTGAAAACAAATATTTTAAGTCCCCATTTTTTCGATGTCATATTTTAAATATTTTCGTGTTTTTGACGTCAGATTCGTGATCAGCGACCCCTGGGACCCCTCGAATACTAAATCTAAACTTCATTCGATGACGTTTGTTTTATTGCGGCTTGATATATTGTAATATGTTATATATTAAAATTATTAATTAGTTTTCATTTCATCTTACCTTTAAATTTTGTAAGTCCAATTAAAAAATATTTTCAAACAATCAAATGGTTTTTCTCAGCTTGGTCTCAATTGTCTGCTCAATGGCTCCACTACACATCATTTTTTAATTCAATCTCAGATAGCGACGAATTTTTTGTAACAAAAAAGAATTAATAAGAGGAAATTGTAAAAAAAGTGAGAATATGAAATGAGAATTATAAAAAAAAAATTAAACACGATTGTTTTAAATTTTGTTCTGTAGAAACACAAACGCGTTAAATTTATATTTTAAAATTTTTTGTTTAATTTTAAAGTATGTTTTTTTTCTCAGTGTAAAAATGGATGTATGTATGTGGGTATGTGTGTATATAACGTATAGACTCCAAAACTGCCGAACTAATCTTTCTGAAATTTTTAGGGAGATTGAAACAATATTTTGAGAGTGTTCCTGTGAAGTTTGGTGTTGATTGGACAAGGGGGCGTGGTACCTATCATACAACCCAAATTAGCTCTATCGCCCACAAACAAAAAAAAAAATGCTATATATCAGACTGTTTTAATCGTATAAAACTAAAATTTGGTAATTTTGCTCAGATGGTTACTGTCGGTGACTGTCGGTGACAAAAAATGGGCGTGGCCACACTATGTTTGCGCCCACTTTTTAGAAGTAATTTTAATTCCTGAGATATTCAAGTTTTGATAGTGAATCTTTGTATGCAGGTGCTATGGATCAAAGTGGCAGTCACTATGTATATAAAAATGTTGTCACGCCCACTTTTACCGCCCACAAATCAATAAAAATGCTTTATATCAGATGGCTTTTGGCGTAGAAGACTAAGATTTGGTAATTTAGTTCATATGGTTACTGTCGGTCAATGTACAAAAAATGGGCATGGTCGCATAATATCTATGCCCACTTTATGGAAGTCATGCTTATTCCTGAGTTGTACACGTTTTGATAGTAACACTTGATATGTAGGTGCTCTAAGTGGCAGTCAATATATATGTGTATAAAATTTGCCACGCCCACTTGTACCACCTGTAAATAAAAAAAAAACACAAAAACGGAATGGCCATTTCAGCCTTGAAAAGTCTTTGACCGAGCTTCTTATGCTCAATTGTGTTGTGCGTGTTGTGAAATATTTGAACACACATGATCGAGAACTGGACCTACAAGTTTTATGCCGACTTCGAACGGCTTATGTTCTCAAGAAGCTCTTCATGGCACTGTCTGAGGTTTGCCATTGTCTGCATAGAGATGACGGCCGAACAGAAAAATTAATTCAATTGAAAAAACTTTCTGTGCCAGATGGAATTCGAACCTGGGTTCTATGGCATACAAGCCACGCACCTCAACCAGTATGTCACGGAATGGTTTGAAATATGCTCTAAGAATTGAGTTTTTTGTAAAAATATTTACTGGTGTGGTCGTAAAAAATAACAAATGGTCAGAAATAATAGTAATGAAAAAGTTCTTCCAATCTGTACCAATAAAATTTTAAATTTTTACAGTGGAACCAGAGGTAATGCGAATTTTCATTAATTTTTAAACTTTTTTTATATTATTTTCACTAAAATTCATATTAGTTTTTTTTTTTTTTGTCTTGCCATGTTACTTTTAGTCAAATAAATTATCTATTGATGATAAAATATAGTGTAAAGTGAAGAATTAAATTGAATGAAATTAGAAAAAAATGTACATATTTTTTACATTTTACAATTTATTTGACTATAAGTAGTATGGGAAAAAAATTCATTTGAATTTTAGTGAAAATAATATGAAAAAAGTTAAAACAATCCATAAAAATCTGCATTATCTTTGGTCCAACGAAAATAACTTTTTCATTGCTCTTATTTCTGAACATATGTTTTTTTTTTTAACTACCATACCAGCCAATATTTTTAGTCGAAATATTTTAGGGATCATCATAACATAAGCCATGGATAACATAAGCCACGGATTATTTTGAAGAACCGGACTCAACAACTTTTTTTTGTCTAAGGTGCGTGAGGCGACTTAATGTATATACGTATGTGGGTGTATGTGTGTATCACGTACAGACTCCGAAAACGCTAAGCCAATTTTTATACCAAAGCCTTGAGAGGGTTCCTGTGAAGTCTGGTGCCGATCGTAAAAGGCATCTTAAATACATCTCAAATTTCCGATATCGAACAGTTTTGGAATTATAGGTCGCACGGTCTCGGAATTCAGTACTCGACCTCAATTCACACATGCCGTTTCACTGGTAACATTTTATGGGCATTGGACGAGGGACGTGGTACTTTTTCAGCACCCCAAATTTTCGGTATAGCTTTCGAAATAAGTCACACATCAATGAAACTCGGTTCGAACTTACTATAAAAGCATGGCTTCACTAAAGCTACGCCATTTTTTAGGGGATAAGCGCTGTGCGCAGCGAAGCTCGCCGGGTATATGCTAGTATTTTGTATATAATACAAAAACCTTAGAAAATTTTCTTATCTCGAGAGAGGTCGTTTAGTCAAATGTCCACAGATCAAATGTCCACAGTGTTAACCTTCGTCTGGACACTACAATCACAAAAGCAAAATCACAAAAGAATTAATTTTCTAAGTTATTATACGTGGTTGTTGTTGCTTTAAGCCGTAACTCAAATAAAAACTGATAATTTTGAGATAAATTTTCCAAGGAATTCAATAAAATAATTGAAAAGTGCAAAACAGTTTCAATCAGTTTTTCCACAACCACTTTTATTTTTACCGGGGGGCGACTGCCCCCTGTGCCCCGCTTCCAGCGCCCCTGTCAAATATATCCCCCTGACAAATATATCTGAAATCCTCCTTGAATTCGCCAAATATTTTCAAAATATTCGACGCTTATAATTTTATGTTTATTGCTATCACAAATAATGTACATTTTCCTTTTTGTCAATTTTATAGGATAATTTTAAATGGCTTTCAACCATTCGAAAATTTAATCACATTTAAGCAACAGTTATTTGAGTCACTTCCTGTGCAATTCTACTATGCTACCCTAAAATATGCCCCGAAAATATTTAAGATATCCAGCTTGTCAATGTGCTTTGGACATTCCATTGGCATATAAATTAACCTAGGTCAAGAACTGGACCTTTATATTTGGCCGTGCAAATTCCAGCACAGTTAGCTGGATGAATGTTGAGCACAAGCAAAGATGGCGTAATATCAGCTTGATGTTGTTGCTGTTACAGCTGCTTATGGAGCAATACGAACGATGCATGTAGCCGCCAATAAATTCAGAACAGCTGCCAAAAGGAGTTAAAGGACAACTATGCCATTCGACGAAGGCGATTACAGTAGTGGACAAACAAATAGACAACCAGGCAGACAAGCGCAGCGTATTGATGCCAAACATAGGAGGATGACTCTGAGTTGACTTTGGCTACTAGCAATGAGATATTTTTTCGGTGTTTTGGGCCCTCTGCCAATGCTGCCAAATTTAATGTCAAATACTTAAATGTCAGTCGGGTGAGTCTGGGTTTCGATGTGATTTTATGCACGGCTGTGGGTATAAATGTATATCAGTACTTGTGTATGTGTGTGTTTGTTCTCTGATATGTAATGCGATTTAATGGTGTGGAAAATTAGAAAAAAATTGTGCTTTAGAATTTTTGTGCTTGTATTGAATGTTTGTTTTGGTTTCATTTTGAAAAGTATGTGTGAGACAAAAAAAGAAAAGCTTTCTATGGAATTTATGCTCGGATTTGTAACAGCGAGATAAGTTTAATTAAGTCCATAAAATTTTGGAACATAAATACATTATATGTTTGGGATTTGAATAAATAAAATTTATGCTAAGCTCAAATAGTAATGAGATTTCAAGCTAAAAATATTTTTAATCTACATATATTGTTAAAGTTTTGAAAATAATAAAATTTAAGTTTTAAGAAAATAATAATTTTAATTGAATAAATTCGTTAGTTACTGAGAAATTTTCATATTGGTTTTTTAAGCTTAATATTGTAGAAACTTTTATAAAAGGTGAATATGCTGAACCATTGAAAAATTAAAATTATTTTCTACTCGACAAAGTCAATTCATTTAAGAACCTTTAGAGTGTTTCTTAAGCTTATTACAATAACAAACGCCTTTTGAGAAACGATTTTTGTCGAAAAGCCATTGTTTGCATTTGCACTTAAAAACTGTTATGAACAACATTTATAATACTTTTTGATAAAAAGCCATAATTTAAATTAACTACTTTAGCGACTTAATGCCACTTCATTTGTTTTAAAAATGTGCACAAAGCTGAACGTTAAGCTTAACTTTTGTCTTAAGCAAAAAATTATGAAGGATATTATACACCCATTTCTCTTAAGAAACAAAAGTGCCACTAAGCAAACTTAGCTCAAAAAGGATGCCGTTATACTAGCTGCTACTTCTTCTGTCTTTACACTACGCCTTGTGCATCTTTTGTTCGATTTTTTTCTCCTTAGGTGATTCTTTCTTTGCTGCTGCTGCTACTGCTGCTTAACTTTATGAAATGCAACTGTAAATGATGAGGCAGAGTAGCAATTCCTGCTTTATATTGCTACTTTCGCCTTTTTTTCCCCCTACAAACTTACTTTTTGTGCTATACAAGTAACTGTAATTGAAAGACAAGCACAAAGCATGGAAAGATGAAGATAAGTTTTCATTTTGTGTAAAGTGACATCATGAATATGAAGAGCGCTTTAGGGAGCTGAACCGTTATGCAGCTTTAGATTGTAACACTTTTTGTGAGAGAGAGAGGGAGAGAGAGAGAGAGATAGAGGAGTAGTCAGATTATATCTCAGTGATAAATGAAAGCATTACAGAACCGACTATTTTTTATATACATGCAATTTAGCTGAGAGGTCTCCAATGCCTGTTTACAATTCTCTACTTCATTTGTTCGAACATAGTTGCCAAAACACTGATGACATAGTAAGCGGGCAATGCAGTAGGTTCGATGCATATGACGCATGCGGCAGGAAAAAAGACAAAAGTTTAATGTAATTTGTTTATTTTCCAAAAACACAACGAAAACGAAAGAGAGCTCACCAAACACAAAACAAACGAAAGTAAATGACGAAGCAAATAATTTTCGCAAATTTTTTCGAATTATTAAACCTATTTTTGTCTCTTATCAGTTCTATTCAAGGTTGATTTATAAGGTTGTCGCAGGGCTGATCGCACTCTCTTCTCAGTACCCATAATTGTCAAAACCAGCCAATTTTGCGAATGACTACGAAAGAAAAACGGATGATAATAGAGAGCACTTGCAGTTTTTCTATGAGCTGTCAACTTCGATTTGACAATTATGGGTACTCGCTCTCTTCCTTGCGACAACCTTATAAATCAACCTTGGTTCTATTATTATTTTTTATTGCTGTTTAACCTTTTATTGTTATATTATTCACTTTTTATTTATGTACTAGTAAAAAAGCCCGTCCTACGATTGGTAAGTATTTACGTAAGTATTTACGCTCTGACTGTAACTATTTTTGCTATTTTTACAGTGCTTTTATAACATATACTGTCCTGAAAAATGTTCAGCTTGAAAGTATGCACTGTCGAGCATGCTGTTTTGTCACTGATAAGTATCAAATTAATTTTCTGTGCATACTTTTAGGCTAAGCATATTTCAGGGCAGCATATATTGGAAAAACACTGTAATAATGGCAAAATAGAATTACAGTTTGAGCGATTATAGGTGCGGAGCAGCAGGCTTGCCTTTTGTGTATTAAAGGGTCTTCTCATTGAGCAACTTTTTTTTCGACTTTTTTTGCATTTATTTATAGCTTGGGTAGTTGTGAATATGCCCCTAAAAGGATTTTTAGAAATTCGAAATACTTTAGAAGATACAGCCTTTTTTGTGAAGCAAGGTCTTCGTCAAAATGAGCTATTTTTTTTCGACTCATTTTCGAACGAAGCGGCATAAAGTAACCACCGAATTCCGTTGAAAATGTTTATTGTTAGGTAAAAACGTGTTTGCACACATATTCATACAAACATACGAATACACATTTCTGCTTATTTTAGGGGTTGAAGCATTTTTTGAGTCCAGGTGTTCAACTGAAAGCATCATTTAGTTCAGTTTGTATCGAGTTGAGCAACAGACGCGTGCGCTTCAGTGAACGGAAAAGTAAATTTTTCATAAATTTATTGTGATTTTTGTAAAATGGATCGGAAAAGTAATAAAAAAAAAAAAAAAACGCCCAAGTGAGCGTCAGAATCGTGCTAAAAAACGCGGGTTTAGTGGAAATCAGCATCTTAGACCAGAGGATTCTGAATTTACCAGTACATCGGCCAAGAAATTCAAGAATAACGAAGACGACGAAGTATCAATCAAAAACAATTTGAAGTATTGCATTCTCGAGTTCTGTTCTGTGTTTACCACGTTGTCAGCGTTGGTAATTTGTGCCTCATGCAAGCAAAAAATTGAGTTCTCAGAAGCCTCACCAAATGGAGTTGGATTTAAAATCGCTTTGAACTGCGCCTGCCCACGCACAACATATATTCCTTCGTCACCTATGATCGGAAAATCATATGAAATTAATCGACGCTTGGTTGTTGCCATGCGGCTTTTAGGGATTGGGCCAAAAGGTATAACCATGTTTTGTGGCCTCATGGACCTCGGACAAAGTTTGTCCAACAATCTGTACTATACTATCCTACAAAATTTGTACGTTGCTGGAAAAGCCATGTACGAACATGTCATTTCAAAAGCTATTGGAGAAGAAAAAGAGGCTATGATCGAAGCGAATCCAGAGTGCGATCCCACTTTATTTACTGTGTCGGGGGATGGGACTTGGAAGAAGCGTGGCTTTGCTTCCCTTTATGGTGTCACATCTTTGATTGCCATACCAAAAAAATTGTTGACACTGTCGTAAAATCTCGTCGGTTTATACCCATACTTAAAATTATGGGTTTGATGGGTATTGCGATTGGCAAAAACGCATACGAATACGCACTATCTCGCAATGAAGATAGATTGAACCGATCAGAGACTCGAGCTGCGGCATCATCAAAAGCTGGCAGAACGGCTCGCAGAGCAGAGAGGGCAGCAGAAAGCAGTTTCTACGAAAAAGAGGAAGGTGGCCTGTATGGAGCTGGCATCGCCGACTAATATTTGTAAGTAAAAATTGTCAGCTCTTTAAAACTGCATTTAAACATTTCTGATTTTTTTTTTTCCCAAAAAAATTACTTCAAACTTTAAGGGAGTCCTCTGGTAATCTATGCCAAATTTTAGCCTTTTTTCAAAATATTGTGGAAAGAGAACGAGTAAAGATATTTTAGTTCCGTTTTTTGATTTGGGTAGCTTAATTTATTGAAAAAAATACAAAATTTTGAAAAAGTGAATTTATGGACCGTTCAGAAAGTTCTCGGCCTGGTAACGAGGTTCTCCGGAAAAAAGGTGGGTCCAAATTGCGCACGATTCCAAGTGTAAACATCGTCTGAAAAAAAAAAAAATATTCAGTTACTTAGAATGAATGTCCCTATAGCCCCTACCTCGGAAACAAAAATCGAAATTTTTTTAGGGGGGAGCCGCCACTTTGAAAATGAAAAATCGAATTTCGACCTTTTTTTTTGTAGTCTAGTGTAGAAAAAAAATAGTAAACATTATTTTTTTCGGCAAGTTTGAGGTAGGGGCTATAGCGGCGTAAATTCTGCGTCGTTTCATGCCTCATATATCAAAATCGGTCAAAAACTGTTTGAGTTATCGTGCGCAAAGTTTTGAAAAACATGGTTTCGAGAAAAACGCGTTTAAAGTTTTGACTTCAATTTTGAGGCACACAAATGACATTAACACATATTTTTTTAATACAATACTTACGAATATTAATCGGCAATTCCAGCCCCATAAAGTGTGCCTTCCTCCATCTCATAAAACGAGTTTTCCATGGCTTTTTGGGCTCTGCGGGCTGTGCGACCCTCTTTCGATGATGCGTACGTTTTTAGCTCTGAGCGTTGAAGTCGTTTTCCGTCGCGAGATTCAGCATACATCTCGGCTTGTGGGCCGATGACAATACCCATTGTTGACATTATTTTTAAAATACTTGTGAAGCCTTCGTTGAAAATGCAGGTTGCCAGAAAATTTGCGATTTCGACTGTGGTAGCACCACAGTGGATATGTTTCGGCGCAAAGGTCCACAAAAGCGAGTTGAACGATTCGTTACAATTTTGCGTTTCACCTCCAGTGCATCGGTTGAGTAGATCGTCGGATAATAACGCTTCGTATATGGGCTTCATTACTTGCAGAACCTTTCCATCAAGTGGGGCGTACGTGTGGTGAAATGAGGCTAATGAGCCTTCTGCTGCTGACTTTTGATAGGCGCACCAGCTGGACTCACCAGGTGGGCAATACATATGTTGTGGATTACTATCACTTGAACTTTTGTGATAATATGTTGACCATATTTCTTTTCTCATGTTTTCCACAGAGTCCTTATTACGTCGAATAGCAAGTCCATAGTAAGTAGTCAGCTCGCTTATGACTTTGTCTGTCAGTTTGCCAGTGCCTTTTCCACCGATGCCTTTGTTTTCTTTTTTGGCCTTGCGCAGCCGTGTGCCCATGCGTTTTTGCACGTGAGCGATGCACTCCTTTTTTGTGACAACGGGGTCGCCGTTATACGGATCAAGGTCTATAATGGCCTTGAAGGTTTTGCTGTCGCCATCGCCAATATATTTTTCATATTTTATGCCATATTTTTCGATCGATGAGGCAAACATTTCCTTCACGGCATCTACCTCCATCTTGCCCGCACTCCCACTGTGGTTGTTTGTGCATGTTTTCTGGTGCGATTCGTACCATTCTTCGAAGTCTGCAGAGTCATTTTTTTCCCCCACATTTTGCATGCCTGGCAAAGGCTTGATTTGACAACGGAGTCAACCACTTTTTTGGTATGTTTACCGACGAGCGTAGTGACACCAAAAAGAGACGAGAATCCCCGTTTTTTCCAGGTGCCATCCCCTGAAATGGTCAGCAATGAGGAGTCACAGTCAGGATTTTTTTCTTTCTGCTGTTCCTGCTCTTCTTTAACCGCATTCAACAGGCACTGCTTGTAAACTGCTTTAGCAGACACATGCATGTTTTTCAAGGTGCCATAGTACGCATCAAGGCACAATCCTTGGCATATGTCCATTAATCCGCAGAACATATTAATACCTTCTCTCCCTATTCCAAGCAATCTCATGGCAAATATCAACCGGCGATTTACAACAAAAGATTTACCGACCACCGGCGAAGAATTAATATACTGTGTAGCTTTACATTGGCACTGCAGACTCACTTTGAAGCCGACTCCACGCATACATGTTTTTCCAAATCGAATTTTTTGTTTACATTGGGCGCAGATAACCAGAGCAGCAAGCGTTTGGAAAAATGAAAAAAATTCCAAGAAACAGAACTGGAGGTTGTTTTCGATGATGACTTCATTGTCTTGCGTTTTCTTCAATTTTTTGGCCGATGTGCTGGCAAAGTCGGTGTCCTCTACTTGGGAGTGCTGGTTTCCACGGAAATGCCTCTTTTTTGTTCGATACGCGTACTTACGCGGCGCGTTTGGGTGGCCTTTTTTATCCATAGCAAAAACACAAAACGATTTTTCTTTTATTTTACAACAGCAGTTATCGCGCACGCGTAGCTTTCAGCGTTCGAAAATAAACTGAATCTCGTTCGTTTGCTTCTTTCATGTGAACACCTGGGCTCAAAATCATTTCAACCCCTAAATCAAAACATGCATGTATACATACTGCATGTATACATACTGTGTGTGTATATTTTGTAATATCAATACATATTTTGGAAGAATTCCACAGAATTTTCGACTAATGACTGCAGGCAAATAAACAACTTTGCTGATGCGTTATTTTGACGAAAACATACCTACACAAAAATGCCTGTATCTCCTAAACTATTTCGAATTTTGAAAAATCCTTTTGGGAAAATGTTTTTGAGTATCTGAGCAATAGAAATATGAAAAAAATTTTCGGATTACCAGAGGACCCCCTTAAACGCGTTTATCTCGAACCCACGTTTTTCGAACTGGCGGCCATGATATCTCCAGTTCAACTGAACCGATTTTCATGAAACAAAGTGGAATCGACGCAGAATTGTCACCATTCTTGGGTGAACCTCGACCATAATTTTAAAAAAATTTTTACTATTTATTTTTTACACTAAACTAAAAAAAAAAAACCGAAATTGAAATTTTTTTTTGAATGGCCATGGCGGCCAAAAAAAATCACAAAATTAAGGTTGAGGTTCACCCGAGAATTACATCTATACTGATTATAACCCCGTTTTTTTTTTTCATTTCAGACGCTCCGGAGACCCGGAATCGTGGCCGCCGTGACGACACCTTTTTTTTTAACCACCAACTTTGAAGTCTCATTACTTTTTGAACAGCCCACGTATCGAGGCAAAAAAAATTTTTTTATTTACTTTGAACCTTTTGTAATACAATAAATAAAAAAAGTTTTCAATTATTCTTTGCGTTTTCAAATAAGAATTTTTTTAAAAAGGGTCCAAAAAACGGGTTTTGAATGAGAAGACCGCCTTAAATTAAAAATAAAAACTAGTTTTTATCACAATATCATTTCACTTCTTTAGTAATCGTTAAAAAATTTGTTATGCTGCTAAGGCAACGGAAGTCAAACTGTTGCATAAACAATGAATTTATAAATATGAATTTTTGCAATAGGATAAATGATAAAATATTTGCAAGTAATTGGTTACAACATGGAATGCATTCGAGACACCGACAAAGTCTTATTAGCGGAATCATGAATATGAGGAGCCCTATGGGAAACCGAACCGTTATGCAGCGTTAAATTGCTTTAATTTTTTAGAGAGAGAGAGAGAGAGAGAGAGACAAAGAGAGATATAGAGAAAAAAAAAGGCATTGCCTAACGATCTACAAGGTTTTGCCTTAAGGATCCAAATCTTATATCAGAATTAGCCCATCGTGTCAGAATTTTGAGATATTTGAGGTTCCATACACGAAAAATTTACCAAGGGATTTTTTTTCGTATTCTTAACCTTTTGCGGTACTACTTATCTACTTTACATTATCATCAACATCTTATTTACCCTGAGTTATCTATATATACAGAGTGTTCCAGGGTTAATAAGTATAATTTTTTTAGCTCAGCCAACTTTTTTATTTTTTAAGACACATTTATGTTATTAGTGTTATTGAAAAGAAGATTGAATACATTACAAAATTGATTATAGAAAACAAATTTCATTTATTACGGGAAATTCTGAGAAATTTGCATTCAAAGTTAAAATTTGGTTTTCAACCGATTGATTTCATCTTTGAACGGTATACCGTTGAAAAGGTGATTTTATTGCATTTGCAATGAGCTATCAAAAAAAGTTTTTCGTAACTTATTTTTTGTGCTAGAAACAATTACGTGAATCAAAGTCGTGAAATATTATTTAACCCTGTAGCTCCTAAGAATGTGAAGATAGACCCCCCTCCCATACGATTTTTTGCTCAGCTCTACATAAACTTTCATCTTCGTAAATAGTTGCACTCAATTGCGGGACACCCTGTATAAAAATAAGTTGCTATTGATTGATCTCAAATTTTAGCAGCTAATATGTTTCGTGTACAAGATGGTTTAGAAATAATGAAAGGTAGTATTAGGTAATGGGGCGTGGCATTTCCTATACAAATCAAACACCTCAAACGTGATATCTTAGCCGATATCTGGCCGATTTGTATAAAATTTTATATATACATATATTTAGGAGTTTTAGGATATGTCAAGTTTTTAGGAACTATAAATTTTGCTCTATGTTCAACAACATATGGCGCTGTAGTACAAACTGTGTTCAAATACGCTAAAGACTCCGAAACCGCTTATCCCACAAGCACAAAAATCAGTATATAGTGGTATCAGACTGAGACAACTTTACTGTGAACATCAGAGGGCGCTGTAGTAAAAAACTCCCAAAACGTACATGTTATACTTTTTTCAATGTGTTTGGCAACGCGTGCACTCCAAGAATTTTGAAGATCGAACAAACCTGCCAAATGAAAAAAAACTGCACGAAGAGTCATTAAAAAAAAAACATTTTTAATAAAACTCTTTTAACGCTCTTTATCCGACTTACACCAAATTCTGCGAATTTTTTTATATTTTGGATAGTCCGCAAAAAAAGTTATGCGGGATCAGATTAGGGGCGTGTCCCTTTAATTTTTATCCAACTTCTTTTACACCGTTTAGTCTAATGAGTAGTCTACCGCAGTCTAGAAAATTTGTTCCGAAAAATCTAGGCGATGAAAGTGGCGAACATGGGGAAAGATTTCACCTGCAGGGAAGGCAATTGAGAATCGGTACCAAGAAAATTGAATTGATTACGCTGAAACTATCAGCTCAATCAAAAAACTTTGCAGTCATCGTTTGTAGGAAATATTATGGGCTTTTATTTGAAATTAATTTGATTTGTTTCATTATTGTTGTTGGTTCTGGAGATATATGCAATTAAGTGGAACCAACCTTTTTCATTTGTAGAAAAACTACAGTAAGCAGTATTTTTAAAAAGGCTTTACAATAAAACAAAAAAAAAATAAAAGAGCCTTCGGAATTAGCGACTGATTCTACATTACAAATGGACAGTATTCATTGTAAATTTTGGCTGTAAGCCAGTATAAGTAAATTTATAGTTTTTTTCTTCTGCTCTGAAATTAAGGGAGGGAACTACCGCCCACCTTTACACTTGTGAACACCTTTGGGCTTATTTCTGTGGTCACATGTCATAACAGCCTAACTCAAAATATCGTAAATACGGGATGTTTTATTTTCCTTACATCGTCTATTTCCCAGAAGTTAACGGAACAGTCGAACATAAAACTTGCAGATACGGAGATAGTTAACGGAACAATCGAATATGGAACTTGTAGACACATGAATGTCCCTTCATTACCAAATCGTTTTTTTGCGATATTTTGAATTAGGCTGTTATGACTTGTGACCACAGATTTTAGACTTAACTTTTATCTTATGGGCTTGAGACGAATTGGTTTTCATGCTTGCGTTGAATAAATTTCAAAACTTAGTTAACCACTGAATATACCGCAATATAGCAAGCTAAAGTGGCGTGCATTGAATTGAATAGAGTCTGAAAATTCACTTAAATCTGCTTCCATCACATTACAATGAAGATCAGTTTGTATTTTGCTGTGTTCACCTACTAACTAATCTCTATTGAGTCATACGTAAGTAAATTGAACGAAACTGATAAATTTTATTTAGCACAACAGTATCTTAACAAATTAAAAATATTTCAAACAAGCGCCTAGAACCACTTGTTTACCTCGTACACCTCCGAAGTAGAGCACAAATTTGGATATTTTGGATTCGTGCTACTACTACAACCAGAAGCAGCCTTTGAGCAGTCCTTGTAAATGGGATGATCGATCATGTTGGTGGTTGCAAAGTTGCAGGCAAGCAAGAACTCCTGGTATGATTGCCCCTTGTTGAAATAATTGGACGCTGCACAGCCAACACGTATATTTTTATCGGCCACTAAAACGGTAAAGTGACCAATGACACTAAAGAATTCAAAATAAGCATAAATGAAAAGAGCTACGCAGTATTAATATAACTTACCGTCCGTTGGTGTTCCACGGATACTTTTTAATATTATTCATATTGGAATCGGCAACCTCATCATACCACATTTTTAAACTTCTCCTAAGCTCAGCTTCAGTTTCTAGCCGTCCATTGAAACCCGACCAGGCCAAATTTTGTCCGGAGTATTGAAAAGCATCAGTGTTGTGGCATTGGTCATGTCTCATAGAGCACTGCTTGACATTCAATGCCGCTAACTCGGCCAGTTCATTATCCCACTGTATGGTGGCCATGCGACAAGCAGGACTGTGCTTTTTATGACTCCCACCAGCAATAAAGTTACGATATTCATTAATCTCACTTACGATTAAGTCCTGCAGTTCTTTAGTTATATCAACCAATTTGGCATCGGCTGGACAAAGTTGACCAAATTTCTGTGTTGAAAGCGACACTTATTTGAAGGATTTTTTAAAATAATATTAACGAAATCAACTTACGTGACTGGCTTTACAGGCAATATGTTTCTCAGATTTTCCGTCGCACAAATCTGGTCTACAGTAGTCAGTGGCCCATGCAGTTGAACTCAATGCCGCTACAACGTATAACAAGAGAAATGCGCAGAGTTTCATAGCGAGCGTATTTAACTTAGTTCGAGATCAGGTAAACGTTTACTTATGATTACTAAATGAAAGCAACTGCAATTGACTGTTGTTGTGGGTGTTGCTTTTAAACACTTTAGAGCAGGGGTGTCGTGGCGGTGAGCCTGAGATAAAAAAAAATAAAAAAATCGATGTTGTCGAAAAAAAACCCTAAACTACAACTTGCTTCAAGTACAAAAACACCAACAAAAAACATACAGCAGCAACAGCCACAAAAACAAGCCAACGAAGAGAAAATACCAACAAAATACACAAATATAAGTTGCCGCGATGAGCCGGCGTAAAAAAAAGTGCGTACATGCCAACAAAATACACACAGCAATAGCAATAGCCTTTCATATCAGTCGACGCTAGCAAACAAAAACAATGCCTTGCAAATTGTACTGAGCTTATCGAGGCTCCACATTGAGATTGCGCTACGAATAGAAAATGCCAACAAAATCGTGTGTGTGCTACGAGAAAATAACAACAAAATACACACAGCAGCAAGCAAACAATAACAACGCATGCACATTTTTTTCTTGCTGTCACGCCAACGAAGTCAATTCTTTGAATTACAACACACACGGAAATATTGAAGTTGTTGTAAGTGAGCTAAAAGAGCTAATTGAGCTGTGGGATTTACAACTCTGCTTTAGAGTATCTTTATTTAACTTTAGTAGTACACAGCAAAAATGCTTTCTTAATGAACTATTTTAAATGGAAATAAGTAATGTCTGCTTTATTTTAATAACAAAACAATTATTTGAAAACGCAATTAAGCTTTATTGAAAATATAAGATTGTTTTATTTATGTTGATGAAAAAATATCAAGTTACACGCAGAGAATTCAAGTGACTAGCTCTGCAAAATGTAGAATTGTGACTCAGTTTATTTTCTTACATTTACGCTATTTATACGTTCAATAATCTTCTTGGAATATGGATAATACAGGTAGGCGCACAAAAGACCAGCACAATAGGTAGAACATGAGCTGAGATAAGAACATTTCTTAGTATTTTCCTTTAAAAATTAATGGATTTTTTTATGATAAGTATGTCTTGAAGTATTACTTTTCAGTAATGGCTACTTTAAATGATGTATGGGAGTCATGCCTACTGGCATTTAGCGATAAGTCAGGTGTTGATTGAAGTTTAAATAAAACATGAAAATGTAATTTTATACTTTAACTATTATGTTCAATCAAACGGAAAGAAAAAAATGTGTAATATGGATGTTTGCACGCTGAAAAATAATAGGCCTTCCCAAACATAATTTGCAGGAAATAGAATATGTTTCTGCATGTTTCTTGGAAACAAGTAATCATAATTGGTTTCACATATAATATGATTAATTAATGCACTTTTCTTTATATATATATATTTGCATCTTAACATTATTTAATTGTACCTTAGCACTTGTTTTTTGAATTTAAAAACTATACAAATTTGTTTTAAAGAAAATATGTTTTCATATAAATATATTCCAATTATAAATGCACTGAGAACACTTTTAGTCTATTACTATTTGTTTGCTTGGAAATATAATTTAGTCAAGAATAACATTAAATATTTACGGACAAATATATATTAATTGGAGAATACATAATTTAATTGCAGTCAAACAATTATTTTCAAAACAATAATTAAGAACAACATAATATATTTACCGATGTTTACCACTATATTTACTTGGAAGCATATTTTAGCAATAGAAATGCCAAAAGTTTCTCACTGTGATTACAAAATCTTTGCTTAGAAGTAATTGTAGGTTTGAAGCAAACAAAATATGTTTAGAAAACAGTAAATAAGTTATTCTCGGATTTAATAATGTTGAGAAGTAACCATATTATGTTTATCCGACATTGTTTATTACAATAATTTTTATAAGCACATTGCTAGCGGAGCACCCACTTTGCCCGCGAAGCACCCGCCAAACTTTTCAACACATTTTGCGCAGCTTAACTTGAAACTTAAACTTAAAATGACGCCAAGACTTGGCAACTGCTAAAAGCAAGCGCATAAAGCAACAAGGTTTCCGCTATTTTTCATCTAAGTGCAAAAGAAACAGATATATGTATGTCTAGGCTAAACACATAAAAGAAAGGAGTTCTGTTTGTTTTAAATTTGCAGAGTTCTGTTCTTTTTGAGTTTAACAGTGATGCAAATCTATTTTTATTGGGTAGAAACACACAATTCTATTTTAATGTAGAACAACCATATTAATGTAGACGTTAGTTTTTTAGCTAAGCCAATTAAATTAATGTTGGACACAACTAATATCTTCTAATATCGAAAAATAATGCTATTGAAGGAAAGGTCTTAATCATTAGGTGGTTCTCTCTGAATATTTTGTTTTTGAAACCAAACATATATAAACATATTTTTTCTCTGCGTGTGTAGATTACGTTGTCCCAAAAAAAAAATGTTTTTTTGCTTGAGAATTTTTTGAAAGCTTGTGACATGGTTTTTCTCAAAGGCTGAGGTAAAACTCAGCCGCCCCAGGATCCTCTGAGAGATCCACTAACTTTCATAAATTATTTTGAAATAAAAAACACGCAGGTTTTTCAATAATTCAAATAATCCTTTTATTGAACAATTTACTAACTTAGTATCTTAAATAAGAAGCCTCAGATAGGACTTGGCGTGGGTATTGGTGTGTTACGGTCGTAGTCTTTCGGGTTTGGTAACCAGTCTGGAAATAGTTTGTATGATCGGTTTTAGTAATTGCTTGGCAATCGGTAAATGGTTTGGTAATCGGGTAGTAATTGCTTCAGTAACAGGTGTGGTAAGCGGTTGGTAATCGCTTTGGTAATTGGTAGGTATTTCACTTCATCAATCAGTAATTGCTTTAATAATCAGTTGGTAAGCACTTCGGTAATCAGTAATTGCCTCAGTAATCGGTTCGTAAGCACTGCGGGGGTCGATGGTTACTTTGGTTATCGCTTTAGTAACTGGTAATTGCTTCAGTAAGCAGTAATTGCCTTGGTAATCAGTTGGTAAGCACTTCGGTAATTAGTAGCTGCCACGGTAATCGGTAGGTAAGCACTGCGGTAGTCGGTAGTTACTTCGGTAATCGCTTTAGTAACTGGTAATCGCTTCAGTAAGCAGTAATTGTTTTGGTTATCGGTTGGTAAGCACTTTGGTAATCAGTAGTTGCCTCGGTAATCGGTTGGTAAGCACTGCGGTAGACGGTAATCGCTTTAGAAACTGGTAATCACATTTCTTCGGTAATTAGTAAGTGCCTCGGTAATCGGTTGACCAGCAATATTACATTATTAATAATAATATTATTTAATCCAATAGATATAATATAATTCTAATATAATTAACATTATTCTATAATATAATTAATATAATTTTATGATATGATTTATTATAGTGATTCATACAGTAATTTTACATTATTAATAATAATATTATTTTAACAGGAGATATAATGTGTGTAATTGATACGATATAACAACAACTCTTTGATGAGAGGACATCTCGGCAGTGATTAAAATGCTGCAGTCAAACTAGCAATAGTCGTAAATTTATTGCTTTTTTAAACACAACCTGTTCATTACTTCAAAGCATATCGACTGCTTCAACTTGTGCTTTCGGAAAATCAAACAGTCGCAGCATAAGCAGAAGTAGAAAACTGGTTTCAATAGTTTGCAAAGTGCTTCGGCAGTCAACAACTTCGGCAGTCGTCGTTTTGATTAACTGAAACCGTTGAAAAAAACTAAAGTCGAAGCAGCAGCAGTTGTTGAACTTTCGTAAGTCGAAGTAGCATAAGTTTTTACACAGTCGTTTTGCGCCTTTAATTTCTGCTTATTCTTTCTAACTTTTGTATAATTATAATAAAAATGCAATCATAATCATAACAAAATTGAAAAAAATTTAATAAAGCTAGCGATCAAAGTAAAGTTAGAAATAATAAGCAAAAATGATAAACGCAAAATAGTCTGCTACGACTCGTCGACTTACGAAAGTTGAACAACTGCTGCTGCTTCGACTTTCGATTTTGCGAACAGTTTTAGTCAATCAAAACGATGACTGCCGAAGTTGTCGACTGCCGAAGCACTTTACAAACGATTGAAACTAGTTTTCTGCTTCTGCTTCTGCAACTGTTTGATTTTTCGAAAGCACAAGTTAAAGCAGTAGCAGGAGCCTTGAAAAAAACTGAAAGTTTTTAAACGCTGCATCTCGGCTGCTTAAGGGGGTCCTCTGGTAATCCGAAAAATTTTTTTTCAATTTTTTTTTCATATTTCTATTGCTCAGATACTCAAAAACATTTTCCCAAAAGGATTTTTCAAAATTCGAAATAGTTTAGGAGATACAGGCATTTTTGTGTAGGTATGTTTTCGTCAAAATAACGCATCAGCAAAGTTGTTTATTTGCCTGCAGTCATTAGTCGAAAATTCTGTGGAATTCTTCCAAAATATGTATTGATATTACAAAATATACACACACAGTATGTATACATGCAGTATGTATACATGCATGTTTTGATTTAGGGGTTGAAATGATTTTGAGCCCAGGTGTTCACATGAAAGAAGCAAACGAACGAGATTCAGTTTATTTTCGAGTATTTTAAAAATAATGTCAACAATGGGTATTGTCATCGGCCCACAAGCCGAGATGTATGCTGAATCTCGCGACGGAAAACGACTTCAACGCTCAGAGCTAAAAACGTACGCATCATCGAAAGAGGGTCACACACACTTTATGGGGCTGGAATTGCCGATTAATATTCGTAAGTATTGTATTAAAAAAATATGTGTTAATGTCATTTGTGTGCCTCAAAATTGAAGTCAAAACTTTAAACGCGTTTTTCTCGAAACCATGTTTTTCAAAACTTTGCGCACGATAACTCAAACAGTTTTTGACCGATTTTGATATATGAGGCATGAAACGACGCAGAATTTACGCCGCTATAGCCCCTACCTCAAACTTGCCGAAAAAATAATGTTTACAATTTTTTTTTCTACACTAGACTACAAAAAAAAAGGTCGAAATTCGATTTTTCATTTTCAAAGTGGCGGCTCCCCCCCTAAAAAAATTTCGATTTTTGTTTCCGAGGTAGGGGCTATAGGGACATTCATTCTAAGTAACTTTTTTTTTTTTTCAGACGATGTTTACACTTGGAATCGTGCGCAATTTGGACCCACCTTTTTTCCGGAGAACCTCGTTACCAGGCCGAGAACTTTCTGAACGGTCCATAAATTCACTTTTTCAAAATTTTGTATTTTTTTCAATAAATTAAGCTACCCAAATCAAAAAACGGAACTAAAATATCTTTACTCGTTCTCTTTCCACAATATTTTGAAAAAAGGATAAAATTTGGCATAGATTACCAGAGGACCCCCTTAATGAAAATATGCATGAGTGTTGCAGAGCGTCTGCATTAACCTCTAAGCATTAAAAAACAAATTTTTTATGAGAGAACATCCTAGGTTCTTAGCTGACAGTATAATGACCTGTCTTACAAAGCGTCAGCGTTCACTCTAAATATGCGATCGAAGTCGAAGACTTCGTCTTTGAGTATTCATATTTCAACTGGGCAGTAAGTAGCTACAAAAAATTGTATTACTGCTACGCATGTTTAAATATACAGAGACTATGCATAGGCGTTGTGCTATGAAAACTCCATTTATTTTTAGACATTATGATATCGATATTTATATATTATAATTTTTAAATATAATGATATAAATTCGAAATATTTATTACATTTTTATGCTATTTATTCCATATGAAAACTAATTTTTTTTTTTTAAAATTCAAACTTTCCAATAAATTTAAAAAATAAAAGTCCATTCAATTTATATGTTTCCGAAATATTTTTTCCATTTAAGAAACAAGACATTGAACTACATTTATTTTTAACGGACATAAAAATATACAAGAACAACAAATTCATCACCAAATAGATCAAAAAAAAATTCTTCATCTACACTTACTGCGATTTTTTTAGATATTAACCTTGTACAAATATCAAAAACATCTGTGCTTACTCTGGAAAAATTTATTTTTTTTTTTTTTTTTTTTTGATTCCTAAATTATAGAATTTTTTTCCAATTTTGTTTTAATTAACTGAAGAAATAGCTGTTATATAAATATAAAATAAGCACTGCTATTTCGTCAAGTACAGCTGTACATTCTTAAGTGAAAATATTGATATAGTATAAATATTTTAGGTACAAAGATTTCATTATTACATTAACTTTATTTTCGGTGTAAAAAATTGCAGCTATGGCCTGGCTTCTTATCTTTTGTCATAATATTTCAAAGAAAACGTCATAAACACCACATTTTTCAGCTGTTTTCATCAACAATAGTAACTGAAAAATACCTTGCTTTGCACATCTGTCTTAGTCTGAGTCATTTCCTTATCAGAATGAAAAATCGTGTTAACATAACAGATGGAATATTTTTTGCCGCAGATTTTCAACGCTTTCCTACGCAGCGTTGATAAAATTGTTTAAATTGTTATTTTACTAACATTTAAATTAAAAAAAAAAAAATGTATGGTATTACTCCCAAATTTTAAGCTTTTGAACTACGTATAGATATTTAATTATATAAAGAATTAATAAACAATTAATTTTGATGCAAAAAATCAAGATAAGTTATTTGGATGAATCTGTATAACGATAGTGTATGGTGTATGGTGTATGGTGTATGGTGTATGGTGTATGGTATATCGATGGTAATTATATCGTCAAATATATGTCGATAAATATATATCGATAGTGTATGGTGTATCGATGGTAATTGACATTTTTTCGAAAATAAGGTAATATGTTAAAAAATCCGACATTTCCTGCCGCATCTTAAAATATAATATTAATATCTTTTAAAAAATTCTTCCGAACATTTTCAACAAAAGTTGGAACAAACAATAGTCCGATTACACATTGCGACAAAATGGGACGAAGTTGAAATACCTGGGAGATAATGCCATTTTTCTAGTAGGTCTTGTCGAGTTAATGAATGCTTTATAATTGAAATTTGCTGGACACCCCCAAAATCTGGACTTCCGGTAAAAAACCTTTGTTATAGGCCTGGACTTACGGTCGCCTACCTTTGTTATAGGCCTACTTATTGGCCTATAACTGACCTGATTGCCAACCGATTTTAAAAATTCAACCGGATCCTGAAAGCCGATACTTGATCGTTTTCAACGATATATAAACTAACTTAACCCATTAATGACAACGTATGATATATCATACGAAGAAAGTGTTGACACGTAAAAAATTCTAGCGCGGGCTAGATTAGAGTTATTGCGCCAATTTTTTTTATAGTAAAGAGAAAAAATGGGTCAAAACAAAAAAAATATGTAACAGTCTAATTTTCCGCGGCTTATCTTTAGTTTGAAAGGTGAAACATCACAGGTAAAAATCTGAGTTTTTTATGTCGAAAATTGTTCAGAAAAAGTGCTGCCAAAAATAGGAAAATGGAAAACAGAAAACGCACACCAGGTAGCAAGGTGTCTTCTATGGAAGTAAAAAACCAACAGCGGTTTTTTGGCATTCCTGGAAATTCACGTGTAACCTTACCCATGTCATATTTCAGGTGTGTGCACAGGTAAATTTTTTTTCCCCAGAAACATATTATAGAACTACATCAAAATCGTACGAGCCGTTCTATGGGCGTGCTTTAATGGGTTAAGAAAGCTGTGTGTTTTTATTCTGCAGTAAATATACAGTTTTTTAAGAATTTTTTCGACTTTTTTTGAACTTTGGCGATTTTTCTACACACTAAATTATATTACACTATGTTTATTAACAACTTAAACAAAGTTTAATTTTGAAACATAGGTCAGTAATTGACAAAGTGAATTAGACTTTTCATAAAAAGATTTTTTTTTAAAAAAGCCAATGGCTCAACTGATTGAACTTTTCATGAAGAGATTTTTTTTTAAAAGCTTTTATTAAATTGACAGACCAAAAAAATTCTAACAGCAGCTCTACAGAAAATGTGTTATTTAATCGGTTAGTAATAGCTTCAGTAATCGGTAATCGGTTGGTTAATGCTTCGGTAATCGGTAATGGGTTGATAATTGCTCTGGTAATCGCATTGGTAATCGCAATGGTAATCGCATTGGTAACCGCATTGGTAATCGCATTGGTAATCGCATTGGTAATCGCATTGGTAATCGCATTGGTAATCGCATTGGTAATCGGTTTGTAATCGCTTCGGTAGTTGGTAATCCGTTGGTAATAGCTTCAGTAAACGGTTATGGGTTGGTAATCGCTTCGGTAATCGGTAGTTGGTTGGTAATCGCTTTGCTAATTTGTATTCACTTCGGTTATCAGTAATGGATTAGTTATCGCTTCGGTAATCGGTAGTTGATAATTGGTTCAGTTATCGGTAATTGGTAATTAATCGCTTAAGTGATTGGTTGGTAATCGCTTCGGTAATTGGCAATTGGTTCGGTAATCGGTTGGTAATTGCATTGGTATTCGGTATTTGGTGAGGTAATCGGTTAATAATCGCTTTGGTACTCAGTTGGTAATCGCTTTGGTAATCGGTTGGTATTCGCTTCGGTAGTTGGTAATCCGTTGGTAATAGCTTCGGTAAACGGTTATGTGTTGGTAATCGCTTCGGTAATCGGTAGTAGGTTGGTAATCGCTTCGGTAATTTGTAATCACTTAGGCTATCAGTAATGGATAAGTTATCGCTTTGGTAATCGGTAGTTGGTAATTGGTTCAGTAATCGGCAATTGGTTCGGTAATGGGTAAATCATAAGGTAATTGGTTGGTAATCACTTCGGTAATATGTAATCGCTTTAGTTATCAGCAATGGGTTAGTAATCTTTTCGGTAATTGGCAATTGGTTTGGTAATCGGTTGGTAATTGCATTGGTATTCGGTAATTTGTGAGGTAATCGGTTAGTAATCGCTTTGGTAATCGGTAATTGGTTCGGTAATCGGATGGTAATCGCTTCGGTAATCGGCAATTTTCTCGGTAATTGGTTGGTTACCGGTTCGGTAATCGGTACTTGGTTCGGTAATCGGTTCGTATTCGCCTCGGATATCGGTAATTGATTCGGTAATCGGTTGGTAATCACTTTAGTAATCGGCCTGGAAATCGGTAATTGGTTCGGTAATCGCTTCGGCTTTCAGCTTGGTCGATGCTGAGTAATCTCTCAAAAGGAATTCTGTACAGCAATAATTTCTGTTAAGCTAAATGCGCCTAAAGAAGTCTTCACTTCAAAATTTCATCATCAAGCATTGTTTTTCGCGTAAAAAAACCATACATAAAATGGCTTAATAAATACTAAGCGGACCCTGCACCATAAATTTCAATGATTAAGAACTGGTTTCTTGAATTCCATTCAGGCCAGACGTTCAGGTCTCCCAAAAGAGGTCGTGATGCAAGAAATCGTCGATAAAATCCATGGAATGATATTTGTAGATTCGAGAATGGAAGCGCGTGAGTAGTGAGGACTGGGTACATTACATTTTACATGAGAATTTGAACATGAAAAAGCTATGCGAGCGATTGGTCACACTGGATCATAAGCGCGACCTCTTTGAGCAGCCTTTGGCGATGTTCAACCGGAATCCGAAGGAGTTTTTCATTTTTCGTAGACAAAACATGAATACATCACAACTCACCAGAGCCCATGGAACAGTCAAAGCAGTGAACATTTCCGGATGAACGTGCAGCAAAAAATGTAAAAGAGGGTCTGTCGACCAACATGATCGGCCAAACGACCACATTTGGCAAAGAGAACCTCTTCCATGAACCATGATAATGCACAGACGCCTGCATCTGTACGTCGCCAGGGCAAAAATACATCATTTGGGTTACGAATTGGTATCCCATTCATCGTATTCTCCTGACCAAGCCTCTTGCTACTATAACCTATTTCCAAAACTAAAGAAATATAGGTGGCAAAAGATAAGGGTCGAATAAAGAAGTCATCACTGAAACAAATACCGAATTTAGTTACTTCGATAAAACCTATTATTTGGAAGGCATAAAAAAATTTCGAAAAACGCTGGGCTAAATTTATCGATATGAAATCAGACTGGATGTTGAGGAATAAAATACGTTTTTGCCGAAAACAAATTATATATTATTTCAAAAGTCATTAACTTCTAAAATTGCCCTTGTAGAAGTAAAATTTTTATTATTAGATACGGTAGTGAATATTGTCCGAGGATAATAACCCTTAAGTAAATTCACCTTTTGGGATTCCCAGAAAAAGCGCGGATTTTGTAATTTATTAAAGATTACAAATTTTCATTGAAGACTGTTAACAGCACCTTATCGAACATGTTGTCAATATATACAAACAATATGAAAGCGTATTGCGTCAAGACTAGTGATGACAGACAGCAAAAAAAAAAAACATGATTTTTTTGTTGTTTTTGTTTTTATATCTTACTTTTCCTTAATTTGATACACAGTAAGTACGATAAAATGCTTTAATGCCGCACATTCTGTATCATTTGTACACTAATGAAATTTGTTTCAATTGAAAATGAACAACACATACCTGCAATACCAGCAAACATGGTGTGTTTCACACCCTACATAAAATTCTAGTAGAGTAGCAAATTGTTTAAAAATGCGCCCATAGAGCCAACTTATTATTTATTAAAATTAAACTAACTTAAATCGTTTTACAAATCTCTTTCTTCTTTTGATTTCTCTTTATATTCCCTTCTTGTATCAAAATTAAGCAACTTTATGCAACAAATGTTCAAATTCTCACCGTTATAAAAAGCACATCTTTGTTTTTGCTTATTTTTTATTTTAACTTGGTGATAATAGAAAAAAAAATT
Organism: Coremacera marginata; assembly: GCA_914767935.1. Lineage (NCBI taxonomy): Eukaryota > Metazoa > Arthropoda > Insecta > Diptera > Sciomyzidae > Coremacera > Coremacera marginata. Next base: position 176,199,641 of record OU612045.1, on the reverse strand, counting down.
TCCATTTCCTTCTTTTGTTCTATTAACATGGAGATAATCTACTTTTAATCTATATATGTACTTGTTGTTCAGGAAAAAAGAGCAACTTTTCAACATCCACCAAAAGAACGTGTCTACACCTACATCAGTGCTCTTGACCTGAGGGCAAAACTTAATCCTATGAAAGGCTTTTTGATATCCTACCTTATGCTCTTTCCTACATAGTAAGCATAATTATATATAGCTTTCTAATATAACTGTTGATTATTTGCTTACTCCATCTCACTATGTGTGTCTGTCTGTTTGAATGTCTGTTTCCTAGATATCCGTTTTCTATTTCCTTTACTGTCTACGCATCCCAGTTTAATTTTTAGTTAGATTGTTTAGCTAGGTTGCCTAGTGCAGTACCGTCATCGTATTGCAGTAACTTTAGACAATCTTAGACAGTTTTCAGGCGCGCAACTAAACTACACTCACGCATTACTCGATGTCATACACAGACAGCCTCTAGGGATCAAACAGTTTTGCTTGTCTGCAAAGTTTTTTTCCCCTTACTAGCTGATGTTTCACCTGTGCAACCACAACAACAGCACGAACAACAACATCATCCACAACAACATTTAGCAAAACATTAACAAATACAACCAGCAAAGGTAGCAAGCGAATTTTGCGACAAACTACGCAGCCATAATCTATGCTATACAGAAATATAGCATAGTCTACCTTTAGGCGTTATTCGGTGCATGCGATGTGAAATCAAAGCGACCCACATCAAAATTTCATTATTTTTAATGAGTTGAGTTTTTTCGAGCATTAGCAGGACGATTGAAGGCGGTTGGTTGTACAGCTCTGTTAGATTAAATTGTTTCACTTTGCGACTGCAAATACAGGGTGAAGGCTTAAGAGTAGTCGAATAAAATTGATATAGATTTTTGTCACGTCTTTAGTGGAACTATCAGGGTTAAGCTCAAAATATATTACTAGAAAATTATTTTATATTCCAAAAGATGGTATACATTAAAAATTTCGGTAATTTATTATTTATTCTTATCTTATTACAATTATAAGAAAAAAATTTTAATCAAAAGCGTTATGATAGAGAAATTTTAAAATTTGTTCAACTTTAATATCATTCAACTTTAAACATGACAGCTTTTGTGAAAATCACTGTTACGCTCTTTAAAAAATTCTCAAAAAAATGTGTTTTGTTTTTCAGATTTTGCGGAAGTGCATACGATTTTTGTCTTGAGTGTTATACCCCTCATTGAAGTCTACTAAAAATTACCAAATTTTCGCATTTGATAGTTAATTTGTCCTAAGCTGAAAACTAAAAAAAAAAACTTAAGTAATTCGTTGGAATAAACGTTGGAGGTAAAGCAACAATCACGACTTTTAACGATATTTTTAAAAGTTTTGATGAAAAAAGTTTGCACTAAAAACACAAAATATAAGAAGCAGTAAAAAACTAAGCAATTTTACAAACTCGTTTCTTTTTTTAATTTTTAATAATTAAAACCGCAAAATCATAGACAACACTCTTGACATATAAGTCTATACTTGCCATAATGTGCCGGCCCATGCGCCAGATAACCCTGGTTCGATTCCCACCTGACACAGAAAGTTTTTTTAATTGAATTAATTTTTCTGTTCGGCAGTCACCTCTCTGCAGACAATGGCAAACCTCAGAGAGTAAAAATTGCCATGAAAAGCTTCTTGAGAACAAAATCCGTTCACAACACGCACAACACAATTGATCATAAGAAGCTCGGTCAAAGTTCTTTCAAATACTGAAATGGCCATAATCTGGTGATTTAATTTTAATAAACATTTTAAAGTGCCACTTATTTAGTTAAACTGAAATACACTTGCAGTTATACACTTGACGGCATAGCAGTAACTAATATAAAAATGAGAGCAAATAAAGTAAAACATAACACTCCTGACACGAAGCGGTGACCACACATATTCTGCAAAAACAAAAGAACACTCTTTTGTAAACTTTACAAATTAAAAACACGAAAATCTTATTGAAATTTATAGTGGCATTGCAACTCAATGCATATTTTTTAATATTTCTTTCTTTTCGTTTTTTTTTCTATATAGAATAACTACAGGTAAGAATGGGGACAAATGCTTTCTATGAAACAGGTAAAAGCGGGAACAGGTCTTAGTTGGAACAGGTTAAGTTAGATCCAAATGCCTTATATCCTTAAATTTTTTTTTTATTTTACAACTTAGCTGATATTTTTTTTTAAGAAATGCCTGCAAAAAGCAGGGACAAAAAAAATTACGTTTATTTTGAAAGTCACCCATGAAGAAGTTATGCTTTATTATATAGTTTTAAACAGAAAAAACGGAGAAAAAACAAAATACTGAAGACCTCATCGATCCCACACAGTATGTATTAGGGAAAAAATTGTTATTGCTTGTTTAGTATCTTTTTTCATGTTGTATTTAATATTAATATTAATATGACATTAAATTACTTAAGTTACTCTTGAACCGGAAAAACGTATGCTAATGTATGTCCAATTAGAGTGAAGGTTATAGAATTTCTTAAAGGTATTATACAAAATTTTCTTAAAATTATGATCATTTATGTAGGCTGACCAAAAATAGCTGTTCTTTGTTAAAAAATCTTGTACTAAATTCTAGTAAATCCTGTATTTTTTTATAGCACGACACCTAAGCCGCATTCCAATTTAACGGATGTCAAATATTAAAATTAGGTTTATTACTTTACGGGATTTAATTGTAACTAGAGTACCCCAGTGGTAGAAATTCGACCCTTTCGTCAAACCACCCCAGAGAGACGCTGGATATTCCAGCTAGCATTTTTATTTAAAAAATATTCGGTGAACTCCTTCTCCCTACTTCGATTCATTAAAGAAAAGTTACCAAAATCGGTTGAAAAACACAGGAGAAAGGAAAAACTGTTTTGCCTACGCTTAGTTATGCTTAGATAAGCACATGTATTAGAACATTTACAACAAAAATAAATAATAACAAAACCTATGGGAATCCGAACCCATTACTTTCAGATTCTCAGCGTATTGCTCTAACACACCGAGAAAAAAACCAATAGTTAAATCACCTAAGTCGGCTTGGGTAAGGATAATTGTACGGGAATTATAAACTTATGCTTATTCACCTAAGCAATTTATTGTTTAATACATTGCTTTGAAAGCCCATAATTCGATACCCTGCCAAAAAAAAAATATTTGATTCACCTAAGCCCAAACTCCAAAAATACAAATTAAAAAAAATACAAGCATTGATGGCTTAAGTATAGATTCGAGCTTTTTTCTGCAAAAAAAAAAAACACAGGTGCGTCGTTAGACACACGAGAGAAGAGTAGATTTGATAATTTAAGGGTTTCTTTTTTGTAATAAAATAAATTTTAAATTCAAAAATAACATCAAATAAATTAAAAAACTATATATTTACAAAAATAAACTAAATATTATAAACTAAATATTCACACCAGTAAATTTTATAACATTTCGTCTGTTCCGCCGTGCGGAATTGAACTTGGAATTTTTGGTGCCAGTCCATCTCTCTACCCACTGCTCCAAAAAGCCTTAATTCTGGTTGCTGACATAACTGCAGCTATGTTAACAGATGCTGTATTAACAAAAATCTATTAATAGATTATTGTGCTATGCTGCATCATAGCTTCAGTTGTTATTAATATTGAATAACTCACTAGGCGTAACGAAGGAGTTTGGCTCAATGCGTAGTGTAGTGACTTCTTAATCGGTGGTATCGGTGGGTGTGGGTTCAAATCTCCACGGCAGGCGAAGGTAAAATTTTTATATTTGATATTTAATTTAATTTAATGTTCTTGCTATAATAAACTTAAGCAGCGAAGAGAAGTCGAGAAGCTAAGAAAAACCGTATTGATAAAAGAAAAATTTGTGTAGTTGCCGATTTCAGTCAAGCAAAGCAAATCACAGAACGAGAGGCGGCTTTAAAAAAAGGAAAAGATAAAAAAAAAACCAAAAGTTGGAAAAAAAGTTATATATTTGAAATTCAATTTTTTTCAAAATAATGTATAAATTACCAAATACTTGGTTAATTTATCACCCAAATAAAAATTGGCAAGTTAACATGTAAAACTAAGGCGTTTTGATGAAGTACTTGGGAGGCTGAAAACTGCCAAAGCCATCTTATAAATTATACTAGGTTTTTTCAATTTACCATAAGCTTTTTTCTCAATGCAACTGATCTAAATATTCAGTCATTTGTGGACAGAACTGATAAGCCTACATAAAAACATATATTAAATTTTATTCCACATTTGAAAAAGAAAAATTTTAATCTTTTAAAGATTTTGAATTCTTATGAAAAAGTATTTAGAAAATGCATGATTTCAATGATCGGATTAAAAATTCGTTCAAGATTTCTGACTGAGTATGCACTAGTTTTCAATGATAAATCTTTATTGTTAATGAAAACAGGGAAAAAACATCAAAAACTCAAAATGCATAGGTATCGCATATATAGAGTTGGCTTCGAAGTAACTTGCTCCAGTGATCTCCTTCTCCAATACACAGCTTCAAACGCCTTACAAAATCTTGGGCTATGGATCGCAGCTGCTCCAACGTTATTACATCCAACTCTTGACTTCAAACTTTGATGTCGCTTAGCACAGGTTCTTGCGTCTAAGATCGACTATATGTTATAGTCCACAGGATTGAGATCCGATGTGTATGGCGGCCACTTTTGAGACGTGATAAATTCCGGAAAATTAACTTTACACCACTTTTGTGCTATTCTTGTTCAATGGGTTGGTGTTGAGTCTTGCTGCAAAGTCCATCTTTCTTCACCAAAGTCCAATTGAGCCCAGAGAAGTACTGCGGCTTTCAAGATATCGCGACGGTACACTTCTTGATTGCTCTTGACTCCTTGGCCAACAAAAACTGGGGATGTATTGCCGCTGGCACAACTTTCTCCACAAATCATCACCACCCAGGAGCTTTTGTCGACCAGATACGATCGTTTTGCCTATTGAGCTTTTGCTCAACGGTAAACAATTTCTCATCTGTGAAGAGAACTTTTTCCCATGCCATACCTGCAGCCCGACGCAAGAGCAGGCGTCATTTTTGGAGACGATCTTGCTTGTTCTTTTCCGTTAACAACTGTCATTTTTTGCGTTTTTGTAGGCATTAAAAAGAAGATCTTGTTTTTTGACATAAGTTGCAATGATTCACGGTTAATAACCGTCTTACGAGCTATTTTCCTCCATGAAACTCCTGGATTGCGTTTAATACGTGTTTTGATAGTTTTTAGGTTGTTAGAAGTATTTACGGCTCCTTTTCTACCTGGTCTTTTATCTCCATGGTCAAGCTCCTTAAGCCGTTAAATTGCATGAGCAATCAGCATGTTATAACGATGTTATGAAATCATCTCAAACTTAAACTTGAATGGCAGAGAGAACTTGAATAATCAAAATAATTCAAAATTAACACTCAAATTACGAATTACTTATTTGTACATTAAAGTATTGCATTTTTTTTCACAAGAAGTATGAAAAACAGTAATTTATTTGTAATTAAAAAAACCTACCTCAAAAAATTAGCCAATTTAATAAAATTTGTTCATGGTATGGCTGCTTCAAGAGGCCGAAGAGATTCTTTTATTTTGGCTCCCACGATTGTTTAATATTAATGAAAAATGTTGGTAGTGGTAAACAAAATTATGGATCTGATGAAAAAGCATCGAGAAAAAAAACTCCGTAATGAGATCATACAAGTTGACTTTTGTGAAGAAAAAATGTACTCAAATCTGATTTGAAGAGCTTGCAGTGATGGATAAGAAAGTTCACAAAAATAATGCACAATGATTTTTTTTTTTTCTATAAAATATATATGTTTGAGATTTCAAAAAAAAAAAACCTTAAAAACGTTATTTATTAATTAAAGGTAAAAAGAAAGCAATTAGTTTTTTTGGGCGTCCCCCAAATTTCTTTGCAATATAAATATTGAATTCATTATTTATTTTATTATTATTTCCACAGAAGTTTTATTTTTATTTTTAATACTTCGGTAGGAGAATTCCTTTTTTTTAATCTTCCGATACATTCTTTTAAAAATCGCTACTTTTTCAACGAGAAGGCTCTTGTAAACATCTGCTTCTACACTCCCTGTTTGACTCAAAACCATCAACAGTAGCTGTAAATATACAGATACATACTTGATGTCAGTGACACAGTCGCGTCAGCTCTTTATTCCCTCGACAGGTATTAAAAATAAACATCAGCAAATTATAGGTTCTCGGTGCAAAAGTCCCAGCGTGCTGCGACAACTAAAGATATTAATACAATGGCAACAAATGCAGTTTTCAGGGAAAAATTTTAACAACAACAACAACAAAGAGAGTAAATAAGAATGAGGACTACAAGGACTGCACAAGTTTATAAGTAATTTGAGCTCAAAGTTAAATGTTGCAGTTTTAAACTGTTGAAGTGGTTCGAAGTATCAATATTAAAGTTTATTGAAAGAGCCAAGTTTTGCAATCTTAAAAAAAAGAAAATTAAGATAAACTCTTTTATTTATATTAATTAAAAAGGAATAGGTTTTTGTTTTAACTTCTCGTCAGGTTGACAAGCTTTTACAATTGCTAAACTTTTAAAAGTATTTAACTTAAGATTTCACTATTTTCTTAGCACAAGTTTTGCTATCCATCTCCTTTTAATGTATGTGTATTAATTAACAACTTTCAATTAATTTCATTTAATTGCTGAAATCATTTTCATTACATTTTCCCAGGCAATAGAAAGAAATTGCTTACAATTAATTGCTGTTTCATATCTTTTAATTACCAGAGTGTAGCAGAAAGCACATCAAGCTTTTTCAAACAATCAACGTAGACGTAACAAAACTTTAAGACGGTTCGAAATAACAGTACAAAGCATTAAAGGGAAAAGGAAAATGGTGTGGGTAAAAGCAAAAAAAAAAGGAAAAACTTTAACAGACAGCATGATTTAGGGAAAGCGCAAAAGACAAATCATTTAGAAAACTCAACTTTTTAGAGTTTTCAGCAAAGTTTGTATTGAAATTCTTATAAATGATGCATATTATTGTTGTAGCAGCAACTGTTTCAAGCAAGATTAAATTAAGATTAATGAAAATTATTTAATAATTTATAATTTAGTTTGTAGTTTTTGTAGAGAATTTGTTTTTATAAGAATTTCATTATGTGTGGGAAATAAGACGAAACAGATACAGATAAGCAGTTGGTAAGAATAAAAAAATGAAACTTGTTGAGTAGGAACTAATTATGTAATTATTTAATTATTTAAACTAATTATTTAAACTTATTATTTAATTATTTAAACTAATTATTTAAACATTAAGTGAATAGTTTCTAAATTCTTATTTTTCAAAGTAAAGCATTTAACCCTTAAATGCACAAGGCCACCGTATTTGACCAAAAAAATATATATTTTTAAATTTAAAGCAATGTTAAAGTAAATTTAAGCAAAAATAAAATCTGCGTTTTTAGTTTTAAAAAAAATTTTTTTTTCTTAAAGTTATTCTAAAAAAAGTTGTATCTTTAAAGATAACAGGTCTTTCAATAAGTCCGTAGAATAAGTAAGAAAGAAACCAAATTTTGATAAAACTCGATTATATTATTCAACATAGTTGCCTTCGAGAGCAATTGTAATTAAAACAAAAGACATTCATATAAAATTGTAAATTTATTCCTATGCTCCAAACAAGTGAACTTGCTCTTGCAAAGAACAAAATATATGTTATATGAAAATGTACTAAGGCGTAGCACAAAAAGTTATTTTTAACGGAAATCAAAAGCATTGTACACTGTATCTTTAAATATAAAACCAACTAAAGTGACCCATTGAGGTGCCGAATGATAGAAATTTTTTGTCGAACCACTTAAAATTTCTAAAGGACATGTTTTGAAAGCAGTCAGCATTATTTCCTTATCAAAATTACTTATCTGTTCCTAGAAGATACACTGTTAAAAAGTAATGCTTTTTAAATTTAAAAAAAAAAAAAAAAAATTTTGACTTTGTATATAATTTTTTTAAGAAGTATGACAAATAGAAGTAAACGATATTTTTTTTTTGGAAGACCTATAATATTCTAAATAATATAGAACCAATTTGAGAAAAATTAAACCAAAACTATAGCCATTGGAATTTTTTGAATGGTTGTGTTTTTAATTACTTCACACTTAAATTCAAATCAAATTCCCTGTGTATTGGGGGATTTCAACTTGGGGAATATTGAGTGGAGGTATTGTTCGGATGAAAAAAAAGTTAATTCCTTTTAACTTGAAAAGTTCGATTGAACATAAGCTTTGCGATACTTTGTATTCTTTCGGTCTTTTTCAAATCAACAAATTTGAGAACGATTTAAGCAGAATTTTAGAATTTGTTTTTATAAGCAATGAAATTAAGCATGATATTTTTGTGCATGCAACACTCCACTCACAAGTGAATCCGTGCATCACAAGGCTCTGTCCTTAAATTTTTCATTTTATTCATATCAAAGTAGAATTTTCGAAAAAAATAACACTTTTTATAACTTTTCCAATGCAAATTACCCAGCCCTGAATAATTTCTATAATAGTATTGACTGGAAGATAGTCTTGTAAGAGAAAAGCAGTTGCCCAATGTACTACATTTTCGAGAAAGTCTTAAGCGAAAGTTTTCCTCTTTATGTACCTGTAAAACGTAAAACTGCCGTGGTACAATAGAAATCTTTTACGCTTAAAAAATCAGCGAAACAAGGCAAATAACAGATATAAGAAAACAAATTCGCCCAAAAATTGGTCGATTTTTACTCTACGAAGAAAACAATACGACTATCTATCAAACTTTCTATATAAAAAATATTTGAATTCCGTCGAAACTAACATTTAACATAATCCAAAACCATTTTGAACTTTTTACAACTCAAAGCGAAAAAGCTCAGGTATTCCCAAAGTGATGGGGTTCCAAGGAAATTTAGCCAAAAATTCGCAAGTAATTTGTGAACTTTTCAAGAATTTCTTTAGTTCAGTATTTAATAATCACGACCCTGATGTAAATTCACTCGACTGCTCCAAATTACAGCAATTCTGTGATCTCGGCTCTTTAAAGTTTTCTGAAGATGAGATATATAATGCCCTAATAAGTCCGGACCCGAACAAGGGTGCAGGTTTCGACTTGGTTGCTCCGAGACTACTAAAATGCTGTGCATCATCTTTATCTATACCATTAACCACTATTTTCAATATGTCTCTTTTTACCGGAATATTCCTAGACGATTGGAAGACTGCATTTATCACACCTATTTTTAAAGCCGGTCAAAAGGGAATGATTGAAAAGTGCAGACCAATAATAAAACTATCAGCTATCCCTAAGGTGCTCGACGCCATTGTAAGCAAACGAATTTTTCTTGAAGTAAAAAATTACATCTCAAACCACCAACATGGATTTTTATGCGGGCGATCCACAAGTACAAATTTGTCAATATTTTCAAATTTCACCATTAATACGGTAGAACGTGACCTGCAAGTCGATGTTCTCTATACACAGTTTTCGTTAAAGCCTTCCACACAAAACTCTTTTACTGAAGTTGGAGAAATTGAGTATTCATTCTAGTTTATTGACATGGATATCTTCGTATCTAGCAGATAGAAAACTTATGGTTAAGGTTGGTGATTGCTTCTCGCGCATTATTCACGCTAAGTCAGAGGTACCGCAAGGGAGCCATCTAGGACCCCTACTGTTTACATTATTTATCAATGACGTAGTGGACATATTTAAATACTGCTCTGTGTTGCTATACGCCGATGATTTGAAAATGTATGCAGGAATACGCTCGTTGCCCGACTGCACGGACTTTCAAAAAGATATTAATGCTTTCCTATCTTGGTGTGCTATTAATGGCATGAAACTAAACCTCTCGAAATGCAAGCTCTTAAAGTTCTCACGAAATCTCGCACTTATTTTATTTAACTATAAGCATCATACTCTCGAAATTGCCAGGGTGTCCCTAGTCAAAGATCTCGGAGTCTACTTTGATTCAAAGCTTACATTTAGCTCCCATAGGGACTATGCAATCTCTAGAGCAAATTTATTACTCGGTTTTATCAAACGAAATGCAAAGGAATTCAAGAATGCTTTCACACTAAAAACTTTATTCATCTCTCTGGTTAGATGAGTTCTTGAATATGGGGTAGTAATTTGGCACCCGATATATCAAAACGATATCGATCGGATTGAGAGAGTACAAAGAAATTTCACAAGATTTGCAATTCGTAGGAATTTTTCACATTTCAATTTCATGCCATCGTATGAAGTGAGATGTCAATCACTTCTCTTACAAAAGCTTTAAATTAGATTCAACATATCGAGTATTTTGTTTATTAAAGATATACTAAGTGGGAAAACTGATTCACCTGAACTACTATTTCTTATCCCTTTTCATGCTCCTGCTAGACCACTTAGAGAGCATTGTGCATTTTTTGTCAAGGTTCATAGGACTAAACACGGTCGGAGCGATCTTGTCTCCCGATGCCTTACTGTGTGTAATTTTCTAAATTTGGATCTAGACCTTGAAAGACTAGCTTTAATAAGAGTGTTGAATGAATTTTTGAAGAAATTTTAGCCTTCACTGTGCTTTTGTTTCAATCTTATTTTATAATTATTTTTGTCATCCCTAGCATTAAGAAACAACTGTAATCTGTAAGGGTTCGATTCGGTAGATTTGAATAAATATTTAAAAAAAAAGATACACGGGGCATTTAAGGGTTAAGTTATGAAATTTTTAAGAAAAGTGAGCTTTTAAATACAAAGATACTTCAATATCGAGCTTTGTTTAAATTTCAACATTAGCTGTACCGAAAAAAAAACTTAAGGCAAATTAACAATAAAATTATGTTCATTTATTCAATGGCTTGGGCAATTTGGAGCCTTTCAAATTCATGTTTAAGACAACCAAGTGTTATTTGTTGATCTATCGAATTTTATTTGAATGAAAAATTTTCAAAATAAAATTACTATAGATTGTCAAAAAATTTCAAAATTTTTGTAACTAACATAAATTATGCATAGGCTGGTTTTTCTTTTCTGTGTACTTTAAACATTTTTAAAAAGCAGAACGTTTCTAAAAAAATGCAATTAAAATAAATAACAAGAAGCCGGTTTGTTAACAGCTTGTAGATAACAAACAACAATTTGGGGTGAATTCCAGTTAGCATGTTGACAAGTATGACAAGGTTTGCAGTTTAAACAATGCCCCTTAATGTATGCAATAGAATGTTAAATTCTCATTGACACAAAAATAAAACCATAAAACTCAAGCAAATTTTGTCAACAGTTGACAATTATCACTCATTACTGACATTCTAGCATTTTCTCACAATTGTACTTTCGACAATGTAGTAGAGCCGCAAAATATGCAATAAAAACTTACAGCTAAGTGATTTTGTACAAATTTGCAGTTTATTTAATGTGAGCAGGTGCAGTGGTTGAAGAGGTAGCATTACAAATATATATAAATAATATATATATATAAATTGCCATAAGATAAAAGAACGTCAGAAGCAACGAAATAAATAAGAACAAAAAAAAAACAACTGAAGAATTCTACAAGCATTTGAGAATAACGTAAATCTTCCGCAAGTGTTTTTAGTGTTTGCGCTAGTGTAGCAATTTATAGAAAGAACTTGAGTAGCAGCAACGCCAGCCAAGGACTTGAGTGAATTCAATTTATTTAAAAGCTTGTCAACAGGAAGGTGAATGTTTTCATTTCCGCACTCATAGCCATAGAAACGACGACAACGAATGAGGAAATGAAGCAATAAAAAAGATTTATTTGTTAAGGTGAGATTTTTAAAATAAGTGCGTAATTGATGGTAACAAGAGGAAAACGGATGTGAGCATAAAAAAGCAAGCTAAAAATGTGGTTAGTATAACTATGATTCTGTTTGAAATAAAAGGGGCTATAAAAAAAGTAATGTTTGCGCTGAAAGCTTTAAGCGTTAAAAGATATTCATGATTAGGTAATGAACAGAAAGTACAATTTTAGAGAAGGAGAGCGTAAAACTTAAATAATTTTAAGCATATGAGTACAATTTGTGAAAAAAAATCATTGTTATAGGAAATTTCTTCGATTTTGTATATGAGCAATACAAAGAAGCTTTACGTAGCTTTAAGTACTCTTAAAATTACCTTGTTATATATATTTTCAATTATCAGCTTTTACAAATACACCTACAATACCTGTTTCTTGCGTGATTTAGCAAGCAGTTTAACAAAGTTAACAGCGGATGTTCGAATGTATGTTCAGAATAAACTTCCGCTTCCTATTTGCTGCTTGCACCCTCGCGCAATTTAAACAAATGAGTAGCATGTAAAGCACAAAAATCAATAAATTCTTCATTGCATTGTTCATGCGATTGTGTGTGTGTGTGTGTCAGCTTGTTATTGACTTCAATTGCAATAACAAAGCCAAAGAAGAACTTCGTTTATCTACTCATTCGAGAAGCAGTTAATAAAATTTGCTGTCTTTTGTTTTCGGCAACAGTTCTTTCAACAACAACAACAACAACAACTATAGGATATAATAATTATGTAAGAGCTTCTGATGTTATCTTCAAGTGCCACTTCATTTAAAGTTTAGCTTGAGGACTTTGAAGAATTTTGTATCCTTTTTGTTTTGCTTCGAAATGCATGCAATAATTTACTCTAAGCTGCATGCTGTTTGCTACATGCAATACGGTGGGCAAATATTGACGAATCTCTTGAATTGCTGTGCTTTTATTTATTTTATTTTTGCCAAACTCACTTGAAATTTTATTTGAATTTTTTCACGTGAATTTTTTTGTTTACAAAATACAGAAAACATTTTTGATGATGGGATCTTTAAATAAAAAAATTATTCAGTTTGTTGTTAGTTTTTCGGGTTGGTAGATAGGGACCAAACTATGTGGTAGAAAGGGACTAAAATTAATGCATTTTCAAAAAATTTCTCTAATGACACTTTTTAAAATTTATAAAACTATGAAAATTTTCCAAAAGGAATAAAAACACCCTCTATAAATTAATGAAGTCGTTTAAGACATTATTTAAGATATTATTATTACCCCAACGCGTACTGCGTTCGGGATATATTAACTTTGTTATTAAGTCAATAACGCCAATAATAAGGCGTATCAGGTATAGAAAAATATATATAAATATATTTAATCAGCATCATTACCTGGGTCAATTTTTGTGTGCCCGTCCGTTCGCCTGTCTGTCTGTCTACAGCCGTAATTTTAAAGCTATCGCAATGAAATTCAAAACATAAGTTTCTGTTTAAAAAATAAAGATCAAGTTCGAAAAATCTGATGAAACCAAATCTGATGAAAACCACTCCTACCTTCCATACAGAGTGACCGTAAAATCTTTAAAAAATCCACAAAAATTATAGAAATGCTTTGAAATTTTGCACGTAAGCTTTGACCTTCAATATAAATCCGGACTATGAAATTTGGAAAAATCGGATGAAAACCACGCCTACCTTCCATACAAAGTGGCTTTATATTAACCGTTAAATCTCTTAAAAATCTGCTCATAATATAAACCATCACTATGATATTTGACAAAATCGGATGAAAGCCACGCCTACCTCCCATACAAAGTCGCCTTATTTTAAACGTAAAATCTCTCCACAAAAATTAAAAAAATATCTTGAAATTTTGCTCATAAGCTTTGATATATAATGTGAACCATATCTATAATCTTTGACAAAATCGGATGAAAGCCACGCCTACCTCTCATATAAACTGCTGTCATAAAAATAGGAAAACTTTCGTAAATATATATAAAACTGAATGACATCATGTCTGTATATACCCAAATACCACCCACATCGCTTATCCAACCCATACATATATTCTTCGGTACAATGTGGAGTCTTTGTAGACAATAACAATAGAGTTCAGCTACTACAGCTATATCGCACTTCCTCAGCATTAACCCTTCTAAAGCCACTACCCAGTAATCATTGAAAATATCAATGTTATGGATAACCGTGACCACAAATAAGTTAATGTGGGAAAAATTTACCCACCAATAAATGGGTTGGGCTCAGGGACAACACAAGACGTAACAACTAACCATGCGTATATATAGATCTAATTAAACAACTAATTTTAATCTACTTTTGAGTTGACCTTTTGACAAATTAACATCAAAAACGCTACAATTGTTAACAAAGGAACTCATGCGACTTAAAGGAGCAGTAGCCATATAATTTGTTCTACTAAATGGCAAATAAATTAAGTTGTTAGCGTTTCTACTGCTTCTACGGTTAGTGTTAAAATTTATGTGAGAAAGAAGTTCTGGAGAATCGAATACACCTGTTATGAGCTGGTGTAAATATACGATATCTGCCGATTTCCTTCGATCACCTAAAGACTGCATTTTTAATAGTTTTAAACGATCCTCATAAGGAGGAAGGTCTAATATGTCAGTTCCACTTAAGCCCCTTAGAGCAAACTGAACAAAACGTTTTTGGATTCTTTCTATTCGATCAACATGCACATTGTAACTTGGGGACCAAACTTGACTTGCATACTCTAAGTGAGGACGCACGATTGCATAATACAACGTTGTAGTTGTAATCATGCTATTAAATTCTTTGGCCCAGCGTTTTACAAAACCAAGCATTGAAGATGCTTTTTTACAAATATTATCAGTATGAATGTTAAACGACAGCTTAGAATCCATGCATATACCTAGGTCTTTGACGGTGTCTACACGACTCCAGGCAGTATCTTTAATCTTATAATCAAATATAAAATTATTCCTTTTTCGCGAAAAGGTCATAGTTTGGCATTTATCTGAATTTAAAAACATATTATTTTTAGAACACCAAACTTCAAAGGATTTTAGATCAGACTGGAGTAGATCTGAATTATCTCTAGAATTAATCGTTCTGTATATTTTCATATCATCGGCATAAATAAGCAGATGAGAGTGTTCAATGACGTGAGTTACATCATTGATAGCTAAAATAAACACAAGAGGACCAAGGTGACTACCCTGAGGAACACCTGATCCAGCAATAAATTCAGAAGACAATGCGCCTCGGAAACGTATTTGATAAGATCGCTCTACCAAATACGATTTAATCCAGTTCACAAAAATTAGAATAGAAAAGTGGGTGTGTTACTTTTAATCGAATTTCTGTTACACCCTGTGTCTGACTTCAACCAATTTTTTACACTTAATCCTTGGTAATTTGAAGAGTCTTAAATTTATAAAATTGCGCGGTACAAGACAGGGGGCGTGGCACTTTATGTTTAAACTAGCTTCATCTACACTGTTTGTCCGATTTCAACCAAATTAGTATAATAGTATTATAGTATAATGATAAGTTTTAAGCTTACAAAAAAGAGTGGAACTGGACAAGGGGCGTGCCCCTTAGTTCTATTGGAACTCTCTCAACACCATTTGTCCAATTTTAAGCAAATTTTGCAAATATATTCTTTACCATAAGGAACAGTCTGTAGGTCAGTCAGGAGGTCTGAAACTTTAATTGTAAAGAAACTCCTTCTACACCGTTTTTCTGACTTCAACCAAATTTTGCAAATATATTCATTGGAATAATGAGCCACTGCTTTATGATTTTTATGATTACTCTAAAAAATTGGGCGAAATTAGACAGGGGCGTGCCACTTTCTCCTCTTTCTATAGCCTTTGTGCGACTTCTTAAAAATTTTCCATACATATTCTTTGGAATAATGAGCAGTCAGTAGTCTAGAAAACTGTGCAGAATTTAATTGAGGGCGTGCCACTTTATTTTCATCATAATTATTTACACCGTTGCACAGTGTAGGATTTTCTCAACCTAGAAGGACAAAAATAAAAAAAAAAGCTTGCAAAAAATAAATTTATTTTTCTTGGAAATAAATGTAGTACAGAAAGCCATGTCAAAAGTTGTTAACTTTCAAACTTTTTTTGTAAGGAAAAATTTCTGTAAAGGTATGTAGACTTAATTGCAATCAAATTAGTTGCTGAATAAATCTAGAAATTAGCGATAAAAAGTGTAGCATAAATAAGAAAAGATAAATTGAGCTAACAATTTGATGGACTATCAAAAAAATTTGTATGCATATGTACGCAGACAAACTGATTTTTTGTTAAGTTTCACTCTTATAGATAGTCCATAAAAAAAAATGTAGCTGTTTTTGCCGATTTTCAAAATATTTTCATTTTAGGAAGAAGCCTTAATATCTCCAGAATGTAACTCTCCGATGTACTAAAAAACGACAATAGCCCAAGATTATCAGCTTATAAGCCTGAATGCATGCTTAAAGATTTTCTAAGGGCAAAATTTAGTATTGGCTATGAATCAACGTTACATAAGCTAAGCTAATCTATAGAAATTTTTGACAAAAATGGGAATGCTTTTATATTCTTTTATATGAGAGTTAAAAAACTTTTATTGCAAAAGCTCCTTAAACACCTCAAATTTTTTTACTGACAGGCTCCACATCTTACTGATTATATTTACAAATCAGTATACAAATTATATATACAAATGACTAGCATACATCGATTCTAAATATCTCCAAAAAATATCTTAACTCCAATAAGCCCAAACAGTTTTTTTTATTAGAAAGTATTTTTAGTGAAGAACCATCCTGTGAAGATATTAGAATAGTTCTGGCTTATGCTCTCAAATACGCATAATAACCCAGCTAATATGTAATTTACAACTTGCATCAGCTTCATTCGTATTAAAAGTTTAGAAAAACTGGCTCTGACACATCTGACACATCTCTGACACAGCAAATATCCTCCATGAAAGTCGACTTTACTCTTCTGTAATGAGTAATTGCAACTCTCGCAAATTTAGACTGGGCCATTCTAAAAAGCAATCAAGAACCAAGACTAACACTGATATATTGTAAAAACTTTTGATAACTTCAGACCCTGTGATAACCTCATATAGGACAAAAGCAAACCATAGTGTAATACCTCTTGACCCTGCCGTTATGAAACTAATTACAATACCAAGTACTGAATTAGAGTCAGAGTTAAATAAGAGAATTGAAGGAAGTGAGAGCGATTCTATAGGCGAGTTATCAAATTCTGAATGAATATTACCTTGTTTAGTTTTGTATATTTACATCATTATTGATAAAAAATAAATAATTTTTTCTTTGAAAATCAAAAAGTCTGTAAGTTATTCTAAGTAGGTATTAATTTTAATAACAGAGAAGAAGGTTACAAAATGTTCTGTTGTTCTAATATAATTAAGTGTTTTAAAGGCAAAACTTAAAGCGTATATTTATTTTTCTCTATAGGCAATTCAATAAATACCCTGTAATCAACAGGATATTTGAGATAGACCCCCACTCCGGAACAATTTTTTTTTTTTAAGAATGAACCAAGCAATCATATAACAAAAATTTAGAATTTTATTCTCCTAGTTTGGTCAAATCACACACTGTGCGTTGGTATGAATTTGCACATAACAACAGAATTTTGCACATATCGCACACTTAATACAAAACATTCACAACTCAAAATTTACAAATTTTTACTTCTTAATGTAAAACTAATCGTAGTGATCTTTGATGTAATACATCAAATACATTTTGTACACATCTTCTTTCTCTCTAGTTAAGAAAAAAGTTTTGTCTGATTGCTTTGTATGGAGTTCCTTCAAAAAACAAATTGTTTTTTGCTTCACCTAGAAATTTCAAAATTTTGAGTTGTGATTGTTTTGTATTTAGTATGCAATATATTCTTTAGCATAATGAGCAGTCTACAAATTGCTCTATGTGCCAGCTAAGGGTAAAAATTAAATTAAGCGTATGACCGAAGCTGCATTTCTTACTAGTTATGAATTCTTATTAGAAAAATGTAATTTCTTATTGTAAAAAATGTTTTTGTCTTAAGTTTTTTGAAATAATTTTATAAATTTTTTTTAAATATTGAAATTTCCTTACACAATTTCTAAATACATTTATATTAAGACGGATCAATTTGTTCGGAAGAAAAAAATGAACAAAAAGTATAGCAAAAAATAAATCTTCGGGCAATTCTAAGAAACTTTGCCCAAGTCAATATCGAGCTTCCGCAAAATTCTTTTAAGTTCTCAAGTCGGAAAAAGATATTCTCATACAAATGAAATTAAAACTTTTTTTAAATTTTTATAAAAACTGGACAGGGAGGTTTTTGTGCGTGGAATCTATTTTATTTATTTAATTTTTTCTAAGGCAACCGCCAAAGAGCGCTACAATAGAATTTATTTTTATTTTCTTTTTGCTTATAATTAATGAAACAGCTATAAAAAATAGTTCATATTAGTGAGAATTTGTGGAATCCAAACGAATTTAGACCGTACAAAAAACCAATTATCAATTTTAATTGGAAAGATTATTTCGATATGATTAATTTGAATGATGACAACATTTAATTTGGTCCTTCATTTAAAGCAAATATTTCATACGAGCATTTAATACAGTACATTGGCTTTCCAGATCCCCCGTTTCTTGACCCCGATATTGCTTGCCGTATACAAGCGATACAATGCTATGTACAGCTTTTAATTTTCATTTTTTTAAAATTTTAAAAAAATTCATATATCATAAAATAGAAAGAAAACCAAAAATGCTATTGCAGCGCCCTCTGGCGGTTGCCCTAGAAAAAAATAAATAAATAAAATAGATTCCTCCTCTAAAAACCCCCATGCCAAGTTTTTATAAAAAAAAAATTTAATAAAATTTTTTATCTCATTTATATGAGAATGTATTTTTTTCGACTCGCAAACTTAAACGAATTTTCGTGGAGCGCGGACTGCAGACCAATGGTTTTCTGGAAAAAGTTTCTTAGAATTAACCGTAGATTTCTTTTTTGCTATACTCTTTGTTGCCAAAAAAATTTGGCCCAGCTTAATATAGATATATACAAAATGTTGACTGATTTATTAAGAAAGTTGACATTTTAGATAATGTGTAAAACTGTTTTGATTCTTACTATAAATATGAAAATTTTTTTTTTCGACTTGCGAATTTTCTTAAAAATTTCTTAAAATCTTTCCACTGTAACATATAGCCGTTGGAGCCAATTAAATGGTTGTTTATTTTAAGAACATCTTTGAATTGTATCTTGGATTTATTTGTTCCATGCTTGTCAGTTTTATTTGTTTATAATCTATTTATTGTCATTTGTAGTCAGACAGGCGGACAGACAAATCTCTTGGAAATTTAATATAAATACATTTTTAAGCGCTACATACAAAATGTGCGCAATATCTTTATAATTCAGAGTTGACAAACATGTTTTTGACACATAAATACACTACAAGTACAAGTTCTGTATGTGTTTTGTATAGAATAAACATAATTAAAGCCACAACAATTGATAATATTTGATTGTAATATTTGCTGATTTCAAAGAACGCTGAACATTTATACAATGTTTGAGTAATATGACTGACAGAAGAACATTAATATACAAGTTTTGAGAACAAATGTACATACTTAAACCGTAAAGTTTGTATGACTTTAGAAATTTAGAATTTTTGAAAGTCATTTAAGTTTTATGCAAGTACTAAGCAGCTGTTTTTTTTTTTATTTTAGAGGAAAATATCAATATTTAAAGGGCACTAAAGGTGAATATTAAGCAAACTTATGTATGTGTTCCTTGTTTCATCCCTGTAGGAAAATCAACTAGTTTAAAAGTAGTTGTGAAAGTAGTTTTTTGTCAACCACAACTAGTTGAAATTCTGACTTTTTTTTTATAGAACGAACTAACATATTTTGTATGGTGATGTCCGCTAAATATGTCAATTGACTTTCCTCTGCATATATTTTCAAGTACTTGTTAAATTAGTTAAATTTTAATTATTTTTTAACTACTTTAAAATAAATCAATTGAAAACTAGTTAATATTTCGCTTACTGAAGATGCACAAGAGCACAAAAATTTTAAATTTCTATACATCAAAGAGATCATTTATTTGGCTGTTCATTTATTTTGGTCATTTATTTTTGATCATTTATTTTGGCTAAAAAAAAATTTTTGTTTTTTCAGAACTGTTACAATACTATTTTTTTAACGCCATTTTTTAAAAATATCTTTTGAAAATCTGGTTCTGGCATATTCAATACAATGTAACGTAAATATAAAAAAAAATGTTAACTTTGTTTCATATGAATAACGTCGACGCTAGAATGCACGCCATCTCTGAGATCTGTCTTTACATTTAGTCCTTGATTTCATGTATTGCTGGCCTTTAGTTATATCATAAAAATCCTAAAATAATTGTGCTTTTTAAGTTTTATGTATTTGTTTAAAAAATTAAGGTATTTTTTTTTTAAGTTTTCATTATTTACTACAAAAGTAAACTTATATATTAATTTTTATTTTTTTAACTCACAAAATAATATATCTGTGGTATTCAAAATTGCAATTTCCAAATTAAAGGTCTTCTCACAAAGAGCAGGTTTATTAATATCAGATTTTGTAGAAACTGCTGGTTGCTAGAATATTTTTCGAGCATAGACATGTGCATTTTGTGGTGATATTTAAATTTAGTGGTATTAAAATCAAGAAATTGTTGACATGTACCCTTTTAATCAAACAAGATCTGACTTGTACCCATTGTTGTGATGTACTTGTTATAGTTCCGTTTTGGCTACATCGCCAAGGACAGCAACTACAATACGTGTCAGAGCCGATGTTTTCAAACTCTTAATGCGGATGAAAGGCCGATGCAAGTTGTAGATGATACCCAGTGAACCAAAACAACCGTTTTTGAATTCATTTATGACCCTTTTCGGGTAGGAACGTTCATTTTCGGCACTCATAAATGAACCCTTTTTATATCATTCGTCGGACTAAAATGCCTCTCAAAAACGAACCTTATTTTGTTCGCAAATGAGTTAAAAAAAGAACCATAAATTATCCTCTTTTTTTTAGGATTAATATACCTGGGCTGTAATTCCCGCATTGTGTTGTTCATGATATTGATGTTTCAAAGGGGAAAAGGCGTGATTGTTTTCCAATTTGACAAACTTCCAAATTATATATGAAATATCAAAATAGTTAAGTTATTAATTGGGGAATTTATTTGATTACATGTTTGCATGTAATGTTTTCGTTGTTTTGATTCAATTTGGGCTTGATTTTAATTTTTGATAGAAATGTTGAAAATTAATTAAATGTTGAAATGCATACGTGTAGCAGTACATCCATCTCGCACTGATAAAAAAGTTCATATGACGTTTGTACGAAGGTTAACATTTTCATTTTAAGTTCCTTTATTTACCTGATTTTAGAATATAAAAAGTAACATTTATGATTCATTTGTGAACTCATTTATGAACAAAAAATGGTTCGTTTATGATTGTATCCTACTGATATGTTAAAAAAGATTATTATTTTTTGAACTCATTTCAGAATGCAAAAAAGAAACATAAATGATTAATTTCCGAACTCATTTATGAACAAAAAATGGTTCATTTACAAGGAAGTCTTACCTACTGAAATGATACAAAAATGATTAATTTTCGACTCAAAATAAGTTTTTAATGAATTTCGCAAAATATGCACAATTTTTCTTTATGGGAAAAGCTTTCACGAATTTAATCTTTTATAAGAAGCCCTTTTAAGCGACAAAATAAAAAAGAAAAAATTAAAAAAAAAAAATTCTAACCAAAAACGTTCGCAAAACTCTCACATTACTCAAAACCTTCGCTTATGGTTCAGTGGGTATATTAGCGTGTTTTATTCTGGGTATTTGAGAGCATAAGCTAGTACTAGTCTAATGTCTTCAAAAGATAGTACTTCACCAAAAAATAATTTAAATAAACTGTTTGGTCTTATTGGAGCGGAGATAATTTTTTGAGGTAATTAGAATCGATTTATGTTAGTCATTGTTATCGCAATAATCTGTCAACAAGAAAAATTGGGCATCAGGGAGCTTTTGTATTGATATATCATTCAAGTTATAAAATGATATAAATATACAATAAAGGTTTTTACACTCTCATAAAAAAGAGTGGAAAATCATTCTCATATGTCAAAAATTTTATAAATTAGTTTAGGATTTCTTTTCAATATGAGTGGGAAAAAGCGCATCGACACCCCAGACTCATGAATTTTCAAACCACACTGAAAGCTCTAGCAGCGCACGTGTGCTTAAATACGTGCGGTGGCAGAGAAAGCTATTTATCTACGCTGCTGAAAGATGCCGAGCATTGACTTATACCGTTCTACCCAAACCGAACGCTCAAATTTCTCAGTTGTATCTCTTTTCACTTATTTTTTCTCACCAGCGTCATAAAAAATAAATTATTTCTCTTTACCAAAAAATGGAAATCAACCGGCCGAAGCCTGGTCCTGGTTGAAAATCACAAAAAATTGGCAATTACCTCTTTACCCAAACTCCACAGATATATTTATAAAATTAGTTGAAAAAAATTGTCTTCAAACTTATTTTATTATATTGTCAACAAAATTGATAAGGAAAGGCGAATGAAATTTTGACACAAAAAAAAAAAACAAAAAAAAAAAAAAATACAAATTGTAGAAAAAAAATTAGTGTTATTCTTAGTATTATTCAGTATTATTCTTTAGATGCAATGTATAAAAAAATTCAGAACCTCTGTAAATTGTGCATTAACAATAAGATCATAACAGGTTTTTCTACAAAGAAAACTACTATTATTCTTTATTATTTACTAGCTTATACCCGGCCTATATCCCCTAAAAGAGGGTGTAGCTTTAGTGAAGCCATACTTTTTTAGTAAGTTCGTACCGAGTTTTATTGATGTGTGACTTATTTTGAAAACTAAACCGAATATTTGGGGTGCTGAAAAAGTACCACGCCCCTCGTTCAACGCCCATTAAATGTTACCAGTGGAACGGCATGTCTAAATTGAGGTTGAATACTGAATTCCGAGGCTGTGCGACGTACAAAAAAAAACCCAAACTGTTCGATATCGAAAACTTTAGGTATATTTAAGGTGCCTTTTACGATCGGCACCAGACTTCATAGCAACCCTCTCAAGGCTTTGGTATAAAAATTGGCTTAGCGGTTTCGAAATAAGTAGGTAGGTAGTTTTCGAAATAAGTCACACATCAATAAAACCCGGAACGAACTTATTATAAAAGCATGGCTTCACTAAAGCTACGCTCTCTTTTAGGGGATAAGCGCTGAGCGCAGCTACGGTGTAAGCTAGTAAAATATATAATCAAAATATTTATTAGACCCTTAGTTAGATTGAGTGTCGGCCATGGAGCAGTGGGTATAGTGCGTGTCCCATACGCCAGAGAACCCTGGTTCAATTCCCACCTAACACAGAAAGTTTTTTCAATTGAATTAATTTTTCTGTTCGGCCGTCACGTCTCTGCAGACAATGGCAAGCCTCAGAGAGTAAAAATTGCATGAAAAGCTTCTCGAACTCATAAGCCGTTCGGAGTCGGCATAAAACTTTGTAGGTCCAGTTCTCGATCATTTGTGTTCAAACATTCCACAATACGCACAACACAATAGATCATAAGAAGCTCGGTCAAAGTCCTTTCAAGGGCTAAAATTGGTCATTTCGTTTTGTTTTTTTATTTTATTTGCGGGTGGTACAAGTGGGTGTGGCAAATTTTATACATATATATTGACTGCCACTAAAAGCACCTGCATATCAAGTGTTACTATCAAAACGTATACAACTCAGGAATAAGCATAATTTCGAAAAAGCGGGCGTAGATATGTTGCGACCACGCCTATTTTTTAACAGTTGCCTACAGTGACCATATGAACTAAATTATTAAATCTTAGGCTTCTATGGTAAAAGCCATCTGATATAAAGCCTTTTTACTGATTTGTGGGCGGTTAAAGTGGGCGTGACAACATTTATATTTACATAGTGACTGCCAATTTGACCTATAGAACCTGCATACCAAGATTCACTATCAAAACGTGTACAACTCAGGAATAAGCATGATTTCAAGAAAGTGGGCGTAGATATAGTGCGGCCATGCCCATTTTTTGTAGATTGGCCGACAGTAACCATACGAACTAAATTACCAAATCTTAGTCTTCTACGGCAAAAGCTGTCTAATATAAAGCATTTTTACTGATTTGTGGGCGGTAAAAGTGGGCGTGACAACGTTTATATTTACATAGTGACTGCCACTTTGACCTATAGAACCTACATACCAAGATCCACTATCAAAACGTGTACAACTCAGGAATAAGCATGATTTCAAGAAAGTGGGCGTAGATATAGTGAGGCTATGCCCATTTTTTGCACATTGGCCGAGAGTAATCATATAAACTAAACTATCATATCTTAGTCTTCTACGGCAAAAGCCGTCTGATATAAAGCATTTTTACTGATTTGTGGGCGGTAAAAGTGGGCGTGACAACGTTTATATTTACATAGTGACTGCCACGTGTTTGCATAGCACCTGCATATCAAGATTCACTACCAAAACTTGAACATCTCAGGAATTAAAACTATTTCTGAAAAGTGGGCGCATATATAGTGTGACCACGCCCATTTCTTGTACAGTCACCGAAAGTAACCATCTGAACAAAATTACCAAATTTAAGTTTTATATGATTAAAACCGTCTGATATATAGCAATTTTTTTTGTTTGTGGGCGACAGAGCCAATTTGGGTTGTATGGGAGGTACCACGCCCCCTTGCCCAATCAACACCAAGCTTTACAGGAACACTTCCCGAATGTTGCTTCAGTATCCCTAAAAATTTCATAAAGTTTGGTTCGGTGGTTTTGGAGTCTATACGTGATATACACACATATCCACATAGCCACATACAAACATTCATTTTTATATACATATATACGAGTAGATAAATCTTATTTTGTGAGTAAAAATACAGTTTTATGTCTGACCGAAAAAAATAAAACACAAAAATAAGAATTATTTTTGAGTAAAAAAATTAATCTATTAATCTATATTTCTGTGTGATAAAATTTAATCATAAAATAAATGTTATTTTTATAATCTATATCTATACTATTAATAAATCTGTAGCCACTTTTTATGTTCACTCATCACGTTTAAACGACAACTCAGATTTTTATAAAATTTTGTACAAATATTTATAGGTCAGCAGAGAGTGCAATGGGATACTTTATTTTAACCCATTAACAACCAATGTTACTATATGGAAACATATGCGTCTCGAATTTTCATTAAATACTGCATAATATTTCAAAAGTTTTAGTGCCAGTTTTTTAAAAGAAGTAAAATTAGCATGCAATAATAACTTATTTCTGCTCAATGGCATATACGTACATAGTTTTCACCAAAATGTTGCTTCACGTCTAAAAATGTCTGTTTTTTATGGTTTTCTTTCGGCCCTAATGGATTAAATTGCACTTCGGTTAAACGACAGCAAAATCAATAAACGCTTTTAAATTTCCTTCAATTTGATACCAAAATCATGTATGTAGTTTGAAAACTGTGAACAATTTTAGTACCAGATCTTTTTAGTATTAATTATAAGCTGAGAATGAGAGAAAAACGACTTGAAATTCACACTTTTAGCTTTGAAGGCAAATATTTCAGTCAGTTTGCAATGGATTTCAATAATTTTTTTTGAAAAATGTTGTTTGTTAAAATATCCTTCAAACATAAGTTGAAATTTTTACTAAACCAAAGTATTATTATTTTTAAAAATTTTTTTAAAAAATGTTCAAAAATTTTTAGTTTAAGCCAAAAAATTGGATAAAAGTTGTTTTTGTTGTAAAAAAAATTAAATCCAAAATTTAGGTTTTCGATTTCCTATCAGATGATATAACCATCTTAAGGTTAATAATTTGTAGTATTACTTAAACAACAAAAAATCGTTTTGGTAGCGAAAAATCAAGCCTACCCACTATCAATTTTTGAATGAAAACTTTTTGAAAACCCGGCGAAGCGGCGGGTTTACGCTAGTAAAAAATAAAAGTCAAGAAATAAGTTTTATTTCTGAGCGAAACACGAAAAATAACTATTGAAAGTAAATTTCTTTATAAAATAAAACAAAACTCGAAAAAACTGTTAAAAGTTGCATTTTTTTAATACAACTGGTTAAAAAAATTTCCTAGTTTTCTTTAAATCTCTCGCATATCATCAAAATTTTAGCTATTTTCTAATGAGTTTTTCTTTACGACTTGATTTGAGCTTTATTGCACCTCAAACAGCTGTTTGAATTTTAAAGAGCTATAAAAAGGCATAAATTTAAGAATGTGAAACTCCTTCGAAAATAAGTAGATAAAAATGTTTACGACTTTGTAGACTTGCAAGGTATTTCAAAGGCGACCATAAAGAGATCGACTTAGATTTGTTTAAATTTATAACATAGCGCACTTTTACTCAGGACTTCACAGTGTTCTTACTATTCAGCATATTGTTAGACAATAAATTAAGCTAAAATTTTTAAATTGCAAGCCATACCCAACATTTTGTGAATTTCATGAAAAACATTAAATTATTGTCATTAAAAACATTATAATTTAAGCTAGCAAAAGTTTTCCCAACTTTATTTAATTTAGTGTTTTTTTGAACTCTCCTCTTGCCTCTTATGTTAGGCGCCAGCAAGTATGCTGCGAAAAAAAGTCAACTTCGCACTGGGGATTAAATTTACGCTAACACTTCACTTAAAGGTGCAAAAAGCTGCTCTTTTTTTTTGCTGCTTGTGGCGAGCGTTGCTGTTAAATAATTCAAATTTAAAACTGTCAACCTTGTCGCGGTGGTCGTGATTTTGAGAACACCTTATTTTTTTCTGGTTGTTTTTTTGGCGCTCACACCGCATATATTATAAAATTTATGATTTTTGTGGCTGTCAACGTGGTTGTGATTTTATTCAAAGCTTTTTTTTTTCAAAGCCAGGTGCACGCGGCAAGGATCTTTCAAGCTATCTTGAGTGTTTTTTTTTTCTCTAACCTCAAGGTGTATAGCTTAAGAGCACAGTGGAGTCCCAAGAAAATGAAGGTAGTCTGAAAAATAAGGTCTCCACAGTCAGCTAGTTTATTTTGGCGTTTCCTCGTTTTATATACATACGTTTGTATGTAAAGACAAATAGATTTTATGCTGAAATTGTTGCTTGCAGTGTATTTTTTTAAAGCATGCTTTTGGTGTACTACTTCCTAGCCAGGTAGGTAGCATTCCTTTTTTGCTTTTGGCAGAATTGTTTTTTATTGTAACTGTGTAGACATAAAATCTAGTATTCCAAAGATATGTTGCTAGCAATATTGCAATGATTTATTGAATTAGCAAACCAGCAACCATGAATTCTTTTGCCAAGAGGCGAAATCAACGTGCTGAGTTTTTTCATGTGTCTGACTGCATTTCGGATTTTTGCAAAAAAAATTCTTTTTGAACATGCACTGAAGTATGCTTTTCTGCATGCAAAGCTATCTATGTTTATAATATGAGATTCACAGTAATAGGCTGCTTTTGAAAATTCGAATGTAATATTCAAGTATTGTCAGTTGCCAGTCTTGTAGTAGTTGCTGTCAATATCATTCATGTTTATTGAAAATCATGGGGAAACTTATCACTTTGTGTCTATGTTGTTTTTTTTTTTTTTTTGTTTTTGTAAATAAAGTGGATACGTACATATTCTATTATAATTTATAATAATCTGTTTTGTGAGTATGAACTCAGTTTATGGGAGAAGTTGAGAAATACGTTTGGAATCAAATAGTTTCCATTACGTGCGAATTGTTATGGGTTTAAAGCTGCATACATTTAAAAGGTAAAAAAAACAATATTTTTGCATCAACTGTTCGTTACGTATTTAGATGAAAAATAATAAATATTTTAAATACTTTTTGAACAATATTTTGTTGAAGAAATAAGTTTATTAATGACACAGTGTGACCTCAAAAACTTTTTTGGAATAATTCAAAAAGATCTATTGAGTTCACATGTAGGAGCACTTATTTACTTATTATAGCATTAGTTCGAAACGAGAAAAAAAAAAATACCAAAATACGCTTTCTTAATGTAAACTAGTCTCTGATTCCGGAGAACAACTACAATTTTAGTTTTTATTTGAAAAATATGTAATTTTTACACATTTTTTTCAATTTTTGAAAATCAGCAAATCTATTATCTACAATAGATGTAAATATTTTTTTATGTACAGAAAATGCCATAAGAAAGTTTCTTACCTGTTACATTGTATATACTAGTATTGTAGCTATAATAATACGAGTATTAAACAAGTACATGTTAAATGGGTTAGAAGAAGAACGAT
The DNA here is from genome assembly GCA_914767935.1 of Coremacera marginata. Lineage (NCBI taxonomy): Eukaryota > Metazoa > Arthropoda > Insecta > Diptera > Sciomyzidae > Coremacera > Coremacera marginata. The sequence continues at coordinate 176,171,427 of OU612045.1, read as the reverse complement.
CTTCTTAGCCTAAAAACTTGTATAATTTTAAAAAAAAACTGAACTACTTCCTATAAAAAAAAATAATTTTTTTATGCTGCCTGCAACTATGTGATATATTTTTATAATGATGCTATGATTAGTCAATGGTTGACATCTATGAAGTCAACACCGTAGCGCTGTGAAATTTCGTTTTAGTGATATCACTATCTTTTTTCTTTTTCTTTTGCGTGGGACAAATTTTTTGAGAGGGAATTTTACAATCGGGAATGTGGATTAAGCTATGAAATATCACAAGCAGCCAAATTTTAGGGTTATTTTTGAGCTGCTAAGTGAAGCAATATCAATCCAATTCCTTCTTCGAAAGTCGTTCTTTGTGACTTTTAAAAAAGTTACATATTTCCTTTGATTCAGGTACTATACTGCCGTCATAAGGAAGAGTGCGGCATCTAGCATGAAAATCAAAATTGATATTGTTGTATTTTCCTTATTTGTTATCCAACCTCTTTAGGATTTTAAAATAAGAGTCGTGAATTTTTGGCCTCAAGTCTAAATATTTTGACCCTAATTGTCGTATCTACACAAAAATTAAGGTATCATTCCAAGATAAAACGCAGTATCTACAGAAACAGAGTCAAAAATGCCGTATCTACAGGTAGATGCCGTACTTTGACTCTGTTTTTTTATTGTTTCTCATAAACAACATTTTTTTTTGAGTCATACAAAATAAAGTTTGCGTCAAGAAATTTTTTTAACTAATTGATTGTAAATAAATATTGTACATTCGGTTTTACCCTAATAATATGGATCCTTTATATGGGTAAGATGGTTTTGATGACATTTTAAATAAAAATAACCAAACTTTTTTCTTTAAAGATGCAAAAAGTAATGCAGATACGCCTTTTTAAAATTTTCTATTGCCTGAATTTGAAGAAGAAGCAAGCAAAAACCGTTAACTACAGTTTTTTTTGCCACAGTTTTTGCATTATTGGTAAGTTAATTAAAAAAACCTTTATAATTAATATTGTGCAGGGCTTAACTAGCCTGAGGAACTAAATTTTTATAATTATTTCATCCCTTGTTCATAAAATATTGACTTTTTATTTTTAGGCATTTTTCTGAGAAATTTGACGGCAGTATAGCAGATAGCACAGCTTTTCAAAATAATTTAATTTTTTTTTTTGTGAAATAGAAAATCACACTAGAACCACTAGAAAATCTCTAAAGAAAAATCAAACTAGACACGTCGTGTTTATTTGAAGCAATAAGACCAAAAAACAACACATTGGATTTCTCATTGAATTATTGTTCAAAATATGGCAGCATGACATTTTTTTAATTTTGACAGCTTGATGCGCTGTCGAATCGAATCGAGTTCATAGATGTCGCCTATTTTTTACATTTTCTTTGACACCCTCGCTGTGACGTAGGGTCCCTCGTCATTATTCAGTAGTTTTAACGTTTTTGTACTTGAAAGCAAATACAAACATTACACTACAATAGCATAAGAATGAGCACAAAAGTTATCATTCTGTAGCGTAAGCTATACTAAAATAACAGTATACGTGTAGCGGTTTTTGGGAGACAAAGAAAGCAGAAAGCTAAATCTTATATCGTTTAAATGATAGAAAACGTTAATTACTCGATAATTTGAACGTTTTTTCTGATGTTTTTGGGATTATGGCAATAAAAAATAGGGGCTTCCATATAAAAATAAAAGTTGACCTTGATTTTAGCTTGTTCTGGATTCCGAAGGACTAGTTGTGTAACTAGTCCTGTAGGCCTAGTCCTGTAACTATTCCTGGAACGGTTCGTCTGGTATTTCTTGCAGATTATTTTTCTGTGAGTTTTAGTTAGTGAAATTTGGGCTTATGTTTATAAGATTTAAGTCTCAATAATTTTATCACTTTGATTATTGAGAAATTATCGAGAGCGATATCGGAAACAATGATTTCTCGATAATAAAAATGCCTGTAAGCCATCTTGGACCTTCAGATTATACCAACGCTAATAAGTGCCATTCAATCACAAAACTAAAACTCACAAAATAAAACTCTTTAAATGAATAGACAAAAAAGCTTTGCATCTAGTCGAACATCAAATTTATTTCGTAAGTTCAGTTTGACATGTGGTTTTTAAAAATATGACTCTGAGGAATGGTAAAAAGATGAAGAATAACAGAGAGAACATTATTTTGAATATCTTATCGTTTGTAAATGATGATGATACTAAGGGAAAAATTTCGATAAATCAGGGGCGATAACCACGCCCACTATAAAAAACTTTAAAGATGTTATATTTCTTGTGTATGTGTTCTAAAACATGCATAATATTTATAAAAAATAGATAAACAATGTTTTCGTCATTTATGCAAATATTGGTTAATACTTTTTTTCGAAACTTTGAGACCCGATTGCCGTAGAAAAAAGTTTTTTTTCGGATACGTTCATAGAGCATAAAAATATAAAAAAACTTCCAGCCCCATGATCTATCCATAAATCTCAAAAAAGGGACTACTTAGTATAGATTCTCTAGACTAGACTAGACTAGCGCTACTATAGGTTCTATACGAGCCAAATTTATTGAATTTTTTATTGAATACATATCATTATGATTAAGAGACAATTAACCTTTTTCAGAGTACTCTCTACAACAAAATTCTAACGGATGCAAGCATTGGTGAGCGAATTATTATACATACCTAAAATTAAGCTCGGATTTTTTTCTCTTTTTAAATGCAACGATTTGAATTTCCGATTTCTTTAGCAATACCCTATAGGAACAAACTAACTTGTTTTTAAAAACAACTAATTAAAAAACTAATTTAAAATAAACCAGTATATGAACTACTTTGAATTATATTAAGGCGGCAACTACTCTGATTTTGACATGTTTTAATTGCAAATTTTTATTAGATTACAAGTTTATATATATTTAACCATGTTATTTCATCAAACATTATTAACTTTAGGCCATCACTAATAGTTTTCAATTGGTTATTTTAAAGTATTTAAAACTAATTTAAATTTAACTAATTTAACAAGTAGTTGAAAATATAGGCAGACGAAAGTCAATTGACTTATTTAGCGGACATCACCATACAAAATATGCTAGTTCGTTCTATGGAAAAAAGTCAGAATTTCAACTAGTTGTGGTTGACAAAAAACTACTTTATCAACTAGATTTAAATTAGTTGATTTTCCTACAGGGTATCTATGACTATATATATACCTGCCAACCCAAGTTTTCTCACACGGCCAGTTACATGTGCTCCTATTTGTACATGTGCTAAATTCAATAAATTTACGTAATCGGCATCGGTTTGATATCAACATCTTTTACAATTTTAAATTCGGCATTGCTTTTTCAGAATTATCTATAATTAAATTTATACTATAATTAAAATTACACTTTAGATTTCAATATATGTTTTCGTAGCTTATGAAATAGATATGGAAATGTTTCTTATTCTCGGTTGATACAAGCATTTCACTATAGGCATCTGCATAGTTATCGGCAATAGTAGCGTCGAAGTATTGATTGGGGCATGACAACGGTAGATTGTCAAATAGACAGTGCCACCGAAATACTTTTTTTTTTTGAGGGGTGCCGTGGGGTGCAAATAAACTAGCCCGTACTATTCGTAAGATTGAGCCAGAAACCATCTAAAAGGTCTTGGAAAGCGGGGTTGACAAGATACACTACGGTAAACCACATGAATGAAATGGTCTTCCATAAATAATGCGAATGATTGTTTTTTTTCTTATAAAGCCATAATATAGCAACAGATGTTGAGTTTTGCTCATTCTATTTTATTTTTGTGGTAACTTGCATTTCCATCACCCTTATAATATTATTTTAAATGTTATTTTTTAACAATACTTTATTTTGTTTTTATAGAACTTACTTTGCTTGAGCTCTTTACAACCAATTTTTATTATACATACCTAGATATGTCTTTTTTATAAATAAAATAAAGAATAATTGTTATAGTTCTAAAACTTAAAGAGAATCTTAACGTTTCTAAGGTCAAACAATGATGTTATCGTTACCATCCTTGAGAACTACAAGCAAAATCAAAGCAAATAAAAAGAAACAGAAAAATAACATGGTAAACAACAAGGCACTGGAGAAAAGCAAAATAAAGTTAAAACACGCAAAAGCAGAAAATGGCAATGTAAACAAAACCAACAACAATTAAAGGCAAGAATGACAGCAGACTTCTTGCTGCGACATAGTAGAACGGCTCATTCATGTTGCACTAGACCGTGAATATGACAGTAAAAAGGTCCTTCGAGCCACTTTAACGTTTGCCAGGCGACATACTACAAAGCAAACGTTAATAACAGCAAGAAAAAAAGAGAAAAATATAAAAAAAAAGCAAATAAAATGCTATTGGAATGCATAAATGGGCAAGTTGCTGAAGCTTGTCATACAATAAAAAAATAAAGAAAAAAACAATAAAAATAAATGCATTATTTTAATATATATAAAACAAAAAAACAAATCTGTCATGTAACTTAAATTTCTGTTAATTAATTAATTGCCTTAAATTTACTCTGCACAACTTTTTTAACACTGCCTTCAAATTTATGGCGTCTTATCTCTTCTCTATAATGCTGCTGTTGATATTTTAGCATAGAATGCGGTAGTTCAAGTATTAAAAAATAAACCAGCTCCACCAGACTCATGAGTGAACAGCCCAGAAATAGCCCCACGATGCCGCCAAAGGACACTGAAAATGAAAATCATAGCTTAAATGGTTTGAAGTTCGCAGATACAACACAAAATTGTCATCACTTTATGTTATTTTTAAAGAAATTTACCTACAAGATCTACCCACGTGTAGATAAGACTAGTTTTAAATACCAAAAAGAAATCAGCAATAAAAAATATATCCAGTTCAATTTCTGCAGAAGATACATTAACTTCTCTTAGCTTAACGGAACGCACATCAACGACATAGGTTAAAGAGTAGCAATTCAGAAAACATTTGCAAATCATGCCCGTTTGATTCGAGAAGACGTAATCTCTCTCATCTGGCTGCTCCATGAAGAGCATAAGATCTAAGAAGAGTTCAAAGAGATATGTTATTAAATTTAAAGTTTTTGTTTTTACATCAAGAATTTACGATTATATTGCGCCAAGCATGGCAAATCCACCAATTTGCATGCAGGAAATTGTGCTGGAAATTTTAAAGAGTGTAAAAATAATTTTCCAAAATTATTTAAATATCATATTTACATGGTGGATAAAATAAATCCATAGTGCAGTTGCAAAAATTCATCAGATATTCTTGTTGACACTGTGATTGACAGTTCTCGAACATGTATTTATGGCCAATGAGAGATTTAAAATCAGCGCTATTCTGTTCATCCTGGAAAATAAGTAAAAATTTTGTTATTGCAATAATTGTTTCATAAATTTCAAGAAAAGGAATATGTATACTGTAAATGTAAATACTATTTTGAAAGCATAGAATGGATTTTGTTCAAATCTGTTAGTTTCGAAATAAACGGTTTACACAATTTTGGCAATTCTATATAGGAAAGAATTAACTTGTGCTATTTTATAGACATAGTTTTTTGAATCATGATTGAAATAAATAACACTACACGGTTAGAAATCCTGGAATATAATTTAATATAAGCGAAGTATTACAACGATTTTTAATTCAAAAAGTATTACATTTCATTCAAGAGATGAATGTCATCATACTATTCAAGAGATTACAAAATTTTTAAATAAATTTTGTTTTAAATTTTAATACACAAATAACAATGATATTTTATACTTTTTGATAATATGGTGAATATTATATTTGAATTTTAAGCCTTGCTATATTTTAATACTTTTTGTTTTCAATTTTTAGATTGTTAAGATTCAAAATTCTTATGATTCAGAGTTACTTTTTCGGTTAACAAAGCCTTATAATATAACTTTTGTGAAACATTTTTTATTTAATTATGGCGCACAAGCAACGTTTACTATTTTTATTTTAATGATGATGTGAGTTTAAGGCCTACAATAGGAGATGATTTAAAAATGATGAAGAAGTATGAAAAAATAAATAAATTGTATACTCTAATGTGCAATAATGTTGAATGTTAACTTTTTAACATTTTAATATTAAAATTTAAACCAAAACTGTATTAAAATTGAATACGAACTGAACATTAAATTCGAATACAAATTTTTATTAGGTATTAAATGTAATATTCGGTTAGTATTAAAATTTAATACAATTTTGGTGTGGGCATATATGTAAGCCCATTTATATTAAAATTTATTCCAAAATTTCTAACCTTGTACCGGACTTAAAATTACTAATAACATGGCTTCAAACTAATTTTTTTAATTGAATTTTAATTTAATTTAATTTAATTTTGATTACTCAATACATTGTACAAATAAGATTTCTCCATTTTTGAAAGTACAAACGTTAAACAAATTAATGATGGCAATAAAAGCAAAAATTATTAAAACTAATTTTAAAATTTTGAAAGAAATAAAAATAATTTTTGGAAAAAGGAGAAGTAGAATTTATTGAGATAGACTAAAATGCTGAAAGAGTTTTTGTTTGAAAGTGTTTGCGTTACCTGATCTTTTTACAGTAGTGGGTAGCGCATTCCACAGATTTATCGCATAAACGAAGAAATGTCTGGAAGTTGTTAAATATTTATGGGCTGGTAATATAAGTTGCGCAGTTCTATGTGTCTTAGCAAATCTTACTATTTCAAAAAGATACCCGGGCTCCTTACTTTTAATTATATTAAATAGCAACAACAAGGTGCGGTAATTTAAAAAACTGTTTAACGGGCAACTAGTAATTCGATTTGAGAAGGCCGAAATATGAGTTTGTCTATTGGTGTAAAAAATAAATCTGGCGCAACTATTATAGGCAACAGTTAGCTTCCGGTATGACTCCTGGTCCATGTTCGAGAAGAGTTCACATCTATACATGATTATGGGTAGAATGAAAGATTTTACAAGTCTAAGCTTGACATCAGGAGACAAATATTTAGAGGTCGGACTTAGACCACGCAAGGCACCATAAATTTTTGCGAATACTCGGTTGATGTGGGTGCTCCATGTAAAATTATTATTGAGGTATACACCGAGATTTTTAAAAGATTCAACATATAGGTACTCGATAGGGCAATTATTAAGAAAGAGAACTGGGCATGCTTCATGTACTTTACGCCTATCTATAAGCATCGCTTTGGTTTTAGTTGAATTGAGACTCAGTCCATTTTCTGTTGACCACTGGAAAACTCTGTTCAACACTGAATTAACTTCGCTTGCAACGATGTTTTTAGATGACTTTGGGAATAGCTTATACAGTTGAATGTCATCGGCATAAACATGATGGTCGCACGTAGAGAAACAAGCAACAATGTCATTTATAAAAGTCGAAAATAGCAAAGGACCTAAGACCGAACCCTGAGGCACACCACTTAATACCTTCAGCTCTGACGAGCATTTTTTATTTAGGTAGACTTATTGTGTACGATTACTGAGATATGAACTCATCAGATTACACAGGGAGCCATGAAAGAAGAACTGAGCGCCAAGTTTATGCACGAGAAGCTTATGGTCAATATAGTCGAAGACTTTCGAAAAATCTAAAAACACTGTCAAACACAACATATACTTATCTAAACCAGACCTAATGTCTTCACATACTTTAAGAAGCGCTGTGGTACAACTATGTTTTAACTATGTTTTTTGAACCATTTAACTGAATAAAAATATTATAAATAAATTAAATAATAAGAAAAACATTATAATTAATTTGTTTAGAAAACTTCCATTTTCCAAAAATTTATAGATGTACACCATCGATTTGTGGCGTTCTAACTAAGCATTTAAGCCTACGGTGTGTGTACGTTTTGTATCGAATAAGTTGACTGACCAAGAAAATTTACTTCGGATTCAACGGTCGAAAGACATCCTTAAGCAAGTGAAAAAGACAAAAACTTCTTGTATTCCATCATAACTGGCGGCGAGCTGTGACGTTCCTGAATCTAAGCACCAAAGTGCTGAATGGAAGACTCCCTGTAAGACAAATCCGAAAAAATTTCACTTTCTGGCAATCTTGCCATGCTCCTAGTATATCGAAAAGTCAAAAGTCATCCCGAAGTTGAAAGTGAAGAAAATTCGAAAGGAATTAATTTTTCAACCATTCGATGGGAATAATTCACAAAGAATTCGTTCCCCCTGGTAAAACAGTTAGTGCTGGGTTTGATCTTGGTGTTACGAAGCGTTAGTTAGCTTCAACTTTAATCGTTCATTCACCGTACTCGCCTTACATGTTTCCATGGGACTTCTACCAATTCGGCAAATTGCATTTGGTTATAGAAGCAAAGTTGTATGAGAACACAGATGACGTTCAAAAGTTGACGACCGCTTAACCTTAACCTTATCTTAAAAGTTAACCTTATCTTAATAGTAGCCCTCTTTGAAGTTCGTTGCACAACTGTTGTACAAAATGTAGAAAATTGTAAGTCGAATTCATTCGAATTGAGATGTTCGAGGATGATCTTTCCAATGTTGTATTTGAGTTAAGTAAACAATTTCATCTGCCTGTGCTAACACCAATTTTGAATCAAAAATTTATGATTTTTCTTGTTTATTCTTACATAAATTCGGCTTTTGAACTTCCAAGTATTGCTCTGTGAAAATGTATTGGACTGGCATCCGAGATTTACATTCGAAGAAATGATTTGAATCTCATCTTGGGTGAAGTTTTAACAATGTACTTATTTATCATTCAGGCGTCAGACCGAAACTTAGGTATGAAGTTCTAAAAACAATCGGGTTACCAATTCTCAATTGAGATTTCATTTTAAATATAAGTATATCAAAAAGCCTTATCCATTTGATTCACCTTATTTCTAAGCTGAAATGAAACAAAAAAATGTTAGCTCTATATTTCAGACAAAATTTCAGATCTGAAATAGTTGATGTCGCTCAAGCCGGAAATTTAAGGAGAATATTACGTGAAAGTAATACCAAATTTTAGGGCTAAGGAAGCGGACACTTGTATGAAAAATTCAACTCTGTTTGCAGAGGTGAGAAATGTCTGAATTTCAAACTTGAATTTATTGCTGATATTCAGACCAGAAATCATAGTTGAAAATTTAAAAAAGTATTACCAAATTTCTGAGGCGGACGAAAAAAAAAGTGTTGGCCATTTTAGCCCTAAAAAAGATGGTGATCGAGCTCATTATCATCAATTGTGTTGTGCGTGCTATCAAATTGTTCACAAATGATCGAAAACTGAAAAGATCTAGATAAACTTAGAAACTTTGTAGAAAGGAACTTATATTCTGTTACTGATAACACATCAACATACCATTTAATACATATTCATATTGCATGACGATCCTGCTCCTAGTACATTAACTCAATAATACACTGCTAGTTTTAGCTGATTCCGAACGGTTCATATTCTCAGGGAGCTTTACCATATATGTCATTTTATATTTTCTGAGGCTTGCCATTGTCTGCAGAAAGGTGACGGCTGATCAGAAACAATTATTTCTATCGAAAAACTTTTCTGTCAGATAGGATTTTAGACCACCACAACGCCTGGCCCATCACTTGTTGAGGGGGACACTAGTAAAAAGATTCAGGGCTCTTTTCAAGGAACATTCGAACGAAACGAAAAATGTAATTCTAAATAATTGAAAAATTATTAGAGTTATAAAAACACATAACATTCAGGCATCGGTCATGTCTATCAAGCCTGAATATTATCCCGAACAGCCATTATATTATCTGCCGGGTATACTTTATATCTACGCCGGGAGTCGAACCACCAACCTCCAATTCATATACCAACTACCAATTTTTTAAAACAAATTAATTAAACCAAATTAATCCAAAAAACTACGATATTTTTTTTTCGCCGAAAAAAACAAGATTTTTCAATTCAAAATTAACTTCAATAAAAAATTTTGAAAGTTTTTAAGGGCATCAAAATCCGAGCGCTGGCTTTAAATATTATTCCAAACATTTTAAATGTTTCCGTCTAAGGGCGTAGGCAGTATAAAAATAAGGGGGGGAGTGCGGGACAGCAACTTATATAATGTTTTTTACCATATTTTTCATTCACGCATTTTACATTTTATATAAAAATAGTTCTAAATTAATGTATAGCGTCTTATTTTCCGACGTTTTTATATGTCATCGAGCTAAATGAGAAAAACATTTTCAACTTTTGTTTATCAAACAAACGCAAAGTCATAAGATCAAATAAAGTTACATTTATTGAATTCAGGTCAAATTCATTTAAGAAAATTTTGTTTTGATTGAAAGTTTACCTAAAAAAAAAATCAACAGAAATTTACAAAAATTTAACAAAACGATACAAAAAATTAAACTAAAGTAATAAAACGAGAATTATGGTGCAAAATCACAAACAACGAAATATGAAGCAGCACACTGGTTCATTAAAAAACAAGATATGAGGTACTTATACAAGATAATTTAATAAAAAAAAAAAAACAAAACATAGCGAAATACTTCACTAAAAGTAGTTTTTCAAGATATCCAAATACAATAAGTTTTTTCTTATTTAAATATCATTCAGCGAGGATTTTCCGCAAAACGTTCAATAGCTTCGACTATAATATTTTCTTGCTTATTTTTGACTCTACACCAAAATTTCGCGTGTAGATAATTAAAAATTTTCATTTCGGGCTAACAGTTTGCATGGTTTGTTTTAGATATTTTGAATATGTAACTTTTTTTTTGTGTAATTCGATCAAGTGTTGAAATAAAGGAAGTGGAAAATATTTTGAAGCAATTCGATATTAGCAAGTCCCAGATTTATTCAGTTACTACCGACACTTAAACCTCCAATACAACTGGTATTCAAAAAAGCTTCGCTTGAATAAAGTAATTTTAATTTTTTTATAACGAAAAATAAAATAAAAAGGTTCATTTTATCTACTCCAGGTATAAATTTCTAGAAAATTTATACACAGACTATCCGGCTTGGACAAAATTAAGCACTATCGTTTTAAAAATACTGATTGTTTTTTGACTTTTCCATACATTAAAAAAAGGATCACATATATAAACTGCTTACAAAGCCATCGATTAAATAAAAAATTCCAGAATGGGCAACTTCTCCTCCCCCGCATCCCCTGCCTAAGCCCTTGTTTTCGTCAACTATTGCTTATGACAAAAACTTTTTTTTTTCGATGTAAAAATATACTCCAACGACTACTTACCTCGAACACACATTCGCGCTTACTCGATGAAACGCTGCGCGTTTGGTCATCATAAAAATGCATGACAGCGTCTATGGCAATTCTGGTTTGTGTATTCTTGGGAATGTCGGTAGGAACGCTAAAATAAACAAACGGCTCACCCAACATCAACTACGGCAGAAAAGAAAAAATATTTCAAAATAAACTTTTCAACATCAAACACTAATCCACATCACACTTACCGTGATACCCTTGTCATTCGTACTATTTGGACTATGTTGATGCTCATTGAGCAACACTCTCACAGTTAAGCCACTCTTCTGACCATATTTCGAAGTTCGCCAAGGCCAAGTCGGATCTAAACGCATCATCTGCTCGCCCACAGCACCTTCAACAGCATTAAAGGCTAAGCATTGACCATATTGACTGCGTCGCTTTATAAAAATATCACAGCAGTTAATGGGAGCTGAGCCCCAGGTGCAACGCTGAAAGATTTCATTGCAGCGCCATGCCATGAAATCCACAACGTTGGTAAAATTTACATAGTTAAGTTCTCGTAGTTGTACTTTTGACTCTTTGGCCAATGCTTGAAAGTTGTTGAAATTGCCAAAAGTTACGTTATCATAAGTGGCCAGAATGCGCGCAAAAAGTGACTTCAATGCTGGTGTGCGATGCTGTCTGTGTAGAAATCGTTGCTGTGCTGCTTCCATACGTTGCCAGTTTAAACGATTTTGATTACAAATGACCACTTCCGGAAAGGGTATTTTATAGATAGGATAATTGGTGTTGTCGATGAGTGTATGAAAAGTTCTGGCATTGTAACGCTTGGCGATAACAATGCTGACATAAATACAGGCCAGCAGCGCTGAAATGAAGGCCAGCAGCCAAAATAATCTGTAGAAGAATGAATGCTATCATTGTCAATTTCTTGTGTAATTTCTTGTGTAAGTTTTTTAGCTTATATATCATTATACAGACCTCTCTGTTTTGCCCGAATTCATGTTGGCCCATTTGCTCACACCATGTATTGTTGTCTGACTGGAAAACTTATCCGTTGTTTTGAAGAGTGCCTTTTTCCACGATTTTTGCTCTTTGGTCTTAGACTGCCAAAAGTTAGCCTCTTGTGTGTTCAGATTATTTACTGGCTGTACTTGGAAAACCAGCAATCCGCTTCCACGTTTATTACTCAAATACTTGTTGTTTTTACAAATCTCATCAAGCAACATGTTGCCTGGCTTGCGACTTTTACTACTTTAAACTGTTTTCTTCGATTATTCACTGAAATGGGTCAAGTTGCAAGCTGAACGGTTTACTTTCGCAGTTAATTTATTTGTTCAAAGGCGAATGCTTAACGCTAGTATCGCAGCTAATTTATTTATTTACTTAATCAATGTCTTTTGTAATTAGAAGGGGCTGAAACTGTTGGCGTCAAATTAAGTGTTATTGATGTCATTAGTGTGTGTTTCTTTGATGAAAATCTCTTTTTTTACGAAAATGAAGGCTTTTTTGAGATAGCTTGAAATAAAATTAACAATGATGTTTTTATGCTGTAAAATTATAATTCTAGTTCTTAAAGTTTGCTCAAAATAAGTATTGCAGTTTCTAAATTTCTATTTAAAGCACTCGACTTGACAACGTTAGGTTGTCACCCTGCTATTTGCCAAAATCAAAAAGCAGGGTAGGAACAGACTCTTATACAAGCAAATCAGCGGCCTACCATTTTTTTTTTAAGTGAAAACGCCTTTAGGAGGGTTGAACACTTTTATTGGAGGGAGTGGATGAGGGGGTGGGGGTGGCGTTAAAGAAATAAACTCTCGTCAGCACTGTTAACGTCAGCAAACTACCCAAAGTACCCTTCTGTAGATGATATCACCTCTTCGTTTGATGAAAATAAAAAAATAGCTACATATTTATACTTAATCATAAGAGTACTTTTTTGAAATGCACGAAGATTATAATGAAAAAAAAATATGTAGGTGTTTTCCTTCGGAAATTTCCAGTGAACGTAAAACCGCCCATTTAAGCGATATTTATTATCTTTCGATTTTGTCGAAGATATGAAATGTAATTTACAAATCTTATATATTAATACGCAAACATCGAATGTTGTCGTACACTTTTTTAATATTTATTTTAGAATAAGGCCAATGTTACGAATATCATTCGAAAGGTACTGCACCATAAATGTGCCGAATTATGTTAGATTTTCTGAGCCTAAATATTAACGTTAAAATTTTATATTAATTTGAGTAAGGGATCTCAGGACTAGAAAGAGGCAGAATGGAGAATGAGGTATCGAATGAAAGGTCTGCCTGCACAATATGGTTGGATTTTACATTGGTGACTTTCGATCTGAAATACCGCCTTGTTCAAAAAGAAAGATTCACTTATTGAAAAAAATTAAAGTACAAGTTTATTCATCCAAATCAATATTGTCGCCTTCAAAGTAGTCCCCGTTGGCTGCAACGCAGTCACGGAAACCTTTCTGGAACACGGTTTTTGGTATGGCCTTCAGAGCGTTCACCGATTTTTCCATGACCTCTTCTTTGCTGGTGAAACGTGTTCCTCGAAGCTGTTTTTTGACTCAATCGAACAGGAAAAATTCACACGGAGCCAGGCCAGGTGAATTTGCCGGCTGCTGGATGGTTATCGTGTTGTTTGTGGCCAAAAAGTCACTAATAAAATGAGCATTGTGCGATGGTGCATTATCGTGGTGCAAAATCCATGATTTGTTTTGCCACAACTGCGGTCTTTTTTGGCAAATTGCTTCACGTAAACGTCTCATAACGCCCAAATAATACTGTTTATTGACCGTTTGACCATCTGACAAAAATTCATGGTGAACTGCACCATTGTAGTCCATGGAAACAGTGAGCATTGACTTCTTTTTTGACTGAAAACGACGTGATTTCTTCGTTCACGGTTCGTCTGGCGACTGCCATTCACTCGCCTGATGCCTGGTTTGCTTGTCATACTCGTATACCCATGTCTCATCACCAGTAATGATGGATTCGATGAATGATTCGTCGTTTTCGACCATTTCCAGCATGTCTTTCGCGATAGCAACTCGGTCTCTTTTTTTGCTTGAAAATGAGTTCTTTCGGTACCAACTTCGCCCAATTCATTCTTTAAAATGTTCTGAGCGGATCCAATTGAAATGTCGACGTTCTCTGCTATCTCTCTAATCGTCAATTTGCGATTTTTGACCAACATTTCTTTAATTTTTTCAACGTTTTCTTCGGTAGTAGAACACGATGGCCGCCCGGCACGAGGGTCGTCTTCTACTTCGTCTTGGCCACTCACAAATCGGTTGAACCACTTGTTTACCTTCTGATACAATAGAGCAGAGTCACCGTAACCAACATTTTACGCGTATCGGCGCAGTTGAAACCATTTTTCACACAATATTTGATACAAGCTCGTTGCTCTATTTTTTCTTCCAACGTAAAAATCGAAGACACGAATAAAGTTGTTGTAAACAAAACACTGTCACTTTACCAAATGTCAACGAGAGACGCTGAAATTTGGCAGCCTTGTCATAGACACATGTGGCAACCTACCTAAAAAAATTTTCGAATCGGACACTTAAGTCCGGTTCACAGTATGAATAAACCTTTCTTTTTGAACAAGGTGGTATGTGCGTCAAAAGAGCTAAACTGAGTTATTATAAAAGCTAAACTGTGCGAGATGGAAGAACATGATGAATTAGAGAGAATTTTAGACATTGATAAGATATGCAAAAAACACTTAAGACATTTTTCACCCTACAATAACCCTTTTTTTTTTTGGAACAATAAAAATGAAATAGCTTACGAAAAGTAAATTTTGCAAAATTCTCGTTACTTTGACGTCAAAATTTCTGTGATATCTTGAAAACTGTTGATGATGTTATCAGTACAACGATTTTTGTATGAAAAGTCGTTGGTTGAGAAAAATTACGGTATACGAAAACTTTTTACTTTAATATACTTTTTCACGGATAGTATATTAAAAAAAAATACCGTTATGACATCAAAATTATTGCAATATCTCGAAAACTTCAGATTTTTCCCATGAAAAAAAATGATTGATATTTTAAGTTTTGATTTTGCAAGCAAATATCTCAGCCATTTTACAATCGATTTTCATTAAATTTCTTTGTGTAAAAGTTCAATTAAATAACTTTGGAGAAATAAGAAAAGATTTATCGCTATCTCACCAATTCAGTTTTTTATGTTGTTTTCAAAAAACCTCTAAGATATTAAATTTTTGCTCAAAAATAGGCTAAGTTTCTTTGTATATCGATGTTGTATATTTTTTTAAAAATTTTCTTTTTTCAAACTCTTTCATATGACATATCATTTATATATTTGCAAATTTTGTTTCATTTTGACACATAGTTGAATTGAGTGTTTCTATTATCGAAAATTATGCGTTTTTTGATGAAAATACAATTTTTCAAAATGTTGTTTTTATATTTTTTACAAGTTCTACAGCTTAAAAAATAATTTCTGTGAGACAATTTTCAAACGTTTCAAGCCACTCCTAGGTTATATACACAAATCTATGTTTTAAGCCATTTCCTTATCTACAACCTATATATTAATACACAAACATCAAATGTTGGCGCACACTTTTTTAATATTTATAATAAAAACTAGCAGTACCCAGTTATCCGTGGCGTTCCAGCAACCATACTTTTATATTTGTGGGCGGTGAAAGAAGGTGTGGCAATAATTTTTTTCCGTAAGCTCGAAAACAATCTACAGCGCAATCGGCCCAGAAGTTTTGAAGTCTTAATGGTTTCTTAAAAGTGGGCATAAGTATAGTGCCACCACGCCCATTTTTAGTTCAGTTGCCGACGGTGAGCATACAAACTTAATGACCAAATTTCGGTCTTAAACGACCAAAACCATCTGAAATATATAATTTGCATTGATTTGTAGGCGTTAAAAGTGGGCGTGAAAGCCCAGTTTTGGTACAATTGTCGAAAGTAACCATACAAACTAAATTACGAAATTTTAATCTCAAACAATAGAAACATTCTGAAATATTGCATTTTTATCGATTTGTGGGCGGTTAAATGAGGCGTGGTTACAACTAAGTATGCAAAAACCTAATTTAGGACGTAGGTAATACACGTTTTAAATTTGAACGAAATCCGTTTAACCGTTTAGATTTATATAAAAGTCAAACAAACAAATTAACAAACAAACAGAAAGTGATTTTTATTAATATAGATAAGCAAATGAAACTTATATTATATGAAAGGTACTGTACCACAGATATGCCGAAAAATAAAAAAAATGAAATATATTATCTGATTATTGCACTTAATAATAAACGTATGCATACTCATACTCGTGACAGTAGTTTGAATCTCTCTGCATGTCTTACTCAAGAGCAATAACAAAAAAAAGGTTTTGCAAAAGACTTTTTCAAAGGTGCATGCTCCACTTTCGGACACCGACAATATTTGTTGTTGTTTAACGAGTAAAAGAAAAAACTGACATTTGAGAGAGCTTCTCTTATCCAAAAATTCCAGGCAACCGACAAACTATGTTCAAGGAACGAAGCCGGAAACAGTTTGGACCAAGGTTCATTAATATAGGTTAAGTCACTTGAGAGAAAAGCACTCTTTTTTCGCCTTTGCTCGAACTGTCAAAGTAGATGTAAGCTAAAAATTGTACAGATTCAGGTTTTTTTCTTGATTTCCTTTTATCCATTCTGACAGTTCGACCGAGCTTCTCTCAAGTGACTTATCCTATATTAATAAACCTTGGTTTGGACAACGTGCAGAAAACCGGTTATGAACAGAAAACAGAAGAAAAAATGTTGCCTTAAGACTTGCCAAACAGAAAATGGTGTACTATAGCACACCGTTGACAAACCAATGAGAGAGAGAAAAAAGATGGCGAAGCTTCAAAAGTTTGTCAGACAAGAATCCACTGTTGCTGCTCTCTCTCTCTCTTTCTCTCTCTTTCTCTCTTTCTCTTAGTTAACCGCATTCCATACTATTTTGCCAAACAAAAATTGTTGTAATCAATAATGATTTCAATTAACATGTAATTGCAGTGCTTATATATTAAAAATTTTTTTGGTTTTAATATTTAGAAACATTATTTATATACTAATACTTAAACACAAAAATTAGACATGTTTTTTTACCCACTTTAAAGACAACATTTTCGAATGAAAATTTCCAAGTGCACAATATAATTTTAATTCAAATGTTTTGTCGTAAAGATAAGCAATAATTTGAAATTTAAAGTTTTTCAGTTTTTTTTAAAATCTCTCTATTGATGCCTCAATAGAAGTGTATATTTCATTGCACTGGAAAGTAGACATGCTTCAATAAAGTATTGATCGAATTTCAAAGTAAACAAATGTCAAAAATTTCAAAAATGACATTCAGATTTATATCGTACACTCTCATTGGGATGATGTTCATTACGAAATTTAAAACTTTTTTCCCCAATGTGACAAATTTTTATATTTTTTTTACTAGTAAACAAAACTTTTTACTAGTAAAGCGTTCACGTACTCGAAAATCTTGCGAGAAGGATTCTTGAGAGAAGGCAACGAGAGCGTAAAAAAGTGAGAGAGAAAAAAATAGCTACAAGTTTCTGCTAGCAAAATTTCCACTTGCAAGAACTTGCAGCTTCCGAAAAAAATTATTTATCAAAAAAGCACAAGCTGTCAAAAGTTATTTCCTATTAAAATGGATGAAAAAAGTAACATTTGTGCTAAGAAAACTTTAGTGAACAATTTAAATTTATTTTATATGGCTCCATTTTATTTATTTTCATAGTTTCAAATATTTTAAAATAACTCGAATGTATACAAATTTTTTTGTTTTTCAAAAAAGCTGTCAAGTCGTTCGATCAGCTGTTAGTTTGCAAGTTTCTACTAGTTTTCTGTTCACGTACTTTTTCTTCATTTCTCAATTCTTCTTTTACTCTCTTCCTGCAAGTAAAGTACGTGAACAAACCTAATGAGAAAAAAAATACATATCGACACTCAATTAAAAGTGGAAGAGAGAATGCGAGAGTGACTCAGATACTTCTCAAAGAACTCCGCTGGCCGCTGGCCATTGACACCATTCTTTCTGTTCAGAATATGATTTGCTGTGTTCAGCAAAACAAAAAAAAAAAAGAAAACGATTTTGATATGGTCGAATTTCGGCCACAGGCGATATAATATTCAACGAAAAAACCTTGACAGAAACTTTTGTTGATTCTATACCAGTGTAGGGCAAAAAACACTTGCACTCTTCTTTCTGTTGTGTGCGCATATGTGAGAGCGACAGAGATAGACAATGTTTAAGATGCACGCGTGCGTAGGCATTGGCCCACACTGCTCTATACTGATAAAAAATTTATCAATTCCACCTAGAGATTCGTCAATTAAAAAAATATTCTTCATATCAGATAGCAAAAAATATCAAAATTATTTTTTTTTTTTTTTGTAAATTTTCTGAGAAACAAGAAAAATTCTCGAATATTGAATTTATTCTCCTAAAACTAACACCTCAATCAAAAAATAGTGTTGGCATTGTTTCTATGGAGTCCCTTTAAGTTTAATTTAATATACAAATTGGTTCTGGAGATACAGCCGTGGACACATAAATAACACAAAAATGCATGTAGGGTGTTTCACATAAATTTAAAAAATAAAATACATAGAGGAAAACAAGAATTTTTTTCTTGGTATTTGAGTTTAATCATTAAAAACTTAAAATCAGTAGTAACTTTGTAATTACAAATGAAAAATTAGAAAATTAATGAAATAACTGAAACTGCTCCTTAGCTAAGGTGGACGTATAAATAGCACAATTTGGTTTTTGAAAAAAAAAGACATAGTGATTTATTTTTATTTTACAATGAGCTTACGAATATGCTTACTAGTACTTGGTAATGTATCCCGAATTGTTCAAAACAGCCCGACATCTTCGTCCCATACTCTCCACAAGCTTCCTGACCCTATCCTTAGGAATAGAGTACCAAGTCTTCTCAATTCCACTCCATAACGCATCTTAATTTCGAAAATTTTGGTTGCTTATGCTGACCTTCACATCATTCTATAAATTTTCTATGGGACTGAGATCTAGGTTTTGAGCCGGCCAATTCAAAATATTTATTTTTTCATTTTTTAGTCCATCAATCACAACCTTTGCTATGTGTTTTGGATCATTATCGTAAAAGTCACCTAATAGGCATGTTCTCAAATGCAAATGGTCCCATCTGGTTAGAATATCTAAATACGTATTTTTGTCCATTATTCCTGGTATACTAAAAATTGGCCCAACGCCGTGGCAGGAAAAAGCTCCCCAAGCCATTAAATTTCCTCATCCAGGCTTTAATGATTTTTTTGTATACTTCGGATTCAACTCTTGGCGTTTGGGGCATCGGACAAAACAAAAGTTTTTCCATCTGGTCCAACCATATTAAATTGAGTTTCGTCAGTCCAGAGCACGTTCTTCCAAAATTGGTCTTCTTTATTCACATGGGCCCTTACAAACGCTACACGATCCTTTATATTTTTTTTTTTTTGTTAAGAGCGGCTTTCTTCGGCTAATGCGTCCATAAAGATTAGCTGCATGTAGTCTCCTAGATACTAGTTTTCTTGAAACATTAAGGTTATTTCCTTAATTTATTTCTCTCATAATTTGCTTTGCTGACTTGAAAGGATCAGCCTTACTTTTACTATAAGTCTATCAGTAGAAGCGGTGGTTTTACGCGGTTTAGGATTGCGCGGCTTATTCTCGAAATTATTTGAACCATTTGATGTAACCAGCTTGAGTGCATTATATACCATTTTCGCGAAATTTTGAGAATATCCGCGATTTCAGATGTTTTTTTGCCTTTCGACTTAGTTCGTAAATTATATACCTTTTTTCCGTTGTGCAATGTTTGCCACGACCCATTCTATTTAGAACCGGCGAATTAATTGAATTAAAATCTAAAATTTTTACAAACACCCGATCTTGTTAACTAACTAACAAACTAACTAACTAACTAACATGTGTGCTATTTATATGAACACAGCAGATCGTACATGCCTATACAGAAAGAGATGGCCTGAGCAAATAAAAGTAAGTAACGGTACATCTCTTTCGGAGTTTTAAGCAACGTCACACTGGAGTCTCTACAGTTAATTATAACTACAGTTAATGAATGCATTATTAGGTTCAAACGAAACGTTTAAAAAATAAGTTGACGTTTGTGGTATTTATGTGTCCATGGCTGTATATTCAATTAACCCTAGAATACTAACCTTTATTTCAAGTTAGGAGTGAGCAAATTTTACGTATGGTTAGTATTCTAAGGTTAAGTGGTAGCAATATTTCTTTTTTTTTTTGTAGAAACAACTACAGTGGGCGATATCTTGAAAACGGGGTGACAGACAAAAAAGAATAATATTTTCGGAATCAGCTACCGATTTGATTTTACATTAGAAATGTATTATGGCATTCATTGTAAAAACGACTCTGCGAAATTTGTAAGCCAGTGTAACTTGTCATCTTGTAGAACGGAAAAATTGTCTATCTAAACTTTAATAATTCATCTTATATTAGTCTCACTAAAATTAATATTAATATCGAATTCATAATTTCTAAAAAAGCATAATCGTATAATTTTTTATCCGTTCGGGGCACTAATAAGCTCTACAAAAATAGTTTCTTTCTTATATCTTATAATAATATTTATTTATTAAATATGCTTTATTTTAAAACATAACAACTATTTCTATACAATATATACGAGTATAACATACAAAGTATTTTTTTTGCTTTATGTGAACTGTTAACTAAGTTAATTTGATTCAAAGTTATTTTTTATAAAACTATTTATAGATCACTTTGTGCCTTTAACACATTGAAGTAATTAAGTTAATCATATGAGACATTCAAGAGCAATTCAAAACCAAATACTTTCACTTGACATGCAATAATGTCATGATTGTTTTTTTTTTGTATACCCTAGAATAGCTTTTTACTACTACTTTACTACTACAACTACTCTATACTATATATATTCAAGGTTAAAAAAAGCCTGCAATTAAAAGTCGGTTTTTATTCAGCTTAAATGTGCGTTGTTTCAAGAGTAGTGCACATTTTTTTATAAAAACTTTTTTGAGAAAGAGCATTACTTGCATTATCAAGTTCAAGGTTATTACATCAAACTTATGGCGGCAAATGTTCACATTGATTTTTTTGTAATTAATAATTTACAAACTACAATAATTGCAACACTTTTTTCTTTCACTTTCTCAGAGTGTTACAGAAACATCTTTTCAAAGCCCAAACAAGCACATCTTTTTAACTTACCAACACCGTAGCTAGCAACAGACAACAGTTTAATAAGCGTTTAGAAATAACTTGGTTCAAAGTGAAACAAAGCACTCCAGGGACTTTCGGCGACTGCAAATCAAAACTAACTTTGACCTTAATATTTTGCAATTAATACAAGCACGTGTGGAGTGTTAAATAAATAAAAAGTAGAACCAAATCAAAATAAAAAAAAAAACCTATGTAAAGAAACAATAAAAAGCGTATTTAGAACGTTTAATATAAACTTTATTTTACAAAGGCAAACAAGAGATCCGGCAAACACATTATTAAGATAATTATAATGGTTAATTATAGACAACTATTAAGGGCTACTCAGTCGGACTCACTCATTCGTAAGATTGTGGCCGCTATTTTAAATTCAGTTTTAAAACGCCCAAGCTTCGTGCCGGAAGTATTTAGGAAGCCGGATAAAAAAAATTGAGACACAATCATGGCATATCCACATTTTCAGCCGGCACAAACGAACTCATTGCGAATTCTCAACAAGCGACATGCAGATATGGAGCACTCGAAGGGCGCCAAGCCGCATAGAACGTGGTGGGCCAGCTTAGGTGACTTGATTTGCCGCTTTGCTAAGAGCAGCACAATTCACGGCATGAACCGGCTATTGAGTGAGAGTTCTGGACGTTTTGAGCGGTAATTACCTGCTATGAATAACATTTTCTCTTTTAAATTAGCACATGTGTACATATAAACAGTTTTTCCTTTTCAAGCATCATTTGGCTCTGGGCTGTCATGCTCGCTCTCATGGGCGCCATCTATGTTTGCCTCATACTCTCGGATCGCTTCAATGAGGGCAAATTCGAGACTGTCATAGACAGCACCCGCTTGCCGGTGTACCGCATCACCTTTCCAGTGATAACGATATGCAATCAAAATCATCTCAACTGGTTTCGCCTGCAGGAGGCTAAAGAACTATTTCTGCCTGGGGAAAGATCAGAGTACAAGTTGCAGCTGTTTGAACGTGTCATAGGCACCTATGATGATCTGCGCTTTGCAAATTTTGAGGACTTTGGCAAGCTGCAAGGTCAACCACTTGCAATGCTAGATAGTGTTAATTTTAGCAAAGTTTTCGAATTCATGACCTGGCGTTGTGAGGAGTTTTTGACCGAATGTGTGTGGCGACATCTACCAATGAATTGTTGCGAGATTTTTTCGAAGCGACGCAGCAAAAATGGGCTATGTTGGTCTTTTAATACGCTGGAAACAGTTGAGGGACTGCGTATGCAGCGCTTAGATCCGAAGTGGCCTTGGCGTTCAGGTAGTGCTGGGCCCACAAGTGGGCTAACGGTACGTGTTCTAATTAATCCCGAGAAACATTTTCCTAATCGCACAAATGAGAAGGGTCTAACGGTGTGTTTTTCTATGGTATGTGTCAAAAACTGTCCTATATTTGTGTTCATCCAACAGGTAATGGTAACCGAACCTTTAGTTTGGCATGTAGATCCTTATGAGGTGCCCGAAAATACGCACACCATAGTACAATTTGAGCCCATCATCTACTTTTATGACAATGAAACGAGAATTACATCCACCGAGCAACGCCAATGTATTTTTCAGGTAGTTGGCCCCCCCGTACTAATTGACCGTCCTTATCAAAATTTTTTATTCACTTTCAAACCAGGATGAGCGCACCAGCCGAAACTATAAATCTCTCCAAGGCTATGTTTACATGATTGAAAACTGCAAGTCCCAGTGCCATCAGGAATATTTGGTGCACTACTGCAACTGTACAATGGATTTATTATTTCCGCCAGGTAGAACAACAATTGTAATGCAACTGAATGTTAATCAATTATTATGCATTTCCTTTCTATGCTTTTCTTACCAACAGGTCCCTATCCATCATGCAAGGCCAAGGATTTGCCATGCCTCTCAAAACATAATGGTTGGTTTTCGGCCTTAGCCTCTATTATTGCCTAGCTCTCTTTTCTATTTTCATGCAATTGATTTTTATCTCATTTATTTTGAATTGGAACTTTCAAATTTTCCTACATTTCCTTTTCAGATTACTTCCTATACACGCATCAGCCTGGCGAGGAGCAATACGTGACCAATCATTTTAACGGCATGGTCTGCAAATGCTTTCGTAACTGTTATTCTTTGAATTTTTTCACGGATATTCGTCCAACTTTCTTGCCGCCAGAAGTTCGTGGCAATTTGTCATATGTTGACTTGGATGTTCATTTCCGCTTTGATTCAATGATGGTTTACCGCACAAGTTTGGTTTTCGGCTGGGTTGATTTAATGGGTGAGTAGTGAAGGAGTACATAAATGAGAGTATGGATTTAAGAGTCAAAATAAATCCATTTTTAGTGAGTTTCAAAGCAACGGCAGTTAAGCAGTGTCATAAATTTTAATTTGGAAAATTTGACTAAATAATTTTTTTTTGGCTTAACCAATTTTCTAGAAATATCAAGGTTATATATACATAGAAATAGTCCTAATAAAATTTTGAATAACATTCACATTTAGATATGCAAATTTAATTTCAACACATTATAAGATAATTAAAAAAGATTATATATAATTTAATGTTTAATAACTTTATTACTCATCTTTGCTTTAAGAATTGGACCTTATTTACAAGCACACTCAACTCCTTTTTTTAACACAGTAGATGCGTTCCTTAGA
Organism: Coremacera marginata; assembly: GCA_914767935.1. Lineage (NCBI taxonomy): Eukaryota > Metazoa > Arthropoda > Insecta > Diptera > Sciomyzidae > Coremacera > Coremacera marginata. The sequence goes on along the minus strand of OU612045.1, from coordinate 176,147,259 downwards.
CGCGTAAAAAAAAAATTAATATAAAAAAAAAACAAGCCACATAAGGTAAATGTCCCTTACCCAGGTTTGTATCCAATCTGACACAGAAAGTTTTTTCAATTGAATTAATTTTCTGTTCGGCCGTCACCTCTCTGCAGTCAATGGCAAACCTCATAGAGCAAAAATTGCCATGAAAAGCTTCTTGAGAATATAAGCCGTTCGGAGCATGATACAATCATTTACAAGGTAGCCTTGACAACTACCTTTTTTCTTACGAGCGGCGATCGGGAGTTGTCAAATCAATACAAAGTTTAACTTTTCATCTGTTTTGCTGCTTCTTCGTTTTCTCTTTTTCAATGTATTTTTGACAACTCCAAATCGCCAACAGAACTGTCACTCCTACCTTGTAAATCATTATACCATGGTTCGGAGTTGGCATGATAAAGCTTGCAGGTACAGTTCTCGATCATTTGTGTTCCAAAATTTCACAACACGCACAAGACAATTGATCATAAGAAGCTCGGTCAAAGTCCTTTGAAGGGCGGAAATTAAGAAAAAAACTTAAAAAGCTTCGATTATTATAAATGATATTTTATCAAAATAAGTTCTTTATGTGTTTCGGAAAATACATTATTCAAAATGGTTTAAGTCGTAAATAACTCCTAAATGACCTCTAACCGATTTGCGCAATAGCTAGAGGTGATATTTTTTGGGTCTAAAGGTATTTTTGCTCTCATTAGGAATGAAACTTTCAAGAAATGAACGCGCACCCAAGAAAACAGGACCTATAATTTTTCTCATATAGTTTTGAACTGGTCTAATGACTATCATTGTAGACTGTCATCAATAGAGTCGAATCGATACTGTAAAAATTTTGATAAAATAATTGAATAAAAATAGAAAGTTATAATATTAAAAAAGTAGGCAGTGGAGGAAGGGGGGACTGCCGACCGAAGTGAAAACATAACAAAACATAAGAAATGAAATAACATTGCAGTTATGAATTCCGAAGTAGCTAAAGTCGGCAAATCAGACACGTTCTATTTATTTTACACTTTTAATCAATTTATGCGTTAGTGAATGTATAAACTGCTATTTTTTAATTTATGTATGTAATTAATTTGTACCACAATAACTTCGGTTGGGTAATCAATAATTGGTTGGGTAATCGGTAGGTAATCGCTTCGGTAATTGGTAATCGCTTCGGTAATTGATTGGTAATCGCTTCGTTTATCTGTAATAGGTTGGTAATCATTTCGGTAATCGCTTCGGTAATTGGTAATTGGTTGGTAATCGCTTCAATTATCGGTAATCAGTTGGTAATCGCTTTGGTAATCGATTCGGTAATTGGTAATCGGTTAGTAAGCGCTTCAATTATCGGTAATCAGTTGGTAATCGCTTCGATAATTGGTTCGGTAATCCGTTGGTAATCGCTTCAGTAATCAGTAAATGTTTCGGTAATCGGTTGGTAATCGTTTCGGAAATCGGTAATTGGTTCGGTAATCGGTTGGTAATCGCTTCAGTTATCGGTAGTCGGTTGGTAATCGCTTCGGTAATTGGCTCGGTAATCGGTTGGTAATTGCTTCAGTATTTGCTAATTGGTTCGGTAATTGGTTGGTAATAGCTTCGGTACTTGGTTGGTAATCGCTATAGTAATTTGTAATTGGTTTGGTAATCGGTTGCTAATTGCCTCGGTAATAAAAAATAATGCTCACCAAACATGTTTGCCTAGCATAAACACGGCATAAGCAATGCTGTACAATGCAACAGAAATGAACAGCTCAAAGCGTGACGATATCGCTAACAGCGTGATGATATCGCTAACATCGTGATGCTATTGCTAACAGCGTGATGATATCGCGAATTTATACTTTAGCTTTGTACTAAAAAGTGCTCAACGCGCCTAAAGTAGTTTTCACTTCAAAAATATTAACATAAAAGCAAAATAGGCTCTTTAGCCGAGTAATTATATTAGGCTCTTAAATCTAGAGCACTAGTTAATTCTAAAAGTTAAGAAAAGGTTTTTTGGGTGTCTTGTCTAACATGTCAACATGATTTTTTTTATCAGTTTAAATTTATAACTGCATGAAATGGCAGGCTGTACAAAGGTACGCCTATTTCTATACCTTTAACTTTATCTCTTATCTCATAAACCAATTAACTTACCATCCGGGTTAATATCGTAGTGTAAAGAAAATTCTTACTTCTGTTTACGACTATTACACACAAAATAATAGGATCTGATCTCTTCTAATCTTGTGCCTAATATCTTCTTCCCAAACTATTAAGGCATTTTAAGGTATCATTTTCGGTTACTTTTGACTTTTTCCGCTTGCGCCCACTGCATGCAAGATGTTATTAACTGACATAATCTAATCTTGTGTCAAATATATATATATATATATATATAGCCCTTTCCATATTATTATAACGTTTTTAAATTGAAATTCGCCTTAATTAAGCCTACTTCCGGTTGCGCTCGCTACTAGCAAGATAATAAAAACTGACCTAATCTACTCTCTTGTCAAATATGAAGTCATTTTCATATTATAGCGTTATAAAGATTAATTCTCGTTTAATTTTATGTACTCCCGGTTGCGCCAACTACATGCAAGATGACAGAAACTGACCCAATCTACTGTTAACTCCATTCACCTTATCTGATAAACGAATATATTCATTCATATTCATTTTCATTATTACGTTCTCAAAGATTTATTCTGACTGTACTTTTGTTAAAAATAAATCCAAAAAATTTAATAATTCATTTTTATTTTATACTAATTTTCATATTCATATTCTTGAATATATTCGCAGATTTATTCTGTCAATATTCTTCAAAAATAGGCAATTTTTTAGACTTTACTTTTGACAGAAATAAATAGTAATAATTTAATAATATAGTTTAATTTTATTTTGCTTTTATTGTTATTAATTCTTTTATTTATTTATATATTTTTTTTAATATATTGAAGTATTAATTCAAGTATTTATTTTTTTATACCATATATTTTTTGCAAACAGATTGTTTATAAAAATTAAAAAAAATTGTTAAATAACACAAATTGTTAATGAAACTTATGTAAATTTTTACAACTTACAGTTGCCTTTGGCGGCATAGCTGGCCTTTTCCTAGGTTGTTCCCTAATAAGCGGTGTGGAACTGGCTTACTTCGTTGTGATTGATATACCTACGTTTATTGTACGAAAATTCAAGCAACAATGGAAACGACACAGTACAACTTCAACATATCCAAAGTATGGCATTTCAAATCGGATGCTAGCTGCAGATAGACACAATCAAGGACATTATGTTATTAAAAGCAGTCAGAATGGAGCCATTATGCGTGTGGAACCCAATAAGGATATGCAATGGATGCCACAAAAAATAAACCGACAGCTTATACAAGTCAATGAATAACAGCAGAAAGCAGTAATAAATATGGAAAATAATTATTAGCCAAGGAAGGAAGTAAAAACTACCCACATATAAGCCCATCATAAATGTTGTGCATAGAGAGAGAGAGAAATAAATAAGTGAGAGAATACAAATTAAGATGCACCAGTTCAGTTGATTCTCAAACCTGCTACATCTGCACATCTTGCTGCATTATTCTGTTCAACTATAAAACAAAATATGTACTCGAATCTAGCTTTAACTGATAAGTTCCACGTATATTTTAGAAGTAAGAAGTATAGAAAAAAAAAATTATTATAAAAAGGCACCTTGTTAATATGGCGGCAAAGATACAAAAGCAAGTTATAAGTTGAGTTACCATCTAATTTAAATTAAATTCTAACACATATTTTCAACACAATATATGTAAATATAATAAAATAAAGACACTTTTAAATATAAATTTTTGAGGTTTTAATTTAGGTTGAGCTTTTTTGGTCATCTGTGCTTAAATGAAAATGAATCTAAAACATTTTTAAATAAAAATGTAAATTTTTCATGTTTAATTCTTGACAAGTTCTTAATCAAGATATCTGCTAGCATATCACCAGTACATATGTTATTAAAGTCCTGGTTACTATAGATACATAATTAGAATTATCGCGTTCAGTGTACTTAAGTATTTCGCAAAATTTTTGTTAACTTCCATTGACTTTTTGTAGAGCGATTCCAATCGCTCTTAGCAGAGGCAAATACGAGGGGTGCCTTTTATATTTCGGGATTAGAGAACAAAAACAAATATTAATCATCGAAAATCACTTTATTGTTTTTCAAAATATTCTCCATTAAGATCTATACACTTTTGCATGCGTTTGAACCAATTGTCGAAGCACTTTTGCCACTCTGATTGAGGTATCTCCAAAACATGCATTCTGAATGCCGCAACCGCTTCTTCGGGCGTCGAAAATCGTTGTCCACGCAGTTTATTCTTCACGGTTGGGAATAAAAAGAAGTCATTCGGTGCCAAGTCAGGACTATACGGCGGATGACCCATCAAATCGATGTTTTGGGTGCTCAAAAATGCAGTTGTTTGAGCCGATGTGTGAGAGCTCGCATTGTCGTGGTGAAGAGTGATCCGTCTTCGGCGGTTGGTTTTCCTGATTTCTTGGAAGACAACTGGCAAACAAATGGTTGTGTACCACTCAGAGTTGACTGTTCTGCGTTGTTCTAGTGGTACGGTTGCGACATGTCCATATTTTCCGAAAAAACAGGCGACCATTTGCTTGGAAGTGCTTCGTGCGCGAACAACTTTTGTTGGATTTGGCTCATCTTGAAACACCCATACAGTCGACTGCTGTTTACTTTCGGGCTCATACGCGTAAATCCACGATTCATCACCTGTCACGATGTCATAGACGTTGACCATTTCCTTCGACCAATCGACACGAGCCTTTTTTTGAGCGATTGACAAATTGTGTGGGATCCAACGCGAACAAATTTTTTTGACAGTCAAATGTTTATGCAATATTGAATGTATGCTGGTCCCACTTATGCCTAAGGTTGCCTCAATCTCACGATAGGTAACATGACGATCTTGCAATATCAGTTCGCGCACAGCATCAATGGTTTTCGGAACAACAGCTGATTTCGGACGACCTTCACGAAATTCGTCTTGGAGTGAACTACGGCCACGATTGAATTCACCATACCATCGATAAACACTGGTCCTTGACGGAGCTTAATCGCCAAAAATTGAATTAAGTTCATCCATGCACTGTTGCTGTGTTAATTCACGTCGAAAGTTGTAAAAAATAATCGCACGAAAATGTTCACGATTTAATTCCATTTTTAGACCGAGATGAATCTTTTAAGTTACTATAAACAACACAAATAGCGCTCGTATGTCAAAACGTTCTGAGTACGTATCAGGGATGATATTTGGGGGCTTTTGGGGCTTTTTTGAGCCCTTTTTGATTTCGTAAGCCCCAAAGCCCTTTCGATTCATTTTAGGCCCTTTTTCTGAAATTCTACTGAAAAATATCAAGAAGTATGTCATCGAGGTACAAATTTTAAATTTGTAATAAAATCGTTCTCAGTAAAATAAGTTCTGTTGAATGTTTAGAAATTAAAGCTTCAAAAAAACCCAAAAACTTAAACAATTCTCCCCAATTTTGCTTTTTTAAGCTATGTACGCCTACGCAGGTACGATTTTGGTAGGCTACAATTGTAAAAATCTATTAAAACTGAAGAACATTTTTAAAAAACTGACTTTCTTATATTTTGTATAAAGCCACCATGTTAGCATTATGAAGAATAACCAATTTTTGTATTATTGAATGTCTCTACACGAAATCTTCTTACAAACATTTGGTATCTACTATAATGGAGGAAGTATGAAAATTCCTGCACACTCTCCAAAAGAATGTCTAAATTTTTGAACCGATTTTAGTTTTAATATTATCCTAAAGTAATTCTGTAGCGTCAATTTTCAAAGAATTTTTGTCGATTTTATTTTATTTTATCTGCACCAAAAATAATTTCCGACGTATTTTACGCTCTTTCAGATTATGGCATCAGAATGTATCTTAAATAAATGCTTAAGACGTAATAAACAATTATTTGCATAAAAAAGTGATTTTTTCCACCAAAAAAAGTTAAGATCTAAAAAAATCGGAAATAGAAAAGTGTTTTCGAGTCATAAGTTTTAAGAAATATAAGGTTTGGAAAAAATTTAGCATAGCAGTTTTAAAATTGCAGATGAAAATTCTTTAATTTCAAAAAATAAAGACTGCGATGGAATATTTTTTGTCACCTTATTCGACGTGATTTAACTAATTTTGTTGTTCAAGGCTCTATATTCCAAAATTGTATAACATTTATGAAATTATTCTTTTTTCAATTTAGTTATTTCTGAATATATTTTTTTGGTAGAACTGATATTGTTTTGGTATCATGCCCATTTCGTCCCGCATCATTGATTTGACTTCTTACAAGTCTTAACGCATATCTTTCCTCATATATTTCTGACATTATTATGTTTATAACAAAGGACTCAAAAAATACTCCTAATGCCTTTTCCACATGGAGCAATTGAAAAACAACGCAACATCAACAAATGTTGTTGTTGTTGTACAACCCATGTAAGTACACCGGAACCTTCAGATGAAGCATCTTTTTTACAACGAGTTGGCAGCACGCTTGCGATAAGTTTAATGCAACACAGCTAGCTGCAATTTATATCAGCGGCTTGTGCTTTTCTTGATAACTTAAAACAATTGTGTGGTACTTCAAGTTGAGAAAAGTATCAATTAAATTCAGAAAATTGTGTTTTATGTTTATTGTTTTGAATACAATAGAATACAATAGAATACAATAGAGCAATAAGAGAGAAGTTAACAAATTTATATTTGTTATAGAAGAAGTAGCTGCAATGAGAGATTAATGTTGCGTTGTGCGTGACTTGCTCATCTGAAAGCATAGGTTGCAATAATGTTTGGAATTGTAGTGGCTTGCAACTTTCTAAGCAATTATGTTGGAGTTGGGTTACTTTTCCGTTTCTCCGTGTGGAAAAGGCCTAAGACTCTTTAACGATGAATATATCGATCCAATTTGCGGTTTTCTGTGGAAATGCTTTTCTATTTTTATTTGTATTATTAACTTATTAAATAAATGGCTTTGTCAAAATAAGTTTGAAGAAATTAACTGATATGGATAATTTTTTGGCATATTCTTGACTTTTGCAATCAATGCACATTACACAATGCACCTTCATGCTAAGGTGCAATGGGACCTTTATGTATGAAATAAAATCTATTAAAAAAAACAATTATACTACATCTCTTTGATCCACAATTTTTGATTCTGAGAGCTGATCGTTTAAATTAAGTGAAAGCAAAAAAAACACGAAAACATGAAAACTGAACTTCTATTTGTTTTAATTTCCCGAAACACTTAAATCGAAATCTATTGGAATATTTCGAAAGGCTAAATATTCAAATAGAAAGTTTTTAATCTTGAATTACCACTAAAGGCCCCATTCTTGGCAAAAATGCCCTATTTTTGTATAAATTTTGGCCCTTTTACAACTAAGCCAATATCATCCCTGGTACGTATAAGCCAACAAATGTCAAACTTTGCGATAGAGCTTTCAGTTGACAGATTGCAACACCAGGGTTGCCAAATCCCGAAATATAAAGGGCACCCTACGCATTTTTTCAAATTTATTGAAGTAATAATTCAAGCAAAATAGCAAATTAATTTTTAAATTAAAATGACTTTTTATAAATTAAATAAAGATTAAAATTACGCCTACCTCCCATACAAAGTAACGCCACCAAAATGGTAAGCTCTCTTAAAATTTCACAAAAGTTAAATTAATGAATTGGCCTGGAGCCGAATTACAGCATCCGTGCATAAACAGCAATCGAATCGAATGCAATTACCTTTAAATTAAATTTTGGTATTCAGCTTTCGATTAAACACAAATAGTATTTTGTTTCGATTGTTACCAAAATACTGTCATTCAAAAGACATTACATATTTTCATTAGCATACACAGTTAAAATTCGCTTTTTAATGAAAGAACGTGATATATTTTATAAAAACTGGGAAAAATCAAACTTGACGAATATCTTACGAAATATCGAAAACTACGTAATTTAGTTTCCACTAAAATTAGAGATTCAAAGACAGACTTTTACAAAAGACGACTAGAACAGCCCGTCATGACAGGGAAGTCTTTATGGAATAATCTACGACATATCGGAATCGGTAAAGTCTCCACTAAAATGCCCGATGATATAAATTGCGATGAAATTAATGTAAAATTCCTAGAGCCTCAACTCGCTCTATAAACAGTCTGACCAACATGATTATACCTGAAGATCAGCTAATACTCGATAATAATAATTCTTTCCAGTTGATACGTCTCAGTGAAGAAGTCGTTGATGCATCTTTTCGGTCTATTAAATCTAATGCTTCTGGCTTAGACGGAATTGACCCTAAATTTTTAAGGTTAATTTTACCACTTTTAATAAAGTTTATAACTTATATTTTTAATTCAGTACTGACAACCTCGACCTTCCCATGCGAATGGAAAAAAATCAAAATAGTACCATTACCAAAAAAAAACAAATCCAAGCATATCTGATTTTAGGCCCATTGCGATAATACCATTTTTGTCAAAAGCTTTTGAGAAGTCAATCCAATTCCAAATTCAAAGTCATCTTTCTCGATATAATCTTTTGAGCTGCCATCAATCTGGATTTCGTCCAAAAAAAAGCTGCACTACTGGTTTGCTTTCAATTATTGAGGAACTGCGAAAAGCCATGGACGTGTCACACATCTCTTTTCTGACATTACTGGACTTCTCTAAAGCTTTTGACACAGTAAACCACAAAATTTTGTGCTTTAAATTGGGGAAGTACTTTAATTTTCCAATCAATCGTGCAAACAATGAGCTGATATCTAATTGGAAGGCATCAATGTGTTGTAACAAACAAACATTCCTCAGGTTTTCTTCCAGTGCATAGTGGTGTACCACAAGGCTCAGTATTGGGCCCAATCCTTTTTACAATGTATATCAATGATGTTTCTACGGTTGTCAAAAACTGCTCATTACACATGTATGCTGACGATGTACAGCTTCAACTGAGTAGTCCTCAATCGGATACGAGTATTGATCAATCGGCCGAAAAATTGAATTCTGACTTGTCATCGATAACTGAATGGGCTAAGAATAGTAGCTTAAGTCTTAATTCTTTAAAATCACAAGTTTTAGTACTTGGCAAGAAATCTCAAAATCAGCTTACTTATCCAATTGTCCGTATAGGTGAAAATGTTATCCAATATGTTGAAACAGCAAAAAACCTGGGTATAATCTTCAATAGTACGCTTACCTGGTCTAGTCATATAACCGCATCTGTAGGAAAGGTGTATGGTGGTCTTCGTACCCTTTGGCACACAAATTTTTTTCTACATACAAAAACCAAGCTTATTTTAGCCAAAACGTTGCTTCTTCCCATACTCCTCTATGGTTGCGAAATATTTTGCGAAATGGATTATGAAACTAAAAAAAAAATCAATGTGGCGTACAATAATATAGCTCGGTACGTCTACAATAAAGATCATTTATGTCACATATCTACATTCTCCAGGCAGATAAGCGGTTGTTCACTCGAAACTCTTTTGAAATTACGCTCAATTTGCTTACTACATAGCATTATACACACAGGTCAACCCGATTATTTATATAAAAAACTACAGTTGCTACGATCACGCAGGACAATAATGCTGGTGCAATCCGTATACTCATGCGTAAACACGATGCACAACCTTTTTGTTAGCGCCACACTGTATTGGAATGCTCTACCCCTCTTGATAAAAGTAATCAGAAACAGAACCAGATATACGAGTAAAATTGAACTTTGTAAATTTTTACACACGAACACGATTGTGCCATGAACCTACTTTTCAGAAATATTGTTTTCATTTATTTATTTAAATTCAATTTTCTTTTATTAATTTTCAGGAATAAACAAATTTTGTAACCTTTATAATAATTTTATATTTATGTATAACATACAAATATTCTTGCTTTAATTATTTATTTATATGTACTAATTTTTAAATACTTAATGTGTTTTCAAAACTTTTATTAACAGTATTAAGGCTGCCTTTATTTAAAAGGCACTATGTCTTACAATGGCTAGCAAGATTGAAATAAATAAACAAACAAACAAACAAACAAACAAACAAACAAAAAGAGTAATTCTATTTTCACATTTATTTACATATTTTCATATTATTTTAACCAAAAAAGAAATGTAAGCAATTTTCCAAACCAGAGATATATACACTTGAAATTAAATCCAAAACAGGCGACGAAGATTTATTAGCTAAAAAAATACTAGAAAAAAACAAGCACACCGAGAAAATTGAACGCCTTAAAATCAAAGAAAAACAGTTCTTGTAAAACTGTAACCAAAATATCTTTACCACAATGAAAAGATTGTTACAATAATAATTTATCCTTTAACTATGCAAGTGCTGCATCATCGAAACAAAAGACTGAAGTTTTTTTAAGCTAAATCAATGAAACAATCTTTGCCGTAAAGATAAAATATTTACTATAACGATTTAGTTCTTTGATGGAATTCTTAACAAGGAATTGAAAAAATTATGTTAAATCAATAACTTTTATTTTGAGAGTAAGCTTCATTGTTTCAAAGACAAACTCTGTTACTTTAAAGAATGTTTTCTTCAAAATCATATTTGTATACGAAGAATAAGAAAATCGTGTGCGAGTGCCAACATTGAATTGTAATTGTAAAAAAACACACGTTAATATTCACACCAGTAAATTTTATTACATTTCATCAACAAAGAAAAAAAAAAAAATTCCGTGTGGAATTAAACTTGAAATTTTTGGTGACAGTCCATCGCTATACCCACTGGGCAAAACAGCCTTGTTACTGTTTGCTGACATAACTGCAGCTTTGTTAAAAGATGCTGTATTAACAGATACAGTATGTCACAGGATTCTGTTGATAGTTATACAACAAAATTCTTAATTATAAAAAAAATTAATATATTATTATATAAGGCCAAACGAAATAATTCCAAGTTGTAATTATTATTGAATCAATCACTCTGCGTAACGAAGCAGTTTGGTTTGATGCGTAGTGTAGTGACTTCTCAATCGGTGGTATCGGTGGATGTGGGTTCAAATCTCCACGGCAGGCGAAAGTAAGATTTTTAATTTGATATTTTATTTAATTTAAATAAATTTAAATAAATTAAATAAACTAAATAAGATTTAATTTATAAATAAAATAAGAGAGAAGTCATTATTTTCATGAAGCCCCATGTACTTAAATTCAAGGTTCTAACATTCTGCGTCTTTGCCGTAACGAATAAAAGTCTTTGTGTCAAAATGCATTTTCTTTCCTTTTACAACTTTTCCTATGCTTTTCTAAAGATGTACGTCTTTGACACAAGAATTTAAGTTTTTGATTCAAAATATATTGTTCTTTGGAATCTAATAATCTGTGTGTCCTTGCCGTAAGTATGTTTTGCCTTTGGTCACAATCTAACCAATAAAAGTCTTTGCAGGCTGCATACAATCTTAGATGTATAAAATTAACGGTGTATAAGCTGTATAAAATTAGCACAATACCCAGCAACCAAAGTTTCTGAAATCGTTTCGAATTCGTTACAATCTTGGATATTGAATCTATCTAAATCGTATCGTTGCCAAATCGTAGAAAAAATCGTATGAAAAGGTTAATACGACTTCGTTACGAAGTGTCTTAACGAAATAGAGTTAACGAAATAGAGTTAAGAAATCGGAACGAACTGTCACTTCGAAGTCGTAACGAAATGTTGTTGTTCTTTTTTAAATACGTAAACTGAGTAAATACTACAGCTTAGTTAAAGATTCTTGATATGGGGACGAGTTTGATCTGTTGCAAGCACCATGCAAAAAGTAGGCGGGTTTGTCGAAAGGACGAGGCACTTTTTTAAAACTCATAAGCTTGGTAAATATTGCAGCTAAGTCAAAGAAATTCGATACAGGAGCGAGGCATCATGCAAAAGTGGGCGGTATTGAACGAGAGGTGTGGAATTTTTTAAAAATCGTTTTAAATATTCAGCAAAGTTAAGGAATTTTGGTATACTGGCCCCTTGAATTTATTCAAAGCTCAATGCCAAAAGTGTACAGGTCAAATATAGAATAAGACTGAGACAGTTGCCATTTTCGTCTTTAGGACTTTTTTTTTTTGGTTTTTGTAAGCTTAAAGTTATTTGTGGTTAAGAAATTCCAATGCATTTGGCCAACTTGCAATCAGCTGAACTAAGATTTTTATGGATGTAAAGGTAACTATTGACAAAAGATTCCAATAGGACTTTCCAGCACTCAGATCCAAAGATTAAGACAAAATAAGTTTCGATTTTGTTCAGAAAGTTTGCAATAAAAATGATACCTGAAATTTTTACCTGTTCGCACTTCTAATAATCGTCCAAGCTGGCACATATAAAAACTCCATGCATATTCGTAAAAAAAAATCTAAGTTTTTCCAAAAATTTCTGTAACGATCGTTTCGACATATGAACGACTTCTTAAAACAGCTTGGTTTGCTGAATAATAACTTTTACTCATTCACAAAAGCGATCATATCAAACTGCTTAAAATATACATAATTCACTCGTTCATGGATGCTGTCGTAAGGTGCCTGATTTATAATATAAGTTCTTACTGAGAAATTTCCCAAAATCGAATTAAAATCTACCTACCTCTTAAACAAAGAAAATGTATATCGGTGATTCCATATCAAATCGGATGCTTTCCGAAACCCACATATTGGTAAAAATTTGGTAACTTGCACGTCGATAGTACGACAAAAACTTAATATAGTCGGAATTTGAGGTATATAACTAGCTTAAAAATTATAAAATACCATTAGAAGTACAAAAAATACTAAAAATCAAATTTTTAATAAAAAATAAAAGTAATTTGTAAGTAAATAGAAATATGTGAATGAAATTTTTAGTGTAAAAAAAAAATGTTAATTTTTCATGAAAATGTTAGTAAAACGTACACTACAAAGAAAACCAATTCTAGGTCTTCAGAAAATGTCCTTAACATATTTTTGTAGAACTAACAGTTATGAAGATATAGTTTTTTTCCCACATGCCCGATAGAAAATTTTGAATTTCTTTTTAATTTAAAAATAACAATAATAAAAAAAAAATTCTAAATCAAATATGCGACGTTTTCAATTTTTAAGGTGCTATGGACGTGGAATATTTGAAAAAGATATCGGAATTGTTAAAATACGTTTTTGAACAAAAGGCTTGACTTAAATTTACAAATTTTTTTGAAATAAAAAAATAAAATTTTATAAAAAATAATCTTATTACCAAAAATTTTATAAATGTACTTTGATTTTTAATATGCACTCCGAGTTTTAACTTGGAAAAATCGAATAAAAACTACCTCTACCTCCCACACAAAGTGACGTCAATAAAATAGAAAAACATTCATAAATTTTACAAAAATTGTTGTATATTACCTTGAGCGAGTACCTTATACATAAGCTGTAATTAAATTAAATGAAACTTTTCACAAAAATATTTTTGCAGATCATACATATACATTTTATATACTGATTAAGATTTCAAATAAAGTTAATTTATTTAATTTATTTAATTTATTTAATTTATTTATTTTTTTAATTTATTTAGCTATTTATGCACATTTTTTTATCTTTAAAGCACTGAAATACTTTAGAAGGTTTCATGGGACATTCAATGAAATCCTTGTGCTTGGCATGCAACAATATCAAAACTGTTTTCATTTCATATACTAGAATATTTTCTTTACTACTTCTCTACTACCATGACACAATCATAAGATAGGCTCAGCTTGAAGAGAAACTACAAAAAAGGAAGCTGGATGTCAAAGTTACTAATGTCATTAGCATTTAACGTTCAAGGCCCTCACAGCTTTGTTGTTGGAAAACTTGTCTTTTGAGCAGCTATTTTAAAATGAGCCTACCTTATGATTGTGTCATTTCTAGTACTGCCTACTCTATGTTATAATAATTGCTTGGTTTTTAAAAAGTCTGCACTTTGTTGCTTAAATGTTTCTATTCAGCACGAATGCATGCTGTTTCAAGAGAATTGAGCAATTGTATATCAAATCTTATGAAAATAGCTAATAAAGTAATTTGTATATATAGGGTGTCCCGCAATTGAGTGCAACTATTTACGGAGCTGAAAGGTTATGTCGAGCTGAGCAAAAAATCATATGGGATGGGGGGGTCTATTTTCACATTCTTAGGAGATACAGGGTTAATTAATATTTCATGACTTTGATTCACGTTATTGTTTCTAGCAAGAAAACTAACTTACATAAAACTTACCTTGATAGCACATTTTAAAGGTAATGAAACCACCATAAGTATAATTTTTTTAGTACTGCCAACTTTTTATTTTTTAAGATATGTTTATGTTTTTATTGTCCTTGAAAAGAAAATTGAATAAATTACAAAATTGATCCTAAAAAAAAAGTTCATTTATTACGCGAAATTCTGAGAAATTTGCACTCAAAATTGATATTTGGCAGTTTCAATCGATTGATTTCATCTTCACACGAGCACAGCTCGGTAACGGTTAAGTTGGTGGGGTTTGTTGATATGCCGTTAGAAAGGTGATTTTTTTGCCTTTATAATGAGCTAGCAACAATATCGTGAACCAAAGCCGTGATATATTAATTAATCCTTTAGCTCCTAAGAATGTGAAAATAGACCCCCGCCCCCCCCCCCCCCCCCCCCTTCCCATACGATTTTTTGCTCAGTTCGACATAACCTTTCACCTCCGTAAATAGTTGCACTCAACTGCGGGACACCCTGTATATATATATATATGTATTGAATGTAGTATTTGAATTCTCAAGGCCAAGGTTATGGTGTCAAAATTATGGCGTTAAATGTTTACATTGGTTTATAAAAGCTTTTGACAAACAACAATTATTTAAACACGTGTATTCTTTCTTAGTGGACTTCCTTTGAAATGACAGGAACCTATTTTGAAACAAAACAAAAGTATATTAGCCGTTCGGAAATGTGACTTAATGAAAGTTAAACAAAGTGGAACAAGTCTCTAGGGACTTTCGGCGATTGTGAATCAAAACGATGTCAGCATTAACATTGACCTAAGCATTTTGCAAATAATAGTACAAAAATGGGAAAAAAAAGAGAAAATAAAACGGAAACACATAAAACAAAAGTCTATGCAAAGAAACAATAAAAAGCCTATTTCAAACGTTTAATAAAGATTTCAAATTACAAAGGTAAATAAGACGTGTGAGCTTGAGAACCGGCACGCACATTATTAAGATAATTATAATGGTTAATTTAGACAACTATTAAGGGCGACTCAATCGGACTCACTCACATTGTAGCCGCTGATTTCAGTGTTAAAACGCTCAAGCTACTTGCCAGAAGTATTTTGGAGATTGGAACAAAAAGAGTTGAACCAATCATGACATATCCATATTTTCAGCCAGCACAAACAAACTCATTACGAATTCTTAATAAGCGACACGCAGATATGGATCACTCTAAGGGCGCCAATAGCAAGCCGCATAAAACATGGTGGGTCGATTTGGTGCACCGCTTTGCCAAGGGCAGCACAATTCACGGCATTAGTCGGCTACTGGGTGAGGGTTCTGGACGCATTGAGCGGTAAGTAGCAGACAACGAATCACATCTTCTCTCAGATCAGCGCAGGTTTTAGCAATTATTTACTTTTAAGCATCGTTTGGCTGCTGGCTCTCATGATAGCGCTCATGGGCGCCACCTATGTCTGCCTCATACTCTCGGATCGTTTCAATGCGGGCAAATTAGAGACTGTTATAGACAGCACCCGCATGCCGGTGTACCGCATCCCCTTTCCAGTCATCACGATATGCAATAAAAATCATCTTAACTGGCTTCGCCTGGAAGAGGCCAAGCAAATATTTCTACCCGGCGAAAGATCAGAGCTCAAGCTGCAGCTGTTCGAGCGTGTCATAGGCACCTATGATGATTTGCGTTTTGGAAATTTTTACAACTTTGGCGTGCTACAAGATGAACCACTTGAAATGCTGAATAATATAAATTTTAGCAATGTTTTCGAATTCATGACTTGGCGTTGTGAGGAGTTTTTGACCGAATGTATTTGGCGCCATCTGCCGATAGACTGTTGCGAGATATTTTCGAAGCGACGCAGCAAGAATGGGCTATGTTGGTCTTTTAATACTCTGGAAACAGTTGAGGGACGGCGCATGCAGCGCTTAGATCCGAAATGGCCTTGGCGTTCAGGTAGTTCTGGACCCACAAGTGGGCTAACAGTACGTGTTCTTATAAACCCCGAGAAACACTTTCCCAATAGCACTAATGAGAAAGGTCTAACGGTGAGTTTTTTAAGCGTTATTCCTTTAAGCTTGGCTTAAAGTCTGCTTCGTCTTACAGGTTATGGTAACCGAACCTTTAGTTTGGCACGAAGATCCTTCCGAGGTGTCCGAGAATACGTATACTATAGTACAATTTGAGCCCATCATCTACTTCTACGACAATGAAACACGTGTATTATCCTCCGAACAGCGTCAATGTGTATTTCAGGTATTTGTGCTCAACTAATTGACTTTATTTCGATAGTAATATTAATGCACTTGTAACCCAGGATGAGCACACCAGCCAGAACTATAAATCTCTCCAAGGCTATATTTACATGAATGAAAACTGTCAGTCCCAGTGTCATCAGGAGTATTTGGTGCACTATTGTAACTGCACAATGGATTTATTATTTCCGCCGGGTAAAACAACAGCTATAATAACACTTAGTATTATTCAATAAATTCGTACATTTTTACGTATTTTATACCATATTTAAAAGGTCCATATCAGTCCTGCAAGCTCAAGGATTTGCCATGCCTCTCAAAATTTAATGGTTGGTTTTCAGTTTTAGTCGCTTTTATTGCCTAGCAATATTTCCTTTTTTTTTTTTGAAGCGGAGCTTTTTAATTATTTCTACAATACTTTCCTAGATTTCCTTGTCTATTCGCATCAGCCTGGCGAGGAGGAATACGTGAGCAATCATTATATAGGCATGGTCTGCAAATGTTTTCGCAACTGTTATTCTTTGAACTTTTTCACGGATATTCGTCCAACTTTTTTACTGCCGAAAGTTCGTGGAAATTTGTCATATGTTGACTTGGATGTTCATTTCCGCTTTGATTCAATGATGGTTTACCGCACAAGTTTGGTTTTCGGCTGGGTTGATTTAATGGGTGAGTAACGGTGGGTTATATTGGTGTAATCCAATTCTTTGAGAAGAATTGAAAAATTGTATATAAAACCGAATTTACACATTTATGAAATACTAATTAACTACATAAGTTCTCCACTAATACATGTGGGAAAACGCTGAGGGAGATAATAGCTGTCGTATATTATAATCAGTGCTGTCACTTGAAAATCTTAATAGTGGTACATTAAGTCTAAAAAGAGTGGAAAATTACAAAAAAAAGGTAGTTAATTTTTTTTCGTCTCTCTCAAAAGATACAATTAAACTCTTGATATGTTTTACCTCATAAAAAGAACTTGACGTGAATTTTACATTCATTTAATTTTATTACGACGAAAAAAAGGCAGTTATTTAAAAATTAAATCTATGAGAAAACAGTGTTTGTTCAAATTAATTATAGTATCAAATCATTCATATTTAAATAATTTTATTATATTCCAAAAAGGATGATAACTTAAGTAAGAAACAAAATGTTTGATTGAAATTATATATGATACTGCAAGTATCGTGTAGAGACCGCATCGATCGCCCTTTTTTATTTAGTATTATGTACTGAGTTTTCAATCATTGGAGATCGTTAAGCATAACACTTTCAAAAATTCAATTAGTTGTATCATTTTTTTCCATGTGTAAAGTTAATATTGAAATTTCCTTTTAGAATCATATTAGGTATATTGTAACATTTTTCGGTAAAACCTTATTCGAGTATTTTACAACCTTTTTTTAAATTAGCGATCAATTTTTCCATCCTGAATTGAATTCTATTATATTTTACCCTTGATTATTTTTCGAGAACACATCTTACCTATTTGCGACCCTTCCGGGGGTCCCCATTCAAGAACACAAAAACAGTCGTCGTTTATAGTTCGTATCTTACTTTAGCTGGTCCTATTATTTTTCTCCTTTCAACATTTATTCTAAGCACATCTAACCCCTATATAGCACCTTTTTACAGAAACTATCGATATTGTCTTTGGGAATACGTAAGGTCTCTAGTGTACGCTACAAACCAACAACAATCGACGCATTGAAGCCAGCATTATTAGAAAACTTTGCCTCTCGGATGACGTTTATCAGATCAAGCCGTGGTGGGCATATGCCCCATGTTGTATTTTAAAACTTATTGCAGAATATATTCCTCCATCCGACACAGAAAGTTTTTTCAATTGAATTAATTTTTCTGTTCGGCCGTCACCTCTCTGCAGACAATGGCAAACCTCAGAGAGTACAAACTGCCATGAAAGGCTTCTTGAGAACATAAGCCGTTCGGAGTCGGCGTAAAACATGTAGGTCCAGTTCTCGATCATTTGTGTGCAAACATTTCACATCACCCACAACACAATTGACCATAAGAAGCTCGGTCAAAGTCCTTTCAAGGGCTGAAATGGCCATTTCGTTTTTTTTTTTTTTTGCAGAATATATTCTCTCGATTGAACACAAATAAATGGCTATTTAATGCAATTTCATGGTTTTTTTCAAAATGAAAGTTAGTACTGACTTAAAAGACACCCTTCATTTAATACTAGCTGGCCACAGTGGTCCGAGGCTTCGCCATGGACGTTTTTTTCTTTCAAGAGCGCTTACACGTTTTTATTACTCTTTGAATGAGTGCCAAGAGGGATAGAGCGAAAAAACTTCCTAAACACGCTAAAAGTGTTCAGTCTACCGCATTCCATTCAGAAATTTACAAATTTTGGATCGCTCTACAATGCGCTTATCTGCTCTCAATCTCCCTGTTTTTTTTTTTTGGCGGTTTCTATTGAAAGCAACAACAAAAACTTTTGGAAGCCATTCAAACGATCACCGTGTGACATCAGCCTTACAGAAAATGCATGTCAAACGAAATAAAAAACTTTTTTTTTTCTTTTGTTGTGTTGTGTTTTGCATCTCACCACTGCATTTATATCAGTGGTCGGCACCCATGAAGCCAGGCTTTACTGAGAGTCACACGTATTTTTATGCTTTTTTCCCTCATTCGACAAACAACCAATGAAGAAGCAGCATTGTTTCTGATGATACGTAATTATTGGTCTGTACACTGAAATTATTTTTTGAGCAAATATGGAAAATAGTACAACAAGCAAAAAATACTTTATGCTTCCAAACGCCTTTGATGAAATTTGAAGAAGAAATAGCAAAACAGGGGGGACCATTTTCGGATGGTATATTCATAAAACAACTTTTTATTGCAATTTTGTGAAGAGTAGATATTGAATCGAGTGCACTTATGCAGTCTATCGCCTTGTCACCCATAATCATAGGTCAACGTACTGAAGAAATAGGCTTATTTCTTGACTCGGCTATTAAAAAAAAAAAACCAAGCGAATGCCAAATTTTTTCCAATTTACTTAGACGATAGCACTGATATAAATGGCAGATTTGAAGTACAAAACTTTTTTCAGTGCAGCTTTTGTTTTGTCACAAATACAGTTATAGTTTTAATTTTGCCGACCACTGATTTATATGTATCTCTCTTTTCGCCTTGCACTAGGCTCATTTGTTTTTTATGTTGTGCTGTGCTAGCTGAGTAAAATAAAGAGAAGAGTAGAGAACAACAAGGAGTTTATTGAAATTCTCACAACACAAGCACGTGAAAAGAAAACGATCAAGCAATTCGTGGCATCGGGGATGATGTCTTAAAGAACTTAACGCTTTAGTTAAACATAATTATTATAAAATTTTGAAATATAAATACCCCCAATGCTGTGCTGTATCATAAATTTAACATTTTAAAACTAATTTCATAAAAATCGAGCCAGTCTTTTGTAGTTTACCTGGCAACAAAAATTTGCGCTTCAATTTTATATAACAGTATAGATGTAATAGTATAGAAAATACATATATTAAAAGCAAAAATCAATCCAACTTTCTATTTTTAGTTGCTTTTGGTGGTATCGCCGGCCTTTTTCTGGGTTGTTCATTAATAAGCGGTGCCGAACTGGCTTATTTTGTTGTGATTGACATACCAACGTTCATTGTGCGAAAACTTAAGCAGCACTGGCAGCGACGCAGTACAAATCCAAAATATCCTAATTATGGAATTTCAAATCGGGTGCTAGCAACAGATAGACACAAGCAAGGACATTACGTAATTAAAAGCAAACAGAATGGACCCAACATGCGTATTAAGCCCAACAAGTACATGCGATGGATGCACAAAAAATAAACCGGCTAATGAAACGAGTCAACGAATAACAGCAGAAAGTAGTGACGAATAATTAATATGGTATATAAATAGTAGCCAAGGTGAAAGTAAGGAATATTGACAAATAAAGACATCTTAAATGTTGCGTAGAGTGAGACAGCAATAAACGAGAGCAGACAAAATAAGGTGTTACAATTTTGTAGAATCTCAAAACTGCTACATTTGCACATTTTTCCTGCATACTTCACTGCATACCTCAGCTCAACACCTCATTTTTCAATTTTACACATAAGTGGCAACATTCTGTTCCCCCCTCCCCCCTAGCTTAACCCAGCAACACTTGCTTGACTAAGTCGGCCACTTTTCCATTTCACTACACTGACTGGCAAAAACACAGACATACCTATCAGAACAAACCTTCTGCTCTGCTGCCGTTGTTAATCAAAGCTTAGTTTAGTTCATGCCTCACAGGATATACCTTTGGTAGGTGAAAAAGCGTAGCTAACTGGTTTCCAGCATATTGAGTCCTTTTTGCATGCTAATGCAAAAGATGTCGAAGACAAACTGTTGCAATTAACCTTTCTTCTAAATCCTGTAACTAATTTGAGGGTTGTTCCAAAAACGAACTAACACAAGAATTGGCTCTAACACATTCTTACTTACAAATGTTGGTATAGCATAAAGGTTGAAGTTTTAGAGAATTATTTAGAGCTTATATTAGTTTAGACAAGCTGGCAAACCATGATGAGGTTGGGGTTGCGAGTGTTTAAATGTGAATTAGTTTGTATAGCTTTTCATAGTTCTCTCTAATGGGAAACCAGTATTGTCATTAGAGTGCACAGAAAAGTTATTCTACCTTATAACCCCTGATGTAGAACACTTGTTAATATAATTGGTCATGTGTATTTGTGTAGCTTAAGAGTTCAACTCTTAAAACATTATCAAAATTTAGAGAATTTAAATTCTGCAAAAAGACCGCCACTTGATAAATAATTCCAAATTTCGTTTTTAGAATTAAAGGCAATTTTATGAAAAACTTTTCTTTTAAGAACTAAATTAAAGTTTAAATAGAAATCTTGTATGTAAATGTGAAATATATGTATGTAAATATAAATTTAAACAATTGTTTAATTTCTTTGCAGTTGGAGAAATAAAAAATATAATATTTAAAAAATGATTTAAGGGGGTCTTCTCATTGAGCAACTTTTTTTTCGACTTTTTTTTTTTGCATTTATTTATAGCTTGGGTAGTTGTGAATATGCCCCTAAAAAAAAAGGATTTTTAGAAATTCGAAATATTTTAGAAGATACAGCCTTTTTTGTGAAGCAAGGTCTTCGTCAAAATGAGCTATTTTTTTCGACTCATTTTCGAACGAAGCGGCATAAAGTAACCACCGAATTCCGTTGAAAATGTTTATTGTTAGGTAAAAACGTGTTTGCACTCATATTCATACAAACATACGAATACACATTTCTGCTTATTTTAGGGGTTGAAGCATTTTTTGAGTCCAGGTGTTCAACTGAGAGCATCATTTAGTTCAGTTTGTATCGAGTTGAGCAACAGACGCGTGCGCTTCAGTGAACGGAAAAGTAAATTTTTCATAAATTTATTGTGATTTTTGTAAAATGGATCGGAAAAGTAATAAAAAAAAAAAAACGCCCAAGTGAGCGTCAGAATCGTGCTAAAAAACGCGGGTTTAGTGGAAATCAGCATCTTAGACCAGAGGATTCTGAATATACCAGTACATCGGCCAAGAAATTCAAGAATAACGAAGACGACGAAGTATCAATCAAAAACAATTTGAAGTATTGCATTCTCGAGTTCTGTTCTGTGTTTACCACGTTGTCAGCGTTGGTAATTTGTGCCTCATGCAAGCAAAAAATTGAGTTCTCAGAAGCCTCACCAAATGATCGGAAAATCATATGAAATTAATCGACGCTTGGTTGTTGCCATGCGGCTTTTAGGGATTGGGCCAAAAGGTATAACCATGTTTTGTGGCCTCATGGACCTCGGACAAAGTTTGTCCAACAATCTGTACTATACTATCCTACAAAATTTGTACGTTGCTGGAAAAGCCATGTACGAACATGTCATTTCAAAAGCTATTGGAGAAGAAAAAGAGGCTATGATCGAAGCGAATCCAGAGAGCGATCCCACTTTATTTACTGTGTCGGGGGATGGGACTTGGAAGAAGCGTGGCTTTGCTTCCCTTTATGGTGTCACAACTTTGATTGCCAAGCATACCAAAAAAATTGTTGACACTGTCGTAAAATCTCGTCTGTGTAACAGCTGCAAACATTGGGAAGCCAAGAAGGAAGAAGAGCCAGAGGCTTACCAAATTTGGCTTGATACTCATGACGAAGAATGCACCATAAACCATGAAGGAAGCTCTGGGAAAATGGAGGTGGACGCTGTAATAGAGATGTTCTCCAGGTCGTTTGAAACACACGGCATAAAATATGTAAAGTATATCGGCGATGGTGATTCGCAGACCTTCAAAGGTGTATTAGATGTCGACCCCTATGACGGTGACCCTATAGTGGAAAAGAAAGAATGCGATGGAAAAGAGAACGCGACTTCGAAAAATAAAAAAAGAAAATAAGGGCATTGGAGGCAAAGGTGCGGGCAAGCTCACCGACAAATTAATATCCGAGTTGACCACATATTATGGCCTTGCGATCCGCCGTCATCCTGACTCCGTGGAGGATATGAAAAAGGAAATTTGGGCCACTTTTTACCATAAGTGCTCCACCAATGATAAACCGCAACACCAAAATTGCCCCACCGGTGCGTCAAGCTGGTGCGCATGGCAGAAAGCAGCTGCTGAAGGTACGTTAGATAGCTTTCACCACACGTATGCACCTCTCGACAAGAAGGTGATGGAGGTAATAAAACCAGCTTACGAAGCGCTGTCGGCAGATAATTTGCTTGAAAGATGCCTTGGATCTGAAACTCAGAATTCCAATGAGTCCTACAATTCTGTTCTTTGGTCACTTTCGCCCAAACACATCAACTCAGGCGCACGCACCATCGAAGTGGCCAATTTCATTGCAACGTGCCTCTTCAACGACGGTTTTATACCCATACTTAAAATTATGGGTTTGATGGGTATTGCGATTGGCAAAAACGCATACGAATACGCTCTATCTCGCAATGAAGACAGATTGAACCGATCAGAGACTCGAGCTGCGGCATCATCAAAAGCTGGCAGAACGGCTCGCAGAGCAGAGAGGGCAGCAGAAAGCAGTTTCTACGAAAAAGAGGAAGGTGGCCTGTATGGAGCTGGCATCGCCGACTAATATTTGTAAGTAAAAATTGTCAGCTCTTTAAAACTGCATTTAAACATTTTTGATTTTTTTTTTTTTTTCTCAAAAAAATTACTTCAAACTTTAAACGCGTTTATCTCGAACCCACGTTTTTCGAACTGGCGGCCATGATATCTCCAGTTCAACTGAACCGATTTTCATGAAACAAAGTGGAATCGACGCAGAATTGTCACCATTCTCGGGTGAACCTCGACCATAATTTTAAAAAATTTTTTACTATTTTTTTTTACACTAAACTACAAAAAAAAAACCCGAAATTGAAATTTTATTTTTGAATGGCCGCCATTTTGTCAAAAAAAATTACAAAATTAAGCTTGAGGTTCACCCGAGAATTACATCTATACTGATTCTAACCCCGTTTTTTTTTTCATTTCAGACGCTCCGGAGACCCGGAATCGTGGCCGCCGTGACGACACCTTTTTTTTCACCACCAACTTTGAAGTCTCATTACTTTTTGAACAGCCCACGTATCGAGGCAAACAAAATTTTTTTATTTACTTTGAACCTTTTGTAATACAATAAATAAAAAAAGTTTTCAATTATTCTTTGCGTTTTCAAAAAAGAATTTTTTTAAAAAGGGTCCAAAAAACGGGTTTTGAATGAGAAGACCGCCTTAAAAAGAAAATATTTTCGAGGTACAAACTACATTTGGAGTACTTTTTTCAGGCCCGTAGCCAAGGGGGGAGTTTTAGGGGTTGAAACCATTCGTAATGGTGCAGAGATTATGGAAAAATAGTAAAAATGAGACTATTAAAATCAAAACGTGATCATTTTTTAAGAAAACTAAGATAATGATATAAATTTACGTGAAGATGCAAAAGT
Source organism: Coremacera marginata (assembly GCA_914767935.1). Classification (NCBI taxonomy): domain Eukaryota; kingdom Metazoa; phylum Arthropoda; class Insecta; order Diptera; family Sciomyzidae; genus Coremacera; species Coremacera marginata. Next base: position 176,122,743 of record OU612045.1, on the reverse strand, counting down.
TTCAACACTTTCAACACAAATTTAAGAAACATCGCTTAATCAATGAAACATTTTTTTTTGGCCAATTCTTAAACTTTTCAACAAAAGAATTTTCTGTAAACGTGTTGTAATTGAAGTTTTGAGAGATTTTTTTCTACTTCTAAATAATAAACGGTATGGGCGTCAATTACTGCAAATGATTGACGTCAATTATTACAAATTCAAGGGGAGCTTTCAGATCGATCTCACACATATTGAGCAGATTGTCATTAGCTTGATCTAATTTTCATGCATACAATTCTGAGTCTGAGACTGAGAAAATTCTTGTGACTCTCTGATTGACTTTGATTGACTCTCGCCAGATCGATCTGCGAGAACATCTCATTTTTATGCATTAGACCCAATATGAAAATGCCACATATCAACAAAACAAAATACACAACGATGAGCAAGATACAAGAAGCAATAGATTTTTGTATGGAAAATACTATTACTGTTCGTGTACACTGAGGGTAAAAATGCTGTGATATCAAACAATTCAAAATCACAGATTTCACTGTTCGATCCCACCCAACAGACGAAACTGTCAAAATAAGAGTTGATCAACTGTTGATAATTTTGTGTTGAATAACCTAATTTTACAGTTATATTTTAACAGAATTAACTGTTCCGTTGACAGTTTTTTTCGTTAATATAACCCCAAATTAACTGTTGAATTACAACATAAAATGTTGCTTTAACTTGGGGTTTTTTTTATTTGTAATCTGTTATATAAACAAATTGAACTGTTGACTCCCCATCTCCTCACAGTTGGTCTAAAAATTTTTATTTGTCAAAACAAAGCCATTGTTTCTGTTAAATCAACTACAAAAATTGTGAATTTTGCACATTTGCTGAACCGAACCACGTTAATGTATTAGTCGTTGTGTTCGAAACGAATACAAATACAAGAAATACGTTGAAACGAATCAAAAATTTTCAAACAAATAACGCAAAGCATACTGTTCGATAATGAAAAAGGGAGACAAAATGTTTCAGGACTGAAAAAAGGTTTCAAACTAACAGTACGTTCAAAAAGTTCATAGGATGACACATAGATGGCGTTATAAGATTTTTTTCCATATGATTTTTATTTAGTACCAACCTTCAAACGATACGTATAAAAATTTGACAACAATCTGACAATTGATTCGTAAGTTATAGCATTTTGTGTGCAACTGTTTTTATTGAAAAAAAAAAAAAAATGAAAAAAAGTGAATTTCGAGTTTTGATAAAGCACTGCTTTTTGATGAAAAAAAAATGCACTGGAAAACAAACAATGACTTGATAAACATTATCCGGACTCTGCTCTATCGAGACAAATGGTAGAAAAGTGGATTGCTGAATTTAAACCGTTGTCGTACCAGCACAAATGATGCAGAGCGCAGTGGACGCCCAAATCAGACTGTTAATCCAAAAAACATCAAAAAAAATCCACAAATTGGTTACGAACGATCGCAAGTTGAAGGTACACGAGCAAGCTGATACTATAAAGATATCAGATGGTAGTGCTTTTACCATTTTACACGAACATTTGGGAATGCGAAAGCTTTGTGAAAAGTGGGTGCCGCATGAGCTCACAGTCGACCAAAACCAACCACGAATTGATGCTTCAGAGGACTGTTTGGCTCTGTTAAACAGCAATAAATTCGAATTCTATCGTCGATATGTGACAATGAATGAAACATGGCTTCCTGTTACACATCAGAATCCAAAGACAGTCAGCTGAGTGGACAGCAGTCGACGATCCGAATCCAAAGCGAACAAAGATCCAACAGTCGGCTTGTAAGGTAATGGCGTCTGTATTTTGGCATGCGGAAGGAATAATATTCATCGACTATCTCCAAAAAGGTACCACCATCAACAGCGACTATTACTGTGCACTTTTAAATCGATTGAAGGCTCGCCAATGAAATCGCCAAGATACGGTCACATTTGCAAAAGAAAAAAAGTATTGTTTCACCAAGACAATGCACCGTGTCACAAACCGATGAAAACGATGCCAAAATTGAATGAATTGGGCTTCGAATTGCTTATCCACCCACCGTTTTCTTCAAATCTAGCCCCCCGCGAATTTTTCCTGTTTTCAGATCACAAGAGAATGCTTGCTGGAAAGAAATTCAAGTCCAATGATGAAGTAATCGCTGAAGCTGAGGTCTATTTTGAGGAGATAGAGAAATCGTACTATAAAAGTGGTATCGAAAAGTTGGAAAGTTGCTATGCTCGTTGTATCGCTCTCGAAAGCAACTATGTTGAATAATATAATCGAGATTTATCGAAATTTTGTTTTTTTCTTACTTATCCTACGGACTTATTGAATGACCTGTTAGAAATATATCAACAGATAAATTCGACTGTGGAAATTTCCTTAAAACCGTTTATTTAACGAAGAAAAGTGTTAATTTGAACGAAAATCTCTTAAATGAAAAGTGTTTGAAAATAACAGCGACCGACTGTTAATAACACAGTTAATATTTTTCTGAGTGTACTGCCTAGCGTTGATGTGCTTTTTTGTGAAACAAAGTGAGGAGGTACATTCAGTTTGCCTAACGATTTGCCCTAAATTGTGCAAGTTTTTCTTTTTTTACTCACATATGTACATAAGCAAATTGAGCGTACTGCAGTTTATTTGCCAAAAACTATGCAATGTATGCTAGGCTTAAATTTGGCGAGTATCAGTCAGAGAGGCATTACTTAAAATATCAACTTTAGTTGTGTAGACGATTATGTAAATGTACAACATTTACCAAAATTAAAGCGAACGACTTGGCTTAAATCGACAGAGAAGAATAAATAGAAGACAGAGTTTTACAGGAATTCAAACCTAAAATTTTCTTAGAATGTTGTAAAATGAATGTAAACTACTAAATTTTAATGAACTTATATGATATTTTCAATAATAACATATTATAAACTTTAATGAATTATATAATATTTTCAATAATTCTACTATGTATTGGGTAATTATCTCCCCTTTTGACCCTTTTAAAGTAGACACTGTGATTCTTTGCTTACAACATTTTATTTGTGTTACTTGATTTTGCCAAAATTCTGTTCAAGCCCTTTAGGAACAAACTAACTTGTTTTTAAAAACAACTAATTAAAAAACTAGTTTAAAATAAACCAGTATATGAACTACTTTTAATTATATTAAGGCGGCATCCACTTCAATATATGAAGTAATTGAAATACTACTTAAAAACCAGTGATTGATAAACTACTTTGAATTATATTAAGGCGGCAACTACTCTGATGTTGGCATGTTTTAATTGAAAATTTTTATTAGATTACAAGCTTATATATATTTAACCATGTTATTTCATCAAATATTATTAACTTTTGGCCATCAGTAATAGTTTTCAATTGGTTATTTTAAAGCAATTAAAAAAATAATTTAAATGTAAATAATTTAACAAGTAGTTGAAAATATATGCAGACGACAGTCAATTGACTTATTTAGCGGACATCACCATACAAAATAAGTTAGTTCGTTCTATGGAAAAAAGTCAGAATTTCAACTAGTTGTGGTTGACAAAAAACTACTTTTTCAACTACTTTTAAATTAGTTGATTTTCCTACAGGGTGTCAGAAGCTTCAACTCTGCTGCACACATACTTAGTTGCAGCAGCAAACTTCGGTTGTAGATGGGTGGTATGTAGAAGACGTCAACACGTAATGGTTGTTTGTTACCTGTGCTTGTTATATAAATATATATGAGTGAGTATTTGTGTCTTTTAAGATGACATTTTCCACATGAATTTACAAGAAGTTAGAAAGTTTCGCAATATGTATGACAAGTAACAGAAAGGCAGTTTAATATAGTTCAAAAGCTAACATATCCAATAAAGAACTTCCATAAAAACTTTGAAAAGTTTTAAAAGCTTTTAAAAAGAGTGTAAAGTGAGTACATTAATTTTATGAAAACTTGAAAATATAAGTTTAAATGTTATCAAATGTATCAAAAATAGAGATCATTGAAAGCATTTATTTAAATTAAAAATTATAAGTAAATATTGCTGTAAATTTGCAAACCAATGTAAAATATTTAAAAATTTGACAAAATATGGTATTATTATAAGAAAAATCTTTCGATTGTGGCAATCGATTGTGGCAATAAATAAAGCTCTCAGCTTAAGACCTCAATAGTATTCAAATCTCATCCAAAAATACAAATCAAACATGACTCACTTCACACCACGTAGGCATAGTGCCAGCCATATATACTTGTTACAAAAAAAAAAAAAATTATTGAATAAAAAAAAACAAAAAAAAGTTCCATTTCAATTGCAGCACTCTTGAATTGATTTTGTTCAGTTTTCGTCTCATTTAATCCAATTGGAAATCGTGCGCACCTAACGATTTTGCTGCCATTATTTTTTGGCAAACGTTTTGAATTTTAATAAACATAAATGCCAGACTGCGATTTGGCATTCGGTGTATTCAAGGCAGCAGGTAGTTCTGTAGGTAGCTATCTATAGGTAGGAGTAGGGATATTTTGCTCCTTTACGTTCTTGTTTTGTATCCATGAACTACTTCGTTGCACAAGCATATCAAAAATTCATATCAAGTCGTAATATTAAAATACAAATTCACAGTTCTTTTGTTTTTTTTGTTTTTTGTGTTGTTCAACCAATTTAAAACCAGAAAATTAGTAGGGATGGAATTAGAAAATTATAGGGTAGTTGATGCAGTAAGCCACATATTACAACCGCAAGAGTTGATGTTTTGTGGTTAAAGGAATATGGTTGGTGGAAAGCGTTTGCGGTAGAATTGTTTTATATTTATGTTCTTTTAGCGGAAATTTTACAAATAAACATTAAAATAGTGCTCATAAAGCGGCAATAAATGTTGTTAAGTGAGCAGTTATATTGCTATTCAACTTTTAAATTGTTCGGGTCCAAATTTAGTGACAAATAACTAAACGTTCTTTTTTCAAACGAAATCGAAAATGGATCAAAATTAAAGGCTCTACTTTTAAAGATGTACTAAAAATGATGTACTTTTGAAGAGAACTAAACATTTTTAAAAATACTTGGAGGTAAAGTTAAAGTTTAATGTAAAGACTACGTGAAGATAAACTTACAGCGTACAGTGTAACGAGTTCTATGGGATGAGGGACACAAATAGAAGGAACCATCGTAGGTACATGAAATTTAGCATGTGTCATTATTTCATAAATATATAACGCCACACATATTTTTATCAAGATTGGCCACGCCCTTCACCCACCTCCCATACAAAATGAAGATTAAAAGAGTAATATCTCCAGTTTAAGAAAGTATAAGAAAGAAATGAACTTGTTTATTATTGACTTGATTCAATTTAAAATCATATAAAAATTTCATGATGATCTGCCACGCCTTCTCCAACCTCTCATACAATATTCAATATTTAATGTAGTTTATTAATTAAAAAAATCATTTTTATTTTTAATATATAGGTTAGTTCAAATTTAACATAAATCTTAAGAAGCGAAAAATTACAAAAAAAAAAAAATTATTCGACTACTCGTATCATCAGTGCAATCCGTGGAGCCACTCGACACATAGTCAGATAAATCGAGATCAGGAAATAAAGCACTTGTGTCATCTTTCGTATCGTGATCTTTATCTATAATATAAATTATCTATTATCTTTATCTATATATATATAAAGTTGTAAAAAAAAAATCTGTACATGAAATATTTTTTTTTAAAAATTCCTTTTGCGCTAGACTTATATCCCCGGTCAACATGTAGGCTACTTTTTATCCAGGAAAAAAGGTTGGACCCGGTAGGGGGCGCTGCGATCGGGTTCCAGTCTTTCTTTTTTTTAGCTTATCTCCGAAACCGGTCATCCGATTTGCATTAAAATTTGTATGTAGAGGTTTTCGGACACGCTATGTTTTTTTAACTTATCTACATCGTTCTATCTCGAACACCAGAGGGCGCTGTAGTACATATATTTTGAAAAACTCGAAAAACTCCTACACCGTGCATCCGATTTGCATGAAAAATGGTATATAGAGGTTTTCGGAAATAGTGAGTTTTTATGATTTAAAAACTCTGTTCTATCTTGAGCACCAGAGGGCGCTGTAGTTCAAATATTTTAATAAAGTCGAAAAAGTCCAAAATCGTTCATCCGATTTCCATGAAATTTTGTCAGAGGTTCTCGGACACTCTGAGTTTTTTTGACTTTTCTAATCTTTTCTCTCTCGAACACCAGAGGGCGCTGTAGTACAAATATTTTGAAAAACCTCGAAAAACTCCTAAGCCGTGCATCCGAATTGCATTAAAATTGGAAAATAGGGGTTTTCTGATACAGTGAGTGTTTTGCACTTATCCTTTTTGTGCTATCTTGAAAACCAGAGGGCGCTTTAGAACAAATCTAAGGAAATCGTTAAAAACTCCAAAACTGCTCATCCGATTTGGATGAAAATTTATAAATTCTGGCGGATTCTGGCGCTATCTTTTTTGCTCTATCTCGAATTTAGAGGGCGCTGTTGTCCAATTTGTACGTGTGCATGTTATTAAACTGTTCCTTAGCGGCTGCACTGATTTTGATGAAATTTTTTAAATGAAATTTTAATGAAATTTAAATGAAATGAAATTTTTTTTTAGCGCTTCGATCGTGTTTAAGTCATTTTGTTTTATAGCTTATCTCCGAAGCCGTTCATCCGATTTGCATGAAAATTTGTATATGGAGGTTTTCGGATACGGTGAGTTTTTATGACTTATCTACTCTATTCTATCTTGAACACCAGAGGACGCTGTAGTACAAACATTTTAAAAACTTCTAAGCTGTATATCCGATTTTCATGAAAATTGGTATATAGGGGTTTTCTAATATGGTGACTGTTTCGGACTTATCTGTTTTGTACTATATCGAACACCAGAGGGCACTGTAGTACAAATATCTTAAGAAATCGTGAAAAAGTAGAAAGCCGCTCATCCGATTTGGATGAAAATTTGTTAATAGCGATTTTCGAGTACGGCAAGAGTTTTGGCGCTTTCTCTTTGGCTCTTTCTCGAAACTAGAGGCCGCTGTTATACAATTTGTACGTGTGTATGTTATTAAACTGTTTCTACACGGCTCCACCGATTTTGATGAAATTTTTTGTGTGTGCTTAAGTGGATCCCTGGATGGTTCATATTCGCAATTGGACCCGGTAGGTGGCGCTGTGATCGGGTTCCACGAATTTTGTTATTATAGCTTATCTCCGAAACTATTCATCCGATTTACATGAAAATTTGTATTTAGGGGTTTTCGGGTACGGTAGTTTGTATGACTTATCTATTTTGTTCTGTATTGAACACCAGAGGGTACTGCAGTTTAATTGTTTTAAAAATGCTTAAAAACTCTTAGCTGTACATCCGGTTTGCGTGAAAATTGTTACTTTGTAGTTTTTAGATACGGTGGGTATTTTGAGTAATATCTCCAGTTTAAGAAAGTATAAGAAAGAAATGAACTTGTTTATTATTGACTTGATTCAATTTAAAATCATATAAAAATTTCATGATGATCTGCCACGCCTTCTCCAACCTCTCATACAATATTCAATATTTAATGTAGTTTATTAATTAAAAAAATCATTTTTATTTTTAATATATAGGTTAGTTCAAATTTAACATAAATCTTAAGAAGCGAAAAATTACAAAAAAAAAAAAATTATTCGACTACTCGTATCATCAGTGCAATCCGTGGAGCCACTCGACACATAGTCAGATAAATCGAGATCAGGAAATAAAGCACTTGTGTCATCTTTCGTATCGTGATCTTTATCTATAATATATATTATCTATTATCTTTATCTATATATATATAAAGTTGTAAAAAAAAAATCTGTACATGAAATATTTTTTTTTAAAAATTCCTTTTGCGCTAGACTTATATCCCCGGTCAACATGTAGGCTACTTTTTATCCAGGAAAAAAGGTTGGACCCGGTAGGGGGCGCTGCGATCGGGTTCCAGTCTTTCTTTTTTTTAGCTTATCTCCGAAACCGGTCATCCGATTTGCATTAAAATTTGTATGTAGAGGTTTTCGGACACGCTATGTTTTTTTAACTTATCTACATCGTTCTATCTCGAACACCAGAGGGCGCTGTAGTACATATATTTTGAAAAACTCGAAAAACTCCTACACCGTGCATCCGATTTGCATGAAAAATGGTATATAGAGGTTTTCGGAAATAGTGAGTTTTTATGATTTAAAAACTCTGTTCTATCTTGAGCACCAGAGGGCGCTGTAGTTCAAATATTTTAATAAAGTCGAAAAAGTCCAAAATCGTTCATCCGATTTCCATGAAATTTTGTCAGAGGTTCTCGGACACTCTGAGTTTTTTTGACTTTTCTAATCTTTTCTCTCTCGAACACCAGAGGGCGCTGTAGTACAAATATTTTGAAAAACCTCGAAAAACTCCTAAGCCGTGCATCCGAATTGCATTAAAATTGGAAAATAGGGGTTTTCTGATACAGTGAGTGTTTTGCACTTATCCTTTTTGTGCTATCTTGAAAACCAGAGGGCGCTTTAGAACAAATCTAAGGAAATCGTTAAAAACTCCAAAACTGCTCATCCGATTTGGATGAAAATTTATAAATTCTGGCGGATTCTGGCGCTATCTTTTTTGCTCTATCTCGAATTTAGAGGGCGCTGTTGTCCAATTTGTACGTGTGCATGTTATTAAACTGTTCCTTAGCGGCTGCACTGATTTTGATGAAATTTTTTAAATGAAATTTTAATGAAATTTAAATGAAATGAAATTTTTTTTTAGCGCTTCGATCGTGTTTAAGTCATTTTGTTTTATAGCTTATCTCCGAAGCCGTTCATCCGATTTGCATGAAAATTTGTATATGGAGGTTTTCGGATACGGTGAGTTTTTATGACTTATCTACTCTATTCTATCTTGAACACCAGAGGACGCTGTAGTACAAACATTTTAAAAACTTCTAAGCTGTATATCCGATTTTCATGAAAATTGGTATATAGGGGTTTTCTAATATGGTGACTGTTTCGGACTTATCTGTTTTGTACTATATCGAACACCAGAGGGCACTGTAGTACAAATATCTTAAGAAATCGTGAAAAAGTAGAAAGCCGCTCATCCGATTTGGATGAAAATTTGTTAATAGCGATTTTCGAGTACGGCAAGAGTTTTGGCGCTTTCTCTTTGGCTCTTTCTCGAAACTAGAGGCCGCTGTTATACAATTTGTACGTGTGTATGTTATTAAACTGTTTCTACACGGCTCCACCGATTTTGATGAAATTTTTTGTGTGTGCTTAAGTGGATCCCTGGATGGTTCATATTCGCAATTGGACCCGGTAGGTGGCGCTGTGATCGGGTTCCACGAATTTTGTTCGTGGATCTCCGAAACTATTCATCCGATTTACATGAAAATTTGTATTTAGGGGTTTTCGGGTACGGTAGTTTGTATGACTTATCTATTTTGTTCTGTATTGAACACCAGAGGGTACTGCAGTTTAATTGTTTTAAAAATGCTTAAAAACTCTTAGCTGTACATCCGGTTTGCGTGAAAATTTTTACTTTGTAGTTTTCAGATACGGTGGGTATTTTGGACTTTTTTTTCTGCGCTTTCTTAAACACCAGATGGTGCTGTAGTGCAAATCACTTAAGAAATCGTACAACACTCAAAGACCGCTCATCCGATTTAGATAAATATTTGTATATCGGATATATAGGATTTGATTATCGAATATGGAAAGGGCTTTGGCGTTATTTTTTTATTCTATCTCGAAAACCAGAGGGCGTTGTTGTACAAGTACCGCAAAAAACACAAAACAACTCATGCGATAAGTGTGATTTTTATAAATGGTTTTCGGGTGCGGTGAGTCTTTTGACGCTATGTATTTTGCTATATCTTAAACCCCAGAGGGCACTGTACTACAAAATACAGTAAGGCGTAGCAAAGCTCGAAGAGTGATAAATATCTTCTTTTCTTCTTTATGTGTATTTATATGCCACTTTATTTTTTCGCAAATCGAAATAGCTGATGCCGAATTCTGTGGTATTTGAGTACACATGCGCAAGGCAGTTGCGTCGTAAGTTGGCGTTGGTTTGACATTGCAATTTATATTTTCAATGCCTCTATAATTTTTTTATAAGTTTGTGGTCAATAAGTTTCCTCGCGAATTGCCAAAAATTCGTTGTTGTTCTGATTCTTTTCAAAAATGTGCAATCTATCGAATACAATATAAAACTTGAAAATATATTTTTGCAAGCGATCGGCTGCATGCACACTCAAATCACGATTTCCCTAACATTTTCTCATAATTTTTAGATGTTGAAGCTACATTCTGCTCATTTCGCCGAAGTTACCGGCTTGAAAGATGCACTCAAAATTCCTTCTAAAGTTTGTAAAAAATTTTTTCAAATCGACGAATGAAATCGAAAATTATTTATATTAACTCCTGAGCTTAAGCCGGGTATTCAGCTAGTATAAAATAAATTCATCGATTTCATGATCATGCTTTATTTTATTTTCCAATTATTTTCTATGGAAAGATATAGAAGTATCTGACGAAAGCAATATAGATTTTTGTTAAAAAAACTCGTTTGAATTATATCACAAAAACTAAAGCTGATACAAACAATCTGACTTCAGATCTGAAAAGAGCACCCCAAGAAAGTATAATATTTTATGCAAAGAAAATGCTGTTCCCTTGTGCATTTTTTTTTTTTTTTGCAATTGTACAAGTTTTTGAAATTGGCCAAACTATTATTAGAAATTTTAAAAAAAGGAAACTTTTTCCAACCCAATCCAACGCAATTTTTTATTACCCTTATTTTTTAGCACTTCTTAACTACTTTCAGTTAATATTTCCATGACATGTTTGCTATTTTACAAGCCTCACGATGCTTGTTCTTCTTGTTTCAAAAAGTTGAAATTAACTAGCAACGCTTTCCGTTATTATATAAATAATATGTATAAGCATGCAAAGTTTGTAATTAATTACCTTATGAAAAATGCTTATATTTTGGCTTGCTATGACTTGCCATGACATGCGTTTCAGTCTTTTATAGAAACAAAGTTAAAGTTGTTGGCAAACTTTTAATACTCACTGTGTTAATGGCAGAAGCCGACATTATTTTACACGTCAGTGTCGTTACCACAATGTCATGCAAATATGATATTGTTACCTGCTGCATAGTTAATGCTTCACATTAAGTTGGCAGCTACTTGTCAGTTTTGACTAATGGCTTAGTTGTGAAAAAATGTTGGCACATCATTAATTTAATGCTTATATTATTCTAGTTTCCAGCGTTGTGAGCATTAAAATGAGTATTTTTTCCGTTAGTATGCTTTTCATTAAATTTGCACTCAGTCTTGTCTGTTTGTCTAACCAAACCTTCAACTAGAGTGAAAGTAGCTCATAAATAAAAATGTTTATAAGCCACTTCGAAAATTTGAAATGTACACACAGAAAAAACTTATGTAAAATTAGCTAATAATCGTGTATAAAAAAAAACAAATCGGTCATTTCTGCCCTAGAAAGGACTTTGACCGAATTTCTTAAGATCAATAAATGATCTTAATGCGTGTTGTGTTTTGTTTTGCGTGTTATTTAATTTTTGTACACAAATTATTGAGAAATGTAGCTACAAGTCTTCAGGGATGATATTGACTTAGTTGGAAAAGGGCCAGAATTCAAACAAAAATGGGGCCAATTTGACGTTAATAGGGCTTTTAGTTTTAAAAAGTGGCAATTTAATATTGAAGACTTTCTATTTGGTCACACGGTCATGCCATTTTCTCACAAAAAGAACACTCTTTAATAATCTCAACAAGTTTATTTTTGGTAAAAAAGATCGAAATTTCGAATTAACATTCTTGGGAAATCAAAAAACTTAAACTTTTTTGTGTTTTATTTCGTTGTGCCGTTTAAGCATAACATGGAAGGAAGTTCTTGTTTGATCACAAAAATAGCACACTCTTATTTAAATGATTAAATTAAAACACTCTCCATCTTAATAGTGTTTAAGGTGATTCTTTCAAATACAATTTTATTTTACGCAATTTTTGTGTCAAAATTATTTGAAGTCAAAAAATGGCAAAAACAATCTTTAGATATAATGTATTTCTGCAAAAAATTTTTTAGCAAAAAATTGCAAAGCATTTCCACATAAAACCGCAAATCGGTTATATCCACCTTTAAATAGTTAGAATGTCAGAAATGAATGAGCAATTAAATGAAGACTCTTCTCCGTTAAGACTTGTAAAAAAACGAATCAATGATGTGGGACGAAGTTAAGTAGAAAAAATTCACTCCTGTCAAAAAATATATTGAGGCATGGCTGAATTTTACCAAAAAAATAGTGTCATAAATGACCACAATTTTAGAATAAAATATTTTGCAAGAAGAAAATTAAGTCAAATTACATCTGATAAGATGACAAAACAATCGCGAAGAAATAAGTATCAAATTTGCCACCAAAACTTCATTAGGGTGTAGAGAGATGGTATTGGCCTAATTTTCTTAGCGTTGATATTGAATTGATAACAAAATGGATTAATTTGTATGTATGAGTATGAGTATTTAGTACTCGTTATTTTCATATAACTTGGAAAACAAACTAAATTTGTAGTTGAGATTACTAAAAAGTATACTTTTTATGTGACCATGGCTGTATATAACGGAACTTATTTTAATAAGAATATTTAAAAAGGGGATAGGAAATATAGACTTTGTATAAAAATCACCCTAAATTCGGTTAATTTTCTTTAGAAACCGCCAAAAAAATGATGCGATTTTGTGCGTTTTTAGGCGAAATTCCCCTTTCTTTTATTTTGTTTGGCTATTTGCCATACGAAAATCAACAAATAGTTTAGGACAAAATTTCACTTTTTGTTTTTGAGTGATAGTTCACATTAACTACTAGTGAAATGGTAATTATAACTATTACTATCACCCGATCATTATGTTTTAAAAAAAAAAAAAATGTTTTTATTTAAAATTGGTCCCAGTCCTGCTATAGTCAAATCTTTTGATAATTTCTAATGGATAATATTTATTTCTTTCTCCAGATATTTTCATTTATTTAATAAATTCCATAGAACTTATTCTTGTCAAGCACTCCGACACCACAAGATTGCATTTTAGGCAATTTTTCCAAAATTTTGGATATATTTTCGTTTTTATTGGGTGATTTTTTTTAAAATTATTCTTTAATTTTTTTTTTTTTGTGATTTTTCGATTTAGTGATTTTTAATTTGATTTTTTGTGCGATTTTTCTGTGGACGATATTTCCTACCTCCATTTTATACCTCCAAATTTAAAATTTTGTTGAACGATTTCATAGTACGATTTATTTCATTCATTGTCAACAGACATTAACCATTAAACTTGTTAAAAATTGCGATAATTTTAAATTTATCTCAAAAAGGATTTTACATTTTTTCAGAAGGGCCTAAAACAACTAAAAAGGGCCTCGAGGCTTTTACAGCTAAAAAGGGCTCAAAAAAGCCCTAAAAGCTCCCAAATATCATCTCTGCAAGTCTTACGCCGACTAAACAGGAGTCGTTATGTTTTCAAAAGCTTTTTACATAGCATTTTTTTATGCTTTGATGTTTGGCTTTGTTTGGCATAGAGGTGATGTCCAATCAAAAATGTTATTTTAATTGAAAAACATTCCGTGTTAGATTGGATTTGAGTCCGGGTCTACCGGGACTCCTTGGCATATTGGCTTCGCCTCTTAACCATTACACCACAGTCGCGCAATAATCGTGTATTTAATACAAAGCGCACAAATTTTGAAGTTATATTATTGTTCTTAGAACTTTACATTATTTGAATTTAAAAATCTCGGAATAAAAGGTTGTCTAAGTTATTTTAGATAACTTTATCTCGATTCTTGTTTCATCAGAACTTAGGCAATAACTGCCTAAACATATTCTTTGTAAGCTGAATTGGACAAATTACTGCGTTCAGTGTATAGAAACTTTATACTATGATCATAATATCTATGGCAATAAAAAATAATCGCTCTCAAGTCGACTTAAGACAGAACTTAGTTATTGATGTAGCTGTATTTTAAAATTATATGACAAATATTTTTTCAGATTATTACATAAATATTTTATAGACGGCTAAAGACTTCGAATATACTTCAAAACGGCCGCAGGGGGGTGGGAGATATTTTAGCTTCGTTACCCTGCCGAAGCTCCATTCCTTACTAGTTAAAGTGTGCTTTCAATCATCGTACATTTAAAGCGTTCAATCAGAATCCTCACAAACACAACTGAGAATAAGTTTTATATATTTTGAGTTGTGCCTTTTTTTTAAGGTAACTTAAATACGAGTATTCTCAAAAACTCCCATATTAAAACTTCTCTTAAAATTAATCAAAATTTCAATATTTTCAATTCAAAACTGTTGCGTATTTCGGTCCTCATTTTATTCATTCCAAACAATTAACTTTTTGGGCACTAAATGCTACGCTAAATTTTTGATGTCACATGAAATTCAATTAAATCAAAAATATAGGCAGTCTTTGCTTCAGTGCAGTCTAATTAACATACAACAATCTAAATAATTTAATTTATGCACACAACGTACCGTACCTACATCAGCAGCGGCTGCTTTAAAATGTACTCCGTAGTCAGGTATGTTTGTAAATTGTTAGCTAGGAACTACTAACATATGTCTGCAAATACATTCAGTGGCTTGATAAACGTTTATGTGGCTCCCTCAGTCATGCCGCTGTTGCTTTAGGGCGCTGCTGCTGAATGACATTTATGTGACGGGGACCCAGAGCCAAAATGTATGCAATATAAAATGCAAATGATTACCAATATCACTCCAAAATTTAATTTTTGTGGCTACCATTAGGTTGGTGCATGAATGCATTAATATTTTAAATTGATCTTTCTTACAGTTAAATCTTAAAGCTAAAATTTTATTAGCTATTGTTGAAAACTCAAAAGAGTAAGAATTTTTAAGTTTTTCTCATGAAATAATAACGGAAATATTAACCCATAACGCTCACAATAAGTTAGTTATGCCTTTCAGTATATCAACATTATTAAATTATTCCCTAAAATTGTGACAGTTAATTAAAAGTTTTTCTCTCAATTTTCAACCAACACTAGCAAAAGTGAGAAGCAAATTTTTTTTGCCTTGACTTTTGAACTTCATCAGAGCTCAAAACTGCAACTTATGCTGCACACTCTATCTATCTCTATCTCTCGGCACACTATGTTTGGCACTTTTTGACTTGCCCATTTTAGCGCACATTTACACTTTCACATATTTTCAAATTTGCTGTCCGGTTGGCTGATGATTATCATGTTGACCGAAGCGTAGCAAAAAACACAAACCCACACACACACAGTTCCTTTCAAACTTCAAAAATGGCCAAGTTTTAAAATTCAGTGGTCCTGCACGTCTGGCAATGCCATGTTTGCACTTACAGCAAAAGCGGTAAGCAAATTTTATTACCTCCTGAAAAATAGTTTGTGCTTTAATGCGGCAAAAACAGCAACATAATATAAGCACTTTATTTGTTGTTGTTGTTTTGGTTGTTATTCTTTGTTGTTGTGGCATATTTGTTGCAAATTTTGCAAGGCAACGGAAACGGGCTTTTGGGCCATTTGTATGCAAACATATCTGGTCAAAAATGTGGCAAGTATTTTGTAGCAACTTAGAAAAAGTTCAATATGAATGCCAGTTACTTGGCTGGACTCAACAAATTACTACAGGCAACAGAGTCTAGTCATGACCAGGGAATGTCAATAAGCGTGGGGGTCCGTGCAATTTATGGCAAACCATTTATGGGCAGTATTTTTTAATCCTTTCTTTACACAGATTTTGTTATTGGGTCATTCTTTAGAAATACATGCATTGAATGAAATCCATCAAGTATTTATAAAGTGCACACTCAATCTGCTCAATATGTTATCAGTTAAGCGTTCTGAACAGTGCTTACTATAACTCTAACATGTCTTTTTGATGAGTTCTGAACACACAGTTCGTTTATGGAAAATCCTTTAACCGTTGTGTCAACAGCTGTTGGGTTTTATCCACATCGACAGTAGATGTACCCAGGTACTTCATACGTTTTGTATGGCAGATAGTTGCTTTTGATATACAAATATTAACTACTACCTGGATTCTTGTAATTTTCTGGTTTTTTTTTTTTTTATTTATTGGAAATATTGTCTAGTTAACAAAACTTTTATCATAATTTGGGAAAAAAAAAATTTGGTACCTAAATAATCCATTTTTACCAAAAATGGGAATTGCCAAAATCCATAAAAATTTAACAATTTCCAAATTCTTTTTTAATCCTTGTAATTTGATCCCTTTTTACCAAGAAAAATAATTAACATTGAATTTTCATTCGCAAAATTCCGTTATATTTGAACTGAAAATCAACCCCTCTTGCTCATAGTGCTATTTTTAGTACCTGCGCAGAATAATTATAACTCATAAAATATTTGTTCAATGTAAACATTTTTTTTTTGGAATGTGTAGGAAAACACGTCTACTAACAGGAACAAAAGGGTATTTGGGAATATCTTGCCTACCTACCCTTGCACAACCAGTTTTGCAGGCAGAAACATGATTTTTTGCGCAGGTTTCGTTTTGAGTAGTTTTGTATGCATAAGTCAGTTTATGTGCGATTTTTGAAGTGTAAAGACCTAAAAATTTATTTTGTGCGGCAAATATATAAAAAGTGAAAATAAAATGGATGGTGCAATTTGTAATAAGCCTGTGTGCGCAGAGCACTCGAAGGATCATCCACAATGCCTCAGATGCTGCTAAAATTCATAAAATATATTTTTTACTTTCATTATAATGATTTTCTATAAATAAATAAACAAATTTCCATAAAATAAACTAAATATTTCCATTTATTTCTATATATTTGTATGAATTTTCATAGAACATCAGCTGTTGACGCTAGGTCATTTTCTAGTAACTGGGTTATATTTTCCAAACAGTTGGTCCAATTGACCTGAAATTTCACACCAATATCAATTACATATTTCCAAGCTATGATACGAAGTTTCATCAAGATTGGACCAGCCGCTTGGAAGATATAGCAATATAAAGTGAACTTTGCCATTTATTTCTATATATTTGTATGAATTTTCATACAAGTACCCGGGTACATCAGCAGTCGACGCCATTCCACTAACTTGAATTTGGGCTGTATCGACTGAACTGCTGCTCCAATCTTGATGAAACATGATGCAAAAGTGTATGGTTGAGGATATCATGAAATTTCAGGTCAATCGGACTAACCGTTTGGAAGATACAGGAAAATTAAAGTTGCAAATGTACCCGTGGGCTCTACGATCGACACAACGGTTAAGGAGCTTTGAAATCAAATAGGCACAACTAAGTTTTTATCATTATTTTTTTATTATGCCCAAATATAGCAGTCTATCGTGACCTAAGCATAATTTTATCAATTCAAAGTTGTATCTGTTAACTCATATTAACTACGTATATTAATTCATGTATTGAAGAAAATTTTTGCCAGTCTGGCTCAGTGAAAATGATAAAGCTTAGATGATTTCAAGAAATTTATAAAATATTTGTAGCTTTTTTTGTAGCTTTTTTTTAAATATCAGATATGAACACTAAGCCATATCGCTATATATCGGAGAAATGCACAAGCCTATTTGAAATTTAAGCTTTTTCAAGTACTCGAATTCCAGTATGTATCCAAACTTGAAAAGCAAGCTTTGGGCTGCTTACAAAAATACCAAACAATTACAAGTCATATCCAAGCTTTTTCGTTGGCTTGGCTTGTTGAGGCTTAATATGTTGGGTAAGAAAGTTGAAAAGCTTGAAACGATCGACAAAAGCTTGTAAGCAAGTATCCGAAAAAATTCAATTAGCTTGTTTAGGAAAATCTTAAGCGTATTAAGACTTTTAAGGATTCTGTGGACTCCGTGGTTGGCAGTTTTGGGGGTAGCTGATTTTGAAGTTGATGTAAAAATTTAAAATTCAAGATGGCGAATAGAGTTGCCACCTTGATTTTTTTTTTGTATTTTTGCGAATTCTTGTTATTTTCAAACTCTGACAACGGATTTGATTTCGAATCTAATACCACAGTTTTATAATTTAAGATAGAGGAGAGGCTTGCCACCTAAATTTTCACCATAGTCTTGCCACCTAGTAAAAGGTATTTTTAAGAGTTTTAAACACCATATTTTTAAGAGTTTTAAACACCATTTAACAGTGTTAAGGGGTCGCTGACTTCGAATTTGATGTCAAAATTTAAAAATCCACGATGGTTAATAGTGATGCCACCTACAATTTTTTATTTTCACGAATTCGATGCTGGAGCAAACACTAGGTAAAAATGGGTCGCTGAAATCGAATCCGTTGCCAGAATTTCAAAACTGTGTAATTTTGCTTATGACAGTATTGCCACCTGCAAAAATGTATTCTTAAGAGTTTTAAACATCAGTTAACAGTGTTATGGGGTCGCTGACTTCGAATCTGATGTCAGAATTTTAAAATGTAAGATGGTTAATAGTGTTGCCACCTACAATTTTTTTATTTTCACGAATTCGGTGCTGGAGCAAACACTAGGTAAGAATGGGTCGCTAAGTCTGAATACGTTACCAGAATTTCAAAATTGTATAATTTTGTTTATAACAGTGATGCCACCTACCAAAATGTATTTTAAAAAGTTTTAAACATCATTTAACAGTGTTAAGGGGTCGCTGACTTCGGATCTGATGTCAGAATTTTAAATTTTAAGATGGTTAATAGTGGTGCCACCTAAAATTTTTCATTTCCACGAATTCTTTGCTGGAGCCATAGTATTTCTTAAATTCTAAAATTTTGACATCAGATTCGAAGTTAGCGGCCCCTTAGCACTGTTAAATGGTGCTTAAAACTCTTAAAAATACATTTTACAAGGTGGTAAGCCTATCCTCCATCTTAAATTTTAAAACTGTGGTATTAGATTCAAAATCAAATCCGTTGTCAGAGTTTCAAAATAACAAGAATTCGCAAAAATACAAAGAAAAAATCAAGCTGGCAACTCTATTCGCCATCTTGAATTTTAAATTTTAACATCAATTCAGAAATCAGCTACCCCCTAAAACTACCAACCACGGAGTCCACAGAACTCTTAGAAGTCCAAATACGCTTAAGCTTTTCCTACAGAAGCTCATTGAATTTTGGCTTAATTGTAAGAAAAAGTTGTCAGAAATTCTAGGATTTTAGTTCTGAAAACGTTCTTTCAATCTGCATCAACAATTTTTGAAAATTTGATATTGGTTTAGAAAAACGCTGTTTTTCATGCATTTTTTCACCTTTTTTTTATATTATATTCACTTAAATTCAAATAAAAAGCCAGGAAAACCACCAAATTTCTCGATTCAAAGAAGAGAATTTTTATGAAATCCTTTTTTGAATGTATTTTGTTGTAATGTTTTCTTGATGTAATTTTGTTTTTGTTTTTTTTTTTGATGTAACGAAATGTATTGCAGTGCGACCTTGAAATTTCAATCCTCATTTCTCGTCACAATTTATTCGAAACGCCGCCTAAGATGTTTCTCTCTAAAAAAAGGTGAAAAAATGCTTGAAAAACAGTATTAGCTCGAATCCGATAGCAAATTTTAAAAAATTTTTTGAATGCATATTGAAAGAACTTTTACAGGCCAATAGTTTGTGATAATTTTTTTTTTTACAATTATCACACTAGACAACATATTAACGAAAAACATGGTTTTTGGAGGCTTTTTCAAAATAGTTTAGTTCACTGGAGGCTTTCGTTATTGCCAAAATATTTTGGAAATCATCATAACACACATCAAGTTTAATTTTTAGATGGGTACAAATGAAACTTTTTTTTTCAAAGCACCTTAATGGACATGGTTCAACTGAATCGTATGTAATACATTCTAAGAAAAAATTTAATTGATTCTAATCAACTTCGTTTATTTATATATTTATTTATTTACGGTCTACGGATTATACATTTAAAAAAAAAACGAAATGGCCATTTCAGCCCCTGAAAGGACTTTGAACGAGCTTTTTATGATCAATTGAAGCGTTCACTCAAATAACGTTGTAAACGACAAATCAATCAAAAATGTTTTTTTCTTGCATACTACCATTAAAAATGCTCTGGCGTATTATGACATTACATAGTTTCTGAAATTTTATTAGTTTTGGTCATTCACATGCTTTCCAAAGTCGGTATTGAGTGGAAAAACGTTGTATGTGCTCGTCATCATGGCCAATGTAGAAATAAACAGCGGTTTGCAAAAGTGCAATAAAGGTAAAAAACGGAAGATAAATTTTAAAAATTGGAAAGACATAAACAATAAGAGGTTAAGAAAAAGTGAAGAAGCATATACTGGAAGAGTAGAACAAGTTGAGCCCAATAAAATTGCTCCAGAAACGATATTGTGGAAAAAAGTTGTAAGCGCTTTCAGCGTAGATGTTATGCCTACTGGAAAAATTTGTTATTATCCGTAGTGTTTTGGATATACAACATTTTTTATATCATTACGAAAGTATCTAAATCCTTTTTTCTTTTCTTCTTAAGGGATAAATATTGTTTTTTATACATAGGAAAATTTCTTTAAAACTCTAACACCAAAAAATTTGAAATCGAAATCAAATGGCTTTAAGTGCGCCATTAAAAACGTTTTTTTCAATTCCTAAGAACTTATAATTTTGTCGCTTACCACGTTATTCGCGTGAACGCTTCAATTGTATTGTGCGTGTTGTGAAATGTTTGAACAAAAATGATCGCGAACTAGACCTAACAATCTTTCTGCCGACTCCGATGTTTTATGTTCCGATGCTTATGTTTTCAAAATAACCACATCCACCTTTGTGGATCTAAACAAAAATTGGCCTCTTCTATTTTTCGCTTTCTTTTTTTTTATGGTCTACGGCAACTTTTTTTTCTTAACCATTTACTAAAGCATTTCTACAATACTTACACAAAGCAAAGAACTTATTACTTTTGTGTTTTGCCTTGCAAAACTACCCATTTCACTTATTCGTCACCTTTTTTTCTCATCCACAACATCTTTTATTTTTAATATAAACATTATTTACTTTCGTCTTCACCTCATTCAGTGATTATTCTTAACATCAAAGAGCAGCTTCATCAACTAAATCCCCAAATAAATCCCTAAGTAGCTGCAGGCAAAAGACATACAACAACAACAAAAAAAGTCTCATACCGCCTGACACTTGAATAACAGCATTACATGCGCTCTTAAATCCGCAAGCACACAAAAGTATGCAACATTATTATTATTATTTCTTCTATACTAATACAACAACATTAATAAAATGACAATTGAGTTTAACCTCAGCAACAAAAAAGCAACTACAACAACAACAATGTCAAAGTTCCTCACAAGGACTACACATTTTTTATTAAAGCAAGTCCTTGAAGTTGAACCATTTTGTATTCTTAGCTTAATCGAAGAATAAAAAAAATGGTTTCAAATCCGCAGACAGTTACTATGCAGGAAATGAAAAAAGCAAAACCAAAAACGGAAATAAAAGTTCTCAATAAGCAGTAAGATTTACGATTTTCCTAGCCAAGGTTAAGGGTGCTTGGTATACTGTACCATCAAATCATCAAAATCCAAGACGTCTACCAGCAATACTGCTCAACTCAAGCTGTTGCCAAGCTTATGTCAGTCTATGTGCCAGTCTGTCTGTCACATGACAGCCTTTTTTGTCAGTTAACCTCTGCTAGCTGTCCACACTTCTCATCTGTCTATCTACTTTATTGTGTCTGCCTGCCAGTTATCACTGACGACTACATTTCATCTACTCTGCATTCCGCATATACGAGTAAGTATTCATTTATATGTCAACCTGTAAATGCGCCACAAAAAATGCAGCATTATTTTTGTGTTTTTTATTTTATATTTATTTTCCAAACATATCATTTATCATTTGATACCCTCTGCACTGCTTGCGTCTGCATTGAAAGTGGTGTGCTAGTTGTTTTTGTTTTGCACTGTCACTGATAAGCTTATATTTCAGTGACGCATAAATTGTTTTTGCAAAGTTTGTTGCATAATTTTAGGCATATTTCACAAATAATATAATATATGCTGTTTTCAGGTTCACTGAGCCAAAATAATTGGTAATGTTTTCGCTTTATTTTATGCCAGCCTGGGCAGGAGATTTTCTCAGTTCATATTTTTTTATATTCAACTTATTTAAGCTTTTTATGCCGCAGGCGCGTGGCTGTGGCATATTTTTAGGCAGTTCAATTTATGTTGCTGGTTTGTTCTTGCTACCTTATCAACTGTTTGGAATTGGCGTTTAAGAGCAGTTATCGTATTTTATATCGGTTACCAACAGTTTTATTGAAATTTAATACTTTTTTATAGCGCATGCTTTTTTATTTTCAATGTTTGTTTTCTATGGTACTTCAAAAAAAAGCATATGGGTGTGTGTGTGTGTGAGTGCGATTTTTTGATCCTTTGTTGCTCAAATTTCAAAGAGCATCTTTTTAGAGGGATATAGGTAAAAGATGTCCTATTTATGTTGTGAAGAATTTTGCATAAACTTTTTAGTCAATAAAAAGATGAAAGGGTTAATATTTATTATGCGTTAATACATATAGAAAAGTTACAGTAGTGCATTATAAAATATAGAAAATAAAGAAACTGCTTGTTGGATCAAAATGAAGATTAAGAAGTTGATTAAATAAGACAAAACAAAAAGTTCTAAATGTATTTTAGGCATAAAATTTAAAAAACGTATTATAGGGAATAAAATATTTCTTATATGAATGGATTAGTAATTTATTAGAAAAACAAATGTTAGTATATTTTGTCAAAAAGATTAAATATCCTCTAACTTTACTTTTCACTTTTTACTTTACCTTTACCTTTACCTTTACCTTTACCTTTACCTTTACCTTTACCTTTACCTTTACCTTTACCCTTACCTTTACCTTTACCTTTACCTTTACCTTTACCTTTACCTTTACCTTTACCTTTACCTTTACCTTTACCTTTACCTTTACCTTTACCTTTACCTTTACCTTTACCTTTACCTTTACCTTTACCTTTACCTTTACCTTTACCTTTACCTTTACCTTTACCTTTACCTTTACCTTTACCTTTACCTTTACCTTTACCTTTACCTTTACCTTTACCTTTACCTTTACCTTTACCTTTACCTTTACCTTTACCTTTACCTTTACCTTTACCTTTACCTTTACCTTTACCTTTACCTTTACCTTTACCTTTACCTTTACCTTTACCTTTACCTTTACCTTTACCTTTACCTTTACCTTTACCTTTACCTTTACCTTTACCTTTACCTTTACCTTTACCTTTACCTTTACCTTTACCTTTACCTTTACCTTTACCTTTACCTTTACCTTTACCTTTACCTTTACCTTTACCTTTACCTTTACCTTTACCTTTACCTTTACCTTTACCTTTACCTTTACCTTTACCTTTACCTTTACCTTTACCTTTACCTTTACCTTTACCTTTACCTTTACCTTTACCTTTACCTTTACCTTTACCTTTACCTTTACCTTTACCTTTACCTTTACCTTTAATGCTACCTTTACCTTTACCTTTACCTTTACCTTTACCTTTACCTTTACCTTTACCTTTAATGCTACCTTTACCTTTACCTTTACCTTTACCTTTACCTTTACCTTTACCTTTACCTTTACCTTTACCTTTACCTTTACCTTTACCTTTACCTTTACCTTTACCTTTACCTTTACCTTTACCTTTACCTTTACCTTTACCTTTACCTTTACCTTTACCTTTACCTTTACCTTTACCTTTACCTTTACCTTTACCTTTACCTTTACCTTTACCTTTACCTTTACCTTTACCTTTACCTTTACCTTTACCTTTACCTTTACCTTTACCTTTACCTTTACCTTTACCTTTACCTTTACCTTTACCTTTACCTTTACCTTTACCTTTACCTTTACCTTTACCTTTACCTTTACCTTTACCTTTACCTTTACCTTTACCTTTACCTTTACCTTTACCTTTACCTTTACCTTTACCTTTACCTTTACCTTTACCTTTACCTTTACCTTTACCTTTACCTTTACCTTTACCTTTACCTTTACCTTTACCTTTACCTTTACCTTTACCTTTACCTTTACCTTTACCTTTACCTTTACCTTTACCTTTACCTTTACCTTTACCTTTACCTTTACCTTTACCTTTACCTTTACCTTTACCTTTACCTTTACCTTTACCTTTACCTTTACCTTTACCTTTAATGCTACCTCTAACTCCACCGTGACTTAAATATTTTCTTAAATCAGTAAATCTTTAATGGTACGGGTTAAAGAAAATGTTTTTCAATTTACTTTTTTCGATATTTCGGTTCATTATTTTTTCAAGAATAACTTGCCAAGGTAGTCATGTTAGATGGTCGTAAATTAGCTGCTTATGTCATAAAGGTTACTTACTGCTTTCAGATTTTTTATTTTATTTCAGGAACGTAGATCATCTCCTCCTATTTGTCGAACGATTTTTTTTACGATTATGGTCAGTTGTGTATCGTCGTGATAGTCTGATGTGATCGGTTAATGTTCTGTCCTATCTCCCATATTTTTAAACATTGTATTGCAGGTAGGCGTGAACATTGATCTATCATGCCCATTTTTAATGTCGGACAGCCTTGTAGCATTATACTTACAAATTTATGTATTATTTAAACTTTAATAGAAAAACTATTTTTTTTTCCGTAATTTTGAAAAGTTTTGTGACAAGTTGCAGAAGATTTTTTTTTTTTTTTTTGATATAAAAGTATATAATAGCCACAGAGAAAAAAAAATGTTGAAGATAAGCATTTTGTATGGGACTCAAATTCGTACTAGTCAACCAAAACTTATTTTCTCTTACTGATAACCTTATGAACGAAAGTCTATTTTTTGACAATTTTTCCTAAAATTTTGCAATTGTTTTCACGCTTAAAAAATATGAAAAATACTTTATATAAAAGTTTTATTCCAGTCTAGTTGGTTCTAGTTTAACTTCATTATATGCATTTATTTGGTAGCAGAAAAGTTTTCTTATCTAACCACTCACATCTTTATCAAATGTATAGAAGACGAAAAAGCTGTCTAATCCAATCAAAACCATTCAAAACAAGATAAGCATTCATTCATACTCGTACTCCAACCTTCAGAATACACAATTCAAACAACTTCTAATGGACCAGCAGCCAATGAGGGGACAATTTTATGCAAATATTACTCATGCTCAAGCCTTAAAAATGCCAACTACAACTGCTGCCTTAGAGTCATTTTTCTTAAGCATACCCTTGAAAAAGTGCTGATTTTATTGCAAAGAAAGGACATCAGCCAAGGCAGCAATAATGCAACAGCCGCAGACGCAACGACTGCATCAAGAAATGCTGGTGCTACTACTGCTGCTGTTGCTGCTGCTGCTGGTTTCTATGAAATATACTTTTTGCAAAAGCAATGAAAAATCGCATTGTTATTTAAATTGCATTTCGTGTGCTATGCAAGTCCTGGCTTTCTTTCTTCGTTCGTTTACAAATCCTTTTTATTTGCTGCTTTTCATATTCAATTTCATGCTGAGCTTTAGTTTTCTCGACTCACATATTTCTAACAGCATTTTCACTCACACACACATAAAACACACATATCACTGATTTCTGCTTTCTATGAGCAGGATATATGATTCTAAAGACATATTTATGGCCAAGCATATAAATCATCTTTGTGTTTGAAGCTCAAGTTGAAAAAATGTGGGCAATTCTTGAGAAAAAAAAAAAAATACCAGAAAATGTCAAAAAGCAATGAACTTTACATTGTTTTATTTTATTTATTTTTTTTTGTCTGTTTTTTAATATTATTTTATTTTTTTTTTTTGTTAATTTAACTATAGCAAATTTTTTGCCTTATCTTTCTACGTTGTCCTTGACAACAAAAGTAATGAAATTATGCAATATATTGCTGCAAGTTAAGCTTTTTGATTCACCTTTGATAATCGCATTAATGCTGAATTGCTTTTTTAATGGTGGGGGGAGGGGGGGGGGGGGGGGAAGAAGGGATAAAAAACGCTTCTTGCTGGTTACAATAAGCTAGTTCAAGAGACATTCTGAGGAATGTGACATATGAGCGAGTGTCTAGACTTCAAATACTAATAGGTGTTGAAGAATGACGGTGAAGTATGATGATACTCGCTATTCATGATACTTTTTTATGTCTGAGAATTTATGTCTGAGAATTAAGTTATTACCATACCATTAAGGCTTTAAAATTGTATGTTCTTTTTAAATACAAACACAGCTAATAATGTTGGGTTAATCTTTTATTCCATCATAAAAAGCATGCTTTTTTAATACTTTTTATTAAAACTTTCTTCAAAATATTAAAATTTTCGATACTAAAAGGTGGAATAAAATTTAATTCATGTTAGAATACTCTTAAGCTTGGTTTTCACTATGTCAGTTTTATGACGATATAAAAGTTAATCAATTGAAATATTACCTAAATAAAATTATTCAATATTTTTTGTATAGCTCAATTCGATAAATCGGTTGTTTTTAAATTTTCAACATTGTTAAAGGTAAAAAAATTGCCAACGTGTTGTCATTTTTCATTTAATTGACAGCAACTGACCATTGAAAGTGGCATAATAAAAACCAAGTATTAGAATGCAGCGTTATTTGAAGTCGATTAAACTGTAGTGCGGCTTAGGTGTCATCATATCTACATTAATGTACATTTTTGTTACCAGGTTTACTCCAAAAGTACTGGGTCGATTTTTATGAAATAATTTCTTAAATATTATATTTGTGCCACTGCACATTATAAGATTGTTTTCCCTTCGAAATTTTGAAAAGAAGCATATTTAATTAAAGTTTTAAGTTTTTCAAAATATCTTCCCCGATGCCACGCATTGCTTAATCGTTTTCTTTTCATGCGTTTGTGTTGCAGGAGTTTCAATGAACTCCATGTTGCTCTATTCTCTTTTTGTGCTCAACAAGCACAGAACAACAAAAAATATATGAGCCTCGAGCAAGCCGAGTAAAACCGATACATGCAGTGTTGCGCAGTTATAAAAGAAAACAAAGTAAGAATTAAGAAGACACAGGCCCCTAGCCAAGGGGGAGTTTTAGGTGTTCAAACCCCTCCTTAGGGTCCAGAAAGTATTTAAAAAAACGCAAATGAAACTATTAATTACAACATTTTTTTTTGTTTTTAAGATAAGCTGAGGTTAAGATAATGATGTTTATTTACTTGAAAATGCAAAAGTTTCAACATTTTCAAAGCCAATTTAAAAAACTTCGTTTAATTAATGAAAAATGTTTGTGGCCAAATGAAAGATTAACTTTTCTTATAAAAAAAGTCAATCATTATATTGAAAGGAATTTGCATATTAAAGAACCATTTTCAATTGTGGATGTTGATGGTTGAAAGTCCCTGATATACTTAAAAATATATTTTTTAAATTAAACCTAATATACAGTACCAATATCTAAGCTTATTTGAAGAAAAACCTTTGAAAAAGCATTCTTTTAAATCTAGTTTTTTTAAATTCTTAAAAGCCGTATAATGCAAAAAATACATAAACCACGAAGTTTAACACATTATAGGGTATTCCACGTAAGGCGGATGACTAAAAAGTTTACCCATTCTATTTTGTTGCTTTTTTTGATTTATAAGACATCTAAAATCTCCGACTTGGCACACAAATTTAGCCCTGTGCGAAGTTTTTTCCAAATTACAAGTTTCGGAAAATCACCTAAAATCTAAATATGCTTTTTCTTCCAGTTGTCGAATTACGGGCTTTGAAAAATTGTCTGAAATTTAAATATGAGTTTAATCGGAGTCTACAAAATTAATTTGACACAAAAATGCATTGTCATCTCTTTTATGGTCATTTAAAAACAGGCATATTCACGAATTGTTTTAGAAGAAAACGAATTTGTTTAGAAAAATTCCCATATCCTTGCTTTTAGTTTTTTGCTGGTATTTACTTAAGGCGGTCTTCTCATTGAGCAACTTTTTTTTTTTGACTTTTTTTTTTGCATTTATTTATAGCTTGGGTAGTTGTGAATATGCCCCTAAAAGGATTTTTAGAAATTCGAAATACTTTAGACGATACAGCCTTTTTTGTGAAGCAAGGTCTTCGTCAAAATGAGCTATTTGATTTGGTGATGGAGGTAATAAAACCAGCTTACGAAGCGCTGTCGGCAGATAATTTGCTTGAAAGATGCCTTGGATCTGAAACTCAGAATTCCAATGAGTCCTACAATTCTGTTCTTTGGTCACTTTCGCCCAAACGCATCAACTCAGGCGCACGCACCATCGAAGTGTTTTAAATTACTTCAAACTTTAAACGCGTTTATCTCGAACCCACGTTTTTCGAACTGGCGGCCATGATATCTCCAGTTCAACTGAACCGATTTTCATGAAACAAAGTGGAATCGACGCAGAATTGTCACCATTCTCGGGTGAACCTCGACCATAATTTTAAAAAATTTTTTACTATTTTTTTTTTACACTAAACTACAAAAAAAAAATCCGAAGTTGAAATTTTTTTTTGAATGGCCGCCATTTTGTCAAAAAAAATCACAAAATTAAGCTTGAGGTTCACCCGAGAATTACATCTATACTGATTATAACCCTGTTTTTTTTTCATTTCAGACGCTCCGGAGACCCGGAATCGTGGCCGCCGTGACGACACCTTTTTTTTTCACCACCAACTTTGAAGTCTCATTACTTTTTGAGCAGCCCACGTATCGAGGCAAAAAAAATTTTTTTATTTACTTTGAACCTTTTGTAATACAATAAATAAAAAAAGTTTTCAATTATTCTTTGCGTTTTCAAATAAGAATTTTTTTAAAAAGGGTCCAAAAAACGGGTTTTGAATGAGAAGACGGCCTTAAAGATTTTTTTTTATCAATACCCCCCTAAGGTTAATCCTGGCAACGGACCGGAGTAGACATATTTTTTATTTCGCTTGACATGTATATTAAGCTTTTGAGCTGTATCTCTCTACACACTTATTCAGAGAGTAACAAAAACATATAAGCGCTCTTTATTGATAAAAAGCAAAGGTTCGTGGCGATGTCGTAGACTTCTGTGGCCTACTTGTATACCAGGGCCCTGTTTAATGTAATACGAGACTTGTATTTTTTAAGAAACAAGGCCCAGGTTATTGAATTAGTTTCTAGAATAAAAATTAGAAATAATTTTATGGCTTGAAATGCTTTTTATTATTCAGTATATTATCCCAAAAGCTCAATACACTTGTTCCTACGCTGCTCTAACTTATGGATCCCTTCGCTATAGTGCCATTTAGAAGGTCTCCAAAATACCCTTTTTTCGCTGCTATACCTATTCTTTAGACGAAAATCGTCTTGCATGCATACATTTTTTGTGATATCAGAACAGACAGAAGTCAGAGGGAGCAAGATCTGGCGAATAGAGTGGATGGTCTAACAAATCGTACTTTAATTCACTGATTTGAGCGATGGTTTTTTTACTTTTACGACCTGGTCTGTTGCCCTGATGAAAAATTACTTATTTTCTTCAGCAAACAGGGCATTTTTTGTCACGAGTCTTTGCGTCGAGGTGATCCAAAAGGTTGCACTTATATTTCGAAATAATTGTTTGGAGATAATCCACCAACAAAATTCATTTGAAAAAACTCCCTTCTTTGCAGATTTTTGAACACGAACTAGCTTAGGAGACGAAGAACCAGATTCACACCAGAGAACTGCAAAACTCACTTTTTGCTTGATTAAATCATTCACTGGAATTCTTACTCAACTCAACTCATCCAACAAAGTTCAGCGTTGAATAAAATCAGCACAATACTGGCGAACGCGTCTTTTGTGTCAGTTTGAGTTTGAGTTCGTCTGATCGAACTCACATGTTTGAGCGAACGAGTGTTGACGTTGAATAAAATAAAATGATGATTCTGAAAGCGACGTTTGTGTGAGCTGATTGACGGATTGAATTCACATGTTTGAGTATTGGCGTTGAAGTGTATACGGATATGTGTTTTGTAAATGAGAAATCAAAGAAATAGTTAAATTTAGTTGTTTGCAGTCAATCGTAATACAAACTTCATCCTTCTTCTTCTTGTTCTCTCTTTCTCTCTCTTTCTCTCTATCTGTCTGCACATGAAAAAACTCATACATGTTGATTTTTGCTTTTTGCGTTTTATTCTTGATGAAAATAATCGTTGTTGAGCCCAACGAACAAGCATGAAATATGTATCCGAAGACGACCGTTGATTAAAGTCACAGAGCCAACACGAAGCACATGGTTTGATTGAATTTAACTCAACAGCGAGTGTGTGCATTCAAGCAAGTCTGATCGATTGAGCGCAGAGTCATGATTTTTACAGAATTGATTACGTATGAATATTTTTATGTGAGTTTTGCAGTTCTCTGATTCACACCACTCTTTAGCTTCTTGTTTTGAATTAGGATTATGGCGGTAGACCCAAGTCTCATTCGTAGTGTTGAGTCGACGTAAAAAATCCTTTTATAATTTTTAAAACGCTCCAAATGCTGCTGAAAAAGTTTCATTCGAAAGTGTTTTTGTTCCATTGTTATCGAATGCGACACCCATTGTGCACACATCTTTTTGAAATCCAAAACTTCTCTTATAATATGACTCACACTGCCTTATAAGATGGCAACGGCTTCTACTAAATCTCTTTCAGTCAATCGACGATTTTCCATTTTTGCTATTTTCATTTTTGCTATGGTATCTGTTGTTGATGCACTTTTTTGATGTCGTTGACGTGGATCGTCTTCAAGACTTGTACGACCAGGTTTAAGCTCAGCAACCTAGTTGTACACTGTTGCAAATGAAAGTGAAGAGTCCTTATACACTACAAATAATTGTTCATGAATTTCTTTTGGTTGTAAACCTTTCAAAAATAAAAATTCAATCACTGTATGATACTTGATTTTTTCCATATTAAAAAAACTCGGCGACACGTCTACTTTGAACAGCTGTAAAAATAAGACAAGTGTCATGTCAGATCTATATGACACTTTACACGTGTTTATAAGAAAGTAGTATACGTATAATTTTTAGAAAAGATAAAATGGCGAACGTACTACCGCCATCTATGTGTGATTATAGAAACTTATTGAATAACCTGATATTTAAACCAACTTATAGCAGTTATTCGATTCCCCATAACTTCTTTCTCTCATAAATTTTAACTCTACCCGTAGAAGCAACCTATCCTTTGGTGGGCAAGTTTTTTCACACATTAACTTGTTTGGGGTCACTGGTATCCGTAACATTGATATTTCGCAATGATTTGTGGATCATGGCTTCTAATAGGTTAATGCTGAGAAAGTGCGTAAAGCTGTAGTAGCTGAACTCTATTGTTATTGCATGTATATAAAAAAGCAGTAACTTGCCATAAACTGAAAATAGCTTAAAAATATGACTTGTGTCAAAAGTGAAAAATTTATTGAAAAATTGAGAAGACTTATTTAAGAAATTGGAAATGTTCAAGCATCCCAAAAAAAAAAACTCTCTCAAGCCTCTCTTAATCAGACTGGAACCTAAACCTGATATTCTAAATGTAATCAGACCTCCATTTTTCAGTTCGGATTTCAATGATGAAATTTAACTATTATTCAGGCTTTCATTTTACAAACCTGTATTCTAACCTGAAAATAAACAAGAAATCAAACCTCTTCCTTTTCAGGGAGGTTACATATATGAATTTGAAGTTCTTTTTGATGTTCAGAGCAAAAATCATTGACGAACATTTACAAAAAAAAATATCAAATTTCAATTCTGAACAGGCGGACACTTGTATAAAAAAAATCAGGGCTGTTTTCAAGGAGAGGTCAGGCCTCAGTCATGCCTGCTGATATTTCTAAATTCAAATAAAAAAACAAAAACCTTTAAATTTATTTATTTTCGCGTTGAAACAATTGTGCGACGTGGATACGTGGAATACTTGATTCATACATATTTTTTTAATAATAAATTTAATTTAATCCTAAAACTTGTGAAATTCCGCAGCTTTATCTCTGTGCTTGTAAGTTTTTTTTTGTGAGCATAAAATAAAAAAGTAGGCGCCGACAATAAGTGCCGTAAAAAAGCGTTCTTTGTGCTCGTAGCCTTACATTTCTATCAAAGTAACTTTCACATCTAATTATTCTTTATTCGTACTTTCTGCTGCTGCTTGTTCAAAGCACAACTCCAACTGATATGCTGCCTCACATGGGTCATCAACTTGATCAGTAGCATACCTGCATGCATCGATCGTAACTAGTAAACCAATTCTATTATTGTCTTCCTCGACACGCGCTCTAGTCTGCTCATACAAAAATGTTCCGTTTTTCATTACCAAACCAAGTTCCAGAAAACAATTCTGATAACATTTGTAGACATAATTCTCCGCTAGTTTAGCTGCGGTGTTCAAATTTATGACTTCAGGTAGGGTGAGTCCAAATCTATCAGCACAGGTTTTCATTCTTTTCAAAACGTTCTGCGTCATTGTCTGATCGTAGTTCATAGCCAATAACTAAATTGTAAATGTAGGTTATATTTTTTAGAACAGTTTATTAAGAAATTTTTGCATATTATTTTAAAAACTTACCAAAAAAATTAATATAAATTTGTTATATATTTTAACTGCAGTCATTTTGCAGTTGAGTTGATCTTTCCACCAGGGTCGTGTTTAGAAGAGTAATCGACTTATTTAAGTATTCTACATTTAGCTTAAGCTAAAAAAATATTTTACATGTAAAAATATTTGTTTTATTTAGTTTTGTTATTTGTTTATACAACGCTTAATTAGTTATTGCTTTAAAGCTATTGTATTCGAAAACATGTGCTGATGTCATCTGGCTGTGACAGGGCTGGTCAATTATTTAATAATAGCATGCCTGATCACGTTGGGTTTGAAAATTTTGTGAGCAAGAATTTAATTTGTGCACACACTATAATTTCAAACTTCAACTTCAAATTCATTAGATTTTCAAATTTTCTTTTCAGAATAAATCACAAAAATCTTCTCATGCAATTTCTAGATATACTTAAGTGATATCTTTGTAATTACACAAAAAAATTATTATTGTTTTCCAATGGCTTTTTGATTTTTATGCCACTGTTGAATTCTCAAAATTAACCAACTTTAAAAACAAAAAAAAAAAATTTAAAAAATATTTACTCACGAATTCATACCTACATATCGTCAAAATAGTAAATAAAACACAAAAAATGGTATTTATGACTCATTCAAATTAATTGTGTAGACTTCAAAGTAGTCCCCTTTGTAGTCCCATTGAGTACAATTCGCACATTTGGGCAGGGGCTTCAAGAACATATTTGGAATTTCTGGACCGGATTCAAAGACGTGCGATATATTTAATAGGTGATGGAAATATTTCATCTTCTCTCAACTCTATTGGGCATCGTCGCAATGTTGGTTGTTGAGGCCTTCTGTACAGGTACTACCATGGGAAGTGTTCAAGGGAGATACATGGCCTGATGCCACCAGCTCGTGTGTTTCCTAGGTCCACTCCGGCAGCTCTCCAAGCCCATCCCTTTACCATTGCAACTTTGCCCAATAGAAAATCGCATTACCGAGATAATTCTTTCTTTGGTCACCCAGTAAAATTGTGGATCAATCTGCCTGCGAACGTGTTTCCCGGCAGTTTCAATTTGTGTAAATTTAAATCAAATCTTCACCGACACTACTCCATCTTTCCACCCTCCAACTAGCTATCACCCGTCTTCCGAATCAACACAATGCTTTCGCATTTATAGGGGGCATCCCCTGAGCGCTGGTTAAGTCTAAAAAAAAAAAAATTTAGAAATAATAATACTTATGCCAATGTAGAATCCAATCATCAAAACATTTTTCAAACGCATTTTCCGGAAACGACTTCAGTTCTCGCCGTGAATTGTCTTTTATGTCTTCTAAAGACTAAAATCGGCTGCCTCGATGTGTTATTTTATTTTTGGAAAGAGAAAAAAGTCAGCTAGAGCCATATCGGTGGTTGTTCGACGGTTTTTCGATAATATTTATTGAGTTTTTGGCCAGATAATAGTTCAGTTTTCGAAGTTAACTTTGGTCTTTTGGAACCAGACGAACATAAATGCATTTCATACCCCAAAAAAAAAAAAACCCCTGTACAATCCCAGCATAAAATTTCAATGCGCATCACTTGTATGCACATAAAGAGCGCTTCATTCTCCTTGCAAGTAGTGCTGTTTGTATAGCGCTATATTTGTAACACTTTCCATAACGATAACGTTGCATTTGAAAAGAAAGTATTAGATATTAATGTCAAAAAAAAAAAACAAAAAATTGATTTCAAAAATTTTAAAAATTCATTTAATAGTTTCACGTGAATAAACAAAATTTGATTTATTTTATCAAACTTGCTGTTATTTGTTATTAAGAAACAATTTTTTCAATTGAGATGTGGCAAACTGATTGACATGTTTTTACCCTTGTAATCGAAATGCCCCGTTCAAACCTGTCTAGCGGCGATTATTTTTGATTTTTGTTTTGTTTTAAAAAGTTGCTTAAAAGTTTTTCTGTTATTACAAACCAAATTTTACACCTAAATTGTGGTGGCCATGGCATACTGGTTGGGGTGCTTGCTTTGTAAGCGAGATGCACGGGTTCAAGCCCGTGGCTGGGTGGTTGATTTTTGTTTTGTTTTAAAAATTTTAAATATTTACGTATAGCGCACGGTTCTTGCTAGAGCGGAGCGGATCGCATACATCTGTTGACGTGACTATGTTAAAAAATGCGCTATACACAAGGAGAATGAAGCGCTCTACTGTTTTTTTTTTTGGAGCGCTTCAGATGCGCTAATGGAGCGCTCGCTTTCCTGTAGAGATAGTAAAAATTGATTCTTAGACACAGAAAGCTTAGTGCCTCAAAGCTATCTGCCTTAAATTTAAGCGATAATATTTCGTAATTTTATTAATATTTCGCGAGCCAGTTATCCTAAATGTGCATATACACAATTGTATAATTGTGTTGACAATTCAAGGTAAATAAATATTTTTGATGTGATGCTTTTCTCCAAAATTTTCATAATCTATGAATACAATGTATGAATACAAGCGCGCTTGAAATTGATAATTTTCCATCAAGTTCAAGTTTACTTCAAATCGGGCAAATCTGATGTGTTTTGACGTCCCCCCCTAAAATTGTGCAAAATGGGGGAATGATAGACGCCTGTATTGATGCGTCTCAGAAATGCTTTCCCCCTAGAAAGCCCCAAAAAATGGTTAATTTTTACCTATTTTGCTCCCCCTTCGAGATATGTCACTTTTTCAATTTTTTTGAATTTTTGAATTTTTCGTGAATTTTTCGAGGATTTTTCAATATATTTCGATTTTATGCTGTTCCATATCTCGAAGGGGAAGCAAAATAGGTAAAATCTAAACAATTTTTCAGGGATTCCTATTTGAGGAAGTATTTTTGAGACACATAAATAGGGGGTCTATTAGACCCCCATTCGACACATTTTTAGGGAGCGACCGAAACACGTGTATGACTTACAATTTGACTTACAGTGGAGAGTTAAACACGTGTTTCAACGTCTCCCCCTAAAAATGTGCAAAATGGGGGAGTTTTGCACCCTATTTGTGTGTCTCAAAAATGCTACCTCCTTTAGTAACCCCCAAAAAATGGTTAGATTTTACCTACTTTGTTTCCCCTTCGAGATATGGAACTTTATAATCTCAGAACATCATCTTCATAACATCAGAATCCAAATAATGGATCCGACTTAGATTGCAAAAAAAGGGCAAAATCTGTCAAAATCACAAAAAAATATTGTTACGGTCCACCCTAGTGTCGAACAACTTTTTATATTCTGACATCAGAATCGCAATCAGCGACCCCCACGACAACGAGCTTTCCCAATTTGAACTATTTGGATACTTGCAAGCTTATAAGCTTTTGTCGAACAAATCAATCTTTTCAAGTATTTTCCCGAAAATTTCAAGCGCTTTAAGTTTTTGTGCGCAGCAGAGCAGTAAAGCTTGCGATTGATTAGTGTGAGACTAAGCTTGCTTTGCTTGGTTTTTTCAAGTTCAAACTAAGTGAATTTTCAAGTACTTGAAAAAGCTTGATTTTTCAAGTACTTGATGCAGGTCTCTGGTAGGCACACAATAAACTGACCGCTCAAATGACATGTTTTGCAACAACAAAGCTGTGAGGGCTACAAACGTCAAAGAAAAAAGGCAAAAACAACAACTAGAAAACAAAAGTACGAACAACTTGAGCCTACATCATAATCCTGCCATGACCGAGATCAACTCTTCATATAACAGCCGGATTTCGTTGAAAGGTGCTCTCAACAAAACATGAATTTATGTGGAAATTTTTAATGATTAAACAAATGGTTTGCAAAATACTAAATAAGCTATGTTAATTTCACTAAATATAGCAATTGAATAGTAAAACAATAATAAAATCGGTTCATCGGTTACTGAGCCTTGTGGTGGTCAAGTCTTCATATAAAACTCCATATAACACTGGAGTAAGTCTACTTTTCTATATATGACAATAGAAAAGATAGTTTTGATGAAGACATTATCGACAAAGTAACTTCAATTAAGAGTTATTGTCCTAATATTGGCTTAAAGAAATTACCTTAAAAATCGTGCTCAAATGTAATACATCTACTTCAAAGAGAATTTTTAATTAAATTATCTTGCAGCTCAATTCAGATTAGTATAACTTCATGAAGCTTAAGGCTAACAATAAATAGATAATCCTTTGAGTGTTTAAATCACTCCAACTGCATCAGTCAGTCAATCAATCAATCAATCAATCAAGTGAAGAAAATTAAAGCTAAGTGGCTATAAGGCAAGCTGTCATTTCAAGCAAAATTATAGCCAACAAAAGTAGCAATAACAACAAAGCAATTAAAAACTAATTAATTCTTGATTCATTTT
The DNA here is from genome assembly GCA_914767935.1 of Coremacera marginata. Classification (NCBI taxonomy): domain Eukaryota; kingdom Metazoa; phylum Arthropoda; class Insecta; order Diptera; family Sciomyzidae; genus Coremacera; species Coremacera marginata. The sequence goes on along the minus strand of OU612045.1, from coordinate 176,085,829 downwards.
TAATTAAAACTTGAAAAGGACGAAGGCTAGAATTAGCATGCTTAAGTATTATTTACACAATGTAATGAAGATATTAATAACAACAACAACAATCGAAAGTGTTGTAAAGGAGTTTTAATTGAATTAAGGTTAAAATTAAATATTATGCCTCAAAAACTCAAAAACTTGAGCGATGGTAAGATGTGCCAAATAATAAAAGGAGTTAGAATAAGTTATATGAAACGATAATTGAACAGATGAGCAGAATATTAAAATCTTTGTTCGAAAGCAAAGTCAAACATTAAATACAGTGCAAATAAAATTTAATTAAGTTTATAAATAATTTACACTTGTGACACAGGGAAAAATTTGCATAAACATAAGCAACAGCCTGGACAACAAAGTAGGTGGTAGAGTTACGAGCAGGGTGCATTTAGTTGGTGTGAGTAGTTATCTTGATATATGTGAGTGTGAGAGTGTGTGTGTGTGTATGTGTGTGCTTGTAGTGCATACATGCAAAACTGTTGTAAATTTACAATATTTTATTATGCAAAACACGACATGATAAGTCCACAAATACTCACACACGGTGCACTTTACAAGAACGCGCATACAAATGCACACAAGTGCACAATTGTGTGCATTTTGGTAATCAAACATGTCTTCTTTTGCCAGAACTCAGCAAAATGATGACGACATTTATTACATTTGCATTATGTATATCGTGACAGAGGATACTTGTATATCTATCTCAACAGATCCTTACAATGCTGTAAAGGCAAGTACTAATACTCAAACTTACGAGCATATGCTTACACATCAGCATACCCAGTCACTCCATTGAACGACAAACATACGTCGTTGGGCTCAGCTCACGAATACTCTAATTAAATGCAATTTAAGGCGCTCACACAATTTGCCACTAATTACTCCAAAATGTCATTTGGCAGTAGGTCCTCGTATTTGGCATGCCAGTTGGTATCTTCGCACAGCCTAAGTGGAGGATGAAGAAGCAGCATCAGCTTCAGAATATGAAGATGCAATCTTATCAATTCCTTACTTGAGTGTTTGAAGAGCTCTTGAAGCGTTTAAGTGATAATTAATGCAAAGCAGCTGGTAACGTTTTGTGATGACGGCTGGATGGAGGTTGAGGAGTGAATTCGTTGAAAGTAACATAAATCAAATAGTTCTCAGAGTAATTGCTCTTCACTTTGTGTTAAATAATTTAATTTTTCTTGAGGCGTATTTCAATTTCATTTAAAGTATGTAATGAAAAAAATGTTCAAGCTAAAAATTGTTTAAAAATGTACTTCTGGAAATTTATTTCTGGAAGTGTTTTACCTCAACATTTATATTTTTCAATAAATATTATAAGACCATAAGCGTCATAACTCCTCATTAGCACCTCTCGCATATTTTTCAAGAAGACTAAGTAGTGCAGATATCAAATACTCAACATTGGACCGGGAACTCTTAGGCATTTGTCAAGCAATCAAACATTTTAAACACTTTCTAGAAGGAAGAAATTTATTATATTCACCGCTCACAAACCATTAACATACGTATTAAATTAAAAAATTAGACAGATGTCTAGAATGCAAAGCACAATTCACAAACGATATTCAATTCATAACAGGAAAACAAAGCATTTTCGCAGACAGTGCCGGCGGAAAATGGTGGTGGGTATGGTGGATAGAACTACCTATTCCAAAAATCTGTGAGTGGCTAATTACCCACACGGAAATTATAGTAAAAATAAAATAAAAAACAAAAAATTGAATGCAATTCAGTTTTTATATATATAACCCTCTTATATAATTTATTGCTCGTTTAGACCTCCTGCCACAGCCATACGAACACCTCCAACTAGGGTTGCCAGCTGGTCGGGACTCGTCGGGAATGTCCCGTTATTGAAATGCTTGTCCCGTGTCCCGTTATTGGACAATTTGAGCTGGAAGATTAAAAAAAACTGACATTGAAAAAATTTACTTTGCTAAAGCAATTGTAAGCTTCCATTTCCACGCAATTGACCAGTGTAAAAGGGTCTTTGGAATAAAAAGGCTTTTAGGCTCATTAAACTTATTAAATACACCAGATGGTGAAAAAATTATTAAAAACTCTCATGCAAATCAAAAATATGTTAAAGGCAGGTTCTCATCTAGAGGTCGAAAAACACGGTGATGTTCCTGATTTTATTTTTGCATAGAAGGAAGTAAATGAACACCTTGAGATTTTAGGCAGTTATTTATTGATTCTTAAAGAGTAGGAAAATATCTGTTTTGGTGAATATAAGTGAAAAGTGTCAATACGCCGTCGAACATATCAAACATCGCGTTGAAAAAAAGGTACCCAAACGTTTTCCATTCCACAGCACGTTCATGTCCTCAAAAATAAAGAAACCAACATTTTTATAAAATATCTTATAAATACTAGAGCTTATACCTACAATATCAACAAATAGTTGAGAATTACAAAAAATGGCGTACATGCGAATTTTAGTAGCGTTTTTTCCACATTTTCGCTCTATAAAGTGGTTAAAAAATAAAAGAAAAAACTATCCCATATGTCTGAATATTGGTATAGGATCCAATAAATTTTGTTTACTTTAAGACAAAAAAAAAAAATCAAATCAATCCATAAAGTAGTTCTCCATATCGTGGACACCAGTGAATTATCTCCATAATCCATATCAAGGAGACCAGTTTAGAAAACACAGTTTTTCAGAAACTTTTGAGATTTGGTTAACGTTTTTTTCGAGTTATTAACTTTCCGTTTTTCAACGACACAGTGTATTTAGCGAAATATGGTATGGTAGGGAATACAGGCGTGCATTTCAAAAAGATTGAAGTGTGATTGATTAGATACTCATAATTTTCGTGAAAAAGATGGATTCCTTTCTTATGCGATAACTTTTTTATGCAATCATTATCGGCCAAACCGCTTTAGAAACATATACTTCATGTCATAAACTATCGTAGATTGGAAAAACGCAATTGAGTTTCTTCGCCGAGTTTCATGAGGACCCCTTAAATAAATAACTTTTTTAATTGAGGAACAGCAGAACAAAACAATTCCTTCTTCAATTTTCAATTGAACTTTTCGATTCGGCATTTTTAACCATCACCGGATCCACTGACCAAAAATCAGAGATTAGAATTTGATACTGATTCTTTGATCCATTTTTTGGAATTGGAAAAATTCAAGACTAGCCAAAACACAGAAATTGCGCAGTGTATACAAAAAGCAAATATTGATTTAGGAAATATTTCTAATTGGGCATTGAAAAATGGTTTGTGCCTGAATGCGTCTAAGTCCAAATGTATGGTAATATACAAAAAGCCACTAGATCTCTCCGAATTGCCAAAGGTAACAATAAACAATTCGGAAATATTTTATATTGGCACCGCAAGGAATTTAGGGATCACATTTAATAAAACACTCACGTGGAACAATCATATTGATCTTACTATTGGCAAGGTGTACGGAATGCTGCGTTCACTTTGGTCAACTCAGCACTTTACACCGCAAAACATGAGAATGCTTTTGGCCAAAACGTATTTGCTTCCAACACTTGTATTCGGGTGCAAAATCTTCGCTAATTGCGACTATGTTGCTAAACGCAAATTAAATGTGCTTTACAATAGTATCGCACGATATATATTCTGTTTGAAAAAATACGATCACATATCCCATGGCGCGAAACAAATATGCTCGATGACTTTTGATAAACTTCTGGACTTTCGTACCTTACTACTCTTACATAGAATAATATTCACAAAAGAGCCATCGTATCTTTTTCGGAAACTTAGATTCGCACACTCTCAACGTTCAAAGCAGCTCATACACACGCGACACAATCTTTTAATATCGGAGCGACAATTTTTTCTTTACGGAGCAAGTCTTTGGAATTCTCTTCCACATCAACTTCGAAACATCTGCAACGCTGCGCGTTTTAAGAAAGAGCTTTTTAAAAATTTTCAGCATTCTTGATTGTTAATTATCGCAAAGTCAGTATATCTGTAAGTGTATCTGTTGCAATAAACCTGTTAGTATATATTTTTTTCAATATTTGTATGAGTAAAGTGCGCATATTTCTATAAACTCTTCTAAAAATCTTACACATTTTGTTGCTTTTATTTTCATTTGCAATTAAATTTTCAATTAAATTTCAATTCCATTTTTGCTTAAATTTAAATTTAATTTTTAAATCTAATTTGAGTTGATTTTTAAATATTTATGTACTTTTAGTGACTCATGCTCTTCATATAAGATTCTAGTAGTAAATAATATCATTAATGTAGGCTAATTGCAGTCCTTTATGTATTACTTATTTAATTATGCATTCTAGTAATAATGCCATGCTAATGCGTCAAATATAGCCCACTTTACCATTGTGCTTGAAAAAGATCCTACCCACTTCACATACACACATACCATGCCATTTTATAGTCTTTCTAAACTGTGGAGGGTATAGGAAGTGGGCGTAGCAGTCGGCGGATCATGTCGATACAACACAATCTAGTATTGACACCATATACACACGAAATTTTATATTTGTAGCTCAAAAGTCTTTTTATATTGATTTCAAATTATGGGTGTATGGGAAGTGGTCGTAGCTGTGGGCGGAGTGCAACAATTTTAACCAGTAAGATCTTTGAATCAAGATATACAAGTTCATTGCTAATCAGAGCATTTTTAAACTGTTGGCCAATAAACCGACGTTAATGGACCAGGGTGTTGTGTAATAAAAAAAGTTACTAATTGAAACTTTTATAAATAATAAAGATTAGGGTCTTAAATTTGAAATGTGAATTTTATAAAAAACACTCAAATAAAAATTTTTTTATTTTTTGTACAAATATATCGATCCTCCAAATTTGAAGCAAATCGAAAGCATGATGCGTAAATCAGGGCTGATTTGTCGTGGAATGCCCTATAAATGTTTAAATTCAAGGTTATTATTGCAATATATCACTCCTTAAATTTTTTACAACATTTTAAATTTTTATTTCGATTGTTCTTATGATTTTGAATATAAAAATATTCATTAGAAATTTAAAATTTTAATTTATTTATTACCTGCATACTGTCAACGAAATCTCAAACCTTGTCTACTCTCCAACAATTTATTTCCTTTCCCTTAGGGCGATGTTATGCTGGCGGTCAAATGATCCCTGGTCACGTCACTTTTTGCGCTCTTTTTTCATTTGATGTGCTCAGTGCCCAAAGTATGTTATGTTGATGGTCATATGATCCCCAAACATCAGTACACTTTTTGCTACATTTAGTACATACTTTATCTGAAAAAAGTATCATCGTTGTTCATGGTTGAGTGTTGCATAATAGCAGGTTTCATTACTGCTTTCACACATTTTGTACTGAATTTGTACGATTTTAATGCTAAAAAACAAGTGTTGTGAATAATTCCACAACGCAACAGTGTTTAATCCCATGATTTCATATTTTTACCGAATCATTTGGTGCCCGTGGTGGGCAAAATTTATTTTCTAATAGGAAAACTAAAATTCGACCAGCCGATTTTGACATACAGCTTCCTTTTTACTCCAACTTGAGCCTACCTTATAATTCTGCCATGGCCCTTATTCAAATCTGATTAGCTAGCATCAGCAGGCATCGTCTTAGGGTGCGTTTATAGTAAACGCTTATTGAGCTTATTTGAGCTTATTTTACACAACTCGCTTGTTTACACAACGACCAAACAAGAAAAAATTTTATTATCACGCTTTATGATGCTCTATCATTATTATTATCATCTGCATCATCATCATCCACTCACTACCCAATAGGCAATGAAGCTAGGCCTTTTCTAACGAAGGCGTGCATTTACTGCTACTTTTGGCGGAAAGACACATGACTTCCTCGCTGCTTCTGTGAGCGCTTTTATGAGGCCTAATTTTTCGCTACCCAGGGCAGTACAATATTTATATTTTTCCTACAAAAACTTGTTCTGCTTATATTTCAGGGTTACTTTTTCGTTAAAAGTTAAAATATATATAAGTTCAAAAGTACTGAATAATAATCAACGTCATGACTTAGACATATTATTATCTGACAAGAATATGTAAAATTAAATAAAATCATAGAATAAATAGGCAGGTATACATAAAAAGAAATAAGAAAAACAATATATTTTTTTAATTGTTTTCGTTAACCACTTCTTTAAGCCATTTTAAAAAAGTGCTTATAGCAAGCCTCTTTAAAGCAGGGAGAGCGGAAGGCCTGAAATATTTTCTCGTTTCATATAAAAAAGAAAGTATACTTGGATATGAGCGCGGAAGCACTCGAAATCCATATGAAGGCCTGCTAGTAGCGCTTCCAACTACTGCCATTGCCGACTGGGTATATTTTTACATCATCTTGGCTGGAAAGTTTTCATGTTTTGCATGGTTGTGTTGCTGTTATTACTGTTGGCTTTGTGTTTCTATTTGTTCTGGTAGTTGTTGTTATGTTGTCTGCACCTGAAACGACTGGCAATGAAATTTATGCAACAACAAATATCATAAAAAATTAAATAGAAATTAAGTAAGAAAGACTATTTTTCATTGTAGTATTTGGAACATATTTTTAAGTGTAACTCAATGTCAGGCTTGTAACAATGACAACAACAACAACAAAAATGAGCCATAAAACAACATTGTCATCCGCAAACTTAATATTGCTATTGTTGTTATGAAAGTTGTTGTCGTTGCTGTTATCATTATTTTATTTGTTTACAGTTTTAAGTACATCATGGTTTCCAGCAACTGCTTGTCACGCGGTTCTTTTGTATTAGCTCGTCAAAAACATATAAAACGAATGGAGAAGTTAAAACAAAATAGACCAGAAAAAGACTAGTAAACTTAAGGATCAGAATAAATAAAGAGTTCTACTCTTTTTTTTTTATAAGTACACTTGTTGGGAATCTGGTAAACCAAAAATATGGCCTCATGAGTGCGAGAGGTATACGAAATCAAAGCATACAGCTCAAAATTATAGTTTGAATATCATTATTCGAAGCTTGTTACAAAGCGCTTAAATAGTTTGTTCTAAAAATAGTTGAAAACTAATTTTAAATCTGAGATTTGTACTAATTATTTTTTATAATCGTACTCTGTTGCAAGGATGCAACAATGACTACTAAATGATAAAATAGCAATGAAAGTTAACTTTCTATCGTTTAAAAAAACTAAAGTGATTAGAAGAGAAAGAAATGTTAGAATAAGAAATTATAGGAAAATCGTGGAAGGAAGTGCCAATAAAAGAAATTGTAAAAGAATTTTATTGATTTTTAAAAAAAATTAATTTTGGGTAAAAATACATTTTAGGTTTGAAGAATCGGCTTAGGATTGAAACTGCAAGGCCGTAATTTTCATTAATATTGCTTTTACCGCCTTCTGCTAGAATAATCAAGATGGATCTTAGGCTGTGTGCTATTCGGAAACTTTTCACTCGTGGTAGGAAAGAAGTTACTGAGTTGAATACAATTTCTGTCTGTTGAAATAAAATTGTCATTTTTGCTGTGCCAAAAGAACAATGAAATTTTGACAACTACAGATTTTGGCGTTTTAGATTTCGTTAGTGTATTAGCACGAGAATTTAATTTATTTGGCAAATTGTTGATATATCTGAAAATGAACAGAATCTTACGCAAATATTTTCCACTTCTGGTTGCTTTGCTGTAAAGCAAAAAGCTGCATAAGAACAAGCATCAAGAAGAATAAGCAAAAATAACTTCTTTATGATTTTTTTAAAGGAAGAGGGAAGAGTACGTACTGTTTTTGCTTTTCTGCTCCGGACAACTACCTAAAACATTATTCCTTTAAGGATATTACCTATATTCGGAAAAAAGAGGTTATTCCGAAACATTAAATGTCATTTCGAATGGAGACAATGCACAAACTTAAATGCATTTAAGAGAGTCTGCTAGCTCTTTTCGCAAAATTGTGGAGTTTATTCCAGCGAGGCATCATTGCAGACAGTATGCAGTACGTAGGGTGTCTTTTATATTTCGGGATTTGGCAACCCTGGTGTTGCAATCTGTCAACTGAAAGCTCTATCGCAAAGTTTGACATTTGTTGGCTTATACGTACTCAGAACGTTTTGACATACGAGCGCTATTTGTGTTGTTTATAGTAACTTAAAAGATTCATCTCGGTCTAAAAATGGAATTAAATCGTGAACATTTTCGTGCGATTATTTTTTACAACTTTCGACGTGAATTAACACAGCAACAGTGCATGGATGAACTTAATTCAATTTTTGGCGATGAAGCTCCGTCAAGGACCAGTGTTTATCGATGGTATGGTGAATTCAATCGTGGTCGTAGTTCACTCCAAGACGAATTTCGTGAAGGTCGTCCGAAATCAGCTGTTGTTCCGAAAACCATTGATGCTGTGCGCGAACTGATATTGCAAGATCGTCATGTTACCTATCGTGAGATTGAGGCAACCTTAGGCATAAGTGGGACCAGCATACATTCAATATTGCATAAACATTTGACTGTCAAAAAAATTTGTTCGTGTTGGATCCCACACAATTTGTCAATCGCTCAAAAAAAGGCTCGTGTCGATTGGTCGAAGGAAATGCTCAAAAAATACGATCGCGGTGCTTCAAAACACGTCTATGACATCGTGACAGGTGATGAATCGTGGATTTACGCGTATGAGCCCGAAAGTAAACAGCAGTCGACTGTATGGGTGTTTCAAGATTAGCCAAATCCAACAAAAGTTGTTCGCGCACGAAGCACTTCCAAGCAAATGGTCGCCTGTTTTTTCGGAAAATATGGACATGTCGCAACCGTACCACTAGAACAACGCAGAACAGTCAACTCTGAGTGGTACACAACCATTTGTTTGCCAGTTGTCTTCCAAGAAATCAGGAAAACCAACCGCCGAAGACGGATCACTCTTCACCAAGCCAATGCGAGCTCTCACACATCGGCTCAAACAACTGCATTTTTGAGCACCCAAAACATCGATTTGATGGGTCATCCGCCGTATAGTCCTGACTTGGCACCGAATGACTTCTTTTTATTCCCAACCGTGAAGAATAAGCTGCGTGGACAACGATTTTCGACGCCCGAAGAAGCGGTTGCGGCATTCAGAATGCATGTTTTGGAGATACCTCAATCAGAGTGGCAAAAGTGCTTCGACAATTGGTTCAAACGCATGCAAAAGTGTATAGATCTTAATGGAGAATATTTTGAAAAACAATAAAGTGATTTTCGATTATTAATATTTGTTTTTGTTCTCTAATCCCTAAATACAAAAGGCACCCGTATTACGTAGATCTTCCTTTGCTGTTTTGTTAGGATTTCCATTATTGTTTAATTCTTTGTGCTTTTTTATTTTATAATTAACTAAAAAGCTTAGCTTTCTTTAATTTCTAAGTGTTTTTTTTTTTTCTAATTATGCTTGTGTCAAAAATTCTCCTGCCGATTGTCAAAATTTATACTAGCCCCTGAGGCTACATGAATTTTTGACAATCATATTCACCTCGCAAGTGCCAAATATTCTCATTCAGACTGTCAAAATTTCATCATCCGAGTGAAAAGTTTGCGAATAGCACACAGCCTTAGATAGATATTTTACGAAGTTCAACAGTATTTAATCAGCTTGTTTATTAAGACGAAACTTAAACAAAATAATTATATTTTTATTGTAAGATCTAACCACACCCCTTAAAATTTTTCTTTTTTGCTTTTACAAACATCGTTTTACATAGTTGATAGTCACGTCATCTATGCGTCAGTCTAAAATTCTTTTAGAAATTTGTAAAAGCTTCTACGTTCCCAAAACATTCACCATTTTGCAATATTTCCCTTCAAACAACTGTATGAATTTAACATTTTTATAAGCTTTCATTACCATTTGTATTTATGAATGTTAAGGTTTTCCACCACTATAAAGCAAAAAGCTGTAAAGCAATTTAGCAAAAGCTTCTAACACTTATTCTATGCTATTCAAAATAACGTAAGAACTCTTCTATGACTACGTTTTTAGACTTAACTTTTTGTTTTGTGCTTTTGGGACGTAACACTTTGGTAAGCATTAGCTTGAATACAGGGAGCTCCTAAGAATTTGAAAATAGACCTCCCCCTCCCATTAGATTTTTTGCTCAGCTCGACATAAACTTTCAGCTACGTAAATAGTTGCACTCATTTGCGGTACACCCTGTCTACCATTGTATTAGTTCATACTTTTGTATCGTAATTCTGGATTATTATTTGAGGTCTTGGATTTTTACTGTTTGAAAACTAATTCGGATGAAAGTTTATCCGGAAACTTTATTCATTGATATCTTATGCCTTATAAGTTTTATAAAATCGGTTTGCCTTTCAAGAACTTCCTTGAAATATACTTCAAAATATATTATTTTATCCATAAAATACTCGTACTTACAAAATTCACTGCTTTTAAGAAATATGATTTTATTTTAATTTTAAAATTTTATGTTATGTTTATAACTCAAATAATCTTTCAGTTATTAATTAAGAGGTTGTAAAAAGAGGTCGAAATTAATTTACAAATAAATTAATTATATTACTCAAAGAAAACACAGTTGTGGCTACTTCTTTAAAAAAATTCTCCTCTATGAGTAAAATCGGAATTTGCTACAATATTAAATTTAATTTTTAGTTATATAACTCTAAATTCTACAACAGTATCATTCACAACATCATTCTAAAACAACGGTCATAAAATTTTTACTAATTAAATTTATTTTTCACTCATAGTATTTCTATAAATAAGGATTTTTAATAAAGATTGCATAAACATGTAGATTTTGTAGCAAAACAGTTTGTTTAACTGATTAGTTAAGATATATTTTGATTGCTAAAGAGGATTGCGTTGAAAAGTTAATATCTGAGGTTTATTTCATAAATCTGGAAATATTTGCTCTTCTTTCAATTGCGAATTCTTTCAATTCGAAATACTGAAAAATGATTTCTCATAATGTTAAGAAGCTTACGATTGAAATTCGGATAGTTACAATAACTGGCAGTTAACAGAAAAACTTGTTTGTGCAATCAAAATTTAACAATAATAACAAACAGTAAAATTTTTTAAGCCACTGCCTGTAATAATACTGATCCTTGTTAGAAATTTTTTTAAGAAAATAATTTTTTTTTACTTTTTATTTTGTACTATTCACTATTTTCAAGAGTCCCATAAATGTTTTCAAAATCATGCCTCTTTGGTAAGTTTTTGGTTTTGTTCCGTTATGCTGAAATACAAATTTGGCAAAACTGATATTTTGCCTTATAAAATATTTTTTAAAAATTGCCCCTTTTCGAATTAGAAATCATAAATTTTTTATTAAACTTTGTCACAAAAATTGTTATTCCGAAGAGAAAAAAAAAATCGTATTATATGACAATACAAAAGTATTGACAGTAAAAAATTGAATTTAGAAACAAGATGAAAAAGAGCTGACATTTCATTCCAACACAAAAACAATCGAGTTTTGTTAGATTTTTTGATAAAACAAATGCCAGATTATAAAAGAGCACTTTTGAAAACCTTATATTTAAAATTTTGACATGATACAATCTCTTTTTATATTAGAATTCTACAATTGAACTTGCATGCACAAAATTCACAATTTATACATTAATGTATTAAGTGGCATCCAATCGTTACATTAAAATAAAATTAAACATCAAGTTTGATGCTAAATCATTCTGGAACTTTGTCAATACAAAACGCAAGATTGATTCCTATCCTTTTTTTATGAAATATAAAACTGTTGAGTCGAATAGCGAGAATAGCATTTGTAATTTTTTCGCTGACTTTTTCAAAGTGACCTATTCATCTTCATCCTATGATAATCTAAGCTATCCATTTAGTGTTCAATCTGGGGATATTTGCCTCCCAATAATTGATAAAAAAAACGTCATATAAAAGTGGTCCCGACAATATACCGTCATGTATATTAAAATACTGCTGTAATGAATTAGTAACTCCAATCACTTTGCTTTTTTCTTCTTCAAAATCTTGCTATTTTCCAGTTGCCTGGAAGTCGTCCTTTATTATTCCGTTGCATAAGTCTGGTAACCGGTCCCTAATCGATAAATATCGTGGAATTGCAAAGTAAGCGCTATGCCTAAGCTTTTCGAGGCAATCATTACTTCACAATTATCACATAGTGTTAAATCCACTCCAACATGGATTCATTACTGGAAAATCAACGGTTACAAACCTACTTGAATTTACTTCAAAAACCGTTGAGAGTTTTGGAGAAGGCTTATAGACTGATGATATATACACAGATTTTAGCAAAGCTTTTGAAATTGTTAATCATAAACTTTTAGTCTTAAGGTTATCTCTTGCTGGATTTCCCACAGCACTAGTAAGATGGATTGAATCTTAGTTATACAATGTGTTCTTTTTAAACTTCACATGAGTTTGAAATCGTATGAGCTTCCTGTCACTTCTGGTGTACCTCAAGCAAGCCACCTCGGGCCTATTCTCTTTTTGTTGTTTACAAATGATTTATCAAAAAGACCCACTTAAACAACACTGGATCTTTAAAAATGAGTTTTTGTCTTTTTACCACTGGTATTTTTTTAGAAACTTACAGTTTGGGTACAACTAACCACCCAACATCAATATGTAAAGTTGTCCCACATCCAATTGCTACTATAAAGCTTTGCTCCAGGATGCTCATGCAGAGGCCTCATGCAGAAACGCATCTTCTCCATCAGTTGTTTTGTCAAAGCTTCTATATCAGAATGCAAAGCTTTGTTTAAGTTTACAATTTTTATATTTTCACAAATTTGTAAATCAATCTAAATCTTATCAAGCTTAAAAAATAAGCTTTTTAAATATTTTTATAACACTTGTAGCTTATTTAGACACACATCATAACGTCGGTTTTTGTCTCGGATTTGCTGTAATAATAAGAACAAAAAAAAAAAAACCGAATGCAATGCTTTGCGGAATATAATCCTGCCACCAATAAAACATTTAGTACTCATTACGGGGTTTTTCTTGAGAAGGGGAAATCAACTAAATAAACACACACAAAATATAAAATGATAAAAATATTACATAAATGGAAATTTCATGGAAATAAACAAATTTGTTCCTGCAGTCGGTTGTAATGCGTGCTGCTAAGGAGAGATACATAGAGAAGATGAAGGACGAGACACGTCTTTTCAGACAGAAAAAAGGAGGGACAGACAAGTGCGAGTGTGAGAGATTGAGATGTATGGCGACAGGAATGAGACCCGAAAATTCTTTGAAAATATAAGACACCTGGCCGATGGTCTTAGAACCGGGTCCTCTTGGTTAAAAACGGAAATCTAGTGACAGATTTCTAGAGAACACTGACGTTATGGAGGGAACACTTTCTAGTCTTCTAAATGGTGAAGATGAAGATGACCGTAAATCTCAATTATGGATGACAGCGTTGAAATTTCGCTGCCCGACTATAATGAAGTCTTGACAGCCATAACACCGATGGTTACCCGATGGTTTACCCGCTGAGCTATTTAAGAATGGAGGCAAAGCTCTGTTTAAGTGCATTCACGAGCTTCTATGCAGAATATGGTTGGAATAATGAATTCCAAATGATTGGAACCGCTGCCCAATCCACAAGAAAGGCGATCCCACTATTTGTGGGATAAGACTCCTAAATATCACAAATAAGGTCCTGTCGAGCGTATAATCTGAGAGACTGAAACCCATTGTAAACCAACTGATTGGGCCTTATCAGTGTGGCCTTAGACCTGGAAAATCTACCACCGACCAGATATTCACTCTACGACAAATTTTGGATAATATCCTAGAGAAACAAATTGACACCTAGCATCTTTTTGTCGATTACAAAGCCGCCTTCGACAGTCAAATAAGGAAATATCCATACTGTCTGACCAGAATCATGTCATTGTCGTGTCGGCAAGAAAATTTCGCTAAGAGTTCGCCTAGAATTATGGCTTTGGCGTTGTCGTCAAATAGACTTGCATCAGTGTTCTCGTCATGCTCTGAATGAAGTAGATCTACTACTTTAACATCGATTCTACTCTTCTGAGCAGTAAGTTTTTAACGAAATGTAGTGAATTTTATGCAGATTTCTACTGTTTTTAGAATAAGAAGAAAAACAAACACTGGTTTTCTGTCATAAAGCTTCAAATGTGTGTAATTTTAATTTAAATACGGCAACATTTTTAGAGAGCGGTGAGAGAGAGCTTTCAAATATACGACAAAGAAAAATAGAAATAGAAATTTCCACAGTTCTCTCCCATAAGGTTTTCATTGTTTCTGCCAGCACTCTGCCTGTCGACACGACAGCGCCATGATTCTGGTCAGACAGATACTTCACCATGTCTGAATTTGGTAAACCTGCAAAATTAATCCGTCTATGCAGGATGACACTGAGCAACACCAGCAGCGCAGTTAAAATCTGAAAGAATCTCTCCGCTCAGTTGTTACCAAACGAGATTTCATACAAGGTGATTCCCTATCGTGCGAATTATTTAATCTAATTATAGTGAAGATCATTCGAGCTGCTGAGCTGAGGCAAAGTTGCATCATATTCTATAAAAGTGCTATGCTGCTAGCGTATGCTGATGATATTGACATCATTGGCCATAACATACGTTAAGTCAGTGCAGCATTCTTCAAATTAGAAAAAGAGTCGAGTCGCATGGGTCTTGCATCAAAAGCAGATAAGACGAAATATCTGGTGTCAACAAACAAACAGTCCCATCGTCTTGGCACCCATGTTACTGTTGACAACACCTCCTTCGAGGTTGTGAAGGGCTTTGTCTAGCTGGGATCCAGCATTAACTCCACCACCAATATTAGTAGAGAGATAAAACGAAGGATAACTATTGCCGACAGGTGTTACTTTGAACTTAGTAGGCAATTGAGAAGCAGAACTCTCTCTCGACGAACAAAAGTCACGCTCTATAAGTCACTAGTCATGCCCCTTTTGTTATATGCAGCACAAACCTGAACGATGTGCAGCTCTGATGAAAATACTTTGGAAGCTTTCGAGGAAAAGATCCTGCGTAAGATCTATAGACCAAACTGCGTAAATGGCGAGTAGCGAATACGATGAAACAATGAACTGTATGAGAAATACGCCAACGCATAAAAATCAAGCAGTTTCGCTGGCTAAGTCATGTTGAGCGAATCTAAGGCGACGCTGCAGCGAAGAAAATATTCGATTCAGTACCCAGCGGCGGTCAACGCAGAAGAGGACGACCGCATCTCCGTGGGAAGGATCAAGAAGAGGACAACCTGACGTAACTTGGAGCTTCCAACTGGCGCCAGCAAGCGCAAAATAGAAATGGCTGGCACAAATTCTTACAACAGGCCAAAACCGACTTACGATTGTAAGCGCCACTAAAGGTGGGACATGACATTCGCGTCAGAGAAAACAGACCTTTTTTTAAAAATTCATAACTCAGTCAAAAACAAACACTTTACCAACATTTTTTTTTATTATTGTAGAGAATTAAACAAATTACAAGAAAAAATAAATCCAAAATAAAATATATTTTTCACTCCAACATGGTTTTATAGAGCTCCAAACTGGCGGCAGAGAAAAAACGGGGCCTCGTGGTTGCAGCGCTGCGAGTTGCAAAAATTGTCCGATCTGCAAAAAAATGACTTTTTTTTAATCTTAATAAAATTGGTTATCGTACGTATGACACGAGCTTTTTTTTAAATTTTTTTCAATTTTTGGTGGTGTTCCAAGTTTGAAAGTGTGTTTTTACGAAAAAAATATTGAAATAAAGAATCAAGAAAAAAAAAGAATAAAGAATCTGGACAGCTGCGGGAGTTAAACCAAGGAGAAAGGGTATTGCTAGAACTCAGTTCTAGATACGCTTTAAGCGGAAGGACCATTATAGCTGACAATTTTTTTACCACTTTTGAAGGTGTTGAAAAACTAAGAATTGCAGGTTTGGCTTACGTTGGCACATCGCGTCGAAATAAAAAGTGTATTCCAAAAGAAATGTTACCACATCGTAGTCGTCCAATACACTCTACCGAATTCGGATTCCAAGAAAACGTTGCCATGGTGTCTTATGTACCTAAAAAAAATAAAGCCGTGCTGTTGCTGTCATCGGTTCATTACGGCAATCAAGTGGTAGGCGAAGCTAAAAAACCGGAAGCTATAATTTATTATAACAAGCATAAAGGAGGTGTTGACGTAATGGACCAAATGCTTGGAGAGTACAGCTGTAAACGACAAACAAATCGATGGCCATTAGCTTTTTTCTACAACATGCTAGACGTCGCAGCACTTGCTTCTTTTATTATTTACAAAAAAGTCAATGTTGCTCACATCACCAAAAATACCGATGCACGCCGAATTTTCCTAAATGCTTTAGTCGAACAGTTGGTTACACCACAATTTCAGATCAGAATGGGAAATCCGAGAGCTGTATCCCAATTTTCTGTGAAAAATGGAATAGAATCATTTTTTGGGTCCCCCATTCATAAAATCGTTTCACAGCCAAGAACAAGTCAAAACCAAAATAAAACCAAAAAATCATGCCAGATTTGCCGCATAAATGATAATCTTCAACGAAAGACGCGATTCCAGTGCACAGTGTGCGCAGAACCGGTATGCCTGCAACATAGTCAGCAGCAATTGAAGTGCCATGCATGCATCAATCAGGAAGAAAATCAATAAGTTTTAAAATTTCTTTGAGTTTCATATAATAAGAAAGATATTGAATAAAAATCTTTAATTTTATTTATCAAAATGTATGTTTTCTTTCAATTTTTGTTGGTATTTTCGACTGTTCTCCATACAATATATATGAAGGTCTGGCCAGACCTTTCCGTTGATGGAAGGGTGAAAAAACTTCCGTTGACAGAAGGGTTAAGTGTATTCACTAGCTTCTATGCAGAATATGATCGAAATAATGTATTCCAAATGATTGGAACCTCTGCCCAATCCACAAGAAAGGCGATCCCACTATTTTTGGGATAAGACTCCTAAATATCACAAATAAGGTCCTGTCGAGCATATAATCTGAGAGACTGAAACCCATTGTAAACCAACTGATTGGGCCTTATCAGTGTGGCCTTAGACCTGGAAAATCTACCACCGACCAGATATTCACGCTACGACAAATTTTGGATACTATCCTAGAGAAACAAATTGACACCTAGCATCTTTTTGTCGATTACAAAGCCGCCTTCGACAGTCAAATAAGGAAATATCCATACTGTCTGACCAGAATCATGTCATTGTCGCGTCGGCAAGAAAATTTCGCTAAGAGTTCGCCTAGAATTATGGCTTAGGCGTTGTTGTCAAATTGACTTGCATCAGTGTTCTCGTCATGCTCTGAATGAAGTATATCTACTACTTTAACATCGATTCTACTCTTCTGAGCAGTAAGTTTTTAACGAAATGTAGTGAATTTTATGCAGATTTCTACTGTTTTTAGAATAAGAAGAAAAACAAACACTGGTTTTCTGTCATAAAGCTTCAAATGTGTGTAATTTTAATTTAAATACGGCAACATTTTTAGAGAGCGGTGAGAGAGAGCTTTCAAATATACGACAAAGAAAAATAGAAATAGAAATTTCCACAGTTCTCTCCCATAAGGTTTTCATTGTTTCTGCCAGCACTCTGCCTGTCGACACGACAGCGCCATGATTCTGGTCAGACAGATACTTCACCATGTCTGAATTTGGTAAACCTGCAAAATTAATCCGTCTATGCAGGATGACACTGAGCAACACCAGCAGCGCAGTTAAAATCTGAAAGAATCTCTCCGCTCAGTTGTTACCAAACGAGATTTCATACAAGGTGATTCCCTATCGTGCGAATTTTTTAATCTAATTATAGTGAAGATCATTCGAGCTGCTGAGCTGAGACAAAGTTGCATCATATTCTATAAAAGTGCTATGCTGCTAGCGTATGCTGATGATATTGACATCATTGGCCATAACATACGTTAAGTCAGTGCAGCATTCTTCAAATTAGAAAAAGAGTCGAGTCGCATGGGTCTTGCATCGAAAGCAGATAAGACGAAATATCTGGTGTCAACAAACAAACAGTCCCATCGTCTTGGCACCCATGTTACTGTTGACAACACCTCCTTCGAGGTTGTGAACGGCTTTGTCTAGCTGGGATCCAGCATTAACTCCACCAACAATATCAGTATAGAGATATAACGAAGGATAACTATTGCCGACAGGTGTTTCTTTGGACTAAGTAGGCAATTGAGAAGCAGAGCCCTCTCTCGACGTACAAAAGTCACGCTCTATAAGTCACTAGTCATGCCCCTTTTGTTATATGCAGCACAAACCTGAACGATGTGCAGCTCTGATGAAAATACTTTGGCAGTTTTCGAGGAAAAGATCCTGCGTAAGATCTATAGACCAAACTGCGTAAATGGCGAGTAGCGAATACGATGAAACAATGAACTATATGAGAAATACGCCAACGCATAAAAATCAAGCAGTTTTGCTGGCTAAGTCATGTTGAGCGAATCTAAGGCGACGCTGCAGCGAAGAAAATATTCGATTCAGTACCCAGCGGAGGTCAACGCAGAAGAGGACGACCGCATCTCCGTGGGAAGGATCAAGAAGAGGACAACCTGACGTAACTTGGAGCTTCCAACTGGCGCCAGCAAGCGCAAAATAGAAATGGCTGGCACAAATTCTTACAACAGGCCAAAACTGACTTACGATTGTAAGCGCCACTAAAGGTGGGACATGACATTCGCGTCAGAGAAAACAGACCTTTTTTTAAAAATTCATAACTCAGTCAAAAACAAACACTTTACCAACATTTTTTTTTATTATTGTAGAGAATTAAACAAATTACAAGAAAAAACAAATCCAAAAAAATATATTTTTCACTCCAACATGGTTTTATAGAGCTCCAAACTGGCGGCAGGGAAAAAAACGGGGCCTCGTGGTTGCAGCGCTGGGAGTTGCAAAAATTGTCCGATCTGCAAAAAAATGACTTTTTTTTAATCTTAATAAAATTGGTTATCGTACGTATGACACGAGCTTTTTTTTAAATTTTTTTCAATTTTTGGTGATGTTCCAAATTTGAAAGTGTGTTTTTACGAAAAAAATATTGACTTTAAAATTCATAAAAAATCGAAAAAAAATTCAAAAAAAAAGCTCGTGTCATACGATGGCAAATCAAGTTTAAAAAAATACAAACAAAAAAAAAAAATTCGTCAAAAAATGAACGCGCTAGTGCCGCAACCAGTACGAAAAACATGGTTTCGAGATAAACGCGTTTGTGAACAAAGAAAAAAAAGGTTACCTTCAATCTGCCATGCCTGCTTCGTGCTGTCGTGCCTTCGTTATCTTGTGTTGTGCTGTTTCTTATAGTTTTTTTTATAAGGGCTTCACCCTTCAAAAAGGTACGAAATAACAACCACAAAAAGTCAGGTAGCAAGTAAAACAAGGTAGCGCAAAAATTAAAATTGCGCTCTCACTAATCCGGCTGTAACTTTTGAACCCGTAGGAATTTGTCCATGAAATTTTTTTCTTAGAATCTTAAGAATATTCACTAAAATACAAAATTATTAAAAAAAGGCTTAAAAAAACTGCCAATGTCATGTAACCCCTTAAGTAAATAAGTAAATTTGTTTGCAAGATAATAAGTGTTATTATCACTTCTATGATTACCACACTTTTCATGAGTACCATAAAATTAACATATTTTTCAGTAACATATTTAATATATATTAACCAATATTCTTAACCTTCAAACACATTTAGAGTATATTTTATGCTACAATATTTGTGTAATTAAATCATTTATGCTCAAATCCACTTGAGATTCTAGATAAGTCAAATTAATATGTAATTTCTTATTTAAAATAAAAACATAAAATTAGATTCCGCTATACGGCTGTACAAAAAATGCCCTTAACGGGAGTTCAAGTTTCAAATTTATATACAGCTAAAAGAGGATGATAAAGTATCCTCTACTCTATAAAAGTAAATGAAAAAAGTAAAGTAAATTATTTATAAATATTGGTTTCACAATTTTGATTTTTATAATTCATTGCTTATAAAGTGCAATGGGTGGTACTCATTGTTCTTCTATGTTTAAAAATATAAATACAAATTAGATAAAATACACCCGGAGTAGCTGGACACCGATGTCATTGAGAAAGTATCATACAAGACGCCCAATGACTGTTTTGCTTGCATCAGCGTATTTTTTTTTTCTTGGGTCTGTAGTATTGTTTTCTTATTGTTCAGCATGACCTATATATATGGCATTGATAAATTCTAATAGTGTTTACCATACCAAATCGAAATAAAGATTCTACAGTTAGGAGTACCAAAAAAAAGAGGAACTCTTAAGAGTTATGTCTGTATATTTAATCAAGTTAGATTAAATTCATCGGACGGTTTTGTTTTTCCTAAAAAAATCATGTTTTCTCAATATGCTGAAAACATAAGTATCCTTCCTACCAGTACAAACATTTCTAAAAAGAAAAATTTATTATATCAATCAGGCCTGAAACCAGTTAATGTGATCAGTTAAAAAAAAGTATGTTAATATTATTCAACAGTTTTTAAATACCAATTTATTATGAATATGTTAGAATTCCACTTTTAAAGATCAAAGGAATTTTTTGATGTTTTATGTTTGGGATTTTGTAATTTTATCCTTCAATTTAAATGTCCCACCCTAAAATAAAAAACTGCATTATCAACCTTGGCATGCTGGTTGTGAACCTTAATTATTTTTCAAATATTAAAACCCCAATATAACCAAGTTTTGGACTTACTTTAAGGACATTGGTAGACATAAATGTGGATTGCGTTTTAGTTACAAATGAAAATAAATGAAAAGGCCTGAAATATAGCTGAATGGAAGTGTGGGAACAGTTAAGTGGGTGGTATTGGTGGAAGTATGCAATAATCACAGACGCAACTCTGAGTGGAGAGTTGAAAAGATGTTAGATATGGAAGAAAATTTCTTTATAGGAAGTTGACTGAGACATGGGCCATCTACGTCATGACATATTAGTACATCATGAGTATTGTGTTGTTGAACTGAATTCTGAATAAATAATTTAATTTTGGACCTTTTTCCTGATTTTATAAATTTAAAAAAATTTAAAGCAATTAAAATATTTCAAAGTGGTGCTTTTGATTACGTTAAATATTTGAGTAGGCCGGTATTTTTTTAAGAGTTATAAAATAGTTTTATAATTACCTGCAAAGTTGTTTCTTTTCCAAAAAGGGTTCAAAAATCTCTTTTTAATCAAATTCACATGATACCTATTTATTTAAATGTTTGGAAAAAAATGAATTGAAGTAGTTTAACCCTTTCAGGACAGTCTTTAGTCCGATGGTGCAAAACATTGCAAATTTAGCTGAAGGCAGACCAAATTAAGCTGTGTAAAAATTTTGAAAGCCTTATTGCCTTCCTGTGGCGGCCATGGTATACAGGTTGAGGTGCTTGACTTGTATGCGATAGCATCCAAGTTCTAATCCCATATGTTACAGAATATTTTTTCAATTGAATTATTTTTTTTGTTCGGCCGCCACCTCTCTGCAGACAATGGCAAGCCTCAGAGAATAAAACTTGCTATGAAAAGCTTCTTGAGAACGTCAGCCTTTCGGAGTCGGTATAAAGTTTGTAGATCCAGTTCTCGATCATTTGTGTTCAAACTTTACACAACACGCACAACACAATTGATCAATAGAAGCATGGTCAAAGTTCTCTCAAGGGCTGAAATGGCCATTTCGCTTTTTTTTTAATATTAATATGTGAGTACGTATTGTTGTTGAAGTATATATAATTATGTTTCTCTTACGTATATAGTCCCTGTAGGAAAATCAACTAATTTAAAAGTAGTTGATAAAGTAGTTTTTTGTCAACCACTACTAGTTGAAATTCTGACTTTTTTCCATAGAACGAACTAACATATTTTGTATGGTGATGTCCGCTAAATAAGTCTTTTTGTATATAAATTGACTTCCGTCTGCATATATTTTCAACTACTTGTTAAATTAGTTATATTTAAATGATATTTTTAATTACTTTAAAATAACCAATTGAAAACTATTACTGATGGCCTAAAGTTAATAATATTTGATGAAATAACATGGTTAAATATATATAAACTTGTAATCTAATAAATATTTGCAATTAAAACATGTAAAAATCAGAGTTGTCGCCTAAATATAATTCAATGTAGTTTATCAATCACTTGTCTTTGAGTAGTATTTCAATTACTTCATATATAATGCAATAAAAACTATTTAGAATTGAAGTGGATGTCGCCTTAATATAATTCAAAGTAGTTCATATATTGGTTTATTTTAAATTAGTTTTTTAATTAGTTGTTTTTAAAAACAAGTTAGTTTGTTCCTATAGGGGTAGTATAGATCAAAATTTTGATATATATTATTTTGATCAAAGAATAATTTTTATATATACTGTTATTTTGATTGGAATCATTGATCAATGATTTATTTTTATTTTTAATCGAAAGAATAGTATTTAATGCAGAATTTTTATTTTGATAGATTGAGAAAATCTGATTGAAAAAAATATCGATCACCAGTTTAGTTCCAGACAATGTGCAACTTGTGGGGGGCAATGGCGACGAAGAATTTGAATTCTGATTGGTAATAATTTTTTCTTGAAGCAATTTTTTGCGAAATAATATTGGGAAATTAAAAACTTAAAACAATGTCCTGGTGTACCAGAAAATATCGTGTCTGGCGATACCCGATCGTGCAACATTTATAGACACAGCTTTTAAATTGTACAAGAAAAGTTATTAATACTATTACAAAATTAAAATATATATGTAATTTAATGCAACTTTTAATAATTGCATGGGCACAGGTAATTAAGTCTTCCAAGTTGAAGTCCAGGCCATTCAGATCTGCCTAAGAGTGTATGTAAACAGTCCTACAAGGAACAAAAACATTTACATTCACTCTGATAGTAAAGCACCTCTACTTGCACTTAGCGCATATCACGTCCAAACTCGTATGGGATTGCCTACAGCTACTTATCAAAGTATAATACCCATAACAGAGTCCATCTCATTTGGGCACCGGGTCATAGCGGCTAGCCACTAGCCAGGAAAGGGGCTGCAAGGTCCTTCATAGGTCCAGAACCGTTCTGCGGGATACCATGGAGCACTATGCGCCATAACATTAAAATGTGGCTAAACAGAGAGGCACTTCATTACTGGAGGGAAACTGAAGGTAACAGACAGGCTAAAACATTTATGCCAACCACTTCGTTCCAAAGAACGAAACAATTCCTGACTCTAAGGGGAATATCTATCAGACTTGTCACAGGTTTCCTAACTGGACATTGTAAGGTAAATAAACACTTATCAACCATGGGTATAGTCCAGGAAGATCTGTGTAGATTATGTAATGAAGATGAAGAAACAGCAGAGCACATTTTGTGTCACTGTAACGGTTTTATCAGGACCCGTCTTCGTTACTTAGGTGCATTGTACCTAGAACCGCATCTAATAGCGGATAGTTCACCCAAGGACATCGCTCGGTTCCTAACGCACTTGATAAGGGATGAACTATAACTTATAGAGGTTTGTTATAATAGGCCCTTGAGGCCGCAGTAACTAGGTGACTTGCTCCCTACTCACTTAACTAACTAACTAACTAAATAACTAACTACAAACGACTACTTTCTCCCCTCTCATAGAAAAGCATAACCTGCAGTTATTCAATAAAAAAAAAAAAATTAAAACGAAAAGAAAGAAAAATAAAAAGAATATGTATTAATTTGTAATGCCTGTATAAATTTCAAGAGTTTTTGGTATTTTTAGTTTATACGCTTACGACAGAATTTTTTTTTTTTTTTTTTGTCGAATTTGTGTCAGGAGTGTTATGTTGAACTTTATTTGTTCTAATTTTCATTTTAGTAATGAAGATGCCGTCAAGTGTCTAACAGCAAGAAACATACGATTTATCGATTTTAGTTTTACTAAATAAGTGGTATTTTGAAGTGTTTATTAAAATTTAATCAGCAGATTATGATAAGTGCAGGTTAATATGTCATGAGTGTTGTCTATGATTTCGCCATTTTAAGAAATGAAAATACAAATAACGTGTTTGTATATGATTGCTTAATTTTAACTGTTTTTTACATTTTGAGATTTTAGTGCAGAATTTTTTTCACCAAAACTGTTAAAAAATCGTTAAACTCCGGAGTGTTGTTTCAACACCAACGTCTTGCCACCAAATTACTAAACGTTTTTCTTATTTAATTTTCAGTTTAAGACAAATAAACTATCAAATGCTAAAATTCGGAAATTTTTAGTAGACTTTAACACTTTTAAGAGGCTAACACTCAAGACAAAAATCGTATGCACTCTGCAAAAACATAAAAATTAAATTTAACAGATTTTTTTTTAAGAACGTTACAGTGAATGCCAATCGCTGCTGAATCGACCGATTTCTAAAGTGTATGCTGACTGATGATGTAAAATGGGTCACTTACGACTATGACAAGTGAAAATGGTCATGGTCGAATTGCGGCAAGCTTGCGCAAATTGTGGCCAAGGTAGGATTTATAGTCAGGAAGGTTTTGCTGTGTGTTTGGTGCGATTGCCAAGGAATCATCTAACTATGAGCTGATCCTTTACTCGGCCGAACTCTTTACTCGGACATGTATTATCAACAATTAAACTATTTGAAAGAAGCAATCGCCTAGGAGCTGCCAGCTATGGCCAATAGGAAAGGAATTGTTTTGCATCAGGACAACGCCAGGCCACACACATTAATAGCGACTCGCCAGAAGTTCCGGGAGCTTGGTTGGAAGTTTGTTATGCATCCACCTTATAGTCCGGATTTGGCATTAAGTGATTAACACCTGCTCCTGTCTATGGCGAATTATTACACGAGTAAAATATTCTTCTCAAGAGTAGCTTGTGACAAATCGACCGTCCCAGGTTTTAACTAACAGATACGAAAGTTTTTATGATAGATACATAATAAAATTACTTTCATATGGCAACAAGTTATTAAGCAAAAAAGTGCATATTTCAAATAAATTTAATAATTCCAAATATTCTAAATAAAGCCTTCAATTCATTCAAAAACAATGAATTTCTTTTAACTGCACCGAAGCAAATTATTTAAATCAGCCATTATTGTACATAAGTAATAAGAACATAGAACAAATTTATGCTAGAATTCAAGATAAAATACACAAGACCAATAAAAACAAAAAGCATATACAAAATTTAAATAAACACCTTCTTCCAGTCTCCCTATAATAGTCAGTTATGAAAACTTTAGAATTTCTATTGAAATTTTTAAATGCAAGCAATCAATAATCAATAAGCATATGTATGTATGTATTTAGTTTATTCAATGATTCTTGCAACACCTCAATGTAAATTAATTCTAACTACAAAAACAACTACAACAATTGAAACATAAATCACTGCATACAATTAAATTTAATTCGCCACCATTTGATGTAAATCCCAAATGAGAGCAGCAGGCAAACAAACAGCAACAACACTCAAACATCAGCAAATGCAAAACATTGTTGACAATGACAACAACAACAATAACAAAAACAAAACCCACTGCACAACAACAATAATGCACTTTTACTAATCTTTACTGAAGTAAATTAAGCAATTTAATTTATTTAACTCGCCCACTCCTAAAACTATGCTACAACAAATTAACATTTAAGTTAAAGTAGACAGCAAAACAGTTGCAACGACAACAAAATCAAACCGAACAAGGGCGATAACAATTGTCGATAAAAGTAAATAAATATATAAAAACAACATGAACAACTTCAACAAAAAACAACAACAACAACAACTACACTTACAACAGCAAGCTATTTAAAATTAACTGTTAAGCACACAAAAAGTAGACCGCAAATAAGAGGCGAACAGCATAAAAACAACAACAAAAATAAATACAAAATCAACAACTAAATGCATTAGACAATTATATAACTTTTGGCCAATAAATGCTGTAATCGAATAATTGCAAGTTTTGCCAACAACTATAACAATAACTGCAACATAAACAATTATCGATTAAATTGTTTGCAATAAAGTGTAAGAGAGAAAATAAAGGATAACAACATAATTCCTAGAACAACGCTAGATATGATGAATATTGATGTCATAAAAATCCAAAAAGTATGCCACAAAAAAAAAACGCAACGAAAAAAAGTATGCAAGAATGTTTGTGTTATCGTCAACTTGACGCAATTCACTGCAAATCGATGGCAAATACAATGCATAAAGCAGACGAGGCAAATTTTGACAACAACAAAATATAATACAACAACAACAATAACAATAACAAAAACAATTCACTATGGACACCGTGTACACATAAACTGAACACAATTTGGTCAAGTGCTGGCAATATCTGGCTCACAAGCAAACAAATCATTCGCAAAACCAAAGCAATACAAAAACAAATCACATCAAATGAAGAACAGCGCGCGAGGGCAAAACGGAAATAAAAATATATGAGGTGGGGAATTTTGCAGTGCCGAAAGCAAAATTTATACTTTAACGTATACATTGTATATATTTGTTTGTTTATTTGTTTGCGGGCCTTAGTGTATCTCTAGAGAAATTATTGCATGTTTTTTTGCAAAACATAAGCAAAAAGTTTGTTAAAAATATAAATAATAGAATAAAGAATATAGCAGTAACAACGCGTCACACTATTGACTGCAATCGAGAGTCAATAAAATATTATTGTTGCATATTTTCAGGCATTTTGGATTGATGGGAGAATATTTTTAAAAAATTGTGTAAACTAAAAGTCAATTATTTTGTTTATTTTATTGAACGCATTTCTTTAATAAATATCCCTACCTTAATATAGAAAGGCCCTATCTCAAAAGGCCCTAAGTCAATAGGAGAAGGAGAATAATAAAAAATGAAGTTCTGTAGTTTCGAATTTTTTGTAAACAAATTTTTTTATTAAAAACTATAAGTGATGTAGCGATGTTACAATTCTTTTTACTGTAGAAATTGCAGAACTTTGTTTTTTATGAAGTTTTTTTCTTCTCCTATAATGTAAAAAAAATTGAGTTAGGGCCTTTCTATATTAAGGTAGCGATATGTACTCTTAAAATGATTGAAATACGTTACGTTAAATTTTCTTTGCCATTATATGTTTAAAAATTTGTATTTATTAGAAAAACAGATTTTAAAACGGCGAATGAAAAAATTTTAAATTTTCTTTAAACTGTAAACACGATGGAATTCGAATTGCTAAAAAATATTTTGCAGAACACGTAGTTTTGGAAAAAAAAATTTATGTTCTAGCTAGTGGCTCATGATGGACACCTTATTTTATTTTAGCCTAAGTAAACACGAAATTATATTAGTTACAAAATTTACAGACTGAAACATTTAAATTATTTTAACCCGAGCTACATTTAATAAGTCTCATGACCGTAGCCAAGCGAATTTTTGTGCTTAAAATTTAGAAAGTTAGAAAAATATTTTAAAAAAACAATATTTCAGTAATTCTTAAAAATACAAAAAATTCGGTGGCAGCCCTATCCGCCATTTTGAATATTAAAACTGTGACATAAGATTCGATATCAAATCCGTTGTCAGAATTTCAAAATTACAAGAACTCTCAGATACACAAAAAAAAAAATCTAGGTGACAACCCTATCCGTCCTCTTGAATTTTAAAATTTTAACATCAGATTCAAAATAAGCGACTCCATAAAACTGCTAGATGATGTTTAAAACTCTGAAAAATAAATTTTTCTAGGCGGCAATCCTATTGCAAAAATTTGCATAATTTTGAAATTCTGACAGCGGATTCGGATTCAGCGACCCATTTTTATCTAACATTCGCCCCAGCTCCAAATTCATAAAAATAAAAAAATGAAGGTGGCAGCCCTATATGTCATCTTGAACTTAAAAATTCTGGCATCAAATTCGAAATTAGTGACCCCCTAAAACTGTTCGAAAATGTTTAAAACTCGTCACAACATGGTATTATGTGGCAACTCTATGGTAATTAGTAAGGTGGCAACTCTATCTTTTATCTTGAATTTAAAAACTGTGACATTAGACTCGAAATCAAATCCCTTGTCAGAATTGCAAATTTACAAGAAGTCGCAAAAATACAAAAGAAATCTGGGTGGCAATCCTAGCCGCCATCTAAAATTTTAAAACTCTGATATCAGATTCGTAACCAGCTATCCTCTAAAACTGCCAACCACGGAGTCTTTCTTAGGCAGCGCTTATATACATTGAACGTGCTTATATACAATGTTTACAAAAACCGTTTCACTTTTTTGTTACATGCTTATAAACATGTATACGTATTTTTTGGAATTGTATCCTCAATAAAAATCGTCACATCGCCGCCTAAGAAGTTTTACTTCAAAACTATAAATAAAATATGCAAATATTTGTTGCATATATTTTTTGCAAAATTTAAAATTTAAATAAAATCGGAAACAAAAAAAACAGTTGATTTTTTGATTTGAATCCTCAAATCATAGTTATGAATCATAGTTGATTCATCAATCAATTCTTTAAGACTTGTACTATTGGGATGTTTCCCACAACTGGACAAATCAGCGAGAATGCGTCAAATAATATTCGGAAATATGTTGATACTAAATATATTGTTTTATTATTAAAATATTAAAGTCACAACTATTCTAGCATTTATTGTTGTTTCGCATGACGCATATGTGAATATGAGAACATGAAATCACGAACCAACACACATACAAGCACTCACACACACACACACACAAAACAGTGCATGTGTGGCCAAGAGTCGCAAATTGTCATAATAGTGTGACTTTAAATTTTTCATGTTCATGGAAGTTACTACACTCAAAGAAACATTTGTTTATATTGACAAATTCCTAGGTTGAGTTTATACATTTTTTGGCATTATAGAGTCAACAAAAGCTTGTGTCAATTTTATTTAAGATGGATCATATTGACAAAATTTTATTTTGTTTATTTGATAAATTAATTTTTCGAATTGATAAGAATATTTCAATGTGAAAAACTGGTTTTTTGAACAGAAAAATGCTTTTCTGTTGAATACATCTTTTTTTTTATCAATCATATAAAAATGTTTTGTTTTTCTTATAAAAATATTTTATTATTTCGAACAATATATTTTGTTAGTAACAATTTTTTTATACATATTTTGCAGTTTCACAAAATTATATTTTAAATAAAATGACAAATGAAAAAATATTTTTACAGAATGATGATGGCTTTTTGATAAATATGTATTTTATTCTGCGGTAATACCACATCGAAGGCAATTGCCGAACTATTTGGTAAATAATTGAGGCACTCTAAACGATTTTTGTTGAACTTTCGACGGTAATCGTCGTCAACGCTTTTATGACTGAAAATGTCTAAATTTACACATGCACATTCTTAAACATTTTTTGTTGAATAATACACAAGAAAAGTTTAACGATTTATACACTGATGTGAAAAAATTAAAACTCACTTATGTTTATTTTTCAACAAAAAATGTGTAATTGTATGCATGTGTAAATTTAGCTTGCCTCATTTGGAAAAACGTTGCCGACGGTTTATAGTTAAGAATTATTTATATCAGAGCCGTAGCTAGAGAAATGTTGCTTCTAGAACTAACAAATTTTTTTTCAAAATTAGAAAACGGTAAAATTAAAATACAAATTAAAACTTTTAGGGGGGGGGGGAGGGGGGGCTTCGAGTTAAATTTTTTTCTCAAATTATTTTAAGAGGTAAATTTGGATAATTTTAAAAATATCAAAAAAAAGTTTTTTTTATAAATAATTTCGACGATACGTTTTGCTTCAAATAGACAAATTATTGATAAATATGCTTTCCCGAATGACGACAAAAGTTTTTTATGATTTTACGACGAGTTTAATAGACATAATTTTTGTTGAATGATCACAAAATTATTTTTAAAAAAAATGTATTAGTCCTGCTACCAATATTTCGCTACCTACGGCCCTGACTTATATATTTTTTAAAATTTCTTCTTTTAACACAAATCTTCTAGAAAATTTTGTTTCTGTTGTTAAGATCGAGTTTAAAGTTTCCATGTGAAACATTATATATGAAGCAAGCTGAAAATCTCAAAGTATTTTGATTTAATTAAAATTCGAACATTACTAGATCGACTGTAGCTGAGGTTTATTTGGATCAAAATGGTACACATGGCAAAATAATACTCATCTTGTCTATTTTTAAGACATCAAATCATTATAAGGATTTCAAATTTCAAAAGCATTTGCCATTACACATTTTTGTGTGTACATCTTTTTTAAAAATAAACATCTTTGTCATATTTTAAATTTTTACATATTTTGAGCTCAATATTACACATTTTTGTGTAGTAATTCAAACATTTTTTGGTGTATATTTGAACTTTGCATACCTTTTTGCATAAATATAAACAATTACTGTTACTTTTCATAAAATGAGACCAAAAGATTATAATTTTAGGCAACAACAGAAAATTCAACAAAAAATTACAGTCATTTTGATAGGAAATTTCAACAAATAATTTAGAGTGTAGATGGGACGCCCATTGAAAGTGAAGCCATATCCTTTATGCATATGATCGATTGCATAATGTATGGACTTGATACGCTGCTGCACCGTTGTCAATAGTTCTACACAACCCGCACGTACACCTGAACAACAGATATCGCCATGTCTTAAAGACTGTGTGTGTATTATTAAGATGCTTGTATCTGTCGCAATACGTTGCTTGCCGGAATACGATTTTTAAAAAGCTTGAACTCTGACAAAAAAAGTTTTATTGACCCATTTTAATTAACCAAAAGTGCGTGCAATAGAATAGCCACAGAATGAATTATAGTGATGCAATCAGTTTTATTGGTCTTGGTAGCTTCACTTAAAAATACACTTCTATGATTTAATCTAATTTATTACTTAATAAAATTTAACTAGCACCGCTTGTATATTAACTCAATCAGAATTTTTTGCACATTTCAAAAGAACAAGAACGCAACAGACATGCTAAACCTCTATTTTTGTTGTAATGATTAAGTGTATTTGAAATTGATAATTCATTTCATCATTACGAAATTGAAATTTTGTTCAGTTGACTCAAACGATTATCAATTCCACAAAAAATTTGTTCAGTATAACATATCTATTCATAAAAATGATAAAATTTTATTCCGACTGATAGACGATTTTGTTAGCGTGTATAAGTTTATATCAAGCTGAGAAAAGAGTTCTTGAAACAAATAAAATACATTTTTTTTCAAATCAACACATTCAATTGTTACTGTCCCAGCAAACCATAGTTGACGATTTTGTCGAAATTCCG
Source organism: Coremacera marginata (assembly GCA_914767935.1). Taxonomy (NCBI): domain Eukaryota; kingdom Metazoa; phylum Arthropoda; class Insecta; order Diptera; family Sciomyzidae; genus Coremacera; species Coremacera marginata. The sequence continues at coordinate 176,054,550 of OU612045.1, read as the reverse complement.
CCTAATTCGTAACTATTTCGAGTTGTCTAAAAGAAATCGTTACAATTTCGTTACTTAAATAGCAAAACAGTTTCACTTTTTATACGAATTTATATAGAATTTCGTTATGCGACTGTTTGTACGATATATTGAAATGCGAACAGAGTGAAATTTCCTTTCTTTCGAACTGTCTGAACGAAATCGTAACTTTTTCGTAACATTTTCGTTAAGACTCGTTACAAAATCGTTACGACTTTTCGTTACTAAGTCGTGTCAACCCGACTCAAAATCCGATTTCAAAATCGGAAAGACTCGACTCTTACTGAAATCGTAACAAACATTTCGCAATCTTTTCGATCGTAAAGAATAAACGAAATCGTAAAGAACATCGTATGAATGGGTTGATACTAGAGATGGGCGCGTGAGTGGTTTTGACTCACGATTACGCACGCTCACGATGTGTTTTTTTCTAATCACGCGCGCTCACGATTAAAATTATTTTTTGACTCACGATCACGCATGATCACGATGGAGTTTTTTGACTCAGGAGTGCTCACGAATAAAAGTGTTTAGCATTGGAGACGCTTAATAACGGGAATTCGTAAAGAAATTCGTTGTCGCTTTATTAGAAGTGGTCAGTGTTGCATTTTGTATGCAATTGGTAGAAAAAACGTAAAAAAATCCTTACTAAGTTTTGCACAGATTTAAAAAATAAAGATAAACAAGACGTGACACGAAAAAATTTAAGTCACGCACGAGGAAAATTTAATCACGCACGCTCATGAATATTTCGTGATTTTTTCATAGGTTCACTCACGATCACGACGTGATTTGTCGTGACACGCGCCCATCTCTAGTTGATACGATTTCGTAACGAGTCTTAACGAAAATGTTACGAAAATGTTACGATTTCGTTCAGACAGTTCGGAAGAAAGGAAATTTCACTCTGTTCGCATTTGGCAAATGTCGTACAAACAGTCGCATAACGAAAATCTATACAAATTCGTATAAAAAGAGAAACTGCTCCGATATTTGCGTAAAGAAATTGTAACGATTTCTTTAAGACAGTTCGAAATAGTTACGAATTAGTCGAAATTTCGACAAAGTCATCAACTATGGTTTGCTGGGGTGTTACAATACTTTTAACCAAATGAATAAAGTTTCTTTCGAGTTGACAAAAAATAAAGCATTTATGATAAAATTTAACCGATGGCAAAATTTGGTTTTGTCAGGAAGTAACAAAAGTTACTTATAAATTTTACCAAGACTTTTTTTTTTTTGAGTGTATGATGAGTAAAGTTATTTGCGGGCTTGTGAATGTGTTTTGAATATACCCAACAAACATTATATTATGAGCGCTCAAATTTATGACTCCAAAAAGTTTGAAACTTCTGAAGATATTATGAGCGCTCATAAAAATGAGTCAGAGAGAAAAGACTTATTTCTGAAGGTCTTATGAGCGCTCATAATTATGGCTCCAAAAAGATTCATAATTATGAAGGTTTAAGACTGCTCATAATAATAAGTAAGAAAAGAGCTCTTTAAGACTTCTTAAGCCTTAAATTATGAGCGCTCCTAAAATCGACAAATTAAGGACTCTTTTTTTTTGATTCAAAATTTTGAGGAATTTAGGAATGCATTCTAATGCTATTTAGAGTAGCTGAAACTTTAAACTTGTTTAAACAACATTAAAAAATACTTTTATTATATTATTCGGCACAGGTGCAAATTAGACTTTCATTTCAATGATGTCGCGTGTTCGAAACCTTCGAGTGGAGGAAATTTATAAATTATGAAATAATAATGTAAATAATATTATTGGCTTATCATAAAACAATTTTTTACAAACAATTCTTTTATGAACATTACAATAGAATTCATAAAATGAACATTATCCTAACTGAAATTGGAGTGATATTTTGGACTAAGAATATTGTATCTTTACAGGAATCAAAATTCACTCGTAAATATGAGTCTTGAAATACTTCAAAAATAATCCTAATATTTGTTTTATAGAAGCCTCAAAATCATCATAATTTTTGTTATTCATGATTCGGACTCATATACGACGATGACTCATATACGATTGTGAAAATACTCATAATTCTGATTTTTAAAACACACATATTTCGGACTTTTTTATGACTCATAAATAACCAAAATTAGGACTCAGAAAACTGTGCTCTTACATGAGGTGAAACACGCTCATATCGGAGTGTTAAATGCGCTCATTTTGAGCGTTCAGGCTCATAAACACGAGTCTTAAAAGAATAAAAACTCTGAATGTTTGCTGGGTATGGAAAATTGAAATGTGTGCTAACTTTTTTGTTATGTGTGAGTGTATTTATGTATGTGTGAGTGTATTTATCTATGTGTAGTAAACGTGTGTGTTTTTGTATGCAAATAACAGCTAGTTCAAAACTTTCACCCGCCAAATTTTGCACATAATTGATAGTTGCTGGCAACTCTAAACCTGCTGAGCTAAATAGTGAACCGGAGCTAGTCGGTCGATCGTTCGTAGCGCAGCAGCATGAAAATATTTGTAATTGAAAAATATTTGCCTTTGTTTTCAATAATAATGATGCATTATTAATGAGCACACCGCGACTGCGTATGTGGGTAAAGGTGTGGATGATGATGTGTGAGTTCATCGGCGTCATATTTATGGCTTGAAAGAATTCAATATTCAATAAAAAAAGTAAATAATACAATATTAAGCGAATTGAATATCTGATGTTATGTAAAACAATTACTTTATATTAACTGTTGAACATTTTTGTAAAAATTAAAAAATTCGTTAAAAAAAATTCACTCTAGCTTGTAGCTTAAAAATTTTAATTCATCCATATCACTTCGCAAATTTTTTTTTTTTTGTAAATTTATAAGAAAATGCTTCAATGGTAGCTCATATATGTCACACCCACAAGAGACAAAAAAATAAATAATACAAGCTACAATGGCCAACTTTATCCTGCATTCATAAACATAGACTACCATTAAAACTAGTCTATACAAAAAAAAAAAAAAATCAATGTCCGCCACGCACTTGACACAGGCTTACAGTGACTTTATCTCTGTGAATGCGCTCTAAAGTAGTCAATGGATAAAAGTTTTCTTTCCCCCGACTCTTCCGTTCCCACAAACAAATATGCAGCTGAACAAGTTGAAAAGAACAGTCATAACAATAAATAGCGAATTACAAAAAAAAAAAAAAAAACAAAAATAAAACTCAGCGATATCTATTGACAACTTCAGCATCTTGTAGCCCTTGATAAATGCAACTCAATGATATTTTGGGCAATTTTATGGAGCAAATATAATTTGGGGTGACCACTCACAAGCGCAGATAAAATAAGCCGAGAAGTATGCAATAGTTAGTAAAGCAGTGAGAGTAAAATTATTCAAAAATTAAAGTCTACTGATAAGCGGCATGCATAAAGTGACCATCTTTTTTTCGCAAAATTTTTGATCAAAAAAAAAGTTTCATCTGACACGGAAATATTGCTCACGAGTCATGTTATGGTAACATATAACAGAATGCATTAAAACGCTGTTTTATCCTATGTTATAAATAAATTTCCATTATTTTATACTACGTATGGTCTGAAAGTTAAGTTGAACTGAATATTGCAGGTATGATTATGATTATGTTTAGAAATTTAGAACTGAATTACAGTCTTAGAGTCCATAAGAGACCTGACCGAGTTTCTGCTGGACATTTAAATTTCTAAAAATAATCATGCATCCATTATTTAGTTTAGATTTCAAGGCTGAAATTTAAACATAGTTCAGGCTTCCTTTTTACAGACCGGTATTTTATCCTGAAATTAAATAAAAAATCAGTTCACTTTTATTTCAGGCCGGATTTCATATATGGATTCGAAATAAAAATTGAGATCCAGACCAAAAATCATAGATAAACATTTAAAGTAAGGAGGAAGGGACACTTGTATGAAAAAATCAGGGTTGTTTTGTAGGCAAGGTCAGGCCGCGGTCATGCCTGTCAGGCTTAAAACAAGCTTGATGAGGCATTACATGTTCTGCTGGGTGCTTTTAAAAAAACTATTGTGTATATTTCATCAAAATAAATAAATCAGAATAAATATTGTTTAAGTGGAAAATGATATTGCAACAATATTGGTGAAATTTTTTATATATGTTATAGGTAAACATTTTTTATCGTCTTGAATCTTCGACGATAAGCTTCTTCCATTTTATTACAACATGATATTACAAATGACAGCCGTAGAGTAATGTTTAACGTCAGACAAATAATGTTTTTTCAATTGAAGTAATATTTCTGATAGGCTGTCATTAGCCGTTCGTAGTCGGCATAAAACAGGTTAGGAGTAGATCCAGCTCTCGTTTATAGACCTTTTACATATATAGACTTGATTGTTAAATGAAACGACAAACAGCCATCCGACTTTATTATTGATAAACACATCATAAACACAAACAAATATAAGATAAATCGCGAAATATTCACAACTCTATTAAAATTTCAACAAAAGAAAAATACTCCATTACTTTCTTAGTGGCATAGAAAATAAATCCTATCTTAATATGTAAAAACGATTGTGCATATGTTGGATACCGCTTATCTCAGAAACTACTTATTCAAATGCCACTAAATTTTGAACACATATGATTATGGCTATAAGCAGAATTCTATTTTTAATTGCACCCACTAGCTGGAGTTGGGATCGAGATTTTTGATAACTTCGACACGGTTTTCACTTAAAAATTAAAAATTATATATAACAATGCCCAGCTATTTCATTAAAAATTTAATTAAAATTTTTTTTCATTAAAGTTTTTTAAATATCTTTCGTTTCAGAATATTAAAAAAAAAATTATTGTGGACCGTATGCATGAAAATAAAAAATTAATAAAATTTGCGAAAATAAAAACTAAAATTCTAAAGTCTTTAATGATTTATGTAAGTGAATTGTATGTAAGTGAAGAAACCGATCCACTACTAGTTGCTAAAATCAGATCAATAACGGGACAGATTAACTGACAACACTTAATTCGTTTGAAGCGAGCATTGACTGAAAAACGGCCGGAATATTCGACCAGGCACGAGTCTGTAATTTTCCATCATAACAATGCTCGACTAGACGTTGCTATACCGATCAAAAGTTACCTGGAGAATAGTGGCAGGGATGCTTTACTACACCAGCTTTATTCACCAGACTTGGCGCCATTCGACTAACATTTATTTCGTTTGATGCAAAAAGCCCTCACTGGAATACACTTTATTTCTGAACACGGTATCAAAAATTGACTTGATTTGTTCTTAGCCTCAAGGGACGAAGCCATTTTTCGAGCGGAGCTCATTTGCTACCCGAACGGAGGCAACAAATGATCGCAAGTGATGAACAATATTAATTAAATTAATTAAAATAAAGTTTATTAAATTAAATAATAAAATAAATGAATTAATTAAAATATAGCCTTATTTTCATCCAAAAAAAGTTCGGTTTTTAATATATGCACTAGGGTAGTCTTTATTTTTCCACTTCTGAATTATTATCGCGGCATGTCATGATTCGATTACATACATCTTAGTATGAAAGAGATTTTTCTTACTTTAATTTTATTTTATGACTTAGAGGTCGCTACCAGTTGCCAAAGTTTAGCTCTCTCACAACGAAAACCTCCCTTGGCGTCATTCGCTGATTTGAATGAGCTTCGGATATGTGATAGAGCACAAAAATCTAAGGTACACTTATTTTATATAGGTGCAGAAACTCAGGTTAAAAGGTTCAAAATGGCGTCCGAGAATTTCACATATGTATGTGTGATTTTGGTTATAGAAGTCAAGTTATATAAGCCGCCTTTTTGAATTTTAAATTTTTGTCTCCAGATTCGTGATAATCAAGCACAAAAATAGTTTTGGCCAATTTTTTCTGCTATGTGTATCAATGTGCCTTGGTAGCGTCCCCTAAATATCATTTAAATATTAAAAAACAATTTTTTAGTTTCTTATGGTATATATTCAAATAAAGTGTTACCCCGTAAAATTACAAGCAAAAATTATTTTTCGTAGGGGTAGGTCCCCATGCCCCATTCCCGATGGGACCCTAATATGCACCCAATAATTTCATACAATTACGTGTGTTCCGTGGTGGCCGTGGCGTAGTGGGTAGAGTGTGTGGCTAATACGCCAGAGAACTCAGGTGCAAATCCCCCATCTGACACAGAAAGTTTTTCAATTGAATTAATTTTTCTGTTTGGCTGTTACCTCTCTACAGACAATGGCAAATCTCAGAGAGTAAAAACTGCCATGAAAAGCTTCTTGAGAACATAAGCCGTTCGGGGTCGGCAAAAAGCTGGTAGGTCCAGTTCTCGATCATTTGTTTTTAAACATTTCACAACACACACAATACAATTGATCATAAGAAACTCGGTCAAAGTCCTTTCAAGGGATAAAATGGCCATTTGGTTTTTTTTTTTTATGTATGTTCCTTTCAAATTAATAATTTTCATTCAATTTGCATCGATAACATTTGAATAAGAACTAACATTGGTTATTTGGAATTTGTTGTTAATGTTTATTTATTGTTTCATATTATTGTACTAGACTGACTCACTCTCGCCGGGCAAGCAAGCTTATGTATATAAATTGACGAAATCTCAAATAATAGCAAAACTAAACTCAAACTACATTTAAGAAATGTATGACTAGTTTCCTACAAAATATTCGATTTTGCGTTGTTTCGGTCCTTTTTTTCATACTGCTGTTAAAATATATGGCCTCAATATAGTTAAAATCGAAACTTTAAAATCAAAATATTATTGAAAACAAAACAGTTAACTTTACATTTATGCATAAATTTTTGTATTCTTAATAAAACTTTTAATTTTTATAGTTTTACTTTAGCTTACTTTTAATAAGCCGTTTAAATGTATAAAACATAAACGTGGCTGTGGCATACTAGTTGAGGTGCATGGTTTGTATGCGATAGAGCCAGGTTGAAATCCTGTGTGACACAGAATGTTTTTTTCAATTGAATGAATTTTCCTGTTCGGCTGTCGGCTCCAAGAACTTCCGCCCGAAGTACTGACACCCGAAAAAAAAAAAATGGCGAAATAGTCCAAAATTTTTGAAGCATTGAATTTTGGAAAAAAACGGCAGAATTTGAAATGACAAATGAGCCCGAAAAAAGGAAATGATTTAAAAATTACTATTGAAGGAAAATTAAAATTACGCCCGAAATTTCCAGCAGCTTTCCGGGCTTTATTTCCAAATTCTTCGGGTATGATTTCCGTAATCCAGATTCAACTTTTGATGATCAAAATAAAAAGGAACAGAGTTATCTGCAAAGATTTTTTTTATTCTATTTGTTTTTGATGTTCTTCCATGAAGAAGGGGTGTATAGACACGATATAGACCGGAAAAGGCACAAATGGTGTTTTTGTTTTTTTTTGTTTTGATAAAATTATTTGCTTTTTACGAAATGTTGTGTTTTTACCTTCCGTACAAGGGTAAACCATTTTATCATAACGAGTTTAAAATTTCTTAACTTTTTGGTGAACAAAAATTCGGGCATTTTGGCAAAAATGCCCGATTTTATCGAATTCCGAATACCAACAATTTTAAAACAGCATATTAAAAGGTGGTTGTTTGGCATTAACCAGCTATTTTGGCACAGCTGGTCACCTTAGATATGCATTTCGAATCAGCCTATAAGTATGCAATAACAAAAATAATAAGTATTCAAACTTTTAAAGCCAACTAAACAATAGATAAGAAAACATTTCGGAAACATTAATTTGACAGTTGATAAATTATTGCAGCTCAGAAAACTTGATATGCTAGATTAGTATAAATAGTAAATATAAATCGAAACTTTTTTACAAATGAAATCTATAAATTTTTTGGTCATTAGCGGCCAACAAAGCTCTCACGATTAATTATAACTTAATTTTTCCATCGTTTTCTCAATTGCCTATAATTTTATAGAATTATTCAGGAATTTCAGACGTCAACACTTTAAAGCCTTCTTTAATAAACTTGCTGAAATACGTATGAATTTTACAAAATATTCCGAATGGTGAATTCTCGTAAATCACTTAAAAATTTAGTACTAAATTTAATGCTCTACACATTGTTTACTTTTCTGTGGCACTGATTATTCGCGCCTTACATATAACATCACAAGCAGCAACAAAAGTGCATACAACAACAACAACAATAACAAAAATAATTTTAGAGCCCATTTCGAGTTGGGACAAATTTAATTATGTGGCTTTGGCTACTGGCTAAAGCGGTATTTATTCGGTGATTTCGGCTCTTTTGTGGAATAATTTAACTGGTCTTCAGTTGCGTAACATGCGGTAAATGGTGGACATGGTTATACACTGCGAATAAAAAAAAACCACATAATTATATAACGAAATACGAAAAATGTTCAGTATTCTGCATTAACGAAAAATTTATTGAAAGTATTTGAAAGTATATATAAGTCTATATTTTTATTAATCCATAAGTTCAACACCATAAGTCTCTCATATACAAAAATTAATAGAGCATCAGAACAATACTTGCAAAAATCTAACTAAAATTGAGAGTGATTGTTTAAAAAATTTCCTTTTATAAGATTACTAGTGAAACAAAAGTTCGTCCTACTAGTATAAAAGCCCGGGTTGGAAGCATTTACGCTCAAACTGTAATTCTCTTTTGACATTATTACAGTGTTTTCACGTGGCGGCCATGGGGCAGGGGGTAGAGTGTGTGGTCCATACGCCAGAGAACCCTGGTTCGAATCCCACCTGACACAGAAAGTTTTTTTCAATTGAATTAATTTTTCTGTTCGGGCGTCACCTCTCTGCAGACAATGGCAAGCTTCACGAGAGTTAAAACTGCCTCATGGCCTTTTGAGAACATAAGCTTGGAGTCGGCATACGACTTGTAGGCCCAGTTCTCGATAATTTGAGTTCAAACATTTCCCAACACGCACAACACAACTGATCACAAGAAGCTCTGTCAAAAGTCCTTTCAAGGGCTGAAATATCCATTTTTGATTTTATGTTTTTTCAATTATTACAGTGCTTTCACAGCATACGTAAAGGGCAAGCATGCTGTTCTTTCACTGATAAATATAAAATGAATTTTCAGTGCATACTTTCAGGCGGAATATTTTTCAATGCAGTATACAATATGTTGGAAAAGCACGAAAATAATGGCAAAACATAATTAAAGTTTGAGGAATATTAGGTGCGGAGCAGCATGCTTGTCTTTTATGTATTAAGATTGCATTATTTAAGCGGGTAATCTACAGTAAACCAACCTTAAATTTGTGTGCATTCTTAAATATTTTAAAATTCGAATAATTTTTGGATTTATAGAAACTTATGTAAGCGAGCACAAGGCAGGTGATCAGACTAGTAAATTAAGAGGACTTATCTGAATAATAAAAATAATAATAAAAAGCTTTAGTATCATACACATCGCCATCACAGCAACTGATATGGCAAGGTAAGATACAGACGAGGTCAAAAGGGCTTGTGACGCTGGAACACAGCTGGGAAAAGTGTGTCCAGCTAAAAAGAGATTATGTAGAAAAAAAAATATATATATGGTATATTTCCTAAATGTTTAGATACAATTTTTTTTTTAGATCGTGCAGTTCTGTGACCATGCCCATATATTTATGAAACTCAAATCAATTTTTATCAGTGTACTTCCGGTTCATTTTAACCAACGTTAGCATAATTTTTGATGGCAACTATAACAACCGGAATTGACTTTTGTTCATTTAAAAGCATTCAACATAGTTATTGTAGCCGTTATTATTGTTGTTGCTATTGAAGCTGTTGTTATTGAAGTTGTTGCTGTTGCTCTAGTTGTTGGTAAAGTTGTCGTTGTCGTTACAGTTGTTGTTGCTATGGATGATGCTTATGCTATGTGGTTGTTGTGTTGCATTATGCAGTTGTTGTTGTATTTATTGCAATTTAATGCAACATCCACACAATAAATAGCAACAAAGCCGCATTAAGAGCACCCAAGAGCTAACGTTCACTCGCTCACTATTTCACTCACACGCGTACAAATGCACATTGCTCGGTAAACCGGGTTTCCGCAGGCCAGTAGCAAATGCAAAGCGGCATATTATCGTAGTCGCTCATTATATTCGATTTTGTACACATTTCGGTGTGTAGATTTTTGCTGAACTAAAACTATGTCTCAACACAGACGTTGAAAATGAGATCGGATTAAAAGTTTTGACATGTGACTGAGATTGAAGGCAGACATGACCTAGGCAAGAGCTGCTGGGAGCAGCTCTTTTTGAGACACGTGATAATTAGGTAAAAATTTCATTTACGACAGTTTTCAACATAGAAAAAAATTTCACCATTTTTTTTTTTTACCAACAGGATATTTTATAAAATTTAACAAAAATTATAGATTTTAGAACATAACTAAAAAATGTAAATGCTTCCTTTGGTGCTTAAGAATCTAAGCCTATTCTAAGCCTATTCTATAAATATCTCAGATACTCACTCAGAATATCTGGAAACTCTTAAAAAGTTGTTGCAGCAAAATTACTCGAGTATATTTCGAGTACCTCCTTTACCAAATCTACCTGTAGCCGCAGGCCACATACCTACCAACCTATATAGACTGACTTCCACGCAAAATACAATATATATTTAAAACAACACCCACAACCACAAGAAAACACAATGCCAAAAACAATACCAACAACGACAACAGCAATAATAACCATAACGACAATTATGTTTGTTCACCAACATTCTTAGAGAAATATAAGCTTGTGTCCTCCTCCTCCTCCTTTAAGTTGCCATCCGGACTTTACACTTCCATAGCACTGCATAGCCTCCAGCATTTTGCTGCTCTGTAGCTTTAGCTACTTCATATTTTGATGCTGATGTTAACGGTAACGTTTAAAAAGTAGAAATCCGGTCGTTGCCGCAAAAACACCTCAGGGTAGGTTTTCACTGCTGCTGAGTGCGATTTTAACGGTTTATTGGCTGCACGCGTTACAATGGCAACATTGCGAGTCAACAAACCAATTCTTGGCTTTGCTTACTTAACTTCATGAACAATTTTTATAGAGCAAACAAATGCAGGTATTTCCTTATTTTTTGTTGTTGTTGTTGTTGTTTTTATTTTCATTTCATTTTATTAGGTTTGCTGAATGTGAAAGGTGAAAGAAGGATCAAAACAAAAAAAAAAATTTTTTTATAAGAACAACAAAAACAAAATGGTTATAAACGTGACTTGACATACTAATCTGTGGACCGTGAAACCTCGGCTAAGTGTGGTTGGCAGTTAATCAGGTTTGTTTTGTGTTTTCTTAATTTGAGCTTCTTCGGAGTTGGTTGCAAAATGTTTTTTTTTTTTTTTGTGCTTAGAATTTCTGTATAAAATGATAAAAAGCTAGCACAAGATTTGGTATTTTTTTATAAAAAAATATCTTTAAATTAACCAAAAGCTATTGAATTGACTAACTCTTGGCTTGTTTTATTTTTAAAGATGAAGCATTTAATACTGTTCTGCATAAAAATACTCTATTAATCTTGCGAAAAAAGCTTAAGCGCTTAAATCATAAGCCATATTTTAAAAATTAATCAAATTGAAAACTTTCCGTATAGCCAACACAGAATAGAGACACAAGCCAATTTTTATCAGTACAAAAATGATAGAATAGGAAGGTTTCCTTTTCCAAATGAATAACTTTAAAAATTATTTGTATAACACACGTTCAAACTTTATACGATAGACTAGTATAAAATTGCCTAAAACTGGCATGTACTCAGAAAAAATGTTTTTTTTTTTAAGTATAAGGTTTGAACTCATACTGGCATGCTCAACCAAATCGTTTCAAATTATAAACTAACACCAGATATCGGATTCGCCATTGCAAATTCGGAACGAATTCGAAACAAGTTCACAAAAGTACAAATTAGCGAATCCGAAAATTTTTCGTGAAGTCGTTTTCATATAAAAAACTGGAAAAAATTATGAGTAGAAATAATTGATATAAAAAACAGACACGAAATAATAAAATAGAAGATAGAAGTTTTCACAAAAATTGTTCATTTAAAAACTTATGAAAACAATCTTCATATACAACTTATAGTGTTAGCTGAGGTCACCCAAACAAATTCTATCAGCCATATTATCACAAAGAATAAGATAATCTGGCGATAAAAAGCTTCTCCCCATACAAATACCCAGGCCCTCACGGCATCCTACCAATAATGTTAAAAAAATTACAAGATGTAGTTACACAACTCTTATATTCAATATTTACAAGCTGCCTTCGCCTCAATTATACTCCAAGTAGCTGGAGAAGAGTCAAGGTAATTTTTATACCTAAAGTCGGAAGAAGAGGTCATGAGTCAGCTAAGGATTTTAGACCAATAAGTCTCACATCACTCGCACTAAAGACTCTGGAGCGAGTCTCAGACATACATCTCAGAGATATTCTAAGTAGAACATCCTTGTCCACAGCACAACATGCCTACCTCAAGGGTAGATCCACGGAGACCGCCCTACATGAGGTTAACACAACAATAGAAGGATCTATAGAACGAGCCTTTAACAACATACATACAAGAACAATTCAGAATTCTCTGGCCAATTTACCTGTGAGAAAATGGATAGTCTCAATGCTCAGCAGCAGAATAATCCAGGCAAGCCTGGGCTGCAGCCCACCCACAAGATTCGTTAATAGGGGCACACATCAGGGTGGGGTGCTACCTCCCCTACTCTGGCTCATAGCCATGAACGAATTGCTTAATATACTGAAATGTTACGGAGTCAAGGTGGAGGCATACGCAGATGATGTGGTCTTAATGGTATCTGGACTGTTTCCCTCCACTCTAAGCGAGATTCTGAAGGGCGCTTTGGGCAAGCTCAGCAGCTGGGCTGCTAGGTGCGGCCTAGGAGTGAATCCTAGCAAGACGAAACTGATGCTATTTACCACAAAAACCAAGGTGCAACACATTGTTCTACTGAAACTAAACGACCAAACACTCCCACTATCCAACAATGACTCCAAATATCTAGGAGTCATACTAGATTCTAAGCTGAACTGGAAAAACAACATCGAAAACAGAGTTAAAAAGGCCTGCATAGCCTTATACGCCTGTAAGAAGACCTTCGGGAAAAAAGGGGGTCTTCAACTAAAAATACTCATATGACTATATACCGCAGTACTACGTCCTATCCTGACATACGGTTCACTAGTTTGGTGGCCGGCACTGAATAAGGCGTACAACATATCAAAACTGGCAAGGATTCAGCGATCAGCGTGCATAGGTATTACGGGGGGCATCCGCTCTTGTTCCACCGATGCACTTTACGTCCTAACATACCTACTTCCCATAGATCTCCACATTTAAATCTGCGCAACAAACTGTTCAGTCAGACTCAGGGAGTCCCACAACTGGAGGAATAGACCATATGGACACAGCAGCATTCTGAGTTTATTACCACAGGAGTTGGTGGCAAGGAGTAGGGACTATGACATCCCTATGCTTGATTTTACAAGGTCATTTACCATTAAAGTCCCTACCAGGGTAGAATGGCGCAATGGAGAGCCTGATACAGTCTTCGAAATATCAATTTACACTGATGTATCCAAGATGGAATGCAGAGTTGGAGCCGGTATCTACTCAGAGCAACTGAGTGTGGCGAAAGCTTTCTGTCTACCGGATTCGGCTAGCGTCTTTCAAGCCGAACTTCTAGCAATAAAAGAAGCTTGTCGAGCTATTAGTCGAGCCAACACAAACAACCTTAATGCAGCAATATTGTCGGACAGCCAAGCCGCCAGAAAAGCTTTAGCTGCGGTCAAAACGTACTCCAAACTGGTTAGGCAATGTAAAGAGGAACTAGCCCGACTGAGTCACCAACTTGACATCACCTTAATATGGGTTCCCGGCGGAGAAGGAGAAGGCTTACAACATGTACCTCATCAAGGCAAATGTGGCCAACATACAACTTAGGCAGAACCCGAGATATGCTATTCAGATCCCGGACCGAGATAGCTAGTATCACAGCTATCATGACAGGGTACTGGCGCATTGGAGTGCACACGGACAAATCGGAATCCCCTTCAACGCCTATTGTCAACCCAAATGAAAAAGAAACACTGACACACTTTCTATGCACCTGCCCTGCACTAGCCATATTTAGATTGAGCGTGCTAGGTAAACCGTTCTTCAGCAACTTAGAAGAACTCTCGGCAGCGAAAATTTGCAACCTACTCACATTTATTAACCGCACTGGATGGTTATGAAGCAAACACCAACCTCCTGGTGCGCAACGTACCCAATATACATCATGGCATCAAAACGGCTCAGCAGAGCTAATTGGATACTACTCGTAGTAGTATCACAATTTTAACCAACCAACCAACCAACAACTTATGAAAAACTTATGATTCTTTTTTTTCGTATAAAATTTATGAAAAAAAAATATATTCGCTTAATGACGAATTAACAATAGATGATTAAAAAAAAACTTTTCTTAAAAAAAAGTGTTTTCATATTCAGCTTATTCGGGTTTCATAGTCGGCTTTGTTATGCATTCGAAACAAATTCGAAAAAATCCGAATAAGCAAATCCGAGAATTTTTCGGGTAGACAAAAGAGTACAAAAAACAGACACTAAACAATATAATAGAAGAAAATTCCATAGTAAAATTTTTTTATAGTAAAATTAATAAAAAAAAAATAGGACTCTATCTTTTCATACAAAATTTATAAAAAAAAAAACACAGGTGTGTTTTTAAAAACAATAATTTTCTCTTTTTAATAAATTAACTTATAAATTCAAAAATTTAAAATAACATAAGATAAATTACATATATACAGCAAACATATTTACTGCTTATTTTTTTATTGTTGAATGTCAAATTTCCACGCCAATTACATATACGGGCATATAATGCCAGCGACTCTCCATTTTAACTCTCCACACATGGTTGTGAACTTGGCTGCACTGAACAAATTTTTTCCTTCAACAGCGTACTACCTAGCGAAAAAAATCTGTCGAAAATTTTTCAGATTTCACTCCAAGCAAATCACAGAACGAGAAGTAAAAAGCTTCGCTTCAAAAATATATATCAAAGAACGCACACGAAAAAAATTTAACAAACATCTTAGATATCTTGCCGATGTAATGCATGCGTATGCAAATCCATATTTATTGATATCATCTATTTTTTCGCACTTAAAAACGCACTTGTCAACGCACCCGTGGGCATTGCTAATTCTCCTTGTACCAACAACACCACAAACGCATTCACAATACAAGCACACCGATGCTGGAGACACCTTGTGGCAAATAAAAGCAAATTTTTGTTAGTTGTAGCATAGCAAATACACAATCCTCCATCTATTGGTAGATGTTGACGATCTACTGCTGCATAGCTTCTGTTATTATTAACATTGAATTAACAACTACTTCTAACAAGTCTTTGTGGCCTGGTGGATAAGAGGACACGGGTTCGATCCCCACGGGCGGGCCAAAAAATATTTTTAGTATTTAATATTAAAGTATTCAATTTTCTTGTTGTAATAAGCGCTAGCAACAAAGCATCCATCAAATTTCCAAGAAAAAAAATCTGTGGAAAATTTTTCAGATTTCACTCTAAGCAAATCACAAAACGAGGAGTAAAAAACAACCTATAAACAACAAAATCTTAAAAAAATTAATTTTTGTGCCTAGTCGGGACTCAAACCTACGTCCGCGAATGCTTGATTTCATTATGACACAAATTAAGTCACACTTGTTCAACAACTGCAATAGTCGAATGGATTAGGTGCTAAACTAGCATTCAGATGACGTGGTTTCGATTCTTGGCATGGTAAGTTATAATGATTAAAAACGTCGAGAATTAATGTTTTTCTTATTTTGTTCATATAAAATATAAGTTATTTCGATTTTGTACTATTGTTCAACAAACATAAGAAATGTCACGTATTGGCAAATATCTCAAATTTTCGTTAGTTCGAAACGATCCAATTGTTCCAAAAATCTTGTTTTGAAAACGAAGCGATTATTTTCTTTTCGAAAAATCTCGTTTTGAAAACGAAGTGTGAATATCTTCCGCTCACGGATTCGAAAACAAAACGAGAACGAAATTCGTTTTCGAACTAAATGCACGAGATCTCGGTTCCAGCTCGAATTCGAAACGAATCCGTTTGGTTTATAGGGTTGTCATATATTTCATATACATACACAATTTAAGTTAAAAATTAAACGTGTTGAATAGTGTAGGATCCGAAAACGAAATGAGCTTCACTCATCCGCTTACAAGATGAGAAGTATTTTATATCAAATTTAACATGTTTAAAAATATATAGCGAGTTGTCTAAAAAATGTCTGTCATTGGAAATTCAAAAATAATTTTTTTAAGAAAGTGCAAAGTAAAAAGTCAAAAATATTGCAAAAAAATAAAAAGAATATTTAATAATGATCTTATGTTATGCACAAACATTTTATTTTGATATAATAGACATACAAATACATTTTAATTGAAACATTTTTGAATGAACGAACATTTTCAGGATTGGATTTATCGGAATTAAAATTATAATCTTCAAGTTCTGAAGATTCGCGATCATCATCTTCTTCTATCATTTCTAAAATATCTCGTATTTTTAATTTCAATGACGTTTGGTCCCCAATAAATTCTGTTTGTTTTAAATTATCATCTAAACATCAACTACATTCTTTAGGCTGAAGTCTTACTTTAGATTCCGTTGCATTAAGCAAAAAGGAATTAATAAAAATTCAGTGCCCATTTTATCGTCAATGAAAATATTGGCTTGATCCTTTAATTACGTTTAAGTACGTTTCATTGTTGGAAACTAATTGACAAGGTGCAACTTTTCCTTAAGGGGAGGTATTCATGAAATATTCACATTTTTCTACAAAAGTTAGATATTTCTTTCAATTTTGAATTTGATATATAATAACTAACGTTATTATAAAAACTTAGATACTTTGTCAAAAGTTATGAAAATATTTAAAGTGATATGCCGGAATAACTTGTTTTGTCAACAGAATACCCCTAATGCATCTTTTGAATTTATTTTAATTTTTGCACATATCTGAGATAAGTGGATTTTTTCAAACATAATTAAAAAAAAAAACACTCAAACTAAGTTGAAATGTCATACATCAGAACTTTTTAGCTAAATTTTATAGAAATACGCTAATAAAACCAAATAAAAAAGCATTTGGAAAATTTCCCCCAATGATAAAAAACCTTGAAAATTGTATTATCTCAAATTAAGTTGTTTAGTACACAGACCACATTTTACACTTTATGCATTGGATTTTTGATTAAAAATTTATCTAACCTTGAGTTCATTCGAGCGGAAATATTGCCTTGCCTCAGATTTAGCACTCAAGAACAACACGTGGTATGAGTTACTATTAATTCCAAACAAATTCATAAATCTGCAACTCATACAGATTGCCTTGAAATCTCATCCTTGAATATTTAATACTAAGAAGCAAATTAACTATGTTTGTCACTGAATGCACTTTCATTCATCTGCATAACTTGTCCGACCCCAACACTAAATATTTGCCCTTCACACACTTTTCCCGGTGATATGTTTGCAGTTTTGCTCCCTAAACGCAGCGCGATAAACTTTTCAATTACCTCTAATTTGCGCTGCAGCTAAAATTCTCAACTTTCAACATTTTGAGGTAAATGTAGAAAATACGGAAATTGAACTTTACCGTTGCGTTGCACCAATATCGATTTCATTCATTGATGTTTTTCTACATATTGAAAATAGCAAGCAGCAACGAAGGCGACGGACGAGCGATAATTATTATCACACACACTGGGCAAGAATTAGTGCGTGTGTATGTGTGTGTATGTGTGTATGTGTGTGTGTGTGTGCGTGTGGCTACATGTAGATAATTGTGTGAGAGGCTGGGAAAAGTATATGCTTGTATGTGTTTGTGAGCTAGTTGATTATCTGTCAAGCTGGGTTATTTGGTGTATTAAGCAAAATCTATTTACGACGCATGATGTTGGCAAAGATACGCAGTAGCGCAAAATTAACTACAACGTATTTTGATTTAAGAGTTTAAGAGGAGAATAAATTTAGTGTTTTGAACATTTGAGTTTGATTGAGCTTAAGTTTGAGTTTGATTTTAGAAAGCTATGCATGGAAAAACATTTTTAAAATGTGCTAAAAATACTTCATAATATACAGTCAGTCAAAATAAACTAAAGTTCATTTTTTTATTGATACTTATCCAATATATTTGAATCTCAGAACTGTTTTCAAAAAAATGTTCTTCTCTTCTCTCAAAATTGCAGCCATATACTCTTTGCTACCTATAGCGATATATTTGTGTTAAGGGGGTCTTCTCATTGAGCAACTTTTATTTTTTCAACTTTTTTTTTCATTTATTTATAGCTTGGGTAGTTGTGAATATGCCCCTAAAAGGATTTTTAGAAATTCGAAATACTTTAGAAGATACAGCCTTTTTTGTGAAGCAAGGTCTGATGGACAAGAAGGTGATGGAGGTAATAAAACCAGCTTACGAAGCGCTGTCGGCAGATAATTTGCTTGAAAGATGCCTTGGATCTGAAACTCAGAATTCCAATGAGTCCTACAATTCTGTTCTTTGGTCACTTTCGCCCAAACACATCAACTCAGGCGCACGCACCATCGAAGTGGCCAATTTCATTGCAACGTGCCTCTTCAACGACGGTTTTATACCCATACTTAAAATTATGGGTTTGATGGGTATTGCGATTGGCAAAAACGTATACGAATACGCACTATCTCGCAATGAAGACAGATTGAACCGATCAGAGACTCGAGCTGCGGCATCATCAAAAGCTGGCAGAACGGCTCGCAGAGCAGAGAGGGCAGCAGAAAGCAGTTTCTACGAAAAAGAGGAAGGTGGCCTGTATGGAGCAGGCATCGCCGACTAATATTTGTAAGTAAAAATTGTCAGCTCTTTAAAACTGCATTTAAACATTTTTGATTTTATTTTTTTTCCCCAAAAAAATTACTTCAAACTTAAAACGCGTTTATCTCGAACCCACGTTTTTCGAACTGGCGGCCATGATATCTCCAGTTCAACTGAACCGATTTTCATGAAACAAAATGGAATCGACGCAGAATTGTCACCATTCTTGGGTGAACCTCGACCATAATTTTAAAAAATTTTTTACTATTTTTTTTTACACTAAACTACAAAAAAAAAACCCGAAATTGAAATTTTTTTTTTTGAATGGCCGCCATTTTGTCAAAAAAAAATCACAAAATTAAGCTTGAGATTCACCCGAGAATTACATCTATACTGATTATAACCCCGTTTTTTTTTTCATTTCAGACGCTCCGGAGACCCGGAATCGTGGCCGCCGTGACGACACCTTTTTTTTTCACCACCAACTTTGAAGTCTCATTACTTTTTGAACAGCCCACGTATCGAGGCAAAAAAATTTTTTTATTTACTTTAAACCTTTTGTAATACAATATATAAAAAAAGTTTTCAATTATTCTTTGCGTTTTCAAATAAGAATTTTTTTAAAAAGGGTCCAAAAAACGGGTTTTGAATGAGAAGACCGCCTTAACTTATATTTCTCAGCTTCTATTATGCATAGAATAATGTGTAAAAACCCATTATAGAAAACACACTTTGGCCTTTAATCTGACATATAAGAAATTCATTTATAATAGTTTCTTCATATTAAAAAAAAAATTATTAAATTTTTGTGTTCAAAACTTTAAGAATTTTTTTTTTTAGAAAAAGCAGTTAGTTGCAGTCATAAACTTTTGTTTTAGAGAACATTTCTGACTCATCAAATTTTTTGTTTTTGCATTTTGCGTCTTAAAAATTTAAATTTTGAGATATTTGCTGATTTTGGGGTCAAATATCTCTGGTGGACATGTGTTAAAAAATTATAAATTTATTTACAATAAAGCACATAATAGCATCAAATTGAAGTTAACATTTTAAGTTTGATATTTGCTTTGTTTGGAAGAAACAGCGCTTCAAACCTTGTAAAAATTGGGGTCATAGCATGCATATTACGGTGGTCGTTATATGGCTTTTTTCAAATTTCAATGATGGAGGGTTGTTGATTTTCTTCAAATGTCTTGAAAACTACTCTGTATTTTTGCAGATTTTTTTGGATTGCGCTCTTAATCTCCCTTTTGCCCATTTGCCTGCCCCATTCACTTTTTTTAATTTTACTTATTTTCGCACAGATAACAGGTCTCAAAAATGCACTGTAAATCGTACCATTCATTCAGTCTCGTTTAAGGAAGTATTCCTGGTTGGCAAAAATTTTTGTTCGATTTTTTTTTATATATTTTTATAGCTTGGATATTTAAGAATATCGCCCTAAAAGGGTTTTTTGAAATTCGAAATACTTTAGAAGATATGGCTTTTTTGTCCAGTAATGTTTTCGTCAAAAAGCGATTTGCTTAATTTGGCTACTTTTTGAATGCAACGGTTTGAAGCAACCACCGAATTTCGTCCTTTAGTGAGTAATAACTTGTTTGTTACGCATTTTAAATATAAATGAATACACATTTTAAAGCTTAGGTATTCGAATGTTGGCAGCGCTTACTTCACTTCGAATTGAGTTATAAACCGGACGCGCGCTCTTCAAGCATACGTATGCACCACTAAATCAGAGAGTCCAGAAAGCAATCAAACCTGTTTACGAAGCACTGTCAGCCGATGATTTGTTGAACAGATGCCTTGGCTCCGAAACTCAAAACAGCAACGAATCTTTCAACGCAGTGCTGTGGTCATTCGCACCGAAGCATATGCACACCGGCGCAAGCACTATTGAGATTGCCAATTATATTGCAACTTTGCCAATACTTCAAATAATGAACCTACTGGGCATCCCGATTGGCAACGTCAAATATGATTTCACCATGTCTCGGATTGAAGAACGTTTGAAAAGGTCCGAAGCCAGAGCTCTGGCCGCATCAAAAGAAGTTAGAACTGCCCGAAGAGCACAAAGAGCCGCTGAGTCCTCATTTTATGAAGAAGAGGATGGAGTTCTTTATGGGGTTGGCATTGCAGATTGATATATGTAAGTATTTAAAAAAAAAACATTTTTTTTTCGCCTAAAATTTTCTTTGAGTTTTTCAAAATCACGTTTTTGAACTTCGAAGTCACTTTTCTCCGGTTCTACCGGTTCAAGCCGATTTTGATGAAACCAAATGCAATCGACGCAAAATTGACGAATTTTTAAAACTGCATGAATCAAATATTTCATTTCAATTTTTGTTTTGATGCAAAAAAATAATTTCAAACTTAAACGCGTTTATCTCGGGACCACGTTTTTCGAGCTTGCGGCCCAGATTGCGCTCGTAGTTCTAAACCGATTTTGATGAAACAAAATACAATTGACGCAGAATTCACCACCATTTTGGTCCCTATTTCAATCACAATTTTAAGCAATTTTTTACTATGTTTTTTTTACACTAAGCTACAAAAAAAGACCCAAAATCGGTTTTTAATTTTTCAATGACCGCCATTTTGTAAAAATAATCGCAAAATTATGATTGAAGTAGGTACTAGAATTCAATCTGTACTAAATCCAACGCCTTTTATTTTTCCATTTCAGATGATCCGAAGTCGAGTTATGCGTGCCGCAAGAAGCATACCTTTTTTTTCGACACCCAATTTTGAAGGCCGACAACTTTTTGAACAGCCCTCGTACAAAGGAAAACAAATTTTTATTTAATTTAATACGTTCTTAATACAATAAATAAACAGAATTTAAATAACTCTTTGCGTTTTCAAAAGAGAAATTTTTCAAAAAGTGTCCAAAAACAGCCTTCCAACAAGGAATACTCCCTTAAGATAAGATTTTTTGATGAAAAGAAGCTTAACTTGAATGAACCAGATGGTTACAATAGATACTGGCGGGATATACGATATGAACCCCGATAATTTTCAAATATAACTTTCGGTGGCGAGTCACTGATGGTGTGGGGTGCACTTAGTGCCCTTGGAAAGGTGAATCTTTATTTTCCAACCGCTCGGATGCACCCAAAAGAGAACATTGGTGTGCTAACTAAGTGCAGAAAGTGCTAAGAAAGTGCAGAGAAAAAATTTTTAAAATTCAACAATACTATAACATCTTAAGTGGCCATTGCTTTTTCCTAATTTCAATATTATGGAAAATGTATGGGTTGCTTTAGTTTGATTTTTTTTTTTTTTTAGGACCTACCCAATACTCTACGAAAGAAGAGCTGCAACAAGCTGCTCTACTAGGCAGGGACAACTTCAGCTAGCAACAAGTTTAGAATTGATTTGATTCAATGCCAAACCGAATTTTTAAGGTTATAGAAAACAACGGAAACAAAGCTCATTACTAAAATTCACAATAAAATTAACTATGTACAAAAAAAAAAAAAAACACGTTTTATGAAGTGCGTTCATAATTTTGCAACAGCAATATTTTTCGTATGTTTATAAAGGGTGGTTAAATTTTAAGGGCCAATGTTGATTTTGAATAAAACACAAATTATTTAAGAAATTATTGTCAATTCTTTTTATTATGATAATATTGGTATGATTCAATTATGTATGGAACAAATTATCGGCCAAATGGCCGCCACGATCTCGGCGGCACACCTCCATCCGATGTTCCAAACTTTCGATGACGCTGAGTCATAAGTGAGGTTCTATGACGTTAATGTGCCGAATTATCTAATCCTCTAGCTCTTGAATTGTTGCTGGCTTATCGACGTACACCTTTTCTTTCAAATAACCCCAAAAAAAGAAGTCCAACGGTGTCAAATCACATGATCTTGGCGGCCAATTGACATTGCCACCACGTGAGATAACACGGCCATTGAATTTGTCGCGCAAAAGAGCCATTGTTTCGTTAGTTGTGTGGCAAATGGCACCGTCCTGTTGAAACCACATATCGTCCACATTCATATCTTCCAATTCGGGCCATAAAAACTACGTTACCATCTCACGATAGCGAACACCATTCACATTAACTGCCTGACGGTTCTTCAGCCACACTATCGCGAACAGCAGCAATATTTTCTGTAGTAAGAGCTGTACGAGCATGCACTGGTGTTTTCACATCTCCTACAGACCCGATTTGCTTAAATTTTTGCACGATTTTTCCGATTGTACGCACATTTGGACGATTAAATTGACCGAAAAAATTTCGAAGTGCACGGTATGCATTTTGATTTGAACGCCCATTTTCATAATAAGCCGAAATGTTAAATGAAATGCAGATAAAAAAAACTTGACGTTTAGGTGTGGTTTACATTCAACATCGGCCCTATAAATTGAACCACGCTTTATTTTCACTTTGACGCATAAGGGACATATTTGTCCTCACATAATTTCACAATTTACAGTAATACTGGCTAAGTAAATTCTTTTTTTAGATCTATATTTTTAAATTTTACACTACTTTCTCTAGTTTACGCAATGGCAACACTTAATATAACTAGTATGTGTCAAAAAGTTACACGCACGAAAAGTGAAAAAAAAATTTTACGAGGCGTTAACATTGAATTATAGTTTTTTATTATAAAGAGACTTTTTACAACAGCTTTTCTTTAGAGTTATATTCACAGGTAAGTACAATTATCATTTAATTATATGCTTTCGGTTTTCTAAGTACAAATAATGCATATTATGTAGAAAACTAAAAAAGGGACGCGGGTGTCCCTATATGCATCAAAAGAAACTTTTGGTTCAAACTAATGGAGTTGTTTGGTTCAAACTTATACACCTTAACGCATATTGGGACACCCTTGTCCCCTTCTCAAAAACACAAAAATATTCAGAACTTTTTTTTAAGTTATGTGTTTATATAACTCCAATAATTTTTCAATTATTAAAGGTTATATTTTATCGAGCTCAAGGTCAATGTTGCTTTCCGAAGAAAACAACTGAAGGAACAACAACTAACAACAACAATACCCTATAGAGTATCAATCACATAGCAGACTAGACAGCTGTTTCGTTGGCCGCTACACCAACTCATCAGTAGCCTTTTTTATCGTGATTCTTGCTGTGATCCACTAAGCTCTTAATTTTCTGCTTGTTTCACGAATGCAATTAGTAAATTACCCTGAATTGCGGTACGAGAACACAAATGATATGAAAGCAGCTTAAAGTTCTTCTAATTTGTGAAGCATACCTTCAGGGAAAGTATGTTCTATTATTCGAAGATAGATCAAAGCTTTTCTAAATACTCAAAGATTTTGTTATGCTAGTTGTGAGCTCGATAAAATATAACCTTTAATAATGGAAAAATTATTGGAGTTATATAAACACATAACTTAAAAAAAACTTATGAAAAAAGGTCGTAATTAATTTACTAATAAATATTCAGAACTTGTGCCTTATATATTACTTTTATAATAAATTAGACCAAAATAAATAGATATAAATAAACAAAATCATTTTTACTCTCTTGGATTACTTATAAACGTGAGAGGGTTAATGTTGTTCGTTATTGGTCTAAACATATTTGTCTTACGGTAAAAGTCGAAAAATTTTTTTCATGTACATAACAAAAGATATTGGTAAAAATCTAGTGCGTTTATAATTTTGGCACGTAGTGTAGTACAATAATATTCTGTTAAAAAATATATTTTGGTTTCATATCTTCATATTGACTTTGCATAAAGAATTCATTCATATTCATTCAATTCATAATTAATCATTTTCAAGTACGTAAAACTGTTTGCCAAAAATGTGTTTAGTAGAAAAAAACCATATGTGCAATATTTTCTCTCGTTTGTCTGTAACAACTTCTGAAAAATATCAATTTTTTTTACGACATTTTTCACAGTATGAGTAAAACCTGTGTACATTTCTCTAATAATATTCTTTGCATACACTGAAAATTTTGTTTATTAACTTTTTTATAAAATGTTTTGACAAACAGTTGATAAGGTATCAATTAAATAATTTCTAAATTTTGTTAAACTTTTTAATACACTAAATAAATTTATATTCTTTCATATCCCTGCTATTACCAAAGACAAAATTCTAACATCTTTAAACTTTTGTGCTCCCAAGCTTGTGACACATTTTCTGGTCCATTGCTTTTGTTTTTAATAGCCAACCTTCATTTATTTTGACCGTCGTCATTATGGCAAAATTTTAAGCATTAAATTTTTACAAGCTAAACACCATTAAGTCCTGCCAATTTTGTTTTTTTTTTTTTGCTTGTTGCTGCTTGATTTTTAATTATGAGTCATTTTTTTTTTTTTTTTGTAATTTTAAAACAAACATTATTGCTCTTATACTGTGGCTACTTATTAAAACGCAAACATTAGCAACCCTTAAATAAAATATTACATTCCCGGTCAACATTATGATTAAAATTTTAATACTGCATGAGACGGTGGCGTGTAATTAAGCTGCTTATGTCAATGTAATGTACTTCAATGCTTTAGTCCTGTTTTATTTTTGAACAAGCTACTTATAAATAGTTTTTAAGGATTAAAAACTGGTAATAAATGAACATTTTGTTCTTAAAATTTAAATGAAAAACATTTCTCAAACAATGTTATCAAAATTGAACACTGGATTTTTATGATCGAATTTGAATTTGATTTGTGTTAAAAGGAAACAACATAAATATGTTTAAAAGATTTCAGCGTAAAGAACAGCACATTTTTGCAGCCTCTTTCTTTCGTTAATAATCAGCGCTTATCATCATGATGACTTCAAGCTAAGCCAACCTAAGCGTTGTCAACCACGACACCAGGATCCTTAGCACACTTACTTTCATACAAACATACTCTACCCTCGTATTCATAAAACAAGCAACAGCAACTTTAAACAATCACCTGCCGCGGGTGTAGAATTTAATTTGGTTGATTATCAACATCCCAGAAGCGGTTCTTTTATTATACTTCTTATAATTTTTTTTTTTTTTTGTCTTATTTTGTATTTTTTTATTAGTCAAGGTGATATGGGATCCAGGTCATAGCAAAATACATTAAACCAAAAAGACCTTTACAAATATGCCTCGGGGTGTCAAAGTATCACAGGCTGCTGACCAAGTTGATCCATGTGGAAACGTGTTTAAATTGCAATAATAAAATATATGATTTGATTGGCTATTTAAGGCAATTCCGTTAATTTTGAAAAATCATATCAGGAAGCATTAAAAAAAAAATGTTCATGCCCACAGATTGCGATGATAATAGAAAACCAAATATTTTTCATTTAGTAGGTATTGCTTAGAGCACCAACAAGATATATGGAATGTGTTTTTTTTCTAATTTTCTTCACTTTCCGCCTAATTTCTGTTAGATTGAGGCTAAAAAATTCAAGCCCACAGGACTTTAAGGCTCAAAAACGACCTTAAAATAACGCATGTCTTAATTACTTTTTAACTTTTGAAATAAAAGTTTTACTCTGTTATGCATATAAGCATTTTTATATACAATAAACAGGCAAAAACCCAAATTAGCGAATCCGAGAATTTAGTGTGGACATTTTTTAGACAAAAATTCTGACAAACAATATGAGTGCAAATTGTTTATATGAAAAAAGGACACGAAATGATATAAAAGAAGAAAAAAATTTCACAAAAAGCCTTCTTTTACAAATAAAATTTATGAATAAAAATAATATTCGCTTAAATAACAAAAGTATATATATCTATAAATTATTTAAAAATATATTTTTTTATACCCAGCAAAAAATTTCAATGCGCATTACTTCTATGCACATATAGAGCGATTCATTCTTCTTGCAAGTAGTGCTGTTTGTATAGCGCTACATTTGTAGCACTTTCCGTAACAATAATGTTGCACTTGAAAAGAAAGTATTAGATAATAATGTCAAAAAAAAAATAAATTTGAAAAACTTTAAAAATTCTTCTAATCGTTTCACGTAAATAAACAAAATTTTATTTGATTTTATCAAACTTGCTGTTATTTGTTATTAAGAAACAAATTGTTTAATTGAGATATGCCTATGAATTGTGTATGCCTAGTAATCGAAATGCCCGGGTTCAAAGCTGGCTGGCGGCGGTTGTTTTTGTTTTGTTTTGTTTTAAAAATTTGCTTGTGAGTTATTCTGTTATTATAAACCAAATTCTACGGCCATGGCATACTGGTTGGCGTGCTTGTTTTTTAAGCGAGATGCCCGGGTTCAAACCCGTGGCTGGGTGATTGTTTTTTGTTTTATTGTAAATATTTACGTATTTGATTTATGCTACAAGGAGGACAAAGCGCTCGGTTCGTGCTGCGTTTTTATATCAAATACAAGGAGAACAAAGTACTCGGCTCTTGCTACGATTTCATATTTTCTACAGCGGGAGAGGAGCGCATGCATCTAATGACATGACTATGTTAAAAAAATGCGCTATACACAAGGAGAATTAAGCGCTCTACTGTTTCTTTGGAGCGCTTCAGATGCACTTATATTCCCTGCTGGGTAGAAATTAGAATGAGTTTCTTTTTCGAACTAAATACGCAAGTTGTAGCCGAATCACATTTTTGTTTTCTTTGCCGTCTTATGTATACATATGTAATAAAACAGTGGAGGGCATAATTTGACTTTAAGGCCCAAGCCTCTTTTCTTTGAAATTTTTTTTATTTGAAGCCCCGTAATCCAATGCTGCAAAAAAAAAAGGTTGGTCTCAAAAGGCTTAGGAGAAAATAATCGTGAAAGTTTGAAAAATTCATATTTTTTTTCATATATACGAAAAATATCCATATATCTTTTATACAGAAGAGTAGATCTAAGTTCGAAATGCAAAATTAACTGCAAAATTCTATCCTATACTTTAAAAAATTCGGAGAATTGAAATTTGAAAATTTTTTTAAATTTTTTAAAATTTATTAAAATTGATGTCAATTACGAGTTTTCTTTGATTCCTTAAGAAAATGATAATTAAATGAATAAAATTAAGTGTTTTATAATGAAAAAAATTCAGAGCGCACTAAGAGCAGAAACTTTTAAAATTAAAATGAAGTGTTCGTTTTAACTTGAACTTAGGAAGGAAAAGTTTGTGAACAAAAAAAAACAAAAGTTGGCAGTGGGGGGAAGGAGGGGGGCTACCGATCGAAGCGAAAACTTAAAGCTATGAAAGAGTCGGCAAATCTGACGCGTTCTACTTTTTTATCTCTTTTAAAAAAGTGATAAATTTAATCAATTCATGCGTTATTGAATGTTTAAACTGCTATGTTTTAATGTTTATATATATCTGTAGCACAATTATTTTGGTGGGGTAAACGGTCATTGGCTCGGTAATCGTTTGGAAATTGCTTCGGTAATTGGTAATCGGCTTGCAATCGTTTCGGTAATCGATTGGTAATCAATTCGGTAATCGGTTGATTATTGCTTCGATGATCGGTAATCGGTTGGTTACATTGTTTCTTTTGGTAATCGGTTGGTTACATTACATTTGGCCTTAAAATGTAATGATACGTTTATTTAAGTATTAAAATATTATTTTTCATAGTTTATATTTACTTTAATCTCTTCATTTTATTTAACAAAAAAGCACACCAACGACAAGCAAGACATGAGAAGCAACACTATCGACCATTCAAAAATCTATTGCTTCTTTTGTCTGGCTCACTGTTAGTGTACTTTTTCATGAAACAAAATTAAGGGATAAATCGCACAAATCAATGATTTTAAATTCTACTCAATATCAATAGAAAACCAAGCTGCAACAAAAACTGTAACAAAATAAATAGAACAATAACAGCAGTTAAACCGAATATATATTAAGTTGCATGCGCAAAGCAATACAAGAGGAAATCAACAAAACTGTCAAAATGTCAGTGTAAATTATTTTAAACACTCAACTGAAGATCATTTCCTAAGCAACACAAAGGAAGATATAAATACACAATTTCACACACACGCACGCACATACACTCCAATACAGCAGAAACAAATAACAGTTAAAAAGAAAACATACTAAATTTTAGGTAGCCGAAAAACAACCAAAACCTTGTCTTAGTCTCTAAGGTATCGAAAACAAATCAAGTCAAATAAAAAAAAAAAACAACAACAAAAATTATATAAGTAGGCTTATCTGGGTATTATTTCAATCACATACCAAAGAGCACTGTTTATAGAGCGCTTGAAGTTACAACCTGTTGTTGTATTATTTTTTTCTCTCTGATTTTTGTTTTTTTTTTGTTCTTGTCGGCTGTTCGTTAGTTCCGATTGAATGTGTTGGTGGTAGATAAAAAAATCCAATAAAACACATGTTTGACAAATACAAACCACAAACTGACAGCTTACAAATAACAACAACAACGAGAGAAAACATCAGCAGTTAAGGCTATCAGTCATACATGCTGCCAAATGCTCGCAAATGTATGAGTGTGTGTGTGTGTGTGTGTGTATGCGGGTGTGTATGTTTGTTGGCACATATCCTTGACTGCTTTGAGCTATAAAATAAAAGTGAGCAAGCAAGGATAAGAAAAAAGCTGACGTTAATCACTGTAGACAGCTTAAATGTGTAGGTGATGAGTTGTTGTGGTTGTTGTTGATGATGATGATGATGATGATGATGATGATGATGTTGTTGTTGTTGTTGTTGATGTTGTAGTGCTTACATAAAAAAGGTATAAATACAATATACATGCTTATACTTGTCAGGCCCGTAGCCAGGATATTCCATGAGGGGACCTGTGATCAAATAATCTTTAATTACCAGTTAAAATTAAAAGCAAGAATATGAAAATGTTTTCTACCAAAAGCGTTTACTTTTAAAATTATTTTTGTATGAGCCTTTTTTAAATCGAATTAATTGAATCAATTGAATCAATTGAATTAATTTTTAGACCTTTTTTTTAAGTGGCGACCGTGGCGTTCTGGTTGAGGTGCGTGACTTTTATGCGATAGAACCCAGGCTCAAATCCTATCTGATACAGAATGTATTTCAATTGAATTAATTTTCCTGTTCTGCCGTCACCTCCCTGCACACAATGGCGAACGTCAGAGAGTAAAAGCTGCCATGAAAAGCTTCTTGAGAACATAAGCCAAGAACATATTTTTAATTTTGTTTTTCAAAATAATTGATAAAATTAACATTAAAAGTTAAAACTCCCCTCTCAAAATTTTACAAATACAGCACCTTAGATTTAAAAACAACAACATGGTCAATAAGGAAATTTATTTATTCCTTTATAAATATTTTAATTTTCATCCTAATAAAAACTAAAATAAAAATCTTGTTACAGTGTCTTGCAGTTTTTTTTTAAACAAATTTTAGATTAACGAAGAAAACATTAAAAATTTTTTAATCAGTTTATCGTAGTGGAAGTGCAAAGACGGTTATGAAGGGACTTTCAGAGAGATTCAAATACGAGACTCACCATTACTTCAATCGGATATGAGTTGTAAAGAGCAGGGTCTGTTCAAGATGTCTACAAACAGCGTTCTAGAACAAGAACGGTGGGTACATCAGCTGTGAAACACATAGAATATTATAATTTGCAAATTTTGTTACTTGTTTTGCTTTTATTCATATAAACCTGATTTCAACAGGTGATGTACCCACCGCAAGAGAGAATTTAAGCTAATAACACTACCTTGTCTCATTATACCACAGGTATCCACAAACGCCACAAGAGAAGAACTACTGGAAACTTATCTTGAAACTTCAAGAAAATCTCTTCGGCAAGCAGCACGTAAGGTAGGGATTTTAAAATCGAGTATTCATCGCATTTTGAAGCGTACATTGGAAGAGTTACATACCGAGATTAATGCACGCTCTCAATAAAGATGATAATGATCGAAAAGTGGAGCTTTGTGAATGATATTTAGCAATACGCCCAGATTACGTACAGTTTTCATACAACTCCCACAATCATCGGGATGTGAGAGCTTATCTCAATAAAAATCTGCCGAACAGATGAATTGGACAACGAGGTGCTATCAACTGAACTCTGCGCTCTCCAGACCTCACGCTACTGAATTGAGCACTTCTTGGTACATAACAAAACTATTGATTGGGGATATCATAACGCTGTTATCGACATCATCACGCTGTTAGCGATATCATTACGCTTTTAGCCGTTCATTTCTGTTGCATTGTACAGTATTGCTTATGCCGTGATTATGCCAGACAAATATGGCAATAAATTGATGAGCTTTTGTTTTTAGTACTGAGGTGATTACCAACCGATTGCCGAATGAATCACCGAATACCGAAACGATTACAAACCAATTACCAAACCAATTACCGACCGACTTCCGAAGCGATTACAAACTGATAACCGGACCAGTTACCGATTACCGAAGCAATTACCAACCGATAAGCGAACTCACTACCGATTACAGAAGCGATTATCAACCGATAACCAAACCAATTACCGATTACCAACCGATTACGGAACCATTTAACGATTACCAAAGCGATAACTAACCGATTACCAACCGATTACCAACCAATTACCGATTACTAAAGCAATTACCAACCAATTACTAATTACCAATTACTAATTACCGAAGCAATTTTCGACCGATTGCCGAACCATTTAACGATAACCGAAGCGATAACCAACCGATTACCAACCCATTATCGTTTACCGAAGTGATTACCAAACGATTACTAAATACCGAAGCGATTTCCAACTAATTACCAACGCGATTACCAACTGATCACCGATTACGGAAGCAATTAACAACCGATTACTAATTACCGGAGTGATTACCAACCGATTACAAAAGCGAATACCAACCAATTACTTAAGCAATTACCAACCGCTTACCGAGCCAATTACCGATTATCCAACGGAAGTAATTGTGTTACAAATAAATTAAATATATGCACTAAAAAATAGATGTTTATACTTTCAATAACGCATAAATTGATAAAAAGGGTTAAAAAAGTAGAACGAGTCTGATATGGCGGCTCTAGCTACTTGAAAAATTCATAACAGCTATGTTATTTCATAGCTTTAAGTTTTGACTACGGTCGGTAGTCCCCACTCTGCAGGGCCGCAGCTAGAAAAATGTTGCTTTTAGAACTAACAAATTGAAATTTTTTTCTAAAATTATTTTAAGGGGTGATTTTGGGTAATTTTAAAAATATCAAAGAAATTTTTTTTTGCGTAAATAATTTCGACAATACGTTTTGCTTCAAATTGACAAATTATTGATAAATATGCTTTCCCGAATGTTGACAAAATTTTATTTATGATTTTACGATGATTTTAATAGACATAATTTTTGTTGAATGATCCCAAACATAATTTTTAAAAAAATTTAGTTCAACACCCTCCCCCCCCCCGGCCCCTCAAAGTTTCCATTTTTATTATTATTTTAGTGTTTTCTAATTTTGAAAAAAATTTTTAAGTCTTGCGACTAATATTTCGCTAGTTACGGCCCTGCCACACTGCCTACTATTTTTTTATTTTTTTTTTTTTTTTTTTTTTTGGAGACTTATCAAAGATAAGTTTTATCTGTCAAAACCGACAACATAACATCAAATGAGGGCAGAAATTGATAGAGAATGTAACGAAAATTCTTCTGAAATGATTCTCCACTTTTGCATTTAATGCATCTTTTTTGTAGATTGAAATTATAATCAAAAGCAAGAATTTAAAATAAAAAAAAATTTTTTTAAACAAAAATAAAATTTTCAAGGCATTCTAAGACAAGTTCAAAAAATTATATATAAATTTTCTTATAAAAATTGAATACGACTGAAAAAATCACTGAATTGGCCGTTAGGACCACTATCAGTGATGCTCCTCTATGTGTCGACTGTAACTGTCGACAATTTTGGTGTAGACAATGTTGACAATTTGTAGACAATGTCAAAAATGTCGACAATGCCCATAATTTGTAGACAATATCAACAATGTAGGCAATTTTTAGATAGTGCCGACAATTTGTAGACAATGTTGACAATGATGTACGTAATGTAGATAATGGCAGTACTGCAGTCGACATTAGCAGCATTACTGGTTAAAAATTTCTCCGCTGCTTTCTCCGCCCAGATTGAGAGACTTTAAAAAAATAATATAAAATTTCGAATACTTTTGTGAGTTTCTGTACATTTTTTCGAATATAAGGGACTTTGTGAGCATTGAAAGCCATAGTCAAAAATGCTACCTTAATATACAAACATCTTGTAGTTACTTCAAATTGTCAATAGTGACTTCTATAAGCAAATTTCAACTTTCTAATGGCCAACAAAATTGATTTGTTGCTTAAGCGAATTTTTTAAACTTGCATCAAAAGTGATAACTTCGCTGCTTCAAGTAAATTTACGTTATCATCTCTATATTTTGTATTTTAGTAGTCTCATACCTCATCAACCTCATTGGAGGGTGTTTTGAATCTGAAAATCCCCCTTGGCTACGGACCTGATACTTGTTTATCTCTAGGTGAATGTCAGTAGCATGTGGTTGCGTGTTTGTGTGTGAGTGTGTGCGTACTAGTGGCTATGTTTACTCGTGTGAAATAGGCTTTAGTTTGATATTTCAAACAAAAGTTTTTGTACCGTTCCTATTGGAAAAAAATATAAACACAGCATAAAATAACTTTTTCTTTAAAAGTTTTATTTAACTTTTCTTTATTTATTTCTTCTTTGTGCTTATATGTAATGCCATTAAAAATAAATAGCATTTTATTTGAAACTTTGACTAGTGCAGACTGCACTCTATTTAGATGAAGCATCATTCTTTTGTTAAAAGCGACAAATTTTGTATAATTCCTATATTAAAAAGAGTTCAATGTCACTCATACGCCAGGACAACTTGTATACGTAGTTTAACAAAATAAATTAACTACAACTACTCAGCCAAAATTTTGTAGAAATTCTCAACTTTTTCTTTTCCAATTGGTTTCTATAATTTCTATAAAGAGATTATCTTTCTATATAACATGTAATGTAGTCGTTCGTTGATCTTGTCTAAATTTTTTTCAACATTGAGTAAGTAAGATTAGAAGTAATTGAATAAGAATTAGAAGTATTTTGATGAAATATGTAGTCGATTACAGCTAAAAGCATGACAGGCTAATGTAATGCGTAACGTAAAGAAGGCAATCGATGTATTCGGCTTTCCTGACTACTGTCTCGATTACATGTAAGCGAAGTTTTTGCTAAGTGCTTAATAAGAATTGAATTTAATTTTGACCACAAGAGGAAATAATTTTTTTAAGCATTTTCAAATATATATCATTTGCAGCTGCATAGCTGGCTTTAAATTTCTCTGTACAGCATGGCGTGTGAGTGACTCCTTTTCAATTCAGGCTTCATTTTATATCATTGAATATATGAACGAATTAGTTTTGTTTAAACATCACTTGTGTAGCAATGATTTTCAATTATTTAACAACTAGCATTGTTTTATTTAACAAAGCCAATCATGCATGCATAAACAACAGCTACAACAGCAACAACACCAACTATAATATTGACATGCATGTATTTTAAATTCCTTATAAATTATTGAAACATTACACACACGCAGCTTTGGCAGGCGTTGAACGCTTACATATTTACTAAATATTTATTGAATATTAACAAAATTTACAAAATATTTTCATAAAATTTAACTTTTTTGTTTTTATCTAGGCAAAGATTTTATTGCGCGTTTGTTTTGGCATCTATTTTAATATGATAAATTTTGAAAAAAAAATAAAATTCTATTTGATTGTTTTGCACAAAATGCATAAAAAAAGCGTTGCTTTGTGGTGTTCTAAAAATTATTAACTCTGATTGATACCGCTTAAAAAAGTAAGGTAGTAAGTTCAGAGCTTTGATTTAGTTGTGGTTTTTTAAAAATATAAATTTGAATATTTGAAATTCCACAGAAATTATCTGTTGGTTTTTTATGATTTAATTAAAATATGATGAGAGAATGAAGCTTATGAAAATTTTAAATATATTTTAGCTTTCAAGCAATTAGAGCACACATTGTTCAACTCTTTATAATTGAAATATTAATTTATTTTTTTTTTTTGTTTTTTTTGTTGACACAAATATATTTTTTTAATCAATGATGTTTCGGAAAAAAGTAAAGAGTTACCTTTTTTCAAGTGACAACATACAAATATAAATCGATGAAGTTTGACAAAAAAAAAACTAAGTGATCTTCAAATATAGATCGACAGGCAACAACTCCTAAGCAACAATTGTTAAGAGTTGAGCACTGGACGAAAAATTTTCGTTTTTAATTATGTCCTATAATAATCTTCAGCAAGAGCAATACGCTTACAGATTATTTACAGCAAAACTAGTTGTCTATAAGTGTTGTCTATTATCTCATAGTAGCTTAAAAGAGTTGTGTTATAAGAGCATTACTGCGAAGACGCTGCATCTTACAAGTCATTTCTTACAGACTTATACAACACTACAGCTATCAGAGCCAAACTCTGAAAAGTTTTAGCTTTATAGATTAAGTCTTATAGACATCTCAAAGACTTTTATTTGAAGATGTCTGATCTGATCTGAGCAACGGTCTGACTAGAATAGTATCACTCTGATTATAAGAGAAACAGTCTGACTAGAAGAGTGTTACTCTTGTAATAAGATGTTGGTTCTTATAATCGGGCAATTTCCCTAAACAAAAGATTTAACTGTATTCATGTTCTTAACCCTTTCTTGTAAATGTATAATTTTTCAAAAGAAATGGGTTTTTATTTAATTAGCTTAAATTTCAGGGTACCTATATGATAAACGAACAGAATTATGTACAAATTATGTTCAATGAATTTGGTTCATTCATAAGAAAAATATTCCGAAAGAACAGAACAAATTCTAACTGCAATTTACGTATTCTTTTCCATTTATAAGATGTTATACATTCCAGGAAGAAAATGTGCTAAGTTTTCATAGTAAAAAATTACCAATCCCATTCAAAATATGTGTTTAGAATACACGTACGCACTCAAACAATTTGTTCATCTACATCACTGAAATTATTTATGCCCTGTGACGTATTTAGAATAGTCTAATAAGAAATAAGTCATGGAATTTGTTCTCATGGACTAGTGTATTGTGTATTGTGCAAATTGTGTGGCTATGTCTCTTCAGAATTGTGCATTTTGAAAATTGTTGTTGTTTTTACTCATGTACTAATATCAAGTAAGCCTAAACTGGGAGTAGAAGACATTTTATTTACAATACAAAGAGTTTAATTTCTTGTTTGTGAATGTAATGCGGGAAGTTTAGAAATACTTTAATACTTGATAAATGCGATGGTTATATAAATATTTTGTATTGTTTTTGAATATAGAGTAGGTCATTGACGAATTTTATGAATGAATAAATAAAATAAAAATAAAAATTGATATGCGAAATTTATAAATTTTACTAGGAATTCTAGGGTTAGTGAGCTCACTTAATTTTAGTGAGCTTAGCCCACTAAAATTCTGATTCGAGTCGGCATACAGTCAAAACCGAGGCACAACTATTTTTTGTTACATAAATCAACCTTTTGAGGAAGATTTTTCATATTCTTTATAGATAACTCTCAACGCAAAGTAATGAGATTAGTTCGGTAAGCCTTGCACTAATGTAATGAAAGGGTTAATTCTGCTTGGCATAAATGAATGCTTTTTAAAAATGGTGGCCCTACAATATTTCGTTTTCACTCATCTCGTAGAGTATACAACTCTTCTATGTGACTTACTTAAGTATATTACTTTTGTAGTAAGAGCTGTTCTCTTGTATGGAGACATCAACTCTTAAATTGTTAATTAATTTGTTAATTAAGTAATAAACTAATTTGTTAATTAAATAAAACTTTTAATGTTGATTTTTGCGAAAAGGGACAGCTTCTCACCGAGGTGCAATACGAGATTCTTACGATAAAGTTTCCACCGCAATGAAATTTATGCGTTTATTTGATAAAATATTACACCACGCATATGTATACAATATTAAAGATATAATAATTTCCTACAAACATAATAAAAAATGGTACATAAAATTTTGTGTTGGTAGTATTGTATATATACATAAATTCTTATAAAACTCTCTTATGACTATATATGTACATCTTAATTTTCTTAAAAGTATATATCTGCAAGAGATCTGTAAGTCTTGTCTGAGACAATGTTTCTTAGAGTGTTGATCTTGTTTCAGAGCTCTAAGAGGCCGATATAAGGGCGTTCTGAAAATTACAACTCACACTTATATAGTGCCAAAATGAGCTAAGAAGAGTTTTACAAGTATCTAACAGTTACCGTTTAGAGTTAATCGTAAGTGTATCAATCTTAATAATTTCTCTTCAAGAAGTCTTTAGGATAAAATAAAGATAATAATTGTTGGTTGGGCTCACATAACACATTGAAATAGTAAAAATTCACTACAAAAAAGATGAAAATATCGGGATCACGATTTGTAAATATCGTACTGTTTTCGGCCATCATCAAGGGCCCTTTCGCACAGCTATAGTGAAATTAAGCGATAAATTTGAACGTCTCGGACAATAAAATATCAACTTAAAATATTGCAGCTGTACGATCCACAGCCCATCCACAGCCAATTTGAACCGTATTTTGCAAAAAGGCTTTGGCCTACATTCTTAAAAGGTACAGTTGACACAAGAATTGAAGCCTTTAGATCATGAAAAACGTTCGAACATTTGCTAATTGAGTGCTGGAAGTGCATGAGCACGATCATGATATTTAAAACAAAATAATTCTGAGTGATGACGCTCATTTTCATCTGTCTGGATACGTGAATAAGCAAAACTGTCGCATCTGAAGCTCCGAAAATCCCAGAAAAATAGTGGAAGAACCTCAAAAAAAAAACAACAAAAAAAAAATAAACAGCGCAGAAATAACAAAAACACACTTTAGTAGCTGCACTTGCTTAATTTGATAAAAGCGACTGCAGTTATTTTGCAAAAACTTTAATATTTTCTAAAGTGCATAAAAAAGCACAACAAAAATGTAAACACTTAATAACAACAGTACATATTAAAATAAACTCATATTAATATGACAAAAGAACACAACAAAATAAACTTGAACTTCACATGAATACCAAAATATCGGAATTTTTCAACACATTTTTCAATAAACACAAAAAAATTATTTCCAACACTAGATCTGATAAATTTTTGTGGCATTAGAACAACAATAACCTGAAGTTAAAGGTTCCATTAAAAAATTTTGCACAAAAGACTTTTTTTAAATAAAAATTTTGTATAAAATTCTGCACTGCGCTCGAACGAAAGTAAAAAAAAGTAAAGTTTCACAGCTTATAACTTTTCAACTAGTTAGTGACGCGGAATTTTATTAACTTAAAACCGGTATCCAAAAAAAGTTCGTAGCTTCTATGTGATTTTTTAATTGTAAGCCAAAAATTCAACTTAATACTCCTCTGTGGACCGTTTTCATGCAAGAAAAGGACAACATGACTAGCTTGTGTTGATTTTCTTTTATGAAAATATTAAAATTATATTTGTTCACTTATTAATTCAATATTTTATTTTTTCTTCTTTTTTCTGGAGCTTTGAAAACTTTAAGGCGGTCTTCTCATTGAGCAACTTTTTTTTCGACTTTTTTTTGCATTTATTTATAGCTTGGGTAGTTGTGAATATGCCCCTAAAAGGATTTTTAGAAATTCGAAATACTTTAGACGATACAGCCTTTTTTGTGAAGCAAGGTCTTCGTCAAAATGAGCTATTTGATTTGGTGATGGAGGTAATAAAACCAGCTTACGAAGCGCTGTCGGCAGATAATTTGCTTGAAAGATGCCTTGGATCTGAAACTCAGAATTCCAATGAGTCCTACAATTCTGTTCTTTGGTCACTTTCGCCCAAACACATCAACTCAGGCGCACGCACCATCGAAGTGGCCAATTTCATTGCAACGTGCCTCTTCAACGACGGTTTTATACCCATACTTAAAATTATGGGTTTGATGGGTATTGCGATTGGCAAAAACGCATACGAATACGCACTTTCTCGCAATGAAGACAGATTGAACCGATCAGAGACTCGAGCTGCGGCATCATCAAAAGCTGGCAGAACGGCTCGCAGAGCAGAGAGGGCAGCAGAAAGCAGTTTCTACGAAAAAGAGGAAGGTGGCCTGTATGGAGCTGGCATCGCCGACTAATATTTGTAAGTAAAAATTGTCAGCTCTTTAAAACTGCATTTAAACATTTTTGATTTTTTTTTTTTTCCCCCAAAAAAATTACTTCAAACTTTAAACGCGTTTATCTCGAACCCACGTTTTTCGAACTGGCGGCCATGATATCTCCAGTTCAACTGAACCGATTTTCATGAAACAAAGTGGAATCGACGCAGAATTGTCACCATTTTCGGGTGAACCTCGACCATAATTTTAAAAAATTTTTTACTATTTTTTTTTTACACTAAACTACAAAAAAAAACCTGAAATTGAAATTTTTTTTTTGAATGGCCGCCATTTTGTCAACAAAAATCACAAAATTAAGTTTGAGGTTCACCCGAGAATTACATCTACACTGATTATAACCCCGTTTTTTTTTTTCATTTCAGACGCTCCGGAGACCCGGAATCGTGGCCGCCGTGACGACACCTTTTTTTTTCACCACCAACTTTGAAGTCTCATTACTTTTTGAACAGCCCACGTATCGAGGCAAAAAAAATTTTTTTTATTTACTTTGAACCTTTTGTAATACAATAAATAAAAAAAGTTTTCAATTATTCTTTGCGTTTTCAAATAAGAATTTTTTTAAAAAGGGTCCAAAAAACGGGTTTTGAATGAGAAGACCGCCTTAAATCCGTTTTCTACAAAATCGTGTTATTTGAGTTATGACGGTCTTTTAGTAAATGAGCTGTATGTACTTCTATAAACTGTTGACACTAATTTCAATTCTTAAAGCATAGTGCTTTAGTTGTATATATACCATACTTTATAAAATATGCTAGTATTTTATAGCATCCTATTATTTGTAAAAACTAAACATTTTAAGCTTAAAATAACAAACACCGAAAATTAATATCTTAAGCTGTTTTTAAACCTCAAACAAAACACCTTATTTCACACTTATTCTTTTTCTACTGCGACCGCACACTCACTCATCTTCCAATGCAATACAACTTGCGCACTTAAACTTTGGCCTAAAGTCTATTAAAATTATTTTGCAGTCTCATCATCGACATCTTCATCATCATAAGCAACAGCAGCAGCTACGAGAAAACTTTCCACTGTCAACAAAAACTTACTAATTTTCATGCCACACTCTGGCAATGCTCTGCACTCCGAGCGGCTTAAGTAAGCTTCGATAAGCATGCCTTCTTATATTTATAATAATATAATTAATTTTTGATGGATAATCTGACAAGTGCAACCGTCGGCACGCTAACATCGTACCCAGCTGTCAAACGCTGCTTGCTAAGCATGTTGTGCGCGACGCATAGACGCTGTTCATCGTGGTATTGCTTGTCTTGGACGCAATTTGGATGATGATTTTTTGGTGCTTATTATTTTTTATGTTTATTTCTATAAAGAAATTGAAAAGTTGAAAATCGAAAAGTTTTAATGCCATAATTTTTTTAAGCGGAAAATGGCGCTGACTTGCATGTTGTTCGCTGTTTTTTTTTTTTATGAACAAATTTTAACTTATTTGGTTTTTACTTAAAAACTTTTTTTTTTATTTAAGCTAAAATAGATTAAGTTGGTGCTGTTGCGTAACACATGATTTAGGCAAAAAAATCAATAATAATTTAATCACTTTCGAACTTTGTCGAAATTTGCTGACTTGAAATAAAAAAAAAATTAATTTTTTTTTTTTTTTT
Organism: Coremacera marginata; assembly: GCA_914767935.1. Classification (NCBI taxonomy): domain Eukaryota; kingdom Metazoa; phylum Arthropoda; class Insecta; order Diptera; family Sciomyzidae; genus Coremacera; species Coremacera marginata. The sequence goes on along the minus strand of OU612045.1, from coordinate 176,013,853 downwards.
TCTAGTGAATGCGAAGTAAGGTTTTTTCGAAACAAGTAGTTTAAATCAAATATACGTATCTTTAATATAAGTGAAGAAAATTTTTTCATTTTTAAACCAAATTCGAAATCATTTATGTTTAAGCTCAATGAACTTGTATGCCATAATTTCACTTTTCAATTAAATTTTTCTACTGTTTAAAACTGTAGAGCTCTCATTAAAGATAGCGCATGTATGTTAACGCTGCTTGTTGCATGACATGAACGTTATTTTTATTGCATCATATTTTGTAATATTTAAGCATTTTCTCATCAATTATGTGCTGAAATACAGAGTGCAAATGTTGTCACCAACAATAACATCAACAACAACAACAGCAACAACAAAAGCACAAACACAACACAAAACAAAACAGTCACAGCTGTATAAAACAATTCACAATAACAAAAACACATGTTTTAATGGTCAGTATTATAGCAACAATTGCCAGAAAAACAAGCAACCATAAAAACAACAACAGCAACAGTGAACATAACAACAAGCAAAGCAACAACAATGAGCGCAAACGTGCAACGCCCTTGATGAGGTGAATTATTATTTTGACCGCAACGGATATGCATAAATTTTCGTTTCCGTTTCAGTTGCCGCTGTCATAACATATCTTAGTATGAGTGAGTGTAGGTGTGCTGTGTATGGCTGTGTGTTTGATTGAGTTTTTGTGCATTTATATACACATGTGCAGTAATATGATATAAACAATATTAAATTTATCACAACAACTGCAACAACAACAATGACACACAGATCAACAACTGAAAGCCGCAATAATACAGCACGTCAAAATATAACGTTGCATACTTAATGGTTTGGGCGTTAGCATTGAGGTCAGTGTTGACGGATGGATTGAAGGGCATGTTTCATTTATAAATATAATTTTTTTTTTTTTATATTATTTCATTTCGTCCACTTCATCAATATGTTTGTCAAGATTTTTGTCAAGGTTTTTTTTCCATTTCACTGACTTTTTGTCTTTCATATTATAGCAATAATGTTATTCTTATAATTTGCGTCGGATTTTTAATCGAAAGTGTCGAAGAAATAATATGATTTGTATGTGCACGTGTATGTAGCTGTATGTAGATGTGATTTAATCATTTTACATGAATGTGCGTGTGCGTGTGCGTGTGCGTTTGTGTGAGCGACTTTTGAGTAATTATTTATTTGCACTGTGGTTTGCTTGCTCTTCATTGTGGGTTGTGTGTGGGCGTTCTTGTTTTATATGCTTGTATTATATGTCTGTTGTAGTATGTGTCTGTAATTATGTGCCATTTTATTTTTGCTGCCAGTCAAATAATGCCAACATTGTGTTAATAATACGACTGTAGTACTCATAATTATACACTTGTATTCACACAAACATATAAATATATAGCAGTGAGCACATTGTTTTTGACATTTAAGCGCTTCTTTTGACTTCCTCATTTATATGGCTGTTTTGTTGTTGATATTTTTGCTTATATCACAAGTATTTATTTTGTAATGCATTCATAATTTATATAATTATAACGTTTGCATCTAAATTTATTCAAAAATTAATGCCACTTTAAGGTCAGGCCTTTAATTATCATTTCTTGGTTTTAAACAGCTCAATTCAGGTGTTGACATACTGTAAAGAAAGATTGAAACTTAATTGCTAAGATTTAAAAAACACCTCAAATTAGCTTACTCTTTATTTAAACCGCCCACAAATGAAAACTTATTGAACTGTTGAAATTTATATTTGTATGTTTAGTGCATAAATTATAGCGAAAATAACTCCAGCTTCATAAGGATGAAACAATTCCTTTGTAATTTAAAATACATAAATTGAAGAACAATCAAAAAAAAAAGTATTAGAGAAAAGTCCCACATAATAAACAGGTATGCAAATGAAAACATTATGGTTAGACATGTGTAACGCAGCCAAAAACTCTGCGCTTATACATCAACTCAAGTGTAGTTAAGTGTTTCAGTGAAATGCGCTAACTCAATTGCGCCATGGCGTAGTCAGAAAAGCTATTATTCCTACAAAAACGTGACGTTAATAAGTACACAAAAAATGTTTGTATAGTAGAGCGCTTTGAGTTACGTGGTGCATTTTTTGAGTGCGTTGAAGTTTGTTTACACTTTTAAATTTGAAACAATTTGTATTACTGCGCTATTGCACTGTATTTATTTAAAATAAGTATAACAATACAGTTAGCCCTTCAACTCAATAACTTAACTCAATAACAAGCATGTATGTTTGGTTGGCTGAAAGTAGTGGTAGCACTAGGGTGAGATGGGGAAAGTGTACCATGGGGTGATGTGTAACACTGAGATTTATTGTACAAAATTTTAACATATAAATGAATAAACGAGTGTGATAAGTTTCTTTTGACAGCGTCTAGTTTTTCATAAGTGTTGGAAGTAGGCAGACATACATACATACATTTAATTAGAGTTCTTAGAAAAATTTTTGTTAAATAGTTTCTTAAATTTACAAAAAATAGCGTTTCGGATAAAGTTTTCTTCAAACTTTAAAAGTGAGTGGATACAAAATGTGACATTGTTTAATATCTGTCAATATAAGAAAACATTTTACATTTTTTCGCGTTTTGGTAAAATTCCATCAATAAGAAAAAATTTACTTACATTGGAGTGATGTGTAACACTCATGGTGGGGTAATGTGTAACACATGTTACACATTATAATTGCCATTAAAATAAAATGCAATAACATACTATTCATACTATTCAGCACAAATCAAGATCCAATAGTCGAAGTAAGTCAATGAAAAGCTTTGATCTAATTACGCCACAGAAACGTTTTTATTTGCAGGAGGTGGCAAAAAAAAAATTACGGAAAAGAAAACTAAACAACCAAACAATGTTGAAAGCTTAGAAATTGCTCTATAATATTCGACATTATTTCTTGAACCTGATTTAAAATGGGGAGTAACATGAGCAAATTTCCATTCATCAATGAAGATACCAGAACTTAGAGTTTTATTGTAAATAATTGATAGCGGCTTCATCAAAGAAGACACACATTTTTTTAACAGAAACGGTGAGAACCCATCTATGTTAGGTTTAGATGAATTTTTTAAGGATATAATCCCATTAAAAACATCAAGTGGCGTAATAGCAAGAGTACCAAAATTAATAAATGGTAAGATATTATTTAAAATTTCAGTTTCCGACCAACTTTTAGGCGTTTCATACACCGAACTAAAGAAGTCTGCAAATAAGATAACAATATCTGATAGGGCATTAGATGACCTACCTTTGAATATCATTGAAGATGGAATAGAGGAACATGCTCTTTTCGACAAAAAGGTTTTGGGTTGGGCTTAATATTATTTTCAAAACCAATCACCTTTATAAACTCACATTTATAAACTAACTTGAACTTAAATGGATTTTTTTGATATTTTCTAGTTAATCAAACACATTTTTTAAATTTTAAAATACTACTTTTTGTTTTAAAAATAAATAAATTATTTCTTTCAAAGTAAAATTGGTTTTACTCTTGATAGGTTAAATAGTTTTTGAAAAATCTTGACAACCAATTTAAAAAACACAAAAATTCAAGACAAATGCATTTAAAGTTTTAAAGCCAGAGTATAGACGGAGCTGATGCGTCTGCTTTCCATAGTCGATAACTTCAAGAGTTTTGCTCTAAGGGACTTGAAATTTTCAGAGAATATACCTTACATTAAAAATGATCCCCAATCCACCCCTTAACTGAATGGTATTTTTTGCGAAACTGTTATGCCAGACTATCATGCAAAACTATCGTCATAGCACGCCCACAAATGTAAATAAAGACCAAAATACATAACAATCTATGGACTACCTTTGTATTCATGGAAATAGAAGCCTTTTTTCTAATTTGTTATTCTTTGTAAATAGCTTAGCTGTTTTTTCCAGGATATTCACTATTCGACACGAAAAAAAATTAAATATTAAAATAACTACATTTTTTTAAAGCTCAGTTTTATTTTTAAATATAATTGTAAACTTTTCATTCCCTCGCAAATAAAAGAATTTTTGTCTTTGAAGCGTACAAAGAAACCATTCATTATTTAACAGTAATTATTTAATTCAGTAAATGTGTATAGAAAATTCTCAAGAACGCTTTTAGTATGTTTCTTTTCACAATACCTCGCTTTATATAAATAATTATTGCCTACTCAGCTTTTGTCCTTGGCTTTAATAACTCATAGAAATAGAACTCAAACATATTTAGACATACTTACATTTACATAGATACATTACTTTACGCACACCTACAACACAAACCCATCGACATTTAAATGTTTATTTTCAATTACATACACCGCATTCTGCTCATGTTAATATTGTTGTTTTGCATCCACACGAAGTTTTCTTTAATTCAACTCTCTTGCTTTAGTTGATTTTATGTTCAGTTTCATGACGAATCAACTCTGCGTGTCTGGTTTAGGAGTTACAAATATTCAAACAGTCTACAGCTCGAGCCGCATTTAAGGAATATATTTCGCATCTCAGCGTTTCAAAGCAGCTGCATTAATAGACCATTAACGGTGTGCTAAGGCGCGCACGTGAGCTGCCTCTATGAGTAGATTGCCTGCATCACACCAAAATGTTGACAGTAGCTAGAAGACTTAATTGAAATTTCTTATGACACTCAGCATAAAAGCGAAATTGATACACATGCCGCATCGTCGAACTAAGCCTGACGAGAATGAAGTGAGAGTTATTCACTGCTGGTCATGTCATTCACTCTGTGACAAAAGCTGACAGAATCAAAGGATGTGCTATAATGTGTTTTTTGTGAATTAAAACCGCTAATTAGATTTTTTTTCCTTTTATCTTTAATTTCAAGCCCTGTTTTTGTTTAATTTGGAACGACTTTATTGTGAAAGAAAGATTAAGCACTGATTGGGTAAGCGACAATATTTTCGTATTTATGTATTTTTTTAATTTACTGTTGGGAAATATTGACCGAATGCAGATTCAAATATATATCCCAAATATCCATGAAGCTAAATCAATATTTAAATTCAATGAAAATATAGTGAATTCAAATCTTAGAAATTATTGTACAAAAGTACTTTGTACTTAGCAAACGCTACCAATGGACCACTAATCAATAGTTTTTTATAAATATTGAACAAAATATTCGCGAAATTTTACAGTTTAACATACAAAAGCTATAAATAAAAAAAAATATATTTCGTACTCTCAAAAAAAAAAAAAAAAAATCTTCACAAAAGGATAATTTTCTTCGACCACTCTGACCCCCATCTCCCCTTAAATATTTAATGATTTTCATGTTTGTATTTAATGAATTTTATTTGATATTTGTTAACAATATGTAATACAACTTAGAAAAGTTTTTAAATATTATAGAGTCTACAAAATTTATTATAGGTGATAAGGTCAAACCTAATAATAACTCTAATACTGCACTTAACCCATTTTCAACCACGTTGCAAAAATTTTTGAATTTTTAAATATAAAGTACATTCATAGAGTAATTAGGGCCCTTTGATTCCAAATACGTCATAAAAAAAATCTATCCCCACCCGTTTTTCCGTTATATCAAAAAATCAAATGTTCGATTAATCGAACGTTGGCGCTTATCCCATACCATGAAATCCCATACAAATAAAAAATGTCAAATTTTATTGCTAGGTGAATCCCCCATTTCTATTGTGTTTTCAACAGGAATAGACGTGTTTTGTGCGTGCTTGTAACAGTTTATGTTTGCTTGTAATATTTTGCCAAGTGTGTTGGCTCTCCCATTTTTATTGTGTTTTCAACAAGAATAGACGTTTTGTGTGCGCGCTTGTAATATTTCAATTTTAGTGGATTCTATACGTTTTTTCACATAAAATAGTGAGTATCAATTAAAATATAGATAAATTTCATGTGTTATTTATTGTGAGTGTTTGTGAATATAAATTGGTTTTAAATAACAGAATTGCAAAATGCCACGTTACAAAAAAGTAACAATGAAGGAGATTGAAGACATTTTAGAATGTTGGAGCGATAAAGAAAATCCCGTTCAGTCTGTCAACATACTCCCACCTGATGTAGACGAACAATCTGATGAAGAATTAATCGACGAGAATTTCACTGCAATTAATTCGGATCCAAGTGCTTTGACTGAGGTTGCCGGATACGTGGAAATCGAGACTGAGCGCAACATTATTAAGGATATTGGCTATGAACAAATTGCAGAAACGGAGTCGGATGCTCTCCCGTCGACTTCCAAATGCCTTGTTGATAAATCGACTACCCCGCCTAGAAAGAAACAGAGAGTGACCTACACAGCATTGAGTTCATTTGAAACTCCAAAATGGTCCAGGAACAGAGGAAAAAAGCAGTTTAATTGCAATATATCGCCTTATGCAGCTCCGTTGATCGATATGAAAATAGAGCTGTGTGAAAGACTGAAGGATCTTACGCCAATTCAAATATTTTTAAAGTTTTATGATGGAGAGGTGTTGGATCATATCATAACTGAGACCAACCGTTTTGCAGCCCAGAAGAACACTGATTTTCATTTAGACGTGGCTTTATTAAAGAGATTTTTGGGTATTTTACTGCTATCGGGGTACCACACTTTGCCTTCTGTTGAGGATTATTGGTCTACAAAGCTGTTAATGGGAGTTCCAATAGTAAAGCAGGCAATGTCGAGATCTACGTTCATCCATTTTGCGAATAATGAAGAATTATATCGTAGCCATAAAATGACCAAGGTACTATAACTAATATTAAATTATTGTGATTTCAGTTTCCTTATTTTTATTCAATTGATTTCAGCTTTGTCCATTCTTCGACATTATAAACAGAAAGTTTATGCAATTTGGAATTTGGGCAGAGTTTTTGTCCATAGATGAGCAAATGGTTCCCTATTTTGGACGACACAGTTGCAAAATGCTTATTCTGGGAAAGCCAATTCGTTTTGGGTATAAGCTGTGGTGCCTCTGTTCATCAACCGGCTATTTGTTTTTTTTCATCCCATACTGTGGACAATCCGATGAATACAACAAAGAGCTGATGTCATTCTTGGAGCTGATGTCGTTCTTCGTTTACTCAGCAACGTCGAGGCTCCCATGCATCATGTGGTTTTTTTTGACAACTTCTTCACATCCTATCATCTTGTGTGCTTGTTATCAGAAAAGGGATTATGTGCCACTGGAACTGTTCGTTGTAATCGTGTAGCTGGTGGTGCTACTAATATGAGGACCGAAAAAGATTTGCCTAGCGGTGCACATGATTATATGTATGAATCTAAGAACCAGATCACTCTTTGTCGCTGGCAAGATAATAACGAGGTCACCAAAGCTACAGATTACGACCAGATTCTGCCACTCCACCCTGTTCGGCGTTGGCAAAGAACAACAAAGCTTCAACGAAGGGGCCGGGCGAAGAAGGCAAATTTGTTATCATGGATCAGCCTGCTGTGCTTCACAGCTATAATGGGATGGGTGGCGTTGAGAACGCTATTCAAAATTATCGAGTCAACATCCGTGGAAAGAAATGGTACTGGCCACTTTGGACAAACACCCTGAATTCATCAGTTGTGAACGCTTGGAAACTGCAATGTTTGGTAGCAAAATATAAAAACGAGAAGCCCATAAGCCAGAAAGAATTTAAGTTGTCTGTCACTGAGTCTCTACTGTTGACCGATGATAAAGAAGGAATGGAATTGGATGATGATCTGGAGTTCCAGAGACCGCGCAACTTACCAAAGGTTGTTGGCGAACACCTCATCGTCCGTCAATCGGAAGGAAAATATCGTCGTTGCCAGTTGAAAAGCTGTGGCAAACCAACACTTTGGATGTGCAAGAAGTGTAGCAAAATATGAACTCACATTGTTTAAGTTTTTCATGAAAAATTATTTTTTTTTTCGACTAATTTATTCAATAACTAATAAACAGTTATATCTCAATTTATATAATAGTATTACTAATTCTTATTAACTTGTACTATTTCATTACTATTCTTTAAATAACACTAGTTTACACGAAAAAAGACCAGGTTTCTCACACATTTTTTTTAACGTATTTTGGGGCGCAGATTCCAAAAATGTAAACCATTTTTTTTCTTAAGAATAGTTTTCGAGATATCCCAAAAAAACCCGTTTTCTGGCCCGTTTTTTGGTTTTCAGCCCATATCTCCACCAAACTGCATTTATTGGTCCAATATTATGCATGGTATTTAAGGATAATAAAATTATCTTTCCAACGGTATACTCTTTTAACAGATCCAATCATATTTAATGAAGCTATATGCGATCAAAGTATAAAAAAAAGTGATTTTTCGGCATTTTTTGAAAATCACTAAATTTCAATTGCTCCGTTTAAAAAAAGTTGAACTGAAAAAATTATTTTTAAGATTTAAAATGAAATATTATTCTTTTGTGAATATTTTGAGTATAATTTGGTGCTATTCGGACCAAAAATGTAAAAGTTATTCAAAAATGTATGCGGAAAGGTATTTTTACAATTTTTAGTAATTCTTGATTTTGGTCGAAAGAATATTTTTTTGGGTAAATAAAAGGTAAATTAAAATTGAAAATATGTTTTTTACGCCCAAAAATGGGCATGGCTAGTACAGAAAAGTGCAAGTATTCTTGATCAGTGTCGTTCCTTAAATAAATATAGCCCTATCTTTCTGTTATTCTGTCCATCTGTGTACTTGTGTGTTGTCCGTGCAAACAGGATAAAAAGATGGTGTTGACGTAATTGCATGAAACTCAGTGCATACATTTAAATAAGCCCAAAGATCTTACCGGCTGAATATTTTCTGCATATGCATATGAATATATAAGGAAAGCAAAAAATACTTTGGATTTCAAGCAAAACATGTAAATGAACTTTGGACTCCTAATTCCTTCTGTACTACATGCTACGTGAGATTAATTGAATTTAGCTTAGGAAAAAAGAAGTATTTATCGTTCGGGAAGCCAGTTGATTGGAGAAATCCTATTGATCATGTGTCTGACTGCTACTTTTGCCTTACAAAAGTTCAAGGAGGAAAGAACAGGAAAGCTATTTACCCTAACGTAAGATCAGTGACAAAGACAAAGGCTCATTCATTTCAATTTCCAAAACGAGAGCCTCAAAAATAATATAGGCCCTAAGCTAACCTAACCAATTTTGAACAAAATGGGTATGATAAACTCATTCATTAGCAGTTAAGGAACCTTCATTGTTTTAGTAGGTATCATCGCATAACTTGGATGATATCTACATAAATGTTTCTTAACGATTCATACACTTGATGTAAACTCCATTACACATAATACTTTACAATAACAGAATTTTCCGAATTCATGCCATATACCATACATCAAATTGTCACAGACTCTAACCACCACCACAGCCCATTCGAATAGACAGTTTTTGAAGAATAACTATTCTGTGATGACATTAACTAGTTCTGGCTTATGCTCTCAAATACGTATAATAACTAGCCTAACGTATTAAAATACAAATTCCAAAGTCTATCATCCGTATTAAGAGTTTGGAAACATAGGCTCTGAAACGTTATTTAGTTGCTTTCCTTATGTATTCATATGCATATGCAGAAAATATTCAGCAGGTAAGATCTTTGGGCTTATTTAAATGTATGCACTGAGTTTCATGCAATTACGTCAACACCATCTTATTATCCTGTTTGCACGGACAACACACAAGTACACAGATGGACAGAATAACAGAAAGATAGGGCTATATTTATTTAAGGAACGACACTGATCAAGAATACTTGCACTTTTCTGTACTAGCCATGCCCATTTTTGGGCGTAAAAAACATATTTTCAATTTTAATTTACCTTTTATTTACCCAAAAAAATATTCTTTCGACCAAAATCAAGAATTACTAAAAATTGTAAAAATACCTTTCCGCATACATTTTTGAATAATTTTTACATTTTTGGTCCGAATAGCACCAAATTATACTCAAAATATTCACAAAAGAATAATATTTCATTTTAAATCTTAAAAATAATTTTTTCAGTTCAACTTTTTTTAAACGGAGCGATTGAAATTTAGTGATTTTCAAAAAATGCCGAAAAATCACTTTTTTTTATACTTTGATCGCATATAGCTTTATTAAATATGATTGGATCTGTTAAAAGAGTATACCATTGGAAAGATAATTTTATTATCATTAAATACCATGCATAATATTGGTCCACTAAACATAGTTTGGTGGAGATATGGGCTGAAAACCAAAAAACGGGCCAGAAAACGGGTTTTTTTGGGATATCTCGAAAACTATTCTTAAGAAAAAAAAATGGTTTACAATTTTGGAATCTGCGCTCCAAAATACTTTAAAAAAAATGTGTCAGAAACCAGGTCTCGAGAAAAGGTCAAATTTTGTAAACTAGTGTAATCAAATACCACAAAATTCAATAAACAATTTTTCTACAGAAAAAAACTTGTCTATTCGATTATATTACGATATGTTTCATTTGTATGTGTTTTTATAGTATGGGATAAGCGCCAACGTTCGATTAATCGAACACTGAATTTGACTCAAGTCCGCGTTATCCAGGTGTTGCCAGGTGTTGATTTTTTGATTGCAACAGACAGTTTGGCTATTTTGCTATGACACCTCATCATTACTTTTTTAATTTTTTTTAATTATATAATTTAAATATAATTCACAAGAAAGATCTTTCAGCAAGGTATTTTTCAACCACCCCTACCACAAGTAAAAAAAAAATGTAATTTTTTTACACTAAATACTTTAAGAATATACAAAAAATTTTGAAATAAATAACTTTAACAATTATTTTCTGATCTCCCGTAAAGCACAACTAAATTTTCGACAAAAATAGATATAAGTTCCCTTAAGTCAAAAAAGAAGCACGTACATTTTATAGAAACTTTATTTAACTTTTGTATACTTTAGAAATATACAAAAATTTTGAAATAAATAGCTTAAGCCATTATTTTCTTATCCCCCGTAAAGCACAACTAAATTCTTGAAAGAAATGGATATATGTTCCCTTAAGTCAGAAAAAAAACAAGTAAATTTTATAGAAACTAGATTTAGTTTATTTTCTGCTTCAATTGCTGCAAATAGTTCTCCAAAAACTGCTGCATTTCTTGGCTTTGAACATTTATTAGAAATCTATTCAAATCGTCTTCTTTTTTCTTCTCAAATTTCGCCAATATTTCGGAACGTACCAGCAACTTTGTGTTAGCACAAGCTTTTGTATCTAAATCCTTAAAGCTATGCAAAAACTCTTCACATTTTGCCACAGCTTGCATATCATCGTTAGCCACCGCGTCCACCAAGCCCAATGTTAGAGCTTCATTAGAGTTAACAAGACGTCCTTGGGTTAATTCACGCTCAGCAATCCGTCTGCTCGGCAGCACATGCAGAAAAGTGTCAATGACCCAGCTTGGCACAGCTAGACCTACTCTAGTCTCATTCAAACCGATCTTGTAGTTTTTCACCATCACGCGATAGTCGCAGCATAAGGCTAACAAACACCCAGCAGCAGGTGCGTGTCCATTTATAGCCACAGCCGCGGGTAAAGTAGTGCTGAACAGAGTGCGCCACACGCACTGCAATGTTTCCCAGAATTCACGCAAATGTTGTGGGTTTGGCCGCCGCAGTTCTTGCAGATCTAAGCCAGCGCAGAAAACGCTGCCGGGAGCAGATGTGAGGATCAAAGCAGAACAATTGCTTTGTTCGAGCTCTTCAATGGAACTTTTTAATTCTTGCAGCAACCGTAAATTGAGAGCATTTACAGGTGCTCTATTGAGAGTTAAGGTGGCAATACCAGTGCGAGTATCGGCGCTGATTTTAACAAATTTGTGTGCATTTCTCGCGGAGGCCAGACGTCGAGGTATGTTTGCAGTTATGTCAAATAGCAGACGCGATATTTTCTGCAAAACCATTTTGAGATGATATTTTTTGCTGAAATACACAAAAAATGTAAGTGAATGAATAAAATGCAAGAAAGCTGAACCTACTTGTTTAGAAAAAGATAACGTCTGAAAGCAGTTAAAAATAGTAGGGAAGTTTGTTAAACAATCTTATCAAGAACGAAAGAGTAATTAAAAAAAATATGTGTTATAAAAGACAGAAGAAAAAATATGAAGTTAAAAAATGTCTACAACATTTTTTTATAAAGGTTAAAAACTAATCTAAGAGTAGCTTGAGAGAAAAAATAAGATTGGGAGAAATAATTTTTAATAAGCGATATAATATAATAATAAGCGACAATAAGAGAATTGAACTGATAACAGTCAAATATTGCGCTCTAAAATTGTTTAAATAATTGGTGAGTAGAATGCAGCTTTACTTAATTTTTGTAGAATATTTCTTATGCCAGTTGAATCTTGAAACAATTTCAGTACAGACAAATAGAGCAATACAAACAACATAATACTTGCACTTTATTGATCCGACCGCACATTAGGGCAACATGAAACAAAAGTGTCTCTTAATTCAAACGAGTGTGTGACTGCATAGTGAAATAATAATGTTTGTGAGGTTGAATTCTGGTATATTTATGTTTGGGAAACTTCCTTTTTTAAAACCATTTAAAATAAATTACAAAAATTGCAAAATTGAATTTATGATATTACACTGGGTTAAGAGTCCAGTATTTTTAAAAAAATATGTGACTTGAACTGAAAAAATGCCAAAAGCATATTTTTTAGTGGCCTTGGAACATCGGAAAAAGTATTTCATAAACATTTGCTGCAGAATTTATTTAATTCTGTTCTGAAATTCAAATTAGAGATATTAGGTCTACCGCACTTGGTGTATCCGATTGGAGAAGGCGCGCGCAAAGCAGAGGCGCCTGGCGAGAGCTGATGAGGTCGGTTGAAACCCGGACACGGGTTGTTACGACCAACTAAGTAAGTAAGTAAGATATTAGGTCTAAGCACCTTTATAAGGGCTGGACAAATTTTGTATCGACCAAGCGTATAGCGGAAACATGTTTTATGCTCAATTCTAAGAAAATTTACATAAGAATCCATAGTTCTAAAATCAATCCCATTATCACGTCTTGCGAGGTCAAAATTTGCATATGGTCAAAAATTTCAAACTGTTACTAGACCAAACATGTCCCTATACTCAGTCAGAAATTCGTATGAATAATATTCAGTTATTACGAACTGAATATATAAAATGGGCTATAGCAGCCAATAACTACGCCTACCCTAACATACCCGTCCGAACTTTCGACTCTTACATTATATTTCCATAATGTGTATAAGTTATTGTTTAATAGCATTATCTAATATCGTACCAAAAGTGGGCGCGATCGGCCCACTTTTACATATTACGCCCATTTTTGGAACGATGTAAGATAAAGACCTATCAAATATCATGGAAATATAATGCAACGGTCGACAGTTAGGGCTTTTTAATTATTTAAATTTACGGGTGTTATATGGGAGGCAGGCGTTTATTTGCCGATCTAACCAATTATGACATGATTTTGGTTGATTTTAGAACTATGGTGGCCTTGAGAATGGTGTCTTTGAGATTGATTTTAGAACTATGGTGGCTTTGAGAAATTTTCTTGGAATTGAACGTTGATTACGTTTCTGTTTTATGCTTTCTTGATTTTTTCTCATCCGAACAATTTGCCCCGCCCTAACCTTTATTAAATAATCTATGCTTTGAACTGAATTGGTGTTAAGAAAAGTTTGTAATAGTGCTTTTTAAATTCGAATTTAATTTGGACACTTAAAATGTAAAATGTGTCTTGACTCCGTCATTTAAAAAATATTTGCTTTTTACAGATCGACCAAAAATAGCTGTAATTTTCAAAACTTTAAAGAAAAAATCAATATGAAAAAATAAAATTATATGATTCTTGTTTCATTCACTTTTCAAATATGTAGAAATTTTTATTTTTATATGTAACTTATAAAATCATAAAATAAATGTTATCTTTAAGTTTTATTCTAAGCGTTTTATTTTTATTATTATTATTTTTGAGTTTATTTTTCGTTCAAAAATAAAACCTGTTTTTTGAGCTTTTTTTTATTTACAAAACAACACTTCGCTCAGAAATAAAACTTATTTGTTAAATGAATTTTTTATTTTAATTATGTTACCAAGTTTTTCTTTTTTCGTATTATCTTTTGAGTATTTTTTTTTTTTTTTTTTTGTTCAAATTGTATTATACCGCCCACAAATCAATAAAAATGCTATATCTCGAAAACTACTTGGCCGATTCCAATGAAATTTTCGTAGTTACTTTCCTTCAAGTAGAAAATGGGGTTTAAGAAAAAAATTTGACCACACCCCCTTATACCGCCCACAAATTAATATATCTCCAAAACTACGGAGCTGTTTCAGCTGAAATTTTGGCAGAAATGTCCTTCAAGTATTGCATGGGTTAAAAAAAATGTTGCCACACCCCTTTTTACCACCCACAAATCAATTAAAATGCTATATCTCCAAAACTACTAGGCCGATTCAGATGAAATTTTGGTAGTAAATTTCCTTCAAGTAGAAAATGGCGTTTAAGAAACAAATTTCACCTCATCCCCTTTTTGGCGCCCACAAATTCATATATCTCCAAAACTACCGGGCTGTTTCAGCTAAAATTTTGGCAGTAAATGTCCTTCAAGTATTGCATGGGTTAGAAAAAAAAAAATGTTGTCACGACCTCTTTTACCGCCCTAAAATCAATAAAAATGTTATATCTCCAAAACTACTAGGCCGATTCAGCTGCATATTTGGCAGCACATTTACATCAAGTAGAAGATAGAGGATTAAATTTGGACACACCTCTTATTCCCGCCCACAAATCAATAGAAGTGCTATATCAAAATAAAGTATATAATGCAATTAATAATGTAAATGGTATAAACAATGTTATATGTACTGTTAAAGTAAATGGTCTAAAAAATTAAAATGCTTTATTGAAGGCTTACAAAATAAAAGATGTTCATAACAAAAGTTTAAGACTAAAAAGTAAAACATAAAAAATAATAAAAAAAAAATATTTAAAAAAATAAGCTTTTAAATAAAACCAAAAAGTGAACTAAAAATGAAAAAAATTAATTTCAGTGTCATTTGTCATATTTGTGTATAGTAGCTTTATTCTAGATTTAGAAGAACCTCTCTCTTGGTTACCCATCATCATAATAAAAGCGTACGTTAATAGGTAAGTTCTAGGGACGTATATAAATTTAGAAATTTCCAAAATGTAAAACACATTTAAATTTTAAAACCTTAAGGCACTGATATTGTGCAGTAAGCCTGTATAATGGATCGCGGTTTATATACAGATAAGCTATAATACAGATAAGATACTTAAAAATTCAACTCCACTGATATTGTGTAGTAAACTTGTATATTTTACATTTTGAAAATTTCTCAATTTATATGCGTCCCTAGAACTTACCTAATTACGTACGCTTTTATTATGATGATGGGTAACCAAGGGAGAGGTTCTTCTGAATCAAGAATATACCTACTATATACATATATGACAAATGTCACTGAAATTTATTTTTTTCTGTTAAGTTCACGTTTTGGTTATAAATAAAAGCTTATTTTTAAAAAAAATTTTTTTATTTTTTTTTTTTTTTTTTTTGCCAATAAATTACGAATAAATGCCAACTGATATGGAAAGGAAATTTTTCTGCAAAAAATAATTTATGAGCGAAATAATAAAACTCCATAATAAGTGTTATGTAGTAAGTAAAAAATAAAATAACAAAAATTATTTCTTAGTGAAAAAATATAACTCGAAAGTAGTGCTTATTATCGAAGTTGAAAATTAAAACGTATATCTTTATTTCTGAACAAAATACTGAAATTAAAGAATAACTGTTATTTAATGAGTTAAAAATGAATCTTAAAATATGAGTTTTATATCTAAGTAAAAAATAAAACTCTAATTAAATAACTATAAAGAACAAATTTTGTAATAAAACTCATAACATTTACGGCCCCTACTTTTAAATGAACTTACGTAATTGTTATTATCGACGTGAAAAAATAAAATTAAAGGTTTTATTTCTGAACGAAAAACTGAAACTCAAAAGTAAGTATTATTACGTGAGTGAAACTTATGAAACTAACAAAATGACTTTCATTTCTAAGTAGAAACATTAAACTCAAAATAAAAAATTACCAAAACCAATTTTTTGATAAAACACGTTATGAGAATTATGAAATACCGATTACAGATTTTGATTTAAAAATTTTTGTTTATATCAAAGAAGAATTTCATTTTTAAAAATAACATTGTTTTCGTTTTGTGA
The DNA here is from genome assembly GCA_914767935.1 of Coremacera marginata. NCBI lineage: Eukaryota > Metazoa > Arthropoda > Insecta > Diptera > Sciomyzidae > Coremacera > Coremacera marginata. The sequence continues at coordinate 175,997,594 of OU612045.1, read as the reverse complement.
AGTCATTTCATCGTTATAATAAAATTTCTGAGGCACTAAGAAAAAAAACGTCTGGCAAGATTACTCAAAGACTAATTGGCCGATTGACTTGATGAGATTTTTCCAAATACGAAATATGCTACCCGCCAAGAGACAAATTATCAATATTTAACAGTAAGATTCAACGCCCCTAAGTAATAAAAAATTCTAAGTCGAATCTAACATAAGGTTAACTTTTATCATTGATTGAAAGCTAAAGTCGAGTCGAGTTAAGAAAGATTCGACTTAGAATTTCTTTATTACTAAGGGCCAATAATATCTTTAACCATTATTTCGTTATCTACTCATAAAACTTACCTAAATTCTTAAAAAATGGAATAAGTTGCCTTAAAAGAAGTTCTGACAGTGTTAATTATGTAAAATTTTCACAAATATTCGGTCCCGACACTTTACAAATATCCGACTTGCACTGAATTTTCGTTAAAAAAATATGATTAATCAATTAAAAGTATGAATTTCAAATCCGATGCCAGAATTCGTCAAGATAGTAAGATCCCTTTATTTAAATATAAATCGGATTGAACTGAGTTGTGTTACCAAAAGTTAAAAAAAAAGGAAATTTGAAGTCTTATGTCAATATTTGGAGTCTCAAAGTAAGTATTTTTTTTTTTTAATGTTTGGTTCATTTGAATATTTTGAAACAGTACTTATTTCAAATCTAAAGTCCAAATTTGGAAGTTTAATATGAAGGGCCCTGGTCTAGGCTCTGCAATTTACGAAGTACTTAATTTGAACTGAGTTTGCCTTAAAAAAAGTTCAATAAAATGATACAATAAAAAGTTCAAAATGAAGCTTTCGGATCTTAGTCTCGTAAATTTAGAAATATTAGCTAGGAATTGAATTTCCATTAGAAAAGTTTGAAAGACTGGAATTTTCAAAATAGATATTCGATATTTTGAAACTGAGTGTAATAGAAGTATTATCATAAATATTCAGTTTGAACTTAACGAAAATTATAAACATTTTCTAAAAATCAATTCAATTCAAGGTTAAAATTTATAATCTGATATGAAGATTCTTGTTTAAACAATATTTACGTTTATGAAAGCTTTAATAGCCATTTCAATAACTTTTACCAAGCGTCTTCTTTTATAGCTCAAAACTGATTTTATGCATTAAAACACGACTAGTTGGTCCCAATGTGCAACGACTAGATACAGTATGCCATAAGACTTGAAAATTAAGAGTTCATGTGAAGCTTGCATGTAAATAAGATAGCCGAAAATTGTCAATAATGTGCAGAAGAAGAAAAAAAAAACGGCTGCAGCGTACCAAAAAAAATACAATGAATTTAAAGTTTAATTTTTATAATTTATTCATTTTTTTTTTATATACAAAGCTACAGATTTGCAGATTTTGTCATGAAAAAGAAAATCCTGATGAGTGCTGTGCATGTTAAGGATTAATATTTCATATTTTTTTCAGAGAAAACTTTTCAATTGAGTCTACGTGGAATTCCTGAATGACGCAAGAGTTTTTGAGTATTTTGCAATTTATATACATGTATATTTTTCTTTTTTTTTTATACTTTTGTAGACATACACAGAAATTTAAAAAAAAAAAAGGCAAAGTTTGCGCGCAATTTAAGCATACTGTTTGTTCATTAGACTTTTTCAACATCCTACCCAACAACTTCTTTGCTGCGCATACAAAAAAAAAAAAAAAACAAAAACAAAACTGCACCTTTTACTCTAATGAAATTTTTATTTATTAAGTGGTTTTTTACTCCTACAAGCTGACAATAACTCTCAGCAATTCAAATATTTTTTTTTTTTAATTCTTCTTATTTAACTTTCACTTAAGATTTTCTCTTTTGATGAAAAGATACACTAAATGTTTGAAGATACAAAACAAAAATAAATAACTACGATTTATTGCTGCAATATTAAATTACCTTAACTTGACTTTTCCTACCATTTTTTTTTTTTTTTTTTTTGAAAAAAAAATGTCACTTTTTCCTACGCTAGCTACTTACTTAAGCCACAACACAAAAGCCAGAAAAGCAAATAAGACTGATAGAGCTAAAAAGTTTCAATTGTTTGCCTTGGTTTTGTGTGGGTTGAAATAATAGCACGCCGCCAAAATGACGCGCGTAAAAAGCCGCGAAATTCAAATTTAAACAAGGCGCAAAAAATGGCAAAATAAATAAGCCAAACGCTAGACGTTGAAGTCACACTGCGACCGTGAGGTTTGGCAGCACCGGCAGATGTAAGTGCGGGCTGAGCGCCATGCGAGTGAAAGCAGTTCAGCAGTAAAATAGAAACCATTGTGGCAACGTAATTGGCGTATTTTGCTTTTGCATGGCTTGTGGTCTAAATTGATTTGCTTTAAAATTGAAAAATGTTAACGGTTAACGACAGACAGTGAAGGGCAAGGCAAGGCATCGACAGATCGTTGTCCAGACAGATCGATTCGAAATATTTTTTGAGTGCTTGACGAAGAGTTGCAGTAATTATTTTCAATTTAAATGGATACTCATATTCATATGGATAAATGTGTTGGGTTATTGTGGATACTTGGATATACAATGGATATACATATGAGCGGCTCCTTTTACATATCAATTTGCCAGATTTTTGAATAAGCAACATTCTTCATAATAAGTATTTGGATTTAAAGACTTAAAATAAAAAATAAAATTCAGAGAGAAAAAATGTATTCCATGAAAAAATTCTCAAAATTTGATTTATCCTTAAGATGTATTTCTGGTCAGCAGTCAGATAAAAAAGTTTTTTAAAACAATTTTTTTTTTTTTAGAAGCTTAATAAACATATTTGTAGTAGCTTTAGTATGAACAAGAACAAACTATATAAAAAAAAAACAATTTTTGAGTTAAGAAAATTAAAGGAAAGTTGTATCTTTTTGCTTTAATTTGTACAACAACATCATCAAACATTATAGCAATCGAGATTTTTAATTCAAGATCACGCCCAAAAAACTTGATTTCTAGAATATCTTGTTTATTGTCTTTCTTCTACACTGCTCTGCTCTTCACAGTGCCACACTTTATACACTAATAATTTTTAAATTCAAATATTATAGCAAAAATTCAATAAAATAAACAATTTAAGAAAAAATGTTGAACACAAATTTTTGCAGATAATTACTAGTAAAATTAGTAATTTTTTTTAAAAATTTTTTTAAAAATTGTTTAAGAGTGTTAAGCCTATAATTTCAATTTCAATTTATTAACTAATAAAGTTGACATGTCAGACAGAGTCTTTTAAATACAGTAAGAACAACATAATAACAACGAGTTATAAACAACTGATAAATAAATATAGCTTAAAGCAAATAGTAATTTAAAATTAACATATTAAATATTTAATTAAAAAGTAATACAAAATATTATAATCAACAAGTGACCTAGCACCAAATCATAAGAGATCAAAAAAGATTAGCTATAAATGATTCTTATTCTAAAAGATGAAGAAAAAGATAGTATTAAGAAAAGTGTTGTACAATTTCATACTATAAATTGCGGTAATTTTTAATGCATTTTATTCTTAAAGGCAGCGTGTTCCAAATTCTGATGGCGTTAACAAAAAAGAGTCGGTTGGAGTTTAAAAAATTATATAATGGTTCATATTTCTGGTTCATATTTCTGGTTGATCTACAAAATTGTAGCTTCTCAAAGAACTATTTAGGTGTCTTTGTGTATAATAATTTATGTAAAAATATGCAGTTCCTAGCATCAAGATAGTTGAAAATATTGCAACCGAGTATTTTACTGCTCAAGTGGCTGATGCGGCCAAATTTTCGAAGGCCAAATACATATCTTGTGGCGTTATTAAAAGCTTGTTGTAGCTTAAGCTTGGACCTCGAATCGAGTTTGCTATAGACAATATCTGAGTATGAAATGATAGGCACTATAAGCTGAAGCACTAGCTTTTTTCTAGTATCGACAGGTACAAATGACGCGGTCCACCTCAGGTTCCTAAGAGCATAATAGACCTTACAAACAACAGAATTAATGTGATACTCACAAGAAAGTGGCGAGTTAATAATGCAGACTAGATTTTTAACTTTGTCAACAAAGTCCAGCCCAAAACCGTTTTAATAAATAGTTGCTATACTGGAAACAGAATGTCTAATTTTGCAAATAGGTTAGCTCATTTAGTTATTTCATTTAAATCCTCATTCATCCTAACACATAAATTATCAGCAAGACCTATGGGACTGTCTAAATACAGTTGCAGATCTTCAGCATATGCATGCTAACATGTCGGCATCTGCTGAAAATATCGTTGATGAACATTGAAAATAATAACGGACCAAGAACTGAGCCTTGAGGCACCCCACAGACGGTTATTCGATTAACAAGTTACACCTGCCGTAAGGCTTAAGTAACTTGGGTCATCTAAAACCTAGGGTAATAGTTCATGAAACAGACAACCAGAACTTTGTGCTGTACCACAACACGGACCCGTTTATGTTTTAAGCAAGTAAAACATACGGGGCCTTCGGTGTGGCAACACGAACATGGAAGCTGTTTCACAAACACAAAGCATCACCCAGTGCCCTGCTGATTAGGAGCATTATGTAGGAGCATTATGTAATAGCAGTACCAGTTTAGACTTCAGTAGTGACGTACTTACCATCCATCTACTGGTGGAGACGAGACCTACCCAATCTCTTGCATATTAAGACAGATATGCCAGCCCGGTCGTACAACTGCGGAACCCCGCCGGTCAATCTAGACTTGTGTAGCATTCACACAACCAGTACGAGACTCCCCGAAGGGCCAGCCCACAACAGTCATCTGGGCAACTCGATCCCGTCAAATGAGGATCCACAACATCCCCGCAAAAAGGCCAAGAATACACAAATGCAATTATGAAAAAGTGCATTCTTATTCATGACCGTGCTCAATGAGCATTTAAAGGGCTAGGCTAACAATTTTCAGCTGCCGACACAACTGGAAACTATTACGCATGACTGGTACCTACTCTGGAGGACCTTTGCAAATGCCACTCTTACTCTGGCCGTTCGGATTTCATTATCCAGACATAGAGTATTGGCCACTGTTCTCAGGGTCTGCCGTGCTCAGTATGAGAACCCTTAGTTTTTACACCATTTCAACACTTCCCTCAGTGATTGCCGTGCCAGTTTGAGGGTGCGAGTCAAACACGTCGACAAGCAAACCACATTGGAAAGCCAAAGCGTCGACACTTTTATGCACGCATGCCAAACACTTCACATCTCATTAGTTCCAGCCGAATTAAGGTCTTAGTGCGGTGGATAGATAGGGTCTACCCCATTTGACAGGAAAAGACTGTCCCCGTACTTACAAGTTTTAAGGTCAATTGCTATACCTTCGCAGGCTTGTTTCATATCGATATGCCGAATATGACCCTATCAGTTTTTACGTTTGCAGGACGTATCCTACAAACAACCATCCTCCTTTATCCTGGCTGTGGACAGGCAGGCGCAACTAAGTTGCTAACCTGGCAGAGCTTGAGGCACCCCACAGTATAAATAACAGAAAGCAGACAGACTATATCTCACCCTATCTCTTTGAGACATTCCCACCAAGTAACTATTAACAGACGGACCGCCATGCTAGAGAATCCAAAGTTAACGGCAAGTTTTTGACACAGTATTGAGTGATCAACAGAATCAAATGCCTTCGAATCTTCAAAGTATCTCGAGTATCGATAATCTTCTAAGTATCTATCTCTAGTCTTCTGTTTTCTTTTGAATATACATATATATATTCATAAATATATAATTTAATAGAGGAAAAGTATACAAATCAGTGTTCTTGAAAATTGAATATTTCGGGTTGGGTACGAAATATCCACGACAAAGTCTCCAAAGCAAAATCTCCAAATCAAAATATCCAAAGTTAAAATCTCCAGAGCACAAAATACCCAATTTCAAAATCTCAAAAACTTAAACGCCAAACCCAAAATAGCCGAGGACAAAATCTCAAAAAATGTCCAAAAATGTAAAATGCACCCTTTATGAATTTGCGCCAATTAGTTTATTTTTTTATTTCAAGTAAATAGTTTATTTAAGTTTAGGTTTAAAATTGTAGTAGGTGTGAATAATATAATAAAAGTAAAATTAATCTAAGCCTAAGTTAACGGCAATATTCCTAAGATCATCTGCTTTTTTCATAGTGTTTTTGATCCATACAATTTTGTGTTTGTTGAGATATCAATATCAAAACCTTGACAACTCGTAGCCTTGACAACTGGCTATTTTCTCAGAGCGCCGACCATCAATTGTCAAAATCAATACAAAATTGAACTTGTCATCTGTTTTGCTGCCAATTCGTTTTCTCTTTTTCGATGCGTTTCTGACAAATGATGGTTTGCAAAAGAACTGTCACACCTACCTTGTAATTATTATATCATGATCAAAGAAATAAAATTATTATGAAAAAAATTTGTAAACCGTTTTTGATTGAATTAAAAATTACAAAAAAAAAAAAACTATTCGAAGTGTTTAGATTTTAATTAAAAAAAATAGGTGATTTTGTTTTGTATATTATGATTTTGGATATTTTGTCTTTGAAGATTTTCCAATTTGATATTTTGACTTTCTATATTTTGTAACTTGGAAATTTTGTCTGTGGTGGAAATTTTGTCTTTTGAGTTCCCAATTGATTCTAGTTTCATAGTAACTTTGACTTTATTTTTGAAAAACCTTACTATTTTTTAATCGTTGTTTTAAAATTTATTCAAATAACACGTAAATAAAAAACACACATCCAAACATATTCTATATGAGCATTAAAATCGTGTGAACTCCATTCCTCCGATAGTTTTTAAAATTGAATTAAAATTGAATCTCTAGTGATTAAAACGTTGCCACCTATATCTATTTTTTTTTTTTTTTTTTTTTGTTGGACCCATCTTATCCGCAACTTGTCAATAATTTAAAACATGCCTTTTTCGTAGTTGTTAATTTTTTCCATTGAAATATTAAAAAATTGTTATTAAATTTGTCACATTCCACGTGATAGCCAAACGAAAAAAGGATTAAATTCCCGTTCTGCCATAAAGAGCGAATTTCACAGAGTGATGTACCGAGCTTTGTGTGTGGTGCTAGCAGCCACTTTAAAGTGCCGGCAAGCGTCGCTTGCAATATACTGCATGCCGCCGTTGGTGGGGGCAAAATAAAAATTCAATTTATTAATTCATTAACAGAAAAAACATGAAAATTAATCTCTTTACATGTTGTGCATGAACATTGTATAGACAAGCGATGTCAAGGACTAAGGATGTGGTGAGGTAAAGGGATATAGAGAAGCTGGATTCATTTGCGCTGGTAGACAGACAGACGTGCGATTGGGATTTAAATGCCGGCTTTGCTGGCTACGTTAAGCTTAACATGTAATACGAAGGAATTTAATTGGAAAAATATTAAAACTGAGAATAAAGGGAGACCAACATAAGCAAACAAAAAAAAAAAAAACAATCGGTGTATATAAGTGCATAAAAGACAGTAGGGCTGTTGTTGTTGTTGTTGCTCCTACAAATTAAGTATTTAACAGCAAATCACTTAAACACGGAAACTTAATGGAGGATCAATTTATGATGTTAAGGTTAAAAGGAAGAATCGCTGTCGGTGTTTGGCTTAAAATTCCTTTTTCTTTTTTTTTGCATATGATATATTCAGAGCTCAAGATTAAAATTACAACAAAAAGTATGTGACTTGCTATAAAAACGAAGCTATACGAACCAAGTAAAATTCTCTGTGATATAAATCATGTCAATCATAAATTTTAATCAGAATCGATGACGCAGAGCATTTGATAGATAAGCACATGTATGGAACAATGAGTAAAGTCCCACTTTGCAACAATATTACAAATTTTTTTTTAAAGAAATCGCGCTGTTAAAATAAAATAAAATCGTAAAAACTTTAAAAATTTCATCATAAAATTTTACGACGCTACTCTTACTGATGCTTAGCTTAGTTATTTAAAATAAGAAAAGTGCGCTTAACTTTTAACTTAACTGAAAGATTAGATTCGAAAGTAAAACGTAATTAATTCAATAGATTTTAATGTGATCTAATAAACAGTGGAGCAAAACTAAATTTCGGTTAAGTATTTTTAAAACCTTTGAAGAAAAACTTTATCTTCATCTATATCATCCTCTATACATATTAACATTCATATGCATATTCATATGCATATTTATATTCATATTCATATTCATATTCATATTCATATTCATATTCATATTCATATTCATATTCATATTCATATTCATATTCATATTCATATTCATATTCATATTCATATTCATATTCATATTCATATTCATATTCATATTCATATTCATATTCATATTCATATTCATATTCATATTCATATTCATATTCATATTCATATTCATATTCATATTCATATTCATATTCATATTCATATTCATATTCATATTCATATTCATATTCATATTCATATTCATATTCATATTCATATTCATATTCATATTCATATTCATATTCATATTCATATTCATATTCATATTCATATTCATATTCATATTCATATTCATATTCATATTCATATTCATATTCATATTCATATTCATATTCATATTCATATTCATATGCATATTCATATTCATATTCATATTATATATGAATTATATAATATAAAATAGGATAAGGTCATACGTAAGATCTGTTCAGCAAATATAAGATCATTCCACTGTGCGCTATGGAAAAATTATCAAAAAAGACTAAATAATTTATAGCTTAAGATTTATAAAATAGTTTCGATTGGACATTGAAGCGTGGAGCAAGCACAAAAAACACTGCTTACGATACAACAGAAAACGAGGCGTGCTTCCAAGCTGCAGAATGAGAACTTTACTTCCGAACGTAGGCACGCTCCTAACTCTGATACCAGCTTTCATGGTGATAAGAGCAGCGCCAACGGCAACAAATCAGCCTCAAGTTGACGAACAACAACAACAACAACATCTATTTGCTAATCTTACACTGACCTGTGCAGCACGTGAGTGTGACGAACAGATAAACCGGCAACATTTGCGTACAATACTGAGTAACATGAAGCCTTCGGCCGATCCTTGCTTAGATTTCCATGAATATGCCTGCGGAAATTGGCGCAATTTGCACACCAATGGCACAACTTCAATGAAACTGACAGAAGAAAAGATGATGAAGAAATATATAGATTTATTCGAACGCTGGCAGCATGACGAAGAGAATGAAGTGATAGAGGGCCAACACAACTCACTAAATGATGTCCAAGAAAAAATGCTCACGTATTACAAGGTATGTCGATCGCTGAATAGTTCGGGCAGACTATCACTTAATGATTATCTACGAGAAATGACCGAAGTGGCAAACCTCTGGCGACTACAGAACTTCGACTGGCTAAAGACGCTGGCAGAGCTAGGACGCTTTGGTTATAGTTCACATTTTGTGAAATTTACAATACATGATCACAATGCAACCTTTATGCAGCTGAAACTGGTGCCACATGAGGACTACAACAACATGTCATGGAGCGCAGAGATCGGTGCGGCACTCGATGAATACGCAAGCAGAGAGCGCAGTGAAGCGTTACACGCATTGTTGCAGGAATTTGAGCGCAAGCTTTTGAGTCAGTTGTGGGACGAGGGGAACGTTAATGGCAACGGCTCTCATGATGATGGTTCTGATGTTGACGATGAGGATGATGGTGGAGATAAAGATGAAGATGAAAAAGAATGGACTCTAGCTGAGTTGAATGCAGAAACCGCCCATCTGACCATGGATTGGGAGAACTATGTGAGTAGAATACTTGGACGCGATCTGGAACTCACACATAAGTTATATGTTGTAAATATGGGTCGAATAAAGAAAATTGCATCATTTCTGCAGCAGCAGGAGCCGGAAACATTGATGCTGTACACCATGGCACGCTTCCTGAACTATCTGCAGCAGGTAAAACCAAACTTCTTGGATGCCGAAACTCCAGCCAGCAGCTACAACTGCCTCAAGCACATGCGCAAGATACACTTCGTGGCCATGAACTACATCTATGAGCTGGAGTACTACGGCAAGGAACGTTCGTCCAGCGATGCTCTTATTTCTAAAGTTTTCAACAGTTTAAAAGAGGAATTCAAACTGATTCTACAGACGAATGCCATGAATTTAAGCTCACCTCAGCTAGACCAACTGTTGCTGAAATTATCGTCCATGCGTCTTAATATAGGCAATCTCCCCACAAACGCCACTCCCACATTCTATAGCGATTATGTGCGCAACCTTAATGTCAACGCCCACAACTTCTATCACAATCATCTGCATGCATTGCAGCATTATTATGGCCACAAGCATCTTATGCTTGACAAACAGGATCAGCAGCTTAGCTCACCCATGCTCACGTTCAGTCTCAATGATCCAGATTATCCCGATATGATCGATATATCACCTATTTACACTTTCAACATGATTGTCATACCGTTTGCCTATCTGGAATTACCTTTCTATAGTGTGCAGTTTTGGGATATGCTGCTATATGGCGATTTGGCCAATACTTTGGGCCACGAGATAATGCATGGCTTCGACCACAACTTTCTACCTTATGATGCAAATACCGCCTATAGCAAGTTGCTCAAAGGTATTTTGCAGAATTCTAATTTTAAGAAAAATCGCGCTTGTCTTGATGTGGATACGGAATTTTTGGCTGAGCGCATTGCCGATGTTAGCGGTATTAAACTGGCAATACGCGCCTTTATGCAGAATGCCGCATTAAAGCATCAGGAATGGCGGCTCTTTTTTATGCAGTTTGCTCAGTTCTTTTGTGGCTCAACAGATTTGGCCAGCTTTCGTGCAGAGGATCCCTACCATGACATGGACAACCTGCGACTGAACTATGTATTGGCACAGACACCGGAGTTTGCGCAGATATATGACTGCCCACTGGGAAGCCCAATGCATCCGACGACACGTTGTTACATGTGGTGAGAAAACACCAGCTGACAGCCTTAAATAATGTAATTTTTATACTAATCATAATGTAAAGTTTAAATTATTCATAGTCTTAATAACCTAATTATAGAAATAGAATTTAGGTAAATAAGTTCTAAAATACATTCTATGTAATATACCATATATACAAAAAACTGAAAAAAAATATTCCCAATTTTCTTTTTTAGTAGAAATATTCTGCATGGCTAATTTAAGAAATGAAGCAGTTATATGGGATCTCCAAAGAAATCGAACTTATACTTAAGACCTTTAGTGAAAATCTTTGTGATGATACTATTAAAGGCCCATCTTTTCAGATATCACCAATAAATGAAGACCGTAGGGGGAAGATACTAAGCTTTTTTTGCGACAAGAAATGCTGAGCGACTACAGTTAGTTCCTCTTTAGAGAAAAAAATCACCCGACAAAAATTACAGGCACCACAAAAAAAATTACATAAATTAAAAATATAAGTTCATATTGAATGTTTTTATTTCTTATACTTTTTTTCTGCATTCTGCAAGTGGTTTCTTTTTAAAATATTTGAATATAAAATATTTTTTAAGTTTATTATAATTTTTACAAGCTTACCATTTTTTTGAAAAAAATCCTCTCTGAAACATCCGCTTCATTATTAACTTCCGTAATCAGATCCTCTAAAATTTGTCCTATTTATTTAATTTTCTGATAAAACATTTTACAGGCATTTAAATTTATTAGGTCAAGTTTATAGAGCAAAACTAGTTCAAAGCCAATTTAGTGTATTAAAAATGGTTTCAAACACAAACTGAACCCAACAAACCGTAACGTTTTTATGCGCTCCGCTGAAGCAGTTGTTATCGCATTTATGGAAACAACATAGTGAAAAAAAAATAAAATGAACGTTATTGTACAAGGACCATCGGCCAACATATACTATACACATTTTTATACGTTTATTGTTGTATAAATAGTTGATATTATTTTTTTATTAGCTTTGCAGTTCGTGGTAAATTTTGTCAAAACGAAATAAAAGTTATATTAAACGGGCAGAATGCAGATTTGTTTCAAAGCAAATTTGTCGAAGTCGCACATTGTTAGCGTAGAAAATTTGTACGTGTATGTTTTTATTTTAAAGCTGTCAGTATTCCTGATATAGGAACTATGTCAAGAGCCTGAGCATTTTAAAATTATTCAGTTTAAACTTAATTAACAATTATTTGTCTATAAAAAATATTCTTTTTGTCAATAACAAATGTTTATAAACGTTTTTTAAAAGTGATATTAACAAACTTTTTTTACAGGATTCAAAATTATTAAATCTAAATAAGAAAAAATCTTATAAATTTGAAAAAATGCTTATTGAAAAGTATTATATATATAAAAATTTGGTTCAAATTGAATTTATTATCATGAAAATGTACCTTTTATTTTACTTGTTACCTTTGATTTTATCAGGCTTAGGTCATGTGGTGTCTGGTGAAACGAACTCGACGTTGTTACATATACATATCTATTGCAAGTTAATTGAGGAGTGCCCACTATTTCAGTTACCAATAGAAATGTTTCAATATATACTAAAACTAATAATGGAACTACATCAGATTGGTATTTAAATGAACAATCCATGAATACCATTTCTATGGGAGATATGGTAGGAGTCTACCAATTGAAGATTTTAGCTATCTTAGACGTTGCATAATGAAAAATCGAGAACAAATGGCGGAGAAATCTATAGGTGTCTACAATTACAGTCAGGCTGCACCAATAGAAAATCACCTATAGAAAAATTCAAGAAAAATACTTTTTCGTAATAGTTCTGTGGCAATAAGCAATAATCGCTCTCAAGACATATCTAAGTTATTGATGTATCATAGCAGTGTTCTCTGAAAATATATTTATATAACAGGTCATTCAATAAGTCCGTTGGATAAGTAAGATAAACACATAATTTTGATAAAACCCGATTATATTATTCAACATAATTGCCTTCGAGAGCGATACAATGAGTATAGCGATTTTCCAACTTTTCGATACCACTTTTATAGTACGATTTCTCTTTCTCTTCAAAATAGGCCTCAGTTTCAGCGATTACTTTATCATTGGACTTGAATTTCTTTCCAGCAAGCATTCTCTTGAGATGTGATAACAGGAGCAAAGGCACTGGGGCTAAATCTGGAGAATACGGTGTATGGGTAAGCAATTCGAAGCCTAATTTATTAAAATTTTCCATCGTTTTCATCGATTTGTGACACGGTGCATTGTCTTGGTGAAACAACACTTTTTTCTTTTGCAAATGTGGCCGTTTCTTGGCGATTTCAGCCTTCAATCGATCCAAAAGTGCACAGTAATAGTCGCTGTTGATGGTGGTTCCCTTTTTGGAGATAGTCGATGAATATTATTCCTTTCACATCCCAAAATACAGACGCCATCACCTTACAAGCCGACCGTTGGGTCTTTGCTCGCTTTGGATTCAATTCGTCGACTACTGTCCACTCAGCTGACTGTCTTTTAGATTCTGGTGTGTAATAGTGAAGCCATGTTTCATCCATTGTCACATATCGACGATAGAATTCGACTTTATTGCGGTTTAACAGCGCCAAACACTCCTCTGAACCATCAATTCATTGTTGTCTTTGGTTGACTCTGAGCCCAAATGATTGTGTTAAATGGTAAAAACACTACCATCTGATATCTTTACAATGTCAGCTAGCTCGTGCACCTTGGATTTGCGATCGTTCATAACCAATTTGTGAATTTTTTGATGTTTTGTGGAATAACAGTCTGAGTTGGGCGTCCACTGCGCTCTGCATTATTTGTGCTGATACGACCACGTTTAAATTCAGCAATCCACTTTTCTACCATTTGTCTCGATGGAGCAGAGTCCGGATAATGTTTATCAAGCTATTGTTTGGTTTCCAATGTATTTTTCATCAAAAAGCAATGTTTTATCAAAACTCGAAAATCACTAGTTGCACACAAAATGTTATAATTGTCAGATTGTTGTCAAATTTTTATACGTATCGTTTGAAGGTTGGTACTAAATAAAAATCGTTTGGAAAAAATCTAGTAATGCCATCTATGTGTCATCCTATACTTAGTATGTGTCATTGGACGTACTGTTACACCAAAAATTTGAAGCTTATAACGTGATCCTAGCCAAAGTTATAATATAGACATAAGCTTTCATACAACTTATATGGCGATTAAAAACTTTGAGGCAAGATTTCTCTAAGCACAGAAATCAGACTAAGGCTGTTACTGCTTATGGTCACAGAATTTTCATTTAAATTTTGAAATTTTAACTGTCCGATAGAGCAAAAAATTATTTGCAAACTTCACTTTAATTACAATCGTGCGGTTCATAGATATTAAATGCATACCATTCTAAATTTTGCTTATAGTTTTATAATTTTGACATAGATATATGATGAAACCTCACTTTTTAGTATTTTAGGATACAATTTTTTTGTAACATGCAATAATGATTATGCAGCTGGGGGTGTATGCGTTTTTGTTTCAAATAGTCTAAGTTGCGATACTGTATCCTTAAAATTGGGCAGTTCTGATGTCTTGAAACTGAAATGTACTATTTATAAACAGAATTTAACTTTTAAATGTGCTAATAGATTTCATGAAAATAGAAATATTGATATATTTTTGGAAGATTTGCAAAATATATTATCAGAAGATTGCAAATCTGCCAACTGCATTCTATTAGCTGACATGAACTTAAGTATATAGCAAGACTCACTAATTGCTTACAAGTACATAACATTATTGTTCTCGCTTGGTCTAGCATCGTGTATAAACCAGTCTACACGTATTTCCATATCTTGTACTGACCATATCTTTGCAAGGTTGAGTGCTAACTTGTTCTCAATATGTAGTTCTGTGATTGATCTTCATGTTCCGGATCATTGTATGACTTGCCTCTGTTTTGATGATCTACCAAAAGCAAATTGGATACGTTTGATTTGTTTTCCACCAAAACTGATTTCATAGCGCAAAATAATGTCCATCAGTTTGTATTATGGGAATCCGTTTATTCTGAGCCTGAGTCCTATGTTAAGTTTATTGATATCTTGGCACACCATGTAAATAGCTGCTCAAGCAGGATTATTAGAAAAAATTCTAATCGTAAAAGACTGAATCCCTGGATGTCTTTCGAATTACTTGAAAAAATAGACCATAAAAATAAGCTCTATAAAAAGGTTATTAAAAAACCTGACAATGCGAACCTTAAAAATAACTATACAATTCTATGCAAGGAAATATCCGCTATATTTGAATTCAACAAAATTTATCGAAATATATAAAAGAAAATGCGTTTAGTAAACAATCTTTTAAATAAAATAAGTATAAAAATTTAAATTCAAAACCTTATAGTTAAAAATATGCAAATTAAAAACTCTGGAGTGAAATCGGCTAAGATGATAGTTGAGAGTCGCTGTTTTGATTGTCATTTTTGAAAACGACACCTAAATACCTAATCGCATGAAATCAATAGGAAAAAAGTGATTGTTAATTCGACAATCACCTTACATGTAGCAAAAGCGACGATTTTGATTCTCAACTATCAATTATCACTTTAGCCGATACCACCCCTGATGAAAAGGCTAAAGAATTTTATAAATTTTTTGCTAGCATTGGCAAAAGTATTATGTTAGACAATAACCTTAATAATGTATCCTGTAATTGTTTAGTAAAATAAGTTTTTAATGCAAGTAGTATGTTTTTTGTACACTTCTTTTCATTTGCAGTTCTGGATTAGCCCATAAGCAAATTAAGCAATTGCTTAGTGCATCACGTCTTGGGGGGCACCAAGATAATTGTTATTATTTTGTTAAAATTAAAAAATTTTTTCTGAGAGTGTATCACTATTTGCTACATTACTGATACCTAAAGGGTACCTTATTCTAATAATGATCGTTTACTTTCATGTCTATTATCAAATACTTATTGTCTACCGCACAAAAAATTGTATTTTATTGTAATTGGTCAGATAAACTACAGGAATAAGAGTTCTTTCTTATGTTGGTCATGTGGGATGAAATTTTGCAAGCCTTTCGAAAAGTCAGCAAGGTATTACAAGACCCGGAAGTTACTCTAGAGACGTGCGCCAATCTTTACAAATTACTCGTCGATTTCTTAGGAAAATTTCAAGGCAACTTTGATAATTTAGAAGACAGCGCAAAAGAAAAGCCTCTACCAGATGTGGATTTTAAAGATACCCGTCAAAAACGAAGGAAAAAAATACCCAATGACAGTCCAGTTCATGAAGTAAGTCTCAGCAGGAGAGAATAATTTTAATTCATGAGTTTTATTGCGTCATTGATAAATTGAACTCATGTTTCTCACTTATCCCGACAACTTTGGCTATTTTGAGTGTTAAGTCAATTTTTGACAGCTGCTTTGTTTGCACGTGTTTTAGTCTTCGTTAGTTAGCCTTCAATTTTTGCCTATTACAAAAATTAAGTGCGATAGCAGACCTGCTTTTCCTGACTAAAATAGATGATGCCGATAAAATTATGTACACCGATCAAACATCAGAATGCATTCAGCACTGTAGAAATTTAGTAGACACATATCCACAAGACCTTAATACCAATTAAGAAACCGAAATGCAGCAGTGTCATTCATATATCATAAATTAAATAAGGTATTTGCCTCGCACAAGTTCACATCAAACTCACGCGCAGTTGTACAAAATAATACACTATGATAAAATCGAATCAGCGCTCCCTTATCCAGACAAAACCCTGTGAATATTTGTATGCCTGATGGTATCAAACTGCACAGGGGAACGATCTTTTTCGAAATTGAAAATAATAAAAAATTAAAAAAGAATGACGATGCTGCAGGAAGGCTTCGATGCTTTATCTATATTATATATAAAGGCAGATATGCTAAAAACGTTGAACTTAAAAATGATTGTCCTCGAATTTGATGCCCGTAAAAGTCGCAAGTCTCATTTCAATAAATAAAAAAATGTATGCTTTGGGCTTTATACATATTTCAAGGTACGTAATGATCTATCTCGTTGTAAAAAATACGTTCAAATATTCTTACAGACCGATACCAGTTTACTAGGGGATAGGGCGGCCCACAGGCTTGGGTTGCTTAGGGCATCAAGTAGTCCTGATCCGGCACTGATTATTTGAATTATATAAAATTATATTTTCGTTAAAAAATTCTGGTTCTGCAACTAAGGACGGCTTTTCTAATTCGTTTGTGAAAAAGATTGCTTTCAATATTGTCGCTATTTTTAACAATAGTATATATACAGGTATTTTTCCAAACGATCTTAAAAAGCCTGAAGTTATTCAAAGTTAATTTAAACAATTATAGACCGATCTCACTTCTGTCTAATTTTTCAAAGATATTTCAAAAAGTTGTTAAGGCTAGAATGCTACATTTTCTTCAAAAGGCAAATTTTTTTGCAATGTTTCAAAAAGCAAACAATATGGTTTTAGAGAAAAAAGGTCTACTCAAGATGCCCTTTTAAAGTTTTGCGATTTACAATGTTTTAAATAATAAAAAAGTAACAGCTGTGCTTTTTATTGATATAACGAAAGCGTACGACACAGTTGGTATCTTATTAAATGAATTATATAAATGTAGTTTCAGAGGTAATATCGTCAATTGGTTCACTCCATATCTATCTAATAGACAGGAAAAATTAAAAGTTTCCAACAGTTTTAGTGATTTCTTAAGCATAAATACAGGCGTCCCTCAAAGTTATGTTCTAGGCCCCATACTGTTTTCTAGGCCTCATACAACAATTTTTAAGCATAAAAATGGCTTTTGTTGATGATATGTCATGTACATATGAATGTAGCACTGTTTTTGATCTAACTGTTAATATCAATTACGATTTATGTCTATTAAGACATTAGTATTCGTATCATAAGCTTATTTTGACTGATGATACGGAAATGATGTATTTTTATATTGCAAGAAAAGATCCTACGTTAGCTTGTTTTATCTTACACAGCGCTGGATGTTCGAAATTTATAATCGGCAAAACTACCTGCTGCTCTGTAACCAATCCCATCACATTCAATAATTTGAATAGTTGTAAAACAACATGTTTTCAAGTTGACTCTGTGAAAAGCTTTAAATATCTTGGCCTTATCATTGATTGGAAAATTAATGGGTTAGACCATACCGCCGCTCTAAAAAAATATCCCCTGACTGCAACAATACAGCTTTATCATTTAAAATCTTTTTGTAAATAAAATCTTCTAATGTGTATTTGCCATGGGATTTTCCAATCAAAACTACAATATGGATTTGTTTCTTGGGGTGGAGCCAGTAGTAATAAAATTAATCCTTTATTTATTTTGCAAAAACATGCCACATGAATTCTTTTTAATAAAAACCGTATGCATTGTAGTATTAATCTGTTTAGAGGATTGAACATTTTGCCATTGAAATCTTTATTTTATTACTAAGTTATGAACATCTTTTTCATTAGTATTATTACATCTTATTGAATAGACGTCATGCTCAATATAATCTAAGGATAAATTATCGCGATTTGGCTTTGGTTCCACAGCATAATCTCCAACATTTCGTGGGATTATATGACACAATTGCTCCAAGGCATTAAAATCGCCTTCCATGTATTGTTAAGGTCCTTCGGAATGAACGAAAATTTCTAAGTGAATCAAAATCTTGGATTCTTCATCTAAACTACGATGCTTTAAAGCAGTAATCTCCACAGCCTATGCCCGCGGGCATTTTTGCTTTTGTGTTTGCATAGCGAACACGAGTGAGTGCATGAAACAAATACTAGTGCTGTGGTCATTACTGCTTTCAATACTCTTCTCAATGTGCAAGTGTGAAATGTAATCTCCTATATATTTATTCCGGTAAGGGTCCCCTTATTCCAGCAAATCTACAAACGCTACAGCAACACTTGATATGTCAGTAGAAAGGTCGTGAGCCGTAGGTAAGCAGAAAACTATTAGATTTTTGATAAGTGGTAGCGTTGAGCAGATATGAGCGTATAAAGTTGAAAAGGCGGCAAAAAGACTTAAGACACGAACTCGCTCTAATGTGATTGAGAAAATGTTATTTTCAAAGCGAAGTAGGGAAGTACACCCGATTTTCGGGCGTTATCACTAGTTTTTATAATAACGATTTTGTTTCTTTTTGTTTTTTGTTGTTTTTGTTTTGCATTACGGTTCTTATCCTTTCGTAACTAATTTCTTACTTATTTATCTCAATAATTTCTTACTCATTTATTACAATATTTCTTACTCATTTATCTCATTTATAATATTTATATCTTTTGTTTTATTTTAAATTTTAAGTTTTTATTTATATATCTAAAAATAAAAGTCAATAATTTTGTGAATTTTATATTTATAATCAATACTTCATTCGACACTAGTTCTTTGGAACTACAGAATGTAGTTAATCATAATAATCAATAATAATAAAAAAAAAGTAGTACATTGTATACTATAGAACCCAGGTTCAAAATAAAAAAAAAACATGTTGCACATTTTTAAAATATTCCAGTTTAATTTTTTTTCAATACAACAACAAAAAGTTTTTTTAATTTCAACATGCTAATCCCAGTTAGGTGATTTTGTATCACCAAAACAAAGCCGATGATGCACTTTTATTCACCAACAACTGAAAAAGCAACCTAGTTGCTTTATTTAAATTTTCGTAAATCTCTCAATAACCATAAAATAATAAACTTCAATAAATTGGGTTAGAAATGTATGCAAAACTAAGTCACAAGAGGATTTTGCATGTTAGTGCTTGCCAACAAAGCCGAATCACGATGAAAAGCAGGCAACAAACTGCTAACAAGACCCACGTGGCCTACAATAAAATCCAATTTTCGACAATCTTTCAACATGTGACAGTGCGCTGCTCTTCCACTGCCTCTTCCTTCTTCGTCTTCAATTCTTAAACCCCAACCTTTTCTTATTTAGTTTTAACTTTATCGTTGATGTGTTGAGCAAGTTTTGCTCATTTTAATAACAATTTAGTTTATTTGTAAGAAAATCTCAAAATATCGTTTGACATACATACGGCATAAACAAGATATCGAAATTATGCTGCTACATGTAAAAGAAACAATCAGTTTATGTGTGGCTGTGTGTGTATGTTGTAATGGAATATGTGTGGTCTTACTTTCATAGCTTGAGCCAAGAGTCTATAACAAAAGTTTAACAAAATTTTGCAGAATGCAATCAAATCAGGTGCTCAACCTGAGGGATTCAGATAAAATCGAAAATTTCATCAATTTTGTAGATTTTCTTTATACACTGTCTGTGCAGCGTTGTGAGTTAGACGGAAAAAAAAATTGTAAACTACAGCTGATAGAGCACTTTGGGGAATAGAGTCAGTATTCAAATCATCAACATCGTATTTATTTGTATGGTTTTTTTTATTTTTTTGTTGTGGTCAGTATATTTGAGACTTGAGAGACACAATAAAATTCCATATTATTGGTAGTTTTATCTTCATATTTTAGAATTGATTTTATTTTTTATATATTTCTATCTTTTAATTCAATCGATTGTTCAATTTTTGGAAAACAAATATTGTCTAGCTTAAAATTAAAGCTTGTACCATGTAATACTTATAAATTTATTTTGTAGGTTTTGTTGTTGCAATATTTTTTTACTTCACTTTATTTATTTTATTGCTCTTCGACTTGTTTTTGATGTCTGCTGCAATTATAACAGATGAAAGTTTATTAATAGGCAAAAATTTGTTTGAACTTTCATAGAGGCTTTCCATTTCATTTAAAAAAATAGTACCACAGAAGTTACCCAAAGTTAGTTATAATATGAAATTATGACTGCAGTAATTTTTTAATATTTTTATTCTTCATCCACCTTTATTTATGACGACACGCTTTTCAAAATATTTATTCTTATAAATACCATGTATCTCATATTAGCTAAATGTGGGAAATTCTTCTTTATACAGAGTGTCCCGCAATTGAGTGCAACTATTTACGGAGCTGAAATGTTATGTCGTGCTGAGCAAAAAATAGTATGGGAGGGGTGAGCCTATTTTCACATTCTTAGGAGCAGGGTTTATTAATATTTCACGACTTTGGTTTACGTTATTGTTTCTTAAGACTTAACCGTGGGCAACATTTGGAGGAAATAATTTTTAAACATTGAGTTGTAGGAACCGAACTATTATTCCAAATAAAGATTTGCATCAACACCTTAATTTTTATGTATTTTATTTAGAAAACAAAGTAGAAAGCTCTTATTGGATCACCCTTTGAAAAAATATTGAGTGTGTTATCCCTAATGGTTACCCAATGGTCCCCTAATGGTTACGTTAGCTACGTCATGTCTATCGTATGGATTAAGAAGCACCAATGAGAAAGTTATTCTAGGCAGAAGCCGAAGGTGCTAGCCGAACGACGGATAGGAAGACCATGCGTCAGATGGATTGATCAGGACGAAGAAGCCCTAACCGCGATTGAAGAAACTGATTTAAAAAAGGCGCCTGCTTAGCAAAGGCACCTGGCGAGAGCTGATAAAATCGGTCGAAACTCAACCACGGGCTTAAATGGCCTCTTAAGTAAGTAACATGTAGAAACCATTATCAAAATTGTTAATGCAACTCTTATTTTGATTAGATTCATTGAGATTAGTATCAAGACGATGTTGCTGCTTGTCCAAAACCAAGTATAAACAGGAGGATGGTTTCGAATAAGATGTTTTCAGATGAGTCCTGGTTGCCAACATGATAAGCATTGTGAAATCCGATGATTGTAGGGTTGATCCTAATATCCTAAATGATTACTTTATTGCCAGCTCCACATCGCTAGATAATGTGATTGCCTTTAATCCGAGGCCTTTAAGTTCTGAGTCTCCGAGTTATTTTGAGTTTGTTGCTATTAATGAATGTGATGTAGGTCGGTGTGTTATTAAAATAAAATCCAAGGCAACGGGTGAAGATGAACTATCAATTAAACTTATAAAAATTATTTTGCCATACATCCTCAGCCCGCTAACCCATATATTTAATCACTGTTTTACTAGTTCGTGCTTCCCTGATGTCTGGAAAGCAGCGACAATTATTTCCATAGCGAAAAAAGCTAATGCTTGCGATCCGTCTGATTATCGTCCTGTAAGTCTGTTGTCATCCTTGTCAAAAGTTTTTCAGTCTCTCATGGCCATGCAAATCTCGGAACACATTAAAATATTCGACCTTTTGTCCCCATATCAGTCTGGTTTCCGACCAGGGCATAGTTGCTCTACAGCTATAATAAAGATCTTGGATGACTTCAGAGTGTCCTATGATTTGGGGCGCATAAACTTGCTTTATCTCTTAGATTTTTCGAAGGCGTTTGATTCTGTTGATCACTCAATACTGTGTCAAAAACTTACCGTTAACTTTGGATTCTCTAGCATGGCGGTCCGTCTGTTAAATAGTTACTAGGTGGGAAGGTATGAAAGAGTTAGGGTGAGAAATAGTCTGTCTGATTTCTGTTATTTATACTGTGGGGTGGCTCAAGGCTCAGTCCTTGGTCCGTTATTATTTTCAATGTTCATCAACTATATTTTCAGCAGATGCCGACATGTTAGCATGCATGCATATGCTGACGATCTGCAACTGTATTTAGACAGTCCCATAGGTCTTGTTGATTATTTATGTGCTAGGATGAATGAGGATTTAAGTGAAATAACTAAATGAGCTAACGAAAATAAGCTCCAGTATAGCAACTATTTACTAAAATGGTTTTGGGCTGGACTTTGTTGACAAAGTTAAAAATCTAGGCTGCATTATTAACTCGTCACTTTCTTGTGAGGATCTTTGTTTGTAAGGTCTATTATGCTCTTAGGAACCTGAGGTGGACCACGTCATTTGTACCTGTCGATACTAGAAAAAAGCTAATGCTCCAGCTTATGGTGTCCCTCATTTCATACTCAGATATTGTCTAAAGCAAACTCGATTCGAGGTTCAAGCTTAAGCTACAACAAGCTTTTAATAGCGCCACAAGATATGTATTTAGCCTTCGAAAATTCGACCGCATCAGCCACTTGAGCAGTAAAATACTCGGTTGCAATATTTTCAACTATCTTGATGCTAGGAACTGCATATTTTTTAATAAATTATTATACACTAAGACACCTAAATACCTTTTTGAGAAGCTACAATTTTGTAAATCAACCAGAAATATGAACCTGATAGTACCGTTATATAATTTTTTAAACTCCAACAGCCTCTTTTTTGTTAACGCCGTCAGAATTTGGAACTCGCTGCCTTTACGAATAAAATGCATTAAAAATAACCGCAAATTTAAGTATGAAATTTTACAACACTTTTCTTAATACTATCCTTTTCTTCATCTTTTAGAATAAGAATGATTTATAGCTAATCTTTTTTGATCTCTTATGATTTGATGTTAGGTCACTTGTTGATTATAATATTTTGTATTACTTTTTAATTTGATAATTTGAAATTGCTATTTGTTTTAAGCTTTATTTATTTATCAGTTGTTTATAACTCGTTGTTATTATGTTGTTCTTACTGCATTTAAAAGACTGTCTTACATGTGAACTTTATTAGTTAATAAATTGAAATAGAAATTGAAATAATAGAAGAAATAATAGAAGATTGCTTGTCTAAGGAAAAGAAGGGCTTAACTTGAAGCCGGCTTTAGCGGCCTTTCCTTGGAACAAGAATGAAAATTTTGTATATCACTTTAACACGAGCCTATGAATCTGGTAGCAATTGTCCAGTTGAACTTGGTAGCACGGGTTAGCATCTTCACCTTAAATGATGAGGAGGAGACCTCTTCTAGAAAAGAGTTCTATATGTCGAAGAGCATAAGACATAGTAATCCTTAGTTCATACTTCTAAAGAAGGAATTGTGTATTATACATTTCCAAGTTTTCAGTAATGGATCGAGTATCCTGTCCTGATAACGAAATTGCTTTGAGGCAAACACGATTTGGTGTTCTAATTAGAACGGCCAGATTTAAGAGTTAATTTGAACTTTTGGTCTTTTTGTCGGTGATGTCAAAAGGAATCATCTGGTGGAACTCTTGTCTGGGTGACGTTCGGGCAGTCTCGTGCTGGTTGTGATTTGTGTACATCGCTGTACAGGTCGAAAATGACCGGCGGGAGTCGCGCTTAATACGACCTTGCTGTAATATCCTTAATAAGAGAGCAATCTCTAAATATACAAGAGATTCAAGAAAGATCTCAATCTAAACCAGTAGATTGCAATGAGTATATGGTAAGTCAACTAAGGGGGAAACTACGTTGCATAATTCTGTGGGCCCAGCATTTTGCAACAACTTTACCCTAGGTCTCAAAGTAGTGCTTTGTTAAAGGATTAAAAGAAAATAAATGAGTAAAACTAATTTGAAATATAGCTTATTTGAGTTAGCTCAAAAAAAAAATGCCTTAGTGCATATGTTTTATGGAACAATGAGTAGCAGAAAACTTTGAGATATGAACTTTGAGAGATGAGTAGCATTGCACTGTGTAATTTTTAAATCACCGTAACTTGTTTTAAATTTCTAATTATTCCATTCTATTATTTAACTCTTTTATACGACTATTTAAACTACAAAAAAATAATAGTTCACTTTTCTTTAAATTTCTTCATTTCCAAGCCCCCAAGGTAACATTAAACACTCCAAAGTTCATAACAAGTTCTCGCACATACGTTCTCAAAGCGCCATACTACTAGTAGCTACCACACTTTTGAGGTCGCAACACAACCCGAAGCTAATAAATACTTGCAGTCGCTGGAGCGAAATGTCAAGCTGAAAAAAAAAAATATAATAAAAAAATTCTTCGAATGAGCACGACAAAGTTTAGAACATGTAAAAAAATTCTGTTTTATTGCAGTGATGCATGATAATGAGTGTGTCAAGGATATCTCTAGCTGAGGTAATTAAATGAAAGTTTCAGGTATAAAACTTATTTTTTTCCATACAATTTCATGTGACATGTTTTTTTTTTTAAGTATAAAAGGTAAAGTTTGTTGGCTGATATAAAGTTCGACAAAAAAAAAAAATAGTTTTTCAGAGGAACAAAAGTTATGTATAACATTTAAGAAAAGTATTATAAATAAGTGATAAAAGCTAGAACGAAAAGTAAGAATTTATGAAAGAAATTTACAAATTAAGCCTTATTGAACACTAACTACTTCTTGAGAAACATTGGCTAAAATAAATACCTAAATTTTTTTGATACAAAAAATTTCCACCTAGCCGCTTAGCTGTAGCGGAAAAAAGCCAAAACTGGATGGTCTTCAATATTTATAAAATTGTTGCTTTGGGCTTAAGACGGTATATTAAAGAGTTGATTCATATTAAATTTTTTATTAAGAAGTTGGTCAAGAACATGTTTTTTTGTTTTTCTTTTTGTCCTCACTGTGAAACTTTCAGCTGAGACCGTTTTTGAGTTAAGGCAAAAAATTATACAAACACGGAAAATGCAGAAATGCTTGAAGTATATCGAAAACAACAACAATACTGCATACCATAGCATTGCAGACAGACTGATGCATAGCTAGACCGACAGACATACTTGCATATACTAAGACTACAAGCAACTACATGGCATGCATGCATCACAAGCACATGCAAACAAGCTGTTGTACTCATAATCATGCCTCTCTGTAAGGATCAAGGAAACAACACATCCTGCACTCAGACGCACACAAAATTGTATCTGTTTATTTACAATGTCTTCGTATGGTTGTTTGAGTGTGTGGCTATATAAGTGCCTGTATGGCATCCAACCACACATTCAACTCGAAGTCATGGTTTTGCAAAACAATTTGACCACAAAATAAAGACGGAAGACAATGGCGGGTACAAGGAAGTCGGAGTGTTTAGAAAGATGAAAATAATGGGTAAAAGCATGATGGATGCATAAATATGCATGCTACTAGATCAATAACAACGTTACGTACTTGAGTGATGAAGAATTATTATGAAGTGATAGTCTGCTTGAGTTAGGAAGAGGTAGAGATATGATGAAAGCCATCAGTGGTATATGCTAACGAGCTATAAGCTTTCTAGATTCGTTGTTATGAGTTCAAAAGTTAAAAGCCAATGTAAATGAGCAGCGTATGCTGGATTTTTTTTTTTATGAACCTTAACTGCTGTTTATGCTGAGTTGTAGTTGTTGCTGCCTGCAGCTGAAATTGATTGAAGTACATCAAAGTTCAGTCTGATGTCTGACGATATTGTTGTTCACTATCAATGACCAATACAAATGTTGAACGACAATGCTATAAAAAAAAAACTGGTTGCTATGCTAATAAACGCAAGATTCATATAGAAAACTAATTGCAAAATATAGGGAAAATAACACATTTGGTACTGATATACGATTTAATTAATTGTTCGTTTTCCTTTTAAAGCAAATATAATGCTATAAGTGTAGAATACTTTAGCATAAATTCTGAGGATATTATCGATGTGAATACTT
The DNA here is from genome assembly GCA_914767935.1 of Coremacera marginata. Lineage (NCBI taxonomy): Eukaryota > Metazoa > Arthropoda > Insecta > Diptera > Sciomyzidae > Coremacera > Coremacera marginata. The sequence continues at coordinate 175,971,176 of OU612045.1, read as the reverse complement.
AAACAATATTGTTGGATTGAAGATAATCAGGAATAGAGTGCTGAAAACTAAAACTAAAACTAAAAAAATTTATACTTATAATCACTGTGTTACAGGAAACGTAAGCGGCCTTATCATGAGTTCCGAGGGAGTTTTTGCTCCTACGAAATTTTTCCCTCCCTGGAGAAAAATACTTCTATCACAAATCTCCTCCGAATTCAAATTCCCTCGGAATAAGTTTTGCCAGCACAGTAGCCTTATACAGTGAATCCGAAGTATTTGACGCTTATAAAATTGTAAAAAAATTCGTTTGATTTTTGTCGCGGAAAAGTGTTTCTTTTTAACACAGCACTGCGTAGCTTTCAGACTGTTTGCTGAAGATGTCGAAGAGGAAATGCGGATAGAAAAGATTAACAGGCGCCATATTAAAAAGTCTTCAAATCCGATGCAGTTGGCACTCACTTTGTATGTGTTATTTTTATATAAGAAGGTATTTTGTAATATACTGCTTTTTTGTAAAATACCATTAGTAAAAGTTTTTTGCCGTTAAAATTGATAAATAAAGTGGAAATTATAATTTCATATATATTAAAACATTTTTTATTTCTTAGCTCAAAAATCTAAATAAAACATGTTCGATGAGCAAACTCACACTCATCCGAACAACGCATTCACTATCAACTTGCCTTTTTATTTACACTCAGAAAAATATGCTCCCCGGATCCAAAGGAACCGTAGCTTCAATTCATAGGCATGGATTTTTCTGTATTTTTTAGAGGTTTCTCCTTAGAAAAGGGAGTTTTTACATGGTTTCACAAAGTAAGGTCTTGATTTCGAGAAACAAAGGTCTTGATTTCGTAAAGGAACTTCTATATTTTGAAGACAATGTACTTGATTTTTATAAAATCGGCCATGTCGCTAAATGAATCCGGATTTTTAACGATTAGGTACTATTTTTCTAGATATTCTGGAATTTTTTTTCTATGCCAAACTAAGAGTGTATGCTACGCTAAGGTGCATGCTCCACTTTGCTGACACGGAAAAATTTGTTGTTGTTCTCGCGGGTGAAAGAAAAAACTGAAATTTGAGAGAGCTTTTCTTTCATCCAAAAATTTTCAAGCTACCGCCCAGCGGCAAATTTATGGAGTACTCCAATATTGCATACATGAAAGGCAGTACACTTGTGTTATATTATTCATATATGAATTTGTACGTGAAGTTGTATATGGGAGAAGGAAGCACGACTACTTGTTTGCATACTTTGTAATCGAAAATGTAGCTTTTGTGCTTGAATAGGTAGATTGACTACTCGTTGGCATATTTTGTAATCGAAAATGTAGCCCGTCTGCCTTCATTGTCTTCTAAGAGTAAGTTAAAAGTGGATACGAACATGTGTACATTACCGCCTACGAGTATATTGCCTTTCATCGATGAAGTGTATTACCCATTTGCCGCAGGGTAGTCACTTTCATAATAATTACTTATTTGTGACTTACTTACGTTCTCTTTAAAATAGCCTTTAGTTGTCAAATATCATATAATTTCACATAATTTTATTAGATGTTTATCTTAATTAGTGCAGGGCTAAAAATTTTCAATAAAATTAATTAATTTTTTTAAATTTTATTTCAATTCGCACGAACCCATAATTTTACTTTAATTTCTTTCTATGAAATTCTCCAGCTTCATACTAATGAAAAATTCCGTGGGAGAATCAACAGAATGAACTAGATTTTATTTCTTTGTGCTACCTACTTTTTCCGGGGGAAATTTTTCCGTCTTTCGCAATCATTTGTGATAGGAGGAATGCGTTCTTAGGAAAATATACGCAGGAGTTTCATTTCATGATAAGGCCGAATATTACTATTTAAATAACACAAAGCGTAACCAAAGCTCATTCCTGAAAGAGGATGTCATGCCGACCAATATTACCGAACAAAGATAACAGAAAGGTTATAGGGGTGAGGTGGTCATAAAACCAAAGTCAAAAGTCGCAAAATATGTCTTGTTTTGATCTTTTGCTAATTAGATAAAAAAAAAAAAAACTATACCAAATATGTATTTCATGCGTCAAGTAGTTTTTTAGACAAATGGATCATCACGAAGGTCTTGAAAAAAACAGTATTGTAAACTTTATAAACTATACTAACCAAAATCTGATAAAAGTCAGGTAACACGAAAATTGTATTGTTAAGACACTAAAAAAAAAAATTATATGAAAAATATGTTTATCAGTTTTACTTAATCAGTTAGAGCTCGGTAGTAGTTTCATACTCTTTATTGGGTATATTTATATTTAATCTCATGATTCTGTTTAAACTCCAAAAATGTTCTTTTATAACAATTTAAAAAATATAACAATTTAGTTCGAATACGATATTCTCCAAATATTACCTTAAACATTTTTATTTTATGACGCCCTTTTGCAGGGCTGTAGCTAGAAAAATTTTGCTTACAGAACTAACAAATTTTTTTCAAAATTAGAAACAGTAAAATAATAATAATAATGTAAACTTTTAGGTGGGTTTTGAGTTAAATTTTTTTCTAAAATTATTTTAAGGGGTGAATTTGGGTAATTTTAAAAATATCAAAAAAAGAATTGTTTTTTATTAATAATTTCGACGATACATTTTGCTTCAAATTGACAATCATTGACAAATTTTTGTTAAATATGCTTTCCTGAACGTCGATAAAATTTCTTTTATGATCACAAAAATAATTCTAAAAAAAAATTTTGTTCAAAGCCCGGCCCCCCTCTCAAAGTTTCCATTTTTATTATTTAAGTGTTTTCTAATTTTGAAAAAAATTTGTTAGTCTTGCGACCAATATTTCGCTAGCTACGGCTCTGCCGTTTTGTACTCCCAAGTATTTTCTAAAACTATCTCAGACAAAACTTTTACCTCTGATCCACAGATCATAAAATTTGGGAGCTTTCAGTTATGCCTAAAACTAGACATGGGTAACGCAGCAAAAGTTGATACACCAACTCAAACGCTGTTTGCTGTATCAGCGGAATGCGTTAACGAAATTGCGCCGTAGCGTAGTTTGAACTGCTATGGTTCCTGTATCAACAAGAATTTAATCTACGCAGTGAGGACCAACGCGTTGCATTATGTGGTTAATTTTTCGAATGTGGTAAATTTTGTGGTGGAATGCTAAGCGCAAATTGGGTTCACTTAGAAAAAATAAATGAAATAAAAATCTTTAATCAATATATCTGATCTAAAGAAATCTTACTGCTAATAGATTCATTAAAGATTATTAAATCCATAAGTAATAAATATGAAATATAACTAAAGGAAGAGTAGGTTAAAGCATCCACCAAAACTGAAGATATATTAAACTTCAAGCATTCAGCGAAACTGTATTTCGTTAAAAATTTGATGCGAGCCATTAAACAGATACATACGCGTACCTGGTATGCAAAACAAGTTAAAAATTGGACCCAAATTTACTTCTGTTTCGAACACGAACACATCCAACAGTTTATAAAATCATTCTGTGAATGTCATAACATTAATAACAGTCAAGCGCACTCCAAGCATATTCTCTGCAACCCCTTGCCATTATTTATACAGAGTAATAATGTTCGCTTTCAATTTTCTGTTTGTATCCTCGATGCGCCGTACAATATGTGCAATTTTTGCTCGCTGTATAAATATTTTTTATATATAGTGCATTTGTTTTATTAAAACAAGTGTATCAACGCAGTAACGCATTGAAGTGCTTCAACTCATTAACGCAACGCAGCGCTGCGTTACCCATGTCTACTTAAAACAAAAAAGCTAACATTGCATGGTCTCCAATGATAATTTTTTTTGTTGATTACGGATATTTTTGAAAATGTCGATGATTTCGGATTTGATGTCAAAATTTTAAAATTCAATATAGCGGATCCAATAATTAATTCTCTACAACTATTTTGTTAAAAACAAAACAGTTTAGGAAACAACAATTCCAATTGCTCTACACCTTAGCTCTGCCCCTATGTTATTACGCACAAATGATTGGACTTATTTCATTATTTTAACAAAATGAAACCTAACAAAGCAGGAAAAAAGCCTACAGGAATAATTATAAGATACTAGCTTATACCTTATCCCCCGTGGGAGAGTCGTGAGGTCACGCCCTTATCAAATTATTTCAAACTATTGCTGTGTGTCTGCTTGTTTAATGTTTGTATATACAATGACTGCCGCTTGGATCAATAGACCAATAGACCCTACATACATATCACTATCAAAGTATGTGAAATTTTGATGATTTCTAAAAAAGTGGGTGTAGGTAACTAAAGTGCGACTATGTACTCCCATTTTTTGTCAACTTTCCATTTCATCAAAATTACCAAATTTTAGCCATATACGATCAAAATCATCAGACATGTATATAGAAATTTGTTTTTTTGTTTATTTTTTTTATTTATTCTTATTAAGCTACTCAGCGCACGTTGCACCACCTAAAACAAACAACTTTTATTTGATCCTTTGACCATCACCAAATTGTGATAAGCTCCATTCAGAGTTTTAATGTTCTGTGATTTTTACTTCCAAAGCATTGAAACTCAGAATTGAATTTGGTATCAAAAATGTTGGCTTATATGGGCGAAACCGAACCCCATTGTCGAATGCCCGTTCAAGTTTTCTTTTAAAAAGACATCACCAAGTGGTAACTTCATTCTGAGTTTCAATGTTCTGTAATTTTTACTTCCAAAGCTATTCAATGTCAAAAATATGGCTTAAATGGGCGGAACCACACCATCTTGTTCAATGTCTGTCGAAGTTTTCTTTTAGAAAGGTATCACGAAGTGGTAACTCCATTCTGAGTTTCAATGTTCTGTGATTCTCACTTCCAAAGCTATTCGATATCAAAAATTTGGCATATATGGGCGGAGCCACACCCTCTTGTTCAATGTCCTTCCAAGTTTTCTATTAAAAAGGCATCACCAAGTGGTAACTTCATTCTAAGTTTCAATGTTATGTGATTTTTACTTCCAAAGCTATTCGATATCAAAAATTGGGCTTATATGAGCGGAACCACACCCCCTTGTCCAATGCCCGTCTTAGTTTTCTATTAGAAAGACATCACCAAGTAGTAACTCCATTCTGAGTTTCAATGTTCCTTGACTTTCACTTCCAAAGCTATTCGAAATCAAATATTTTGCTTATATGGGCGGAACCACACCCCCTTGTACGATGCCCGTCCAAGTTTTTCATAAAAAGGACATCACCAAGTGGTAACTCCATTTTGAGTTTCAATGTTCTGTGACTTTTACTGCCGTAGCTATTCTGTATCGAAAATGTGGCTTGTATGGGCGAAGCCACACCCGTTTTGCATAAGAGATTAAAAAGTACTTTGCAACCTTTCCTCATACCTACCAAATATATAAAAAAAGTTTCATTAAAATCGGTCGAGCCGTTTCGGAGGAGTTCGGCCACAAACATTGTGACACGAGATTTTTATATATTAGATTTTCTGGAAAATTTCAGCCATCTGGTGGTATAAGTATTGCGCTTATAGTCAAGACACAATCCAACAGCATCAGGTAAAAAGAAAAGAGGAACTAATTTTTAATTAAAAATGAGTATGGGCAAGTCTGAACGGCATGTGTCGGCATCAGTCAGTAAAACATCAATCTGAGGATCGTATTCTAGGTAGGAACAGGAATATGAACATATTTCGAATAAAAAGTTTTTAATTTTTATATTAAAAGCGCGGCGAATTGCTGTTGTTATTTTCATAAGAATCATTTTGTTACATCAGTTTTACCCCCTCCCCCTCCCCCCAACTAATTCGCTATATTGTTGTATACGCGGCTATAAGTTTCACTTCAAAAATATCGTCCAATACTGCATCCACATTAAATTCAACGTCCCAATGAATATTAGATGCAGGATTGCCTCCGATTATCGATTCAACCGATTATCGCTCATTGTAGAACGCAAGTTGTTTTTTACCCGGTGTAATGTTGATATAGAGCGTTCATTCGTTGATGTCGTTAGGGCTCGTTCATAAACTACGCTACCAATATTTTATTGCTTTTCTTTACACCCCCTATCTCCCTTCGGTACTTTTTAGAGTATATTTTAAACCCCCTCCCTTCCCCCTATAAAGTAACGTAAAAAAAAATTATTAATTAACCTTCTTTGGTCCCTTATTTCTAGAAACGTTCCTTGTGTGTAAATTTTGCGCACTTTTGTCAAGAGCTGTATTTTCCTACATAAAAGAAATGAATGCGATCTCATCGGCAGAGTACCGAAGCTTAAATACCCCGCCCCCCCCCCCCCCCCCCCCCCGCGACCGAATTGAAGTATATTCGAAGTCTTTAGCCACGACAGACACGATAACATGCAAAAAATCATATGCAGCTATGTTCTCAATGAAGCTTATGTTCTCAAGAAGCTTTTCATGGCAGTTTTTACGCTCTGAGGTTTGCCATTGTCTGCAGAGAAGTGATGGCCGAACAGAAAAATTAATTCAATTGAAAAAATTTTCTGTGTCAGATGGAGGATTCGAACCTGGGTTCTCTGGCGTAAGAGTCACACACTCTAACCACTACGTCACGCCGCCTTTGAAAGCAAGCTCATTTAGTTTATTGGGAAAGTTTTTACTCTTCCATACAGTTTTAGGATCTATTATAGTTCAAATAAACTGCTAACCAAATTCTTGGGTTATAATTAAAATTTACTAAACGTTTCCTAATGCACGCTACCTGCTTTAGAGCACAAATAAAGGAACAAAAGTGAGAAAAATTGCATAAACTGAAAAATTCTGAAGTTATAGTAGACACCCAAAATAGAAAGTCGAAAGTCGTCTAATAAACTTTAATTTAAAAACTGTGGATGGGTCAAGAACATGTCCAAAAATGTTAAGTTTTGCTATGATTCATGAGGAATCTTCCTTTTTAACCGACTTCAAAAAGGAGGAGGTTCTCAAGTTCGTCGGTATCTCTGTTTTTTTTTTTTATTTTTGTACATCGATAACTCCTAAACCATATGCCAGATTGCCATAATTTTTGGGGAACAGATAGATATCATAAGCATGGAGGTGCCCGTACAAAAGTGGGCGGGATTCGAGAACTGGGCGTGGCAATAATAGATCTCGCAATACTAGATACTACTGTATCTCGAATAATATTGACACTAGGGTACTGCAATTTAGTGTAGGGGTAGGCACAACTATAACAAATTACGGGCACGAAAATGGGCGTAATTAGACAAATGGGCGTGGCAATATTAGGAAAACAGTATATCTTGAATAATTTTGAGGCTAGAGTACTGCAATTTAGTATAGGGGTAGGCATTATTATTACAAATTATCGTCAATAAAGTGGGCGTTATTCGACAAGTGGGCGTGGCAATACTAGATAAACACTATCTCGAATAATATCGACACTAGGGTACTGAAATTTAGTGTAGGGGTAGACACAGTTCAATTCAATTCAATTCAATTCAATTCAATTTTATTTATGATTTAAGTATAATAAGAACAAGTTCTTTTAATATACAAAGTAATAACTTAGGAGTAAAATATTAGAATATTACAGTAAAATTATTTCTGAGTCTATATAAAACAAGAAGAAAAAAAATAATAAGGATAAGTGTTTTATTTTAAGTACATATTAATTATTTAGCTTACACAATTAAAAATAACATATTAAAACAAAAGGTGTATAGAAAATTGTTCAGAATAGATGCAAGAGACAAGGAAAGAAAAACTAAATAAAAGGAAAAAATAAAAACAAAGAAAATAAAATTTAATGTAGTGAGATAGTTCCAATACGTGTGGTTAGGTAAAATATTTATATATAGCCTGCCTAAAGCTTCCAATTCCATCAATTGATTTTAAGTGGTTCGGTAAGGAATTCCACAATCTTACGGCGTTAATGAAGAAAAGTCTGGTTGAGTTTAAAAATTTGAAATGAGGCACTAAAAGCATTTTACTTCGAGTTGACTGGCAAAATTGCAATTTATCAAAGAGGTACATTGGAGTCTTTGTATGCATAAGCTTATGGAGAAAAATACAGTTTCTAGCTTTAATGTAGTTAGTTATGCTGCAGCCAAGAATAGCATTCCTGAACTGCGATAAGTGATCAAATTTTCGAATACCATAGACATATCTCGTTGCATGATTGAATGCTACCTGTAGTTTATGTTCAGATCGCTAATCTAATTTGCCGTAAACGAGTTCCGAGTAAGTAACAATTGGTAATATTAGCTGTATCACGAGTTTACGTCTAGTTTCTACAGGTGTAAAATCAGCAGACATTCGTAGATTTCTCAAAACACAATATATTTTACGTATTATGCTGTTCACATGATCGGCACAGGTTAATACTGAGTTTATGTGATAACCTAGACTTACAACATTTGTCACAAGTTTGAGTTTTTTATCATTTATAAACAGCTGTGGGATATTTTCAGTAAAGATTTTTGAGGCTGAAATCGGAAGCACATATGATTTAAGCGCATTTAGCTGCAGACCGTTACTAATGGCCCATTTATAAATATTACAGAGATCCTCATTTAGTCTACAACATAGGTCTTCGACAAGACCCGTTCTACGGGAGAGATGCAATTGAACATCATCCGCATAACCATGCATGGACGCATTTCTACAGATGGAGAAGATGTCATTTATAAACATTGAAAAGAGCAGTGGACCAAGAATAGATCCTTGGGGCACTCCACTGCGTACTAACTTAAATTGAGAACACTTCACACCTACTCTAACTCTCTGAAATCTGTCCGACAAGTAGCTTCTTAAAAGGCTTACGGCACTAGCTTGAAAACCAAAGAAGCATTTCAGCTTTTGACAAAGTAATGAATGATTTACGGTGTCAAATGCTTTGGAGAAATCCAGCAAGCATAGCAAAGTAATTTGGTCTTCATCGTAGGATTTTCGTATATCATCTAATATTTTTAAAGTAGCAGTTGTGCAACTATGGCCAGCACGGAAACCGGATTGTAAAGGGGATAGCAAGTTATTTCTGTTCAGAAATTCTGAAATTTGATCAGCCATTAAAGCTTCGCACACTTTCGACAGGGAGGGCAAAATACTTATAGGCCTAAAATCGTTTGCTTCAAGCGCTGATGATTTTTTGGCAACAGGCAATACTTTTGCAATTTTCCAGGATTGAGGGAAACAAGACGTTGTAAAACAGTGATTAATGATATGCGTTAGCGAGTGCAGTACGTGGGGTAAAATAATTTTTAAAAATTTTATTGAAATACCATCCTCACCAACAGCATTTGATTTCACTTTCATTATGGACTTGTTAACATCACTTTCCCTTACGGCAGAAAATTGAAAATTTGGTGCAACCAGTACATCGTCAATCATTTGATTTACTAAACCACAATTATTATTGAGGAAAAAATTGTTAAGAATGTCAGAATCCACGTTACAGTCAGCAGTAGGCTTGTTTCCAATTCCTAGGTTTTTTAGATTTCTCCACAACACTTTAGATGGAAGTGCGGTATTCAGCTTAGAAGAGCAATAGTTCATTTTAGCTTGTTTCGTTATTAAGACTGAAGCATTTCTGGCTACTCTGAAAATCTCCCAATTTTCTTGTGATGGATTCTTTTTCCACTTGTTATGCATTTTATTACGTTTTTTTATTGCATTTTTGACATAACTATTAAACCATGGACAGCAAACATTTTTTATGACCATGGTACGAGTAGGAACATGATTAACAAAAAGATTATTAAGCATATTAGAAAAAAGTTCTACCTTTTCATCAATACTTGACAGAAACCAAATATCGGCCCAGGGCACTATACTGACATCATTGAAGAGGGCATGATAATTTATGGCTTTAAAATCTGGGTATGATATAGTTTTTGAGTAATTGGCACGAGTTAGGTGAATGTCAAGTGTACAAAAGATTAAATCATGGTCAGAGATGAAGTAAATCTGGTCAAACAAAAGAACGGACGATAAATCAGAGACTATGAAATAATCCAAAAGACTAGGATTACTAATATTTGAAAAACGGGTAGGCATCGTATCATTCACAATAGACAGACCGACAGACGAAACATTTTCATACATAGACTTTGCGATGTTATCATTACATAACAGATTGACATTGAAATCCCCACATACAACAAAATAGTCGAAGTCAATTGCTATATCAGAGAGTTCAGAAAAAAAGTTATTCAAACTATTACATTTGTTAGAATTGTAAACACACGACAGAAGGTTTTTTGTATTTTTGTCAGATACACAAAGATTTAGAAATTCAGCAGTGTCACCAGTGGACTTACCTACTATCACAGCATTCAGGTTTTTTCGACAGTAAATTGCAACTCCACCTCCTCTTTTGTCAGTTCTGTCATTTCTAAACAGATTGAAATTATTAATGTTAAGCACAGTGTTGTTAATATCTGAACAAAACCATGTTTCCGAAACACATATGATATCGACAGACGAATCTTCAAATACAAACTTTAAATAGTCTAATTTATGCGCATTTAGGCTTCTAGCATTAAAATGTACAATTTTAAGGCCCGAATATCTTCTACATAAAACATTTATTAAGATTTTACTGTTTTCATTACCGCCACTGCAATAGTTGTTAGATGCAATCATTAAATTGCAGGTAGCACTCAGAAACATTAGGTAGGCTAAGTAGAGTAAAGACGGGTATTGGATTCATAATAAGGAGATTAAAGAAAATAGTATCAAATAAAAAACAGATGAGTTTTCTGTCAAAACTCGCTAAAATTAAGAGATAAACAGAGGAGAAAATACATAAGAAAGAAAACAGAAAAATCTTTGCATAAGTTATAATTACTAAAATATTATTAACATAAAAGCTCATTTCCGATAAATGTCATCCTGCTCACCCGCAACAATAGCAGAAAGTTGGTTACAGCTTTCAACTAGTAAGCTCTCACCATTCTCCATCATTTTCACATAGATGAGCCCCTTCTTCGCATACGCAGAGAACAGCAGTTTGCGACGCTTCAGTCTGATTGCACTCTGCAGAAGTTGATGGCTGCGCTTAGTCAAGCTCTCATTTAAATAAATGCTTGTGTTAGAGCTGAGTCCTAAGTCATTCAGCGATAGGTTTTTCCCATTAGATCTACGATAAGCCGCTGCAGATCGGAGAACAGTATCCCTCTCATACGAGCTAGAGAACTTCATAATGATTGGAGTGCTTTTGGCATTGCGTGCATTGTTTCTCACGCGAAACACACTCTTAAGCGGAGTAGGTCTGCAGCCGATTGTGAAGCAAAGCTTGTTGAATAAGAGAGATAAGTTCTCTTCACAGTTCTCCGGGACTCCAAAAAGAACAGCATCAGCTGCAACTTCTCTCCGGTCAAGATCAGCAACCAGCTTGTGCATACTATAAACTTCTTCTTTGATCAAAGCTACTTCAGAGTTTACAGCATCCGACTCAAGTTTTTCGACACGCTCAATCATAGCTACTTCAGAGTTTACAGCATCCGACTCAAGTTTTTCGACACGCTCAACGACGTGAGTAAGAGTAGCGTTGATGTTGTTTACTTTTTCAAGCCACATTCTTTCCATCTCTTTCATTCTTGCGTTGAGCTCATTGCGGAGTTGGCTTAGTTCCGTTTGAAAACTGAGAATGAGCATCTCACTTTGTTTTTTTAGGCGGTCAGTTAATACAAATTACGGTCAAGAAAATGGGCGTTATTTGACAAATGGGCGTGGCAATATTAGAAAAAGAGTATATCTCGAATAATATTGATACTATAGTACTGCAATTTAGTATAAGGGTAGGCACTAATATTACAAATTATGGCCAATAAAGTGGGCGTTATTCGACAAATGGGCGTGGCAATATTATAAAAACACTGTATCTCGAATAATATGGACACTAGGGTACTAAAATTTAGTGTAGTGGTAGGTACAATTATTATAAATTGCCGTCAACAAAATAAGCGTTATTTGACAAATGGGCGTGGCAATATAAGAAAAATAGTATATCTCGAATAATATCGATACTATGGTACTGCAATTTGGTATAGGGGTAGGCATTATAAGTAAAAATTACGGTGAAGAAAGTGGGCGGATTTCGACTACTGGGCGTGGCAGTATTAGAAAAACAGTGTATATCGAATAATATTGACACGAGGGCACTGAAATTTATTGTAGTACAGGGGTAGGCAGAATTATTAAAAATTATGGTCAATAAAGTAGGCGCTATTCGATAAATGGGCGTGGCAATACTAGATAAACACTATCGCAGTATATATTGACGCTGGGGTACTGAAATAAAGTACAGGGGTAGGCACAATTATTGGAAATAACGCTCCAGAAAGTGGGCGCTAATTTAACAAAGGGGCGTGGCAATATTTGAAAAACACTATATCTCGAATAATATTGACACTAGGGTAATAACACTCGTTACAAGAATGGGTATAATAATTTCAAAACAGGTGACATCTAATTTAAATTTAAGAGGCAGATATTTGAAATAACCAACAAACTTTCAGATTTTAATAGAACAAATTTTTTCGGAACAATTTTATTTATGTTGTTTATACACTTTTTTCGAAAATTTATCATATTCTCTAAAAAGGAAGAAATAAAAATTTTAAAAAAAAAAACAACCGACTACAAAATCACTACAAAGTAAAAAATAATTTTAAAAATACTTTTCCTTTTAATTTCTTGGTCATATTTGATAATTTATTTAAACATATTATTATACATGAAATTTTATTATCTTCATTTTTTTCTTAATTGTTTTATTATCATAATTATATTCATTTCTTGATGAATACAAATGCTTTGAAGTTGGCGCTTCTGATTACAAGTCTGATTATATTAGCGCCAACCTTAAAAGCTTTTGTATTCATCAAGAAATTAATATAGTTATGATAATAAAACAAATAAGAAAAAAATTCAGATAATAAGATTTCATTTATATAATAATATGTTTAAATAAATTATCAAATATGACCAAGAAATTAAAAGGAAAAAAATTATTTTTTACTTTGTAGTGATTTTGTAGTCGGTTGTTTTTTTTTTTTTTGAGAATCATTTTTCGTCAAAAGTTTTTTACTTACGTATAGCTGATATTTTCGGAATCTGTAAAATTTTTTCACCAATCTTTTCTGCAGTCTTTCAAACATAATAAAAGAAAACAAATATTTTTTTAATTCTTGCATTTAAATTAATTTTTATTGATTTATGTATTTTTGTATTAATATTTTCTGTGTTTTAGCTTCTTTTTAAATATTTTATATATGTGTATATGTACCACCAATTTATACTCATATCTCATATATATTAACGCTTAATGTAGGTATAACATTTTTGGTTTTTAATATTTTTTTTACACAAATTTTTTTTTTTTTTTTTTGTCAATGGGTTAACAAAGCATTTCGTTAAATTCTAACATTTATGTTTTGCCCTGCCACGCCCATTTAAGCTTATAACTAATATTTTTAGTCACTCTGATTCCTTTATGTGTTTTAATTTATTCTATACAGTGGCGTTTATGTTTATAAAAAATATAAGTAGGTACATATTCAAAACATAGAACAAAAGTCTTCAAAAAAATTACAGGATTTTGTATTAAGCTCTTTTGTTTGTTTTTAATATTATTGATATATTAAAGAAAAATATTTTATGAAATTAAGCTAAAACTAAAGTTTTTAGATATTAAATAATATGGATTTAGAAAGTCAAGCTCAAAATATTGTAGATATACAAAATTTTCTTGAAGTAAACGGAAAAACTTCTAGTATTAAAACCATAAGTTTATTGTAAAGCTTATTTATTGTAAGCTTTATAAGATAATAATTTAAGAGATAACTGCATTACATATTAATTTTCTAATAATAGCAATACTAAAAATGAAATTCAAAAAATAACTTTATTTAGGTGGCATAATTTTGTTGAAAACAAAACATAATACTTTGGCTTCATAAAATTATTCAGACATATTTTCAAATGATTTTTGTTTTATAAAAGAAAAAATACTGATAAAAATGATTTATTTGTAATAAGCTATCCATATAAACACATTTCGAAACAAAAATTTTTAAACTATTTGAAATGCAATAAACTATATAAAAATGATTTTTGTTTATCTTACAAAAAATAGCTCCGATACTGTGATTTTATATTTTAATGAGGTTCGTTTAATTTTTGATTTAAGTTTTAAATGCAGTTTTAAGCTTCTAAAATAAATATTTTTTTTTTTAATATTAAAATTTAAGCAAGGACTTATTTTTATTACTTAATTTTGTTTTCTCTCTATAGTTGTAGTTTTAATTTTAGTTTATTTCGAGTTATTTTTTTTTTAATTATTTTTTTTTTTTTTTTTTTTTTTGTCAATAGCAATATGCCAACAAAAGTACTGCATTTTATTGTTTTTTACATTCTATGAATTCGTTTATTTGTATTATTTTTTAGTGAGTTAGTATATTACAGCTTAATTAAATAGCAATAATGCACATATTTATTTATTTATTTTATTTACAATATTATAATAATTCATAACAATTGCAACATTTGTGTTTTAATACAGATTTTGTATAAAATATTTTTGAGTTCTTTTTTCTGCATTATTTTTTTAACAACATAATATTATATGTATGTTTTTTTTTTTGTATATGCATATAAGCTTATTTCAACTATATGTAGGTATGTTTTTAGATATTTATATATATATATTAAATATATTTCTATTGAATTTTTTTTGCATGTGTGTTTTTGTGTGCTTGTGTGTAAATGTGCTTAAATTCTTTATGTTTTTTTTTGCTTTTTTGGCTTTTAACTTTAGTATTACAGGCAATTTTAATTTTTTTCAATTGAAAATTTTCAACATTAACTCAAATCATTTTTGTGTGAGTAGTTTTTGGCAAATATCATTTAATTGTTTACTTTTTTTATCTACTATTGTTGTACCAAAGCATATTTAAATTAAATAGTTCAGAAGTTAATTAAGTTTTTAATTAGCTGCAGTGCACACAGTTTTACGCCTTAAAGTAAACTTTAATACAACAAATACTGATTGCCACTTTTAAGCTCCACACTAGACTCAGCATCAAGAATGTAGGTGTCATATCGGAAGCATTGTGTATTGCCGCATTTTTATCTTTCGACCAATCATAGCCTTTGGGATTATCTCCAGTTAATTTTTGCTCAGATTTATCGATTTCATTTAAATTCGATTGGTATTTGGAACCAGCTGAAAATAAAAAGTGATTTTGAGTAAAAATTAACAAATAAAAATATGAAAAAAGGAAAAATACCCAACGCAAAAATTATTTAATAGGTTGGTAAGAAATAGGAAAACTACTTAAAAGCTTTTAAAAAAATTATAAAAATAAATTATAGTTTATTTATTTTAATATGTACGCTACAAAATTTAAATTTTGTATTACACTATTATGCATATTGGTATTCATCTTTATCGTCTATCGCTTTTCTATAGCAAACATTGTCAATATTCAACACACTATTAATCAACTTACATTTATCAATAACAATCACCGCATTAGTGGGCACTTCGCCATAAATTGCTGTATTGAAACCACTTTTTACCGTTGTTGTGGTGCGTCGTAGTGTTGTTGTTGTTGGTGGTGGTACTGTTGTCGGTGGATTTGACACTATGAAATATAGAATGAAGAAAAACATAGTTTAAGTTTATTTATAAAATTCGTTCCATGAAGCTAAAAGGATACATTTTAAGAATATTTGTTTGTTAATCAGTATTTTTTGTTTAATACTTTTAAATATGCACTCTAAAAAATGCTTGAAAAATCACAACAATAATTATTGTAGAATTAAACGCATATATTGGCGGTTTTCTTAAAATAACATTCTGCTCAGCAGGTTATTTAAATTTAGACAAAATTAAAGCATTAATTTCAACATAGTTGCGAACATAGTGAACACCGTTTCAGACAGGCGGATCAGATCAGATCAGATCAGAAAACACATGAGAGCAAAAGAGATGCATGACTTGGCTTCTTTTTTGCTGCAATATGAGAATCTGATCAGATCTGCCTGCCTGTCTGAATCGGCGTTCACTATGTTAGCAACCTTAGAGAGGCAATCAAACGCTTCTGTAGTCAGTATTCCCAGGTTTTGGTGAAAAATCTGCATTTTTTTACATACAAAACAATTATTTTCTTGTATTTAAGGGTAAGTTTCTCTGTTTATGTCCCGATTTCGATTTTATAAATAAAAGCTTATAAAAATAAAAATAATTTTACTGACCTCTGACGTACAACAATAGAGGAAAGTCTGGTGATTCGGGAATGGTTTGTTTTAGGGTATAGTTTTTGTATATAAATTATATATTTTACATGTTTTAAAATTGAATAGTAAGGAAAAGGTTCTTTGCTGCCATTGAATTGAAACAGAATATCAGAAATAAGATATCTATATTTATTATACGTAAACTAAAAAAATAGGAAAAAATTGGCACCTGAAAAAATAATCGTGTTAATTGGAAAATGTTCGAAAAGTGATAAAAACAAAAGCAAAATGCAAGCACTTTTCTTATTTTTAGCTGGAAAATATACTTCGATAATAACTAAATCTAAACCGAAACCCGGACACGGGTTGTTACGGCCACCTAAGTAGGTAAGTAAGTAAGTAAGTAAGTAATAACTAAATCTAATTATTTTGGAAAATAAAATAATTTGCATTGAAATGTGCGTCATGAAAATCTATTAGAAAAAATCTTCAGAAAAAAAATATGCCAAAAAGATTTGTAAAGCCTAAAAGGCAGCCTGAATCCGATGTAAGGCCTAAAAGACAGGAATACCGATAAATGAAGTAGCTGCTGGTAAAGTCGACATATTTCAAATGGAACGACCATTTGCAAGTATTGCATATGATCGCATTTTTGGAATCCAACAAGTCGTTTCCTGACTCGTCCGATTAACAACATTTTCTAATTACAAGCGTCACATGAACAACATGTATAATACTGAACAAAACTTTTTTGCTTTATGTGATTTAACTCAAAGTATTACTGTGAACGTATTCACCTTTTATTAAGCGTCAAAATATAGAATAAATATATGACTAGTTAGAAAAAAGAATAAAGCTTAGAGAAAGCGTACTTATTAATGCTTCACTTCATGAGCTCAAAATGAAGTTTGCACGAGGCTTATGAACTCATTTTTATACCCCAACGCGTACTGCGTAAGGGGTATATTAACTTTGTCATTCCGTTTGTAACGCCAAGAAGGAGGCGGGACAGGTATAGAAAAGTATATATATTTTTGATCAACATCACCTCCTGAATCGATTTCCGTTTGTCCGTCTGTCCGTCTGTAAATCTGTCGACACGATTACAGCCGTAATTTTGAAGCTATAGCGATGAAATTTAATATATAAGTTTATTTTTAAAAAAGGAAGTTTGAAAATAGACCAAGTCGGATGAAAACCGCGCCTTCCTCCCATACAAAGAGACTTTATATTAACCGTAAAATGTCTTTAAAATCCACAAAAATTAAAGAAATACCTTGAAATTTGCCAGGTGAGCTTTGTTCTTCAGTCTTAATGCTGGTTATGAAATTTGGTTATGAAAAAATCGGATGAAAACCACGCCTACCTCCCATACAAAGTGGCTTTATTTTAAATGTAAAATCTCTTAAAAATCTACTCAAATTAAAGAAATGCCTTGAAATTTTGCATATAGGCTTTTATATATATATGTATTTATAACATAGACCACCACTATGATATTTGGCAAAATCAAATGAAAACCACGCCTACCTCCCATTAAAATTGGCTTTATTTCAAACGTCAAATCTCGTAAAAATCCACAAAAACCAATGAAATTTCTTGAAATTTCACTTGAATCAGTGTCAATCCTGGCAATGACATTTGGAAAAATCAGATGAAAACCACGCCTACCTCCGATACAAAGTGACTTTATTTGAAAAGTAAAATCTCTTAAAATTCTGCTTATATTAAAGAAATGTCTTGAAATTTTGCATATAGGCTTTGATATATAACATAGACCACCACTATGATATTTGGAAAAATCGAATGAAAACCACGCCTACCTCCCATAAAAATTGGCTTTATTTTAAACGTAAAATCTCTTAAAAATCCACAAAAATTAATGAAATATCTTGAAATTTTGCACATTAGCTTTGATACATAATATGAATCATCTCTATGATATATGGCAAAATCGGATCAAAACCACCCCCAAAACCTCCCATACAAAGTGACGTCATCAAAATAGGGAAACTTTCGTTAATATATAAACGGACAGACGGACACACGGAAATCGACTCAGGAGATGATGCTGATCAAAAATATATATAGTTTTCTATACCTGCCACGCCTCCTTCTTGGCGTTAAAAACGCAATGACAAATTTAATATACCCCTGACGCAGTACGCGTGGGCGTATAAAAATGTCTAAGGTTCAAATTTAATATAGGTACTAAAATCAAAATTATTTGAATTGAATTTTCGAGTTATGTATAAAATAAATTGCAAACTTTTTTTTTTGGCTCGGAGTCCTCAATATTCCTTTCAAAAATTTGAAACATTTTCATAACCAAACTGTTAAAACTCAGAAAAATCTATTAAGTAGCTTTCACTTTTCTTTGTACAAAACTTGACACTTTCTTTTTAAGTGACTTTCGCATTGGATAAGTAAACCATGCTTATGATTATAAAGTTTCCCAAAAGAATAATAATTTCCTTATGAGAGACAAGACTAGTTTCCACTATATTCTTCTCCAATTTTTATATTCGTTGGAGCTCTTTAAAATATTATATTTTATAAAATAGATTTTTTAAAAGAAATATTTTTTGCATTGATATTGCTTAATATGCATTTTCTGTTACTGACTTACAACAATTTGTGTGATTTTAGCCAGTTAAAGATGAATAACTCCCAAAAATATGCTTCAAATTAAGCAATAACATCTTTATTAACTCAATACAATAATAATAATAATTTTCCGCACATTTTCGCTAAACAACGCTTCATATCGCTCGAAATTCCCTTCGCTACACTCAATAAATTAAGCCATAACAATGAACATCGAAGGACAATTTGCTAAATCACTACCAAGTAGCTATTTGTCGGCTATACAAAAGCAACAAAGAAAACAAGGACAACGACGATGGTAAAGCACTACAAAATACACAAACGCACACACTCAAATTTATCCCAACATAATTCACTAACAAGGAAAATTTCATTTTAGCGCTGATATCGGGCGATATAGACAAAAAAATAACCGATGAGCAATATCCACGAATTGAATTCTCAACAAAGCAGTATTTAATCATTTAATATTTCGCCACAGCCGGTCCCACTCCCGCCCAACCATTTTGATGCTAGATGCTCAACTATTAACCAGCCAGGCTAAGTTTCAACACGCGCGTTCTATTCACTCTCGCAGGATAGTGTAGCAAAAAGTTTCTTGTCTGGCGCGAGCGGTAATAATGTAATACAATGGCTTATAATGGCAACATCATAAAAAGAAAGAATTTTCGTGCTACCAAAGAAGAGCAAAAAGCACGCAAAGTGAAAAAATAAGCTCGCACTGGTGCAACAATGAAGTCACAAAGTGAAGCGACTTCCGCTGAACATGGACGCCATGCCGTAGTCTACGTTGTCTATGAAGACAAACGTTGAGCTTACCAAAATGGAATAGTAAAAGAAAAAACCAACTCATCTTAGTTAACAACACAAAATCACAAATTTTATTTAACTTCAGCCGGTGCAACAACAATTTTCGCCTTTTCAGATGAAAAATTTTTTATAAAAAACAACACAAAACTAATAAAAATAGGAAAAACATAAAAAAAAATGCCAACGTCTAGTGAAAAATCAGCACTATGTTTGAGCCATTCACACAATGCAAGAGAGAAAAAAAATGCTATTCGCTGCTTCATAAATTTTTCCCACCAAATTGTCGTCAATAATCTTCACAGCCAGCAAAAATAAAAATAAAAATAACCATTATTCTCAATGGCAATGAAGACAGCGTCTCGAAAGCCAACACCGGCAAAAAAACGGACTTCAGTCTGTGAACAGGAAACAAAAAACAAACTAGCCCAAGACGAAACAGTTTATATAATGTATATATTTTATATGCATCGAAATGGTAATAAATGTAACGAAACACACACTTCTAACACAGTATTCGCTGCTCGTATGCTCGTATTGCTGCTGAAATAGTTTTTTATTGAAATTGTTGTGGCCAAGATGTAGCTACAAGAGTAGCGAAAAAGAAAAAAAAATTGCAAAGGAAAAAGTATTTTTCCACTTTTCACATGAAATGAATGGATAAAGTTAAGTGACGCCAACGCCAACGTAGGTGATGTCAATGTGATAAATAAGCAATGAATTGCCAATGAATCACCTTCCGTGTGTATCATCGAACATCGGAGTGGTAAAAGGCAACGACTGGAAGCAAATAATGTGGCTCATTGTTGAGGTTAAGTAGTTTGCTGGCTATTAAAGCCGTTAAGAATTACAGCAGCCAGCAAGGCGAACAGATTGTTGGAAATTTTTGTACTTAATGGTTTTTGAGCGAATCACTGTTTAATGGTTTTATGATGCATTAATTTTTGTTGTTAACAACTTAACTATGAAAATCTCATTTTATTGATACAAGAAAAATAAAAATAAGTTCATTTGTGAACCATTTCCTTACTGTAATACAATTTTCAGCAGAAGCTAACCCAGAGATGTCGCCAGCAGGTCTAAATTTTGATTTATATTGTATGATACTGCGCCCCTAACTAGCTTACATACCAATTTTTGGGAAGAATGTTTTGTTAGTATTGTTTTGTGTAAAAATAGGAAAGTTAAAGAAGCTTGCGGTCATCAAATACTTATATATGAAAAGCTTAATACCACAGCAAAATTTTAAATAAAAATTTGATATCCATTCTTAGAGACATTGCTTCCAGAATGCATTCCATAGATGTAATTATGCTTCTTTTCAAAGGCACTCTCATGAACTACTTTTAAACAGTATTTGAATTCATTTAAAGTGAAAATTTACTTAATCCTAATATTAGTAAAGTCAATATTTCAGTAGCCCTTTATACAGGATGTCTGGATTTTAGATGCTAACCCGCTAAGGACTGATTCCTTAGGTTATTTTGGGGAAAACATGGAATGGAAGTGGGGTAGGGGGAAGGGGCGGTCTATTTTCAAAATTCACTGAGGTACAGTGTGCTTAAAAAACTGCGTACGGTTAAGTAGGTGCTACACGCAGAGAAAAAAATACGTTAATCGCCAATTTGCAATAAACGAACTTCGTTTTTCGTGCTTGGAAACGTTTTTTCCAAACGTTTTAACACTTACGAGAAACGGAAAAGTTGCGGAAAACGGGTTATTTAGTTGCAGGAAAAGAATTTCGTTTGTTATAAGCGCGTGCAATTTTATAATTACGGCAAATAAAGAATTTGTTTGTTGTATTTCTATTTCTATTCAATTTCAATTTCAATTTCAATTCAATTCAATTTAATTTCTAATAAAACCAAAAAAAAAAACGAGAAACAAATTTGTGTCAGCGTGAGATTCGAACCTAGGCTGTTTCGCATGCAAATCAAGCACTTTAACCGCTATGCCGCTGCAACCACAAAAGTCTGGTGGACACGTTTTTGTCGGGCTTCTGTCGAGCTTCTGTCCATGACAAATGTTTAACTTTTGTCATAAACGAAAAAAAATTGTGTAACTTTACTTCAATAAAATTGAACTCCAAGCATCAGCACTAGGCGAATATTAGCCGACTGAAAATTCAATTGTCGGTGGTGCAACACGTTAAGCAGAGCGCGCAGTAAACCAGACATCGGTGAGTCCGGGTTCGAATTCCAATAATTGAAGTTAGATACATATCAATTATATCAAATCATATTGAATTTATGTGTTAGAAGAAATGTTTATAATAATATAAAAAATTTGAACATTAAAATTTAATAAAAATGCAATTTTTAGTAAAGCGAAATGCATTGCTATTTTTTTTTTTTGTTTTATTTTTTCGATATTTTTCGCTATTTTTTCGTTAGTTACAACTGAATATTCGTTTGCCGCTACTACAGCTCGCAAACGAAGTATAATTGGCTAATTTTTCAGTTGCGCTAAACGAAAAATGTTCTTTCGTGTACCAAAGATAATACAATATACCCCAACATATCAGATCTACGATAACTCTGATATGGTTGAAACTCTGAAAATATAACGATAACTCTGAAAATATTGAATGTTTTCGCAAAAAGTTACATAAAAGTAGTTTTTGTTGTAAAAATAATTTAAATTAAAAATTGAATTTGAACCACCT
The DNA here is from genome assembly GCA_914767935.1 of Coremacera marginata. Lineage (NCBI taxonomy): Eukaryota > Metazoa > Arthropoda > Insecta > Diptera > Sciomyzidae > Coremacera > Coremacera marginata. The sequence continues at coordinate 175,948,924 of OU612045.1, read as the reverse complement.
TTTAAATGGTTTACAATTTATTAGCTGAAATTGTTTCAGTTTGACACAAACATCATTTAACGGTGGTGTCTGTCATTAAAAAGCAAGGGTTTCCCATTTCATTTTTTGTCGAAATTTACTTTTTTAAAAATGTTCTTTCTAATGGTCTTTCTTCAAAAACAATTTATTTGAAATAAATATCTCAATATTTCTTTCCAATCAAAAGTTGTTACTAAAAATCTATAGTAATTGATTTATAGATTTTTAGACTATAAACTCTAAACCATCGAGCACGTACAAAAAAATACGTCAACCTTAGAGTCTTGACGTCTATCACATAACCATTCACATAATCATTCAAATCGGCGAGTGACACCTGATGACCTTTTCTTGTAAGAAAAGCACTCCATCCAATAACATGCATATGTTAAAGGAATGCCTTCTGGGTATGAAAGTAGAAGGGTTGGAATTCATTATTTTCATAACACTTTACCTTCTTTTGAAAGCATACCTCTTGAAAACGTAGATGAAATTATTTTAACACCAAAAGATTCTTTTCCATCATATTCAACGATCTAATAGTAAGTTTCTGAGAACTGAATTAAGAACCACACTCAGAACGCCCCCCCGTTGAGATTACATTTGTCGTAATGATCGAGAAAATACTTAAAATTGTGATCAGAAAGTGATGTTGTTCATCAACTTTAAATACTATGGGGACCCAACACCATTCATTTCAATGATTAAGAAGTAATTTACTGAATTTCGTTGTGGCCGTATCAGCACAAATGACGCTAAACGTTTAGGTCGACAAAAAAGAGGAAGAAATCATACAAGAAATCGTTGATAAAATCCATGGATAAAATATTGCACGATCGAAAAATACAAGTGTGTGAGTTGGTTGAGGCTGTAGGCATCTGAACTGAGTGGTTACATCACATATTACATGAACTTTTTTACATGAAAAACTATCCGCGCAATGGGTGCCGCGATTGCTTACACTCTACCATAAACTCAGCCGTGTGACCATTTCAAACAAGTGTTTGGTGAAGTTCAATCAAAATCCGAGTTCATGTGCAAATAAACATCAAAATACACCAGAGCCAGAGGTACAGTCAAAGCAATGTTCTTCTCCGTGTGAACATATTCCAAAGACGGCCAAGATGGGTCTGTCGGGCAGCAAAGTAATGGCAACATTTTATTTTTGTTTATGCATACAGAGTCATTAACATCGAGTACCTTGGAAAGGGTTTACTCACACATCGGTGAATGTGTATTACTCACAGCTCTTGGTCACTGATTCGAAGCAAAAACGACAGCATTTGGCGAAGAATAAAGTGCTCTTCCGCCATCAAAACGCACCGCTGCACACGTCTGTAGTCACCATGGCTACGAACTGCTACCCCATCTACCAAAACTGAAGAAATTAAGGGGGTCTTCTCATTGAGCAACTTTTTTTTCAACTTTTTTTGCATTTATTTATATCTTGGGTAGTTGTGAATATGCCCCTAAAAGGATTTTTAGAAATTCGAAAAACTTTAGAAGATACAGCCTTTTTTGTGAAGCAAGGTCTGATGGACAAGGTGATGGAGGTAATAAAACCAGCTTACGAAGCGCTGTCGGCAGATAATTTGCTTGAAAGATACCTTGGATCTGAAACTCAGAATTCCAATGAGTCCTACAATTCTGTTCTTTGGTCACTTTCGCCCAAACACATCAACTCAGGCGCACGCACCATCGAAGTGGCCAATTTCATTGCAACGTGCCTCTTCAACGACGGTTTTATACCCATACTTAAAATTATGGGTTTGATGGGTATTGCGATTGGCAAAAACGCATACGAATACGCACTATCTCGCAATGAAGACAGATTGAACCGATCAGAGACTCGAGCTGCGGCATCATCAAAAGCTGGCAGAACGGCTCGCAGAGGAGAGAGGGCAGCAGAAAGCAGTTTCTACGAAAAAGAGGAAGGTGGCCTGTATGGAGCTGGCATCGCCGACTAATATTTGTAAGTAAAAATTGTCAGCTCTTTAAGACTGCATTTAAACATTTTTGATTTTTTTTTTTTTTCCCAAAAAAATTACTTCAAACTTTAAACGCGTTTATCTCGAACCCACGTTTTTCGAACTGGCGGCCATGATATCTCCAGTTCAACTGAACCGATTTTCATGAAACAAAATGGAATCGACGCAGAATTGTCACCATTCTCGGGTGAACCTCGACCATAATTTTAAAAAATTTTTTACTATTTTTTTTTTACACTACACTACAAAAAAAAAACCCGAAATTGAAATTTTTTTTTTGAATGGCCGCCATTTTGTCAAAAAAAATTACAAAATTAAGCTTGAAGTTCACCCGAGAATTACATCTATACTGATTATAACCCCGTTTTTTTTTTCATTTCAGACGCTCCGGAGACCCGGAATCGTGGCCGCCGTGACGACACCTTTTTTTTCACCACCAACTTTGAAGTCTCATTACTTTTTGAACAGCCCACGTATCGAGGCAAAAAAATTTTTTTATTTACTTTGAACCTTTTGTAATACAATAAATAAAAAAAGTTTTCAATTATTCTTTGCGTTTTCAAATAAGAATTTTTTTAAAAAGGGTCCAAAAAACGGGTTTTGAATGAGAAGACCGCCTTAAGAAATCTTTCCTATTTCCAAAACTGAAGAAATTAAGATATTATCACTGAAACAAACGCCTATTTTGAGAACCTTGATAAAACCTATTGTTTAGAAGGAATGAAAACTAGTAAGGAATGGAGCTTCGGCAGGGTATCGAAGCTAAAATACACCCCCCCCCCCCCCCACCCCCGCGGCCGTATTGGGGTATATTCAAAGTATTTAGTAGTCTATAAAAAGTTTATGTATTATCTCCAAAAATATGTGTGTCATACGCTTAATTTTATTTTACCCTAAGCTACCACTGCTCATTATGCTAAGGAATATATGTGCAAAATTTTATTGGTATGTGGAATACCAACGGTGTAAAACAATTTTGTTTAAAATTAAAATGCCACGATCCGGTTCAATTCCACCCAATTTTTTAAACTACTGACTGCTTATTATTCCAAAGAATATGTAAAATTTGGAAGAAGTCAGAGAAACGGTATGGAAGGAGATAGATTTATATTAAAGTGGAACGCCCCTGTTTAATTCCGCCCAATTTTTTAGACTAATATATATTTGCCAAATATGGTAGAATTCAGAAAAGCGGTGTAGAAGGATTTTGATTAGAATTAAAATTGGCACGCCCCTTGTCGAATCCCACCCTTTCTTGTAGGCTTAAAACTTCTCGTTACAGTTAATAATATGTGTGTGTGAAAGTTAGTTAAAATCGGAGAAGCGGTGTAGATGGAGCTAGTTTATTTAAAATTAAAGTGCCATGCCTAGTGTCTAGTACCACATATTTTTATAAACTTAATACTGCTCAAATTGCCAACGACAATATGTGCAAAATTTGGTTGATGTCAGACACACGGTGTAGAAGAAGTTCGATTAAAATTAAAATGCCACGCCCACTTTCCAAGTCTACAGACTTCAGATTACACCATATGTGTATATAGAATAAAGAATATAGAATATATGTGCAAAATTTGGTGTGGGTTGGTAGGTAGGTAGGTAGGCGTGGTTTTCATCCGATTTTTCCAAATATCATAGAGATGGTTAATATTATATATCAAAGCTCAAGGCACTTTGATTTTTTAATTTTTCAGGATTTTTAAAGGATTTTACTTTAAAAAAAAGCCAATTTTTATGAGAGGTAGGCGTGGTTTTTACCGATTTTGTGAAATATAATCATAATGATCTACATTATGTATCAAAGCCTATATGGAAAATTTGATGACCTCTCTTTAATTTGCGCAGCTTTTTAAGAGATTTTACGGCTAATGTAAAGCCACTTTGTATGGGAGGTAGGCGTGGTTTTCATCTGTTTTTTTCCAAATTTTATTATCAGGATTTATATTAAAGATCAAAGCGTACGTGCAAAATTTCAAGGCACTTTTTTGTGGATTTTTAAGAGATTTTACGGTTAAAATAAAGCCGCTTTATATGGGAGGTAGGCGTGGTTTTAATCCAATTTTGCCAATTATCATAGAGATGGTTTATATTATATATCAAGGCCTATGTGCAAAATTTCAAAACATTTCTGTAATTTGAGCAGATTTTGAAGAGATTTAACGGTTAATATAAAGTCGCTTTGTATGGGAGGTAGTCGTCGTTTTTATCCGATTTTTCCAAATTTCATAGTGAGGATTTACATTAAAGATCAAAGATTACGAGCGAAATTTCAAGATGTTTCTTTATTCCGAAAATTTTTTATTTCGAAAAAAAATATCGTTTTTCAATAACTCACTGACTTCTCAAATTGCCCTCGTTTTGAGTAACTTGATATCAAAACAAAAGTAGTATACGAGGCTTGTTTGCGTTTCTATCTCTTGGAACCACCTTCACATGCAATTGAAATCTAAAAATCGCAAATGGTGGTCGGTCGATTGGCCACACTCTACGCATGACATTGCAAAGATGGCCCCTTAATGAAATCCTCAAGGCTGCAGGAGAAAAGAACGCCCACGCTTGACTTGGATCGACTCGAAACATGAGGAATGCCGATGCACTTGGCTGGAAGTCGCATAATTGGCTCAAGCTTGTTCACGCTGAGCAGAGCTTATCTGCGTCCCATGCTCTGATTAAGGGCGATATTCCTCAAAATTATTTAAGTTGTTTTTATCAAGAAAAAAATATATAAAAAAATTAAAAAGTTTTCAATTCAAAATTGCAGATGCAAGATCTGCAATACTGATCTGCAATACTGACCTACATTGAGCATAATTGAATACACAATACGGAGATTTGTTTATACTTTCGTAATATACCATACGTTGCAACGAAAAAATGCCCTACCAACTTGTCTGGTTGTTCTGAGTTTAAAACTATGAAGCCTGAAAAAACTTCGGCAGATAATTTCAAGATAACGGAGATCCAAGGATTTAAAGAGCGAAAACCAATTTTAGACAAAATTATCAGAATTTTTTTTTTTTTAGAACATTGCGAACTTGTATCTCCTCTAATAAATTACATTTTAGAAAGTTCAACATAGGTTGTTCTTATTAAACGCATGTTTTTTATAAAGAACACGTAAAGCGATCAAAGAGACATTTAAGGAAATGTTCATCATCAAAAAAAAATTATAGGTCCCCAAACAACTGAAAAACATCAAAGATGTGGTTCTCAAATTAGTTCTGAGAAAAGTAAGTAAGTAAATAATTTTAAGAAAAATCGGCAGAGTAAGAAGGAAATGCGTTAACAAGTGCAATAACGAACAAAAAAATAAATTGTTTAAAATTTAACATTTTTGCCTTAAGGGGGTCTTCTCATTGAGCAACTTCTTTTTTTTACTTTTTTTTTGCATTTATTTATAGCTTGGGTAGTTGTGAATATGCCCCTAAAAGGATTTTTAGGAATTCGAAATACTTTAGAAGATACAGCCTTTTTTGTGAAGCAAGGTCTTCGTCAAAATGAGCTATTTTTTTTCGACTCATTTTCGAACGAAGCGGCATAAAGTAACCACCGAATTCCGTTGAAAATGTTTATTGTTAGGTAAAAACGTGTTTGCACACATATTCATACAAACATACGAATACACATCTCTGCTTATTTTAGGGGTTGAAGCATTTTTTGAGTCCAAGTGTTCAACTGAAAGCATCATTTAGTTCAGTTTGTATCGAGTTGAGCAACAGACGCGTGCGCTTCAGTGAACGGAAAAGTAAATTTTTCATAAATTTATTGTGATTTTTGTAAAATGGATCGGAAAAGTAATAAAATAAAAAAAAAAACGCCCAAGTGAGCGTCAGAATAGTGCTAAAAAACGCGGGTGTAGTGGAAATCAGCATCTTAGACCAGAGGATTCTGAATATACCAGTACATCGGCCAAGAAATTCAAGAATAACGAAGACGACGAAGTATCAATCAAAAACAATTTGAAGTATTGCATTCTCGAGTTTTGTTCTGTGTTTACCACGTTGTCAGCGTTGGTAATTTGTGCCTCATGCAAGCAAAAAATTGAGTTCTCAGAAGCCTCACCAAATGGAGTTGGATTTAAAATCGCTTTAAACTGCGCCTGCCCACGCACAACATATATTCCTTCGTCACAACATATATTCCTTCGTCGCTCTTTAAAACTGCATTTAAACATTTTTGATTTTTTTTTTCCCAAAAAAATTACTTCAAACTTTAAACGCGTTTATCTCGAACCCACGTTTTTCGAACTGGCGGCCATGATATCTCCAGTTCAACTGAACCGATTTTCATGAAACAAAATGGAATCGACGCAGAATTGTCACCATTCTCGGGTGAACCTCGACCATAATTTTAAAAAATTTTTTACTATTTTTTTTTTACACTAAACTACAAAAAAAAAACCCGAAATTGAAAATTTTTTTTTGAATGGCCGCCATTTTGTCAAAAAAAATCACAAAATTAAGCTTGAGGTTCACCCGAGAATAACATCTATACTGATTATAACCCCGTTTTTTTTCTCATTTCAGACGCTCCGGAGACCCGGAATCGTGGCCACCGTGACGACACCTTTTTTTTCACCACCAACTTTGAAGTCTCATTACTTTTTGAACAGCCCACGTATCGAGGCAAAAAAAAATTTTTTATTTACTTTGAACCTTTTGTAATACAATAAATAAAAAAAGTTTTCAATTATTCTTTGCGTTTTCAAATAAGAATTTTTTTAAAAAGGGTCCAAAAAACGGGTTTTGAATGAGAAGACCGCCTTAAAAGAAGAATATTACCTGAAATATATGTAATATACGAGCACTATCACATCCACAACAAAAAATGTAGGTGGTGTTTCAAATGTATCCACAAATTTGTTAAAAATAATACTAAACGAGAAATTGCACACTTAAATTACAACAAAACAACCACATGCAAGTTTAATGGCGCCATAGTAGCGGCTTCAAAGCCGAAATCGCTATAATTTATATACATCAATGTTGAGCTGTTTTATTGGTCAATTTGGCTCAAAGTAATTACTACAAAATTTGTTAAATGTGGCAATGAACATAATTTAATATTGTAATTAATTATAATATTATAAATATATCATATCAATATTTTTTAATGAGCTAAAAAAGTTTTCCTTACACATATCCATAGCATGAACATAACAGCGGTTGATAGTTTTAATTTCATTTATAAAATACAACTATTGATTTTTTCGATCTAACTAAATATATTCCCCGATTCAAATTTGGCAAATAAATGCAACTTATGTGTGTGGAAAGCATGTCGCAAAAGTAGAGCCAAAACAGAAGCAGCAATTGAAATTTTACATATTTTTACGTTGAATCAACATTGAATCAACTTTTAGCTCGAGATTTACTAAATTTAGTCAATTTCAACGACCTCCAGATACAAATCACTGAGTGCAATTCTTTTACTTGCTTTCATCGTATTAACCTTCGCTTTCTATTACTAACATCAACTCCTGCTAAACATTTTAAACATTGAACCTAACCATATCACCACCACTTATTTTCACCTTATTTATGCACTTTATGTTTAAAAGCGAAATAAATCCATTTTACAACCCATTCAGCCTGAACAGCCTTCGAGTGTGCTGTGTGTATGTGTGTGCCTGTGTGTGAATGAGCGAGTGGGCAGGTGTGTGAATAAGACAGCACAGGTGTGTCGAAACGCAATAGAAAAATTGCATTTCACACTTTAGCACATTCATTCATTTGCTGTTCGATGTTTCAAAGCTGTCGTTGGTGTTTTTTTATTTTTCATGCGGAAAAGTAATTCGTGTTATTACTCGAAGGTCAAAGGAAAATTGCAGTTCCTGTAGCGAAACGTTACTGTATACCACTGGGTGTTTTTAAAAATAAAAAAATTTGAAAGTGTGTAATAGTGTAATATTCATTAAGTTTAATATTTTTGTTGCTGCTGCTTCACCAGTTATTTTGAATTATGATAGCCAATAAATGTGCTGTGATGTGCCCAAAATGTGCTATTACATGATAATACCAAAAAAAAAAATATTGTTTGATTTTTATAAGGTGCTGTTTTATTTTTTTTTTTTTTATAAGTCAGCTTTTTTGCAAAATTTAAATAATGTGCTGTGATCATGGAGAATCTTGTTTAACCATTTAAGTACTGAAATCAACTTTTGATCAAAAGTGGCAATGATAACGTGCATCTTATTAAAATTAATAAGTGTGTTTTAAAAAAGCAAAATATGGCTAGCAGAAAGCATGCCCGACGATTGGAACCTCAGCGTACTGTGCCCTATACTTAAGAAAGGAGACCCCAACAATCTTCGCCAGTTATAGAGGTATCAGTCTTATTTCAATCGCATATAAGGTTCTCTCAAGCGTACTGTGTGAAAGATTAAAGCCGATTACAAAAACACTGATTGGATCTTATCAGTGTGGCTTTCGACCTGGAAAGTCCACCATAGACCAGACTTCACGCTACGACAAATCCTAGAAAAACCCACGAAAATCAAATTGACACACATCATCTCTTTGTCGATTGCAAAGCTGCGTTCGATAGCCCGAGAAGGGCTATACCCAACAATGTCTGAGTTCGGTATACCTGCAAAGTTGATTAGACTTTGCAGAATGACGTTGAGCAGCACATGCAGCTCCGTCAAGGTAGGAAATGACCTCTCCGAAACCTTCAATACCGAAAGAGGTTTCAGGCAAGGCGATCCACTGTCTTGCGATCTCTTCAACATCATCATGGAGGGGATAGTACGAAAGACCGGTGTGCATCGTAAAGGCACCATTTTCTACAAAGGTTTCCAAAGGTTTCCTTGCGTATGCTGATGATATTGATATTGTCGGCCGTAACAACCCGTGTTCGGGTTTCGGCCGACCTTATCAGCTCTCCAATCAGATATACCAAGTGCGGTTAGGGCTCCTCGGCCTGGTCCATTCATCCGTCTCCCTCGTCGTCGTTGACCAACGACCCTCGCCTCAAGCACCTTTTTCGCTGGAGCTTCGTCGACCATACGATGGACATGACCCAGCCAGCGTAGTCGCTGCACAGTTATAGGCCGAACTATGTCAATGTCTTCGTAGAGTTCATACAGCTCGTGGTTCATTCGGATGCGATAGTCATCGCCGACTCGAACAGGACCGAAGATTTTGCGAAGAACTTTTCCCTCGAACACCCCCAGAGCAGCAGCGTCAGTTTGCGAAACTACCCATGCCTCAGCGCCATAAAGCAGCACAGGTAGAACGAGCGTCTTGTAGAGTGTTAGTTTTGTCGATCGAGAGAGGGCTCTGGAACTTAGTTGCTTACTGAGCCCGTACTCGCACCTATTAGCAATTATTGTTCTTCGCATTATCTCCAGGCTGACTTCGCTGTTGTTATTAATGGCGGTGCCAAGGTATACAAACTCCTTGACAACTTCAAAGTTATAGCTGCCGGATGAATCGCTGGAGTCTAGACGCCGCGCTCCCTTGTTTGTAGACAGCATATACTTTGTTTTACCCTCATTTATCTTCAAACCCACTTTGGCTGATTCCTTTTCGATAGTGGGGAAAGCAGCGGCAGCATCTATCTTGTTTCTGCCGACAATATCAATGTCATCAGCGTACGCAAGAAGCTGGACATCTTTGTAGAAAATGGTGCCATTATGATGCACACCTGCCTTTCGTACAATCTTCTCCATGATGATGTTGAAGAGATCGCAAGACAGTGGATCGCCTTGACTGAAACCTCTTTCAGTATTAAAGGTTTCGGAGAGGTCATTTCCTACCTTGACGGAGCTGCGTGTGTTGCTCAACGTCATTCTACAAAGTCTAATCAATTTTGCAGGTATACCGAACTCAGACGTCGTTGCGTATAGTCAATCCCTTCTGGGACTATCGAACGCAGCTTTAAAATCAACAAAGAGATGATGTGTGTCAATTTGATTTTCGTGGGTTTTCTCCAGGATTTGTCATAGCGTAAAAATCTGGTTTATGGTGGACTTTCCAGGTCGAAAGCCACACTGATAAGGTCAAATCAGTGTTTTTTTAACCGGCTTTAATCTTTCACACATTACGCTTGAGAGAGCCTTATATGCGATGGAAATAAGACTGATACCACAATAGTTAGCGCAGATTGTTGGGTCTCCTTTCTTATGTATAGCGCAAAGTACGCTGAGATTCCAATCGTCGGGCATGCTTTCCGCTAGCCATATTTTGCTGATGAGCTGATGCATGCACCTTATCAATTCATCGCCGCCGGTTTTAAACAATTCAGATGACAGGCCGTCAGCACTCGCTGCTTTATTGTTTTTGAGTCGTTAGATAGCAACTCGAACCTCTACATGGCTAGGTGGTGGTACTTCCACTCCGTCATCGTTGATTGGTGGCACTGAACTGCGTTCTCCATGGGCGGCATTGGTGGAATCTTGGCCTGTAAGTAAATTGGAGAAGTGCTGCCTCCACAATCTCAGCACACACTGTATATCCGTATTCAGATCTCCATTTTCGTCTCTACAAGTGGATGATCAGGGTTAGACGCTTAACCTGTTGATAGAATTTTCGTGCATCCTTCTTGCCCTGGTATACCTCTAGTTCCTCACGCTCACAAATCAAAATCACTAAGACCCTCAATATTGAATGGGCCATAAAAAACAAACGGGCGACAAACTCGCGAAACCCACCTAGGTTTTTACTCACCTTTGAACATAGTCCTACCTATACCGTAGAGTTTCGTTATATTGTTCACTGTTGCATAGTTTTATACATAAAATGATAAATTAAAAACCATAAATTAAACACACTTTAAACTTTAATCTTAATATAAGAGTACATTTCAACTATTTGTTTAACCATACATTTTTTTAACATTTTAACTCATCAAGTTTTTATTAACAGCCTCTAAAAAATTTGAATTTTGATATATTTACTGACTTTGGGGGCAAATATCTCTGGTGTGCATGGATTAAAAAATTTGAAATTTATTCACAATAACGTACAAACTTCATGAAAATTTGCCTCATAGTATGTTTATTACAGTGGTCGTTATATGGCTTTTTTCAAATTTCAATGATGGATGGTTGTTGATTGGCTCCAAATATCCAAATATAAAAAAAATTACTCAGTATTTTATTTCATATTTTTAAGTTAAGCCCTAAATCTTCGTATTTGCCCATTTGTCCGCCAGCATACAATATAAAACAAAATTATGTAGAAGGTGGGCGTGACCAACTTTTTTTCTTTAATTCAATTTACCACGTAAATCTATATCTCTGTACCAAGTTATTTGGAAATTGGTCCAACATGAATGAAAACATGACATTTGAAATTATCTGGATGTATGAACGGTAGGCGTGGTTGTGGGTGGATTTTTATTTTTTTATTTGTATTCCTATACAACTATTATTATTTATTACCATATTTTTTATGGAGGTATAAGTTAAGAACATTATCCATGATATTTCATTAATATTTTAGCTGTTTTAAGAAACATGACATAATTGACTATCAAAATTTATGCAAAACGCGTAAATAAATTTATACAAGGCATTAGAAAAATTTTAAATACATTTTTTGTAAAATTGCTTTCATTACCAAATCGGAATACGATAAAATTATAATAAAACAAAATAGAATTAAACAATAATATAAAATTTTCTACAAGTTTTAGTCGAATAGTTTTGAAATATCTCAAAAATAAATAACAGGGCAGTCAAATAACATCATCGAAAAATTTTCAATTTTTTCTGATCCTCTCTCACCTGCGAACAAGTCAACATTTTGAGGGTTGAGTTCAATATATAAGTAACTCTGCAGCTTCAAAGGGAAGAATTTTTTGCTAAGAAAAGAAAACGCAATTAAAATGCTTTTATGAAAAATCAAGAGCGATATGTATGTAATAAGTTCGTGATATTATCGGGGTATATATTATTTTTTATTTTTTAAATCTATTCTTCATTGCTTGAAATACTTCATCATTATGAGTTTGAGAAACAATTGCGACAAAACAGAAGAAAAATTAAGAATATTAGAATATATCATAAATTATTAAACATATTTGACCACCCCCACCATATTATTTATACACTTTCTAAGTTAGCCACAAAATACTGACATTATAAAATGCATCCAATCAATCCTTTATCAGCTTTCAATACACTGGCATAGTGGTTAACTTTATACTTCTGTACAATTAGAACAAAAACTTTTGACTCTGGACTATTTTAGGCATCTTCCATAATGCCACCATATCTAATCTGGTGAAAATGTAAACCTACAAGCGCGTATAAATTACTAATGCTGTATAGATTTTGGTTGTTGTGTATAAATATACATGCACAAATTTATGTAATAGTAGTGTGTATAAATTTGAAAATGACACTTACTGTAGAGTTTAATGGTGCCATCCATTTCACCACGAGGATTTTTGGCGACACACTTATAGCTGCCGTAATCGCTTCTCTGGACATTTATAATTGTTAGACGCATTGTTGCCTTATATGTGGGATTGCCGGGTATTGTTTCAGTTCTACAAAAAAGTAATAATATACATATGTATGAGAATATAAAAAGTAGGTAGTAGACAGGGGCTAATAGTGTGTAAATATGCTTATATGCATTGAGTTCATTGCCCAAAATTATTTAAAATTTAACTGAACATATGAATATGTTGTTATGTTAAAATGTTTTACTTACTTATACCTAAAAAAAAAGTTTGATGGCAAAACTCTTATAATACAATCTATTATAAATATATTTTCTTTTTTTTAATTGCCAAAACAGTTCGATCATGTATGTACGTACTGAATATTTTCAAATTGTTTCCGCAGCAGCAATTTTATCTAACTCCCATATTAGAATTGCATAAATTTTTTTCAAAACCACTCTCATTGAATTCATTGCTTACATTTCTCCATTCAAATTCAAGCTCAAGCTAAGGTCTTGACTAAATTTACACTCAATGTGTAACTCACTCAATGAACTCTATTATATTCACTCTCGCATTTGTCATGCCTTTTGTCTGTAAGTTTAATTTGTCTTGGATTATTTAGTTTAACTGTACAACTGCATCATTTCTTTGCTTTTTGTTCGGCCGTTGAGCTTAGTTTTATAAAATATGCCGTCGATATTCCTACATTTTGTGATAAGAATGATCTAAATAGAATCAAGGCCAAGGTGTAAAGATTACTAGCGCAATAGCAAAACAATAAATGTGTATGAAAAAAATTGTTATATTTTCATGTGTATGAAAAATAAGATGGCATTAATCAGCAAAATTATCACTCCATTCTTCGTCGAATTTGGCTTATCGGGATTTGTTGTTCGAGAGTTCTTAGATACTCAATAATTGATGAATTGAAAGATTCCTCAACTGATTTGATAATTATTTATTGCACACAGATTCATTTCATATTTTCCAGAGTCATCAGGTTAATCGTTCAATCGGTTCAATAAATGGTGAAGAAGCTCCAAGCTTGGATATGAATATGAATATGAATATGAATATGAATATGAATATGAATATGAATATGAATATGAATATGAATATGAATATGAATATGAATATGAATATGAATATGAATATGAATATGAATATGAATATGAATATGAATATGAATATGAATATGAATATGAATATGAATATGAATATGAATATGAATATGAATATGAATATGAATATGAATATGAATATGAATATGAATATGAATATGAATATGAATATGAATATGAATATGAATATGAATATGAATATGAATATGAATATGAATATGAATATGAATATGAATATGAATATGAATATGAATATGAATATGAATATGAATATGAATATGAATATGAATATGAATATGAATATGAATATGAATATGAATATGAATATGAATATGAATATGAAAAAATCTCTACAAAATTTTTTTTTTTCTAAAATTATTTAGTAGTATTTCGCAAGATCCGCCGCTGGGATAATGTATTCGATAAGTTTTACATGTAATTTTTTTCTTTCTGAGAATTGCCATTGTCTGCAGAGAGTTAACGGCTGATCAGAACAATAATTTCTTTTGAAAAAATGTTCTCTGTCAGTTGGAATTTGTCCCCGGGTACACCGTGGTTTTTAAGCTTATGGGACAACGCACTTTAGCCTTTAGGCCACGGATGCCACTACAGATAAAATATTCACCTGTTTGAAAAAACTCGCTTAAATCTTAGTCGCTTAAAGTTAAATCTTAAGTTTTCTCCGTGTAGTATGTAGTAGCCTAACATGACCTAGCTAACCCGAGCTTATTGAAAAATCTAATCAATATGCGGAGCAAACTAACAATTCATTGAGGCATAAACAAGTCTCACAACAACGACAACACCACCAACAACCCCAGCCAAAATTAAGTAACTACATATTTAATCAATAAGAATACAAATGAGTCCATTGAATCGACAACATAGAGCCGGCTGTATGAAGGAAAAGCTGGCGATACAAAAGACTGAGTGAGCATCAGAAGATGAAGATTGACAACAAATTGCAACAGACACGTACATATTTGACAAAATATCTGTTTGTCAAAGAACAACTATGAACGTATATGAAATAATAGACATACATCTGTAGGATCGACGAAGGCAAAAGCTCAGCCAGGGGTAGGTAAGCAAGCTCGAAACGCATAGACAGATGTGCGAAGATAGTTAAGAACTGATAAAGAATTTGCAAATGTATAGAAAATTAAAAGAAAAAAAATGTATATATAGCTATAGAAGTATAAAAATCAAATATTAAAAATAGCAAAAAGTTGATATTGGAAAACAGAGACAATTTTAATAGAATAACAAGAAGAGAGAAACACTTGGCGGGACGATTTGCCTATTTCTGAATTAGTAAGCGGCAAACGGTGTTTGTAAGCGGACTAGTAAAAAGTTTTTGGTGATTTGTAGGTGTCAAAATCTGTACGGGCTACTATTAAAAAATAATATGGTTTTAGAAAATCGAGAAACATAGTCTTTAACTCAACGAATAAGAAGAATAAGGTGCGAATTTGACCTCTAGAGATTTATGAAGATTCTACACTGCTATTCTGGAAAAGATATATGCTGAAGCTATACCATACTGAAGCTCTATAACTACCTGAACTATCTAAAGCGCCATGTTTACATTGAGCAATCTAATCGCCTTCATATACTGGCTCTGCTGTTGTTGTTGCTGCGTTTTCCCCACAACGACGGAATCCAAACATGTGAGTGTCAATCATATTGTTGCTACAAACATACAAAACTTTATGGATACCACAGCGCGACCCTGTGAGAACTTCTATCAATATGCTTGCGGCAACTGGGCGCAACATCAAGCCTTGGGCGGTCAACTGGACTTTGGCGATACACTTGGTTTGCTCGACTACGAGTTGAATAAGAAACTCGAACATCTGCTCAAGAAACTCGGCAACGAAAGTGAGGCCAAGGAGCAGCCTAGTAGTGTCTACCGCAAGGTGCGCACCTACTTTAAATCCTGTAAGAAAGTAAAGCCATACAATCTCAAGAAGTATCTACAGCTGGTGCATCCGGGTTTCGAGTCGAACTGGGCCATATTGCATCGTATGAATAGTCATGGAGGACGTCACTGGAATGCCACTAAATTCGACTGGTTGGAGACGGTGGCCAAATTAAGGCTTTATGGACTGAACGGGGTGTTGCTTAAAGAGGAAGTCTTGCCACGCTGGGATGAGTCCTCTAGCAATAGCATCTATCTAGACAAGCCCAATTTGGTGGAAACCCAGCCCATGGGCGACGGCGTTATGATCGAGCTGATGCTGGATATTGGTCAGACAAAACGCGAGGCGAATCGTATAGCGCGCGAAGTAACAATATTCGAGGAACGTCTTCATCGTCTGCAGGAGCTGGAGGATGAGGAGGGCCCCAAAGAAATGCAACTCGGCTATTTGCAGCAGTATATGGAGCAAATAGACTGGCTTAGCTACCTAAGGCAACTTAAAGGTCCCGAAACCGAGTTGGACACCACTGTTATCATACAAAATGTACCCTATATGCGAGAGCTGGTCAAGTTGTTGCAACGTACACCACGGGAGACCATCTGCCACTATATTATGTTGAAGTTTCTGCAGTTCCTCAAGCAGCAAGGTCCTCCAGAGATCTCGAAAGTAGAGTGCATAGCTAGCTTGCGTCGTGCTATGCCACTGGCAATGAGTCATATTATAGGCGAGCACTACTACAAAGATGCTGCCCAAAACGATCTGCAGATACAACAGATATTTCAGCAGCTGCAGAGCAAATTCTACGAGCTTGTCAGCGATAATCGCCTGCAGCTGGACCGGCCCATAGTAGATTCCTTGCTAGGCAAAATCGAGAGCATGCAGCTACAAGTGGGCAATGCGCCCCGAAATGCCTCGCCCCTGTACTATGATGAATTCTATGAGCATGTTGAGCTCGATCCCAATAACTTTTATGTCAATCAATTGAGTCTATTGCGTCTCGCTGTAGAAAAGTCGCACG
Organism: Coremacera marginata; assembly: GCA_914767935.1. Taxonomy (NCBI): domain Eukaryota; kingdom Metazoa; phylum Arthropoda; class Insecta; order Diptera; family Sciomyzidae; genus Coremacera; species Coremacera marginata. Next base: position 175,932,459 of record OU612045.1, on the reverse strand, counting down.
AGCGTCTGAACCCAACAATGTTTGATGATCCAGACATGAATTCTTCGGACTCGTTCATTCTACACGACTGGCTGGGCAGCTCTTCGTCCCCGTTCTATGTCAAGCCACGTAATATTATTATTGTTCCTTATGGTTTTCTTCATATGCCCGTCTTTCATCGTCAACTCAAGGATATTTTCAAGTATTCTGTTCTGGGATTTATACTTGCTCACGAGTTAATGCATGGTTTCGACTCTTCGGGCATTGATTATGACAGCTTGGGCAACATTATGGGCCCCAGCGAGGAGATTGCCGCCAATCAACGTTTTATGCATGGCCTACGTTGCATGCAGAATGAACTCGCCACCGGCTCGCGCAGCTTAAATGAAAAACTCGCCGATTATGAGGGCATCCGTTTGGCCTACGAGACCTATTTCAATGGCAATGTTACACAGGAGGGCGTCAGATCGGCTCTGCTGCCGCAGTTTAGTAGTAAACAGTTGTTTTTCATCAGTTTCGCACAATTCTTTTGCGGTAAGCAACATTCTAAGATTGGGCAATCCACTTTTATGGAGCACGCCTTGGATGAACTGCGTGTGCTACAGACTTTGGCTAACTTTGAGGAATTTTCAAGAGAGTTTAGTTGTGAACGGCGTGCCAAGATGCAGTCGCGAAATCGATGTCGCTTATGGTAATGGTTCGAGGCTTTTGTGTTTTAGTTGTAAAATGTATGAAAAGTTCTATTTATATGTTCAAATATAATTTTCATTAAATTTAACTCTGTTGGAGATTTCTTTTTTTAATTTTTTAGAGTAATCAAGGTTCCTAACAAATCATCTTGTTTTGCAAAATATTTTTGAAATAAAGAAATAAACATAACCAGACGCCGTTCAAGAAAGTTTCCGTAAAGTGGGTATTAAATCAGAGGTTTAAACTGGTACTGTATGGAGATCCAAAATATTTGGCAAGAGGAATACATTCGGTGATTTAAGACGGCTTCAGATAGTTTTAAGCTTAAATAAAAAATTTAGAGAGTAAATACAAGTATACTGGACACAAATACCTAATCCCAATTGATTTTAAAGTGCTGAAGACAATCCGCAACCAGTTTGGTTCTATAAGCTCAGAATTTTGTGTAAACATTGCCTCAAAATAGATTTGGCATATTAAGTGACCCAAACAATTTTGAATAAACCTGGCTACCAGGGCATTTAAACCGTGCATTTGATTCATTCTAGCACATTTGAGCCTATAAGAAAATATTTGTTTCTCTCGTATGTGGTTTTTTTCACTCTGACAAAAATTCAAATATTTTTTGCTAAAGGTCTCTATACAGCTCCTCAGTAAACACTAAATAAATATTTTATATACAGTGGTTTGTTCAAACGACTACCCAAGCAGGGCTGATATTTGCTTTTAAGTACACAAAACATGACATTTAAATAAAAAAAAAAGTATAAAGTTTTAGAACTGTTTAATCTTTTTGCTGGTGCAAATAAGATTTTATTCCAATATAATGAAATCAAAGAATTTTTAAAGAAATTCACTTTGATAAGATCACAACTAACCGGACACATTGCAGTTATCTTAGATTTATGCCTTAAATGTTGAGAAAATTGCACCCATTACTCCTGTTTTTAAATCTGAAGCTAAAAACAATGTACCAAATATAGCAGGCCAATCTTTAAGCGATCAAATGTTTCTAAACTCTTCGAATGTATTATTGAAAGGAAATGAAGTTTTTTAGTTAAACGTTATATTTGCCCTGAACAACATTTTGTTTTGTTACTGAACGCTCTACGGTTTTAAATTTAGCTCTCTTTTCAAATTACTGCGTATCATCTTTTGAACTTAGGTATTAAGTTGAAGTGATTAACACTTATTTTTCTAAAGCGTTTCTCACAAATTGTTATTTTGGTAACTATCAAAAATGGGATTTCATTCAAATTTTTTTAAATTTAGATTAACAGACCTATTCTGGCAAATTAACAATAGTAAACCCGTAATTTTTTGATTTCAAAACCAAAATTTCAAGCTCAAAAATAATAAATTTCGATAAAAATTGTCAGATGCTTTTCATATATTGACAATTTCATTGGCAAATTTTGTTTTCTGAGCTTCAAATTTGGTTTTGAAATCAATAAATTACAACAAACACATAGAAATATGAAAAATACTGGTTTACTATTCTTAATTTGCCAGAATAGGTCTGTTAATCTTATTTGTCGGATATCATATGTTTTGTTTGTATATATATATGATAATATCAAGTCTTTTGAATTTCTTACTGCCTCAGGTGTTCCACAGGGTAGTATTCTAGGACCTTTTTTATTCATTTTATTTATTAATGGTACTTCTAAATACATTTGGAACTCTCGCTTTCTATTGCATGCGGATGACCTAAATGTATTTAAGAAAATATCATGCTCTGCAGATGTTGATGATTTGCTTACACATTTAGAGTTTTAAATTGGTGTAAATATATGTAATAGCTTTACCTTACACCGAGAAAAAAAAGCAATAGTTAAATCCCCAAAGTCGGCTTGGATAAAGAGTATTATATGGGAATTATAAACTTATGCTTATTCACCCAAGCAATTTATTGTTTAATACATTTCCTTGAAAGCACATACTTCGATATCCTGCCAAAAGAAAAATGTTTAATTCACCTAAGCCCAAAATCAAAAGAAACAGAAAATGAAAAAAAAAAAAAACCATAGCATGGATGGCTTCAGCATAGTTTTGAGCCATTTTCTGCTATTTCTTTGAGCTCATTGTTATTCATTGTTCATTGGTCACATTCATTCTTATTTCAACGCACTTGTGGGCAATTGTTAATTTTTCTTTGCACTATGCAACAACAAAAAAAAAAAAGCATGTCAACACCCTTTGCTACTGTATGTTGATATAACTGCAGCTATGTTAACAAATGCAATATTAACCACGTTGGTCCGAAACGGATTTTAATGAAAAATTCTTGGGACCCCTATTTTTTTTTTAATTAGGTCATTGCTTTCTACTCCAGAAACCCAAATATCATGCCCAGAAAATCCCATCCATGGCATTCTATGAAAAAAACATATTGTAAGGATTAATTAATTTATTTATATCCTTACGTAATCTGAGACTTTTTACTACATATTTTGTTTTATATGTGGTACCTGTTCTGTTAAGTATATACTATAATTTACTTAAAGTTATATAATTACATAATAGTATTAATGTAATATATAACCTAGTAGCCTAGTATTGGACATGACAACTGTTAAATTCTAATACAGCTCCGAGTAACGAATTCTTCGTCCTGTTTTATATTTTAAGGCGGTCTTCTCATTCAAACCCCGTTTTTTGGACCCTTTTTAAAAAAATTCTTATTTGAAAACGCAAAGAATAATTGAAAACTTTTTTTATTTATTGTATTACAAAAGGTTCAAAGTAAATAAAAATAGCCCTCAATACGTGGGCTGTTCAAAAAGTAATGAGACTTCAAAATTGGTGGTGAAAAAAAAGGTGTCGTCACGGCGGCCACGATTCCGGGTCTCCGGAGCGTCTGAAATAAAAAAAAAAAAAATGGGGTTATAATCAGTATAGATGTAATTCTCGGGTGAACCTCAAGCTTAATTTTGTGATTTTTTTTTGACAAAATGGCGGCCATTCAAAAAAAAATTTCAATTTCGGGTTTTTTTTGTAGTTTAGTGTAAAAAAAAAATAGTAAAAAATTTTTTAAAATTATGGCCGAGGTTCACCCGAGAATGGTGACAATTCTGCGTCGATTCCACTTTGTTTCATGAAAATCGGTTCAGTTGAACTGGAGATATCATGGCCGCCAGTTCGAAAAACGTGGGTTCCAGATAAACGCGTTTAAAGTTTGAAGTAATTTAAAACACTTCGATGGTGCGTGCGCCTGAGTTGATGTGTTTGGGCGAAAGTGACCAAAGAACAGAATTGTAGGACTCATTGGAATTCTGAGTTTCAGATCCAAGGCATCTTTCAAGCAAATTATCTGCCGACAGCGCTTCGTAAGCTGGTTTTATTACCTCCATCACCAAATCAAATAGCTCATTTTGACGAAGACCTTGCTTCACAAAAAAGGCTGTATCGTCTAAAGTATTTCGAATTTCTAAAAATCCTTTTAGGGGCATATTCACAACTACCCAAGCTATAAATAAATGCAAAAAAAGACGAAAAAAAAAAGTTGCTCAATGAGAAGACCGCCTTAACCAAGACTTTTAAACTTTATATTTTTATCCAAGTTTCACTAAATTTGAACAGACTCGATCGCTTCATCACTTCATAATATTTATAAATTTTTTTTATGTGTCGATTTTCATCATGTGTCGAGGCATGATCCAATTGTTTTAATATTTTATTCTTAATTTTTAGATTAATAAATAAATTCACCTTAATTTGAAAACTCTTGCACAGAATATCGATTGATAAAAATGTAAGAAATACTGTGCGTGACAGGGCATGAAGATAAGGAACGATTTTTGTGCAACAAGTGGTCACATACGTACATATATATCACATTGATATATATAAAGCCTATGTACAGTGGATGTCACGTAATTTATATATTATTCGAATATGTTATTGTTCGTTAACCCATTAGCAAGAAAAATGTTAAGGATAATAAATTCTTACATTTATATTTTTTTATATCGAATGCCATGGATGGGATTTTTCTGGGCATGATATTTGGGTTTCTGGAATAGAAATTCTGGAAAAGAAAAATAGGGTTCCCAAGAATTTTTCATTAAAATCCCTTTCAGGCCACCGTGTAACAGATGCAGTATATCACAGTAATCTGTTGAAAATGATAAATGCTACTTGAATTTTCAAACTTTTACATGGATATGTAGACAGTCAATATTTACTGAGCAAAATTTACTTTAATATTTCTCTCCGACCTAGAAAATCTTTTGAGTTACTTTACATGAACTTTTGTAAAACTAATTACTTGTAAAATGATCCACTCAGAAGCGCTTGTGGGTACTTTAATTTTCTTTCAGATACAATTTTTTTAAATGAATCCGTTTACTCAATTAAATTTAATATTTCAGATTATCTACAGTACCACCAGTAATCTGGATCATGCTTTCCAAGGATACTTAATATTTTCCTGTGATGTTTAGTAACAACTTATACAATCTAGCTGTGTAGTTTAATATGATTAACCAGAGCGAGACCACGTCCGTTTCGCCTGGCATATGCCGGTTTGACGCCGTACGACTAGCTTTGCATGTGTGAGCTGTGCACTAATGCATATTTATATAGATATACACGCTATTGATATATTTTGATTATCTAGAGCAAGACCTCGTCTGTCTTGCCTAGCACATGTATGAGCTCGACCTCGTCCGTCTAGCCTGGCATATGGGAGCAACGCTCTAATCAATCATTCTATTTACTACTAAGAAGCTAACCGGATTGCAACTGTATTTACTTGAAATCCTGACAATTTTACATTTTTATAAAATTGATTTGTACATAAATTAATTGTATCATATTTATTTAGTCTTATATTAAGGCGGGACATGACATTCGCGGCAGAGAAAACAGGCCTTGTTTTAACAATTCATAACTCAGTCAAAAACAAACATTTTTCCAAAATTTTTTTTATTATTGTAGAGAATTGAACAAGTTACAAAAAAAAAAAATTCAAAAAAATATATTTTTCACTCCAACATGGTTTTATAGAGCTCAAAACTGGCGGCAGAGAAAAAAACGGGGTGCCGTGGTTGCAGCGCTGGGAGTTGCAAAAATTGTCCGATCTGGAAAAAAATACTTTCTGAAATCTTAACAAAATTGGTTATCGTATGACACGAGCTTTTTTTTTAATTTTTTTTCAATTTTTGGTGATGTTCCAAATTTGAAAGTATTTTTTTTCGAAAAAAATATTGACTTTAAAAATTCATAAAAAATCGAAAAAAAGCTCGTTTCATACGGCAGCGAATCAAGTTTAAAAATATAAAAAAAAAAAAAATTCGCCAAAAATTAACCCGCTACTGCCGCAACCAGTTCGAAAAACATAGTTTCGAGATAAACGCGTTCAAAGTTTGTGAACAAAGAAAAAAAGGTTACCTTCAATCTGCCATGCCTGCTTCGTACTGTATGCCTGTATCGTTATCTTGTGTTGTGCTGTTTCTTATAGTTTTTTGCAATCGTTTAGCAATTCGGGCTTCACCCTTCACTCTTCAAGTAGGTACGAAATAACATCCACCAAAAATCAGGTAGCAAGTAAAACAAGTATATACCAGATGCCGTCAGTAGGTAGCGCAAAAATTAAAAATGCGCTCTCACTAATCCGGCTGTAACTTTTGAACGCGTAGGAATTTTTCCATGAAATTTTTTTTCTCAGAATTTTAATATATATTAAAATACAAAATTATAAAAAAAAGTGGATTTAAAAAACTGCCAATGTCATGTACCCCTTAATTGCTATAAAGCCATATGTGCATAGCATTCAAATAAATAATAATAATAATAGCCATACAACTAAAATCTATTAAAAGATTATTTTGTGTTGCTGCAGCATGGCTTCAGTTGTAATTAAAATTGAATCAATGACTCTGCATAACGAAGAAGTTTGGCTCGATGCGTAGTGTAGTGAACTTTAAATCGGTGGATGTGGGTTTAAATCCCCATGACGGGCGAAAAAAAGATTTTTGTATTTGATATTTAATTTAATGTTCTTGTTTAAAAAAAAAAATGGTATCGAAAAAAGAAATGTCAATGTCGATTTCAGTCAAGCAAATCACAGAACGAAGCTTCAAAAAAAAACAATAAATTAAAAAATAAAAAAAACCCGGAAAAAGCTAAATTTTTGAAAGGATTTATAAATTACCTTCTTACCTAATGCATAAATTATACTTGGTTCATTTATCACCCAAATAAAAATTGGCAAGTTAATTGGTATGTAAAACTTAGGCGTTTTAATGAAGTACTTGGGAGGCTGAAAACTGCCAAAGCCAGCTTATAAATTATACTAGGTTTGTTGTCATTTTAACTTAAGCTTTTTCCTCAGTGTAATCTTTGGTAAATTTTTCCATATCACTCTATCTAAACTCTCTTTAAATACTTTATCAAACACGTACTTTCTCTTTGACTCTAAAATTCAAAATGTCTCTACATTTTGCGATCTTGCAGTTATTTTTGACTCAAAATTAATATTTATAGATCATGTCAATGTCCTTATTGCCTTTTACTAAGAAATAGTATAGGCTTTTCTGATCGATTTACTCTTAAAATTTTATTTAAAGCGTTTGCATGGTCGAGTTTGGAGTACGCTTCCATTATTTGGAGTCCATTTTATATCTCAACATCTCTTAGAATGGAAAGAATAAAAAAAAAATAAAATTTGGCAGGTATGCTTCGGTGTCAATTAGTTTTTTGGATCTAAAATCTCTTGAATTAAGACGCAAGACTGTCCATTTCTTTTAGAGTTAATTACTTTCAATTAATTTCCATTAAGGGAGTATCCCTGGTTGGAAGGCTGTTTTTGGACCCTTTTTGAAAAACTTCTCATTTGAAAACGCAAAGAGTTATTTAAATTCTGTATTGTATTAAGAACATATTAAATTAAATAACAAAAAAATTTTTCCTTTGTACGAGGGCTGTTCAAAAAGTTGTCGGCCTTCAAAGTTGGGCGAATAACTCGACTTCGTATCATCTGATATGGAAAAAGTAAACGGCGTTAGATTCAGTACAAATGTAATTCTGGTCCCTACCTCAATCATAATTTTGCGATTATTTTTTATCGGCTAACAGTGCTTCGTAAATAGGTTTGATTGCTTCCTGGAGTCTCTTATTTAGTAGTGCATACGTATGCTTGAAGCGTGCGCGTCCGGTTTATAATTCAATTCAAAGTGAACTAAACGCTGTCAACATTCGAATACCTAAGCTCTAAAATGTGTATACATTTATTTTTAAAATGCGTATACAAACAAGTTATTACCTACTAAAGAACGCGTTAAACAAAATTCGGTGGTTGCTTCAAACCGTTGCATTCAAAAAGTAGCCAAATTAATCAAATCGCATTTTGGCGAAAACATTGCTGGACAAAAAAGGAAATTTCTCATAAAGTATTTCGAATTTCCTTTTAGGACAACCCTTTTAGGACGCTATTCTCAAATGTCCAAGCTATAAAAATATGAAAAAAAAAAAAATCAAAAAAAATGTTTGCCAACCAGGAATACTCCCTGAAGACATTTAAAAAATTATAAAACTAATAACACCTTAGGTGAACCAGTAACTAGTGCTTTGACTTTAATATCTTTCTTCCTAAGTAAATTTTCAAAAACTTTGTTAATAGTTTTTTTATAACATAGCAATAAGATGTTTGTTATTATTAAAATTTATAAACTTGTTAATTATTTGTGTATTCATATAGGTTCATCTTGCTTCTTTTTTTTTTATATCCATTTTCTAGGGGTATCAACGGTTGATGGTGAGAAAGTGTCTCATAGCCTTTTACCATGAAACTACCTGATAGTAATAATAACTCTGATTGCGCTTCTGATTAAAAGTCTGATTATATTAGCGCCAACCTTAAAAGCTTTTGTATTCATCAAGAAATGAATATATTTATGATAATAAAACAAATAAGAAAAAAATTAAGATAATAATATTAAATATATAATAAAATGTTTAAATAAATTATCAAATATGACCAAGAAATTAAAAGGAAAAGTATTTTTAAAATTATTTTTTACTTTGTAGTGATTTTGTAGTCGGTTGTTTTTTCTTTTTTTTTAAATTTTTTACAATTTTTGATATTTTACTTACATTTTTCAATTAAAATAGAATATTATATATCATTTTTGATTCATTCGTTCTTACATGGTATGATAGAAATTGCATTCCTCGATGAAAGAGCAGACTTTACTAAAAATGGTTTACAGCCTTCCAAAAATAAGTAAAGTGACACACACTACTTTTGACACTTATAACTTATTTTCTATAAAGATTTTAAAAAAGGATCATTCTAATGAAAGAAAGCTTCCTTTCTTTGCTGGTTGATAAATATTTTGCCAGTATAGAGTCAACAAAGGTTTCCGTCAAGGTTTTTCCTTTGAGTGTATTTTTATTGAGAATCACGTTTTCAAGTGAAAAATGCGAATAAAAAAAAGCGAAATTAAATAATTTATTACGTTTACTTAGTACATATAAATTACTGCAGCAATATTTTGTCGTTTTACGGGAAATATCTAAAAATATACTTTAAATATTATGTGAAGCACTGACACAACATTTTTTTTTTATTATCTCTTAAGTTTGTGATGGTTTATTAATTTTTAGATTATTCTTAAAACTATCAACAACATTTTCACTTTTAACATATTTACATTTAATTATTAAGTAGGATTTCCGCTTCACATATTTTGATATTTTGGCAAAACTACCATAGACGGCACTTTTCCTCTGGATGCATAACATCGCCTAGATCACAAGAAAACTCCTCGGCAAAAGGTTCGAAATGCAGTAGAGTCTGTTGTAGACGCACGTTATCACTGTCATGATCCATAAAAGCAGCAGCCATGCTGCCACAAAAAAATTGAGCCACATTCAAAAAGAACAAGCGACGCGATGTAAAATCAGTAAATGGCAACTTAGTTAGAGGATCGATATTAGCACGTCCAAAGTAGGCATCGTAGGCCAAACGCACACCTACAACGTCAGCTATGCGCTCATCTATGCTGTCAGTCTCCTCGCGTTGCAAGCACTGAACGCCCTCCGAAAATTGCGCATTCTCAGACATATTCATGCCCAGACTCTGCATATTGCCACGATAGTTGAAAGCAATGCCCGATGCATCAAAGCCATGCACCAGTTCGTGAGCGAGTAGAAAACCAAACAAGCTCATCTTAAGCAGATCATGCAAGTTTCTGTGAAACATTGGTGGCTGAAAGATGCCAAAAGGAACAATGATAACATTTTGACGCATCAAATAGTATGGCGTTGAGCTGCGTGCAGTATCGCTGTCAGTTATGAAAATGTAGTTGGCGCCTTTGGTGGGATGCTGCAGCTGCTGGTGTTCCTTCTGGAAACGCAATTCCAACAGAGCCAAATGATTTTGATAGTAATTCTTGGGATCGAGTTGAAGATCTTGATAGTAGGCAGCTATGTATTGTGCACCGACTTTAGTCTGCCCGGGAGTATCATCGAGCTGCTCAGGCGGTAGGTTGCCGAAATTTATGCGAATAGCTTGCAACTTTTGTGCAAGAAAATCAATTTCATTTGGCGAGAACTTCAGTCGATTGTCGTGGATCATTTGAAGAAACTGTTTTCGCAGCCGATTGAGTAGCACGCGTGCTTCCTCTTCATACTTGGCCGCCTCTGGACGATAGAAACGCTGCCTGTAGATATAGTTTGCCGCCATGTCCATCTTGCTGCGGGCATCAACAATGCAATGAATCTTCTCGAAATCCGTTGTTCCATCCTCAACAATATGCGACAGAAACATAATCATGATATAGTTACACGTCACTTCCGCATCAGTTTGCTCCAGCAGCTTCACAAGCTGCAGAAAATACTCCCAGTTGCGTATCTGTAAGCTGAAGTCATCCTCGATATCGTTGCGATCGAGCACATTTGCCAGATACTTACGCCACGGCACCTGTGGTAAATCATCCTGCAGATCCTGCACAGTGACCTCCAGCAACCCGTATTCATCCTCGATCTCAAGCAAGGCAAATATTTCATCCTGCAATTTACGAATTTGATGGAACTTCTGTATAGCCTGTTTCGAGGTTGAACCCAGGGCCATGAAAATAGCCATCACCTCGGAAATTGTGGGCAGCTTGTTCTCTGCACTAGCTTTGTCGAGATCTATGGAGTAGCTATCACCATTATCCACTTTAGGCAAGACTAAATGCTCAACTATAACACCTTTGAGACCAAAGCGGCGCAATTTGGCCAAGGTCAGAAACCAGGAGAAACGCTCTTTGGGCCAAGTTTTATTGCCATGCAACAAGGCGGGCCAATTGAGCCTTTCTGCCGGGCGCACTAGCTGCAGATAGCGTTTTATTTGTAATTTTTTCTCGCGTTTGCAGGATTTATAGTATGTCCAAAATTTGTGAAAAACCTCAGCATCAGCATCGGACTTGACTCGCTTCTTCTTGCTCGTATTTATGTTGTTGTTGAGCGTGTAGTTCTCTAAAAGTAGAGCAAATTTTTTATTTATTTTATGATCAATTAGACCAGTTGTCTCTGTGTAGCGTGTCGTATTGTGGTAACTGGTCCAGTTGCCGCAGGCGTAGGTAAAAAAATCATCACATGGATCTGCGGTCATATCCATGTAGTTGGTAATAGCTTGAACTTGCTTCTCATTGACATTGTGTGGTCGTTTTGCGCGTTGTTGTTGTTGTTGGTGTTGTTGTTGTTGTTGCTGATATGTTGCCGCTGTTATCTCGTTTGCGTACAGCAACAACAGCGTAATTATCGCCTTTGCTGCTGTTAAGTTCAACATCATGTTTTCGTTCTTGTCAAGTGGGTGACAGTAATGGTTAAACTGAGCGAGTGAGAGACCCAACTCTTGCAAAATTCTTGTTCTCGTTACACTTTGCTGTAGCTTCAAACAGCGACTAAATCAACTGTCGGTGTTTTAAGTTTATTAAATAGTGATATGATCTGTTTTGACTTTTTTTATTTTTATTTAATTTTTTTTTTTTGCTCATTCTGTATATTTTGTTTTTTTTTTTATATATTTATACATTTTTTTTTTTATGTCCCGATTTAATGATATGTTTTATATACACTGCAAAAATAATTGCGCAAGAAAGATTATTAAAATGCAAATACTTTAAACTCAGGTTTGAACTTTATTTAATTTGGCTCATTTTACACCTAGACCAGTATAGTCCAAGCCATAGATGCTCTTAGGTTAGTTAGTTCTCTTTTGTTTGTAGAATAGCTTTCACAGTTCACAAAGTTTTTTCTCAATTTTTTTGTCTTAAACTATGTTCAGATATTTAGAACTGGTCACGGTCCGAATTGTCGTATTCGTTAAGACTCGTTACGAAATTTCGATACAAAGTTGTGTCAATCCCTTCATACGATATTCTTTACGATTTCGTAACGAAATTGCATTCCAAAATCGGAAAGATTGCGAAATGTTTCTTACGATTTCGTTAAGAATATTTCGAAATCCGTAACGAAATTGTAACGAAAATCGTATGCAGGGGTTGACACGACATCGTAACGAAATATCGTAACGAGTCTTAACGAAAATGTTACGAAAAAGTTACGACTTCGTTCAGACAGTTTGAAAGAAAGTAAATTTTACTCTGTTAGCATTTAAATATATGTCGTATAAACAGTCGCATAACGAAATTCTATATAAATCCGTATAAAAAGTGAAACTGTTTCGATATTTGTGTAACGAAATTCTAGCGACTTCTTTAAGACAGCTCGAAATAGTTACGAATTAGTTGGAATTTCGACAAAGTCGTCAACTATGGTTTGCTGGGAACTTTGTATGTACTGAAATTTTGTTTAAAATTTTTAAAATGCGCCGGAAACATGTGTACAGATTAAGGCATCAAGATCAGTGAACGAAAATAAACGTGCAACTTAACATTAATTCGCACATTTGGGAAGGGCTTCAAGATCATATTTGGAGCTTCTGGACCGGATTCAAAGACGTGCGATATATTTGATAGGTGATGGAAATGTTTCATCTCCTCTCAACTCTCTTGGGCATCGTCGCAATGTTGGTTGCCTAAGCCTTCTGTACAGGTACTACCATGGGAAGTGTTCAAGGGAGATACATGGCCAGACGCCACAAGCTCGTGTGTTTCCTAGGTCCACTCGGGCATCTCTCTCCAAGCCCATCCCTTTACCATTGCAACTTTGCCCAATAGAAAATCGCATAACCGAGATAATTCGTTCTTCGGTCGATCAGTAAAATTGTGGAACAATCTCCCTGCGAGCGTGTTTCCCGGCAGTTTCAATCTGTGTATATTTAAATCAAATCTTCATCGACACTACTCCATCTTTCCACCCTCCAACTAACTATCGACCGTCTTCCGAATCAACACAATGCTTTCGCATTTATAGGGGGCATCCCCTGAGTGTTGGTTAAGTCTAAAAAAAAAAAAAAACATACGCTACGTTAAAGTTGGGTAGCGTAGATGACTTCACTCATTGTTCTGTAGAGTTATCATTTATGTACTCGAATTTAATCACAAACATTACACTACTATTACTATTTTAATCATTTATATGATGGTTTTGAGAGATTAAGAAAGCAGTGAGCTTAAACTTTTATCGTTTTAACTATCTAAAACGATAATTTTCGATAATTTTATCGTTTTAAACTTTTCGAAGCTAAGTTGTTTATAAGTACCTATTAGTTTAAACGTTTTAAGTTTTTGATAACTTTACTGTCTTAATTATCAGAAACCCTCTCGATTATATTATAGTTTTTTCTTAAACATTATTCAAATGTTGCAATAAAATTTAGAAGTTTCCATTTTAAAAATTGACCTTGATAAAAAAAAATTAACCTTGATTTACGTTGAAAGATGTGCTCAAAGTCCTAACCAAGTGCTGAAGGACTGAACGTGGAACTAGTCCTGAAGAACTGGTATTAGTCTTGGAACTAGTTCAGAAGGACTAGTCCTAGCACTAGTGTATAAAGTTTTAAAAGGTAAATTTTCTCTATAGTTTTATCGTTTAAATACTCAGTAAATAATCGATAATAACACTTCCTATGACCCACCTTGGACACACCTAAAATACTATTCCAATCTGCAGAATCAAAAATGGTTCACTTTACGATTTTTAACGAATTTTTAAAATAAGCCTTATTTTTGAATTTTGTGAGTTTAAAATTTAATTTGAAAACTAACTAGCTTTAACACTTGATTACAACTATTTCCGAGAACGTGGGGAAATAGTTTGATATTTAAAATTGTCAAAAAGTTGTATTAGATTGTATTAGATAGATAGAAATTTTATTTCAACGTCAAACAAGTTCAAATTTGATTTTTTAAATACAAATTTTTTATGTTAGAATGAAGAATCATATCATCTACGATAAACTATTTATTTTTTTCACTGGTCAAAATATCGTAATATATAAGATATAATATATCTTATACCACGAAAACAGGTTTCAAAAAAGCTTCATTGATAGATTCCGTAAAAATTTTTTCAATATAGCTAATAAATATATGAAGAAAATAAAAAACATTTTTTCTAACTTACTATTTTTCTTCATTTTTGGTTCGAGATCTCCAAGGACGATTTGTTATTTTGAAGACCCTCTGTATTTTTTGATAAAAAATATTTTTGTTGAAGAAAAAGTTTTTCTTAATTTCTTACTTACGAGTAGTATGATTATATGGCACTTTAAAAAAGTTTACCAAAAAAAGTTTCCGAAAATTGGTTATAAACGAAGGAGATGCAACGTTCATGTACAGACATGTTTTACACATGAAATGTTATAAGAAACAGAATTTTTACATACGTCAAAGGCTCTTAAAGGTTTTTATAATTGTGGTGCAAAACCGCATAATGCCCTATTAGGTTCAGTGCAATTAAAAATGTTCAGCAAAATATACCATGGCTACTCTAGTGCATTCAAAAAGTTAGAAATTGTTGGACACTGTTATTGGTTGATATTCATACGATTGTTAATTATCAATCTCTAAGTAAAAAATTATATTTAAAAACAGTTAACATATTATTATAATTTCAGTTGTTCTTAGGGAAAATAATAAAATTAAATTAAAAATTATATGTGAACTCCATTGGGAAAACAACTAAATTGTATGACACGTCCAAGCATTTAATTTTGAAGCACAAATTCAAAGCTGAGCTATGCCATTTTAGTAGATGCATATCTTTTTCACTAAATACATATCAGCAATATAAACAACACGAAATTCACGAAGAAAACTAAAAATAACCGGAAAATACCCGAACTTTAATATTAACCTTCATAAGGTCCGAATATTTGCATAAAGTATGCATCAAAATAGTGTGATATTGAACATTTTTTTTTTTTATGAATGTCAGATAAGCACAGCTGTCAAGTTCACATTAAAAAACAAAGTACTTATTTTATTATAAACAATCTATTTAAAGATATATTTATAGTATCTTGTTTTTTCTCAGTGCTACTTGTTTACTATTTCGAAGAAGTGTGATTGTATCTTTACGCTCTCAAAGAATTTACCTGTAATTCCGAAATTATCTCTATAACTCAATCATTGAATTTATTTTATTGAATTAACATATTTAATTTTAATTTTTAAACATCAAATAAATACAAATATAGTTTCAGAACAGATATTAATTTTGATTTATGCAAATAGTAATATCAACGTCTACGAATTCAATAGTTTCAAATTTAATGAACTAAAGAAATGCTTACTACGCGTTAATATGCATAATTGTAGCTATAACCGGTAACCATACTCAATCAAATAACCACACTTGAACGAATAACCATAATAATTTTTATTATCTAGTGATGGAATTCAAATATTTAAATGTAACAAGAATTCCCAAGAAGTTGGTATTACACGAATTTTCAAATAAACGATATAACTCACTATTTACAAATTATTTCTCTTTTATTTTAATATATACATAAATAAAACCGGTAACTGGTTTTGATGATTGATAATCATTTTTTTATCTTTTATTGCAAAATTAAATTTTTATATAAACAAAGCACATTTCATTAATATTCGCCAAAAATTTAGCATAATACAAGAGAATAACCTGTCATTGTTTGTAAATAACAAAGCAAAAAAACACGTGTTGTTTTGAGAACAGATTTTAGTAGAATTTGTTTTTAAAAGCTTTAACTTTTTTTTCATAAATAAGGAAACAATTGTGTTCATTAAGCTGAATAATATTTTTTCACTTAAATAAACAACTCAGTGAAATTAAAAGGTGAAAAACATTAAACGGATAAAAGCAAAAACAAAAGAACAGACTAAATATTTGCTTTTACCTTTAATGACGAAATATAAAACGTCAATAGTATTCAACAATAGTGACTCAACTCTTGATCAGACAAGTGGAAAAAAATATTATAAATGCAACTTTTTAACTGAGCTCATCTGATCATTATTGATATTAAGCCAGCCAAAAATTGTCAAGTAGCATAGGCGTTCGCGGGATTTTCTGTAGAGGCGCTCAAAAGGTAATATAGAAAGTTTTTACATCACTGAACTATTACAGTGGTGTAAAAAGAATAAAAATATAGCCATTGAATTTAGTTCTCTGAATTAATTTTGTTAATTTTATCAATATAAAACGTCTCAAAAACCAAAATTAAAAATTTAGTTATTAAATCGTATTACTTATATTTTACTTATATTAGCTCGATACATGGTTCGAAGGCAGTACAACAACATCAGAATACATAGTCCAGAGTACTATACTAAACCAATATTTTTTAATAAATTAATTTGTTTTTATGACGAAACCAAAAGACACAAGGGATACGCCAACGAAAAAAATTTTGAGAAAAAATAGAATTTACTATTTGATATTTTCAGAAAATTCTACACCATTTCCAGTTGTAATACAGAAAAGATCAATAAAAATTCAGAAATTACATTTGAAATTCAGAAAAAAATCAGAAGATTTTACTTTTTGATATTTAAAAAAAAATTCTATACCATTTCCAGTTATAATTCAGAAAATATCAATCAAAATTCCGAAGTTCCATTTGAAATTCAGAAAAAATCAAGTGAAATTTAGAAATCCATTTGAAATGCTGAAAGCATCAACTGAAATTCAGAAAAGATCAACTGAAATTCAGAAAAACTTAATTAAAATTCGGAAACTATATTTGAAATTCATTAAAGATAAACTAAAATTCAAAATTCTATTTGAAATTCAGAATATATAAATTGAAATTCAGAAATTCTATTTCAAATTCTGAAGAAATCAATTGAAATTCAGAAGAGATAAGTTGAACTTAGGAAGATAAATTTGAAAATCAAAAAATATCACATGAAATTAAAAATTCCATTAGGAATTAGGAAGTTAGGAAGTTAAATTTGAAATTCAGAAAAGATCAATTGAAATTCAAAAATTCCATTTGAAATTAAGAAAAGATCAACTGAAATTCAGATTTCCCCTTGAAATCCAGAAGAGATGAATTGAATAAAGGAAACATTAATTGAAATTCAGAAAAGATCAATTGAATTCCAGAATTCCATTAGAAAGTACCAATTGAAATTAAGAAAAGACCAATTTCAATTTAAAAAAAAAAATAAATTGAAATTCAGAAAAAATTATTTGAAATATAGAATAAATAAATTCATATTCTATCATTAACTATAGCAATTTATTAAAAGAATGCCTTAAGGGGTTACATGACATTGGCAGTTTATTTAAATCGACTTTTTTTAATAATTTTGTATTTTAGTAAATATTCTTAAGATTCTAAGATTCTAATGGAAAAACTCGTACGGGTTCAAAAGTTACAGCCGGATTAGTGAGAGCGCATTTTTAATTTTTGCGCTATCTACGTACGGCAGCTGGTATATACTTGTTTTACTTGCTACCTGACTTTTGGTGGTTGTTATTTCGTACCTACTTGATGGGTGAAGGGTGAAGCCCGAAGTGCTAAGCGATTGCAAAAAACTATAAGAAACAGCACAGCACAAGATAACTAAGGCTTACAGTACGAAGCAGGCATGGCAGAATGAAGGTAACCTTTTTTTCTTTGTTCACAAACTTTGAACGCGTTTATCTCGAAACCATGTTTTTTGTACTGGTTGCCGCACTGGCGGGTTAATTTTTTGACGAAATTTTTTTTTTGTATTTTTTTAAACTTGATTCGCTATCGTATGACACGAGCTTTTTTTTAAATTTTTTTTTTTTTTGATTTTTTATGAATTTTTAAAGTCAATATTTTTTTCGAAAAAGCACACTATCAAATTTGGATCATCACCAAAAATTTAAAAAAATTTTAAATAAAGTTCGTGTCATACGATAACCAGTTTTGTTTAGATTTAAAAAAGTTACTTTTTTCCAGATCGGACAATTTTTGCAACTCCCAGCGCTGCAACCACGAGGCCCCGTTTTTTTCTCTGCCGCCAGTTTGGAGCTCTATAAAACCATGTTGGAGTAAAAAATATATTTTTTTGAATTTTTTTTCTTGTAATTTGTTCAATTCTCTACAATAATACAAAAAAAATTTTGGAAAAATGTTGAATGAATTTTTAGAAAAAGGTCTGTTTTCTCTGCCGCGAATCTCATGTCCCCCCTTAAACTTGTTACATTATTTAATATTGTATAAATTATACACATGATAGTTTCGTCTTTATAAAAAAATTAAGAAAGTAAATAATATCATGATTATATTGAGATAGTAACGGCAACGGTAATGGTAATAATAATGGTAATTGTTATGGTAATGGTAATGCTAAAGGTAATGGTAATTTTAATGGTAATGATAATGGGAATGGTATGGCTAGTTGTAATGCTCATGAGAATAGAATGATAATGGAATGATAATGGTAATGGAAATGGTAACGCTAATGGTAATGCTAAAGGTAATGGTAATGGTAATGATATTGGTAGTGGTAATAATAATGGTTATGATAATGTTAACGGTAATGGTAAATATAATGGTAATGATAATGCTAGTGCTAATGCTAATGGTAATGGTAATGGTAATGGTAATGGTAATGGTAATGGTAATGGTAATGGTAATGGTAATGGTAATGGTAATGGTAATGGTAATGGTAATGGTAATGGTAATGGTAATGGTAATGGTAATGGTAATGGTAACGGTAATGGTAATGGTAATGGTAATGGTAATGGTAATGGTAAAAGTTATGGTAAGGGTAATGGTAATGGTAATGGTAATGGTAATGGTAATGGTAATAGTAATGATAATGGTAATGATATGATAATTGTCGCCCTTGAGATATCTACAAGGTAAATATGATTTTTAAATTTATATTCTCTGAATTACAATTAATTTTTTCCGATTTTCAATCGATCTTTTCTGAATTTCAAATGGACCTTCAGAACTTCAATTGATCTTTTTGAATTGCAAATAAAATTTTGACTTTCAATTGATCTTGTCTGAATTTCATTGAATTGAATTTCATGTTTTCTGAATTTCAATTGATATTTTCTTAATAACAAATGGAATTCCGATTTTAAATTGATCTTTTCTGAATTTCAATCAATATTTTCTAAATTTCCAATGGAAGCTCTTGATTTCAGCGAAATTCAGTATTTCAATTGATCGTTGCTGAATATTAAATAGAATTCTAAATTTTGTGTGATCTTTTCTGAAATTTAAATGCAATTTCTTTATTTTAATTGATCTTTCTGAATTTCAAATGGAGTTCTGAACTTCAATTTATCTTTCCTGAGCTTCAATTGATATGTTTTCTGAATTTCGTATGGAATTCTGAATCTCAATTCATCTTTTTTGAATTTCAAAAGGAATTCTGAATTTTAATTGATCTTTTCTATATTTTGCAATGGAATACTTAATTTCAATTGCTCTTTTATGAACTTCAATTGATATTTTCTGAAATATATTTAGAAATGTTGTAGTTAGAATAGGAATTCTAATATACTTCTAAACCTTCTACTACACCAACCTCAAGTGCAAAGTTAAATTCAAAAACGTTAGAAATGTTCTCAAAAGTTCATAAAAATAAAGTGTTGAGAAGCATACATATCGACTTTCACTTTTCATTTGTTAAAGCTTATAGTACGGTGGTGCTGAAGAGTTTCCGTTCAATTTTATAGGAAGATTCATTGCGTTTTTTTACAATACACACGGATTCGACAGTCAAATAGTCTACAATACTAATTTTTTTCACACTGAAGAGATAAATTTTGAAAAGTTGTATAAGTTTCATAATTTTTAACTTAATATTGAGATAATAAATTTAAAATAATTATTGCAATGAAAAATATCTTCCTTACATTAAAATTTGAAACTTAAAAAACCAAACCAATATTAATAATATACGTATTAGTAAATAGTTTTCGGAGTTAAAATAAATAGTTTAAAAAGCTTCGACGAATAAACGAAGACTAGATTTAAAGAAAACTAGTAATTAGTAAACCAAGACTAAATAACTTAAAGTAAGGATCAAGGCCAACTCGTTGTCCGTCAGAAAAGTCTATTTTAATTATTTTTTGCCGATGTTCTTTGTTCGACCACTGATTATTTGTACTCCGGAATCCAGTTTTTAATAGTAATGAGAACTTCTTCATAATTTTTTTTTTTTTTTTTTTGCTTTTTATTTGATTTTTTGAGTAAATATTAAGATTTTGAGCTCCATATCAGCATTAGTAAAATTATATCAGTCAAATCTGAAAAGTCCTGTACATGTCTCCTTATTTAAAAATAAATCTTTAGTTCTTGAATCGAACGTTCAAATTATAGCAAGATTATAATATTGAAAATCTAGAAAAAATACTCGTATGAATCATTTCAAAATTAATACTCTATTTTACTATTATACTTTGATAGCAAAAAATATTTTAAAAACTTACATTAATTACTCAAAACAGAATTAAGCTTAATTTATAAAGCAAGACTAAACATAAAAAATCAGCTTTTTATTTTGCTAAAGTCATATCCGCTTTATCCCACCTACGGACGCCCTTGTCATGTAGCCCCAATAGTATTAAGATCATGACAAGAAATCGACTAAAATCAAAAAATTTCCAGTTTCCGCATTAAATTTGGTTTTATCTTAAAGAGAGTGCAAAATATACTCCATTCATTGATTCATACTTAGCTGATAACAATTTATATAAACAATCTTTCAGATCCATCAAACACAAACTAAAAACATGTTAATTTTTTTAAGTGTACAAAGAAAGGGTCAATATTTTTATTGCATCAGTTGCGCATGTCATTTAACAGCTTTAATATGCATGAATCTTTTTTGTTTTTGTTTACCATCTACCATCTTCCAGTCATGACCGCCCAGAATACATGCCACTAGCAGACATAATCATTACAACTTGACTGACTTACTTGTATTTCGTTGACTCGGTAATCATCTGATCATTTTCTCGCGTCCAATAATTCAAAGATGTTGGATTTGCTTCGACAAAACATTCCAGCGTTACATTGAAATACATGGGTACGCCAACAAGTTGATGTGGTATCCAGACCATGGGCGAAACTGTTAAAGAAAGAAAAAAAAAATAAAAAATATGTGTGTAGTAAACAATTGGATGCCATCACAAACCGCAAATTACGGACAGACTTACAGTCTACGCTGACTTTTATTCTCTTTGAAACACTCGGCGGCACGCCATTCGATGCAATGCAAAGATAGGCGCCCATATGCAGACGAGAGATGCGCTCCAATTCCAAGGCTTCACCTTCCAAGTCGTTGACTACATTCATGTTCATGGAGTAAAGAAATACGAAAATTGGCATAAGTGAGGCAGCAGATGTAAAAGGAAAGATAGAAAATAGTGTAGAAATAAGAAAAAAAAAAAAGAAATAAGAGCAAGTAGAGAAAATTTCATTATTTAGAAAGAAAGGAAACTGAAGCAGCAAATATTGTAAAAGGATGTGTATGTGACAAGAGACATTGTCATGTGACACAACCACTCACATGTGTGTGTGTGTGTGCGTGTATAGTGGAAGGAAGCACCACATATGCACCACTCACAAATGCGTTTTTGCTGTAGTATTTATATGGTATGCAGTTGTGTTGTATTGTGTTGTGTTGTTGTTGTTGCTTGTTCAAGTAGCATTATTAGTTTTTAATTAAATTTCGAAAACAATCTATTTTAGAAGTTGGAACAAGCAAACTTGTAAAGCATAACAAATGCGGCTGTGTAACTATGTGGCTGGCACTTTGTAGAGTTACCAATTTTATTTTCGTATTTATATTCATAAGAAATTTTATTAAATTTCTTAGTTTATTAAAAACACTTTATCCAAACTTAACAAATACTACAACTAAACCACTGTTTTTGGTATAGTTTAACATGAATTATCAGAAAAATGGTTTTTCATTAAAATTTATATCATTTTAGCAATACTTGACACTTTTTTTGGTGAGTTAAAAATACTTAAAAAACCTTTTACTTCCACATACTAGAGTTTTTCTTTTTTTATTTATTTTTGTAGAATATTGTATCAAATTTTATTAAGATAATTTTTATTTTAACACATTTTCAGATATTTTCCGGTAATACAGACTTTCACCCCAAGGACCTTGAATTTTAAGCAATTCAATATTTCAAAAATATTTTTCATACTTAAGGAATCGCTGAAATATGGCATATGCTGTAGACATGGGTAACGCAGCAAAAAATTTTGAGCCGATACACCAACTCGGATACAGTTTATTGTATCAACGAAATGCGTTAACGCAATTGTGCCATACCGTAGTGTCAAATGGTTTGATTCCTGTATTTAAAGGCAGTGAGATTTTGAGTTGGATAGCGCATTGAGTTATAAAGCAAATTTTTTAGTGTGGTGAATTGGGTAGCGCATTGAATTATGTGACGTAGTAAGCGCCATCATTTAGAAACAATATAAAAACTTAACCAAAGTCCTATAGCAATATGTTTCATCTAAAGAGGTTTATTTTAATAAAGAATATTTGGTCATAAATTCATTAAAAATAACCTTAACAATAAGAAATATATACAAAGCATATCTTGTTTAAAAACATTAAGCATGCAGTCAAGCCCTACTTCGTTCAAAGTTAATACAGCAATCAAATAGATGGATATACGTTAATAGTCTGTAAAACAAGTTAGAAATTTTAAGTTATCTTTAAATTTGATTGCATTTTTAGAAGTCGAATAAGTTCGAATAAACAAAATAAGAACAACGAGCAAGAAACTCTTTGTATTACTCCTCTAGTGAGTTACTTTAAATAACACAATAGCGCAACCCAGCTCTGCGTTACCCATGTCTAGTACGCTGATTATGTCAGAAAATTCTCATAAGCTTCAAACAATAATAAATGAATTAGAACGTTTATTGCAGAAATTGCATTTTAGTCATGAATTCTGAAAAATCTTAAATATTTATCTTTGCAAATGGACGTGAACAAAGAGTAACTAATTAGAAATGCTTTTTGAGATACAAATACACAGGTGAAACGCTCACACAAAAGATACTCATTTCGAGCACATCTTCTTCAAAAATTAACTGCGTCAAAATTTGCCGTCAGTGCTTGGTGGGCTGATATTTTTTCTGGAAAAGAGATTACAATATCAACTAAACTACAAATATTAAATTCAATTGTGAGGTCAATAATAGCTGCATTCCCGTGGCAATGGATCAGATCAAATCTCAGTGGAACAGTTTTAGTTCAATTTTATTACAATTTGGCATCACTGGCGATAAAGTGCCAAAATAGGAACGCAAGCAGTGAGACGAAAACTTGAATAAGAGTAATTCAGATTTGCCAATTATGTTCGTTTTGAAAAAAGTGCTTTAAACTTGGCAGCATTTTAAGATCAGAAATACAGCCAGGAAAAGAGCTGGTTCTAATATTTGTTTTTGCATTGCGAATAAATAAGCCACGCTCTAGATCAACGACCACGGGAATGCAGCTAATGTGTTATAATTCGAAGATCTGGGGGCTTTATGGAATATGTAAAGGTTACAAAACTTTAAAGCTTTTTGAAAAAATTAAACTTCTTAGTTGGCGATGTAACGATTTTTATTGAGAGTAAAAGTTCAAAAAACACTAACTTATACATGTTTCGCTGATTTCGAATTTGATGTATAACTTTTAAAAAAATCAAAATAACGAATAGGGTTGCAAGCTCAATTTTTTTATTTTTACAAATTCGTTGATGGGTGAACATAATGGTTAAAATGGGTCGCTGAATCTGAACCCGTTGTCATAATTTAAAAAATGCAATTTTATACAATTGGATTGCCACCTAATATAATGTATTTTTGAGAGTTGTAAACATCATCTAACAGTTGTAGGTGGTCACTGATTTTGAATTTGATTTCAGAATTTTGGAATTCAAGATGGAGGATAGGAGTGACACTTAGCTTTTTTGTATTTTTACGAATTCGGTGCTGCAGCGAACACTAAAGTAAAAAGGGTTCTAAAGGGTACTAAAGTAATTTTAAAATCGTGCAATTTTTTACAATAGCGCTGCCACCTTATTTAATATATTTTTAGGTGTTGTAAGCATCGTCTAACAGTTTTAGGGGTCGCTTATTTCAAATCGGATATCGAAATTATAAAATCCAAATGGGTTGCCATGAAGATTTTTGTGTATTGTTAATTCTTATAATTTTAAAATTCTGACAGCGGATATGGTTTCAAATCTATCTAATATTACAGTTATAAAATTGAAGATAGCTTACAGAGTTGCTACCTAATTTTTCTTTTAATTATCAAAAATTTTTTTTTTTTAATTTAATTTTTTTTTTTTTAATTTTACGAATGCTTGAAATTTTGAAACTCTGATGGCACATTCGTATTCAGCGACCCATTCTTACCCAGTATTTGCACCAGCACTGAATTCGTAAAAATAAAAAAAAGTAGGTGGCAACCTAATTGAGATTATTCTTGAGTGTGCCTTATTTCGAATAACCATAAGAATGATCATAAGATGAAGACAGTTTATTAAATTGCTTTATCAAATTATTTAGAGAGAGAGAGAGAGCATTTTTAATTATCTTTTAAAAAGTATAATTGCCATAATTATTTCAAAAAGTAGAAATTTCACTAAAACAATAATATTAGTTTTGAATGTAACATACGTATAAAATTATTTCCTGCAGCTTATCAAAATAAAAATTTGAAATGAACTATGCAAAATTAAAAGTTTTTTAATACGTTCACCGAAGCTTGATACATTACTTTTAATGGGCATTTCACCGAAACAGAAAAACTAAAAATTTATACTCTTCAGATTTGGTTTTTTATTGGCTATCTTACGCCCCCTTTGGTCCCAAGCTTATGTGCAAGTATTTGGATCTGAGTGAAGAATAGTTCGAGTTATCGTAAAAAAGCCAAATATTACTTTTCTCGAAAACGATTTCGACAATTTAAATTATATTCGAAACAAAATATTTTAAAGTATTGTAAAATTAAATCTAAGACATTGACATTTTTTAAATTTTTTGGAAGAATAAAAAAAAATCTCAATAATAAATACTTCAAATAAAGTCTTAAAATTGAAATGTTTAATTTTATCATAACAATTTCATATCATGACTAAAACAACCTTCCAATTGCCAATAGCAATGAATTCACTGTATATTTTTTCTTTTATAAAATTTTTCGAGCAGAGAAATCGGCTCTGAGTCTGCCTGCAGACTGGAAGCTTTTTTGCAGCGCAAGAATTTATATACGTATACTCTTCTGAAAAAGCATTTAGCTCGAGAGCTAATTATGTTCATAGCCGCTTTGTATGGCTTACATACCAAGAAAGCAACAAAATAGAATTGTCAAATTTTTAGATATGCGCTTCACGTGTTCATTTCGTGGTTCATGTATTTTTTGCATTCTACAGCTTTTCAAATTTTTAAAAAAAACATCTTTTCAAACAAAATTTTCTCAAAATGTTTGGATCCAATATGCTTAGAAATTGCAAGCAAATGTGAATGTTGTTTTCTACAATATATAGAATTATGTTCGTATTAAAAAGACCGAAAAACAACGACATGCATTATAATGAATTTCATATTCCAAATATGTAGGCATGCTTTCAAATAAATATTTTATCGAATATTAGAGGCTTTTTAAGCATCGAAGCTTATAATTGAAAATGGTTTTTAATGTACAAACTTCCTGCAGCTAACCCATTTTAGCCCGCTGGTCGATTTTTCGAACCCTAACTTTCAAATTAATTTCTGGAAAAAATAAAAAAGATTTTTTCAAACTCTTTCCGAATATACACGGTTCAGTTAAATGGAAATTCAGAATAAAAATAAATTTTTTAATATTCATGTAAGCTATTCCGGTAAGCGGTTAAAAAATATACCTTTTTTGACAATATTTGAAAAAATCAAAAAAATATATAAATGTAATCTATACTATTAATAAATCTGTAGCCACTTTTTATGTTCACTCATCACGTTTAAACGACAACTCAGATTTTTATAAAATTTTGTACACATATTTATAGGTCAGCAGAGAGTGCAATAGGATACTTTATTTTAACCCATTAACAACCAATGTTACTATATGGAAACATATGCGTCTCGAATTTTCATTAAATACTGCATAATATTTCAAAAGTTTTAGTGTTAGTTTTTTAAAAAAAGTAAAATTAGCATGCAATAATAACTTATTTCTGCTCAATGGCATACATAGTTTTCAACAAAATGTTGCTTCAAGTCTAAAAATGTCTGTTTTTTATGGTTTTCTTTCGGCCCTAATGGATTAAATTGCACTTCGGTTAAACGAGAACAAAATCAATAAACGCTTTTAAATTTCCTTCAATTTGATACCAAAATCATGTATGTAGTTTGAAAACTGTGAAAAATTTTGAACCAGATCTTTTTAGTATTAATTAAAGCTGAGAATGAGAGAAAAACGACTTGAAATTCACACTTTTAGCTTTGAAGGCAAATATTTCAGTCAGTTTGCAATGGATTTCAATAATTTTTTTTTGAAAAATGTTGTTTGTTAAAATATCCTTCAAACATAAGTTGAAATTTTTACTAAACCAAAGTATTAATATTTTTAAAAATTTTTTTAAAAAATGTTCAAAAATTTTTAGTTTAAGCCAAAAAATTGGATAAAAGTTGTTTTTGTTGTAAAAAAAATTAAATCCAAAATTTAGGTTTTCGATTTCCTATCAGATGATATAACAATCTTAAGGTTAATAATTTGTAGTATTACTTAAACAATAAAAAATCGGTTTGGTAGCGAAAAATCAAGCCACCCACTATCAATTTTTGAATGAAAACTTTTTAAAAACCCGGCGAAGCGGCGGGTTTAAGCTAGTTTATAATAAAACTACTTCCGTAACCAGACAGCCAAAAGACTAAAATGTGAGAATCAGTTGGTTTTGGACAGCACAGGTTAATTTAACTATGTGTTACCTATGTGATAAAACACAGACGGTCGATTTTCGATAAATGGCTCTATATGTATACTTTTATTATAATATTTTCACATGCCACTTTTACACATAATTTACACATTTATTTAATTTAATAAAAATAACAATATATTATTTAAAATCTTTGAATTTTTGTATACAGACTAATTCGAAAAAATTCTAAATTTTGGAATTTTTTTAATATGATCACTAATAACAAAATCTGAAAATTTTATAACGAAATCAACGCGTTCTGGTAGCGGACCAAGATGGGTTAAATTCAAATATAATGATTGTAACTTTTATAAACAAAATTAATCTTTGGCCAACAAATTTTTCAATGATGAAGCAAAATTTCTTAAATTTGTGTTGAACATTTTGTTAAAACTTTTGCACCTGCAAGTAAATTTACATCATAGTCTCAGTTTATCTTAAAAACAGATCACGTTTTAATATTAATAGACTCATTTGTATTATTTTTCATACTTTCTGGACCCTAAGGGGGAGTTGAACCCCAAAAACCCCCTTGGCTACGGGTCTGCATTGTGTCAATTGTTATTTCGAAGAACAAGTTCAATATAATTTTGTTTAAATTTTATATGTTTTTATTTAAATTTCTTTGTTTACTTGTTTCTTGGACTTAAAATTATGACTTGGGACAGGGAGGAGAAATTTTTAACTTTACACTTTTACAATTTTTTATGGGAACGGAAACGAGTACGAGAACAGACCTAATGTTACCTATACAACGTGGTATAATCAGACGTATTTTGCAATATTCCAGCAGGAAAGTGAGCGACTAGGTAAGCGAAGTGGTAATCTATAGCTATGCATTACCTCCATCGATAAATTTTAACACGGGGATGTCATAGAAAATGTAATACATCCCTTACTGCAGATATGTTTTGAAATATCAATGTACATTTAGATGCATTGAATGAAAGAAATATATCGAATTTCACAAGAATCTTCGATTCAACAGGATAGTAACGTAAGAAAAGCAGAAAGAGTGGCGTACACATTACCACTTCACTTCCCTTGGTATGCATGATTTCATCTATATTATCTTTAATAAAGAATTCTTCATAGAAAACCAAGATGCATTCTTCATTTTCCTTCTGGGATATTCAGCCTCTAAAATCCAGATGAGAGCAGGTAAAATTTTTAAAAAAATTTTGTTTACATCAATATTTTTAGTCCATATTCGATATTCTAAGAATCATTCCTGAAAACAATTATTCTGTATAGTATTCTGTATAGTATTCTGTATAGTATTCTGTATAGTATTCTGTATTCATCTCGGTATTGAAAGAGTAGAATAAGAGTGAAATTCTGTGCAAAATATTGCATGATATGTTGATTATTAAGTTATTAATACAAGCACCAAGTTGTTTTACAGAGGACATTAACCGTTAATTATATTTAATTTAAATAATTTTAATATGTTTTAAATTACAAGTAATTATTTTTAACAAACTTTACGGAACACTCTTATCTTGTTTAACTTGGTTTATATTGCTCCAGTTCCTATAATTTATACACATCTCCACTTAAATTAATGAGTAAGGTATAAGAACAAGCGAGCTATGCCAACAAAACGACAACAAATTCGCAAAACCATGCAATCAAAACAATCATGTATTTGTAACAAGCAAGTTCAAGGCGACAAGACTTGGTAAAAGAGACTATCGTCAGTTACCTTCCAATGTCTTGTTAACAACAATCTTATTGCCATCGTCTCGTTTCCATTTAATTGATGGTTCCGGGCTGCCTTTCGCCTTGCAGCGTAACGTCACGTTGTCACCTTCGCGTACAATAACATCACTTGAGGTCAAAGCGTCGTCGATGTTGGGTGGCACTGTAATTGAAAAGCAATAAAAAAAAAATCAGTGATTGTGAATTTGTTAGTGGGCTTGAGTTTAAGTTATAATATATAAAATATTAAAAAAATAGCTAAATATTAAAATAAAAGTTAACAAAAATATCAATGTAACCATAAAATGACACAAACAATAATTGAGCCACTTTAATATTTGCTCAAGACTCATTTTTTTCTATAACTAATGAAGAAAGCCTGAAAATAGAAATTCTGCAATTTTACATAATTCTCTCTGCAACCAGCAACAAAAAAAGCAATCTTCACACAAACACACACTTTGTATGCAGTTCTAAGAAGAGAAGTTGTTTGAGAAAATTTTCACAAATGCGCTGAATTTGCAAAAATTCTTGAACCAGCAAAAAAATCATATAAAAAAATTTCAAGCAGTTGAATGATGGGGAAAAAAACTGGCAGTCTCAAAACTATATAAAATTGTTGATTTAAATGTGAAAACTTTTGTTGGCAACGAAGTTTTTCTACCACCGAAGAAGTTGAAGCAGATAATCAGACTGAGAAAAACATAACAACTTATTTCTCTGAAGATTTCAAGCAAGCAGACAAATTTTGTAAAGCAGACAAGATATGTAAAAAAAAACAAGAATCTGTGTATATCAGGGATATGCCGTAGTTAAAAATAAATGACAGACACACAGACACAAATATAAAATTGCTATTCGTCAAAAAAAATTTAAAACTTTTCCTTAACACGAACTATTTTTATTGCAAAGAATAAAGATTTAAAATGCATACTCATAAATTGATTTCAATAATCATATATAATGTTTCATGGGAATTCTAGATGTTTGACTTCTGATATAAAATGAAAGCCATTGATTCAAGAAAACCGAGTTTTTTACAGTTAAACTGTTATTTTCTTAGCGGAATTGCCATTTTGATCATGCTGAAGTCAAGAGTAGTTTTGAAATGAAATCATTTTATTTTTCTACGCAGTAATAATCTATACAGCTACCTCAAAATAAGTATCTTGCTTTATATTTCTAAACAAATAAGCTGAAATGATCCTTCATTTAATTAATTTGCATTGCATTTTCTTGAGAAGCTCTTTCTTTTATCCACCAAAAATAAATTCAGCACTGCTGAATAGGTATTGCACCTATCTACGGCAGTTTTGAAGCAAAAATAGTGATCTTTGACCAAGTTAGAAACTATTCAGCTTCTTAAAAATTATATTGTAGCTTTCAATTTTTAACATTATTCTTCTTAAACAAATTGAAGCTGATATTTTCACTTCAGTTAGATCATTTAAAATTACAGTTGCATTGAAAATTTGTCATTCCGTTCATCGACACCAAATTCAGCAAAATAATATTAATCCATCCAGCATTTTGCAGAGCAAAAATATAGATTTTCGACTCGTAATAACCAATTCAGCTACTTGAAAATGAAATTCAGCTCTAGCTATTTATGTTTTATTAGGCTAAAAATACATTTTATTCAGTCATTGATTCATTTATACTGCATTTACTTAAGAAGATCTTTCTTCATTAGTGAACATATTGAACTTTGAACTGACTGAACTGACTATTAAACTACTTAAGAAATTAAATGCAACTGACAAGTTTTTACTAAATTCATCAAACAAGTTCAATCTACTTCTTTCAGGTCATTTAAATCATTACAAATTGCAGCTGCATTGAAAATTTCTCATTCTGTTCATCGAAACCTAATTCAGCAACGCTGAATATAATTTTGCCAGCATTTCGCAATCGTAAAAACTATAAATTCATATTTTGTCTCCTACTAAGCCATTCAGCTTCTTTAAAATTAAATTAAGCTTTAGTGATATTTCGCTTTTATACGGCTTAACATAATATTAATTTGATTCTTTTATTCATTTGTATTGCAATTACTTGAGAATTTCCTTGTTTCTTTAAGTGATTGTTTTATATCAGCCATTTCTATATTCAGCACTGCTGAATATATGTTAAACATATCAAAGATTGTCTTGGAGCAAACATATTGATCTTTGATTTTATAGTACACTATTATTCAGCTACTTAAAAATGAAATTATTTTTTTGCCTGCATCCTTCGTTACTAAATTCCATCAGTTTCTTTGAGGTCATCTATATTCTTAAAACTATAGCTGCATTATAATTTTGTCAATCCGTTCATCGACACCAAGTTCAGCAACGCTGAATATTAATTATACCCGCATTTCGCTATTATCAAATATTCAAATTGATCTAGATCCTTGTAATAAGCCATTCATTTACTTAAAAATTAAACTCAGCATTTAATGCATTTATGTAGCATTAATAGAGAAATTCTTTCTTACACTCAGCATAACTAAATGTAGCACTGCTGAATATGTATTGAACCTATCTAAGATTATCTTGAAGCAAACATGTTAATCTTTAAACTTATAGTAACTATTCAGTTACTTTAAAATTTAATTTACCTTTTTCCAATTTCCTACGATAACAAATTCAATAAGTTTCTATCAGGTCATCTTTATCCTTAAAAATTACAGCTGCATTATAAATTTTTCCGTTCATCAACATCAAAATCAGCAACGCCAAATATTAATTCTACCAGCATTCGCATTCGTAAAATATTCAAATTCATCTTCTGACTTATTATAATCCATTCAGCTACATAAAAACTAAATTCAGCCCTAACTATTCATTCTTTATTATGCTTAATTTTCATTAAATTCTGTCGTTAAATTAATTAATATTGCATTTACTTAAGAAGGTATTTCTTACATCAACCAAGAATGAGTTCAGCATGGCTGAATATGTGTTGAACATATCTAGCATTATCTTGAAGTAAACATATTGAACTTTGAACTGATTGGGCACTATTAAGCTACTTAAAAAATATAATTCAGCTTTGAATTTTTGGCAAAATTCTTTAAACAAGTTCAATTTACTCCTTTCAGATCATCTGAATTATTAAAAATTTCAGCTGCATTAAAAATTTGTCATTCTGTTAATCGAAACCAAATTCAGCAACGCTGAATATCAATTCGACCAGCATTTTGCAAACGTAAAAAATTCAGATTAATCTTTTGCCTTGTAAAAAGCCATTCAGCTACTTAAAAATTAAATTCAGCTCTAGCTATTTATACATTATTAGGCTTAATATTCGCAAAAGTAATGCTGCTGCACCACTTGTTATTGATGACGTTTTACACAGCGTTTGCCAAACTACATAGCGTTAATAAAACGTGATAATGTTCAAAACTTAAGCCAAAAAGCAGCGCAGACACAACTACAAATGTAATGACAACATATTGTCAGCAGCAGCAGTGCATACGGATGTGCAGCAACATTAAGAAAAAAAGAAATTCTCGCGTCCGACATACATAGTCGTGGTGGGTGTTGTAACTGCCCGTGCAACTGCCCTTCGGCTCTACTGTCTCTCTCTCTCTCTTTGTCTGACTATCTGCGTGTACGTCTGTCTATGCGATGGGATAACTTTTGATTATAATCGAGCGTAGAATATCAAATGAGCTCAAGCTAAGACAAGTGGGGGTTGGGGAGAGGAGGGGAAAAAACAACTAATGGCGTCTGTCTGGTTAACTAGCTGCTGAATTGGAATAGCTAGTAGTGTGTCGTGCTGCAATGGCAACCCTTTATTTCTTCCTTTCTTTCTTCCTTGCATTCAAACGACAAAATGAGGAAAAACTTTTGCATCATTCAAAAAGCAGGCAAAGTAAAGCCAACTGCTCTAAACTCAAAAGTTGGCAACACTGACTTCTGCGGATGCGGATGCGGCTGCTGTCGAACGTGTGGATTCGATTTGCATAGATTTTTCATTTTAGATTTTTTCAACGTACAAAAACGTACAAAACTTCAGCATTAAAAAGCGTGGGATAAAAAGTGTGACCCATTTGAAGGAGGTGGCGGTCGATCGGAATTGTCGTTGGAGATGTCGGATAAAAATGCACCCGTCCTGACTTTGTGTCTATTTCCTATACCTTCCCCTTGCCTCCCCCCATTTGCGAGCAGCAGAGAGTGATAGAAATCAAAATGAAATCAAACCAGTTCTTTTTTTTCAAAAACGTACAATTTTTTGTAGCCTCTCCTTGTTGCTGCCTTCAGTTTTTGGATGCCCCTGATGGCAATTCGATGATGGTCGTTGTATGCTTTTGGGCACAGTTTAACTCCTTTACAAAGGCAGCACGTTCAAAATGCGAATAAAGGACGTTCGATGTTTAACAATTTTACAATTATTTGAGTGTGAATGGAATTAAAGGATGTGCTCGAAAATTATATTGAAATTTGTGAAAAAGTATTTCGGATTAATTGAAAGTGATTGAAATCGATGAAAAGTGGAAATGAAATTCGCTTTACGAAAACCAATATCAATTTTGTGGTTTAATAAAACGTTATGACATGAATGTTGGGATGGTTGATTTTATTTTAAAATAATTAAAGCCTGTTAAAGAAGACTTAATATGATTCAAATTCTGCAAGGATATTCATTGGAATATTTTAGAACAGAGTTGACCAAGCTCAATACTAAGACATTATGTGAATGTATAAAAGCTTTTTGAAAATTTTGCACTGAAAAAAATACTTTATTATCTTAAAATTATGTACACACAACACAACATATAATGCTAAGCTCTTACTAAGAGCTTTCATTGAATGTACAGGCAGTTACAAGTTATTATATTATTATTAAATACAAAAATTATATTAAAAATACGTATTTCTGAAAAAAAAAAATGGAGATTCCCATTCTAAAGGAAATATTTCTACAAAGATACAAAATTGTTTTTATATCGGTGTAGCATAAAATGTCGTAATTATACACGAAAGCGCAGCAAACGATCAGCAATCAAGTAGAGGTCTATTTGACAATTCAATGAAGACTGAAACAGTTGATCGTTTGTCGTTTATTGCATACGTAGACGAAGAGCTTTTAAGCACAAAAACACGAAGGCATGCCGGCACAGGATTTGAGCGACGGGCTCAAATTTTAGAGCAGTGACGGGCAGTTTTGCACACCTATACCCTCTCATGTTGAGTATATATTTATAAGCGTTTTAAAGCTTACACTGAAAACAAAGAAGTGTTAAAGCGCTTTTTGCTGAAATCTTATGAGCCATAACGTGATTTATTTTTTGTGCTTTGATTTATATTTTAAAATAAATTAGACGTGTAGTGGACGGACAATCAGAAGCACACAGACCTACAGACGGATAATGTGAAACACAGATTACATAATGTGTACAAATAGTACATGCATTAGGGCATGTAAGAAGGAAGGCGAATAGTGAAAAGTGCCAATATTTTTTAATCGAAATCAAAATTGGGGTTATCTTTTCTCGAAATTCCGTTTTCATATGAAGTAAAACAAACTGTCTTTCACTGAAATTTTCTACTGAAATTTATTGCCAGATAAAAAAACCCCAAGTGACGTGATCACTTGCGTTTTACAAAATACGGCCATAATCATTGCTTTCTCGCATTCCCCTACAATAACTTTACATTAACCATGCAAACTATTATGTCTCGCAATGCATAATTTTTTCTACATTAACTCTTTTGACACACTATGGCGCCATGATATTATTTTCTAAAAATAAAAAATTTTGCTCATAAATTCTTTCAAACATAAAATTTTATCCAGTGTAAAATCTCGCAACTTTTCATTATGTAATCAAAGAACTCTCAATCGTATATGTTATCTGCTTGACGTTCGCTTGAACACTAATTTTTTGATCGTTCTGTACGTGAGATGAATACATACCCTATAGGAACAAACTAACATGTTTTTAAAACCAACTAATTAAAAAACTAATTTAAAATAAACCAGTATATGAACTACTTTTAATTATATTAAGACGGCAACTACTCTGATGTTAACATGTTTTAATTGCAAATTTTTATTAGATTATAATTTTATATATATTTAACCATGTTATTTCATCAAATATTATTAACTTTAGGCCATCAGTAATAGTTTTCAATTGATTATTTAAAAGCAATTAAAAAAAATGTTAAATGTAACTAATTTAACAAGTAGTTGAAAATATATGCAGACGAAAGTCAATTGACTTATTTAGCGGACATCACCATACAAAATAAGTTAGTTCGTTCTATGGAAAAAAGTCAGAATTTCAACTAGTTGTGGTTGACAAAAAACTACTTTATCAACTACTTTTAAATTAGTTGATTTTCCTACAGGGTATTTTACTGCACTAACACAATCTTAAGTGTGCAAAGCTCCCGGCACTGTTTTAGAGTATACAAAATTGAGTTTAGTACAGTAAACGGGTTTTGAATAAAGTTTGAGCAAAGCTTAAAGATTTATAAATCAACAGTTACTAATATTAAGTATTCAGCTCAACTAAATATTTTTCAGCTCTACTAGCTATTTCTTCAGCACAGTTAAATATATATTAAGATCTACTAGGAACAAAGTCAGTTAGGCTATCTCTTTAGATACACCGCCCGATGGTGACCGATGGTCACACAAATAGCACACTTTTTATTATTCTTAACAAGTTCAGTTTATTTATCTTTTCATTTAAAACGGTTAGTTTTTAATGAAAAAAATAATATGCGAAAAAAAATTAATTAAATTAATCAAAAATCGCACTACTTTATTCTAAATTTTGCATTTTTTAATTTTTGGGAATTTTTTTTTTTTTTTTAAATGCTTAAACTCGAAATTTTCAAAATGGTACACTTCTAGCAAAAGAATGCATAACGACCAGGTTATTCAAGATAATTACACAATTTTTTGTACCTCTATTTGGTATAGTTTTAGAAAATATTTCCTCAAGATTTCCTTGATATATTTTTTTAAATTTTGATTTTTTAGATTTGTTTTAATACAACCAGAACAAAAAGGAGTTTTTTTCCGAAAAGAAAAAAATCAGAACTCTGGAGGTTTTCGTCAAATTTTAATGATTGATAGATAATTTTAAAGAAAAATTATATATTAAACGAACTGCGAAAATTTCCCAGCTTCTTCAGAATTTACACTTACGCAAAAGTTATTTGGGTTCTTTTAAAAAAATTAGCACTTTTTTTCCATATAACCAAATACAGACATGTACCGATGCATGTCGACACGGGTGCCCGTGGTCGTAGATACACCAAATATATTTAACATTTATTTCCACATCAAACAAAAAAAATTGAGGGGGTACCACATAAAAAAAACCAACTTCAACTTTTTTGAGACACCCTAATATACACCATAGGATAAAAAATCCATTCCTGTCAAATAAGTATATTAAGACATGGTTCAACTTAACAAAAGAATAATTTCATGAAAGACTAAAATTTTATATAATAGTATTTTTAATCATATCGGAGAAGAGGTCAACCAATTTTTTTAGCCGATAATGTAAAGAAAATAATTAAAAAAATGCCATGGTACGCGCCTCATTTTCTTGGAGTTGAATTTGACAACTAAAGTGAATTGATATATTTAGGCATACTCAAGACTACAATGGAACCTATAGGGTTCGCTCCTTTTACCTATATACATGATATAATGATGTAATAAATATATCGGGTATAGAGCTGTAGTTCCGTTCTGAAACCTATAGAATAACTTAAGAACGGAGGTAAAATCAAGTAAAATCGTTTAGAACATTTGAACATTCTGTTGAAGGATGATCAGGTAACTTGATATTCCCAACCCATAGTAGATGCTAAATTTGGGTAAGGAGTTGTTTACCCTGAAGTTATCAATTAACAACAAAAAAATCGTGGTTATGCGTGGTTATACATAATACTAATATGGTGGCCTTATACACAATGTAATATAATTAGTTTTTGAAATATTTTTTTTTAATTTTTATAGATTTTTACAAATGTGTTATTTCTGTGGCCAACCAAAAACCTGCCTACATAGGCTTAGGTAGCTTCACCGGTGTCGGCCTAAAATTCCATAGATTTTCACCTTTTTCGTCCATGTATTTGACATAGTAAAGTTTTTAAAAAAAATTTAAGACACATATCCTATATTTTCGAGGGTTATCTAACCGATTCCGTTACCATTTTGGGGATTCGAGTGCACCATTACCAAAATGACGCCTATATTAAAATAGTAACAACATTTTTGATTTTTTTCAAACCCTTTAAGTTTTTTTGAGAGAAAACTTTACTGAGAGTGGTTCAAAATTATTTATTTGGTGACGTACGAGTGAGTACTTCCAGATCCTATAGCAAAAATTTTAGAAACAAAAAACAAAGTTTTTGACCATTTTTCGCCGGTCATCTTAGGTCCGATATCTTGGCTTTCACAGTAGGGCAATTCTGAACTCTGATTCTTAATCAGCGATTTTGAAAACCCCCGAGTGAACAATTTCTGGTCCAAAAACAGATTTTTCTTAATATTTTCGATTTTATTGCAAAACAGTCCACAATTTCGGTGTAAAAGTATAAAAACCATATTGAATTCTAAAATTTTTGCTACATTATCTTAAGAGCACACGTATGTCATTGAAGAAATTGTTTTTTACCACTCGCATTATGCGAATTATATGTTACATGTGTCTTAAGTCTTCTTTCTAAGGCTATGCCAAATACACTGACGTAAAAATGTGAAAGTCTATGCAACTTTGGACAAAATAAACAATGGGAAAAAACGTTTTCAAGGTTACAAAATGTTCGTATCAAGAGTACTGCCGTCATAAGGAAGAGTGCAGTATCTACAATTTTAAAAAATCCAAGCAAAACGCCTCACAATATAAAGGCAGTATTTTATGAAAAAGGGATTAAATAATTATAAAAATTTTATTCTTCAGAAATGAGAAGCCCAGGACAATATAAATTGTAAGGTTATTTAAAAGAATTAACCAATAATTCATAAATTGTGGCATAAAATACTGTACCTGCCGCATTTTTTCTTGTTTGTTCCCCGATTTTATCAACTAAAAACATTGAGAAAAGCCGTATCTGCATCATTTTTCGCATCCTAAAGAAAATAATTTGCTTATTTTAGTTTAAAATATCCTCAAAATCATCTTACCGATATATATGATCTGTATTATTAGAGTTAAAGCGAAGATAACAAATATATAATATTTAATATATAAATATAACAAATATATACAACACGTAATGAAAAAAAATTCATATGACTCAAATTCTTTTTTTTAATGATTGAAAAAAAAGATTGTGTATATCAAATAAAAAACAAAAAACAAACAAAAAATGCGGCATCTACATGAAGATACGACATTTTTTACTCTGCTTATGTATATACTGCGTTTTATGCTGGAATGATTTCTAAATTTTGTGTAGATATGACACTTTAGCTTAAATCATTTAGATTTCGGACCAAAAATTCGGGATTTTTATTTTACAATCTTAAAGAGATTATGGATGAATAATAAGGAAAATTCAATAAAATGAATTTTGATTTTCATGCTAGATGCCGCACTCTTCCTTATGACGGCAGAGTATAAGAATGCAAACTGAACTCTTCGATTTCAAAAAAAAATTTTAATATTTTTTGAAATGAAGGTTTTTTTAAACCCGTGAAACTGATGGTCATGTATTTTTTCGCATATGAAACTATTTTTTGGTATTAAATAGTTATGCGTGCTAAATTTTATTGATCTGGTATCAGTTCTTTGGGAAATATACCAGATTCCCGAATTTGGTTGTATGGGAGGTTTATGTAGGAGGAGGCTAATATAGAGCCGCGACACTGTGTGCCATAGCACAAAATCCTTCAAACACCCAAAAAAAACCGTCGTAAAAAGAAAATATGACGAAGCGATGGGTAGGTTCGGTAAACAATATTTGTTTATATTTGATATCTAAAAACGAAATTAGGGCATAAGTATTAAAAAATAAGAACATTTTTTGATTTTTGAGCTAAAATAAGAACGGAATGGAAAAACCGGTATGTTGGCAACCC
Organism: Coremacera marginata; assembly: GCA_914767935.1. Classification (NCBI taxonomy): domain Eukaryota; kingdom Metazoa; phylum Arthropoda; class Insecta; order Diptera; family Sciomyzidae; genus Coremacera; species Coremacera marginata. The sequence goes on along the minus strand of OU612045.1, from coordinate 175,893,723 downwards.
TGGCATTAAAAAATTTTTCGAATGAAAATCCGTAACATTGTTTTAGAATTATTAATAGTCCAGGGAATACCGACAAAATAAAAGCCAAACTTCGGAAAAATTAGGAGAGAGCTGGAGTTTTGCATGGAGGTTCGTTGTATGGTTCTAAACAAGATAACAAAAATCCCCACCAATACATGCGCCGCTAAAAATGTTACGATGGGTCAAGTTGAAGGTAAACGGTTTTTTGCAAAAATCTCGATAAAGATAAGTTTTATCGAGTTTTTACCTCGATACAAAAACATTTTATTACTTTGTTTATAGGACAAACGATTTTTGATAAAAATTAAATAGAAATTGAGCTGCGAACCAGCTCTTTGAAAATTTACACTGATACAAAAGTTATTTGGGTTTTTTTGGAAAAATTAGTACTTTTTTCCCATATCACTAAGTACTGACATGTTTCGATGCCAGCCAGTACGGCTTTCCGTGGTCCCAGGTACACGAAATTTTATTTATATATTTTTGTTTCAACATCATACGAGGGTATTTATTTCAAATTAAGAGTGCACCCTTATGCACATATATAACTTGAAAAAGTCAGAAGCTTATTTTTATAAACTTCAATAAAAACTCCACTTCCAAGAAAAAACATATTTAACTAATGGTGATGCCACAAAAACACCCGCAACAATAGCCTAATTTGTCTCACGTTACAAAAATGAACCAGTCTCATTTTAGACAGACACTTGACCATGTTAAGCTTCACGCTTTCCACAGTCCTCCCCCCGCATTCCATCAGCAACAGTAGACGAGGGCACTTAATAACACCCATAAAAACAGTTTCAAAGTAACTTTTGCTAAAAGTCAAACTCTGGAACAGCATGACATATTGAAAATATTAAATACAAACTCATCATGAAAGTCGAGTAGCTGAGTTGAGTGCTGCATGCAACGCTAGCTGCTAGCTACACTTTAGTAAATAGCATTGAGGCCAAGCTATATATTTCAATGAATTTTCTTAATTAAATTGTACAGAAGTTTTTGCGAATATAAGGATAAAAGGTAGGGGAGAAAACTTTTCGCTTGCTGTTGGTTGATGCTAAAACCATAGTCAGAGCAAATAAAAACTAATATGTCAAGCTAACGCCAATGCTGACATGTTAAGTTTGTTGGTCAGGATGGCAGAATGCGGCCAATGTGGCTGTTACAAGTATCCGTCTTTGGTGTTATAATACAGCATTTAATCGTTGATGAATAGAAAGAAAAAAGAAGCGAAGAAGAAAAAAAATTGAAGAAATTAATAGTAAAGTCACTTGTTAGCCTGCTGTCATAGTTGTTGTATTTGTTTTTGTTGGTTTTATGCCATGGTCATATTGATAGCAATAAGCTGGATAAGTTGGAAAGCGATTATTAGTTTTTGAAAGTTGGTGCTGAATTTTTATCTATTTAAGTTACTTGGATAAGTTCAGCCCTCTCCTTATTATATCTCTGGAACTTCTTGTAGAATTTTTTTTTTTTCATGTTAAGACAATTTGATAAAAGTGAGTATTAACAAAAAGTTAAGATAAATATTACACTGAATCGCCTTTGGCTCTGCATTGAATTTGTTAGTATGCTGCTACAAATCGTTACTTTAATATATATATGGTGATAGGGCTCCATAAGGGAAGGCAAAAACTTAATATAAAATATTATTCTGCATTTTCGAAATTTTTGCAAACGCATTTGTGAAGTGGAAACTTCTTTAGACTTCGCGATATCATCACGCTGTTAGCGATATCGTCACGCTTTTAGCTGTTCATTTCTGTTGCATTGTACAGCATTGCTTATGCCCTGTTTATGCTAGGCAAACATGTTTGGTGAGCATTGTTTTTTTATTACCGATGCAATTACCAATCGAATACCGTACTAATTACCGATTACCGAAACGATTACCTACCAATTACCGAAACTACTAGCACCCGATTACCGAACCAATTACCGAAGCGATAACCAACTGATTACCGAATCGGGTGCCTACCGATAACCGATTATCAAAGCTATTACCAACTGATTACCAATTACCGAAGCGATTACCAACCGATTACCCAACCAATTACCGATTACCGACGCGATTACCAACCGATTACCGAAGCGTTTACCAACCAATTACCGAAGCGATAACCAACCGATTACCGAAGAGGCTGCCAACCGATAACCGATTACTGAAGCTATAACCAACCGATTACTAGTTACCGAAGCGATTACCAACCAATTACCGAACCATTTACCGATTACAGAAATGATTACCGAGCCAATTACCGATTACCGAAACAATAACCAACCAATTACCGAAGCGACAACCAATCGACTATCGAAGCGACTGACAACCGATAACCGAAGCTATTACGAATCGATTATTAAAAACCGAAGAGTTTACCAACCGATTACCGAAATAATTACCAACCAGTTACCGGTTACCGAAGCGATAACCAACCGATTACCGAAGCAACTGCCAACCGATAACCGATTACTGAGCTATAACCAACCGATTACCAATTACCGAAACGATTACCAACCGATTACCGAACCATTTACCGATTACCGAAGCGATTACCGAACCAATTACCGATTACCGAAATATTTACCAACCAATTACCAATTACCGAAGCAACAACCAACTAATTACCGAAGCGGGTGCCTACCGATAACCGATTACCAATGCTATTACCAACTGATTACCAATTACCGAAGCTATTACCAACCGATTACCAAACCGATTACCAATTGCCGAAGCGATTACCAACCGATTACCGAACCAATTACCGAACCAATTTTCGATTAGCGTTGCGATTACCGAAGCGATTGCCAACCAATTACCTAAGCGATTACCAACCGACTAGCAAAGCGAATACTAGCCCATTACCGATTGCCGAAGCGATTACCAACCAATAACCAATTATCGAAGCGTTTACCAACCGATAACCAATCACCGAAGCGATTTCAACCGAATACATATTACCGAAGCGGCTACCAAGCGATAACAGATTACCGAAGCGATTACCAACCCATTACAGAAGTGATTACCAACCGATTACCGAACCAATTGCCAATTACCGAAGCGAGTAACAAACGATTACTGAACCAATTACCGATTGCCGAAGCGATTACGAACCGATTACCGAACCATTTACTGTTTACCGAAGCGATTGCCAACCCATTACCGATTACTGAAACGATTACCAACCGATTACCGAAGCGATTACGAACCAATTACCAAATACCGAAGCGATTACCAACCCATAACAGAGCCAATTACCGATTAACTAACCAAAGTAATTGTGTTACAAATATGTTATATATAAACATTAAAAAGTAGTAGTTTATACATTCAATAACGCATTAATTGATAAAAAGAGTTAAAAAAGTAGAATGCGTCCGATTTGTCGGCTCTCGCTACTTCGAAAATTTCATATCTTTGGGTTTTCACTTCGGTCGGAAGGGCCCCCATTGCCTACTTTTTTCTTTTTAAACAATTTTTTTACTGCAGAACTTTGTTCTTATCAAATTTGTTTCCTCTACTATAAAGTAAACCAAAATTTGAGGTAAGTATATTGAAAATTGATAAAGTCAATCTATATATGTATATTAAAGTAACAAAATACTCTTAATTATATTAATTACATGCTCGTATTAGCAAACTATTTAAATTTATTTAAAAAGCTCAATACGTACATATAAGCATAAATACAATACTCGTAAGCATACCATAATAATGTACAATAATAGTTTTTTAATAATTATTTTTTTTGCCATTATTATGGTTTATGTCCACTGTAATGTGTTCAATCAAATGAAACTACACACTTTAAATTCAAATTTTGAATGCGTTGAATTGCATATTATATAAGCTTATTTAAGCAAAAATTTCTGTACTTAAAAAGTTTTTTAAATAAAGGTACTTAAAATAATACTTCATTGCGAAAGTTAAAAATATTAATAATTTAAATAACACTCAGAAAACAATGGTGGTCAGTTCATTTATTTGCACAGAAAATTAAATTCAGCTCTCGAATATCATCAACTAACAGTTAAGTACAATTTAACTAAACAACATATGAATGAACAAGCGTAGAACATCAACAACAAAAATACGACGACGACACCAGCAGCAACAAACTGAACAACATGCTTAACAACATGGCGACCATTAAAGCAAGTTTAAATTTATGAGCGCTTAAATATATTTAAATGCTGACTCGCAGGCTAGCTGGCAGGCTGACTAAACGAATAAACGTAATGAAAAACGTATTTAGCGTACGACATAAAATCACATAAGCACAGACACAAGCATACATAAAAACTCTCAAATGACTATAAAGTGCAATTTTCACAGACACACAGACTCACATAGATAACAACAACAGCAGCAGAAAAAAAAAATACTCAAACAACTGCATACCGGAAATGATGACGCCGCATTAAGCCAGTGCTGCATATACAGTCGCTCATAATTTTTAATTTCATTTGCAACATAATGAGGCAATTTATTTAATTCAATTATTTTGATGACAATTAAAAGGACATGCAAGTGCTTATTTGTTGTTATATTTATATATTCTTTTTTTGTTTCAGTTGCATTTCAGTTTCATTTCTGTTTTTTTTTTTTTTTTTTTTTGTCCTGCAACAGCTGAATTATGGCAAACACACACATTACCGCTGCATGATACAAAAATAAAAACAAATTTTGCAAATTCCGACAAAAAAGCCTTAAAAGCACAAACAGAAAACTGTACACAAATAAATAAAATTAAAAAGCTGGCAGCTCTGTTGCACAGTTGTGCTTAATAATATGCACTTTGTTCGGCATTCGAGAGCCCAGTTGGACAGCATATTTGTGTGCTTGCTTGCTTGTTTGCTCATTCAGTAAAATTTCCTAACTTAATCACACACACATAAGCAACAAATTTAATTTTGTCAGAGTTGACCAGTTTAGTTTTGTTTTTGCAGTTTTTTTTTTTTACAAGTTTTAATAACGGCCAAAATAGTACTCACTGTTTGTTAATGTTACAAAATACTTTCCACATTTTATAGTTTTTTTCATGTGGCATCGTATGATTAAAATTATATGAGGCCTGAATTCTAATAAAACCTATTTTATCGGATGATTTTTGTAAATGTTTTCTTTTTTTAGTTTCTGGATTTTTTTAGAAATTTCTTTTTATAAACGACAAAATCATAACATTAAAAAAATACTAATTAACATTTTTTAATTTAACCTTATCGCTTTCTCTTCATTTAAAAACAAAATGCACAGAAATTATGATCGCAATATCTGCGAGAAATGTCTGTATACAAAGGCTTTTCTTAAGGAACCCGGAATATCGTCTCTAAACAAAGGTTTTTCATAAGCGACCGGAATACTTTCTGGTAAGAATGGGTTTCTTAGAGTCTAAGTAGAAGTCTCAGTCGTAGTCATAACCTTGGCCTAAGGCCTTGTCTTTGTCTTTGTCTTTGTCTTTGTCTTTGTCTTTGTCTTTGTCTTTGTCTTTGTCTTTGTCTTTGTCTTTGTCTTTGTCTTTGTCTTTGTCTTTGTCTTTGTCTTTGTCTTTGTCTTTGAGTTTGTCTTTGTCTTTGTCTTTGTCTTTGTCTTTGTCTTTGTCTTTGTCTTTGTCTTTGTCTTTGTCTTTGTCTTTGTCTTTGTCTTTGTCTTTGTCTTTGTCTTTGTCTTTGTCTTTGTCTTTGTCTTTGTCTTTGTCTTTGTCTTTGTCTTTGTCTTTGTCTTTGTCTTTGTCTTTGTCTTTGTCTTTGTCTTTGTCTTTGTCTTTGTCTTTGTCTTTGTCTTTGTCTTTGTCTTTGTCTTTGTCTTTGTCTTTGTCTTTGTCTTTGTCTTTGTCTTTGTCTTTGTCTTTGTCTTTGTCTTTGTCTTTGTCTTTGTCTTTGTCTTTGTCTTTGTCTTTGTCTTTGTCTTTGTCTTTGTCTTTGTCTTTGTCTTTGTCTTTGTCTTTGTCTTTGTCTTTGTCTTTGTCTTTGTCTTTGTCTTTGTCTTTGTCTTTGTCTTTGTCTTTGTCTTTGTCTTTGTCTTTGTCTTTGTCTTTGTCTTTGTCTTTGTCTTTGTCTTTGTCTTTGTCTTTGTCTTTGTCTTTGTCTTTGTCTTTGTCTTTGTCTTTGTCTTTGTCTTTGTCTTTGTCTTTGTCTTTGTCTTTGTCTTTGTCTTTGTCTTTGTCTTTGTCTTTGTCTTTGTCTTTGTCTTTGTCTTTGTCTTTGTCTTTGTCTTTGTCTTTGTCTTTGTCTTTGTCTTTGTCTTTGTCTTTGTCTTTGTCTTTGTCTTTGTCTTTGTCTTTGTCTTTGTCTTTGTCTTTGTCTTTGTCTTTGTCTTTGTCTTTGTCTTTGTCTTTGTCTTTGTCTTTGTCTTTGTCTTTGTCTTTGTCTTTGTCTTTGTCTTTGTCTTTGTCTTTGTCTTTGTCTTTGTCTTTGTCTTTGTCTTTGTCTTTGTCTTTGTCTTTGTCTTTGTCTTTGTCTTTGTCTTTGTCTTTGTCTTTGTCTTTGTCTTTGTCTTTGTCTTTGTCTTTGTCTTTGTCTTTGTCTTTGTCTTTGTCTTTGTCTTTGTCTTTGTCTTTGTCTTTGTCTTTGTCTTTGTCTTTGTCTTTGTCTTTGTCTTTGTCTTTGTCTTTGTCTTTGTCTTTGTCTTTGTCTTTGTCTTTGTCTTTGTCTTTGTCTTTGTCTTTGTCTTTGTCTTTGTCTTTGTCTTTGTCTTTGTCTTTGTCTTTGTCTTTGTCTTTGTCTTTGTCTTTGTCTTTGTCTTTGTCTTTGTCTTTGTCTTTGTCTTTGTCTTTGTCTTTGTCTTTGTCTTTGTCTTTGTCTTTGTCTTTGTCTTTGTCTTTGTCTTTGTCTTTGTCTTTGTCTTTGTCTTTGTCTTTGTCTTTGTCTTTGTCTTTGTCTTTGTCTTTGTCTTTGTCTTTGTCTTTGTCTTTGTCTTTGTCTTTGTCTTTGTCTTTGTCTTTGTCTTTGTCTTTGTCTTTGTCTTTGTCTTTGTCTTTGTCTTTGTCTTTGTCTTTGTCTTTGTCTTTGTCTTTGTCTTTGTCTTTGTCTTTGTCTTTGTCTTTGTCTTTGTCTTTGTCTTTGTCTTTGTCTTTGTCTTTGTCTTTGTCTTTGTCTTTGTCTTTGTCTTTGTCTTTGTCTTTGTCTTTGTCTTTGTCTTTGTCTTTGTCTTTGTCTTTGTCTTTGTCTTTGTCTTTGTCTTTGTCTTTGTCTTTGTCTTTGTCTTTGTCTTTGTCTTTGTCTTTGTCTTTGTCTTTGTCTTTGTCTTTGTCTTTGTCTTTGTCTTTGTCTTTGTCTTTGTCTTTGTCTTTGTCTTTGTCTTTGTCTTTGTCTTTGTCTTTGTCTTTGTCTTTGTCTTTGTCTTTGTCTTTGTCTTTGTCTTTGTCTTTGTCTTTGTCTTTGTCTTTGTCTTTGTCTTTGTCTTTGTCTTTGTCTTTGTCTTTGTCTTTGTCTTTGTCTTTGTCTTTGTCTTTGTCTTTGTCTTTGTCTTTGTCTTTGTCTTTGTCTTTGTCTTTGTCTTTGTCTTTGTCTTTGTCTTTGTCTTTGTCTTTGTCTTTGTCTTTGTCTTTGTCTTTGTCTTTGTCTTTGTCTTTGTCTTTGTCTTTGTCTTTGTCTTTGTCTTTGTCTTTGTCTTTGTCTTTGTCTTTGTCTTTGTCTTTGTCTTTGTCTTTGTCTTTGTCTTTGTCTTTGTCTATGTATTTGTGAAAATTTGTAAGAGTGTACCAATTCTTAATTTTTATCCATTTCCTTTACTTACAATCCTTTCCTTATCCTTTTCCTAAAGTTAACTTACTACTTCCGTTCTCATATCTGACTTTGTTATTCCTGAACTTATTTGTCCTGTCGTTTGATCTAATATCGAGATAAAACTTAAATATCTGAAATGCATCCTGTTATAAATGTAAATCCTACATAATTTAAATTTATCACTCTTTTGCCGTTGCTGGTCTGCACAAACGATATGTTTGCTTTAAAATTACAAACATTTCACTGAGCATTTCTTTGCATAAATCAAATTGCTGACCCTGTCCAAGCGGCCCTGTCTATAAATGCAAAAATGTGCAGCCAAATATGAAATTTCAACTTCAAATGTTCAACAGCACAACCGGAAATGACAGTATTTGCACATGTTCCGGTTTTGAAGTTTGCACATCAACCAACGACGAGTGAAGCAACAATAACAACAACAACAAATCGACAATACACTCAAAAATCCTAAGCATAGAAGGAAAGAGTGAACAAGCGATAGAGAGTGAGAAAAAGCGAAAAATCAACGAAAAGAGAAGAAAGCTGATAGTTATACGGAGCATATGTTAGGCAAATAGAGTGCAACAGTTAGACCGAAGTGAAAAGTCAGTCAAACATACCAGTTAACATTGTTGTTGTTGTTGTTGTAGTCCACATGGATTTAACGAGAGAACACACTCTATTTTACCCCATAGTGGGCAAATTTTTTTCAAAATTTTTCGACCTCGTTCTTTTTGTAGCTTTCAACATTCACTTCACTTATCCCTGACCAGCCCAACATGTATGCTTCATATTTTGCTGTGCAAATTTGCGTTTCATATGCAATTTCCATTTTTGCTGATGCCAGCAGTTAAGGTCACCATCAAGTGAGGAGACATGGAGATATAATGGAGAAGAACATAAAAAGTTAACAACAATAAAGGGTCACACAAAAAATAAATGAGAAAAAAAAATAGCAGAGAAAATGTCGCCTGTGTGTACTTTTGTCATGTACACGCGCGGGAATAGTAAGCGACACGCTTTTATGATTCCAATGATTCTACCTTGATCAAAAAAAAAAAAAAAGCATAAAACCCTATCCTCGCATATTTAAGCTCACTCACACAGTGCTTCTCTTTTTTGTCATCTTCATCTCGCATGTTAAGCTCAACATTCAAAGCAACTGTTAAGCTTAAAATGCATTTTAACAAAGTTTGCAAAATGGCGGACACGAATGTCAGATTTCATGCACCGGCACCATTATGAGTAGTGGATATAGTAGTGTCCACATGAATGTTGTTGGCCATGTTGTTCATGTTTTGTCCACGTTGTACATGTTGACTCGGTGAACGAAGACTTGCCGACGCGTTCATGCAACAAATGCAATTGTTCAGGCCGAAATGTCACTTACATGAGTAATGAGATTTCTTGTTTTTGTTCTGTGAGTGAAGTTAGTATTGTAGGTATTATATTTTCGCTAGTGAAGTTGTTGTTACTGTTCAGAACTTTAAAATTAAATAATCATGGCATGAAGAAAATCAGCTTCTGCCTGATTATGAAAATATGCATTCAAGTTTTTGACACGTTTAAAGATTTTTTGATACTATTTCGGATGGAGTTATAATTAAAAAAAAAAAAATAACGGTAAAATAATGGAAAGATATGGAAAAACTCAGCTTACATATTCTTGCTTGAAATATTTTGAATAGTTTCACAGTTATCAAAAAAACTTTAAAAAAGGAACGGAAAAGAAGGAACGGAAATTTAAGAGGAGCAAACTCGAAGCGTTTTTGATTTTCCTTTTTGGTGAAAAAATCATAGTTTTTGCATGTAAATTTTTTTTCGTAGAACGTATACCTAAATTGTATAAACAAATAATTTATATAACTAATATAAATTTTTTTGCTTAAAAATAATTGTTATATTATATGTTATAAGTCTTATTGAATTTCAAAAATTTCTTTATTTGACGATTTAAAAAAAAAATTTCAAACCGCTTTAAAAAGTAAATTTTCATTGGTTAATCTGGATGAGTTTGATCTTGTTGGAAAGGTATTTAAGAAATTTTAAGATGAAGGCATCAATAACAGGTTTCTTATTTCAAATTCAAACATTTTTTATGAACACGTATCTGTGATTCTATGTCAAATCGGATGATTTTGTCCGAAAATTGATTTTCACGATTCCGATTTTTTTCAAATTTTGCACCTAAAAATAGTGCCTAAAAATAGATATATTTGCATGGTTTTTTAAATATTTTTTTATATTTTTTTTTGTAAGTTATACACAGTGGCGGCCGTGGCGTAGTGGGTAGAGTGTGTGACTTTTACGCCAGAGAACCCAGGTTCGAATCATCCATCCGACACAGAAAGTTTTTTCAATTGAATTAATTTTTCTGTTCGGCCGTCACCTCTCTGCAGACAATGGCAAACCTCAGAGAGTAAAAACTGCCATGAAAAGCTTCTAGAGAACATAAGCCGTTCGGAGCCGGCGTAAAACATGTAGGTCCAGTTCTCGATCATTTGTATGAAAACATTTCACATCACACACAACACATTGATCATAAGAAGCTCCGTCAAAGTCCTTTCAAGTGCTGAAATGGCCATTTTCGTTCGTTTTTTCGTTATACACAGTGGAAAATTAAAAAAAAAAAATAAAATTTGTCTTTCGGACATGTAGTAAAACAACTATATCTTCAAAACCGTTAGTTCCACAAAAAATGCTAAGGACTAACGGTAAATCTTTCGTGACCTTGATTTTCTTATGGTGTACATTTTAACCAAAACTTTAATGAAAAATTTTAAATTTTTTGATCCAAAAAAATTTTATTCACATTTTTCAAGGTCAGGACCACTACTTTTTTGGCGGTGTCAAAATTTTACGTTGGAAATTAATATTTACTACTAGCTTAAACCCGCCGCTTCGCCGGGTTTTCAAAAAGTTTTCATTCAAAAATTGATAGTGGGTAGGCTTGATTTTTCGCTACCAAAACGATTTTTTATTGTTTAAGTAATACTACAAATTATTAACCTTAAGATTGTTATATCATCTGATAGGAAATCGAAAACCTAAATTTTGGATTTAATTTTTTTTACAACAAAAACAACTTTTATCCAATTTTTTGGCTTAAACTAAAAATTTTTGAACATTTTTTAAAAAAATTTTTAAAAATATTAATACTTTGGTTTAGTAAAAATTTCAACTTATGTTTGAAGGATATTTTAACAAACAACATTTTTCAAAAAAAATTATTGAAATCCATTGCAAACTGACTGAAATATTTGCCTTCAAAGATAAAACTTTGAATTTCAAGTCGTTTTTCTCTCATTCTCAGCTTATAATTAATACTAAAAAGATGTGGTACTAAAATTTTTCACAGTTTTCAAACTACATACATGATTTTGGTATCAAATTGAAGGAAATTTAAAAGCGTTTATTGATTTTGTTCTCGTTTAACCGAAGTGCAATTTAATCCATTAGGGCCGAAAGAAAACAATAAAAAACAGACATTTTTAGACTTGAAGCAACATTTTGGTGAAAACTATGTATGCCATTGAGCAGAAATAAGTTATTATTGCATGCTAATTTTAATTTTTTTAAAAAACTGGCACTAAAACTTTTGAAATATTATGCAGTATTTAATGAAAATTCGAGACGCATATGTTTCCATATAGTAACATTGGTTGTTAATGGGTTAAAATAAAGTATCCTATTGCACTCTCTGCTGACCTATAAATATGTGTACAAAATTTTATAAAAATCTGAGTTGTCGTTTAAACGTGATGAGTGAACATAAAAAGTGGCTACAGATTTATTAATAGTATAGATTTCAAATGAATTTTTCAAAAACTGCCTAAACAATTTTTGCCTATAAAACACTTTCATTTTTAATTAAGAATGGAATTTTTAGTATTTTTTGTTCTTCTTATAGTATTCTATAATTTTGAAGCAAGTAATATTGCTACGACAGCTTTTCCTTATGCCAACAATTTTAGAGTTTTTTAAATTTTTGTATTTTGTTTTTTCTTTTTTTTTTAATTCCTTGACAAAGTAAAAGCTGTCGAATATATACATCTAGCTGAAAAATTATAAAACACCGTAAGAAGTACCAATAATACTAAAACCCCCATTTTTTATTAAAAATAAAAGTATTAGGTATGTAGAACGTGTGCAGCCAGTTTTAAAAAAAATTCTTTTAAAATAATAAACATTATTTTCCCAACCTAAAATTTTAGGAATACATTAAGAATGAATGCATAAATACGACAATGCTTTGAAAACCCCAAAAAAGTAGTCGGACTGACCTTGGAAAATATGAATGAAATTTTTAGTGGCCAAAAAAATTTAAATTTTTCATAAAAGTTTTGGCAAAAACTACACCACAAAGCAGACCAATTCAAGATATAATAATATGTCAGGTATAATAATATGTTTATAATATGTCAGGAATATTTTCCTGTAAGACGAACGGTTTTGAAGATATAGTTCCACTACAGCATGTCCGAATGGCAAATTTTGATTTTTTTTCTTTACTTTTCCACTGTGTTTAACTTGCAAAAAAAAAAATGACAAAAAAATAAAGAAATATTTCGTGTTCTTTAAGAGCTATCGACGTGTAAAAATTAAAAAAAAATCGGAATCGTCAAAATCAATTTTTGGACAAAACCGTTCCATTTGACATGGAATCACCGATATATGTTACAACTTCTTGAAGCAAAACATCTTACGCCTCAATCTGTGATTTACTTGAGTGAAATCTCAAAAACGACACCTTTTTTCGCCACACCGTTTTCTCAAAAATTAATGTTTCATTTTTGCTTGCATCCATTACAACAAGAAAATGTAGCATCAAAAATATTTCTCGGCTCGCCGTGGGAATCAAACTCGTACCCCATCGATTCATAGTTCTATACTCTATCCGATCCAAACATCTTTCTTACATAGAGTCATTGATTCAATATTAAGTATAACTTAAGCTATGTTGCAGCAGATCACAATAATCTATTAATAGATAGAGGATGATGACATTTTGTAGCATCCAAACAACAACAACTAACAAAAATGTTTCTTCTACTTCTATCTATTTGTAGATTATTGAGATTTGCTGCAACATAGCTCAAGTTATAATTAATATTGAATCAATGACTCTGCGTGACAAAAGTGTTTAGATCGGTGGATAGTGTATAGAACTATGAATCGATGGGGTACGAGTTTGATTCCCACGGCGAGCCGAAAAATATTTTTGATGCTACATTTTCTTGTTGTAATGGATGCAAGCAAAAATGAAACATTAATTTTTGGGAGGTACAAGTTCGATTCCGACGGCGGGCCAGGAAATATTTTTTTTTCTTTTTGTTAATGTGAATGCGTTTGTATTGTTGTTGATACATGTTTTTTTTTTGTTTTTGTTTTTGCATAGCGCTAAGGAGAAATTAACAATTGCCCACAAGTGCGTTGTAATAAAATAAATAAAATAATAATGAAATGTTAGAAAATTTACTGGTGTGAATATTAATATTTGAATTTAAAAGTTATTTTATTGTGAAAAACTATTAAATTATCAAATCTATGAAACGACGCATCTGTGTTTTATAGCTATAAACATGTTTATAAACTTAAGCTTTACATGTTAGTATTAAGAATTAATAAACAAATTTTAATATTGCTTGTTCTTGTTTTTTAAATTCGTATTGTGTTTTAAAACAAGTTGATGGTGTAATATTATTATAATATATTGGGTTCTGTACTTTTTTACTGCTGGTCCTGTGATTTAAGTTACCTGAGAGTTTTCTCAGGTACCAGTAAATCGCACAATGAAATAAATATATCGGTGATTCCCTGTCAAAACGCCCACGATTCTGATATTACTATATTTGAAAATTGTTAAACTCTCTGGATTGATAGTTCTCCTGAAACGTATTATATCTGCATACTTTTATTTTTTTTTTCTTTATAAAAATATACACTGCAAAAATATCAAAATATCTTAATAAATACAATTAGTGCATTTATTCAAACAACTGTAATTTCGGAACCGTAAGTCGTATAGAAAAAAAATTACATATATTTTAGAGACCTTGAATGGGTGTTTTTGTGGTATACTTTTTTTTTATTCTTTATATGAAATTTTTTTTAATTTTTTAGACTGAAGTTAATTGTCACGTTTTTTGTAATTTTCCACCTTTTGAACATAGTGTCTTAAGGCTCACACAAAATTGTAGCTTGGTATTCCAACAATTGCTTTTTTGACTGAATTTTTTAAGAAATGCCTTAAAAAAGATTTCTTACTTTTATACGGAAAATTTCATATTTTTTAATATTTTTCCGTTGAGTGAGGTCATACTCTGTTTGTAAACACTACGTAAACTTCATCCCAATTACTTTGCATTAGCGAACCATAGTTTTGTTTTGAACATTATAAAAAAAACCCCGGTGCTTAACGAGATGCCGAATTAATGGTCAATGGTATTTTTGTTTCAGATACATGGGAAAGGCCATATCCATCGAACCGTTCTTAATTTACTTTTTTCAATGTCATTTTCAACGCGCTCTATATAAAAGTCAGTAAACTATTTAGAAAAAAAAAATTATTTTTATAAAGTACTTTTTATGTACAATAACCTGTATAAATAAATACAACAATTTCGGAGGTTTAATATACAAACAAAAAAAACTTTATCTAAACTTTATCTATGTAAACATAATATTGATTTTAATATAACTGCTGAATGGCACTTTTTTGCTACCTCACATGGCAAAGGGCATGTGACATGTGACGCCTTGGGAGGCACAATTAAAAGACTTGCCGCAAAAGCTAGCCTGCAAAATTTATAGTCAACGAGCCTATAAATACACCTAAAAAGTTTTTAGTTGGGTTTCAAAAAACATACAAAATATTAATGTGGAATTTTTTTCATCAAAGCAGTACTGCGAAGAAGCAAAACGCTTTAATAAAGCGAAAATAATACAAGGAACTTTGACTCACCAATCATTTATTCCAATAGGAAAAGGAAGAATTGAAATATGAGTCACATCCACAGCACCCACATCAAAGAAGTTGGCAGTTTATAAAAATTAAAAAAAAAAAAATACAAAATAAAAAATATTTGATTTTATAAATTTTTGGCTTGTTGTTGAATATAAATATATATATTTTTTTTTCATATTAACAGATATAATATTGAATGATATTTGGTATTAATACAAAACATAGGGAATTTTCGGTATAAAAGTAAGAAATATTTTGTAGGCATTTTTTAAAAATTAGTAAAAATAGCAATCGTTGGAATCCCAAGCTAAACTTTTATGTGAGAATTGATGTTTTATAACTACACTGTGTTCAAAAGGTGAAAAATTTGCTGCGAACATTACAAAAAACGTGACAAATAACTGCAGTCCAAAAAAAAATTAAAAAAATTTCATGAAAAGAGTCGAAAAAAAAGACACCACAAGAATGTCCCATTCAAGGTCTCTAAAATATATGTAATTTTTTTCTGTACAACTTACGGCTTCGAAGTTGCAGCTGTTTGAATAAATCCACTAATTGTGTTTTTGGAAATATTTTTACATTTTTTACAGTGTATAACTTAAAAAAGAAACTTTTCGCAATAACAAAAAACACAGTTATTTTCATGAGTGCTACTAATCTACATAGTTAAAAAATATCGAAATCACAGAGATGAGATTTTGTTCAAATATAGTCGAATTAATATGGAATCATCGATATAGTAATTCGTCTCACTTTTGAGACCCAGAACTACGGACTGTTTTTTTTTTTTCTCTCTCCATACAAAACGATCCTGTCTTCTACACCTAAAAAAATGCTAAGGGAAAATTAACAATAAACTTATAATAACTTATGATGCACTTATAATGGAATGATAAATTAACGATGTATTTACATATTCATACAAGTGACTTTTATAATTTTTTCACATCAAAATTAAAAAGATTGCATTTTTACCTTGGATATTATTTTTTAATATCATTTCAAAGCAGCACTTTCCAATTATTGACAGTTAACTACACATATTTCATTAACTTTTTATTTTTTAAATTTTTAACAATAAATTAATAGTATTCGCTTCGAAACTTCATTTATTCCGTACTCGAACTCCCGTCCTCACGATTGCAAGGAGGACATGCATCTATTGCATCTATTGCTTTGTTTGCTTGATAATAAAACAATCCAGTCAATGCATTCAAGCAAGTAACTATATTAAATAGTCTAAAGAGCCTACATAAGCATTTATATGCTTTATAGAAAACTTTGGTATACTAAATATTTAAATATATTAATATTTTATATACTTTATACTTTATACCATATAAATATTTTATGGTATAAAGTATCGAAGTTTTTGATCTTAAAATATGTCAAGTTAACAAAAAAATTTCTGTAATTACACATAATTTCTTCAACTCCAACCATTTCTTTTTCACAAAAGTCGACTTGTATAATCTTAATACAAATTTTTTTTTTGTTTTTTCGCTGTATTCAAGTATAAAAGTATAATAATAAAAGGACTGTCAAATATAAATGCTCAAATATTGCACAAGTGTAAACTGTGAATCGGTTAGAAAGGATTTAATTAATTGAAAATATAAAAAGAACTAAAACGGTAGTTATGCCCGTATGATACTTAATTTTTTTTTGTCTTATTTTAAAATCTGAAAACAAGTGTCGCGTGAGCAGGACAGACATATATTGTAAGAAAAGGATAAACGTTGTTACTTTGTTACTTCTGGTGTTTTAAAGAGCAGCTGCATTAAATAAATTAATATTAGCTACACACATCACTTCCCATTCAGCATACATTTATATTAAATATTTTTGTTTACTCTAAAAATGTCAAATTTATTACTAACAGCACAGTAAATATTTGAACGAAACTCAACGAAGAACGAATTGAAAGAAACGGCAAAAAAAATGCAGAGAAAATACAGTCCGTCCTACAAATGTTTCTCCAATTCGTACTATATGTGTACTCACTCACACCAATTGAATCCATGCATTCGTACTATTTGAACTGCTCTAGTTTTAATATTCAATGACAAAAGTTGTAAAAAAAAATTAAGTAACATACGGGCATTAACAACTAAAAAAATATAACATACTCATTGATATTTCTAATCAATAATTCATCATTAAATAATTTTGATTTTTCAAGAAGGTAAATAAAAGCTATTCTCAAGATACTAATGACCATCCCAATTTTGTATTCAATTGATTCAATTTATTAAAATAATTAAATTCAATAGAGGTTTTATTCCGTAGTCATTAAAAAAAAATTTTTTTTACCTCAATCTCAGAAAAACTTCATTCGATCATCGAGAATTGACTGAAGCTATCATATATTTACAAACATTTTTACTTCACTTTCAGAAAATGTATTCCAATCAGACAAAACTCAATTCACCCAAGGCTTTCAAATAACAACAAAGAAACTTTGACAATTCAGAGCATTTAATTGCCACTCATTTCTGAACGGTTATCAGAGACGCAAACAAAAGCGGAGAGCACAAAAAAAAAAAGTTGCAGAAATTGTTCAAAACTTTGGCAATAAAACGATTAGACACGTTTTTGTGGCGGGGGCGCATATCCGCAATAATAGCCACACAGACACACACACAATCGCATAGAAAGTGGTCGCACATTGGTAAACACACATACAAATAAAAGTTTTTAGTTTGGAATACTGATATGTTTATCAAAAACATATTAATACTATCATTATTTCTATTTCAAAAATAAGCTCAATGCTATAAAATCCATACAAAAAAAACTTTGTGAAATTATTTTGTCAACATGATTAACAAGACTGCAAACTAAAAATAATCTAAATAATTCAATCGCCAAGAAAAAAGTAGTAAAACGAAAGAGAGGAAATTAAAAAAAAAACAAAAACACGCAAACAACAACGTCAACAACAGCAGCCATAAAACTTCAAACAAATTTGAGCCAAAACTATGCAGATTTGCTGTTACGAAAGCAACATCGTGGCATTAAAAAATAGTGCCGGTTAGTACCAAAAAAAAAAAAAAAAAAAAAAATCGAAATAAAAAATTCAACTAGAACTAAAAAATGCCAGCATAGAGGGTTAAAGAGCTGCAAAAAATACCAAACAATTTTTAGCAAATACTGCACATTGAAAAAAGAAAATGCAAACGAACACAAGGACAGACGAAAAGACACGCAGACGGACGGAGAGACACAACAGCAAAGTCAGACATGTTGGAGACCAAAACAATAGCAAAAACAAGAACAATAAGAACAACAAAACAGCAGAGACAACAACATTAGCATGCCAATAGAGCCTTGGTAAAAATACCACAAGAATTGCACGCAAAGCAAAGTCACAAGCATTCTGCCAAAATGGCCAAATGGCTAAAAAAAGGGTCGAAAAAATTTATAAAAAGACTAAAAAAAAACACAGCGCAGCCGGCAAAACAATGCACAAAAAATAGCGCGACAGCAGCACGTGAAGCTAAATAGAATTGTTGCAAATTTGTAAGTGAGCAGGCAGCAACAACAAAAAAAAACAATAAAATATAACATGAATTGTATATTACCACTGCAACACTGGTAGTAGGAAGAGCAGGATAATTATTATTGTTGTTGTTTGCTTATTAATTATTTAAATGCGTTTTTTTCTGCTGTGCTTGCTATATTTATATTCTACAATAAATGTTTATTGTGCAAAGTTATTCAACTGGAAATTTTTCAGGTTTTGTAGATGGCTGATGAATTTTTATTTTTTATTTTTTGCATTACATATCTACATATCTGGAAAACTGTACTTTTTCTAGGAGCATTTTTTTTTTGTATGAATTGTTTCGACAAGTAAAAGTCAAGCTTGATATATAAAAATTGATCAAAATGTTGATCAATAAGCTTTTGCTGTTATTAATTTGTTAATTGCACAATAAAACACGTTCATTGCATAAGTAAAAATTAATTATTTAAAAAAGTGAAATTTCGAGAACTTTTCGGGACTGAAACCAAACTGATAAAGCAGAGAAGAGTAAAGAGCAACATAAGGTTTATTGAAACTCTTGCAACACAAACGCGTGAAAAGAAAACGATCAAGCAATGCTTGGCATCTTAAAAACCTAACCCTTTAATCAAATATTCTCATTATTAAAATTTCGAAAGCAAAGAACACCGTTACTGTGCTGTAGCATAAATGCGATAGTTTAAAACTTATTTCATAAAAATCTGATTAAACTCGCTATAATAATTTCATACCGCGGGCTATATATGAAAAGGCCTAACCGTAAACGCAGGAAATTTAGACAATGTTCTCTTTACTAGAAAGAGGACAGGTTTGAGAAGAGAATCACTCAGACTTTTTGGAGCTGAAGTTAAGTATTTAGGGGTAACCCTGGATAGCAAACTGAACTGGAACGAGCATGTAGAAGATAGGATTCAAAGAGCCAAGAGGGTTCTGTTTCAGTGTAGACGCGTTTGTGGTCTCAAATGGGGGCTAAACCCAGAGTCTATGAAATGGGTATACACATTGATTGTTAGACTTGTCATCACGTATGCTTCGGTAATTTGGTGGACAAAAGTCAGCCAGAAAACTATTAAGAAGAGACTGGACAGAGTCCAACGGCTGGAGTGTTGGAATAACAGGTGCAATACGCACCACTCCAACAAGCGCAATAGAGGTTCTGTTAGATATGCTGCCTTTGGATTTAGAAATAAAGAAAACGGCAGCGCTAGCAGCCCTCAGGATGTTGCGAAATGCTACGTGGCATGGATCAACGGCCCCACATGGTCATATGCGCATCCTTGATATTGTACATAGAGATGTCAGGGAGGCGAGTATGCCTATGGACGGAAGGCAGAAAGTAAGGATAACAGAAAAATGCTATAAAACTCTTATAACAGATGGAGACGTCTGTGAAGAAATCACTGGTAAAAATATCAGTATATTCACAGACGGTTCTCTGATGAATGGCAGAGCCGGGGCAGGCGTTTACTCAGAAGAGTTGAGCCTGTCCTGTGTACTGAGGTTAGGGAGGTTTTTGTCTGTGTACCAGACGGAAACGCTTGGTGTGGTGCATGCACTGGACCACCTGATAGATGACTGAGTCAATGGCAAGAAAATTGTCATTGCCCTTGACAATCAGTCAGTGATTAGGTGCATGCAGCGTACAGGCGACACTTCCAGGCTGGCCATAGAGTGTCTTACCAAACTCAATAGGTGCGCTCAGACAAATGAACTCACACTTATGAGGGTGAGAGGACATTCTGGCAAAGAACAGAATGAAAATGCTGATTCATTAGCGAGAGAAGGATCAGCAGAAGAGTTCTGTGGACCGGAGCCACGTATCACCATAGGCGACAACATGGTGGCAGGCCTTATTAAGCAATGGACGGACTCGGAACAACGTACAAGGTGGGAAGAAGCTGTTAATTGCAGGCAATCGAAGACGGCCGTGAAGTGGTCTCGTAATGAAGCTGCAAAAGTTATTCGTTACAATCGAAGGACTTTAAGCTGGGTTGCTGCAATGGTCACTGGACACGGTCCCTACATGTGCCATCTCAGGAAGATGACTCTGACCGAGGACGATTCGTGTAGGTTATGCCTAGAGGAGCCAGAAACGGTAGCACACATTCTGTGCCGGCGTTGGCAAGCATAAGATTGACTATTATGGGACGTCCTTTTATTGACGAAGCCAAAATTGGTCATCTGACCTACAAGCATATGCTTGGGGTGACAAAGGATGCTTATGTGTAAGGAGCATGCTCACGTATGAGGGCTCCGAGCGGTAGCATCCTTGTCCTAAGGAGACGAAAAGGAACCCACTGTGGTCCGCTTCGGCCAATCCCCGATTTATTATTATTATATATGAAATTGATTCTAAAGGAGTAAGCTCCAAAAATTTCGTAATTTCCAATATTAAACGTAATCGCACAGTTTTTTCTATCTGCATTGAGCATAGTTTAAGAAAATATCCCCATGACATTTCACTGAATTTTTTTTATATTTTGATTTTTACAATTTTTTTTTTTAATACAAGAAAAAAAAATGAAATTTTTCCAAAAGTAAAAAAGCATGTCTCTGATAATTTAAGTCCGATTTTCATGTTTGATATGTTTATTTCAAAGAATAATAAAATTAAAAACGAAGTGCGTATCAGTTTTTATAAAATTTGAGTTTGAAATAATGTTATTGTGGTTTTTTCACAATCGCTAGAGACACGTTTAAATATCAATATTTTATATGAAATTTTCAGATCTTACTTTTGCATCATAAAGCAACAATTCTGAGATATGCATTTATCAAAAATAAAAACAAAAATAAGGGTTACTCTAGTATAAATGTATGCACATTGCACATACATATTAATAACAACAACAACAACAACAACAACAACACAAGCAGTTACTGAGAAATATTTGTAAAACTATTCATTGCAATGAACGTTCGTGGTTTCGACACGAACCAAACCAACAACCATAAACACAACATAAACAGCTACTGAAGCATTTTATGGATGACTTTTCTCATACGTTTATTTTAATTTTTCTTCTTAGATTGTGCTATTTTCTGACTTTTTTTAAACAAGTGACTAAATCCAAGGAGTTAAATATTCGTTTCATCTGCCATGTAACTGATGTTTTGGCATAGGTATACCCCAAAAACTGAACAAAAACGTTGCATGTGCTTAGAAAAATTTGCGAAAAAGACCCCCATAAAAACCACACTGTATGACGTAATTCTACGTCAAAAGATATTATAAGATACGATTGAATAAGCAGATAAAAATCTGTATTCATATCTTGACTTTATTTTAATTACCTACTTATTGTATAATACTAAACTATATCCTCCATTCTTTAATAAATTCTTAATAAATTTACCCGCTGTCAACTTCTTGCAAGACAACTCTTATTTCCAAGTCAAAACTTTCACTAAGTGATGACAGCAATTCAATTTGTTTTGACCTCACGCAAAAGAAATAAAATATACCCAGCTATACAGTCAACACATTAATTTATCACAGTTGCACACGTACAAACAAATAAATAGGGAATGAGTGAATGAATGTAAGTAAGTATTACTTACCAACAACTTTGACGAAGCCATACTGTGTCTTCGCTGTCACAGTGTTAATTTGACACATATATCGACCTTTGTCCTCCTCCTGCACATTGTTGATATGCAGAAACCACGTGCGATGTTTGTCGTGCTTGTCATGCGTCACGCTAATGCGTGGATTACGCGTTATCACATGATTGTGTACCGTTAATATGGCAGACTGTTCAAAGTGCATCCACGCCACCTGTTTGTCAAAATATAAGATAGTAAAAAGAAAAAGAAATAAAGAAAAATATATTAATAATATATTTTATGATGGTATTAAGGAAAACTTTTCACATGAACTTTCATTAAGTAAGATATGATTATAGCAAAGTAATTTGATTAAACTTTCTGTTGGTTAATTTAATTAAATTTTTTTTATTTAAAAAAATTATGCTTCGTATTTACTTCGATTTGCTTGAACATTCGAAAAATATTAATCAAAGATAAAGTATTGATAAAGATTATATATAGTTTAATACTCAAAAAAATTTAATTGTATATAATTAATATACATATTTATTTAAAATATATATTTAAAACGCTCCAGTTGTTTGAAAAAGTTTATAGCATAGTTGTAGGCTTTTTTGTTTTGTCGTTTGAAAGTTTTAAATTTTTCTGTGAAACCTTCAAAACTTTTTTTTATTATTCATTTAAAAAACCACAATTTGATAAAAATTCTGAGTCACAGCTGCCTTTATTTTGATTTTAAAAGCCGAATATGCGACCACCGCACAGTGCGGTATTTTCCATTCAAGCGTGCCAAAAGTCATATCTCGAAAAGTATTTTAGGTAGAGACATGAAATTTTGCTCATAGCTTAACCGTTGTGTCGATCGTAGAGCCCACGGGTACATTTGCAACTTTAATTTTCCTGTATCTTCCAAACGGTTAGTCCGATTGACCTGAAATTTCATGATATCCTCAACCATACACTTTTGCATCATGTGGAAAAGTTTCATCAAGATTGGAGCAGCAGTTCAGTCGATACAGCCCAAATTCAAGTTAGTGGAATGGCGTCGACTGCTGATGTACCCGGGTACTTGTATGAAAATTCATACAAATATATAGAAATAAATGGCAAAGTTCACTTTATATTGCTATATCTTCCAAGCGGCTGGTCCAATCTTGATGAAACTTCGTATCATAGCTTGGAAATATGTAATTGATATTGGTGTGAAATTTCAGTCAATTGGACCAACCGTTTGGAAAATATAACCCAGTTACTAGAAAATGACCTAGCGTCAACAGCTGATGTTCTATGAAAATTCATACAAATATATAGAAATAAATGGAAATATTTAGTTTATTTTATGGAAATTTGTTTATTTATTTATAGAAAATCATTATAATGAAAGTAAAAAATATATTTTATGAATTTTAGCAGCATCTGAGGCATTGTGGATGATCCTTCGAGTGCTCTGCGCACACAGGCTTATTACAAATTGCACCATCCATTTTATTTTCACTTTTTATATATTTGCCGCACAAAATAAATTTTTAGGTCTTTACACTTCAAAAATCGCACATAAACTGACTTATGCATACAAAACTACTCAAAACGAAACCTGCGCAAAAAATCATGTTTCTGCCTGCAAAACTGGTTGTGCAAGGGTAGGTAGGCAAGATATTCCCAAATACCCTTTTGTTCCTGTTAGTAGACGTGTTTTCCTACACATTCCAAAAAAAAAATGTTTACATTGAACAAATATTTTATGAGTTATAATTATTCTGCGCAGGTACTAAAAATAGCACTATGAGCAAGAGGGGTTGATTTTCAGTTCAAATATAACGGAATTTTGCGAATGAAAATTCAATGTTAATTATTTTTCTTGGTAAAAAGGGATCAAATTACAAGGATTAAAAAAGAATTTGGAAATTGTTAAATTTTTATGGATTTTGGCAATTCCCATTTTTGGTAAAAATGGATTATTTAGGTACCAAATTTTTTTTTTCCCAAATTATGATAAAAGTTTTGTTAACTAGACAATATTTCCAATAAATAAAAAAAAAAAAACCAGAAAATTACAAGAATCCAGGTAGTAGTTAATATTTGTATATCAAAAGCAACTATCTGCCATACAAAACGTATGAAGTACCCGGGTACATCTACTGTCGATGTGGATAAAACCCAACAGCTGTTGACACAACGGTTAATAAGGCAAATTATAAATAATTCTTACAAAAAAATGGGCGTAATAGGTCAACTGCCACGCCTACCTCCAATGCAACTTAATCATATATATAATGTCCGAACTTGGATTGTATACATGCTATGACAATAAAATTTGGTTCCTTAGTTTGTTTTGCCACTTAAGTCCCTTTTTAAAAAAATGGGCGCAATGCGTCAACTTCCACGCCTAACTCCCATAGAACTGGAGCATATATATTGACCTAGTTTGGCTTGTATACATGATATAACAATAAAATTCGATTTGTTAATTTGTGTTACAACGAAAAAGAATTTGACACAATATGGACAAACAAAAAATTTGTTAGTAAAAAATATTTTTTAATGTACACCAGAAAAAATTATGTTTCTTTTAACATATAAGAAAAACCCTGTTCAGCAACTGTTTCCATTCCTACAAAATTATTATAAAATTGAAGTTCTTGAGACAATATAACAGTACGTTTAAAAAGTCCACATAGATGGCGTTACTAGATTTTTCCATATGATTTTTATTTAGTACCAACCTTTTAACGATACGTATAAAAATTTGACAACAATCTGACAATTAATTCGTGAGTTATAGCATTTTGTGTGCAACTATTGTTATTGAAAAAAAAAAAAAAATTGAAAAAAGTGAATTTCGGGTTTTGATACAGCATTGCTTTTTGATGACAAAAATACAGTGGAAAGCCTCCAGCAGCCCTACAGGTGTCTTTCGAAGAAAAGGAAGGTATATTGTATGGGCCTGGAATAGCACATTTGCAGTAACCATGAAATCAATAACCTAAAATTAAAACGCGTTTTTCTCGAAATTACATTTTTCAAATTTGCGTTATAACACAAAGACAAATAACCCGATCGATTTGATTCTTATTGCAACTTCTTTTATATCTATATGTGTTTCCACACCATGCATCTCCAGTTTTTTGATCGCACAAAAAATGTAGGTTTGGCAGGTCAAAAATCATAAACCTTTCGAGAAAAATTTGAAACTTTTTAAAAAATCCTTTTTGTTAATTTCAATTTTTTTTTCGATCGAGGATCAAGGTACGCCGATATCTTAAGTTCAATAAACTTTTTGTTTTTTTTTTTATTTCATGCACTGTGAAGGTCGCTATTACTGCAGTAGTGAGGACCCTTTTTTTGGAGCCTTGGGAGATTGCGAATAACTCGCTGAATTTTAAATTTTTTAGCCCGAAAATTTTATCATGTGTTTATTGCATATCCACAAATATATTCTTTAAGCACTAAAATATACCATGCACTAGGTTCCTTTGAAAAAATTTCCGAAAATCAACTTTTTTCAGGTTGTCATA
Source organism: Coremacera marginata (assembly GCA_914767935.1). NCBI lineage: Eukaryota > Metazoa > Arthropoda > Insecta > Diptera > Sciomyzidae > Coremacera > Coremacera marginata. Next base: position 175,868,414 of record OU612045.1, on the reverse strand, counting down.
CTAATTAAGGTGACCCTAATTAAAACAGAAACCAAGAACGTACATTTCTACCCGATTAGTCATACATAAATAAATTCATAAGAGATAGTTTTGATTCACTGGGTGTGTGCACCGAAAAAGTTACTGTGAATCACACTCATGTGAAATCATATTCATGTGAAAAGACGGAAATGCAATTTTTTCCAAAGGCTATAAAATATCATTGTAATATTTAAACGGTAATAAAATTTAAAACATAATTTACTTAAAAACCTTTTAATATATTGAATAGCATTAAATTTAATACTTTTTAGTTAAGTGGGGAGATACTTATATAATTTCGGAAAAGTTCCAATTTTTTTTCTTCATATTTCGAATACATAATATGTTTAAAATATACTGTCAAAAGTAAAAAGCGCAATATAGAATATTTACGGAGTTATGGCCAAAAACATCCGAGTTCATAAGCGTCACTTTTCAGGTAGTCGGAGCGCTTGGGGCAAGGCAATGCTTCTTTCACAAAAGATTGTAAATTCTTTTGCTCTGTGAATGTGTTGGCCACGTTGAAAAAACAATGGGCTGCGACATATAAGAAAAGGAAAAAAAACTATCTGGAAAAACTTTCGGGAAAATGACGGAAAACGCAAAAAAACTCACATTATATTATGGTTTAAGTATTCGAAGAAACGTTAATAGTGTGGAAGATATGAAACGAGAAATTATGGCTATTTATTATCATATTTCATATTAAAAGAAAATCTGCATCATGAAAACTGCACGACTGGAGCCGAGAAGTGTAAACGGTCTAGTGTAAACGGTAGAAAGCTCTTTAGACAATGATCCTGAACTTTAAGATCTTACTACATTGCTTGGCGATGAAATGAAAGAATATCTTCTACCAATTTACACCGCTTTGTCTTAACTTGATTTATTGGAAAGATGCTTGAGTGGCCATACCCAGAATGCCAACGGAAATTTGAACGCCACAGTTTAGCGAATGTGTCCGAAGCACCTCAATTCTGGGCAAAATATTGTCAAAATTTCAGCTTACATTGCTGCATTCTGAATGTTATATTGGCACCTATTGGAAAGTTTTCGCCGAAAACACCGATGAGGCACAAGTAGCGAAGCAGAACCGAAAGAGTCTCTCAAATTCAAATTAAAAAACAGCAGCAGCTCCAAGGTTATCAGCTTTTCGAGGAGGCCGAAGGGCTATTGTATGGGCCTGGAATTGCAGATTATAACTTATAGTTATAAAAAAAAAAACGAAATGGCCACTTCAGCCCTTGGAAGGAATTTGACCGAGAAATGTTTGAACACGATTAATCGAGTACTGGACCTACAAGCTTTATGCCGACTCCGAACGGCTTCTGTTCTCAAGAAGCTTTTCTGGGCAGTTTGTACTCTGTGAGGTTTGCCATTGTCTGCAGAGAGGTGACGGTGATTCAATTAAAAAAACTTTCTGTGTCCGATAGGATTCGAGTCTGCGTTCAATCGCATACAAGCCACGTACCTCAGCCACTATGCCACTGCCGCCACTTATAAACTTATAGTTACACTGTATCGAAACTTTAAACGTGATTATATCGAAACTACTTTTTATAAAAATGGTCGTGCTGTAACTCAAAAAGTTGTTGGCCGATCAGGCTGAAATTTTAACAAGTTTCTCTCTGTAGTAGTAGCGAAAGGATGTATCTACAACCTTAAAGATATCGTGTGAATAAATAAATTTTTTGTGGCCAAGACTGTTGATAAATGAAAATAGTCGAAAATCTGCACCTTCGATTAAAAACCCGATATAAACTTTAATTTTTAACTTTTTTATTATCTAACAGGTTTATCCATTCCTTTAACATATCAGTAATCGAAGAAAAAACCTCTTTTGAGTCAAATAAGTGGAAAAATTTTGGCAGCTGCAGATGCCCCGCAGCATACACCCGAGGAGATACTCTGCAGAGCCACCATTTTGTAAAAAAAAAATTAAAATGTTTTTTACAGTTCAAAGGTTTACTAAAATGATAGGAAAAAACTTTGTAACAATTCGCTAGTATTCAAATTTATTCCAGGATTTATAACCTTGTATTAAGTTATATTATTGCTAAAATTTGTATCCTTAATTCGGTTTTATCGAGATATAATCCAAAAGCTTGAGCAATTCCATTGCAATACTTAAGCCATAGACTATTTAATTTTCTTCACTCTGCCCTTAAACGAAATTTGAGACACAAAAAGCTTGATGCAAAATCAAAAATATTAACTTCTGTGACCGAACATTTGAAGGCTAACCACAACTGACTGCATAAGAAGAAAGGCGATGAAGGGGAGGAAAATTGAAAGGAATTGTATTTCTCCCGCTAGTGCGGTACCAGCGGGACAGCCGTGACTACAGTTGAGACGGTTCATTATTACATGCAGCTAATTAATTTCATTATGCAAGCAGTGACAAAAAAAAAGAAAACAGGACAACGAACGAAGGATCAGAGGTAAGAAAGGAGAATGACTGGCAAATCCTGCGGCACAGTCATTATGAAAATAACACTTTGCTACGGCTGCCAACGTTGCCATATTGTGTTGAGCAAATATGCCATATTATTTGAAGTAGTTTGTGATGCAGAGGAGCCGATGGAGGGATGAGTACTGGAATCCTCTGAAGCAAATAATATATGCGCTATACATATATTTGCATAGTTGAGCGGTTGTACTGTTGAGGCTGTGGCGGTGGCCGGGGCAAAAACTGTTTGAATAATTGCAGGAAGAAGTGTGTGTTAAAGCGATTAAAAGTTGACACTATTAAATGGTCGGGGTGCGTTGAGGGCGAAAGGAAGAAAGCGGAAATCAAGGGTGGAATAAATTGGGCAGAATGTTGCTAAAGTGCCGAATTTGGCCTTAAAATACTGTGGCTAATATTGAGGCTATCTTTGCGGTAGTTATACTTCAAGCTTTGGTTGCGATAAAAGGTAGGGATAAAAGCTATAATAAATTGCAAGCAATAAAGAATGTCGTTATTTTTTATAGCAAAAGGAAATACAATGGCAATATTTTCCGAAACCAGATACTTATTGCATTTAAAGCTAGTTAACCACTACAAATAGTTCTTCATTAATCATGTATAAGGTAGAAGTTAATATTTTAAAGAGCTTAATATAAGGGTTAAAAGCATTTGAAGTTTTGTTAACTGCTGTTAATATAATATGCAAATAGTTCCTAAATAAATAAAGGCCGCTCTCAAATAAAAATAATCAAATAAACACCACGTCTTGCATATTTTGGGTTACTTTGTATTCGCTATATATATATATTTTTTTTTTTTATTTCTTGAGCTGATAACGAAACCTTGCTGCTGATTAACTATTGGCCATTTATTCTTGTTTTTTTTTCTCACACTTCATCTGAGCTACTTTTACCTACTTAAATAAGCAACTCCGCTTCAGCAAGACTTCAACTACTATTGAAGCAAGCAGCTTCAAGCAACTTAATAGTATTATCCTTAAAACAAATACAAATAGCAATAAAAGAGCGAGGAGCAGAAAAAAAAGAGTATGCGACACGTTCTTCGAGGACATTGAAAAATTAACAGAAATCTGTCTGAGTCGCTACGAATGACAGCAGACAGCTATTTGTTTTCTTGGTTCTTGCCTTGCGTTACACAGTTTATTATTATCCCTTTTTTCTGCAGTTTTTTTTTTTTTTTGTAGTTTGTAGTAATATTGCATAGAAGTTAGCTAGTATTATGATTTGACTTTTGTTTTGTTGACTTGGTAAGGTTAAGGTTCAGTAGTTCAAATGTAGACCTTTTTTCTTAAAATAAATACAAAATTCATTACCTAAAGACATCAGTCATCAAACCTTATGTACAACAGACACGTGAGGCTTGATGGGAAGGGAGATATTTATAACATTACTCGTGTTATTCTCAAGGATTTTGCTGGAGACAAATACTTGGTTAGAGTCTCGAATCATAAATTACATTGATTTTGATACACACCAACTTACGTGGTAAGTATCACATTTTTGAACAATGTAGTGAATTTTTGAAACATAGTAGTGTGATTACATAGTCTGATAGAAAAAATAATTACCGCTTCTAAAAACTAATTCATAATTGGAGAAGTAGTACTGCAGTAATGTATATTTTGTAAATTAGTCCACCACAACTTAATAGTTTAGTAGGGAAGCGTTCTCTTCCATTCTATCTCATACAATGTTAAATGTCTTTTTTCCATAGAAGTGGTATCCTCAGGACGTAGTTGTCATTACTTCTTATTTAATTACTTAGATTGCGCCTACAACCGTAAGTCGGTTTCCGCCTGTTGTAAGAAATTGCGCCAGCCATTTCTGTTTTGCTCTTGCTGGCGCCAGTTGGAAGCTTCAAGTTTCGTCAGGTTGTCCTCCACTTGGTCCCTCCAACGGAGATGCGGTCGTCCTCTGGGTTCTCTGGGTACCGATTCGAATATTTTCTTCGCTGGAGCGTCGTCTTCCATTCGCTCAACATGACCTAGCCAGCGAAGCCGCTCGATTTTTATGCGCTTTACTATGTCGATGTCGGCGTATAGCTCGTATAGCTCATACAGCTCATCGTTCCATCGTTTTCGGTACTCGCCATTGACGCAGATTGGTCCGTAGATTTTACGAAGGATCTTTCTCTCGAACGCTCCCAAAATCTTTTCATCAGAGTTGCTCAACGTCCAGGTATGTGCTGCATATAACAGGACGGACATGATTAGTGACTTATAGAGCGTGACTTTTGTTCGTCGATAGAGGGCTCTGCTTCTCAATTGCCTACTAAGTCCAAAGTAACACCTGTCGGCAATAGTTATCCTTCGTTTTATCTCTCTACTGATATTGTTGGTGGAGTTAATGCTGGAACCGAGGTAGACGAAGTCCTTCACAACCTCGAAGGAGGTGTTGTCAACAGTGACGTGGGTGCCAATACGCTGGGCACCCACGTCTGCGTTTACTGCAAGACCCATGCGACTCGACTCTTTTTCTATATTGGAGATTGCTGCACTGACTTCGCGTGTGTTATGGCCAATGATATCAATATCATCGGCATACGCTAGCAGCATAACACTCTTATAGAATATTGTGCCGCTTTATCTTAGATCAGCAGCTCGAATGATCTTCTCCATGATTAGGTTAAAAAAGTCGCACGATAAAGAATCACCTTGTCTGAAACCTCGTTTGGTAACAAATGGGGAGGAGAGGTCCTTCCCGATTTTTACTGCACTGCTGGTGTTGCGCAGTGTCATCTTGCATAGACGGATTTATTTTGCAGGTATACCAAATTCAGACATGGTGGAGTATAGATGAGTCCTTATTGGACTGTCAAAAGCGGCTTTATAGTCGACAAAAAGGTGGTGGGTGTCGATTTGCTTCTCTATGGTCTTTTCCAAGATTTGTCGTAGCGTGAATATCTGGTCGGTGATAGATTTTCCAGGTCTGAAGCCACACTGATAAGGCGCAATCAGTTGGTTTACGATGGGCTTCAGTCTTTCACATAATACGCTCGACAGAACCTTATAGGCGATATTAAGAAGGCTTTTAAAGAAGGCTTAAGAAGGCTCCAGCTCAGCAGGTAGACCATCGGCTCCCGCGGCTTTGTTGTTCTTAAGCCGTGTTATTGCTGCCAAGACTTCATTATAGTCGGGCAGCGGAACTTCAACGCTGTCATCTATAATTGGGGTTTCCGGGATATCATATCTACGTCTCATCATATCTAGTCTTGGATAAGACTAGAGAAGTGTTCCCTCCATAACGTCAGTGTACTCTGGATATCTGTCACTAGATTCCCGTTTTGATCCTTGCAGAAAGAGGCCTTGGTTTTAGAGCCATCGGCCAGGCGTTTTATCTTTTCGAAAAATTTTCTACCGTGTTATAAAGTGGCAAAACCAAGCAACTTGCTTCTTTGAAAATTGTGAAAAATTAAGTTTTTGTTTTATTAGGTGAATTCTTTTATTGATACAAAATTACATTAGGGACTGTTCATAAGTTACGTAACAAGTTTAGGGGGGAGGCGGGTTTTGTATTGTATTGTATTGTTATTGTTATTGTTATTGTTATTGTTATTGTTATTGTTATTGTTATTGTTATTGTTATTGTTATTGTTATTGTTATTGTTATTGTTATTGTTATTGTTATTGTTATTGTTATTGTTATTGTTATTGTTATTGTTATTGTTATTGTTATTGTTATTGTTATTGTTATTGTTATTGTTATTGTTATTGTTATTGTTATTGTTATTGTTATTGTTATTGTTATTGTTATTGTTATTGTTATTGTTATTGTTATTGTTATTGTTATTGTTATTGTTATTGTTATTGTTATTGTTATTGTTATTGTTATTGTTATTGTTATTGTTATTGTTATTGTTATTGTTATTGTTATTGTTATTGTTATTGTTATTGTTATTGTTATTGTTATTGTTATTGTTATTGTTATTGTTATTGTTATTGTTATTGTTATTGTTATTGTTATTGTTATTGTTATTGTTATTGTTATTGTTATTGTTATTGTTATTGTTATTGTTATTGTTATTGTTATTGTTATTGTTATTGTTATTGTTATTGTTATTGTTATTGTTATTGTTATTGTTATTGTTATTGTTATTGTTATTGTTATTGTTATTGTTATTGTTATTGTTATTGTTATTGTTATTGTTATTGTTATTGTTATTGTTATTGTTATTGTTATTGTTATTGTTATTGTTATTGTTATTGTTATTGTTATTGTTATTGTTATTGTTATTGTTATTGTTATTGTTATTGTTATTGTTATTGTTATTGTTATTGTTATTGTTATTGTTATTGTTATTGTTATTGTTATTGTTATTGTTATTGTTATTGTTATTGTTATTGTTATTGTTATTGTTATTGTTATTGTTATTGTTATTGTTATTGTTATTGTTATTGTTATTGTTATTGTTATTGTTATTGTTATTGTTATTGTTATTGTTATTGTTATTGTTATTGTTATTGTTATTGTTATTGTTATTGTTATTGTTATTGTTATTGTTATTGTTATTGTTATTGTTATTGTTATTGTTATTGTTATTGTTATTGTTATTGTTATTGTTATTGTTATTGTTATTGTTATTGTTATTGTTATTGTTATTGTTATTGTTATTGTTATTGTTATTGTTATTGTTATTGTTATTGTTATTGTTATTGTTATTGTTATTGTTATTGTTATTGTTATTGTTATTGTTATTGTTATTGTTATTGTTATTGTTATTGTTATTGTTATTGTTATTGTTATTGTTATTGTTATTGTTATTGTTATTGTTATTGTTATTGTTATTGTTATTGTTATTGTTATTGTTATTGTTATTGTTATTGTTATTGTTATTGTTATTGTTATTGTTATTGTTATTGTTATTGTTATTGTTATTGTTATTGTTATTGTTATTGTTATTGTTATTGTTATTGTTATTGTTATTGTTATTGTTATTGTTATTGTTATTGTTATTGTTATTGTTATTGTTATTGTTATTGTTATTGTTATTGTTATTGTTATTGTTATTGTTATTGTTATTGTTATTGTTATTGTTATTGTTATTGTTATTGTTATTGTTATTGTTATTGTTATTGTTATTGTTATTGTTATTGTTATTGTTATTGTTATTGTTATTGTTATTGTTATTGTTATTGTTATTGTTATTGTTATTGTTATTGTTATTGTTATTGTTATTGTTATTGTTATTGTTATTGTTATTGTTATTGTTATTGTTATTGTTATTGTTATTGTTATTGTTATTGTTATTGTTATTGTTATTGTTATTGTTATTGTTATTGTTATTGTTATTGTTATTGTTATTGTTATTGTTATTGTTATTGTTATTGTTATTGTTATTGTTATTGTTATTGTTATTGTTATTGTTATTGTTATTGTTATTGTTATTGTTATTGTTATTGTTATTGTTATTGTTATTGTTATTGTTATTGTTATTGTTATTGTTATTGTTATTGTTATTGTTATTGTTATTGTTATTGTTATTGTTATTGTTATTGTTATTGTTATTGTTATTGTTATTGTTATTGTTATTGTTATTGTTATTGTTATTGTTATTGTTATTGTTATTGTTATTGTTATTGTTATTGTTATTGTTATTGTTATTGTTATTGTTATTGTTATTGTTATTGTTATTGTTATTGTTATTGTTATTGTTATTGTTATTGTTATTGTTATTGTTATTGTTATTGTTATTGTTATTGTTATTGTTATTGTTATTGTTATTGTTATTGTTATTGTTATTGTTATTGTTATTGTTATTGTTATTGTTATTGTTATTGTTATTGTTATTGTTATTGTTATTGTTATTGTTATATTGTTAATTAATGAAATTTTGTAAGAGAAATTTTAACTTTTCTGTTAATTTCCGACAATTTAATTTCACCCTATTATTGACAAAGCGCAATCAAACTACTTTATCGGTACTCTCAATTCTCTGAGGCTTGTCAATAAAAGCTCAAACATACTAGTATGTTTAGTTTAATTTTAAACAAAAATATTCTTTTATCTTCTTGAATTTGATATTACATTTAAAATATTTAAATTTCTTTCATAACGAAACTTTTTGAAAATATGAACAACATTATTTATACCTTCAAATATACGCAACTAAACAATTTATCAAAAGCAGATATATTTTAAATATCATTTAAGTTAGGATATAAAGGCTCTTGGCACAGTTCAAAAAAGTTGAGTTCAGGCCTCAGGTCTGACTTTCATCTCTCAAAAACTCTTGAAAACTATCTTGATGGCAACATTGTTTATTTGAGCAAATTTATACCTTTTCTCTGGTGATTTTTAATTCCATTAAATTAAAGTTCTTATACTATGGCTTAAAAGGTTTTTAGTTTCCTCAGGATTTCGAGAGGACTTTATGTAAACCAAAATAATAGGGTCGCGCTTGAAAATTTTTCTCACAAAAATACATTTCTTTTTGTCACTATTTTACTAAAATTTTTCTTACAAAATTCAGTTTCTCTTTGTCACTATTTTGCTAAAGTTTAACAGTAGTAAAAACAATTGTGATCAATTCAAATATAATCTTAACACAGTCAGATTTTGTTCTGAACAAAAAGCTGTTTATTTTCAACACATATATCAAAGTCATTATATTGCCACCGTTGGTACGTGTGAGTGGATTCTTTTTTTTTCTGTATATAACCAACTTCATAGCAATGAAACGTGACTGCGCATTCATATGGTGGCAATTAGAAAGTAAGTCGATACTCAAATCATAAAAGAGCAGTGCAGTGGGGAAAAACAAAAGTGTGTATTACAGAGAAACACTCACCCATACATACAAGTAAATCTATGCTAATGAGGTTGTAGTCAAACTCAAGCTCTTAAGTCTATGCAAACTTAAGTTTTGCTAAAATTTAAGTAATAACCATGAAAAATTAAGTGACTTTTAAGGTGATTTTGGAAAGCCAAGCTTCTTTTCAGATTGGAGTAATATTTCACAAAAAATATTGCCATAATATTTATATTATTTTTATTAAAAAAAAAAAAAAATAGTAAAAGGCAAATACTTACGAGTTGTGATTTAAAGAATTTATATTCAATATCTAAAGATATTTGAAAGGTCAAAGTGGGAGCGTGTGCTTGTTCTTGTTTCATTTACTTTCTTCATCAGCTATGATATTTTTTTTAATATGCGCATCGTTTGTCGGATTTTATTTTTATCCTCAGGCTTTTGAAAAAAATATTTGGTATTCAAAATTTAGCACATGCTCCTGTACATTCCAATAGAAGTTATGTTTATTTTGAGTAAAGAGAAAATAAAACTAAACAACATATCAAGAAGAAGAGCAATAATCATAGTAATAATAACTACAACAGCAAAAAAATATCCTAGTAGTTTGGCCACAAAAAGTCAGATATCTTTGCTGGTTCAAGCACATGTTGTAGAGGCAACTTGTGGAAGGAACAGCTATTTAATCTGGTAGCCCATAATCAAGGCTTGGTCAACCGTTAGAGTCGTAGATGAACAATATTCAAGTCAGTTGCTGTGGCAATAAATATGAACTCGTTATTTACATACAAAAATTATTAAGAAAAAAAATACAAAGTTGTAAAATTTTATGAATTTATTACTTTGTCCATAAAAAGAGCAATAAACTTAACAATATTGGTTTTATTTGCTAATTTCATGTATTAAAACTATAGCTTGTCTTAATTTGTAGATAGCTAGTATTGTAGATATATTTATATCTTATAATGTTTAGCTAAGACTTTTATTTAAATATTTCTGTTTTTTATTAAAAAGTCTTTGGTCATTAAAGTACTAAAGTAAATTTTATTTTCAATCTTTTGTTGGTTTAGAAAGTGATAACATAAACCACTTGTTCACAGACAAGACTGAGAAAAAAGGGAAGAGAAAAAGAAGATATGTACAACATCAAAATGCCAGATCATCAGAAATATTGTGCTTTACCATTCAACTCTGTCAACTTTAAATTTAGTTTTATGACTTTAATTATACCGCATTTTGTGCGCAGCAGCTGCTCTGGTGCCCTGAAAAAAATCAGTTTTGCAAGCTGCTGTGTCAAAAATTGCAGCAGTTCTCTATTGTTTAGATGAGTAAAAGGTTGGACATTTATTTTAACTCATCCTTAAAACATCAGCACAGCTATTAACTTTTACAAAATAATTCGCGATAAAATAATTAGGCAAAATTAAGTTTAATGAACAGCTTAAATTTTTATATTTAACAATAGGCAATCAAAATCATAGAGCAGTACATACAATTTTTTTAAATTCTAATAAGAAAGTTTAGTTATATATCTTAAAATTTCTTTAAAAATTATTATTTTAACCTATAGCATCAAGAGCACAAATAAGTACCACTTTCCGCCAATTAACAGTAAATGAAAATCACTTTTTGATGGAGTATGACAGTACCATATCTAACCTATTAACTTTAAATTATAAAAATCAATTCTAAAAAAAATCACATCAGAAGTTATAAAATAAGTTGTATTAAAACTCAATGAGATGAGAATTTTGTCGACGAAAAATGTAATTTTTGCTAGTTTTTCATGTTTTTTGACCTTCTTCCCGGACCCTTCAAACTTTTGGCCAAAACTATTTTGTTCACGTGATTCTATAGTAGATCATAAGACGAAAAAAATTAGCCCCATGGAGCCCTCAACGTCACGCTGTGCCCGAGATACGGACCCTTGAAAATGTGGGTGTTTTTTCACCCCAAGATACACGAATAGGTTAAAAAAAAAATAGCTATACAATTCTAGGATTAATCATGTTCAGTTTTGGTAAATATTTCTAATATTATATATGTACTATTTATATGTTTTTAATATTAAGTGTTATTTTTTTTTTAAATTTTTAAAGACGTTTTCTTAATCCCGTCCATTTTACTACTCGTATATATACCTTCCAAAGCAGTAACTTCCGAAACTTTTATAGTTCTCAAATCTATATATCAGCTTATTTCAAACAGTACCTCAATTTACGAAGAATTTTTGTTTTAAGGGACTATGGCTAAAAATATAAAATGTATTTCTAAAATCATCGATCAGGTCAAAAAACAAAAAGTTCTTAAGGCGGGACATGACATTCGCGGCAGAGAAAACAGACCTTTTTTTAAAAATTCATAACTCAGTCAAAAACAAACATTTTTCCAACATTTTTTTTATTATTGTAGAGACCTGAACAAATTACAAGAAAAAAAAATTCAAAAAAAATATATTTTTCACTCCAACATGGTTTTATAGAGCTTCAAACTGGTGGCAGAGAAAAAAACGGGGCCTCGTGGTTGCAGCGCTGGGAGTTGCAAAAATTGTCCGATCTGGAAAAAAATGACTTTTTTAAATTTTCTCAAAATTGGTTATCGTATGACACGAGCTTTTTTTTTAAATTTTTTTTAATTTTTGGTGACGTTCCAAATTTGAAAGTGTGTTTTTTCAAAAAAAATATTGACTTTAAAAATTCATAAAAAAAATTTTAAAAAAAAGCTCATGTCATACGATAGCGAGTCCAGTTTAAAAAAAATACAAAAAAAAAATTCGTCAAAAAATGAACCCGCTAGTGCCGCAACCAGTACGAAAAACATGGTTTCCAGATAAACGCGTTCAAAGATTGTAAACAAAGAAAAAACAGGTTACCTTCAATCTGCCATGCCTGTTTCGTACTGTATGCCTTCGTTATCTTCACCCTTCACCCTTCAAGTTCGAAAATAACAAATACAATGGTTCGAAATAACAACCACCAAAAGTCAGGTAGCAAGTAAAACAAGTGTATACCAGCTGCCGTACGTAGGTACCGCAAAAATTAAAAATGCGCTCTCACTAATCCGGCTGTAACTTTTGAACCCGTAAAAATTTTTCCATGAAATTTTTTTCTTAGAATCTTAAGAATATTTACTAAAATACAAAATTATTAAAAAATCGATTCCAAAAAACGGCCAATGTCATGTAACCCCTTAACCAAATCCGACTTAATACTCCTACAATTTCAAAATATTTTTATACCGAATTTGTGTGTATGAGTTTTTCTTATGATTTTGATTTCTGTCAAAATTTGCACATTGTGAATGTCTTGGATTGTATCCTGATCCATGATGATCTATGGTGGTAAATGCTTTTGGTTGCTAATTTTATGATTACAACCAAAATGTTGGCAATGCAAATGTAAGTTCTGTGTCAAAACCCGATAATTACAAAAAAATTTGCTTTTAAATATAAGAGTAGGAATTCCGAAAATCAAGATTCCATTTCCGTATCCGAGCTTTGAAGAAAATGTTATATGTATAGAACAGGACTATTAATAGGGCGGAGGGTGCGCAACTGATATCGAAATTAGCAAAATTATAAAGATCCCGAGTGGAAATTCTCCGAAGGATAGAGCCAGAAAATGATAAGGACATTCTAAGTTTGATAAGATACTTGACTCACTTTTTAAATTGGTCCGGCTCAGTTAATAACTCTTGGTAATAACTGAATCCTTTCACCTGCACCTTTTCTGTTTTACCCTCCAAGCCCACTTTACCAACGTTTTGGAGTCATTCATATTGACTACTTTTATGCCATATTTATCTGGTTTTTAAGCATCGTAAACCTTAAAAGAGCAACGCTCACGAAAAGACAACAATTGCTCTTCGGTCGATGGTACAGTACTTTGCGGGGCTGTATGGAATCTTGCCTTTTTCAATAAACGAGTCTCAAATTTCTCTTATGGAGGCGAATTTATTCTGAAAACAAGGAACAGCTCGGGTGTTCCTATCGTCAAATCTAAGGAATTGTGTTATGGCTTCAAATCTTTTTTAGGACATTACAGCACGGTATCTTATACAAGCGACTTTTAGATTCCATAGGTCGTAATGCGAGGTCATATTTGTCTTTTGGAGAGCCGAAAGAAGCATTTAGTTCAATAAGTTCAACATTATTATATAAATTATCTAACTGCCCGTTCTTTTCCCGTTCCTGGGTATAACGGTCGATTTCTTCATTGGTATGCCGAACAATTTTTGAAAACATGGCTTCATCAAAATATAAGCTCCAGCTTTCATATGGAGTTTTTACGTCTTTTGCAGGTCCACGTGGAGTGGGAAGATTCGTAGAGTGGGAAGTTCTGATGGTCTTTCATGTGGTGTTGTATACCACTTTAGCCCATTTTTACCGGCAACAATACTCGTCGAGCACGATTACTCCCACTGCTGCCTCTTACCCGGTCTCTTCCTCGACTTCCTCTCTACTCTGTATTACGGCTTTGCTTGGATGCTGGAGGTGTATCTGAGTCATCATCATCTGACTTCTCCGACTTAAAATTACAATAAATAAATAAGAGATTCATATTCTTGCTCCAAATTTACCAAAAAATATGACACTTTGCTACGATTCTGAGCCACCTTCCTCTTCCATTATATTTTGCTCATCACTTCGACTTTTCACAGGATCAATGGGATCTTCCTTCTGTCCGTTTAACTGAACTACAGCCTCCAAAGGTCTCAACTTATACCACCTGACCATTTTTTGAATCTTTACACGATAAAAAACAAAGCGATTTTATGATATACAAACGCGAGTATACAAATATATATGGTAATATATATGAAGTGGGGACACTATACACTCGTTACTTAACCAAAAAGTGCAAAATACACGAAAATAAAAAAAAACTTTTAAAGACGTTGAAACAGAATTATGGTTACGGTCCCGGATTGTAAACGTAAGCCGTTTGTGTTTGGTGAGCGATTTAAACAGGTCTGGGGTGTTTCTCACGCCATGATACAGTTCTAGGGTTGATTAATTTATTTATTTATTTAGATAAATATAGAACAAGCTTTAGATAAGAGTATTATTCAGGACTAGAAATGGCATCTAACAAGATACATACTTGTTTCATTTTAAGGCAATAGATGCATCCATTGGCGTAGCGAGAAAAACAGGGGACAGCTGCCCCCTAAATATTATTAAAATCAAAACAATGAAATAGTTTTATAAAAAATTCTTAAGCTACTGCGATTTTAAAACATATTTGTCTGGTAAAACAAATGCTCATTGGAAACTATAACTATACAGCTTTTTAACTTCAAAATCAAGTTTTCCACTTCAAATGAAATTTTTTTTCAATTTAAAGAAATATTTGCAAGCCAAACTTATTAATTTATATTATTTTATTTTCTATATTATTTCTTATATTATTTTCAAACTTATAAAACAAAAAAACCTACCCCCTGCTTAATATCCTAGCTACGCCCATGATTAATACCATAACTTAAGTGGAGTTGGAGCTAGGTAGGATATGTTGGAGTTCAAATGTGCTAAGGTGGAAATCATAATCATTGATTTACAATGAAAAAACCTAACGTCGTAGAAAATTACTATGAAATGTTGGTTGTTCATGACAGGTTTGCATTGGGTCTATAATTTGAGAATCATGTTTTTTCCCTTTTGTATAAAGGTACGAATTTTCAGAAAACTAATTAAGAGATAGAGAACTGGAAAGGAACCAAAATAAGATGAGCTCAAGTGTTTGAGAGTTTTTTTAGAACAATAGCAAGTTCCAAAATAATTTTTCTACCGGAAGATATTATTATAGTAGGAATAACGCAATATCTTGATACCAAAGATATTACTTTCGCTATTAAGCTGAGGTAAATATAACCAGAGTGGTGATCGTGGCATACTGGTTGAGGTAAGTGGCTTGTATGCAATAGAACCAAGGTTCGAATCCCATCTGACACAGAATGTTTTTCATTAAATTAAATTTTTCTGTTCGACCGTCACCTCTCTGCAGACAATGGTAAAAACTGCCATGTAAAGCTTCTTGAGAACATAAGCCGTTTGGAGTCCACATAAAGCTTGTGGGTCCAGTCCTCAATAATTTGTGTTCAAACATTTCACAACACGCACAACACAATTGACCAATACGAAGCTTGGTGAAAGTCCTTACAAGGGCTGAAATGACCATTTCACTATTTTTTTTTTTCAAATATAACCAGAACTTATCATGAGTAAGGTTTGTGTTTGACCACGAAATATGGTATCTGCCATAGAATAACAGCTACCAAAAAATTATATCTTAGCACTTAATGAGACTTTTATATTAAATCTAAGTTACACTTGAATATATAAAGACAAATTAATGTAATTGTTTCGAAATGGCGACAGGGATAAATAATCCCTACCGAAATAGAAACCCTACCAACTCTAAATACTGCTATTTTTTTATTGAGATATTTGTGCCTTAGCTTTTATGCCAATTTCACATATAAGATTTTCAAAACAAAACCACTTCTTAGACAGAAGGTCATAAATAATGTTGAAAATGTGTACCTTCATTTTAAAATTTGAAATAGAATCTTAAATAGAATTCCCAAATTCTTTAATTATAATAAATCTTTTAACCATACAGTCAAGACAAAAAATCTCTTGATTGCATGGTTAAAATTTTTTTAGCAATTGTATTGTTAAATTGATTTTCTTAAATATCTTCACATATCTTAATATATTTGCAATTTAGTAAAATTTAGGTAAATCAATAGAAAATATGTCATAAAATAAAATAACAAAATCAACATGGTCATTTTATACTTCTGCTAGTGATCTAGCAACAATTGACGAGCAAATTAAATCTTATTTGTCAAACTTGAACAAGAAACAAATAAATGCATTCTAGAATAGTTGTACTAAATGAATATGTAAAAGTATTTAAATGAAAAACACACCGGAGCATATCCTGTTGAGTGTGTTCTGGAGATTGTGTGTTTGTTTGTGGTGCTTTATGTCGTTCTTGTTGTTGGTATTGTTTTTATTGCTGGTCTAGTAGTTTTGATTCTAAGCAACAACAACAACAAACTGCATATTTTAACAAAAATAATAAAACATACGTATTTGTAATTCAACAAAGGTCCTTCCTCATAGCATTTTCAAAGGATAAACAGCAAACCTGACTGTGGAACAGAACAACCAGCAGCACAGTACCATATACATAGTTCGGCAACAACACATGCCACAATAACATGCTGCGATACTGATGCCTGGCAGCTAGAATGCAGCAAGCAAGATAAGCGGACGACGTGCACTGAATGCTCAAGGTAGCTAGCAATGATTTTTGGCATCTTTTTGTGGGCTATTGACAGAGAAAGCGTTGTGCTTGACGAGCACAAACAAGTCTCTGTATAGAATAATGATGATGATGATGATGCTGATGATGATGATGTTGATAATGATTTTGTGGCATACTTATAGGGGCGCTGGCTTAGCGTGTTTAAGCGCCCTGTAGCTACATATGCACTGCTCCGTGGGTGGTTGGATTTACTTAACAACAAATGTTTGTATAATAAACCAAAAACATGATGAACATGAACACGACAACGACGCTCGGCACGAAAGGAGAGTGAAAGGACAATATTTAGTTTTGTTTTAGTTCATTTTCTCAGGCATATTTTTAGGCTATATGCGAAAAGTAGAAAATTGCTTAATTAATATACGGCAAACATTATCATTGTTGTTGTAGTTGTTGTTATTGTTATTCTTCCACACAACAATGATGAACGCATGTTAAGCAGTTTGTATGCAGCAGCAAGCTTAGAATGAAGCATTAAAAGCACCAAGCTGAGAATGGAAAATGTCTGCCATAAGCTTGGACGGCAAGAACAGCAGGTAGCTACAAACATATTGATTTATATTCATAGCTGCATGCTTGTGCTTTTGTATTGTAGTGTTTATAACTTATTATTCCCTCGACCCCTACCCACGCGTCTAATTTCATTAGCCAGCCAAAATAAATTTGCTAGATTTTAACCTGGCATCAATCTAACCAAGATGCAAACATTACAATAATCAGAGTAGTTCTATTTAACTAAACTAATCTATAATTATGTATTTTTCAACTCACCTTGTATGATCCTAGATTCTTGACAGAGCAAGCCAGTTTGATGCTTCTACCCGCCGGCACTGTAATATTCTCAATGACATCCGTAAATTCTGGATCCTCTGTGACAACTGTGGAAACAATAAATAGAAGATAGATAGAAAAAAATAATATTATTGCTTTTATTGTTAATTAAATGTCGAGTTACTAGCATGCTTTTAGGCTGAGACTTTATTAAAGACTACGAGTTGAGCTTATTTCGATGCATAAATATGCATAAATTTTAATTAATATACAAATTCAGATCTTCAACTCTATTAAATTTTGTCCAACCTTTATAAGTTACTTATAACTTATATATAAAAGATAAGAGTGGGTTTTTATTAAAGTGTTTTCTCAAAATATTTGAAGGGGGTAAAGTTGTGAATTCGCGTCAGCATTGTTAACATCAGCAATGTTAACGGCAGTCACAATTGATAATGTCATCACTGCTAACTTTAACACTGTTAAGGTTTCAATTTGCCTGTTTTTTATATGGGGACCTAGATAAGGGTGGCAGATAGGGGGTATGTGTGTTGCGAAGAAATGTTTAGGGCAACAAATAATAGCATCAGTTCATGTATTTGACCCCTATAGGGATCAATTCGGGAGAGATATGAAATATAATCAACAATTTTTGTGTGCTGTTATCTGCTGTGATGGGTAGCAGATAGGGGTTCAGTGTGCTTAGAGGAAATGTTAAAAGGTAAAAAATAACAGATCCTGATCATATACGAGTATTTCAGCCCTCTAGGAGTCAATTTGGGAGAGATATTTAACAGAGATATGATCGACAGTTTCTGTGTTTTTTGTATGGAGATGCACAGGAGGGTTGCCAGTAGGAGTTAAGAGTCTTAAAAATAAGTATCGAAGAGCAAAAACTAATAGGACCAGCACATATATTTTACCCCTCTAGGAGTCAATTCGGGAGAGATATGAACTATAATCGACAGTTCTTTTGGTTTTTGAATTAGAACCCCTTGAAGGGTGGAAGATACGGGGTAGGGCCTTTCAAAAGAAATTTTCAAGGTTAAAAAATAATAGGACCACCAGCTCATATATCTTAGCACTTTAGGGAACAATTCATATATGAACTATAATCAACAATTTTGTGTTTTTTGTATGGGGACTCCCAGAAATGAGGCAGATAGGGGTCAGGTGAAATATTCAGAAGAAATGTCCAGGACAAGCTCATATATATGACCCCTGTAGCGCTCAATCCGGGAGAGATTTTTTTATTATAAAAAATTTGATGGTACTTTGAAATACTCAACAAAAGAGTTACCGAAAAATTTGACGATGTACCTATGAAACAATCAATACGACGAGCACTAGTCGGACTAGGTGTGAACAGGATCATTACAGTGGCACGCCTCAAGGAGGTGTTCTCTCTCCACTCCTCTGGAGTTTGGTATAGTTAACAACGTACTGCTATCTCTTGAGAGAGATGGATGTGTTGTGGCAGCCTACGCCGATGACCTAGCAATCGCAGTCAGAGGCAAGTATCCTACTACTCTATGCGACATTGACATATGCGACATCTACTACTCTATGCAAAGGGCCCCTTGCAGACTTGAACAATGGGTCAAGCCCTGTGGTCTTGGAGTTAATCCGGCTAAAACAGAGCTGGTCCTATTCACCAGGAAATATAAAATTCCATCCTTAACACCAATCATACTAAATGGGTCTGTTCTGTCCCTTGCGGATAATGCAAAGTGCCTGGAACTAATACTCGATAGAAAGCTCAGCTGTAAGTTAAGCGCAGCAGAACGCAATAAAAAAGCCACACTGGTACTTTATACTTGCAAAAAAGCCATAGGGCTTGCAAGCTCACTGGCTGTATACTGGGGTCATAAGACTCTGTATGGTGTAGTAATATGGTCACAGTCCTTAAACAAAATCACTTATATGAAACAACTCCAAAAAGTGCAGAGAATGGCATCTATATACATCAGCGGTGCTCTGAGAACAACACCGACTTCTACCACTGGATCTGGTTGCCAGGACAGACAGCAGCCAGTTCGGTGATAAGACTTAGAACACTGCGTGTATGGAACAGTCTGACAACGGTCAGTCAACTTCATTCCATCAAGAACTGATTACTGCAAGCCCTCGCTTTCCTTCGAAGGAAGGTATGGTACGCTTATTCCTCCTAGAACATACTGGGTCAATGGTGCACCATGGAAACGAGAGTGTCTATATTTCTATACAGATGGATCAAAATTAAACGACAAATTTGGCTACGGGGTCTTCTCAAAAGAGCTTGGGCTTTCTGACCACTGTTGTGTGTTTCAGGCCGAAATGATGGCAATAGGTGAGGTTGCATCATGACTTTCAAAAAACGTTGTCTCTAAACGGGAAATTTATATCTTCTCAGATAGTCGAAAAAGCCCTTGAAAGTACTTTGACCGAGCTTCTTATGATCAATTATGTTGTGTGTGGTGTGAAAATGTTTGAACACATATGATCGAGAACTGTACCTATATTCTCAAGAAGCTTTTCATGGCAGTTTTTACTCTCTGAGGTTTGCCATTTTTTTCTACAAACGAACGAACGAACGAACGAAAGTTCGTGCAAGGCTATGGTGGCAATCTGCAAGCAAAGAATGCACAGGATAGCTTTTACATACTTTTGAAAATTTGCAGAAAAATTATTTCTATCTTAGGATGATGGCTTTATACTTCCTGTTACCAACGTATGCAGCAAATCAACAATACGTTGATTTATGACAAATTCTGAAGAAAAAAGCTTTGGGGTGGCAACCTACAAGCCTCTTTTCTAGCACATTTTATTGCGCATATTTTAAGTTAAGTTTAACAGAATTGGATAGCATTTTGAAAAGTTATTACATTTTAAGTGAAGACAAAAGTTTTTATAAAAAATTCTATATTTTTTCAAATTTCAAATCAAAGTTTTTATAAAATTCAAATTTCAAATCATTTTCAACCCGTAAAATGAAAAAAATTAAAATTTCCTTACTTCTTTAAGCACATAATAACTTTTCAAAATATCATCTAATTTTGCTCAAATCAATCTTCAAATGATTTTTAGTAATTAGTAAACAAAACGACGCTTAATATAATAATAAAAATATGATTTCAAAGAACCAGAAAAAAAAACAATTTTAAGAAATTACAATAAAATCGAAATTTTTGTCAGTTTTTTGACAAAATTTCAAAAATTTTGAAAATTTCATTCAGTTTTAATGATATCATAATTGTTAATATGTTTTTGAAAATGTAATTTATATCTGTATAAAATCAAATATAAAATTTATTAAAATTTAATATGTTTTAAGATTTTCTCACGAAAGGCCCTAGAAAAAAATAGTTAAAAATTATTTTCGTGCTTAACAAACTCCGAACAGGGTACCGAAGCTAAAATACCCCCTTCCCCCCCCCTCCCCCGCGACCGTACTGAAGTATATCCGAAGTCTTTAGACGTCTATAATATTTTTATGTTTAATCTGCAAAAATATTTGTGTCATACGCTTAATTTAATTTTACCCTTAGCTGCCACATAGAGCAATTTGTAAACAAAGTAAAATGCCGCACCCACTTTTCTAATATAAAGACTCCACATTTTACCAAGGAATATATATATGGGTTGGCTAAACAACATGGGCGGAACTTGGGTACATACAGACACGATGTCATTCAGTTATATATATTTACGAAAGTTTTTAAATTTTGATGACGTCACTTTGTATTGAAGGTAGGCATGGTTTTCATCCGATTTTGCCAAATATCAAAGAGTGGCTTATGTTAAATATCAGAGTTTGTATGCAAAATTTATTTGCAATTTGAGCAGATTTTCGAAGGATTTTACGGTTATTATAAAGCTACTTTGTATGGGAAGTAGGCGTGGATTTTATCCCATTTTTCCAAATTTGTCAGGATTAATATTGAAGACCAATGCTGAAATGCTAAATTTCAAGGCATTTCATTACTTTTTGTGGATTTTGAAGAGATTTTACTGATAAAATAAAGTCACATTGTATGGGTGGTAGGTGTGGTTTTCATCCGATTTTTCCAAAATTCATAGAGATGGTTCATATTATATATCAAAGCTAATGTGCAAAATTTCAAGACATTTCTTTAATTGTTTTATATAAAATAAAGCCACTTTGTGTGGGAAGTGGGCATGGTTTCATCCGATTTTGCCATATATCATAGAGATGACTTTTATTAAATATCAAAGCTTATGTGCAAAATTTTAAGACATTTCATTAATTTTTGAGGATTTTTAAGAGATTTTACATTTAAAATAAAGACACTTTGTATGGGAGGTAGGCGTGGTTTTATCCGATTTTTCCAAATTTCATAGCCAGGATTTACATTGGAGATCAAAGCATATGTGCCAAATTTCAAGGCATTTCTTTAATTTTTGTGAATTATAAAAACATTTTACGGTTAAATAGAGTCACTTTGTATGGGAGGTAGGCGTGATTATCATCCGATTTGGTCCATTTTCAAACTTGATCTTCCATTTTAAAAATAAACTTATATTTTGAATTTCATTGCGATAACTTTAAAATTACGGCCGTAATCGTGTCGACAGACGGACAGACAGACGGACACACGCAAATCGATTCAGGAGGTGATGTTGATCAAAAATATATATATTTTACTATACCTGCCACGCCTCCTTCTAGGCGTTACAAACGGAATGACAAAGTTAATATACCCCTTACGCAGTACGCGTTGGGGTATAAAAATTAAGATTTGCTTAATATTGCTTTATCATCATTTTCTAGTGTAACTTAAGAATTTTTAATAGATTTAGATTTATAGTTTTTAGAGATATATTTTCCCCTCTGCTTTTTTACGCTAATTTTAAAATGATAACTTAGTGTTAATTAACAGCAATTAAATATTTTTTTTTGTCTATAATAATTTTATAGCTTCTCGCTGTGGAGAAATATTTTTGTCCTCTAGCGATTTTCCAGCTCACAGCACGTACGAACGTGCTAATAGTTTCACAAAAATCCATTTGATTTGTGATCCCCCAATGGACACAAACAAGCAAACTAAAGCGAACTAAGCATTCTCCCCTCCCCCCTCCTTCCCCCATCTACAGCGGTAGCTACAGTTGCTTCATCCAAACTTTCGCTTTTAATTCAATTTTCCGCCCAACTTCGAACTGGCGCCCTTGCACGCCTCGGCAATTTCCCGCCCAGGCAATCACTCGTTTAGAAAATTTTATTTATTGCATATGAAAAGTGAAATTGGAAGGAAAATGGTATAACGAGGCAAATACTGCATTTCCACCATTTCCACCCAGGCAATGCCAATGAATTGCATTTTGTTATTGTTTATGAGCTAGTTTAGCTTTTGTTGAACCTTTTTTAATTTTTTTTTTTTTTTTTTTTTTTGTTTGAAGGCATTTATTTTGGGGCGTCTCGGTTGGGCTTCTGTCGAAGTGCTTGTTAAGGGCTGCTGGGGGAGTGTTGTGGGCGTTTAATGCTTTTATTAGCAGTTTTGACATTTCTATTGTTCTACGCTTGGATTCTATTGTTTTTGATTTGAAATTATGACGAATGTGTGCTCCCATGTGGTGTGTTTTGTTTTTGTATATCTGTGCGTATAACAATGTCAGCATATTTCAAAATAAACTTCAATATACATTTGCAGCAAGCTACAGTTAAAGGGATTTGAATTTTTGGATAAATCATAAATTAGTTGAAATTTTTTTTTAGTTCCTTATTGCGTTTACATTGCAAAACCAAGGCAACAATGAATGAGACATAGTTTGCATTGCAGAATTCAATTTATAGATACCTGTAAGGTAGCAGATATATTACAATCCGAAGTAGCCATTTATATGGTTTTTCCAAACATATGCAAATATGTAAAAATTGCTCTTTGGCATAACGTAGTGAAAACTTAAAGATATGAGAAATTACTGTTTAAAGTTAAATTGTATTTTCTACAACAGTTAGTTTTTTTCCCGTGTATAGAGAAAAATTAAGCATTGGTCAAGCAAGTCTTTTTAATTGCTTCAACAATATCAATTTCTAGATTTAAATGTTTACTCAGACTGCAACATTTCCTACAGTTTCACTACTTAAACCAGCTAGCTAGAAACCAGCCAATAAACCAGCCACTCTTAATTACACACAATAGTCCGTCCACACTATGCACTATCTACCGCATAGTACAACAATGTGACCAACTTTATAATGGCACCTATAACATTGTTTCAAGCTTTAAGCCTGAAACCACAAATAATGTCTTCAATAACGTTACCCAAGACATTCAATTTAGAGAGCAAATCTGCAAGCAGCAGTTAATTATGTGGTAGCCTCGCACTTAGATACTTGCACTACAAGAATATTTCAATAACAATAACAGCAATATTAACAACAACAATATTTGCCAATCAAGGCTAACATATTAAACCAAAAATGACCAAATGCTGTAAAATGTAAAGCAAGATTATGGCAAGAACAAGGTGGCCAATTGACCACAACACTGGAATTTACACTGTGGCCTCGATGCTTGTTCTTCTTTATAACCTGGTTCAATTAAGCCGTTTAACGTGGTTGTGTAGATTGTGGCGAAATGTTTTGAAACCAGAATTTAGCATGGATTGCATTTAACACGTTAGAGTGCTGCACACAATCTGCACAATTTTAAGCAAATTTTGTGTGGTAAGCAAAAAGTTAATCATCTTGCCAGCTCGTTAAAAGTAGATGGAGCAAAAAATTGGAAATAATTTTATCATCGCTTTTATTTTTATTCTTCTTGATAAATGTGTTAAAAATAATGGAATGTTTTTCTTACTATCAAATTTTTGAACAGTTTACACAATGTAACGAAAAATATTTTTGATTAGTTTAACCTAAGCCTAAGTTAGCTAAACCGTCAGCTAAAATAGACTGACTACCTTATCAAAAATAAATTGAATTCTATAAAAAATAACACAGGACCAGAAAAACAGACAAACATAATGAAAATACGTGACATCCATAAAATATGCAAATGATTTATGCAACACGTGTACTCATTTGTCACAACTGTCAAACGCATTTGTCACTTCATCAAGATATAAATGACAAACAAACATATGCACGGATACACCAAGGCGTATACATAAACACACATGAGTAAAATGCATTAAATTAACTTAGGCAATAATAAGAAAATGTAACATAAACAGCTGATAGATATGATATTTTAAGGGGACATAGCAGCTACAAATTTTCAAGAAATCAAAATTTTTTTTTTTGATAGAGTAAGTTAGAATGTACCTTTAAAGACATGATTTGTATAGCATAAAAGTGAAATTCTCAATAACAAAAAAATTTCTGAGCATATAGAGCGAAGCGAGTCAAGGTGCTTTTAAATGCATGTCAAACTTTTAACGCGATTTTCTCAAAACAACGTTTCCAAGTTGGCGTGCATGATAAAAAGAAAAGTATTTATCCAATCGTTCTAAAATTTAAGCACGTTAATCTACACATGTTAATGCTCAGAATAATTTACGGATGAAAAAATTGACACACAATTTTTTGTCAATTTTGTGAAAAAACGTCGTCAAATTCTCATTTTTCAACTAATTTTTTTTTACATATGTTCAAAGTTTCATTAAGATATGTCTGCATTTATTATTATTAATTATACTGTGCATGAATCGGCCACTTTTTTTTTGCAAACAAGCTAGGGACATATCATTTCAGCATAATTTGAGGACGCTGAATTTAATGGCGTTTACCGTTCGTTTTTCAATCCGTTGGCCCGATTTCGAGAAATTGAAGGTTCAAGGTCAAGTACATGTTGATGCAGCTTTTTGTTAGCAATACTTTTTTCCTCATTAACTTTATCAACTTCAGGGCACTGAATAAAACATTAAAAATTACCTGGAAAATAATTTCTTAGAACTGTTTAATCCTCAAAAACCAACCCTAATGGACCCCATAAATCAAAAAGACCCGTTTTTTTCTTATAAAAGCTTTATTCAAACAAAAAGTAGTAAGCTTTTTGATGGAAAAATATTCCCCCGATATGCTGCCGTTAAATAAAATTAAAAATTATTTCAAATTAACCAATCTTTTGTGACTCCAAAATGACCTCAAAGGAATTAAAACTCAGTTTTTCATATCGCACTCTAGAAAACAGGCACAACTCAAAATTTGCAAATTTTTACTTTTTAATGTTAAACTAATCGTAGTGATTACCTCCATCAACTATCAAAACTGTTCACTCCTCTTCTTCCTCTTTAATTAAAAAAAATCATTTTGTTCCGTTGTTTTGTATGGGGTCCGTTGAAAAAACATTGTTTTTTGGGTCAACTCTTAATTTCATTTAGCGCCAGTATATCAGGGGAATATTTTTCCATCAATAAGCTTACTAGTTTTTGTTGGAAGAAAGTTTTTATACGATAAAACTGTTTTTTTTTCATTTATGGGGTCAATTTGGGCCATAAGGGTTGGGTTTCGAGGATTAAATTGTTCTAAGAAATTATTTTTCAAGTAATTCTAAATGTTTCACTCATTGACCTGAAGTCGATAAAGTTAATGAGAAAAAAGTTTTTCTAACAAAAACTGCAAAAACTTGTACTTGACCTTGAACCTGCAATTTCTCGAAAACGGGCCGAAGGATTGAAAATCGGTAAACGCCATTAAATTCAGCGTTCTCGAATTATGCTGAAATGGTATGTCCCCAGCTTGTTTGATATTTGGACATGCACAGTGTTATTATTATTATTACTATTATTATTATTAATTTAAAGGTGCTATGTCCCCTTAAGATCATTTCTTGTGATATGGGTTGCATTGGCATTAACTTGATGATGGCTTAGCCACTATAGTACAGCAGTTCCGTAGCCACGATTGGGTTTTTGCTATACAAATCCCCTCCCGCCCCCGTCCCTTAGGCTTCAGAAAGTAAAAAAAAAAATACAATTGATACTTTTAAAATCAAAGCATGATAAGTTCCTTCGTAAGAAAAATTGACATAATGATGTTAATTTACTTGAAGAAGTAAAAGTTCAGTTCAGTTTAAGAAATATAAAAATTGTTAGTTTTTTATGTAAATTTTTTTATATAAATTTTTTTTTTAGTTACTTTATATTAAATAATTCGCTTGAGCAATAAAAAATTGTTCGGCAAACAAAACTGTTTAACTTTATTTATAAAGTCCACGAGTATATTTGAATTGACTATAAGAAGTTTGTATCAGAGAACTGCACAAGCCTACTTGAAATCTATTTCAAGTACTTGCTTAAAATAAAAAAATTCAAGCTTGTTTGAGCTTGATAATTTTCAATCAAGTATAACTTGTACTTGAATATAAATAGCCCACGCCAGCTTGCGACTTGCAAGTATGCTAGCTTACAAGCGTACGGCACGAAGTCCCAAGTAAAGGAAAACTTGATGCCTTCGGCAAAAAGCTCGAAAAGCTTGAAATTGAAGGCAAGTATTCAATTAAAGCAAGTATCCAAAAAGTTCAATGAGCTTGTGTGGGAAAAGCTTAAGCGTATTAGGACTTTTAAGGCCTATTCTGTGGACTCCATGGTTGGCAGTTTTAGGGGGTAGCTGATTTCGGAATTGATGCTAAAATTTAAAATTCATGATTAGCTTGCCATCTAGATTTTTTTTTTTTATATTTACGAATTCTTGTAATTTTGAAATTCTGACAACGAATTTGATGTCACAGTTTTAAAATTTAAGACAGAGGGTAGCGTTGCCACCTCAATTTTTAGCACAGTATTGCCACCTAGTAAAATGTATTTTTAAGAGTTTTAAACATCATTTAATACTGTTAGGGGGTCACTCATTTGGAATCTGAAGTCAGAATTTTCTAATTAATTATGGTTAATAGAGTTGCCATCTCAATTTTTTTTATTTTTATGAATTCGGTGCTGGCACGAACACTAGGTAAAAATGTGTTGCTGAATCCGAATCCGTTGGCAGATTTTCAAAATTATGTAATTGTTTTAATAATAGGATTGCCACCTAATGATAAGTATTTTTAGTAGAATTAAGCACCATTTAACAAAGTGTTGATTTCTGTTGGATCTGAAGTCCAAATTTTGAAATAAAATATTGATTATAGGGCTGCCACCTAAATTTTTTTACGTTTTACGAATTTTCGGTATATTAGACCTCCTAATTTTCCAACTTGTAAGTGCAAACTCTCCAACTTGTGTACAAAAACTAAATCCGAATTTGATCTAAAGCTATTTGGAGAGTCTAATTTCCGGCCTATGGACTTTGCAAAAGCAAAGTATCAAACTTTCTTAAGAAAATTTTAGAAAGCAATTTTTTTAAGCTTCAAAATTCTTGAAATTATTTTTTAGTATGTCAAAAAATTTGCAAATGTTGAGGTTATTTATAAATTATTTTATATTTTATTGTTTAATTTTCAGGCTAAAATTTTAATCCACAACTGAACATATATTCAAATATTCCGTCAAAATTTCTGTTTGAGATGAGAAAACGTTTTTAAAAAAGTCATTATTCTATGATAATTTATGATTTATTCAAGAACGTAAATTTATTTTAAGGGCCTTACCAATTTTTTTGAAAATTTCATTGTTTCTTGTGCCGAATGATATTTGTTTTTTTTTTCCTCTCTGAACCCTTTGGGGCACAGTGGTATGATTACTTGCCAAAAGGTAACAAGCTTTGAAAGTTATTATCTACATAATTGAGAGAATAGTTTTATATGATAAAATGGAAAAGATTGCAAAAGGCCACTTGGTACCTACCATATATCTTAAAAAGTTGAATCGCGATATTTTTCGGTAGTTACGGAGGCTAAAGTCTTAAAATTAGAAAGATATACTTAGGTAAATATTATCGGACCTAGTTCTCTGTCAGGCCTAACTTGAACAAATGTAGGCAATATTGGATCACGGAACGTGATATCTTCCATAAGAATATAACTCCTAAGAAAATCAGTCCAATCATGAAACATTTTCTCCCGGGAGTTGTAAAAGGGAGTTTCCGTTTTTAAAATAAAGTTCCAAAACTTTTTGGTAAGTTTTAATGCAAATTTGTTCACCAACCGTCAATATTTCTGAGTGCAAAATAAAAAAATGATATGTCTTTATCTGCTATCTGAAAAACGAAAACTGCCTTTTACAACTCCCTGCCCAAAATGTTTCATGAGTGGGCTGATTGGATTTTCGTTTATTATGATTTAATAACCAAAGCTCACCAAAGCTCACAAACTTCAAAACCCTTTATTGAAGCGACTTTTTTCAGCTTTTCCACGATTATTTCCAAGCACGACCCGATTTTGAGCTAATTGGAACTGGCATTTAAAATATTTCGAGAACCATTTTACGTTACCCTCCTAATAAGAATTTATCGTTGAAATTTACTTATAGAAAATATTTTTGCGAGATCTTTCGACTTTTTCCGCGATATTTCTCTTTGAGTCAAAAAATTAAGCCACAACACATAAATTTGTTTATTTTCAAACAGTTTTTCGAGCAAAATATCGAATTATAATTCTAGAGAATATGTAGACAATTTTCTGGAAAAAATTTTCAGTCGGATTTCAAAGTAAAGGCGTTTCAGTTCTTATAACATTATTATTATTAAAATCACCAAAAAAAATTTGTTTACCTATAAATCACATTATTTTATTCGGTGTTCCAGAGCGTGTGGCTTTACGATAACAAAGCCAAAATGCGAGGCTATTCATAATCGCAATGACCTGCATCTGAACTTATAGCGTAGCTGGTGTAGATAATAATTTTATAGCTAAAGTGTAAACATTATGAAGAACAGAATCGATTAGAACACAAGCATTGAAGGAACAGATATTGAATATTCTGAAAAATGTGCAGTATACGGGGCATTATATTGATTTTGATGATAGTGGAAGGTTTCCAGGTAAGCAATACAGAAATATATACCGATAAAAATTAATAAAAAAAAAAAAAAATACGTGCTGACACACAGAACAGCGATGCTGCTACTGCCGGCTTCCAAATGAAACAAATACCCGCCAGCTCTAGACTTGGACCAAAACTCGACTCCCACAAATTTCAGCTTAGTTTTCTGAATGAGCTCAACCAGCAGATAAATGACGCAGCAGCAAAATATATTGACAATTATTTACGAGAATTGCAAGAAAATTCAAAATTTTCCGAATACCAACAACAATTCGAGGATATTTTAAATAATTACAACAACGACAATAACAACAATTACTATCACTACAGCAAAAATAAAGCTATAGATGAAAAAATTGTATTTGTCAAACAAATACTGGATGTGAAGCACACATTTGTGAAGGCATCGATGGACTCTGAGGAGGAGGCGCTAGAAAATTTTTACACCTTAAAAAATACGATTTTTCTCAAATACCTGCGACAACATATGGACGAATTGCAGGAACAAAGTGAACAACGCCTACGAGAGTTCAGAATCAACGAACTCTGTCGGCAGTTTCAAAAAGAAAAAAATGCAACGGAGCATGTGCAACAAGCACCGATTCACGCATGGAGGCTGACCAATTTGGCGCCACTGGATGAGCAGCAAAACAATACCAGCACTAGTGAGGATACCACCACCAGACCACTGCCAGCGTTTGTCTCACTGCAGCACTTTGGTGCTGCCATCTATGAACGCATCAAAGCAGCCGGTTCCGAAATTATCGACGAATATCTCAATACAGTACGCAAACTACTGATCGAGGTCATTGACGAGCAACCCGATAATGTGCGTCATTCGGAAAAACTCAATAAGGTGCTGCACGAGATCGATGCTGTGCTCCAAATAGAGGATTTCACCCAGAAACGTGAACGTTTATACAATTATTTGCAGACAAATCTAGCTTTGGACTATGAGCTGTTCAAGACCTCCGAACATAGTCAACGTGATCTAGCTGAGCTTATGTTAAAGCTCAAGAGTCGTGGCTTGGACATGTTCTTCAATTTCCTTGTTAGTAATTTTGAATTCTTGGAACATCTCCATAAACAGTGGGCAAAAACGGTGAACAACTCAGCGCAGGATGACAATAGTGAGGATTTGCAGCAATTACGTGAAATTAGCAAGTTATGGATCATCTTCAAGCAGGATTCGGAGGATCCTAAAAAGTTTGATGCTTACATGACGAGTGTCAGTAATTTGTATGAGCGTGTGCAGCTGTTGCCAGCTGATCGAAATTTAAAAATCTATGAAATTCTTAATAATGCCTCGCAAAATGTTGGCACCGTCACGTTGAACATGATCAAGTCCAAATGTGATATAGCTTGAGTTGGCTTTTTTTTTTAGTTTTAAAATATTTCTATTAAGATTTATGTGCTAAGTGAAACTTTTATAAAATAACTAAGATGTGAAATTTTAAACTGAATTTAATTAATTTGAAAACCTAGATACTAAAAATATTTTATTCTGTTTTCATTGCTTAAAGCAATTTGTTGATTTGTTTCAAATTAAAATTTACTTAAAGCAATGATATAAAAAATGTTATTTCACTTATAAAACATTCAATTGATATATTTGTTCATATATAGATAAAAACTAAAATTATTTTGTGATATTTTAAAACAAGTCTCGGGACTGACTGACAACACACTTTTAAATTGAATCAAGACGTGTAAAAATAGTACGATTTCAAATTTTGCCATTTTGTTTTTTTTTTTATGAATCGGTACTATACATAAATGTAGATCGTGACGTTCATGAAAAGGGTTTTAACGTTGAAGTACATTAAAAATGATTTTGGATTTGAATGAGTCAAAGAAAGAAGCTTTTTCAATAATTTCGTTCAAGCTGAATCACCGGTGGCAAAAAAATCGCAGATCCGTTTTTATTTAGCTGATCAACCACGAAGAAAACACAACACGTGTGGCCCATGAATGGTTTGTAATCAACCACTTGAAAATTTATCAAAAAACGTGTTAATGAAAATAAAAGTTTCATTATGAGAATACAAATTAAAATCTATTTCTCACAGACTCTAGATTAGTTTATACCCACCCATAAAAGTCATTATTTTTATTCAGGTATGTTTTTGTTCCTGGACAATAAAGTCGGAACGGAAATGGATGGTATATCAAAAGTGTTTCATATTTAACTATTTTAACTTTTATAACTATTTTTAAGTACTTGTAGGAAAATTTTAATGAATTGGTACAACCTTAATAAGTTTTTTTTTTATTTTTAAAAGTGTTACAGATAGTTGGCTAAAAATCAACTAGAGAGACTTTCATTATTTTATTTGTCAAAAAAATCAATATTGAACCATTTTTAAACAAAAACAAAATTGAGTTTAACAAAAGTAAATTTTTCCCACATTAGCTTGTTTGGGGTCATTGGCATATATAACATTGATATTTATACCCCAACGCGTTCTGCGTAAGGGGTATATTAACTTTGTCATTCTGTTTGTAACCCCAAGAAGGAGGCGTGGCAGGTATAGAAAAATTTGATCAGCATCGTCTCCTGAGTCGATTTCCGTGTGTCCGTCTGTCTGTCCGTCTGTCGACACTATTACAGCCGCAATTTTAAAGCTATCGCGATGAAATTCAAAATATAAGTTTATTTTTAAAAAAGGAAGATCAAGTTCGAAAATGGGACAAATCGGATGAAAACCACGCCTACGTCCCATACAAAGTGACTTTATATTAACCGTAAAATGTCTTGAAAATCCACAAAAATTAAAGAAATGCCTTGAAATTTGGCAAGTGAGCTTTGCTCTTCAGTCTCAATCCTGGATCTGATTGGAAAAATCGGTTGAAAACCACGCCTACCTCCCATACAAAGTGGCTTTATTTTAAAAGTAAAATCTCTTAAAAATCTGCTCAAATTAAAGAAATGTCTTGAAATTTTGCACTTAAGCTTTCATATACATATAATATGAACCATCTCTTTAATGTATGGCAAAATCGAATCCAAACCACGCCTACTTCCCATACAAAGTGACGTCATCAAAATAGGAAAACTTTCGTTAATATTTAAAACTGAATGATATTGTGTATGTCGTGGCTAAAGACTTCGAATATACTTCAATATGGCCACGGGGGTATTTTAGCTTCGGTACCCTGCCGATATAAATACGTTTTCGGAAGGTCCTCAAAATAGGCGTCTGTTTCGGTTATGCGCTCCTCTCTGGTGGTAAATCTCTTTCCGCCGATCCATTTCTTCAAGTTTGGAAAAAGAAAATAGTCGCTGGGGGCCAAATCTGGAGAGTATGCTGGATAAGGAAACAATTCGTACTTCAATTCACGGAGTTTTGTGCACGCGCGCATTGTCTTGATGGAAGAGCACTTTTTTCCATTGCCAAATGGGGACGTTCCTTTTTCAAAGCGTCGTTGAAACGGTTCAATGCGGCTGCATAGTATTCGACATTGATCGTTTTTTTTTTGGAGCACCGTTTTCGCCATCTTCGGAACACGTTTGGTCGGTGAAGTCCACTGTTTCTCCACTTATCTCTAGTGTGTATAGATGGATCCATGTTTCGGTTCGGTTATAAATCGACGGAAAAAATCCTTCTTATCTTTGTTCAACATCGCCAAACTCGCCTTTGAATCAGTCACACGATCGCGATTATGGTCGAGAGTGAGCAAACATGGAATCCATCTTGCGTATAGTTTTTTCATATCCAAATGATTTCGCAAAATGTTCCATACCCGTTCATCTGAGATGCCTATGACCTTTGCAATTTCACGCACTTTAATTCTGCGATCGGCCAACACGATATCGTGAATTTTAGTGACCATTTCTGATGTGGTGGCCTCATTTGGGCGTCCAGCACTTTCGACGTCACCTGTGCTTGTACGACCGAATCGGAATTCAGTAAACAACTTGTTTATCATTCCAATCGATGATGCAGAGTCCTCATAGTATTTATCAAGCCTTTCCTTGGCATGGCTGATGGATATTTTGCGCAAAGATCACAAGATCGTCTTTTGTCAATGGCTGCCAAACACAAACTAAGCGTCGCAGCTAGCTGAAATTTGGACAGTAGTCTATTAACAGATGGCAGTTGCCAGTATTACAAGTATGGCAGGAACAGTATTACATTTAAAGTTGACAGAATTAGATCTCAGTTTTTTTTTTTACTTTCGTGACACAGTTGGTAATCAAGAGGATGTTTTTACTTTAATTTGATGACTTAAGTCATACCAGGCTCGTTCCTCATAGCACCGAAGACACACCTTGCTGTTTTATTTTTTTGTTAATTAAATTTTTATTTATAAATATTAAAAAGAAAAAATTTTTCGAAAAACCTGTGTCAGGATTAATGCACTTTTCCTTTTCCGTACTCGCATTGATCCGCGTACAATTCAACTGCAAGTAAAACGTGCTATCATCGCACCATTGCCTCCATTGCATCAAGGCGAACAAAATACGAAGATACCTGAAAGTAAGCCTAGTATACATACATCTTCCAATTTATTCCATAGGACTGCTGCCAAAAAGAATTTATTGTTTATCCAAAATAATCATCAACCGATTATATAATTTGGGCGTTATATATATATATAATTTATTTTAAGATTTTCTTAAAAAAAAATAAAAACTGCCTGTATAATTGTAAATATTTTTAATTTAAATGAAGTCAGTTAAAAAAGCACAAAATTTCAACCGGAGTTAAGACCACAAAGCTTTCGCTTCGTGGATTTATTATCTTTTAACATTTACTTCATATATAAATGCGTTGCAAAATTTTTGTAAATTACTTTCATCTTAACTTTATACAGCGAGATTGGAATACACGGTTTCCATTACTGACTATGAATGATTGAATGAATGAGTGAATGGTTTATTTGAATAAAAGTTAATGAAATTGTATAAAAATTACAATATTACAATTATTACAATAGTATTTTTAATATAAAATAAATCGATTTGAACATAACATAAAAATGTTGTGTGTCAGTTTGTCTTGAGTCATATTAAATTTCAAAGCGATTTGAATGCCTAATTTTTTCTACTTTGTAAATTGATGCTGTAATATTTAAATTTATATTGTACATATTAACAAAATCCTTATTTCTTAATTACGTGTATCTTTTATACTTCTCCCTGGATAATTTTGTACACAAGCAATATTCAGTATTTTACCTTAGAAGATGTTTATTTCATACTTGCCTTGTATATTTATTTATCTATTTAACTTTGATAGTTCAACAAAATTTTTTGTTAAAAACTTGAACACTATGTTCTGGCGATTAGGCAAGTACGTTAATATTAACTATCGAAGCCATAGTGTATAAATTACAAAATACTTAGTTAATTTAGCGCCAAAATAAAAATTAGCAAGTTAACATATAAAACTTAAATGTTTTGATGAAAAACTTGAAAGGCTAAAAACTGCCAAAGCCAGCTTATAAATTATACTAGGTTTTTCTTTAGTTTTACATAAGCTTTTTTCTTGGTGTAAACATTTTTATTAAACACTGACACTCATACAGCTCAAGCGAATGAAGGCAGTTTTAGCAAAAACACCAAATGATGCATTGTTATGCAAACAACTTAAAGTTGAGCAAAAATGTTTGTGTTTAACTTAACTCGAAGAAAGACTACCAACAACTTTTTTTTTAACTATTTTAAATGAAATATAATAAATAAATAAAAAGCAAAACAAATGAAAAAGTTTAAACTTGAACTGGCTAATTTGTGCAGACAGAAACATTTCTTCAATTTGCTCCATTACCCACAACAATATTATATACACACATATACAAATAACCACTGACCATGCACAAAATCAGCGTCATTTCGGTATGAGCTGCATAACTAAAACTATTTGTTAAAATTTTGCACGTAAACGTAAAAAGCTTACGTTGCCCACGTAAGAGAGCAGAATAAAAGGACATTTCTTATACCACACAAACATAAATAGAAGTTGTAGTTAGTAGGTGGTATGAGTGAGACAGTGAATGAGAGTATTCTATAGGTTAACGAGAAGAGGTTAACTTTGTGGCAAATGCAACACTTATGATTTAAAAAAAAAACAAAAAAAAATCAACTGACAAAAACAGAAACTCAAGGAACAAAATGTAGACAAATTTATTTTTTATTTTTTTTATTTCTTAACATTTTGCTTGTTAAGTACATAAAATAGGTTATTTGCCGTTAGCAGCTTTACCTTCGTCCATTAAGAGCTGGTCTAGCGCAACTCTTAAGCTAGCTTGATGTTGAAGTCAGTGTCGTTAGTTTCTGTTGGCGTTTACTTTTTTTTTTTTTATTTGTGTCTTTCATGTCCAACTTGATTGAAGTTTGTCAAGTTGATTGAACTTTTTTCGTCTTTTACCTTGGAGTTTTACACATATTTTTGTTAGTTTGTTTTGATGATAGAGAGTTAGGGCGCACATTATTACTTGTTACCAAAATTAAGTGCTTGCAAGAGTAGAAGTGCGAGTGCACAAGCAGTTAAAGCTTATTTGATAGATTAACTTCCATTTGAAGAAAATATTTTCTTTACTGGATATATTGTTAGTATAAGAATATTTAGTGTGCATAAAGCAAGCTCTGTCATTTTAAGTTTTATATAAAAAATATAATATGTGCTGCAATGTGCCCAATGTGTGCTATTATGTGACGCATTGGGGAGACAAATTTATTGATATGATATGATGTAGTATCTTTTGCAGAAATTTCGAAGTTGTGCTGTATTGTGCTCACGTTGTGCTATAATGTACCATGAAAATATTTTATATATTACATTTATATTAAAATGTCAATCTGGCTTGTCAAATTTAACGTTCAAAAATTTCAATTGAGCGACTTGCTCCTATTTTAAGCTCAATACATGCGTTAGTGTGCCAGAAGTATTAAATTTTATTTTCAAATTGTTACCTTAAATTTAAAGATAGTAAATAATGAATTCCTGAAATAAGACTATTGAAAAAAAAATTGATCAACATGATCAAGGAAACAGAAGACATCATTGATTTAAAACAAAATGCATTGAGGTTTTTCCACTCAGAATATTACTATATAATTTTAATGAGCCAAATAGTAGAAGTCTTTAAAATACTATCAAATAACAATACATCAAAAATTCTGCCTGAATAAAAATTTATTATTTTATTATAAAAATGTTTAAATTCTGCACTTTTATCTAAGTGTCAATCTATTTGCACAGTTTTCTCACTAAAGCGTGTTGCCAATTTAAAAGTTTCGAACAAAAAATTTCCAAAAGAAAAAAACTCTCTATATGGCATATAGAAAAAAGTTGCTAAAAGCCACAACAATACAATTTAGTAGCAGGATGAGCAGCGCTACAGAAGCGTAGAAGCCAAATTGCAGTAAAAATAGCGACAAAAGAGCACCACTTGTGGGCGGAACAAATGTGTAAAAGGCAGGGATAACAAAATGAGCGGAAAAGTGGTAAAATGAATTTACAAAAGAAAACTTTTGCCAACACTTTTAAAGAAGTAAAA
Source organism: Coremacera marginata (assembly GCA_914767935.1). Classification (NCBI taxonomy): domain Eukaryota; kingdom Metazoa; phylum Arthropoda; class Insecta; order Diptera; family Sciomyzidae; genus Coremacera; species Coremacera marginata. The sequence continues at coordinate 175,831,697 of OU612045.1, read as the reverse complement.
GGAAGAAAAAGGAAAAAAAAAAGTAAAAAGGAATATAAAGCAAAATAAAATCAAAACAAGTGCGAAAAATAAAGAGCAACTTTCTTGGGCAAGAATTTTTGCTTTACTCACAATTTAATTAATGTCTTTAAGAGGGAATAAGAGCAGACGTATATGTGACAAAAGCAAGTGGCTAATGAATGTAATTAGATAATATATCAAAAAAATTTTAAGAAAATTTTAAAAAAAGTGTGCATTATAAAAAGGTTAAGCATAGCTTTTATAAATATTTTTGAATTGTTATATTTTATTTATAAAATATATAGATATAATTAAAAATTTTATGAAAACACAAAATGAATTATCTAATAAGAATTGAAAATTTCATATTTTTCTTTTCATTGAAAAATTGCACTGAAAAAAAACATCCTAAAATCAAAGATAATTTTACCCCATACAAAAAATATAAAAAAACTGTCGATTATAGTTTTTATCTCTCGCGCCATTGATACCTATAGGGATCAAACATATGAGCTGATCCAATTATTTTTTACCCTTCAACATTTCTTCTGAACACACTTACCCCCCTAAGGGGTAAGTTACAAAAAGTAGGCAGTAAGGGGCCTGCCGACCGAAGTAAAAACTTAGAGCTATGAAATAACATAGCTGTTACGAATTTCCGAAGTAGCTAGAGTCGGCAAATCACACGCGTTATACTTTTTAAACTATTTTTATCAATTTATGCGTTATTGTATGTATAAATTGCTATTTTTTAATATGTATATATAATATATTTGTAACACAATTACTTTGGTTAAGTAATCGGTAATTTGCTCGGTAATCAGCTGGTAATCACTTTGGTAATCGATAATTGGTTGGTAAACGCTTCGGAAATTGGTAATCGGTTATTGGCTCGGTAATCGGTTGGTAATCGCTTCGGCAATCGGTAATTTGATAATCAGTTGGTTATCGCATCGGTAATTGGTTATCGGTTGATAATCGCATCGGTAATCGGTTAGTAAGCGCTCCGGTAATCGCTTCAGAAATCGGTAGTTGGTAATTGGTTCGGTAATCGGTTGGCAATCGCTTCGGAAATCGGTAATTAGTTCGGTAATCGGTTGGTAATCGCTCCGGTAATCGCTTCAGTAATCGGTAGTTGGTAATTGGTTCGATAATCGGTTGATAATCGCTTCGGAAATCGGTAATTAGTTCGGTAATCGATTGGTAATCGCTTCAGAAATCGGTAATTAGTTCGGTAATCGGTTGGTAATCGCTCCGGTAATTGCTTCAGTAATCGGTAGTTGGTAATTGGTTCGGTAATCAGTTGGTAATCGCTTCGGAAATCGGTAATTAGTTCGGTAATCGGTTGGTTATTGCTTCGGTAATCGGTAATTAGTTCGGTAATCGGTTGGTTTTCGCTTCGGTAATCGGTAATTAGTTCGATAATTGGTTTGTAATCGCTTCGGTAATCGGTAATTAGTTCGGTAATTGGTTTATAATCGCTTCGGTAATCGGTAATGGGTTCAGTAATCGGTTGGTAATCGCCTCGGTAATAAAAAAACACGCTCACCAAACATGTTTGCCTAGCAAAACCACGGCTTAAGCAATGCTGTACAATGCAACAGAAATGAAGAGCTAAAAGCGTGATGGTATCGCTAACAGCGTGATGATATCGCGAATCTATAGTTTTGCTCTCTACCAAAAAGTGCTCAACGCGTCTAAAGAAGTTTTCACTTCAAAAATTCTGGAACCACGAGATTTGAACTCACGTCCTCAATGAGGAGAATCTGGCGTTCTTCACTGTAAGCTGTAGAACTATTATCGAAATATAAGCAGAGAATCAATTAGTCAAACTAACTCCTCGTATTTCTCTCTTGCTTGAGAAACATATCATATTTTCAAAGAAAATTTTGTTTTTGAATTAAAATTTTTAGTTTCTTGAGACAAATGTAAATTTATTTATAACTAATGAAATTTTAAATTTGCAAAACATGAGCAAAAAAAAAATTTTTTTTTGTATTTTCCGAGTGTAGCTCAAACAAATGTTTAGCCACTAAAAATTTAAGAGAATTTTAACGCATTTCTAAAAATAAATGGCAAGTTTTCAAAATAAACGCATTATATGAAAAAAAAAAACAAAAATAAATTTCAGTCTGGCAGGACTATATGGTACAAGATAACCACAAGAATCTAGCAGCAACAGCTGTTCACAAGCCATCATGATGTGTAAAACGAAAAAGTTGGGGAAAAACTGTATTTTTGTTGTTGGAAAAACAAGCTGTTCGTTTGATGCCCTCAGACTATCTTGTCTGTCCTACAAAGCAATGACTTTGACTGTGTTGCATCTGTATGTCTGGCCTCTGTGTGTTCCTCTTGTGTCATGATTTGTCTGCTTATTAGTGTTTGTCCCCTTTACATTTTGAACATAAGTGTCACCGCCCTAGTCGGCAACAAACATTTTGACAGCCACTCTGTACATGAATTTGTGCAGTGTTTGTCTTCATTGTTGTTGTTGTATTTGTTGATGGCATTCTTGCTAATATTGTTGGTGCTGCTGCTGGTGTAATCAATGTTACATACATGCGTTAAGCAAGTGCCTGCGGCCAACAATATTAGTGTGTATTCGAATCACGTACACGTGCTATCAAAACGTCGATTTGAACTTAAGTGCTAGATATGACAGCAAAATGCATGCAAAAGTAGTTCTAACTTAAATATATATATAACATATATATATTTTTTTACTAATAACTCTTATAAAAAATAAAATCTTCATCATATCTTCGACATTTACAGTCCGATCTTAAAGTATGTTATATCAATGTTTTTCGTATCGAGGAGACCAATTTCGCTTCAAAGGTTGTTGAACTCAAATGCCCCGTTCTAGCACTTACCCCCCTGATCACAGCTCTTACCATTCTAATGTACCACTCTAATGTCAGAAATTTAAAGCTCGCATGAAATTATTTAGCTTTTGGTAAGGAAATATTTCAATTATTCCAGTCGAACTAGTTTAAAATTTTTTTAATTTTTTTGCCTAACGTTGGGTAAAATTTTTTATCATAACTTCGGTATTTAGATTCGGACCTTAAAACATGACATATCAATGTTTTTGTCTCAAGAAGATTAATTTTTTTACTCCAAAGGTCATTGCCCCCCATTCTAGTACCTATCTACCAGATCTCAACTTCTCCTCCAACATGAATTAAAAAAAATACAATTAAAATCACATACCGTGTTTTCAAACTTTGCCCAGCACCTTGATGCATATTACAAAATCGTACAATTTAAATCACATTTCTTATCATTTAAATAAAACACGAAACTTTTATAGTGGGGAACAATTCACGGAAGTCGCCAGGTTTTTTAAATACATATGTATCTTGTATTCGTCAGTTGCCGGAAGACGTTCAATGGGCCGCACGTCTGTCCCAAGGATGTTTCAGATGACTATGCCAAGATTTTAGTAACCCGCAAAGAAGCAACGGCGTGCATTCCTCATATTTCCGACCGACAAGTAGATCACTCACAAATTTTAAGAGTAACTTATACTTCAATATGATCAATTGGGCCAAATTCGATACAGTTCTCCAAGCAAAACCAGCTGGAAGCATTACAACATTCAAAAGTAATAATCGAGTTACCAGGTAGCTACACGAAAGATAACATCATTTGACAGCTTCTTTACTAAACTTCATTATTTTCACAGTTTATCTATGCTATGTTATTCTCTATGCTAGATAATGTAATACAGATATGTAGAGTCATATCTGTCATAGCGGCCACCGATGTACAACGCATGGGCCACATTTTATCTAAACTCGAGAGCTGCCAGAAATAGAACCAACTTGAATCACGTCAAAATATAATCGATTCAAATTCTAAACTTTTTATATTGAATCCGATGATACTAAAAAAGTACCTAAAAAGACAACAACGCCATTCCTGCTACTATTTTCTTGTCGCGCTTAGAGAAATGTTCATGTAAAAAGTTGCTTAATAAATTAATTGAAGTGAATTTTTTAGCACAAGTTTCCCACTTTAAAAGTTCTGAGTTTTATTTAAATGAAAACTAAATTTTACCATATGGTGAGGTCCTTCGAGGTGCTGGGCAACAGCTCCAAAACACTTGATTTAATTCATTTTTTATATTTTTTTAATTCATATTGAAGAACTTGAGAATTGGCATCGCTATTAAGATCCGACTCTAATTGGCGAAAATATGACGAAAAATTTCATTTCGCCCGAAAAAGAGGACGACACCCTACGTTGTGTCAAAAAAAAGACACAGTATCAATAGTATCGTAAGTGTAGACGTAGAATTTTTTGAAATAAATGTTTTAGAAAAATATCCAGCACGCAAGCGAGCGCTTTATACGCGCATCTGAAGCGCTCCCAAAAAACAGTAGAGCACTTGTGTATAGCGCAATTTTTCAACATAGTCATGTCATCAGATGTATGCTCTCCGCTCCCGCTGTAGAAAATATGAAATCGTAGCGAGAGCCGATCACTTTGTTCTCCTTGTATTTGATATAAAAACGCAGCAAGAACGGAGCGCTTTGTTCTACTTGTAGCATAAATCAAATACGTAAATATTTAAAATAAAACAAAAAACAATCACCCAGCCACGGGTTTGAACCCGGGCATCTTGCTTGCAAAGCAAGCATCCCAACCAGTATGCCATGTCCGCTACAATTTAGGTGTAAAATTTTGGTTTATAATAACAGAATAACTTATAAGCAAATTTTGAAAACAGAACAAAAACCAAATACAATCGCCGCCAGCCAGCATTGAACCCGGGCATTTCGATTACAAGGCAAACACGTCAACCAGTCTGCTCCATCTCAATTAAGCAATTTGTTTCTTAATAACAAATAACAGCAAGTTTGATAAAATCAAATAAAATTTTGTTTATTTACGTGAAACGATTATATGAATTTTTAAAGTTTTTGAAATTAATTTTTTTTTTTTACATTATTATCTAATACTTTCTATTCAAGTGCAACATTATCGTTACGGAAAGTGCTACAAATATAGCGCTATACACACAGCACTACTTGCAAGAACAATGAAGCGCTTTTATGTGCATACAAGTAATGCGCATTGAAATTTTTTGCTGGGTATGAATTCATTTATATTCCTGCATCAAAGATCTTATATATATTTGAAATTAAATTGAAAATTTAAATTTCAGAATTTGTAGGATTAAATTTTCTGCATATGGAAACTTGCGTAGTGGTGCTAAAATTTTTTTATAACTACTAAAAATAGTAGCTATTGTAGCTTAATTTTATGAATCTTGCTAAAGATTAAAATAAGGACCAAAACGAAAGCAACTGATATATATTTATATTTGAAAATTTATCGTACATATTAACTACAACAACAACAACACAAGCAGTTACCAATAAATATTTGTTAAAAGATTCATTTCAACAAACGACACGATATTGTGTTCGTGTTTTCGGCACGAACTAAAGCAACAAGCATAAGAATGTCAGCAGCAACTGAAGCATTAATGCATGATTTTTCTCATACAAAAATGCAAATTTTTCTTCATTGGTTTTGCTATCTTGTGACTTTACGTAAAAATTGACAAAATCCAAAATTAAATATTAGCTTCATTGACAATATAACTGATATTTTGGTTTATATTTTATCTTTATACGATGAGTATTAAAGGTTGTAGTTATACCCCCAAAGTGTGCCCCAAAAGCGTTAGTATGTGCTTGAAAAAATTTGTGAAAATGACCCCATAAGTACACATCGCGCTGTAAGATGTATTTCTACGTCAAAAGAATTAAAAAAAGGCCATTTTAGCTAAAAATTAATTGCTCCAACCTATCTTCTGGGAATACAAGAAATTGGAGACTAAAAAAAAATTATTGTTCTGAAAATTAGTATTTCCCTTGTACGAAATGAGTTTTATAGATTTTTTTAACCCTCCGTCATGCACATGTATCTGGCCAGATATTTTACAAATTTAACTGTGATTTAAATTTATTTCTAATTTAGCTAGGGGTTTGAGTCTCGAGGTACCCTCTACAAATATTGTTAGGTATCGTTTTATGAAAAACTACTTTAGAAGGAGTAAAGCGTCTGGCCAGAATTGGTTGGTACCATTCGCTCCAATAAAAGATGTATTCCCAACGAAATGAAAAAGGATCGTTCTCGTCCTGTTTTGTCATCGTTTTTTCATTTGGATTCCACGAAAATTTGGTATCAATTTGCAGCTACGTGCAAAAAAAAAATAAATTTGTGAACCTACTTTCGACCGTTCATTATACGAAACATTGTGAAGGGGAAGCAATGAAACCCGAAGCAATTTTCTTTAACAATGAAAATATAGCTAGCGTAGATTGTATGCACCAAATGGTTACACATTTTACTACAAAGCGGTCAACAAGACGATGGACTTTTGCGTTTTTCTGCAACATGTTGGACACCATGGCACTGGCTGCATTTTGTATTTGGAAAGAAGTTGATGGTCTCAATAAAAATAGTGCTAGAAGAAATTTTCTCACTACGTTAGCTGATACATTGGTTCTTCCAAATATTGAAAACCGAATGAACAACATTCACATCATCAAACAGTTCAACACTCGTTTGGCCATGGAATCGTATTTTGAAAGACCACTAATTGTAAGTTTGATTGATATAACACTTGCCCTTCATTACATCTCATTTTCCTCGTTTTTCTTTTTCATTTCAGATTCCAGTAGTAATGTTAATGTTAATGTTTTGTTTGGAGATGCGCACTGCGACCTATATAGATCTATTGTACCTCCTTCTTGATGCTCCGCTCTTTGACGGATTACAGAATCTCATCCAGACCTAGTTCTCTGATGAATTTGAGAATATTTTTCGGTTCGATGGATGAGATTTCCTCTTGACTCAGCTCGTAGTTCCCCAGTGTTGCCTTGCGCTTGCGAGCTACTGCGTCACAGTTGGTAAGTAGGTGTATTGGAGTCTCCTCCGCTTCTTCGCAGAAACGGCAGTTGCTGTCGGTTTCGATGCCCAATTTCTTCAGGTGGTATTTCAGTTTACAGTGTCCTGTAAGAAACCCCATAAGAATTCTTAGATTCGGTTTGCCTAAGCTTATGTGCAATTTTGCTCTCCGAGAGTTAAAATCTTTGAGGAGCACTTTGGATTGTTTTAGCTTTGGGAGGCTTTTCCAGAGGTTTGATCTTTTGTGTCTCTCCTCCCTTCTTAGTTCTTCTTTGATAGTGTGTGTGCCCAATCCGCAGAATGGTTCTGGTCCTATAAAGTGTGTGGCTGCGCCTCGTCGCGCTAATTCATCAGCTTCTTCGTTACCATGAATTCCTTTATGTCCTGGGACCCAGAGTAAAGTAACGGTGTTATTCTTGCCTAGCTCATTCAGTTTTGTTAGGCATTCCCATGTCATATCTGATGATATTTCACAGGAAGCTAATGCTTTGATTGCTGCTTGGCTGTCCGACATCACAATTATGTCTTGACCTTTGTAACTCCTGTCCAGGTTAAATTGTGCGCACAGCTGTATTGCTAAGACCTCCGCCTGGAAGATACTGGGTGTTGTCCCCATAGGTACCGAGTGCCTGGTTCTTGGTCCATATACCCCTGCACCTATACCTTCCAGTGTTTTGGAGCCGTCCGTGTACCATGTTATACTGTGTGGTTTTGTGACTCGCGATATTATTTCACTATCCCACTCCTTCTTGGTACCAAGCTTAATTTCGAAGCGTTTTTCGAAGTTGTACCTTTTTACTATATCGTCTCTTGGTTGATCGATGTATGGTATCTGCCTTGCGATAACTTCTTACTCTTTGTTGCTGATAGTTTTTCCTAATCCTGTTCCCTCTTTTGCAATGCCTATCAGGGTTCGCTTTGCTACTCCCTCTATGAAGAGGTGAAGAGGAGTTAGGTCGAGGATTACTTCTAATGCTGCTGTGGGGCAGGTCCTCATAGCTCCTGTAATGCATACGCAGGCAAGTCTTTGTACCTTTGTAAGCATGTTCCTCATTACTGATAACTTGGTTCTTTTGGCCCATGCTACTGCTCCGTAGGTGAGGATTGGTCTCACCATCATGGTGTACATCCAGCGAAGAATTGTAGGGTTACAGCCCCAGCTTTTCCCTGCCAGGTTCTTACATACCATTAGTGCGCGAGTTGCTTTATTTTTAATTTTCTCAGCATGTCTTCTCCAGAGAAGTTTAGAGTCTAGTGTAAGTCCCAGGTACTTTACTTCTGCTTTGAGAGGGAGTTCAGTGCCGTCCATTCTCATCGTTCTGAGGTTTGGCAGGCTTCTCTTGTTAGTGAAAGGTACTATGGTTGTTTTTGCTGGGTTGATGTTAAGCCCCACTGTGGTGCACCATTCCTTTGTTACTTTCAGCCCTCTCTGTATTAGGTCACAGAGTGTATTTTCGAACTTGCCTCTTGCTACTAGGGCTATATCGTCTGCGTAGCCTTGGCATTTTATGCCAGTATCGGTTAGCTTCGATAAGAGTTCGTCCACAACTAGCTCCAGTAGTAGTTCCTAACTCAAGTGGTGCTGATACTTTACAAAAGAGAAAAAGTTGTCAGCTTTGTACATTGGGAGATGAAAAAATTCGCCGACTAACTCGTTTTTTTTGTTCCAAGTGCTCGAATCCGGTATGCCTACAACATACGAAATCATAGTATACATGTTTTAGTTGCTTACCTGAAGCTGTGTAAGACTTTTTTAATTTAGAATTAATTAAAACTTACTTTATTACTACTAAATTTAATTGAAATGAACTTTATAACAACTATTTTTTTGAAATTAAACACAAAAAAAAAAAATTTCTTGTTTTATTTCTCATTAAAATTTTTTTTGCACGGGTAGGTGGTTTAGCATGTACTAAGAACAAAAAAAAAATCGAAAATATATATCTGCCTGGCGTGAAAACAATATAACAATGTAATATTATCACTAAAATAGCATATTTTTCATATAAATGTACTGAAATACATACTGTATCTGGCCAGATACATGCGCTACGTACGTGACTATCGGAACATGTGCATGACGGAGGGTTAAGTATGATTCATGAAATTAAAATTGGCAAAAAAAAAATGTAAAGAATAAACATTGACAACTCTGCTCATTTCGTACAAGGCAAATTTACCTCCTAGGAACAATGCAAAAAATTGCGCAATATTGCATTTTTTTCTGGTGAATTTTCTTTTTTAGTTTTTGGACCATTTTTTGAAAAATGGTTGGGATTTTTTTCTTTTGTGTTGGATGAAATTTCCTTGAGCCATTTTTCATTAATTTTTGGGGCATTTTTCATTTGGATGGTTTTACATTTTTTTTTTAAAGCGCCGCAGATTTTACTCTCTGAGATTTGACATTGAATACAGAAATAATTTATTGTATAAACTTAATAAATTTAACGCTGACAAAATTGAATGAAATTTGAGCATATTTCAATGAAACATTCAGCATTTTTTGTGACAATTTTTAACTCTAGCTTAAATGTTTTCTGTCTTTTAAGCGCCACCTCTTTCTAAAACCTAATATTGTTTCTTTAGAGAAGATTTTTCAATTTTTCATTGACTTTCACATAAATAAGAAAATTTTGATATATATATTTTACGACCAATTCGTTATTATATGTTGAGAGAAAATTATTTTTGAGCTTTTTTAGTCAATTCACTTTATCGAAATATTCATTGAATTAAAAAGAAAAACCTCCTAATAACATTTAGTTTTCTCGACGTTTTTTCAGGAGATTAAGAAATTTTATTAACACTGAAAAAATATTAAAAAGCCTTATTACCTTTTGCATACCCAAACATTTTGCAAAGAAATTACATTTAATAAAACCATGATAAAATTAACCAGGTAGCTGCAAAGGAGAGAGCGCTAAACTCGAAACAGTCAAGACTCATAGAATGTAAGCAGACTAAAAAAATTTTGAATGATTTTGACGGTAATGGTATGAGAGAAAAAGAGCACAAACAGCTACCTTGCTCATAATATTATGAATTTTACATTAATTTGAACAAATCACGCCTAACTCGAACATAAAAGATGTAAGCATTTGAAATATTTTTTTAAATTTTGCCGTAGAAAAATTTAAGAATTTCTATACCACTCATTTGAAAAATATGCCCCTTTATTTCCTTTTTTAATTTCATTTCATAATTTTAAATTTAATTGTTTTAAACATTTTTTATCTTCAAGCACGTATTTTTCTATATATTCAGCTGATTTTATTTTATAGCCTCACAAATTGGGAATATGTTTTGTTTTCGCTTTACTTAAGTAAGTGTTGACAACCTTATAAATAGTCAAAAACACTAAAACATTAAAGAGTCCCCCATTTTTAGTTCTTCACAACATTCCAGGCTAAAATGTTTTTCTCAGATTTTTGTTTTTTTTATTTCATTTATATTTCTTTGCTTCTTTGTTCAAAATCACTTCGTTTATTGCTACTTTATGTTAGGTACTTAAATGCATTCTCTGAATATTTTTGAGTGAGCACTTGAATTATCAGCCCATCATGAGTAGCTGGCGAACGATTTGTTTAAATGTCAGACAGCTTGTAATGCATCACAAGCTAAAATTTTGTAACTCTTTGATGCCATATGGTAAATTTAGAACTCGAAGAAACAGAATAGGGTCATTAAAATAATTTGATCGCGTGTTAATGATCTTTCAATTAAGCACGAAATTTTTAAAGGGTTAGCATTTTTTTAATTTAGAAATACTACAAATTAGGACCAAGCTTCTAAAAATTCTTTTAATGAAATTTTTGTGAAATCTAATGAAAAATTATATATAAAATTAGTATATGTGTAGATACTAGTATGACCTCTGGTTGAAATTCAAATTTGACCGTATAATCGATTCTTGTTTTGTTTTATTTTTTTTTTTCTTTTTATATTTATTGAAAATCGTTTGGCAAAGTTTTAAAGCATAAATGCATTAGATGAATATTTAAAAAAAAGTAATACAAAATTTCAGGTCTGAAGAGGCTTTTCCTTGTATAAAAAAATCAGGGTTGTTTTGAAGGAAGGTCAGGCCTCGGTCATGCCTGTCAGACCGGAATTACAGCATTACATTTTCTGCTGGGATAATGAATGAAATTAAAATTTACACTCAACTCTCTTTTTACACGGTTTTTTTGAAATAATATAGATATATAGAAATATAGATTTTGAAATAATACGATTCACCAACAAATTTTTTTCACACGAATTTTTCGGTATTACACGATTAAAAGAAATTATTTTTCACCAACAATTTTCATAAAAACCTCATCATAATATAGAATTATAAAAGAGGAGACCCTCTTTTTTGGATCCAACTTGACAGAAGTGCAAGACATATCAGACGCAACATATATACTGATAATAGCATTTTTAATGAAATTTGTAACAAACGTGCACGCTTGTTGTGAATTGTTAGTTGTGAAATTGATTTGAATTCCTTATTTTGATTAATATTTTTGTTGAACACTAACTTTATTTTTCACGTTGTACTCTTATATCCTTTTTGTTTTGTTTTTTTTTTTTTTTTTATAAAACAAAATTAATTCTTTTTGTTGAATATAATTGTATGTCTTATTGGAATCATTGTTTACATTAATTGTTTTGTGGGGAAAAATTTAAAAGTTTTCAAACTTATACGATTTTTCAAAGTTTTGGAACACATCTCTAAATTAACCATATTTAGTTATACGTTTTACTTAGGACGGTATCTACCGTGTAAAAAAAAGGGAGTTGAGTGTACATCTCATTGAAGTTATTCAGCTATTTGATTTGTTTATTTCGTAAATATTATATTGAAAAAATTAATTGGCATGCATTTGAACTGAACTGTTGTTTATGTTTAAGGTTCATAGTCTTATGGAAGAATTTGACTTCACAACGCATTGCATTTTAATCATATTCGAAATTAAGTTCGAATCAAATTTGAAATTCAATTGCATTGAAATATAATTTGATGAAAAATTAATGTCAAAAACATGTGGTTTTCAATAAAAATTTGACATCACTTTTACTTTCCTAATGAATTTGCCACTAGTTCTCTCGCTCATAAGAGAGCACAATGTGAGCGGCAAACTGACAATAGAAAAAGAGACAATTTTGGCGTAAGTGGCGAGCTTTCTTTCTCTGCACTTTATGCGGATCTTTAACGTTTATATGGAAATTTCATTGTGTGTACGTTTGGCCAACAAATATGCAAATAAAATCGTTCATATCTGTTTATATTTTTCGTTTTTTTTCGCCGAACTCTAACCACAGTTTGAAAAAAAAAATTTAAAGAAGCAATGTCCAACTTTGTTTTTTTTTTTGTACGGATCGTTTACTTGGATATGAACCTACAATGAGTAACATATATAATTTTTCCTTGTAAAAGCATGTAGAAAGAAAAATTATCAAAATCGTTTGAGAACCAGGGGAGAAAATGTTTCCTAACTGTCTCGCCAGCGCCTATTTATGCATGGATAATACATTTAACACAAATAAAATGTGCTTTCATCAAAAAATAGTAATAAAAAATCAGACCTTGACGATTTGCATTACTTTTACATTACATTAAATTAAACAAAAATTTTTTAAATCTAAAAATTATTTTCTTTTCATTACCTAAAATAATTTTAGTGCACTATTTTTTGCATTTATAAAAATTACCCCTATTAGCGGAACTCAACTCACCGAGCAGACGAATAACTCGGTTCATTCACAAAAAAATCTTTTGCATTACTTTATAATGCACTTAAGTGATAAATCAAGTATAGTGCATTACTTCATAATGCGTTTTAGTGCGAATGCAAAAGTAATGCATTACTTGCCATAAAATTAAGTGATAAAAAATAGTAGTGCAGTACTTTGGTAAGAAATTAGTGCATTACAAAAATTGTGCGTTAAAGGTATTGCAGTTAATAATATTAAAAGAATTTTTGCACAAAAATAAATTTTGTTTAAAATTGGTAATTCAAGTCACCCAGATAAGGTAAATAAGGAGCAGAGCTGGGATGATTCCTTTTGGAATTAATTCCGACTCAAGTCCAATACCTTGGAATTGGGAGTTGGTAATTGGTCATCTCAATTCCTCAGGAATGGAATTGGAAAAAAGGTCCATTCCATTACTGGAATTGTAATTGGTAATTGAACATTTCATTCCCTCAGGAATGGTATGGGAAAAAAATCCATTACAGGAATTGTAATTGGTAATTGAACTTTTCGATTCCTCAGGAATGAAATTGGAAAAAATGGTCGATTCCATTACAGGAATTGTAATTGGTAATTGAACTTTTCGATTCCTCAGGAATGGAATTGGAAAAAAATGGTCAATTCCATTACAGGAAGTGAAATTGGTAATTGAAATTTTCAAATCCATAACAGAAATTGTAATTGCAAGTTACTGTAATTGTAAATGGATTACTTTGGTTTTAATTGAATAGCAGTTACCTCCAACTACAATTCATGCAATGGAATTGAAAATGTTAATTTCAGAGGAATTGAGATGTTCAATTACAATTCTGTAATGGAATTGACATTTTTTTTTTCAATGCCATTTCTGGGGAATTGAAAAATTAAATTACCAATTACAATTCCTGTAATGGAATTGATCATTTTTCAGTTCCATTCCTGAAGAATGGAGAAGTTAAATTACCAATTACAATTCCTGTTATGGAATTGACCATTTTATCAATGCCATTCCTGAGGAATTGAAAAGTTGAATTACCAATTACAATTCCTGTAATAAAATTGACAATTTTTTACAATTCCATTCCTTAGAAATTGAAAAGTTCAACCACCTCTTACAATTCTGTAATGGAATTGACCATTTTTCTAATTCCATTACTGAGGCATTGAAACGTTCAATTACCAATTACAATTCCTGTAATGGAATTACCATTTTTCCAAACTCATTCCTGAGGAATTGAGATGACCAATTACCAATTCCTAATTCTAAGGAATTGGAATTGAATTGTAATGAATACTTTTCGACCCAGCTCTGATAAGGAGATATGTTAACATTACAAAATAGTTGCATCTGCTCATGTACATATAAATTCAAAGTGCGTGTTTTTTAAGCATTACTTTAGCATTACTTACTTACAGCATTACTTAAGCAATACTTTTTAACTTTCTTTCTCGCTAGGCAATCATAGCACATACGTTTTCCTTACATAAATAATAAGGATTTTTTTTTTAATGCCATAGTTTTATTTTTTTATTATATTTTGTTTTCTCATTTACTCATGTTTTTCTTTCTTTGACAAATGAATGCACAAAACTTTTTGACCGTGCAATTTTCTTTGTTTATCTGTATATTTCGATGGTATTGCAAGAATATCTGATTAACAAAGATACCACATCAAGAAAAATAAAAAGAAAACAAAAATACACAATAAAATTGCAAAAATGCACAACTTGATGTGCAGTTTCTGCAAGCTGTATCTGCAGCAAACTACCGACCAAGCCAAGCACCACCTACTGACAATACATTTAAATTTCATGCGCCATAAAGTAGACTACAAATGCAGCTGCTGCCTTGATGCAGCTAGAGGTGCATTTTGCGAAATTTCTTGCATGTCTGGGGAATGTTTTGCTCTTATTTGCACACACACGGACACACATGTGCATAAAAGAAAATGTCGAAAAATAAATTTAAATTGATTATCGACAAGTTTTCCGGTTTCATTGTTGTCGGTGCTTTTCTGCCCTTCCCCCTACCCACAATTGATTGCATCCGAGCCTTGGGGCAGCATAGCAAATATTTTCTCCACTCATTGACAACATTGTCAATCTGCACGAGATATTGTCCGTTCGCATTTAAATGTAGCTCTGCTTCTATCGCTGCCAATGTTGCTGCCATACCAACTGATTATCATTATTTGTATTTTTAATGTCATGTCATTTTCTTGTTATTGTTGTTGTTGTTGTTGTTGCACATGTGTGCACTGCTGCATCTTACATTATGTGTGTTGCACACACTCAGTATCAATGTTGTATCTAATATTTTTATTTTTCATGTTGGCAACGTCATTTGTTTAGTTTTACTGCAACAAACTCGCTGTGACACGCCATCTAAAGTGACAGCGTGCAGCTGCTTTCATCATCGTCATCGGCATCAACGTCACTGTAGGGGTCGTCATTGTGTAGCTGAGAAAATCATGCCCTGAACAGTCTCATATTTGTTACAACAACAACAATGTTTTTATAACTGTTCTTAGTAGAAAATTTTTGAAAAATGTTGCTTGAACTTACAGCCGACAGTATGCGATACAACAAAGTTTATTGAAAGCCAACAACACTCTGGTACTCTCTTATATAAAATATTAAAGTTTTTCGTTTTTTTTTCCCATTATAAGACAACGCTATCTTTAAGACAATTTTATAAAATTTCAATGTAAGGTCTCACAAATCCAAAATTTTATTAAATATGATGTAAAAAAAACTTAAGTTATCTCACTACCAGTGACCTCAGAATTATTTAGGCGCAACTCCAATAAATCCATGAAATTGTGCTGATAAGTAAAACGAAAATAAAATCTTTTTTAAAAACTAACAAGCAAACCCAAAAAAATACTTCTCACTGTTTATCACCCAAACGCGCGCAAAAACTTAACAGTTTTCAATAATAAAGCCAAGACATAAGAACAGCCACATCCGTAGAGATGAGAAAAAATCTAGTCAAAATATTACTGGCACTTCAGCTCATATTGCTGATATCTCTTCAAGTTGATGCCAAATCCAAACATAATTCACATTCTTCGAAAGCAGTGGCACAGCAAATAAACCAAAATCTTTTAGAAACCATTCGCAGTTATATGGATTTGGAAGCGAATCCATGTGAAAATTTCTATCAATATGCTTGCGGAAATTGGGAGAACGTGCACCAGCAAGTTGAAAATTATATCGACTCTATAGGACGCTTAGAATACGAGTTTAACAAAGAGTTGACAATGATGTTTGAGCGTGTAATCGCCAGAGAGGGAAGGTGAGAAAAGAGTATTATTAAGAGGAGTAACTTGCTTTATAAATACTAATATCTAGAGACTTTGACATATCGCACACTAAATACAAAAGAGTCACAACTCAAAATTCACAAATTTTTACTTTTTATTGCAAAACTATTCGTAGTGATCATATACTTTGACTGTAACACATGAAATACATCTTCTTTCTCTATAGTTTAAAAAAAAAGTTTTGTCTCATTGCTTTGTATGCAGTTCCTTCAAAAATAAAATTGTTTTTTGCTTCACCTAAAAATTTAAAAATTTTGAATTGTGACTGTTTTGTATTTAGTGTGCGATATTTACAGATGTATCTAGGGTTTTCTTTCAAAAAGTAAAGAACCGATTATTAGCAGCTTTATATGCGCTTTTTAAGAAATATGTAAATAATATACATCTTAATATTTGATAATATATACCTATTTTCCCCCTTCACAGCCAGAATGAAGTCTACCGCAAGCTCAAAGATCACTACTTGGCCTGTAAAGCTACTAAAAGCCATGATGTAGAACATTATTTAAGTTTACTAAGCCCGGTCTATGATAATGGAGAGTCACCCACAAATTGGCCCTGCCGCATGAATGAACGTAACAAAACCAACGGCTTCAACTGGCTGCTTACACTCGGCAAGTTGCGAACTTTTGGAATGAATAACATTCTACTACGGGAAGATATTAAACAATACAATGGAACTCACTATATCATAGAGCTCGCTAAGCCGCAAAATGTGGATTGGACAGCAAAAGAGATTCAGCACATGCAACAACTAGAACGTTCGAGAAACAGAAAGGATAAACATATGGCGGAAAAGTTAATGGAATTCCAAGAGAGACTAACAGCTATACACACACAGTGCAAAGATCAAAAGAAACCACAGTTTTTGACATTGAGGCATATTTTAGGTAGTGGCTATGAATTGGATTTACGTGGCTATCTACAACAAATTCTACAAAATCAAACCGAGAGCGTTAATGATGAAATGATGTTAGAGATACCAAACATATTTTATCTACGCGAATTGGTGCCGCTAATGAGCAAAACCGATACCGATACCGGCGCCTATTATATAATGTTGAAGCTAATAACATTTCTGGAGCAAGAACTGCCAGAGAGCAATAAGCCAGAGCACTGCATGCTGCTTATGCGACAGCAGCTGCCGCTGGCCGTGAACTATTTTTATGAGCTTGAGTTGTATGCGGCACAACGCAATGCAACGGACGCAGTTATACAACGTGTTTTCAGCAAAATGCAGAGCACATTTCTAGAAATAATCGATGAACATACCACCGATTTAACTGAGGAGGAGTTGCAATTTTTGCGTCTCAAAGTGCAACGCATGCGTATCAATATCGGCAATCTGCCTGATGTAAACTTGGACGCTGACTACTATATGGAATACTATAAAAATCTGCAGGTACAACACGCTAATTTTGCGGCAAACTTTTTGTCCGCTCTGCAGCATCAATCCAAAAATGAAAACCTTTTACTGCTGCTGCGTGAGCCTAGCGTAGAGCATACGTATTTCAAATGGCGCTATGCTTCGCCAGCCTATCAGGAAGCCTCCAACATGTTGGTCATACCGTTCGCCTACCTGCGGCAGCCCATATTTGAACGCCACTATCATGAGCTATTTCTCTTTGCCGAACTAGGCAATACTTTGGGTCATGAGATGATCCATGGCTTTGATACGTTGGGGCTGAGTTACGATGCCTGGGGTAGCCCTAGCAAAATCTTTGCAGCTGCTATAAAGCGGCCACAGTTTGTGGAGGCTATAAACTGTCTGAACCGTGAGCCCACTTCAAGTATCAATGAGAAAATTGCCGATTTTAGCGGCTTTCGTCTGGCGTTCGATACCCATTTCAAGCGAACGCATGTACCACACTTCGATGTGGAACACACGTTGTCCAACAAGCAGCTATTTTTTATAAAGTTTGCGCAATTCTTTTGCGCAATCAGTCCAGATCGTATCAAATATGATAGTTCGCATGACACGCCGTTTAAGCGGGTGCCACAAGCGGTGGCCAATTCTAAGGAATTTGCCAAGGAATTTGGCTGTGTTAAAAATACAACCATGAACCCGGATATACGGTGCAAGTTGTGGTAAAGGTACTTTAATAAATCTTGGTATTCCATTTTATTTATTTCCTATTTCAATGGACTGTTTTGAAAGTATAAAACATACAATATAAACTATAAAGTAGACAGTATAACTTAAACAGTATAAAACATACATAATAGAGTATAAAATATAGTTAAGGTGAAAAACAAAAACTATCATGGCAAAAGAAAAAACAAATCAAGCTGTCTTTAAGTATACTATAGTTGTCATTTCCTTACCTTAACTGTAATTTAAATGAAACTTTTTTCCAAATACGAGTAGCACCTACTTTGAAATAATCACTATTACTTCAGAAATCATCAAAATGGTCTCAAAATAATACTACTCTAATACTCTAATACTCCAATACTCTACTACTCTACTCTACTCACATTTGACAAATACATTCCAAGAAATTTGAAAAATAGACGGATCACTTGTCACACGGAGCACAAATCTTACTAGTTGCAGGTAAGATTCTCAAGTTTTTAGGAAAAAATTTGAATTAGTTTTGAATGTAGATGTCTCAAACATAACGAAGTTATTGAATAAGAAGTT
Source organism: Coremacera marginata (assembly GCA_914767935.1). Lineage (NCBI taxonomy): Eukaryota > Metazoa > Arthropoda > Insecta > Diptera > Sciomyzidae > Coremacera > Coremacera marginata. The sequence continues at coordinate 175,813,082 of OU612045.1, read as the reverse complement.
TTAATCTGAATTAATTTATAATGAAGTTGTAAATAAAAATTTAAGTCAATATAAATAAAAAGTTTTAAGAAGTTATTTAATCTCTTAAGGCAGAATGACGTTAAATAATGTCGTTTGAATTTACTTTACAATTTTTATTTGTAATTCAAAAAATTTTTATATGAAGTTCTAGTTCAGAATACTTGAACTAACTCGGAATACTTAACATACTTTCTTATTATATTTATGCTTAACATTTATAAGTTGTTTTATGATAAATAAAGTAGAAATACAGTACATATTTTGATGCGTTTTTCTCATTTTCTAATTAGGAAAAAATAACTTTTTACATAAATATCTTTAAGGAAGTGTTGGTTAAAAATTTCAGTGCGATATCTTGAATAAAATTAAAAGTTACAGGCATAGATAAACATACTAGCCCTAACCACAAATAATTGGTACAGCTGCATTATTTTACAAAATAATTTTTTTGGCAATTTATTTAAGTATAAACATACCAACACTATTGTTTTGGTGAAGCAAAGCATATTTTAAGAATATTAAACTGACCAGTTAAGATTGGTACAGTAATAAAAGTTTGAGAACAATTCAATGTTCTTAAATTTTTTCATTTGTGTGACATTATTAACATTTAACTATTATTTTGAGACAGACTTCAAAATTGTTATGCAGTCTTAGTCCGAGTGTTTTTATTTAATGCTCAATATGGTGCGTGGAAGACCAATCTGCGAAGAAATTCGCAAAATTATTGTCGAAAAGCATAATACTGGGAAAAGTTTTGGCCAAATTGCAAAAGATTTAAATTTATCACGATCGTCTGTAGTAAACATTATAAAAAATACAAATTACATGGATCAATTGAAGCAAATGAAAGCAAGTGTGACCGAAGTTCAAAATTGACAAGTCGTGATTTACGAGCATTAGCGACTATTGTGAAGAAAAACAGACAAAGTACAGTCCGAAATTTGGCAGCGATATGGTCACAAAGGATTGGAAAATCCGTTGGTCGCGAGTGTACCCGACAAAACATTCATAAGCTCGAGTATGGTTTTTACAAGGTATGTTAAAAAGTTACATTTTATTTAACCTGAAATTTCTTATACATTTTTTTTTTCAGGCCAAAGAAAAACCTTTACTTACTACCTTGCAAAAGAAAAAGCGGTTATTATGGGCTAAAAATAAACGATATTGGGTTCAACGGCAGTGGGACCCAAGTTCGATGTGTGCATTGGCGATTCTAGAAAGAGAGTCATACGAACAAAAAAAGAGGTGTACCACAGAGATTGCTTAAAGCGTACGGTGAAATTTCCAGCGAGTGTTATGGTATGGGGATGCATGTCTTCAAAAGGCGTTGGGGCTATATATTTCATTGACGGTATCGTTAATGCCCAAAAATACATTAATATTTTGGAAATCCATTTATTTCCTTCGGTATCTCAAATCAGTTCCTCTGAAGAATTTACGTTTCAACAAGACGGTGCGGTGCGTCTTCCCATAACGCTAAGACAACAAAAAACCGGCTGCAAAATAAAAGTATTAATTTTCTGGATAGGCCTTCATTCAGTCCAGACCTTAATCCCTTCGAATCGCTTTGGACGATAATGAAACGCCGTTTGCGAAACGATCCACAAAGAACTGTTGACAGCTGAAAACATAAAATTCTGGAAATAGGGAACTCAATAACTCCAGATGAGTGCTACGTTCTTGTAAAAACAATACCAAAACGAAAGGAGGCCGTCATTAAAGCCATAGGCGATGTAACACAATATTAACCTTACATTTCTAACTGTACCAATTTTTAATGGTCAATTTAAGTTGCGCAATGAAAAAACTGAATTACATTTCATTTTAAAAAATATTTTTTACTCTTCTGCATTGAAATTTGGTTGTGTTATAGAAAATGAAATAATAAAATGTAATAACAAATTTAAAATCACAAAAAAAAATATATGATCAATTTTTTAACATTTGGTAAACAAACTACTACGTTCAAAAATGCAGCTGTACCAATTATTTGTGGTTAGGGCTCGTATATGTATGCTTAAGACTTATGTTAACTTAAAACTTTATGCGCCTTTTTCTTAAAAAAGCATTTTAAAAAAGATTAACCGCTTAGAGCAAATACTATAAGTCCAATTGAGTTAAAAATTCGTTTTCTTTGTTAAAGTGTTTTTAATAAGATTAACCACTTTCAGCCTTTAAAATTAAAAACAAAGAGCGCCCGAATTTAAGAAAAATCTCTCCCGAATAAGCCCCTTATAGGATTAAATATATTGCCTGGTGCTATTATTTTGTACCTCTCAACATTTGTTCTTAGCACAACTCCTACCCCTCTTGGTGGTCCCCATAGAAAAAACACAAAAATTGTCAATTATAGTTCATATCCATCCCGAATTGATCCATCGAAAGATCAAATATATGAGCTGGTCGTATTATTTCTTGCTTTATTGCTAATTATTACTTGATTTTTTTACCTTGTTGCACTGTTATATCAAATAAATAAAAAAATACAAATAAATTGTAATATGAAATCATTCATATTTCAATAGTTTCATTATATTGCATAAAATACACAATAGGCCTATGTTAATTAAAGCAAAAAACTAAAAGTTAAAAATTCTTATCATCTGCAAAGTTTTTATTGATATCTCAGCTTAGTATTCCTTCGTCAAACTTTGCGATGAATTTTTTCCGAGTATTATAATTGTCGAATTAAAGAAAAATCTCTTAGGAATCAGCCCCTAGAGGGCTCGAATATATTACCTTGTTATTTTTTACCTCTCATTATTTCTTCTGAGCACAACTAACTCCTACCCTCTTGGTGGTCCCCATAGAAAAAACACAACAAATGTCAATTATATTTCATATCCATCCCGAATTGAACCCTCGAGGGGTCAAATATATGAGCTGGTCGTATTATTTCCTGCCCTTCAACATTTCCTTCAAGCACACCTTACACCTATCTGCCACACTTCTGGTGATCATCATACAAAAAACACAAAAACTGTCGATTATAGTTCATATTAACTAAGGATTGACCCTTAGAGAGATCAAATATAAGATCCTATTACCTGGTTCTATAATTTTTTTACCCTTCAAAATTTCTTTTGAACAGACATACTCCCATCTGCCACCCTTCTATGGGTCCCCATGCAAGAAACATAAAAACAGTCGATTAAAGCTCAAATCTATCCCGAATTGTCCCCTAGAGAGGTCAAATATATGAGCTGTGCCCTATTTCACCAACCAACTCGTTAATTGTAGTGTTCAAGTACAAATTTGTGATTGTAAATTTTATTTGGTGAAATAGGGCACTGGTCCCATTATTTTTTGCCCCTAAATATTTCTTCTGAACATAACTACCTACTATCTGCCACTCTTCTGGGGTTCTAACTACTTTCATTAGTCTTCGAATCCTCATTCACTTAAGCAGACTACAATCATGCGTTTTTTTCAGTATATCAAAAACAGGTGCCCTCCGAGGGAATTCTTTTTCTTTCTAGGACCAACCCAAAATTGTGCGAGGACATTGAAGACTTCTCCATAATTTACATAATTTTAATATTTTAAAAAATTATGGTATAAAACGGGTTTTCTGAGGTATGGTTGAAAGTAAGAGAAAAGAAAGCAGCACAAAATTTGTCGATCTTTTTAAGACTATGGATTTTGCTAATACTTCAAGACTGTATCTTAAAGACAAAGTATACTCGTATATATATATATATTTTTTATTTTTTTTTTTTTGTCTGTAGTTTTCAATCTCTCCATTCTTCAGACCTTCTGATATTTGTAATAAAGTATCAAGATGGCTTAGATCAGGTCCATAGCAAGAACTTCGCTTTGGGAGATGGAGGAATTTTGATAAAAACTCTTAAGTAGATACCAGTTAAAAAATTAAAAACTATGGACATTTTTTCAAGTAATGTTTTATTAAATAAATTTGAGAGAAAGAATTTGAAATTGTCTTTTAAAAAGTATAACTGCGAAAATAAACACAAAAAGTAAAAATTTCACTAAAACAATAATATCAGATTTTTATGTAACATAAAAATATTTCTTGCAGTTTACTAGAATCAAAATTTAAATTCTTTTTAATAAGTTTACCGGTTGATTCGCAACTTTTAGGGGGCATTTCAGCTAAACGGTACAAGCAAAAAATTATAGTCTTCAGATTTGGTTTCTTTTTTGGCTATCTTACGCCCCTAGCGTGCTCTAGATTATGTACAAGTATTTGGACCTGTGTGAAGCCTAGTTCAAGTTATCGTAAAAAGCCAAAATATTACTTTTCTCAAAAACGTTTCCAACGATTTAAATTATATTCAAAAGGAAAAAATCTTAAAATATTTAAAAGTTAAATTTGTTTAACCTCAATATTTTTTAGAAGTTTCGAGGTAATAAAAAAGTAAGATGAGGTGGGGTAATGTGTACCGTTAGGTGATGTGTAACACGGAGTATTTTCTTACAAAATGTTGACTTATGAGTGAATAAACAACTGTGATAAGTTTCTTTTGACAGTATCTAGTTATTCATAAATGTTGAAAGTATGCAGACAATCATTTCATTAACGTTTTAAAAAAGCTAGAAAAATTTTTGTTAAAAAGTTTTTTTTTTAATTTCAAAACAATAGCGTTTCGGATAAAATTTTTCTTCATATTTCAAAAGGGAGTAGGTGTACATTTTTCACGTTTTGGTAAAATACCATCAATAAGGAAAAAGCGACATATTGGGGTGATGTGTAACACTCATGGTGGGATGATGTGTAACATATCTTAGACATTGTGTCATTAAAGAGGCAACAACATCATACTCTGAAATGCCATCCACATCGACAGCATCAAAATAAACTTGATCTTACTATTCAGCCAAAATCCAAACGTGGTTGGAAGTCAATGAAAGGCTCTAACAAAGCCACAGAAACGTTTACAGCTGCAGGAGGTGACAAAACAAAGAAAGCGCGAAACCGGAGCTCGTCATCCGAAGAAGATCAAGATTTTTGGATGATTTGGATGAACAATGATGTTGCAATTAAATCATAAATCATAAAAATTCACTTGAATTTAACAAATGCAAGCACCCTTCTTTTTTTTTTGTGAGGATTGTCAGTCTAATATAGACATTTCGGAGAATTAATCATTTTATATTTGAAATGTTATTTATTTTACAATTATAAAAACCATTCATATATTCTATTAAAATCGTATATAATTTTTAACGTATATGATTCGTATTTGATTTAACGTATTTAATATGACTATTCAGACAAATTCACGACATATTGCTATTATTTCATTAAGTTCTTATCATAATACTTTTACTTAACATAAAAAGTCAAAATAAACATAAAAAATTACAGTTCCTAATCTTTAAACCAACATTTTGTTGGTGTTAAAATCACCCCACAGATTTTAAAAAGACCAAAAAGACATAATTGACATTTTTGTTATATTTCATCTATTTCTCAAAGTATTCAACAACCATGAAAAAAACACTCACTTCAGATTGGTTCTTCTGCAAGGGATAGGCCTTTAAAACGTGTTACACTTCATGCCACTTCAGCCTACGAAGGGGAGGGAGTTTGCGAAAAGCGGCCCCGAATTATCCAAAAAACTATTTGGTAAATATAAATATTAATCCTTAGATAAAAAAATCTTAAAGTATATAAATTCGCATATTTGTATTGATTGTGTGTACATTTATTAATCAGAATTTTGGTTTTATTTGAATTTATCATATTAATTCGCTTAAAGAACTTTGAAAGTTTTCAGGCCTCTTTATAATAATGATCTTTTTTTCAAGCAATTCTTTTAAAAATTCTCATAATATTTAAAATTTCATAGCCCGCCCTTGTATTTATAAACTTGAAGCTATTTTAAAGCTTTTTTCGGTCTGATATTTGTTAAGTTACAAAACTTTTGTCATGCACTGGTAATACTGTTGCCAAAAGCTTAGCATTGTTCGTAGAAAGCAAGCAATTTTTTAAGCATATCAAGCTGGTAACATGGTTCGAGTTCTTTTTTATCGATCTTCTACGAATATGAGTCACTTGTTGTTGATATTGTTATTGTTGTTGTTGTTATTGTAGTTGACTGACAGCATAGCCAGCTGTTTTTCATAATTTTTTGTTGGTACGTGTTTTGTTTGATGTCATTAAATAGACGTCAGTTGGTGTAACCGGTACTTTATTGTGTATTGTTGTGAAATATTTACTATTTTCCATATAGAGCGAGCGGGTGAAAATAAAGCAAGGCTGTTTGAATTTAAAAGATCTAACTTAATGATTTCCATTAAGCTAATTACAAGCAAAAAATTTAATCGAGTATAGTGGTTGCAGCTAAATTATTAGCGAAATTGTGAAAAAGAAAAAAAAAAGTTTTAAATTAATCTGCGTAAGTTTAAGGAAACTTTTTAATAATTACAAAAATAATTCTTTTAAAACACAATATTGTGTTGCGAATAAAAAAATAAAAACTCGGAAGCTTGTAAACAACAGCGGTTAGGTGTAATAATAAAAAAACAAACAAAATTAACCCATTAAATGCTTTACTGAACAATCTGACACGTATTCATATACGAGTGTAAATGACTTCATATAGTTAGTTAAATAGTCGATTTTTTACAGAAAAGCTCAAAATGCAAGATAACTTTATATATATCTAAAATTAGTTATACATTTTATTTATAAAGTGACTTTATATACAAATCAAAAGCTTTGACAACTTTTACTTTTTTCTTTTTTGAAGATAACAGTTCTAGTGACTTGAAGATAACAATTAAATTCCAGTTAAAATTGACAATCGAAAGTTCTAAAAAATAAATAAATAAAGTGCATAGGCGCCGGAAGCTCACCTCAACGGGTAGGAGGGGGAGGTTAGTACAACTGGGGGGAACATTCATTTACCATGATGATCAAATCGTCTGCACTGTTTCACAAATGTAATTTTTCTTTTTAGTTAATGTTTTGTAAATGTTTCGTAAATGTTTTTGTTTTAGCAAAAATGGAAGGCATTGGCTAAAAATAATGAAAAGTGGTGCAGGCAAGGAGAGGCAGAATATATTAAATTTGTTTTTTAATAACTAAATCATATAATTACTTCATTTCCTAATTACTTAATTACCCAAATGAATTACAATGGCAAAAATGTCACTTAACGCCATGTTACGTAACGTTTCATACTAAGCCCAATAACGAGAAAAAACGAGAAAATGTTTTTAAATTTGATTACTTTGAAAATAAACTTATGCTATTTTAAATCCTTCTAAAAAAAAGTTTTAAACAAAAACTCTTGTCAATTTACAGAATTTTACTAATTTTGTCATCCAAGTCAAAAGCCACTTCTATTTTTTGTCACGTAACGTATCATTTTTGGTGCCTTCTATCAAAGAGCTGATCTTTTGACAACTCTCAGGTTTTACATCTTGTATAGTGTGCTTAGTAAGCTATTAGAAAATCAAAATAAAGAACTTGTAAGTTCAATTTTTCATTCTTTTTTCACTCATTAAAGTCGTACGATCGTTACGTGCGCCACCATGGAAATGCCCATATATTAAAACATTCCTAAATACTAAATACTAAAAATAACATAATGATGAAAAAATATATCAATAAAATATTACAAAAAGGTTGAAACGAAAATAATTATTCGTTCATAATTTTTCTTATAATATATCACTGATAATATATCATTTAGGTTATATCAAAGTAGATATTTTTGTAACACTCTACTATCACAAAAATAAAATAAAAGCTATTCATGCATACTATTTACAACACAAATCAATAGTTAACCCCTGGAGTCCATATTTAGTAATGTAAATAGCATCGTCAAATATTAATACTTTATATTTAGTTGCTTGTATCCGTAATTCAAATGAAAAGTGAATAATTTTGTGATAAATTTTCCGAGAAATTTAATTAAATTATTTAAATGTGAAAAAGAATTTATTTTGTTGTTGTAAAATATATTTTTTACAACCACTTAATTTTTACAGGGAGGGAGATACTAACCCTTCTTTTTCCCGCTTCCGGCGCCCCTGATAAATTATTAAGAAGCTGATATTGAGTGATATAGTGATATATTACTTTTTCTTAATAATAAACGAATTAATTTTCTTTTTTTAAATAATTATCTGTCTTTATAAAGTCTGTAAACATTATCTTTTGATTTCTAAAACAGGGTATATAATGCATTATTTTAAACGAAAACTAAAAAAACGTTCTCAAATATAAAATGGTATCTATTTTTTAAACATACCAAATTTATTAATCACACTCTGCTTTAAGCATTCATGTGTTCTTTTTGTTTAAATTTCAGATTGTGAGCTAATCAATATTGAACGAATGCATAATCAAATGTTTATCTCTATCGAACAAAAAGAGCAAAAATAAACTAAGGAAAGTTTTTTCTGTAGAGCACACTAAAATCTGAGAGAGAGCTTTTATCGACTGAAATCAAAAGAGCAAGGCGAAGAGCTTAAACATTGCTGCTTTCATAAATTATCTGAAAGTAATAATAAATTGAGTTGTTTACAAAAAAAAAAAAATCAAAATATGACTGAAGCAAATACAAATGAAACAAATACGACTGAAGCAACGACATTATCGTCAACGACAGAGAAAAAATGGTAAGTAAGAGCGATTATCTTTAGAATAAGTATGTAGACTGTAAAGTTGATGTTTACCTCTGTTTTCAAAATCGGTTTATTTAAGAGCATATTCTTAAAGGCTACACTGAGAAATAAATGTAGTTAACGTAGATTGTCAGAAAAAAATTTACTGAGTCGAAGAGCTTATGTGTAAACACAAAAGTTTTTGTACCAGCTAAACATAGTTTTAAAATTAAATCTTCGATATTTTATATAAAAATTTCAATATCTTTAGCAAATTGTTCTAAAACAAATACAAAGGTTTCTATTAAAAAATCTATTTTTAGACTATTTAATTTGATTGCTTGCACGAACGCTCTGTCTGCTTTGTTTTTTTATATCAAGCAAACAAAGCTACATAAGTAACAGAGCCGTGTAAGATTGCAATCATTTGGAGCTGCATTCTTTGAAGTCACAATCAATGAGTAAAATTTTTGAATGCAGTATTTATTCAATTTCATGAATAAGACTTGAAAAAATTAGGTCACCAATCACTTTGAATGATTTTGATTTATTATTCATTTTGTGCAATCATGACCTCATTTCATTGACACCATTCCCAATCAATTGTGATTTGACTTGATAATGCATTCAAGTAACACTGTTTCGGAAAGTTTTCCGTTTTGTTCCACTACGCCCAGTTTTTCAGATATTAACTTAAATATGGGAGGAAAATAGCTTTGCTGCTCTTTTGTGGCCGACGACGCATATGTGTGTTTTTTTTTTTTTTTCTTTTTCGTTTTTTGGGTGGACATTATCAATAACAATCATTTCGATATTCACTCTGCATTTCACGAGGCCTGCCATATACATAACTGTAAATTTTTCACATTTTTTCTAACAATTGAAGTCTAAGCTACTTCAAGTGACTTGAATGCAATATAATTGCCACATAAATGAATGCGAGACTGTAATCAAATTATGACGAATGATTGCAAATTTCAAATGCTCAAGTCAGAACTAGCGACAAATAATTATGTATTGCAATCAATTTGAACAAAATCAAAAGACTTGAAACGGGAAATGATTGCAATCTTGCACAGCTCTGATAAGTAATACAAGCACCTCTCTGCAGACAATAGCAAATCTCAGAGAGTAAAAACTGCCATGAAAAGCTTCTTGAGAACATGAGCCGTTCGGAGTCGGCGTAAAACATGTAGGTTTAGTTCTCGATCATTTGCGTGCAAACATTTCACATCACACACAACACAATTGATCATAGGAAGCTCGGTCACAGTCCTTTCAAGGGCTGAAATGGCCATTTCGTTTTTTTTTTTCATTGTATTCAAGTTGTAATTTTAATTCATAGTTTAACTACATGGTTAGAAATTTTGGAATTAACACACCAAAATTATATTAAAATTAAATACTGGCCAAATATTAATATTCATTTTTAAAAAAATTTGTATTAAAATTAAATGCTCAGTACGTATTAATTTTTTATACTGATTTTGTATTAAAATTAAATGCTCAGTTCGTTTTAATTTTTAATATAATTTTGTTAATGTTGTAAATATACCAATTAATATGTTATGCTTAGTTCGCAATAAACTTTTTTCTTTCTAGAGTATACAATTTGAGATGAGTATTAAAGTAAATAGGCATTTATTATTACTAGAGTACGCCAGCGGTCGAAATTAGACCTTTTCGCCATACCACCCCCGAGCGACGCCGGATATCCCAGCTAACATTTACAAGTTTACCAAATGTATACAAGTTACTTGTATAAATCTGTAAATATATCGCTAGTTCATCATCCACATAAAAATACAGTTAAAACTTTGTTGCCTTGATCAAGAATTGAACAGGCTCGAAACGATCGAAGCTAGTAGAAAGATAAGCATTAGTTATTTTCATTAGTCATTTTTATTAGCTTTTTTCTCGTTAAACTAGCAAGAAATATTAATATGATGAAAAATAGGTTTTGTTAAAAAAACAAAATTATCGAAATACTCCTTTGGAGAAAATCTTTAAAAAAGAACGGATATGTTAAACTAATATTTATACGACTATTTAAATTTTAGATATACTTCGAACCGTAGATATAAGTCGAACCGTCCCATTAGTTTTTTGAAACTCACTTTTTAGTGGCAAACTATAGTAGTATGAATAAACTATCGACACTCAGAAAATCACACACATGTACAAGATAAACCGTTACAAGTTAGAGGTAAATTATAAAATTAAAATTAATATGTTATACCTATAGAGAAAAAAGGGAAGAAAAATAGATTTCCTGTACAATTTCGCTTTAGCATTTACAATAATTTGGCGCAATGATCGTATTGATTACTTTCAGTGGTCATTTATGTTATTGAAGCCAGTCACGAAAGCTGACAATTACAATAATTACAATTGTACTTTACACTTTTTAATTGTGAATATATATACGGATATCAGAAAATAAAAATAAAGTAAAAAGCTCAAGGCAAACTTTTGAGTAGTTGAAGCTTAACAGTAGCAAAACATTTCAATAAATGTAAAAAAAATCGTTAGTATGAAATTCGTGCAGATCCGTAGCAATGGGGGAGCTTCAGAGTTTAAAACTCCCCTAGGATCAGGGAAGTATAAAGAAAATAATACAAATAAGACTTTTAAAAACGAAACTTGATATTTGTCTTTTTAAGAAAAATGTAAACAATCATGTTAATTTACTTGAGGAGCAAAAGTAACTATTTTGGAGACAAATTTAAAAAATTCGCTTGAATAATGAAAAATTGTTTAGCCAAAGGAAAGTTTGCATCTGCATGTAAAAATCGTAATCATTATAACTGAATTAACTATGAAGAGCATCTATATAAATGAACAATTTTCGTCTGCGGCTTTCAGTGCTCAAAAAGTATCCGATATCCAAAGAGAAAAAAAAAATATATATCTATATACATAAAAATGGATGTATGTATGTGGGTATATGGATATGTGGGTATGTGTGTATATCACGTATAAACTCCAAAACCGCCGAACCAATCTTTATGAAATTTTTATGAGTGTTCATGTGAGGCTTAGTGTTGATTGGACAAGGGGGCATGGTACCTCCCACACAACCCAAATTGGCTCTATCGCCCACAAACCAAAACAATGCTATAATCAGACGATTTTAATCGTATAAAACTAAAATTTGAAAATTTTGTTCAGAAGGTTACTTTCGGTGACTGTACAAAAAATGGGCGTTCAAATCATTTCAATTCCTGAGAAGTTCAAGTTTTGATAGTGAATCTTGGTATGCAGGTGCTATGGATCCAAATGGCAGTCACTATGTAAATACTAATCTTGACACGCCCACTTTTACTGCCCACAAATCAGTAAAAATGCTTTATATCAGACGGATTTTGCCGTAGAAGACTAAGATTTGGTAATTTAGTATGGTTACTGTCGGCCAATGTACAAAAAATGGGCATGACCGCACTATATCTACGCCCACTTTATCGAAATCATGCATATTCCTGAGTTGTACACGTTTTGATAGTGAAATCTTAGTATGCAGGTGCTATGGATCCAAATGGCAGTCACTATGTAAATACTAATGTTGACACGCCCACTTTTACCGCCCACAAATCAGTAAAAATGCTTTACATCAGACGACTTTTACCGTAGAAGACTAAGATTTAGTAATTTAGTTCACATGGTCACTGTCAGCAACTGTTAAAAAATGGGCGTGGTCGCACCATATCTACGCCCCCTTTTTCGAAATAATGTTTAGTCCTAAGTCGTACACGTTTTGATAGTACCACTTGATGTACAGGTGCTCTAAGTGGCAGTCAATATATATATATAAAAAATTTGCCACGCCCACTTTAAAATAAAAATCCTGTGTTAAGCCTATAATAATTTTATGTGTGCTGTAATTCGCCAAATGTAGTGTCTTTAATAATTTTAACTTGTGAACCGACTTGAACGCTGCGACCCTTGTTGAGTTTTTGTTAAATTTTATTAACAGAATTAAAGCAAGAGGTCCAATTTTTAAATTCTCTTCACCGAACAGTTTCCGCTCTTCTACACCGAGAAAAAAGCTTATGTTAAATTGGAGAAAAACCTAGTATACTTTATAAGATGGCTTTGGCCGTTTTCAGCCACCCAAGTGCTTTAATCAAAACGCCTAAGTTTTACATGTTGACTTGCCAATTTTTATTCGGTGATAAATTAACCAAGTATTTGGTTATTTTTTATACACAACTTTAAAAAAAAAATTGGAATTTCAAAAATAAAAAAACTTTTTTTCGGGTTTTGGTTTTTTTTATTTTCCTTTTTTTTTTTGAAGCTTTCACCTCTCGTTCTGTGTTTTGCTTGACTGAAATCGGCAACTACACAAAATTTTTCTTTTATCGACACCGTTTTTCTTAGAAATTAATGACTTCTCGGCTTTTCTTGTTGCTTGACGTATATTATAACAAGAACATTAAATAAAATTAAATATCAAATACAAAAATTTTACCTTCGCATGCCGTTGAGATTCGAACCCACACCAACCCGATACCACTGTGTATGAAGACACTACGCTACGCATTGATAAAAAGTCCTTCGTTACGCTGAGTGAGTTATTCAATATTAATTGCAACTAAAGCTATGCTGCAGCTACCAACAGAATACTGCGACATACTGCATCTGTTAATACAGCATCTTTTAACATCTGTGAATCAAATATTTTTTTTGAAAGGGTATCGAAGTATGTGCTTTCAAAGCAATGTTTTGAACAATAAATTGCTTAGGTGAATAAGCATTAGTTTATAATTTCCATACAATTATCTTTACCCAAGCCGGCTTAGGTGATTTACCTATTGTTTTTTTTTTCTCGGTAACTAAAACATTTCATGAAACTCAACTTACTAGAATGTGGTTACTTTTTTGATGGATCGTGCGAGCAAAGTTCCCACGGTGTAACTTATTTGCAGAATGTTATCTAGATCAGATCTCAGCAATTGGTCGATCGATTTTTTAAATGTATGTTATAATTGCAATTTTATCTCCAGTTTCCTGTAAAATCATTAAAATAATCATTAAATATTATAAAAAAGGCAGTTTTTAAACAAACTTGACTGGAAATTCACCATTTTTAGGAATAATAAATCGAAAAGCCTTTTTATTGTATTAAATAATATTTATGAGGCCTGTGATAAAGAAAGAGGGAAAGAGAGAGCAGCAGCAGTACTTGCTTGCAAATATTTTTAAAGACTTTTTCTTACAGGAAATCACAATTCGTAGAATTTCCAAGGAAGATTTTATAATATTTAATGATAGCTTCAATGATATGGAACAAGTCTAGTTTAATGAATCCGTATTTTACCGTAAACTGGAGAAAAAAGTGTAATTATAACATTATCGTTCATATAACTTTGAATTTGAATAACTTTTGAATGAGTAGATTTATCAAAAATACTATTTAAGACATTTTTGTACGACGTTTAATATCATATAGGATACGTTTCAGTCATATACATCCGTTTAAAGCTTTTTAAGATATAAAAATCAGAAGTTGAAAAATAATTTATCCCATATTATTTATATTGAGAAAAGAAAATCGCAATGCGCGACATCTAAATATTAATAGATCCGGTTTTTACAAGCATATCTTATCACATCCCTGAAACTATTTCAGAGGGGATTTTGAAAAAAAAAAATACAAGTCGACTTTTTTCAGGGGCGAATCCAGAGAAGAATTTTGGGGGGGGGAAATTTTTTACTAATTTTCACATAGATATATTTTTAAAAACTTTTATTTGAAGTAAAATAATGCATATTTTCTATTATTTTTAACATCAATTTAGATATGATTTAATTCATATTTAAAAATAATTATAACTTATCAATTATTTGTAAAAATTTATAGTAAAATTCTATGTTTACCAATTTTGGAAAATCTTTCGACTACATCCTCTGGATTCAAAACTATGTCGTAGTGAATATGAAGCAACGCTAAACCAACTAATCTTTTTTCAAGCATTGTAGTTCGGAGCCAGGTTTTGATGCATCGTAATGATGAAAAAGAACGTTCAGCGCTTGAATTGGTCACTGGTAATGTGCAGAAAATTTGGAGGAGCTTCTGTATTGTTGGATAAATGTCCTTATCACAGCATTGGAGAGCTTCAAAAGCAGAACCAGGTAGTTTACCAGCACCAGATAATATTAGATCCTTCCATTTTTGTTGCCAATGACAAAGCTCACCTTTTAATCTCAAAACCAGCATTTCTCTTTTTTCTCCGAGCAAGTTAGCAAATCTTCCAATAATATCTTCTATTAGTTGTTTCAATTGACCAGCATCTACACTAATTATTTAGCAATTCTAAAGGCTATTGCGCACGGGTAGATTAAGCCTTAAACGTACCATTTGATTTTGCTTTATCTTGGTTACACATGCATATTTCAGTTTTTTGATGAAATTTATGAGATTTGGGGGGGGGGGGATTTCCCCCTTTTCCCCCCGTGGATCCGCGCCTGCTTTTTTGAATCACCCTAGGTACTTATATCATATGGGTCATGTGACTAACAATTGTTCAAATAGAAATTTATACGTGACAATTGCCTTATAATATAAATAATTCATTCATATAAAGTTCATATAAATCATTATTTTTTAAAATTCCGATATAAATGAATTTTAATTAAAATATCAGGCAACACTAGTATATTTCTAATTTCCAATTATGGTGAACACAAGACTTCAACACTGTCTTTCAATTCCATTAAGATTATTATACGACCTTCAATATTCAACAAACAGCAGCAGCAGCAGCTCCTCAAGATATGTCTCATCCAATATAACTACATTTTACTATTAGATACAAAGCAATAACAAGTAATGGAAATGCTGCCGTTAGCGAATAATATGTTGCCACAAAATGCATAATTTAAAAAGATGGCATACCTCCAAGCCCACAAAAGCACACTAGCAATTGTCCACAAGGCGAGACCAACAACAGCAACATAAACAACAACAACTACAACAACAACAACTACAACAACAACAGCATCACCGTCACAGCTTTGCCAAAACTTTTCGCTCATCCTCTTGTTACAGGACTGACTAGACGCCAGTACATGCCTTTTCTGCTAAGCAGTATTCAGTAGAGTTCAGTTGCTACTAATATACTACTAGTTCCCAGATGGCAGCACGAGATGAACTAAAAGTCTTTGTCTTGCCTTTTTGCTCTCTACCCGAACACTTTGTTAACCGTTGTTGTTGGTGTTCGCACTTCCGTTGTTGCTCGCATTGACTGGGTTGGCTTTTGCAGCCTTTCGCTAACATCGAAAACTAAAATAAGTGCAACTCTTTGGCTCTTTCTTGAAATTGTTTGAGGCAAAACTCGTTGTATGAAGATTTATTTTAGTTTTTCTTAAAGTTTTTTACATTTTCATGCTTTTCTGGTGGATGTTGTTGTTATTATTATTGGGTAAAGTGTAGTGCTTTTAACTGTTGTTGTTGATTTTGTTGTCGTTATTATAGTTTTTTTATTGTACTTGTTCTAGTTGTTGTAATAACAATGCTGTTTACTTCCTTGATAGTTTTGGACAAAGTCAACGTAGCGTTGAACTATAGCATCAGACGATTTTCTGATTCTATTTCTGAATGAATTCTACTTGTTTTCTTTTTTTTTTATCCATCTCAACTTTCGGTTGTTTTTGTTATTCTTAACTCTGTTGATGTCTGTCTGTCTAAAAGTTTTAAATTTTGTCGCGTCGAACAACTTTGTATTTGCAGGAAATAGCTTTTTGTTTGTGGTAATTTTCTTGATTCGAATTCGTTTAGAATTTCGTAAATGTTATGGCGGCGAATGCAGATACTATTGGCAGTTATACAAGTTGCAGTGTGAGAAATCTTAAGCCAGTAGGGATACTTCACTTTACTTATTTTTTAATTGATTTGCATATTCAGAAAATTGTGTTCTTGTACTTGCAGTAATCTGTCATATTAACCCCAAAAATATGCAATAATTTATTTCAACACAATATTGCCTCTATTAGAATGCCAGCATTAACTTAGTTTAAACCTTAATTAACTGTAAAACAGTGTTAATCCAGTTAGGCCAACTGAAATGTCGAATGACACACATAAATATGTAAAATTTGACAGCTGTCATTATAAACGAAATTGTATGAATGACAGAATTTATTTGTAAAGCAAAATACTAAAAATAAACATGAAATACAGCAAGAGAGACAGAGCAAGTGACAAATAGACAATTATTTGAAGACAGCCAGCTGAAAATACATAAATATAGACATTTACAGCATGTTTATTTTCATGGCTTATATTGCAGTGTATATAATTTGTAAAAGCAAAAAAACAAAAATTTGCCACAAGCTTGTGAAACAATTTGTAAATATATCAAAATAACAACAACAAAAACAGCTAGTAACTCAAGCGAGTAAGCAAGTTAGCTATATATTTCGAAGAGCAAGACAGAAAACTTGCAACATTCATTGTTTTGAAATGTAAACAAATAAATCTCTAACCATAAATAAGCTGTCAACATATCTACTGTCAATGTTTGTTTGTGGGTCTGTCGATGTGTGTGTGCGTGTGTGTGTATTTTTGTTCAAAAGTGAAATAAAATTATGACATTCAGCAATAATGTTGCTGTTGTTGTTTTTGTTTATTTTATTTGTCTGCTTAAGCACGCCACTTAGACTCGCTTTCCAGGCATTTGTTCTTCATCTTCAACAGCCTCATTATCATCATTTCTGAGCTCTTATTTAGCTGCATTAAGTGTGTTTATCTTACATTTGTTGCTCTGATGTTTTGTTGCTTTTAAACACAGCCAGCATAGTTTACGGTATGCTTACGCCTTGGCAGGTGGCTGACTTCAAGGAATTCGCCCCCGTGTTTTTAGTAAGCTGTCAACAAATATGCTTTGTTGTTTCAGAGCAAATAATACAAAAACAAGGTAATAATATGTTTGGTTGGCATGCATCCAGCCGTGGCCCCAAATTCAACTTCAACTCTCCACCGCTCATTGACTCATACAAATGCGCTACGCACAAGGCTTATCTTAATGAACGGAAATGGATCACATTTGCTGTTATAAGTGTGACCGGAAGTGGCCACAAGGCAATATCAATCGTTGACTGACATTGATTTGTTATTTATATAAATGTTTATATTTAATATTATTGAATTAGAGGAATAGTAATATTAAGAGGAAATCAAATTTTATTCTTTTTTCAAATACAACCTAACTGGCATTCTGAATGAACGTAGTAGTGTACAATTTCGCAGAACTTTCATTATTTTAGTATATTGGAAATACCGAAAGGTTCTTGGTATATTTTTATTTATTTATCAGTGTACTTTGAGCACGAATTTCTTTATTAGCTCGTTGAATTAACTTGTTGTTTTGGGAATTGAAAACATGTTGTTTTAGGAACTGTTGTAAGAATTTTTTGGGAAATTTTTCAAAAGCAATATTAAGAGGTTGAAGGATATGAGAACAGTTAAAAGTTCAATTAATTTGAATTACTTGAAAATTTCCCATCTAGGAATTTTTTTGGGAAATTTTTTAAAAGCAATATAAAGAGGTGGAGTGCTATGAGAGCAGTTGAAAGTTCATTAAATTTGAATTTTTTTGAAAATTTCCCATGTGGGACTTTTCTGGGAATTTTTGCTAAAGGCAATATTAGAAGGTTGAGACAAAAGTTAAAAGTTACTTCTAAACCGATTTACTAAATCTAAGCCTAATACTAATCTAAGCCGGAGTTACTTGAGCTAAAAACAAAATTCCCGCCAAGTATCACTTATTTTGCAAAATAAAACCGAAAAATGTAAAATCAATGGATATTAGTGAAAAGTTTTGAGAAAAATGCATACAAATATCAAGCTGTCGAAAGTCAAAATTATTTAACCATTTTGAATCAAGGGACATTTTAGCCTTTTATAGATATTTTTGGCGAAATTTTATTTTTGGCAGAAAAATTTAGATTAACAAAATATTTTTAATTTCCGAAAAATTTCTCATATGGAACTTTCATTGGAATTATTTTTATATGTGATTTTAAAATTTTTTTGTTCAAAACTACAACAGCAGAAAGTTGCTCTGAAAACATTTAAGTTTTTTAAAGGAGCGACTCTGAATACCAAAAAAACACCCACGTTTGATGATACAAAAAAAATGTCTAGAAAAAAATTCATAAAATGATGGAAGCCAAAAAATCCGTGAAACTTGACTGACACCCATAGTTAAGTTTTTTGGGAAATTTCATTTTTAGCAACCTAAATTGCAGAATCATGAATTTGTATAATGGCACTGTTCTAAAAGCATTTTTTTTAAATTTCCCAACTGGGATATTTTTGGGAAATTTTTTAAATTTCACTTTTCCATAAACTTTGCGTTACTATTTGTAGAAATGACTTCAAAAAATACTGATATTGCTTCAATTTTGATTAAAATAGCTAAAATAACCATAAAATTTTCTAAGGTCTTCTTACTTTTGAAAAAAAAAATGCTTAGAAACTCATACATATATCAAAATCAAAAGAAAAACATGTTGAAAGAAAAATTTCACAAGTTTTCGAAGAAATTTAAGGAAAATTTTATGAAAAACAAAAAAAAATTGCTGAATTATTATTTTCCAGGAAAGCATTTTTTGAATAGCAATATTTTTTTTTTTTAATAGCATTTGCATTAAGACAATTTAAGAGGCATATTAAAATGTAATGTAAGTACTTAAAATTGCGTAAAAATTAAAAAAGCTATCGAAAAAATCCGTGAGTTCTAACTTTTACGAAAAAGACATTAAAAACACAGATAACCAAAATGAAGTATTTTAGGAAATTTTGCTTTTAGCAGAAAACTTGAACTAAAGTTTTGGGGTCATTTTTATTTTCAACAAAAACCTTGTATGAATCATGAGTATGTAGAGTAAAATTTTTTTTAAATTTTCAAAGTGTAAAATTTTTGGAAAATTATTAAATATGCACTTTTCATTGCTCTTAAAATTGGCAAGAAAATACTTTAAAAATACTTTTATTGCCTAAAATTGGATACATATAGCTGAAAATATGGAAAATTTTCCAAATTCTCGATGTGAAATTTTTGGGAAATTTTATTTTCAACAGTAAACTTACAAAACCATAATTTTTAAGGAAAAAAAAATTGTCCTAAAACCATTTTTTCAAAATTTCCCAAAAGGGATATTTTTGGGAAATTTTTTTAAATGTACGTTTCAAATAACGTAACATTAAAACTTGTAAGAGATTAATTTAAAAACTCTACTTTTGATAATAATGCATAAAAACACATGTAGCAAACACATTTTAGGGGAAGTTGTCCATTAACACAAATCTCAAGTATTTACTAAAAAAAAAAGCAGACAAAGCCTTAATTTGAAAAAAGTTTAAATGAAAGAAAAGTCTGGGGCAACGAACTACCACATATGGCAACTAAGGGTTAAGGCAATTTCGAAAACTAATTGAAGAAATTTGATAAACTAATTTTGAGTAAGCAGCTACCAATAAGCGCTAAAGGTGACCAAAAATATCGGCGAAATTTTTTGTGAACTTGTTTATTGAATAATGCTATTCAACAAATGTATTGCATTTGTTTGTCTTTTTTGCTCTTGTAAGCGTTTTTTTTTTAATATTTTTAGATTGGCTTTAAAAATCTTCACAGTTGCTTAAATGACCTACTTAAAGTATGAAAACAAGCATTGCAGCGACTTGTAGCAATTTCCTTTATTGATGTGTTTTACCCCAAACACACAAAGGCAGACGGCAATCAAGGCCCAAATAAAACGAGACTCTGCCGCCGCCATATGTAAAAATTAACACTTTTAATTACATTTCCTACCCGCGCTTCCGGTTTCCGATTTGCATTTATAACGGTGCAGCAACTGTTCGAGAGTTGAACAGTCGAAGAAAACTGCTACGTTTTAAGTACTTAGCACAAGAGCGTAATAAAGCAACACCACGCCCACAACACACACACTGCAATATACGCACTCATAATTTACAATCATCTTTCCAACAAATTGCGTCGAGTTGCGAACTCAGCGTTTTCATTATTAAGTGCAACGAAAAACCGAACAACAACAAAAAACAATACGAATATATAGTCAGACAGACACATAGACACACAGAGACAGTCGTACGGATAGACAGATAAAGTAGCGTGCCACGCAGTGCATCCTGGCAGCCATATTGCAAGGCATTAATCACGTGCGGGTAAAACTGAAAACCCAAAAACTTGTTTTTCTGCTTTTATATATATAATACATGCGTTTTTAATGCTTTTTGAACTGAAGTTTCGTTGTTGTTGTTTTTATGTGGCATTTAACTCTTAACCAACTCACTCCCTGGAAACTCTATACCTCCTTTAATTTTTATCTCCCTCTCTTTCTATGTCTTTCAACCACTTTTTGAAAATAAATAATTTTCCGAAAAATAATTGTTTACTTGCACATACAAAGTTTATCGCATTTTCTGTGCAAATTCTGCAAAAATTGCATGCGTATGTTCAAAAGTTCACATCAACTATAAAGATGCGGTAATATGTTGAAGTACTGAATGAAGGCAGCCGTAGAGACGTGTGAAGACGCTTTTTACTGTTTTGTGGAAAACTTATAAGTTATGAAAATGTTTCAAAAATCTTACGTCGCATAATAATTTGATGTCTGATTTTGAGTTGATTTATTGTTCTATCGCAAAGTAATTAGAAAACTTTTCAAAAAAGTTTTAGAGAAGTGTGCGGGGGGGGGGG
This sequence comes from Coremacera marginata, assembly GCA_914767935.1. NCBI lineage: Eukaryota > Metazoa > Arthropoda > Insecta > Diptera > Sciomyzidae > Coremacera > Coremacera marginata. Next base: position 175,791,753 of record OU612045.1, on the reverse strand, counting down.
GGGGGGGTGGAGGTGGAATGGAGGAAATGGTTTTGAAAACTAGCATATAGTAGTTAAGTGCAATTGAAAATTTTCTCAGAAAGTTGAAGCACTAAGATTAGTTTGTAGATCCATAGGTAGCTTGTAGTAGTGGTAGTATTTGCACTTGAGAATTTCATATCTTATAAAAAAGTTGTACTTTACATATTATCTTTTTAATATGATTTATGATTTTTATGATCTTATATCCGTATTTTTTTATTGTTATTTTTAAAATTGTAAAGTTTTGTTCAATGTTGTTCATAAGTGAAAATGTTGAACACGCACGAATATGCAAAGCCATAAAAAAACAGAAGGTGTGTGCAAAAGATTTATATCTTTTTTTTTTTTTTTTGTGTCATAAACTTTTTTATTTATAAGCTGAACTTGAAAGCATCATTAAACAACAAGTTTTATAATTTTGACTGACACAAATAATGTTTTTGCTGTCATTGGCCAACTCTTTTGTTATTTTAACAAAACAATTTTGTTTATTTAATGGTCTGTTGGACTTCATGACGTCATATTTGCAGAAGCGTGTTTTCATTTTTCATAACAATCAGTTCCAATAAGATCATCAGAATACCAAATAAATTAAAATTAAGAGCTTATTTAAAAGTCTATAATGTAAATACGAGTTGCTGTGAATAGTATGGCAAAAGAGTTTATCAACTGTTTCTTTTTTGCAATTTTGGCATTATTTATAAAATCATCTGACAATAAACGATACAGACCTAGTATGAACAATGTTTTTGTAAATCAAAAAGTTAGCTCCAGTCCAAATTTAAATAATGTTTATTGAAAAAATTATCATTTTTTCCTCAATATCAAATGCATGCCATGCCTTGGCGTTTTATGTGAAAGTTGTGCAAAATGACGCAAGTTTTACCAAATATTTTGTTGTATTTTTTTTGTGATATATAAATAGCTCGCAATAAAATAAACTTGTTAGTGATTTGCTCGCGTTACTCATCCCTCTCACTCATCACTCTCTAATATGTACTTCACACAATATACATACGTACAAGGATTCAAACCAACGCATTGATTCATACATCAGATCCCTCAGGCTGCAACAGTAACACGATCGAGTTATAGTAAACATTCATTTACAAAAAAAAACAAAAACACGTACGAAAAACTCCTGGCGCACAGTAGACTGAGCCCATACAAAAGTTAGAGAAAAATAGAAGGAGTGCTCCTATGATAATAAAATTTGATATGATTGGTTAGTTTAACCCTCTAACCGGCCAATTTTTGATTTTGATGAAAAAATTATCATAAACTAATATTGGGTAGATACACAAATCTAAAATCATATTGTCAAAAAAGTGAATAGGCAATCTTCCACAGATGAATTCATCCAACCCACCTTTAGGCGGACTTGCATGTTAACGTATAAAAAAATCAACTAAATGAAAAATAGTTTTTATTAATTTTTATTAGAAAATATAGTAAAAAAATGATGAATAAACGTAGAAATGAGCACTATTATTGTTTGTGAAACTGTTGAAAACATTTTTTTTTTGTGGATGACAAGCATAAATTTAAATTACATTTTGTGCAAAACATTTGCGTTTCTGTTGTACAGCCAGCCAGATTGAAAAGTTGATCAGACTTTGCAGAATGACGTTGAGCAACACACGCAGCTCCGTCAAGGTAGGAAATGACCTCTCCGAAACCTTCAATACCGAAAGAGGTTTCAGGCAAGGCGATCCACTGTCTTGCGATCTCTTTAACATCATCATGGAGGGGATCGTACGAAAGGCCGGTGTGCATCGTAATGGCACCATTTTCTACAAAGGCGTCCAGCTCCTTGCGTACGCTGATGATATTGATATTGTCGGCAGAACCAAGAGAGATGTTACCGCTGCTTTCGCCGCTATCGAAAAGGAATCAGCCAAAGTGGGTTTGACGATAAATGAGGGCAAAACAAAATATATGCTGTCTACAAACAAGGGAGCTCGGCGTTTAGACTCCCAACTTCCATCCGGCAGCTATAACTTTGAAGTAGTCAAGGAGTTCGTTTACCTTGGCACCGCCATTAATACCAAAAACGAAATCAGCCTGGAGATAAAGCGAAGAACAATAATTGCTAATACGTGCTACTACGGGCTCAGTAAGCAACTAAGTTCCAGAGCCCTCTCTCGATCGACAAAACTAACACTCTACAAGACGCTCGTTCTACCTGTGCTGCTTTATGGCGCTAAGGCATGGGTAGTTTCGCAAACTGACGCAGCCGCTGTGGGGGTGTTCGAGAGAAAAGTTCTTCGCAAAATCTTCGGTCCTGTTCGAGGTCGGTTGTTACGGGTTGTTACGACCAACTAAGTAAGTATTTTGAAGCGAGCACAAGACTTCAGCCACTTCTGTATGAAAATCGGGCAGCAAATCTACCCATGAATTCAGTATCTTCTACATGAATTTGACGATGAAGAATATACGCATTCACCATAGCCATATCCACGAGGTGATAGAAGAGACTCAACGTCCATTTTCTTGTTTTCATACGGATATGATAGCGACCCAATAAGCCATCCATGAGATCGACGCCCCCCATGTGGTGATTGTATTCTCGGATTTCTTTTGAGCAGTCGACTTCAATGTATGTTTTATCTTTTCTATCATAACTGGTTGCTTTGGTTGGTTGAACTTGGTCAGCTGCAGTTAGAAATAGCATTTTGTATCTTTCCACAATACAGTTGGACATATCGATTCCAAATGCACTGCCCACAAGTTCTTCTGAGAAACCCCTTTTTTTTTTGTAACTTCTTTGTCAGTTGATAATTTACAATTTGGAATGCGATTAGCACGAACAGTACCAAGTGAAAAGATTACCCTACTTCGCAAATAAATTAGAAGTGGCAGCGACGTGTAAAAGTTATCAGAATAAATTATGTGGTTTTTGAATTCAGGGACTGTTTGCTACAAGCGAATAACAACATTTGATGTTGCACCTAAATCTGGCACGTTTTCCAGCACAACATTATCACCTGCACCCAAGTCTGGCACGTTTTCCAGCACAACATTATCACCTGCACCTACACCTCGAATCTATAAGAAAATCCGTATGTATCACACAAAGCAAATAATTTCATCCCATATTTATGGGGCTTAGGTGGCATGTACTGGCGCAAAGCTAACATCATTTTTGTTGAGCACATTTGCTCATCAACACATAATCGTGCTGTTTTTGGAACCGAATCGAAACGTTCATTAAAATAATCTACCCCTGTTCTTACTTTGTACAGTTGATCGTAGACTTCTTCACCTGTATTTTTCTTCAAGGAACTGTCGTTGAGATGTTTCCGAGGTATTTCCGAATTTCAAAAAATCGCTTCGAAGTCATTGTGGTCCTAATGGCTCCAAATGCGTGTTTTGACCAGTAGCTTCTGGCAAAGGGGAACGAACACATTTTGCCCGTTTTGGTTTCGTTGTTGCTGCACTTGTTGATGCGATTGTAGATCGCTCTAATTGCTGAATAGATGCTCTGCTGGTCGATGGCATGTCTAAGAGGAAAGAGTCTAAGTCTCACCTGAAGCCTTTCTAACGTTATCGGTAGTGTTTTCATTAAAGCTTCCCAGTGGGCAATTCAGTCAGGCCTCTTGAAAAAAAGGCATGCATTAACTGCTTTTTTTGGCGTCAACACACTTAAAAACATCACTGCATCGGTGAGGGCTCCTAAAAGGCCTGCCTGCTAAAAGGAAGGCAAGAAGTTTTCGTTATTTCTCTGTGATGTGACTGCTACACAGGGCAGTACAACAATTATATTTTTCCTACAAAAACTGGTTCTGCTTATATTTCAGGGTTACTTTTTCGTTAAAAGTTAAAATATATGTTAGTTCAAATATACTCAATAATAATCAACGTCATGACTTAGAAATATTCTTATCCGGCAAAAATATGTAAAATAAAATAAAATCACAGAATCACAAAATAAATAGGTAGGTATACATAAAAACAAATAAAAAAAAAATATTTTTTTAATTGTTTTGGTTAACCCCTTCTTTAAGCCATTTTAAAGGAGTGCTTATAGCAGGCCTCTTTAAAGCAGGGAGTGCGGAAGTACTAACAAATTTTCTCGTTTCATACAAACAATACAAGGGAGCTTACAAGGATTGTGTAAGGCCTATCGAATGCAAATACAGGCCTTTTAAACGGCCTTCGGACTGCTGCATTTGCCCACTGGGTTATATCCATGGACTCAAAGTCTTCATCAGCTATTTCAAAATCTGTGTCTTCACAGTTATTTTTTTCAGAACTCAGCTCGTCAATATCTGATATGATAGAATCCATGAGTTTTCTATTTCTTCATCAGTCATTAGCGACAACTTTACGCGTTTCTCTTTAGGAGAACTGAACATTGTCTTTGGTGGCATATCTAGCACATAAAATTATAAATTTCAGTATAGAAAATAATCAATTTGAGAGGAAAAACAGAAAAAAATTGAAAAAAAGTGTTGAAATGTACACAATACAAAAAAGTACCAGGAAACCGGCAGGTCCGCCTTTAGGCGGGGTGCCTTTTGGGGCTGCTGGGAGCTCGTTTGTGTTTGGAAAACAATATACAAATTCGCCATCACATTTAGAAATAACTAAGCTACTTACCAATAATTTTTTCACTTTGATTTGAGTACAGAAAATATATTTATTTTTTTTTTTTATTAAAATGCACTTCACTCCAAAATAATTATTTGCACTGACTTTCACGAAAATTTCACTTTAACAGGCACTAGTGCGTGAATGAATGCACTGACCGATGTAAAATCAACAGTGTTGCATAAAATGCACTTTTTTTAGAGGCACAAAAGTGAATTGGTATTAAAATGTTTTTTGGTGGAGGTGCTATGGCGCTTGTCCTTAATCCCGCCTTAAGGCGGACTTGCTGGTTAGAGGGTTAAGCTACTTAAGAAAAATTTCTAAAATATTTTCAAATGATCAGTCCCTAGGGGTGCCATTCTTTAGCCTATACTAGTTTTTTTTATGATTTTGCATAAGAGGTATATAAAAAGGTAAGCCGATCTTTGCGAAGTACAGAGTAAGAGAGTAAGAGAAGTAGTAGAGTAAGAAGATTGACCCCCACCCTTGGACCCTACGTGTACCTACATTAGACCTATATTAATTTTTTCCATGATTTTGCATAGGAGGAACATACAAAAGTTAACCGATCTTAACAAAGCTCTAGAAATAGAGAAGAAAAAGAGAATAGAAAAAAATGGCCATTTCAGCTCTTGAAAGGACTTTGACCGAGCTTGTTGATGATCAATTTGTGTTGTGTGTGTTGTGAAATATTTGAACACAATTGATCGAGAACTTGACTTGTGTATTTTATGCCAACTCCGAACGGCTTATGTTCTCATGAAGCAGTTTTTACTCTCTGAAGTTCGCCATTGTCTCCAGAGAGGTAACGGCAGAACAGAAAAATTAATTCATTTGAAAAAAAGCTTTCTGTGTCAAGTGGGATACGAACCAGGGTTCCTTGGCATATGCGCCACACACTCTACCTACTACGCCATGGCCACCACTTTCAAACTATCCGGGTTTTTTTCGGGTTTCAAATGCCCGGGTGAGAGAACAAAGCCTGAAAAAAATCGAGAGCCCTAATAAAACCAATAACTAGACGAAATGCCGTTTAATTTAACAATAACTGCCCAATAGGCAATAAGGCTAGGCCTCTTTGAACGAAGGGATGCATTTAGTGCTACTTTTGGCGGCAAGACACATGACTTCCTCGCAGCTCCGGCGGGTGCTTCTATAAGGCCTGTTTTTCGCTAGCCAAGGCAGTACAACAATTATAAATTTCCTACAAAAACTGGTTATACTTTCCAGTAGGTATTGGCAGGTGTTCGAAGCGCTACTAGCAGGCCTTCATGGATGACGGAGGCCTACCCTACTCGTAGCCAAGCCCATTTTCTTTTTTATATGAAATGGGAAAAATTTTCATGCCTTTCGCTCTCCCTGCTCTAAAGAGGCCTGCTAGAAACACTCCTTAAGAATGGCGTAGTGGCCAGGGATGATATTTGGGGGCTTTTAGGGCTGTTTTGGGCCCTTTTTCATTTCAAAAGCCCCGAGGCCCTTCTTATTCATTTTAGGCCCTTTTGGACAATTCTACCGAAAAAAATCGGAATTTTTAAAAGAAAAGTTTACTGGTTGATGTATATACACAAAAATTTTTACACAATAAAAACGAAAAAATGTTAAAAATTTTTTTGGAAAAATATTCCAAAATGCAATTCAGCGGCGTTGTAGTGCTTGACAAAAATAAAATGACACAACCAATATCCGCCGTCACAAAGGGTTTTGCTTCTAAATTGAAAATATTGTTGCTTGTATAGACGACGACGAATAAGTGATTATAAGGCTTTTAGAACTTACGACCGAAAAAAATGGCAAAAAAGCCCGAAATTTTTAAAGCATTAAATTTCGGAAAAAAACGCCCGAATTTGAAATTGCAATTGAGCCCGAAAGAAAAAATAATGCTCGAATGGTTTGGAAATAAGACTCGAAAGAAAATGGAAATTACGACCGATGTTTTTAGCAGTTTTTCGATCTTTATTTCCAAATAAGATTATCAAAGTATAAAAGAACAGATTTGAGTAGTAAATTAATATTCCCCAGTAAAATATCTGCAAGGATTTCATTAATTTTATTTGTTTTTTGATGTAATTCATGAACAAGGGGTCCATGGACATTATGTACGGATAAGGTTCAGATGGTGTTTTTTTTATTATAAAATGATTTGCTCTTTTACGGAACAATATTCTTTTACCTTCCGTAAAAGGGCGAACCATTTTATCGTAATGAATTTGAAATTTCTTATCTTTTCAGTAAACAAAAATTCGGGCGTTTTTTTATTTTTAATTTGGCGAAAATGCCTGATTTTTTTCGGCCCTAAATTACAAGCTTATTTTTCGGGCCTTTCTTCCTTTTCAAGTATTTGCAAAAAAGATCTTAATTTTATTGGTACAAACACCCGAAGAAATGACATAATCGGTAGAAATTTCGGTAATTGTTTTTCGACGAATTAAGCCCGATTTTGTATGGAAAATTTCGGGTTTTTTGTAATGTTTTTCGTTCGTAATTTCTGGAAGCCAATTGTAAGCTATCTTTGATTTATTTCGTAAATAGAAATATCTGGAGAAAGAAAAAAAGTTATCTTTTTGTGATCATGTAAAGGTAAGACAACCGCGGGGGGGGGGGGGGGAGAGAGAGAGGTGACGGATAGCCCTCGACCGATTTAAGTTAATTATTTAAAATTATTAAAAAATATAAGGATCAAGTGATAAAAAAAAGAGTTATAATTACCATTTCACTAGTAGTCAATGTGAACTATCAGTTAAAAACAGAAAGCGAAACTGCATCCAAAAAAGTAGGTGATTTTTGTATAAAAAAAAAACCTCAGCAAAAAGCGAAATTTCGTTAAAAAACGTGCAAAATTGTCCAATTTTTTCGGTGATTTTTCTTTTGAATTTCCCATTAATTTTTTATTTCATTCACCCCAATTTCGTATGAAAAATGTTGGGTGATTTTTCATTTCATTTCGTATGTTATTTTTTATTGTTTGTATTTTATGTAAAGGCGAGATTTCCTACGCCTTTAAAATTGTTCTCAGTAAAACAAGTTTTGTTAAATACAGTCATTGTCCCATTAAGAGCAAACTTTTTAGTAATTTCAACAAGCTTAGTTTATTTCCCAAGTTGAGTTTAGATGAAAAGAGTGAACCCTAGTCCCGCTTCATTAATTAGACTACTTGCAAGACTTGACAGAGAGTCTTCATTAAATTGCTTATTCATTTCTGACATTCTACGACTATTTCAAGATGGAAATATCTGGTGTGTGGTTTGTGTGGAAAAGCTTTACAATTTTTATTTTTATTTATCAAATTTAGGATTGACTAATCAGAAAAATGTTCTTGTTAAAAATTTTATCTATAGATTAATTTTTTTCGACTTTTTAACTTCTACAAACAACGCGTGTAATAAAATATTTTGAAAGAATAACCTGAAACTAGTTATATCACTTTCACCCAAAATTTTTGATTTAAGATGGAAGTGATTTCATTTAATCACTTAAATTACATTTCTTAATGAGTCATGATCATCACTGTCATCATGCGTGGAGCGTGCATTTCCTGCCTTGAAATTAGTAAATGCCTTGAAAAAAGGCATTCCTTGCCTTAAAAAATAAAAATCAAAACTCACCAGTTATTTAGTGCTCAAAAAATTATCGGTTAGATTTTGCTTTTTATTTTTGCCCTAACAAATAAAAACTAGAAATAATTATTACTTTTTGCTCATATTATTATTTTTTGCTTTTTATTATAAAATGCATAATTGGTACGGCCTCTGATATTGAGTTACAATTTTTATACCTTAAAGCCCTAATAATGTCAAATTGGCCCTATTTTTATATGAATTTTTGCCCTTTTACAGTAAAGCCAATATCATCCCTGGTAGTGGCTCGCGTGCCACAGACTCGCTTACGAACTCGCTCTCGTGTCTCACATATATAAACACCGACAAGAAGTTATTTCAATCAGTTGGCGTTGAGACTTCATGCTGAAAGGTCCATGCTGCTTGAAGCTTTAAACTTGATTCTTATGCTTGTTATGCATCGAAAAAAATTTAGAGCGAGAGAAATTTTTTCAATTTGTTTTCTTAGCCATTCTAAAGAAGTGCTTCTAGTATGCCTCTTTGGAGCAGAGAGAGCGGAAGGCATGAAAAATTTTCCCATTTCATATAAAAAAGTAAATGGGCTTGGCTACGAATAGGATAGGTCTCCGACATCCATTTCAAGACCTGCTTGTAGCGCTTTGAATTGAGCCAATGCCTACTGGGTAGAGCAAACAAATACAACATTGAAATGTGAAAAAGTATTATGACTAAATGTGTTAAATGCAAGTTTAAATAAATTAAACATTATTTTTTTGTGTGCTAATGCTTAGCTCCAACATATTCATTCATCACTCATCATTCATAAGAAATCGATAAATAAGAGGTGGTGTCATAATATTACAATAAAGCTTATTATAACAGTCTTTTTGTGAGAGCTGTCACTGTATTGTCATATTTCAAAGCTGTACTCTTTCGTATAAAGACTTTCGCTTAGCTCAATTGAGTATTAAAAGTGATTCATATTAAATCTCTTTTCCGCTCTCCAGCTGATATTTTTTAAAAGCCAACGATTTCAGTCAAGTGAAAACGTGTTACTTACCAGTTATGCAATCAAGATGTTTACAAAAGTAAAAATACGAAATTTTTAATAAGGAGCATCTTTAGAGAGCCATGAAAGATTTTTAATCTATTCACCAAAAACATTTAGCTATAAAACTATAATCAATTTTTTATTAAACCTTCTTATTTGTTTTCTTTAATATGTAAATTTTGACTTTGTAAGCCATAAAATTCTTAAAAAAAACATTCAAAAGCATTCCAAACTCTCTGCGGCAAAAAAAAACAGATAAAAATGATTTAAGCTTGATTATTTAAATTTAAGCATTAGAAATTATTTAATTAGCACGAAATCAAATTTTGCCTGACATCTGGTCTGGGCGCTATATAAGTTAGGATATATTCATACATACATATTCTTATTAATTAGCATGTAAATACATTAGTTTAAAAGTAATTAAAAAATGATTTTAGCAGCTCAGGCAGAGAATTTTGATTAAGTATTGAAAGCGCTGAAAAGAGAGAAAAACAAATGTACGGCTTTTATCAAGCTTGAGCAGAGATTCTTTTTCATTAAATTTTAGTCACAGCAGAGCTGGGATTGCGAAAGGTTCGGTTGTTGTTTTGTGTGTTCATTGCTTAAATTAAATTGGGATTTAAAAAAAAAAAAAAAAAACTTGTTTCATATTGTTAAATTTAAAATAAGAAAAAGTTGAAAATTGTTTGACAATGCAACGTTTTGGAATTTTTGCAATTTGCTTATTGCAAATTACTTTGGGAGTTTACGCTACAGGGTGAGTCATAAAAACAAGTTTATATATTTACTTTTGTGATATATTAGTTATTGATGAAATGTTAAAGTCAAACAATTATATTTCATTAATTCATGCAAGCATGTTAATATTCTGAGAAAACAATAACTACAAATTATATGAATGATATGAATTAACGGCTAATGTTAGGCTTTGCCATATTCTCAAGTGTGAAATATGGTTTTAGAAATATCGATGTAAAAATAGAAACAAAAAAAAAAATAAACAGAAATACAATATACAAAATTCACAAAGTATCCAGAATAAAAATAAAATTATTTTAAAATTTTAAAATCTAACTACTTGCTAAAATTCAAATAATTCTTTATAGTATAGACTCAAATTTTAGAATTGTGTGTGCAATAGTAACCTTTAATCTAAAAGATGCCCGATCCCTAGCTTAAGGACTATTTTGATCTAAGAGTTAAGATTATGTATTATTAAAAATATTTTTTAATACCTAATGGAACAAGAACGAACGAAACGAAATGTTGTGAAATTTTTAAATACTAATGATCAACAACTGGACCTACAATCTGACGGCCGAACAGAAATATTGATTCAATTGAAAAAACATTCTGTGTCAGATGGGATTCCAACCTGGGTTCTATCGCATACAAGCCACGAACCTCAACGGCTGCCATACGAACAAGAATGGAACAAGAACATTTTCAAAAATAATTAAAACAAAATAATAGAATAGATAAAAACTGGAGTTCAAAGAATTCGAAAATATTAAATTTATAAACTAGGTCCTCGGAATTTTTTTTAATAAACTGTTTAATGGAGGATATAAAGGGTCCGCCAAATAACTTTTTTTTTTTTAAATGCAAAAAAAAAAAAACTACTGAATATTTTCTCAAATTTCTTTTTTTATTTGAATGTACAATCCTTCCGGTTAATAATGGAAAATAATTTCATTCAAATGGATGCCTCGGCTGGCCATGCAGTAGCCTACACGATCGGTCCAATTTTTAAGCACATTATCGATTGTGTGCAGCTGTATTTCACCAATGGCTTCACGAATATTGTCCTTTAAAGCATCAATTGTCTCTGGCTTGTCGGCGTAACACTTATTTTTGAGGGCACCCCACAAATAATAGTCCAACGGTGTCAAATCGCAGCTCCGAGGTGGCCAAACGACATCAGATCTGCGGCTGATAATGCGATCTTCAAAAACAGGGCTCAAAACATCGAGTGTAGCTTCGGCTGTGTGGCATGTAGAGCCGTCCTGTTGAAACCAAATGTTGCCAATATCCTTCTCTTAAATTTTTGTGAATAAAAATTCGTTCAACATGGCCCGATAACGATGGCCATTGACTGTAACGGCCACTCCTTGCTCGTTTTCGAAGAAAAATGGCCCAATTATGCCTCTGGACCAAAATCCGGACCAAAAATATTTCCCTGCGTTGTTCAAGCGTATACACAACCATATTCGTTCAGCGGAAGGATAAAACTAATTATCTGTCAAATCAGACATGTGCTAAGTGTTACCATTCACGAAATAAGCACTAGCAAAAAAAACGTTAGATGGCGGAGCTTTTAGATGTAAACGGTAAAAACTGAGGTGTTTTTCGTGATTTTTTTTTTAAAGGAAAAAAACAAGCAATTATCGTGGTATTGTGGGTATATTTAAAGGTGGCATCGAAGATGTTACACAAATTGTTTCATGTAAAAATTTTACAAAATGGTGGACTTATGGAGTATTTGCCGAAGCACCTTGATCTTTAAGTTTTCCGGTTTCAAACGAGATGAGCTTCATCTCGTATCTGAAATAAAAAAACCAAAATTTTTGTTATTGTTATTAGTTTATCTTCTGTGTGAACCAAAAAAAAAACCGGAAAATATGATCAAATAAAAATAAAAGGCAGTTTTAAACTAAAAGTGTTAATTTACAGGGAAAAAAATTAAAATTTAAAAATTTTATTTAAAAATTCCCCTGTAAATTTAATTTTACAGGGAAAAAAATTTAAATTTTCCCCCTGCCCCCTTTATAAATAGTAAAAACTACTTTTTTTTACAAACATGTATGTTCACATCGAAGAATCGAATCAATCCGATATGTTGTTTTTTTTTTAAAAAATCTTGTGGAGAAAGAGCGGTTTAAAGTTTTCTTTGTGACTCGGAACCGGTTTTAGTTCCTCGCTTACATGCACGATTTGAGGCACTTACAGTGCAATTCGGATTTAAAGTTTTCACAGCATATTCTCCAGATGATAAACTATTTTTTAAAGCAAAAAAAAATTTTGGGCCAAAAAATTTCGAATTACATGTATATCCTTCCTTAAGATTATTATACAAAATTTCACATAATGCAGAATATATTCGAGAAAAATCAGTACAAAATTTCATTCAAAAATTTTCATAATTGAACGGCTGGCAGCAGATTTTCGGAGACGCTTTCAAAAGAAGATGATCTGCGATGAACACGATTTCGCGGATGTAGCGAAATATTGCTTGCAGAACCAACAAATTTTTTTCAAAATTAGAAAACACTTAAATTATATCAAAGATTAAATCTTAAAGAGGGGTGGGTGGCTGGTAACAAAATTTTTTTAAAAAATTATTTTAAGGGTTCACCCCTTGGATTGGATTATTTTAAAAATATCAAAGACAAATAATATTTTTTTTAAATAATTCAAATTCTTTCAAGTAGACTTCTTGCTTTAAATAGATTTAATTCATTTAATCCTAGCACCCCTCCTTCCCTTAAAGTTTTAATTTTTATTATAAATGAAATACTTTCTAATTTTGAGGAAATCTTGTTAGTTCTGCAAGCAATATTTCGCTAGATCCCCCACTGATCTTGAATACAAAAAAAAGGACGTCAGATTTAGTTAAATTATACTTTTTTCTTCCACCGTACTCCTCCCCCTTCCCCCTCCCCACGACTAACCAAACTTTGAAGTACTTTTTTAAAAAAGTTTTTTAACCCGAAAATCTCAAAAAACCCGATTTTTATCGAAAAATTCCTTCATTTTGTTGTTAAAAATATAAGAAAAACATTAAAAAAATGCTTCTAAGGGGCCGTGCTTTTTGTTGTTACAAAAAGAATGCGCAAACTTTCAGAAAAATCGGCTGAATAGTTTTCAAGTAATCCTCTCCAAAGAAAAAAAGACAGGTTTTGAGAGAAACGCTTCGAAAAAGTGGAGAAAACTTTTTTTTTTTCTTCATAAAGCACCTCTCCTAATTGAACCGTCTTCCATCTTCATTCTATTCTGGCTTCTTTAGTCTCATTTACTGCTTTCCTGATTCGCGTAGAATCTTGTATTTGCGCTGGAACCAGTGCTGATTCCTGCATAATTCTGCATCAATCAGAAAAACACTACCATCCGCATTCAAAATGGAAGCAGCCACATAAGCTGCAAATTCCACAAGATGTGAGCTGCCAGATCATTTTTTTTTTTTTTTGGAGCAATTCTCCAAGTCAGTTGATTCCAGCTCCCATTATTGTTTTGGATGAAGCCGCCAAGAGACTATTCCAAAAGCTCTTCCTTACTTAAATAAATCTATTATGCTGTACTGTTTTCCCAGAATCTTTCAATACGCCGTCAACAATACTTTTTTAATCTTTTTTGCTGACGCACTTGAGATATTTGCTAGTTCGGACTGTAATTAGCTTTCGGGTTTTCTTCTGTTTAAATCATGACTTGAACTTTTGCGTTTCTCACGCGAATCTTCAGGTGTTCTTGGCATTTAAATCGCCGTGAAGGGGCGAATATTTCTGTAATTGCCTGAACAGAATTAAAGGCGACAGCGACAAAAAAATTTAATAAAATGTATGAAACCAAAGTGAAATGCTCGCCGCTGGTCGCCCGCCGCCGAAATAGACTACATTTCTATTTTCAACTTGCCGCTCACATAACTTTGAGAGTTTTGCAACGATCGGCGTGAAATTTTGAGTGACAGTTTTGACGTGTTATACTTTCAGAAAATGAAATCGATTGTTTTAAAAGGGAAAATCTAAAATACACCTTAATTTTAAAACTAACTACTATAAAGATATGCTAAGCTGTATTTTTTTTTTTATTAGAAGTGTGCAGAATACATAAAATAAAAATACCAAAGCTGCCCGAAACCGAAACCGAATATTCGGTCAGAACCTATAGGGAACAAAAACTAATTTTAAAATTTAATTTTAATTTCACAACCATAAAAAACACATCTACCTCATCAAAAAACATAAAAAAAAAACAAACAATATTTAAACAATGAGCAACTAAAAATAAACCAGTTTTTAGAATAATCATTTATAAATCTTTGAACATGATTCTGTTTGTCTTTCCATACTTTTTCATTTGTTGCTCTTTTTATGTTTGTTCTGCTCATTATAATAGCAAACTTAATTAAATTGCTAAACTTTGTGATATAATACCTCAAAAACATAAAAAAAAATGACGACTTTGTTTTTAAACGTTACTAATTAAAGAACTTAACTTTATTAGCAATATTTAAAAACCGGTGGAAATAAGTTGAATCTTAAAACAGGCTATAAATTATAGTTGTATAGAAATTTATAATGTTTATGTAACGCTTAAACACTCTTAAATGTTTAAGCGATGAAAAATTTCATGTTATAATAAATTTCCGCTCAAAGCAAAATTTAGTTTTATCAAAACAAATTAATTGTAATACTTAATGTTTATAATGAAAAACACAAAAACTCTATTGAACTTATGGAATTCACAAACATTGATATTTTCCGTGATAGGAAAAAGCACTTTATTTATGCTTTTGTTTTTGTTTCGTAAACAATTCATAAATAGCAGAATACAAACATCGAAAGATATGTTTTTTGAGCATGCTATTATCATTATTGTCAAATTTATAATTATCATTCAACAATTTTATCTATTATTTTTGAAGAAATTCAATAAAACTGTTAAAGAAGAACGCTAGTTTAATCTATTTGCAATGAATGATAAAATAAGAGATAACAGGTCATTCAATAAGTCCGCAGGCTAAGTAAGAAACACACAAAATTTTGATAAAACTCGATTATATTATTTAAAATAGTTGCCTTCGAGAGCGATACAATGAGTATAGCGATTTTCCAACTTTACGTTACCACTTTTATAGTACGATTTCTCTTTCTCGTCAAAGTAGTCTACAGTTTCAGCGATTACTTTATCATAGGACTTGAATTTCTGTCCAGCAAGCATTATCTTGAAATCTGAAAACAGGAACAAGACGCTGGGGGCTAAATCTGGAGAATACGGTGGGTGGGTAAACAATTCGAAGCCAAATTCATTCAATTTTACCATCGTTTTCATCGATTTGTGGCACGATGCATTGTCTTGGTGAAACAACACTTTTTTCATTTGCAGATGTGGCCGTTTCTTGGCGATTTCAGCCTCCAATCGATCCAAAAGTGCACAGTAATAGTCGCTGTTGATGGTAGTTCCTTTTTGGAGATAGTCGATGAATATTATTCCTTTCGCATCCCAAAATACAGATGCCATCACCTTACAAGCCGACTGTTGGGTCTTTGCTCGCTTTGGATTCAGTTCGTCGACTACTGTCCACTCAGCTGACTGTCTTTTGACTTCTGGTGTGTACTAGTGAAGCCATGTCTCATCCATTGTCACATTTCGACGATAGAATCCGATTTTATTGCGGTTTAACAGTGCCAAACACTCCTCTAAAGCATCAATTCGTTGTTGTTTTTAGTCGACTGTAAGCTCACGCGGCACCCACTTTGCACAGAGCTTTCGCATGCCCAAATGTTCGTGTAAAATGGTAAAAACAGTACCATCTGATATCTTTATGATGCCGTGCACCTTCAATTTGCGATCGTTCATAACCAATATGTGTATTTTTTCTTTTTGATGTTTTGTGAACAATCTGATTTGGGCGTCCAATGCGCTCTGCATCATTTGTGCTGGTACGACCACGTTTAAATTCAGCAATCCGCTTTTCAACCATTTGTCTCGATGGAGCAGAGTCCGGATAATGTTTATCAAGCCATTGTTTGGTTTCGACTGTATTTTTTTTTTTTCATCGGAAAGCAATGCTTTATCAAAACTCGAAATTCAGTTTTTTCCATTTTTTTTTTTCAATAACAATTGTTGCACACAAAAACCTATAACTCACGAATAAATTGTCAGATTGTTGTCAAATACGTATCGTTTGAAGGTTGATACTAAATAAAAATCATATGGAAAAAATCTAGTAACGCCATCTATGTGTCATCCTAGGGACTTTTTGAACATACTGTTATGTTCAGTGATCAATAGAAACAACATTTGATATGGCAAACTATGATAGCATAGGTATTCAGAAATATAATATTTCAGAGCTGCTATATTTAAACATGATAATTAAGCAAACCTTTGTGAATTCCATAATTATTACTATTGTAACAATTCGTATACAAATATACTATTTTGCTATTTGCTATTACGATTCTACGAGCTTCTATGTTATTTAATAACTCATAATTGAGTTATTCATTTTTGCCTGTAATTACCACGTTCCACTGTTGTGGTTAAGTTTGAAGAATACGTCAATTTAAATGTAAACAAAATACAAGATTGATTGTTTTTCTCTTTAAAATTAGCTACAACATGTTTTACCACTTTGTTTTGCTATTGGGGTTTTTTTACTTTTTTTTTTTTTTCATCCAAGCAATTCACACCTCGAAACTATTTATTTAGCTTCGGTGATTTCTTTATTACGTGCTTAACCCACAAGTGTCATACATTAAAACAGACATTCATTATTTCGTATTGTTAACATTTCTTTTCAAAGATCCACAAGTGAACATTAAAATTATTACTTTATTCATTAATTTTAATAGGTTCTTTTTGAAATGCTTATTTAAATAGCTTTAAGTTGAGGGAACTTTAATTTTTTATATAAAACATGAAGCTCTGGGAACATAAAAACTGTCTTTGTCCCTGAAATATTTCCAATAGACAAGGAGATGGCCAGAGAAAGCAAAGAACTCTCTTTTTGACTCTCAGTAAATCTTACCAAATTAGACCTAAAGCTTTTAACAAGTTATTTTCGAGTCACTGCGTCCGCAGCCTAAGCCTACGTCTATAGAACTAATACAGGCCATGCAGAATAAATCGCATAGTTCACGGTGCACATGGGACCACTGTAAGCCAGCTACTAGCGACGGATATTTGAGTAAAACGTTAAATATCAAAGGCGGCGGCCGTGGCGTAATGGGTAGAGTGTGTGACTCTTACGCCAGAGAACCCAGGTTCGAATCCTCCATCTGACACAGAAAATTTTTTCAATTGAATTAATTTTTCTGTTCGGCCGTCACTTCTCTGCAGACAATGGCAAACCTCAGAGAGTAAAAACTGCCATGAAAAAATTTCTTGAGAACATAAGCCATTCGGAGTCGGCGTAAAACATGTAGGCCCAGTTCTCGATCATTTGTGTGCAAACATTTTCACATCACACACATCACAATTGATCATAAGAAGCTCGGTCAAAGTCCTTTCAAGGGCTGAGATGGCCATTTCGTTTTTTCGTTCGTTTAGTGTCAAAGTGCCAATTAGTAAATTTAAATATATAAACTATGATTACACCGAAATAA
The DNA here is from genome assembly GCA_914767935.1 of Coremacera marginata. Lineage (NCBI taxonomy): Eukaryota > Metazoa > Arthropoda > Insecta > Diptera > Sciomyzidae > Coremacera > Coremacera marginata. Next base: position 175,774,204 of record OU612045.1, on the reverse strand, counting down.
AAACTTAAGGCAGAATAACAATAAATTTATGTTAATTTATTCAATGTCTTTGGCAGACCAAGTTTTATTTGGTGATCTATCGAATTTTATTTTAATGAAAAATTGTCGATACTTTGTACAATTTAACATAACGCACTTTATCTACAAAACAGACACAACTCAAAATTTACAAATTTTTACTTTTTAATGTTAAACTATTCGTACTGATTACGTCCATCAACTTCAAAAAATTGTTCACTCATCTTCTCTTTTAATACAAAGAAAAAAAATTTGTCTCTTTGTTTTGTATGGAGTCCTTTAAAAAAAGTTGGTTTTTTGCTTCTCCTGATATTTTAAAAATGTTGAGCGTGTCTCTTTTGTAGAGAGAGTGCGATATATCCCATCTATCTAAATAAACGCTGCCTAAGGAGACACCGTGGTTGGCAGTTTTACGGGATCGCTGGTTTCGCATCTGATGTCAGAATTTTCTAATCTCAAGATGGCGGATATTGCTGCCACCTCGATTTTTTTTTTTGTATTTTTTTTCGAATCCTTGTAATTTTTAAATTCTGACAACGGATTTGATTTCAAGTCTGAAAACACAGTTTTAAAATTCAAGATGGTGGATAGGGTTGCCATCTAAATTTTAATCACAGGGCTACCAACATATAATGTGTTTTTTACGAAGAATTTAAACATTCAAGAAGGCGTGTAGGGTTGGCACCAATATTTTTACCACAGGTTTGTCACCTAATAAAATGTATTTGTTGAGTTTCAAACATCATCTAATAGTTTTAGATAGTCGCGGATTTCGAGTCTGATGTTAGAATTTTAAAACTCATGATGGCGGACAGGGTATTCGGTGCTAGGGCGAACACTATTTAAAAAAGAGTCGCTGAATCCGAATCCGTTGTCAGACTCTTAAAATGAAGTACTTTTTTACAAAAGGATTGCCAACTAATAAAATGTATTTTTAAGAGTTCTAAATATCATCTAACAGTTTTAGGTGGTCGCTTATTTCGATCTGATGTCAGAATTTTAAAAATTAAGATGGTGGATAGGGTTGCTACCAATTTTTTTTTTTTATTTTTATGAATTCGGTGCTGGTGCGAACACTAGGTAAAAATGGGTGGCTGAATCCGAATACATTGATAGAGTTTAAAAAGCACGTGGTTTTTCTACAATAAGATTGCCACCTAATAATATAAATTTTTAAGAGTTTTGAACGTCATCTAAAGGTTTTAAGGAGTCGCTGATATGAAATGTAATGTCAGAATTTTAAAATTCAGTATAGAAGACACCTACACCTACATTTTTTTATTTTTATAAATTCCGCGCTTGAGCGAACACTAGGAAACAAGGGTCGCCTAATCCAAATCCATTGTCAGAATTTCCATTGTCAGAAAAATTATGTAATTTTTCTATAACAGGGTTGCCACGTAATAAAATGTATTTTTAAGAGTTTTCAACATTATCTAACAAATGATGATTTTATCTAATTTAAAATTCAAGATGGCGGATATGGTTGACACCTAGATTTTTTTGTATTTTTGCGAATCTTTTAATTTTCGAAATTCTGACAACTGATTTGATGTGATTTGATTTGATTTGATTTGATTTGATTTGATTTGATTTGATTTGATTTGATTTGATTTGATTTGATTTGATTTGATTTGATTTGATTTGATTTGATTTGATTTGATTTGATTTGATTTGATTTGATTTGATTTGATTTGATTTGATTTGATTTGATTTGATTTGATTTGATTTGATTTGATTTGATTTGATTTGATTTGATTTGATTTGATTTGATTTGATTTGATTTGATTTGATTTGATTTGATTTGATTTGATTTGATTTGATTTGATTTGATTTGATTTGATTTGATTTGATTTGATTTGATTTGATTTGATTTGATTTGATTTGATTTGATTTGATTTGATTTGATTTGATTTGATTTGATTTGATTTGATTTGATTTGATTTGATTTGATTTGATTTGATTTGATTTGATTTGATTTGATTTGATTTGATTTGATTTGATTTGATTTGATTTGATTTGATTTGATTTGATTTGATTTGATTTGATTTGATTTGATTTGATTTGATTTGATTTGATTTGATTTGATTTGATTTGATTTGATTTGATTTGATTTGATTTGATTTGATTTGATTTGATTTGATTTGATTTGATTTGATTTGATTTGATTTGATTTGATTTGATTTGATTTGATTTGATTTGATTTGATTTGATTTGATTTGATTTGATTTGATTTGATTTGATTTGATTTGATTTGATTTGATTTGATTTGATTTGATTTGATTTGATTTGATTTGATTTGATTTGATTTGATTTGATTTGATTTGATTTGATTTGATTTGATTTGATTTGATTTGATTTGATTTGATTTGATTTGATTTGATTTGATTTGATTTGATTTGATTTGATTTGATTTGATTTGATTTGATTTGATTTGATTTGATTTGATTTGATTTGATTTGATTTGATTTGATTTGATTTGATTTGATTTGATTTGATTTGATTTGATTTGATTTGATTTGATTTGATTTGATTTGATTTGATTTGATTTGATTTGATTTGATTTGATTTGATTTGATTTGATTTGATTTGATTTGATTTGATTTGATTTGATTTGATTTGATTTGATTTGATTTGATTTGATTTGATTTGATTTGATTTGATTTGATTTGATTTGATTTGATTTGATTTGATTTGATTTGATTTGATTTGATTTGATTTGATTTGATTTGATTTGATTTGATTTGATTTGATTTGATTTGATTTGATTTGATTTGATTTGATTTGATTTGATTTGATTTGATTTGATTTGATTTGATTTGATTTGATTTGATTTGATTTGATTTGATTTGATTTGATTTGATTTGATTTGATTTGATTTGATTTGATTTGATTTGATTTGATTTGATTTGATTTGATTTGATTTGATTTGATTTGATTTGATTTGATTTGATTTGATTTGATTTGATTTGATTTGATTTGATTTGATTTGATTTGATTTGATTTGATTTGATTTGATTTGATTTGATTTGATTTGATTTGATTTGATTTGATTTGATTTGATTTGATTTGATTTGATTTGATTTGATTTGATTTGATTTGATTTGATTTGATTTGATTTGATTTGATTTGATTTGATTTGATTTGATTTGATTTGATTTGATTTGATTTGATTTGATTTGATTTGATTTGATTTGATTTGATTTGATTTGATTTGATTTGATTTGATTTGATTTGATTTGATTTGATTTGATTTGATTTGATTTGATTTGATTTGATTTGATTTGATTTGATTTGATTTGATTTGATTTGATTTGATTTGATTTGATTTGATTTGATTTGATTTGATTTGATTTGATTTGATTTGATTTGATTTGATTTGATTTGATTTGATTTGATTTGATTTGATTTGATTTGATTTGATTTGATTTGATTTGATTTGATTTGATTTGATTTGATTTGATTTGATTTGATTTGATTTGATTTGATTTGATTTGATTTGATTTGATTTGATTTGATTTGATTTGATTTGATTTGATTTGATTTGATTTGATTTGATTTGATTTGATTTGATTTGATTTGATTTGATTTGATTTGATTTGATTTGATTTGATTTGATTTGATTTGATTTGATTTGATTTGATTTGATTTGATTTGATTTGATTTGATTTGATTTGATTTGATTTGATTTGATTTGATTTGATTTGATTTGATTTGATTTGATTTGATTTGATTTGATTTGATTTGATTTGATTTGATTTGATTTGATTTGGCATCACAGTTTTAAAATTCATTATGGCGGATAGGTTTGTCACCTAATTTTTTTGAATTTTTTCGAATTTTGTAATTTTTGAATTCTGACAACGGATTAGGATTCAGCAACCCATTTTTACACAGCATTCGCCCCAGCACTGAATTTGCACAAATTCAAAAAATTCTGGTGGCAACTCTATCCGCAACATTTAATTTTTTTTATTTCATACATCATTCCCTACTGATTTAGAGTCAAACAGGAGTTGATGTTCTTGTTAGAAACGAAGATAAAATCCCAATGTTTCTCGGAGCAGATTGTAAAGAAAATTTTACATCAAATTTCATTTTTTTCACGAAAAATTTGGTTTGCACATAGAGAACAATCCCAAGGAATCAATAACAAAATCCGTAACTACAATAGACGCAATTTTTTCAAGTTATCTCGAAAATTTTTAATCATGGACATTTGTATTAACAAACCGTTAATATCAGTATTACAAATTGATTTGTGAATCAGTTTTAGTGCAAATATTGAATAAACGGAATATTTTTTATGGAATTTTGTATTGTATTTCTTTTGAGATGCTTTATTTCTATCTCTATCTCTTTCAATTTGTCTTTTACACTAAAATCTTTCTTATTCTAGAAGAGAAAGAGTGTATACAGTGCAGTAGTTCACTTCTTTACTTTATACCTGCTATAATGTTTCTTCTTTTGTTTATATTATATCAAAACTATATAAAATAACAGCTTACGTACTTCAAATTAATCATTATTTTTAAGTATTAAGTAAACTTACCAATTAAAATCCAAACTTTTAGAGTATTTTCATGTAACTTACCTGCAAAGAAAGCAAATATCATGTTTAAAATAAAATCTCTTAAAATATTGATTACTACTACTATACAAAATATATAAAAATTAGATATACATATTTTCTTAAGAAACTAAGAATTTTAATATAAAAATCAAATTTCTTTTAAAATATATGTTTTGCGAGTAAGAAAGAAATAGCTTATTTGACTTATTTAGCTTATTTGATAGCTTTATTTTCTAATTTGTCTTTCTTAGCTGATTTGTCGACAATAGTTCTATATCCTACATCATAGAACGACAGATCCTCGTTATTGTGGGTCGTGAGTTCGAACCTCGTAGTGGCAGAACTTTTTCTTATTTTATTTCTGCTGGTTTTTTTTTTTAATTTTTAATACAAAAAAAGACAACACCTTACTTTTCGATGCTGTGCTCGGTCCCAAAATAACTGTTTTTGGATATGTATTCCCATGTTATAGAATGTTAAAATAAACCCTCAATAATAATCAATCAATAATAATGTTTTCTGAGTTTTTTCTGAGTGTGTATATTAGAGTTACCCAAGAAAAGAACCCGAATTTTTAATTTTCAGTGAAAATTATCGATTAATAGCTTCTGTTATTTTAAAAAATTACTTGCAGAAAGTTTTGTTAAAAATATGAAAAAACAGTTTTCATGATGATTTTTTTTTTAAGAAAATTTTACTTTCTTAATTAAGATGCCTTAAAATTCATAAAAAACTAAACATAAATATTTATTGCCATAAACAAGCAGACCATATTTTACTGAAAGTCATTCGGTCAACAACACAAATAAAACACTCCATTAAGCTAAGAATGTGACGTATTTTGATAACATGATAGCATCTGCTCTATTTTCAGAAATCATCTTAGCATTTAACAAACATATTTTTCCTCAAAAACCTCTTATAGTTATAATCTTATAAATAAAAAAAAAAACAGCCCAAATGAGATTCATTTTTTTAAAATACGCAAGCATCCCACAACTGTACAAGAGCCCACAAACATCCCTAAGTGATCTACGGAATTTTTTTGAAGATGTTTTATAAGATCACATTTATTCCCATTAAGTACTTCTTAAAAAATTTAGATTTTTTTCAGTTCTCCCAAGATTTAGATTTGAAGACTCTCTCTCTTTGTATACGAATTGACAAAACTTTGCATTTGTAACGTTGGCCTCAAATTGAACTTTATGCTAATCACGGATGTGCTAGCTAATGTTTGTTTTCAAAACATTCTCTTTCGAAAATTTGACACCGGCTGATAACATTTATGAACCTTAAATTTGTGTGATATAAAAGAATAGCACAACAAAGCTTTATAGCATTAATTTTGTCATTTAGACTTACTTTATTTTATTACTTTTATTATCATATTATTCAAAACTCTAAGCTTATCACAAAAACAATTAATTTAAAATTTTATTACCATTTAAGGCACTACACTGTGATTGGACCTGGTACGCTACACTCGGCACGTAAGTACAATGTTGCGGTAGCGGTGCATAATACAGAAGAGCCATGCAAGCTGAAGGTGGGCATAACGGGACCTTCGTATAATGAATCGAAAATAGTTGAGCTCAACAAAGCCGATGAGGTCAAATTGGTGCAGTTCGATGTGCCAGAACTGGAGAAAGGCACTTACAATCTAACCGCTGAGGGTGTGACTGGTGTCGAATTTCACAATTCCACCAAATTGTACTATACGAAATTTGAACCTTATGTGCTCATACAGACAGATAAGGGTGCATATAAGCCTGGAGATGTGTTGCAATATCGCGTGATATTCTTGGATGAGAATCTGAAGCCATCAACGGTTGAGAAAACTGCAACAGTATGGTTTGAGGTAAGTTTGAGAGAGTAAAGTGGTGAAATATTACCAATACCAGAGAGTTGAATTGTGGTTTTCAATTAATTTTTCATCAACTTTTAGGATAGTAAACGCAATCGTGTTAAAGAAATCAAGGACTTGGATGTGGTCAAGGGTGTCTTTACTGGAAAGTTTGAAATCTCTGAATATGCTGGACTTGGTAACTGGCGCATTTTCGCACGCACTGGTACAACTGGCGTTGATAAGCAGGTCAGTTTCCAGGTCGATAAGTATGTGTTGCCCAAATATGAGGTCAAGCTGGAGGTTAACGAGCGTGTAGCTGTAAAAGATGGCGATATGCATGCAGTAGTGAGAGCCAAGTAAGTGTGAAATATGTTATAACTGCGTATTTTTGCTTAATACCAACCAACCAACATCAGCTACACCTACGGCAAACCAGTCAATGGCAAGGTAACGCTACTCTTGAAAGTACAAAGCAGCTACTGGCGTGGCTATGATGATAGCAACAAAGTGGAGGCGGAAATTCCAGCAATAATTAAAATTACCGATATGGTTAATGGCAAGGCCAAATTCGATTTCAGTGTCAAGGAGTATGAAACTAAGATACATCAAAAGTATCCCTCATCTCTAGAAATAACCGCCACAGTGGAGGAAGAATTTACAGGTGTGAAACTTAATGGCACTACTAGCGCTACCCTCTTCCCTTACCGCTATCAAATGATGTGCGAATCTTACGACACCTGTGGCGTTTACCATGCCGACAAAGAAGCAGAGTTAGTATTCAAAATATTGCATGTCGATGGTTCTCTGCTGAAGGATACCAAGTCAGTGGTACGTCTTACCTATGTTGAAACTTACCGTGATGTTACATGGTGGGATGGCAACAAAGAAGCTAAGCAGACCACAACTACGCCCATTCCACCACCAGAAAAGCTTTTGCGTTTGGTATTTGAGAGTCATCTTAATGACAGCAGCATTGCTGTATTCAAGGTCACGCTGCCCGACTTACCCGAAATCGAAGGCTATCAGCATTACTTCGAAGGTGTACTCGAGTATTTGGATGAGAAGAATGAGATAATTTCAGCCTATCCATTTAGAGAGCCCAAAGATACAGATTCGGCTACACCAAGAGCCCAAGATGAAGAGCCCAAAGAGTATCTGAAGCTTGATGTGGATTATGAGAAGGACAAGTATTCGTAAGTAGACGATAGATATTTTAAACTTTCTTGAATTTTCCTTAATTTCATTGAATATTCAGTATTGCTGAGGGCGTGGAGTCTTCAGTCACAGTGAACTCAAGCGAACCAATCAAGTACTTTATCTATACCATTATTGGACGCGGCAATGTTTTGAAAATTGAACGTGTTGATCTACCCGAACCGCAAAAGGTTACCAAATTTAAAATTACACCCACTTTCGATATGGCACCATACGGCAAAATCTACTTACATTATGTAGATGGTGATGAATACAAGTACGCCGAGACAACTTTCTACGTTGATTGGGAATTCAAGAACAAGGTAGAATTTTTAATTCATTTAAATAATAAAACTATTTTAAACAGCTATACAAAACTAAGAGAGAAAAAACTATGAAGCCTAAATATTTATAAGAGAAATTTTAGAATGTTAAAGATTTGAAGCAGATTTTGACAACTTTAAATTTAACTTAGTCTTTAAGGTCCAAAGTTGTGAATTATTTTTTTTTTCTTAATATTAAGTTTTGGAAGGAAATAATGGGAGATTCGGTGATCCATAATACAGTTTCTTTAGCAACATTTTCCTACCTACCACACCAATAAATTACCATAAAATTCAAGTACGATAAATGGCATCAGATGGAGTATTGTCCTCATAACTTTACTATCATAAAATCATTACAATGGCTTTAGCCATACAAATGGCTTCAGCATCCAAGATTTCCTTATAACTCCCAAAAGACCTTGAAAAATGGATTATTGGCTTTTTCTCTCAATTATTTTTAAATGTATCAACTTTGGCTCAGTAACTATGAAGATAAGTTTTGAACCGCATTCAATATTTATTGCAAGCCTTAACTGATGGTACAATTCAAATCATCCCTAGGTTTCGTTGATTCTTGACCAATAAAGTGGGTTCTATCAGTCAAGCACTACTGCTTCTTAGCCAGTTGTTCTGAGCAATACGGTTATATAAAATTTTCAATATCAGGTTTTGGTCTAAGTTAGTAATTCCATAGATGATGGTATTTTTTAAGAAAAATATCATCCGTTGAACCGACCAAAGCATTTTAAATCGATTTTTTATCATTTAGTTATACAATTGTGATATCCACTCCGATCACTCCAGATCTGTGCTGCATGCGCACAACCTCAGACAGCACGAGACTCCCCAAAGAGGGCCGTCCATGATAGTCTTCTGGGCAAGAGTTTCACCAAATGTGATTCTTCAACATCACTGGTACAAGCACCTAAACTTCTTATGAGCGTTTTTTCACGACATACTAAAAACTTTGAAGCGTATACTTGTATATTCAAGGTCTTCTCTCAGGTAATTATGGATTTAGAATTACGATATCTCACCAGTCAAAATACGTAGAACCCTTTGTATGAGGTGTCCACGTCCGCGTTAGAACAGGCCTCATCATTTTGGTAAAAAAGACTATCCCCTAAAAAGTTGCTAAAAAGTTAAACTAAGCCATTGACTAGTTAAGGGGGGAGCCTTCAACAGACACCACAGTGCAGGTGGGAGTAAAGACTATCCCCGTGCTAAAAAGTTAAACTAATCCATTGCTACTCTTTTGTTTTTTTTTTTTTCTTTTATTCGCAAAGGGGGAACCTTCAAAAGGCGCCACCGTGCAGTGTTCAATTTTTACGCACTAAGCCTTACCCCCGCATTGAATCTTCATCCCTGTATAAGCTCCGTGGAACCGCCGAAAGGCGTTCACAAAGCATGGGAACAGCACTAAACTGGAAACTGTTTGACCTGTGTTCGTATTCTATAGGATTTTGGTCATGGGCTTGTCTTTAAGCTGTACCTTCTCTGTTTTGCGCACGCTCAACTCTTCTCAGTTCTTCGAAAATCAGTCGTGTCAGTATGATAACTACTGACCAGCTAGCTTCATTTCTCAGCATAAGGGTAACCAAGTTTTGTTCCATCACCGTTTCGCCGAGACTGACCGAAGCCTCAAGTCAGGCATTGTGAAACATGGGGCACTCGAAGAGGAAATGAATCCCGTCTTCTGATGTATTTCAGGCGCAGTGGGTACAGTAAAGATCTGCGTGGTTGTATTTGAGCAGGTATGCTCTAAAGCAATCATGTCCGCTTAAAATCTACGTAGTTCACTGAGCCGTGGGTTCTACAACACCAATCGGTAATGCAAGGGATAAACTGGTCAGTCCACCGACCCTTAAACTATCCCAGTGCTCCTGCCACTTTAGCAAGCTTCTCTCTCGTGCGAATCTTTTACTTACTGTTGGGCTTTCACTATTAGCTTCGAACAGTGTTTGATCTACGAGAAGGATGATGGGTATTGAGCTGGCTAAAGCTAGAGCTGCCCCTTCAGAACTATTCAAAAACCGCAGCAGACTCTAAGTGCGCCAAATCTATAGACCGACTCAACACCACGTCAGTAAGACTTCGTTCTCAGCGCTATGGCCCAAACACTCGGGCCGTACTCGTACATATTGATGACATGAATGATGCACTACGTGGAAGAGTAGTGTACTGTGTCCAACATCTGCAAAGCCGATGACCAGCCTGGTCGTAATAAGCGCGAATCCCGCGACATTACACAAATCAAAACCAGTATGAGATTCCCCGAAGGACCGCACATAATAGTCACCCTGGGCAAGAGTCTCACCAAATGAGGCTCTTCAACACCACCTACAAAAAGACCAAAAGTTCAAATATGAGCTTATATAATTATCCCTATACAGTTTATGCAATAAATCGTGAATTACTGGCACTCTACCTAGTTATGAGATCAGGATAAAAACTCGTAAATCCATAACCGAGAGCTATGAGTGCCAAATATCACTAAACTCCGTTGTGAGAGGTTTGGATCAAGGATTATATGCCTCTTAAGCTATTGCATATGACCCTTTATTTATGTTGGAGATAGAACATGCCTCCTCATCTTCGTAGGTTAAACTATCCCCGTGCCAACAAGTGCAACTGGACAATTACTACTTCATTTAGAGGCGCGTGTTAAGTTAAACACCAACTTTCCATACTTGCTTCAAGGAAGGGCGTCAACGCCGGGCTCTAAGATAGGCCCTCTTTTATATGGAGAAGACAAGACTAGTATATGCTGGAAAACATGTTCCATCGCTAGGTATCTTATTAATAATCATCCTCCCTTATTCTGGCTTTAGACGGGCAGGCTCACATCAATGATGCTAACCTGGCGGAATTTGTGCTCCGATACCGTCAAGTCTAGAAGTGAGAGTGAGCATCTATTAAATTGCAATCCACCAAGGCATTAATGGAAACGAGATGGCAAACGGACTAGCAGAAGAGAGCTGGGATCAGAACTCATAAAACACCTAGCTATCTAGGCTACAAGAACTGCTACAAGAACTGTACATAAACCTCAAAAAAAGACCCACGCAAGCAATGAGTCGTAGTTGGAGCGATACGACATCGTACAAAATCTCAAGAATCATTTGTGATATACGATGCGGAAAATTAACTCTTTTCATCCTGACAGCCCACTCAGAAACTGCAGGATATTAGTGGTATTCTCAGTGGTCATTCCATGGAGGCAGCGCACACAAGGAAGCTGAATATCCCTACGGATAATAACTATAGAAAGTATAAGGATAGACCCTGGAACACACACTATGCACAAGCCCCACTGTGCTTAGATTGAGACCTGAATACTTAGACTCACCTATGTTGACGGTATTAAAAGATGTAGCCAAACCTCTCATGAACCTTTTCTAAGAGTTGCAAATTCAGCGTAAATCCTTAAAGATTTCTACAGATAATTATTTACAAATTTCTAGAAGCTCCTTTTCTAGCCGGTCGCACTAAGGACCTGAACGGTCTTTGTAAAAATTTACCGGGAGGTAATCAAATTAGTCTATCATAGTTATACAATCTAGGTACTTTTTTAAGTATCCTCTATCATAACTTCACACAAGGAATAAAAAGGAGGATACCTTTCATTCCTGGAGACCTACTTTCAATGATTAATGCTTAATCAAAACGAACATCAGATAATGTTAAATCAGATAATGTTACAATCAGCTTTCATTAAGAATTAATAGGAATCGACCTGAGCTATTATCGAATAAGAAATAGAATGATTGTTCTTGGCTGAGAATACTATTATAAAATACTACGTCATTGAGCGAAAATCTTATTTTTTCCTTAAGAAAAAACACTATTTCTTCCGCGAAAGTTTTCTTTAGGAACACGAATATCAAATAGAGCTTAACAGGAACTCATTTTCATTTATGAAGTGCTCATTGATGATTTCTTAGATTTATGTTAATGTGGTCATAGTCAGTTCAGGGTAAGGGGCAGACCTCTTCGAATTCCTCTATGCTATCTATAAATGTTGATTTCTATCTATAAATATTGCCGTATAATGAAGGATGATGGATAAGCTGTGATTAAATTCCACGACTATATATTGCTCTTTATAAGAGTTTCTGGTATTTGATGTCCTAACAATATATCAATTGTTGTTATAATTGCTTTAAAAATTGTTAGAATTAAAACCTTATAGAAATGGAGTTTCAAGTGAATTGATTATCAATTTTGTCCCAAAAACCCGAGAAGCAAAATGGACAATTTTATCTGACAAACATGATCCAGATAGAACATGATCAAACAAATCCATCGTATTTTAATCAAAAGGGTATTTATGAAATGTTTATAGATCGCTTTTGTATGCCCCCTTCTAAATGCCCTTTTAGGCACTAGGTCATTTTTATCGGTTTCTGAATTTGTTTGTCCAAAAATCGTTGTAGTTCTCGCAAAAATTCTGAGTTTTATCGATCAGAGATTTCTTTCCTATGAAAATAAATTCAAATTTATTACCTCCCATTGCGCACAGATAACCATCGAGGCTGCCAAAGAGGTTAAAGTTGGCGAAGACGTTGCCCTAACCATTAAGACTGCACCCAACTCTTTTGTCGGACTTCTCGGAATCGATCAAAGTGTTTTGTTGCTTAGGCAAAACAACGACATCAGCGAGGATCAAGTGCGTTGGAGACTGGGCCAATACTCAACGAGTACTCCCTATCAAGGTGGCTTTTCACGTTATCCTGGCGAAATCAGTGGTGTGGTTACATTGACCAATGCCCACTACTTCTACAACACAACAAAACCGGAGTGGTATGGTGAGTCTAACACACTTCAAAAAAAGAGGATCAAACTAAGAAAGGGTAAGTTTAATATGTGCATATTTTAGTAGCAGTACCTCAATCTGCCGATGCTGATGAAGGTGGTGTTCATCGTGAAAGTGTAAATAAAGTTTTTGCTCTTGCTGCGGGTGGCCTTGGAGCAGCTGCACCACAAAGTGGAAGTGCCTTGGCGACACCTGCTGTGCGTAAAGATTTTGCCGAAACTTGGATATTTGCCAACATTGAAAAGTATTGCATCGAAATGGCTTTTTAATTTGATTTACCACAATTGTTACTTTACTTCTAGCACCGATAGTGAAAGCTTTACATGGGTTAAGAAAATTCCAGACACCATTACATCGTGGTTGGTTAGCGGATTTTCATTAAATCCAGAGAAGGGTATTGCTACCACCAAAGACAAGACAACCATCAAAACATTCCAGCCATTCTTTATCTCGATCAGGCTGCCATATTCGGTGAAACGAGGTGAGTACCAAGTTTTGTACCGAATTAGATTTGAAAAGATTTAGGTATAAACTAGCTTTACGAAACAAAATAAATCTTTAGAAAAAAACTCCCAACAATGCAATTAAAATCAGAAATATCCACGTTGATTTTGCGTATTAAATGATTGGGGTACCATCTTAAATTCTTGACTTTCTTTTTTACAGGTGAGGTTATTTCTGTACCCGCTCTCGTTTTCAACTACCTGGAGAAAGATCTTGATGTTGAGGTCACGCTGGACAATCAAGATAATGATTTCGAATTCACAGAAGTCACCAATGAGGTGCTTGATGTTGAGAAACGTACCAAAACCGTACGCGTTCCCGCAAACTCGGCACGCGGTGTCTCATTTATGATACGTCCCAGGACTATAGGCAATAATTTGCTTAAATTTACCGCTATCTCTCCCGTAGCTGGTGATGCCATTCATAAACCGCTCAAAGTGGTGCCCGAAGGCATTACCGAGTATGCCAATCGTGCATTCTTTGTCAATCTCAAGGATACTCCAGAAGCAAAGGAAACTTTTGAGTTGGAGTTGCCAGCAGAGATTGTACCCGATTCAGAACATGCTGAATTCTCCGTTGTTGGTGATTTGCTGGGTCCACTGTTAAACAATTTGGACTACCTCGTTCGTCTGCCTGCCGGTTGTGGCGAACAAACCATGTCAAAATACGTGCCCAACTATTTGTTGCTGCGCTACTTGAAGGTAGTTTGTGTGTGGGAAGCTTTTTTTCATATGATTTTAATTATTTGCCTTTAATAGAGCATCAAGAAACTTAATCCTTCGTTGGAATCACGCATTAAGCTGAACTTGGAGCGTGGTTATCAGAATGTTTTACATTTCCAGCATAAAGACGGCTCATTCAGCTCTTTTGGACCCGAAACTAGGCAAGATGAACCTGCGAGAAATGGTTCCACTTGGTTGACTGCCTACGTAATGCGTTTTCTACAACAATCCGCTGAATATATTAACATTGACGGCAAGGTTCTCGAGGCAGGCCTAAAATACTTGACTGAACGTCAGGTGGCGAATGGTAGCTTCACCGAAGCCGGTGACTTCTTCTACAACTCTCAGCGCAATGAGGTGTCTTTGACATCAAGTGTAGTGCTCGCCTTGTTGGAGAAACAGGTAGGTGCATTTATTTAAAAGTCTTTTATTTTGTTTTCTTATTAATGTTCAATATAAGTAAAATGGTGTTTAATTTAAGTAATACTTGTAGTTTAGTCGAAGTTAGGAAGATGAAATCTGTTTCGCAATTTTGTTGAAAAATAAAAATTTATAGATAAAATTTCATTTTGAAGGTGATACCCGGTAAGATAAGTTAAGTTAAGTTAAGTTAAGTTAAGCTAAGTTAAGTTAAGTTAAGTTGAGTTAAGTTAAGTTAAGTTAAGTTAAGTTAAGTTAAGTTAAGTTAAGTTAAGTTAAGTTAAGTTAAGTTAAGTTGAGTTGAGTTGAGTTGAGTTGAGTTGAGTTAAGTTAAGTTAAGTTAAGTTGAGTTGAGTTGAGTTGAGTTAAGTTGAGTTGAGTTGAGTTGAGTTAAGTTGAGTTGAGTGAAGTTTTGTTATGTTAAGTTAAGTTGAGTTAAGTTAAGTTAAGTTAAGTTAAGTTAAGTTAAGTTAAGTTAAGTTAAGTTAAGTTAAGTTAAGTTAAGTTAAGTTAAGTTAAGCTAAGTTAAGTTAAGTCAAGTTAAGCTGAGTTAAGTCAAGTTATGTTAAGTTAAGTTAAGATAAGTTAAGTTATGTTAAGTTAAGTTAAGTTAAGTTAAGTTAAGTTAAGTTAAGTTAAGTTAAGTTAAGTTAAGTTATGTTAAGTTATGTTTAGTAAAGTTAAGATATGTTAAGTTAAGTTAAGTTAAGTTAAGTTAAGTTAAGTTAAGTTAAGTTAAGTTAAGTTAAGTTAAGTTAAAATAAGTTAAGTTAAGTTAAGTTAAGTTAAGTTAAGTTAAGTTAAGTTAAGTTAAGTTAAGTTAAGTTAAGTTAAGTTAAGTTAAGTTAAGTTAAGTTAAGTTAAGTTAAGTTAAGGTAAGTTAAGTTAAGTTAAGTTAAGGTAGGTTCAGTTAAGTTAAGTTAAGGGAAGGTAAAGTAAGGTAAGGTAAGGTAAGGTAAGGTAAGGTAGGGTAAGATAAGATAAGGTAAGGTAAGGTAAGGTAAGGTAAGGTAAGATAAGATAAGATATGATAAGAAAAGCTAAGGTAAGGTTAAGTTAAATGAAAATCCAACGCATCTCGATTGTAATTCGGAATATATCGAAAGATCCGCGGAGTTGTATCTAATTCGTTACTACTGGAAGTGCAATCGGGAGGCATTGAACATTTCTTAAAACTTAAGTAAAAATAAATATGGTTTAGATTCGATAACGGGGCATGGCACGATCCGATATGGGGGAACTTTTTATCAAAAAAGTTTCCTCGGATATGAAAGGTTTAATTCTAATATGAAAGTTTAAAAAAATGTCTATAGTTTTGGTGTTAATGACCCATGTACACCTCAAGGTTAATAACAAGTGTTAGGTTGTTAGTGGCTCATTTTTAAAAAATTTATATTTCTTATTTTATACGCAGTTAAATTTAACCCTAGAAACGTAAGACAGTTTTAGCCTACCTATACTTTTTATGCGGGGTATACATAAAATTTACGTATATTACGAATGCAGGGTTAATTAATAAGACACTCTCCCAAAATCATCCTCTCGTCTACTTTTCACTTTATTTACCACAGAAAACAACTCCGGACTATGACTCACAAATCGAAAAAGGCTTGAAATTTATTTTGGACAACATGGAGAAGGATGATGTTGATTTACGCATCAAATCTTTGGCTATCTTTACGCTGCAACAAGCCAAGCATCCAATGGCATCAAAGAAACTCGCCGAAATACAAACACTCGCCAAAACTGATTCTGATCGCCGTTGGTGGTCGTCTGTCGAAAAGAACGACAAGCCATTCTTTGGTGGTTTTTGTTGTTGGTGGCGTTGGCCTCGCAGTGATGAAGTTGAGACCACGGCTTATAACTTGCTTACTATACTCGATCAAAATGCTGAGTCGGAGCACGTTCTGCCAATTCTGAAGTGGTTGGTAGCTCAACGTAATAACTATGGTGGTTTCTCCTCTTCACAGGATACCGTAGTTGGCCTGCAGGCGCTCATTAAGTTTGCCGAATTATCCGGTTATGAGGCAGCAGAGATGAATGTTGATTTCAAGTCGCAGGGTGGTGTGCGTGAAAAGAGCGAAGAGCTCAAGATAGGCGAAGAAAATTCGCTGTTGCTACAATCTTTCGAGGTTTGTCGAAATTAACTAAGAATATGGTTCCTTTATTCCATGATAACATGTGAGGAGAAGTATCTTAAAATTTTCTTTTTTTTTAATATCTCTTAGCTGCCAGCCAAGACACGTTCGGTTGAGTTCCATGCCAAGGGCAAGGGCGCAGCTTTGGTTCAAGTCTCCTATCAGTATAATATTTTCGACAAAGATCCAGCTCCCAGTTTTAAGCTCAGCACCATTGTCAACAAAGAAACACCGGTGCACAAACTCGAATTGGATGTCTGTGTTGAGTATGTAGGCAAGGATGGCCAATCCAATATGGCTATCATGGAGGTTTCCCTGCCATCAGGTTATGTAGCCGATTTGGATAGTTTTGAGGAACTACGTAAAGTGGATCGCGTAAGAGTAAGTATGAACTTAATTTCAAGAACTTAAGAACGATAGAAAAAGCTCACATTTTTTTCCAATGAAAAACACTATTAATAAACAGATTGTTACGGTCAGTTCGAGTTTAAAAATATATTCGAATAATTTTTTTTCCTTATTTTCCCCCTTAGCAAATTGAATCCAAAAATGAAGATACAACCATCGTTATCTACTTTGAAAGTCTCAAAAAGGATGAGAATAAATGTCTGCTCATTGAGGCTTACAAGGCTTACGCTGTTGCCATGCAAAAACCAGCACCGGTTGTTGTCTATGATTACTACGATACATCTAAGAAAGCCAGCAGTTTCTACGAGGTTGTATCCAAAATATGTGATATTTGCGACAAAGAGGAAGAAGATTGCCAGAAAGTATGCAATTAATTTGTACTTTAAAGATTTTAGTTTATAGACGGACATCAGTCAGTTATTTGTAAATATAAAGTTGAAAATTTGATAAAAACATAAATAATAAAAATTTTAAAAAAAAATGTAAATGATTTCATTTATTTTTTAAAAGAATCTAAGCTTTTCTAGTCGCATTCCTTTTTTTATAAATATTAAAATCAGGTTTCGGTACATAACTGCTTAACAGTGAATATGAATATTATAAAATTCAATCATTTTATAATATTCGGCTGAAAATGGGTATTTAAATGGCAATAAGAATTTTTTTATTCAACTTTTTTTTAAAGTATAAATACATAATAAAATTTCATACAAATAAGAATAAAAAAAATGAATGTAAAATCAATATTAATTAAATTTCTTTCAATATTTTTTGTCGTATGTCATACAAAATATGAGCTTTTTGAAGTTTCGGCTTAAGCCAGCCGTATCTGACAAAAAGAACCGAAGTAGAACAAAATCGAATGCTTTGAAAGCAATTTTAAAGCACTTCAAAAACATTTTGCGGTTTTACTTTGGCTTTATAGCTTGTACCAAAACAGTTGCCAATTTTAAAGTGCATTTTGAGTATTTCAAAAATGTATATTTTTCTTCAGGGACGTTTATAAACGTGATCAGGAACGTTTATCAAGATAAACAAAAAAAAAGCTTTATAAAAATAAGGCATATACCATCCGCCACAATTTTTATGTCATCAAAATAACAAAAAACATGCTATTTTTTCATTATTTAAAAACATATTCCGCAGACTTTGATCTGCCAACTGTTTTAATACAAACTATGCTACAAAAAATACTCTTAGCGTGAGCTTTTATGAAGTCGAGAAAACTTCAATAACAAAAGAACATAAAATTAAGGCTTTACAAAAAAAAAAGTACTTCAAAAAATTTAAATTAATTTTTTAAAAGCTTTCGGAGCACTAAAAAAACACACCCAAGTTCTACTTTTTGATTAAGTTATGTATCGAGAAAGCTTCATAGGGTTGAAAAGAAGGGTAGGAAGCACTTGGGAGCACTTCATAGAAAGTGTATCGTTGATCATTAGGGCGTGTATATAGTGCCGGCTGGTTGCTGTGCCGTGCTGAAACTTAAAGGAAAGCTGGTAAACGCTGCACATATAATCATATGAAAAAAGCTCAAAGTGCATATAATGCAGTGTCGGGAAGCTTTGCACACTTGAGATTGTGTTAGTGTAGTAAAATATGTATTCATCTCACGTACAGAACGATCAAAGCTTCAGTGTTCAAGCGAACGTCAACCATATAACATCTACGCTTACGAGTTCTTGAAATACATGACGAAATATTGCGAGGTTTTACACTGGATAAAATTTTATGTTTGTAAAATAAGCAAAATTTTTTATTTTTTGAAAATAAAATCATGGCGCCATCGTGTGTCGTAATCGTGAGAGGTAATGTAGGAAAACTTATGCGTTATAATTTGCATGGCCAATATTAAGTACTTGTAGCAGCCTGTCCACATAATATTGACTTGGATTTAAAAATATTGCCACTTTTCACTATTCGCCAGCCTTTTTACATTATATTCACATTATGTAATCTGTGTTTTACATTATCCGTATATCGGTCTGTTTGCTTTTGATTGTCCGTCGACTACACACCTAATTAATTTTGCAATATAAATCAAAGCACCAAAAAAATCACCCTATGGCTCATAAGATTTCTGCAAAAAACGCTTTAGCACTTTTTTGTTTTCAGTGTGAGCTTTAAAGCGCTCAATAATGTATACTCAATATGAGAGAATATGGGTGTGCAAAGCTGCCCGTCACTGATATAATGCCAGCGGAGCAGGCAGCTTAAAGCGACTTGCACACTGCTTATCGATTGTTGCTTTCTCGCTTGCTCACATGGAGATCAATAGCAAGTCATGCATATCTTTTGCCCGAATGTGTTTTTCGGCCCGGCTCAGCAATAATAAATAAATAAATAAAATAAATGCGCTCATGCTTTTGATTACTTAAAATGTCAAGAGAGATTTCTAAAGTGGGAAAAAACTTGAATTCAAATTATTATAAAGTACATGAGTATAAAGAACATGAAATTTGTGGCTTCATAAAAAATATTTTTTATTACAGCTTTCTAAAATATCTTGTCTTATCTTAAGGTAAACAGCTTAGTAAAAAAAAACAATAACTTATTAATAAGATGAGAGATTTCGCAGATGGAGCACTTAAAAAACACTTTTAAAGTACTTCGAAAATAGTAAGAAGTTAAATTTTTTCTTTGCTATGAGATTAAATTTATGCGTGAATTCTTATCTGTATTAAAACCAGAGCTCTCGCTTTGCAAGCTTTCGAGCACCTCCTGGTCTACCCGGGTAGCTCCAATTACCCGGGCCATACCCGGGTGCCCGTGCTTTTATTTTTAACTACCCGGTACTTTACTATGGGTGTCCGAGTTTTTCGACTATTTGAAGCTACACGTGTCATTTCGGCCCTTTCGAGCAATTCGCGCATACATTTCAGGATGCGCAAAAAATTGTCAAAAATAAGTCATAGCTTTCCCGGGGTAACTCGATAGAGTGGTGAAATGTATCACCGAGTTCTATTATTTTTGCAACACCAACATTTCTTCCAAGCCCCTTATTTATTACCTATTTGGAGGTCTACCCTACATAAACTCAAATAGAAAAAATGTCGATAAATGTTTATATCTCTCTCTTACTCACCCCTAGAAGGGTTAAATGTATGAGCTGGTCCTCTTATTTTCCCTCCTTAATATTTGTTTTTACGCACAAGTCCCTATTTGTCGCCCTTCTGGGAGTCTACATACAAAAATTACAAAAACTGAGGAAATTTTTCGATTATTGTGCATATCACTCCCGAATTAACCCTTAGATGGGTCAAATGTATAAGTTAGTCCTTTTATTTATTCCCACTCATCATTTTTTCTTAGCACATCCAAACCCTATCTGCCAGTCTTCTACAGGCCCCCCCTACAAAAACTGAAGAAAATTGTCGGATATAGTTTATATCTTGAATTAACTCTTATAAACTTATATGTATTAGCTGGAAATATTATTCTTACTCCTTCAACATTTCTTCTGAACACACACACAGTTCAAATTCTGGAGGTCCCCCTGCAAAACAAAACACAAATTTTTTGAGCAATGTTTTGCATGTGCATTGTGCACATCGTACTCAAATGTACGATACTACTTGGATTGCTCATAACTATCTAGGCATTGATTATCAAATAAGCGACCGAATACCAAGCGCTTTTGAGGTACCTGTAATTTTTCCGGGTTTTAAGTTCCCGCATCCCCGGGTACCCGAACAAAGCTCGAAAAAAGTCGATAGCTCTTGGTTAAACATTAGTAAAATATTTTCATAAAGCTTTTATAATTTTTAAGCTTGAGTTTATTGGAAGTTTTCTGCAACGCTATGTAATGTTAAAATATATTTGATCTCTTAAGAAGCACTTTTAGAGCACTTCAGAAGCATTTCTGAAGCAATTTTTATGAACTTTAAGCTATTTAAGGTTTACAATCAATATCTTAAATCGCAATATAGCTTTTGCACAACACTCAAAATTTCTCTCAAATTCTGTATAAAATTGAATAACTCTCCATTTTCAGCACTCTTTTTTTAAACAACAAATCTGTGGCGACAAGGAATAACGACTAAACTCAAAATATCGTAAAAAACGATATTTTAAAAGCACTAACTACGACCTTTTTTCGGAAATATATGAACAGTTAAACCAACAAAATAGGTGCAGACATAAGTGGTTATCAATTCTGTGCAAAAAATGGACTTCTCAGTACTTCCAAAGATTGGCAATAAAGAAAAAACCATATCGCTATCTTACGATATTTTGAGTTTTGTCGTTATTTCTTGTCGCCACAGAAATAAACATTGTCACACTTTCAAAAAATATTTCAAACCCTTAGTTTTTAATCCTTTTACATAACATCATTCTTTCATTTTTATTTATTTTAACTTTTAACAACTTGAAACATGCACGTAATTAAGTTGAGCACGAGTGAAGAATGAAGAAATCAAAACAAAATACAAACAAATTAAAAACTCAATCAAAAATTTTAACAGGAAAAAAATTAATGTGTGTGTGTTTTTTTACGCTTTTATGTTTTGTTTTTAAAAATAAATCAAACGAGTGCAACGCACGAAACGCATTAATGCCTCAAAACAAAAGCAATATTTAGCCCCTTAAGGCACAAACGGCAATTGACAAAGAGACCTAACAAGCAACAGAGCGAGAGACAAATACACTGAGAGTGACAAACATGCAGACAGTTTGACAAACAGACCTGGCACGCGTCACTCATTAAACATATTTCACGATAGACACTCGAGTGTGAATTAAAGTATGATGGAAATTTAAATTTAGATGCAAATTGAGATTAAATTAGTAGTATGAGCAGCAGCAGAGCAACAGCAATAGAGGGTTAAAATCCAAAAAGTACTGTAAAACATGTCAGAGTAAAAAATAGATAAAACATTTTATGAGCTCTTGCTCCATCCCTAGCTAGCTGAAATTTACAATTAAAATTTTTATATCAAAAAGATTAAAATTACAAAAATACTCTTTATGCATTGTGGTTGATATTTTCAGTGCTTAGTTGTTCCCTTTATATACCCTTTCTCTACATAATAATTTAAATAATTACACTAACGAGTTCAAAAGCAAATGCAAATACAAATACATATGAAGTGGTTATAAATACTACAATACAAAAAGGGTGTGTTTTCATTTCCGAAAATACATTATACGGAACAGAAATTTATATTTTGTGGTTAGAAAAGAGGGAGATTCAGATAACACTAACTGATAGAGAATTGACAACACTTAAAATGGGCATAAATTAAAAATTTTGTCATAAATATGAGCTTATGATTAAATTAATTAAATATTTTTTAAGTGCCTCACAAAAATTCCAAAAACTCAAAATGTTAGGTTAATACTGAATATGAAATAATATGAAAAGGAAAAAACACAGAAATTCTAAAAAAAAGGAAGTTTATATGCAGACCAGAGAACTGCACAAGCCTACTTGAAATTCAAGCCTTTTCAAATACTTGAATTCAAGTATGTATCCAAACTTGCAAAAGCAAGCTTTGGCCTGCTTACAAAAATACAAAACAATTACAAGTCATATTCAAGCTTTTTCGTTGGCTTGACTTGTTGAGGCTTACTATGTCGGGTAAGAAAGTTGAAAAGTTTGAAACGTTCAACCAAAGCTTGTAAGCTCGCAAGTATCCAATTAATTGAATTTAAAGCAAGTATCCGAAAAAATTCAATTAGCTTGTTTAGGCAAATCCCAAGTGTATTAAGACTTTTAGGCCTTTTTAACACTTGGTCAAAGCAATACCAACACAACTTCAACGCCACAGCGAAAAAGTTGAAAAGCAATGCAACTGTAAACCGAATGCTTTGCCGAACTTGCTTCTAAAGTCGTGCAACATGTGTATAATAATATAATAATAATTCAATATAATATAATAATTCATGCTTTTCGACTTCTTATACTAAATTGATATTTAACACTTGCCCATTTATACTGCAAACTATTTCTTCTTCTAGATCCTATTAATGAAAAAAAGGAACTAATTATTCAACTTATTCACCTTGATTTATATATATAGCGTACTGCACTACAAATAATTGAATTTACAAAACAAACAAATTAATGCAACAAACCGCCGATGAAAATTGCGGAAAGCCGCATTGCGTTGAACAAGTTGAGAACGTGTCGAGAACTTGTTGCGTGCAAGTTGCTTAATCTGAAGGTTCTGGTATAAATACACAGGCTAGCAACTTAAGTTGGACCAAGCGTTGACCAAGTGTGGAAAAGGCCTTAAGGGTTCTGTGGACTCCGTGGTTGGCAGTTTTAAGGGGTTGCTGATTTTGAAATTGATGTAAAAATTTACAATTCTAGATGGCGAATAGAGTTGCCACCTTGATTTTTTTTTTGTATTTTTGCGAATTCTTGTTATTTTGAAACTCTGACAACGGACTTGATTTCGAATCTAATATCACAGTTTTAAAATACAAGATGGAGGATAGGCTTGCCACCTAAATTTTCACCACAGTGTTGCCGCCTAGTAAAATGTATTTTTAAGAGTTTTTAGCACCATTTAACAGCGTTAAGGAGTCGCTGACTTCGAATCTGATGTCAGAATTTTAAAATTTAAGATGGTTAATAGTATTGCCACCGAAAATTTTTTAGTTTCATGAATTCGCTGCTAGAGCAAACACTAGGTAAAAATGGATCGCTGAGTCCGAATCCGTTGCCAGAATTTCAAAACTCTGTAATTTTTTTTATAACAGTATTGCCACCTACCAAAATGTACTTTTAAGAGTCGTAAACATCATCGAACAGTGTTAAGGGGTCGCTGACTTCGAATCTGATGTCAAAATTTTAAAATTTGAGATGGTTAATACTGTTGCCACCTACATTTTTTTTTATTTTCACGAATTCGATGCTGGAGCAAACGTGTTTAAAACTCTTAAAAATACATTTTACTAGGTGGCAAAACTATAGTTAAAATTTAGGTGGCAAGCCTATCCTCCAACTTAAATTTTAAAACTCTGATATTAGATTCGAAATCAAATCCGTTGTCAGAGTTTCAAAATAACAAGAATTCGCAAAAATACAAAAAAAAATCAAGGTGGCAACTCTATTCGACATCTTGAATTTTAAATTTTGACATCAATTCAGAAATCAGCTACCCCCTAAAACTATCAACCACGAAGTCTACAGAACTCTTAGAAGTCCAAATACGCTTAAGCTTTTCCTACACAAGCTCATTGAATTTTTTGGATACTTGCTTTTATATTGGATACTTGCTTGCTTATTTAGTTCAAGCTAGCTTGAACTTGTATTTTAAACAAGTACTTGAAATCGATTCCAAGTAGGCTTGTGCAGTTCTCTGATACATACGCCTACACGATGATCGTCACACTCTGCACGCTCACAGTAGGAGCAACGATAAACAGTTTTTTTTTCTCGAATTTTCACAAAGCCCACATAATTTTCTTAAACTATTTTCAAAATTTAATTGGCTTAATATCTAATACAGCAATAAACTCACTTATACATGCTTAACTTTTTATACATGTGCATTCTTATACATGCTTAAGTTTTTTTAATAGAAGTACCTACCCGCTTCTCCCTCCCCTTTCTGAGATACAGCGATTACAGATACAAAGACGGCGCAGAGTTAAATTATAATTCTTAGTTTCCTAAAACAAAGTTAAATATTTTTGTTTTATATATAAATTTAATTATAACTTGCAAATTTTAAATTTTCAAAACAGAAAATGGTGATTTTTGATTTTAAAATAGATTTTTTTCTGAGTGTATGCATGTCATAATTATACAGACAGACAGACATACACACATACATATGTATGTTAAGTTCACACTAGAAAAAAAAACAAATTAGAATCAAGACAAATCCGCAGGGAACAAGTGAAAATTTGTTGGTCGTACATAAAATTTAGTTAGTGAGCATTTGTTACAATTTTTCATAAATAAGTAGAATGTTGACGCCGACAGCAACAAAGTGAGAAACATTATTTTGTTGCTGCTGTCAACATAAACTTAACATATGTGCATAAAGATAAAAGGGGGAATATTAAGAGAGGCAAAACACATAAATGCAGCATTTATTAAGGGTTGAAAATTAATTAATTTTTTATGCGTAAAAATTAACAAAATTGTGACAAGGACTGGCTTATAGATGCCTACAGAAAGGGAGTATAAATCAAGCTGTGTGATACCTGAGTGGTTTGTTTTTTGCGACACCCTGTAGCCCATTGAATTGCTTTCTAAGCTGCTTAATAAAACGTAATACTATTCATTTTATTGCAATTTTTTTTAAATTAAATTTTTTCCCAACTTAACAAAGGGTCGGAATTGAGAGCGAAAAATGTCGTAATTGTTGCTAGTTTGGAAGGATATAAAAGAGGGTTCAACAAGCTGTTGACAGATGTAGCTGTTTTGCCAAAGTAGCTGCACAACATGTGTTCATGTTCAATCCCGAGGCTATAATTTGTATGACGAACTTGGACAGTGCAAAATATGTTTACAAAAAAATGCAAAAATAAAACAATAATAAGACACAAATAGTAAACCAATAATATTTTATACATTTCTCATTTTTTTTATATATGCATGGTAGTTTCAAGAATATTTGTGAACTTTCTCAGAGCCATTCATTTTTGTGAATTTTATTTATTTGTAACCAGCTGTGCGGCTGATGCTGCTATTGCTGCACTCAACAAGAATAATACTCAGAAGAAATAAATGCATAATGTGATTACATCTATCTATTTATATAAACAATTCATACACACACACACACACACACTAAGAACACACAAGCTCACATGCTTAGAAACCCTGTAGGAAAATCAACTAATTTAAAAGTAGTTGATAAAGTAGTTTTTTGTCAACCACAACTAGTTGAAATTCTGACTTTTTTCCATAGAACGAACTAACTTATTTTGTATGGTGATGTCCGCTAAATAAGTCAATTGACTTTCGTCTGCATATATTTTCAACTACTTGTTAAATTAGTTACATTTAAATTATTTTGTTAATTGCTTTTAAATAACCAATTGAAAACTATTACTGATGGCCTAAAGTTAATAATATTTTATGAAATAACATGGTTAAATGTATATAAACTTGTAATCTAATAAAAATTTGCAATTAAAACATGTCAACATCAGAGTAGTTGCCGCCTTAATATAATTAAAAGTAGTTCATATACTGGTTTATTTTAAACTAGTTTTTTAATTAGTTGTTTTTAAAAATAAGTTAGTTTGTTCCTATAGGGAATCTACACTTACGTACATTTTCTTACACACAGTTACACGCTCTTAGATTACAAGTAAAGAGATAAATAAAAAAACAAAAGCTATCGTCACGAAGTGCTGCTCAATCAGTGTTCTATGTTTGTATGCATGTGGTTTGTATGTTTGTGTATACGTAGTTGTAAAAAAAAAAGCGCAAAAGAAAAATAATTTTTCTTCAAAATATGTTCTTAAGCTTCTTGCTTAAAAAAAAAATTCTGCTCAACACATTGCAAGTATAGCTAGGGAAAATGCAGCATGTATACACACACTACGCCGTCCATGCACAATCGCACACATATGAAAACAGACCCATTATTCCATAGAGCACCAAAAAGTATGCAATAGATAACTCAAATTGAATGCCAATAACGAAACGTATGTCAGCCAGTTGAAGTAAAATAAAACGGGCAAAAAGCGAAATAACAAACTACAAAAAGAAACAAATATACGTATAAATAAAATAGAACAAACGAAATAAAAATAAAAAAAAAATAGAACAAAGAGCGAGAGTACAAAAAAAGATGTACGTGCAAACCAGTGACGGTTGTGGAAAATACTATTTGAAGTTGAAGGAAAGTACCATAAATTTTCAATTCCAATTTTTCATTTCCATTTTAAGAATTTTAGAATTTAAAATTTAGAATTTGGAAATGGCATTTATAGTTTAGAATTAGGAATTTTGAATTTAGAATTTAGAATTTAGAATTTAGAATTTAGAATTTAGAATTTAGAATTTAGAATTTAGAATTTAGAATTTAGAATTTAGAATTTAGAATTTAGAATTTAGAATTTAGAATTTAGAATTTAGAATTTAGAATTTAGAATTTAGAATTTAGAATTTAGAATTTAGAATTTAGAATTTAGAATTTAGAATTTAGAATTTAGAATTTAGAATTTAGAATTTAGAATTTAGAATTTAGAATTTAGAATTTAGAATTTAGAATTTAGAATTTAGAATTTTGAATTTTGAATTTAGAATTTAGAATTTAGAATTTAGAATTTAGAATTTAGAATTTAGAATTTAGAATTTAGAATTTAGAATTTAGAATTTAGAATTTAGAATTTAGAATTTAGAATTTAGAATTTAGAATTTAGAATTTAGAATTTAGAATTTAGAATTTAGAATTTAGAATTTAGAATTTAGAATTTAGAATTTAGAATTTAGAATTTAGAATTTAGAATTTAGAATTTAGAATTTAGAATTTAGAATTTAGAATTTAGAATTTAGAATTTAGAATTTTGAATTTTGAATTTAGAATTTAGAATTTAGAATTTAGAATTTAGAATTTAGAATTTAGAATTTAGAATTTAGAATTTAGAATTTAGAATTTAGAATTTAGAATTTAGAATTTAGAATTTAGAATTTAGAATTTAGAATTTAGAATTTAGAATTTAGAATTTAGAATTTAGAATTTAGAATTTAGAATTTAGAATTTAGAATTTAGAATTTAGAATTTAGAATTTAGAATTTAGAATTTAGAATTTAGAATTTAGAATTTAGAATTTAGAATTTAGAATTTAGAATTTAGAATTTAGAATTTAGAATTTAGAATTTAGAATTTAGAATTTAGAATTTAGAATTTAGAATTTAGAATTTAGAATTTAGAATTTAGAATTTAGAATTTAGAATTTAGAATTTAGAATTTAGAATTTAGAATTTAGAATTTAGAATTTAGAATTTAGAATTTAGAATTTAGAATTTAGAATTTAGAATTTAGAATTTAGAATTTAGAATTTAGAATTTAGAATTTAGAATTTAGAATTTAGAATTTAGAATTTAGAATTTAGAATTTAGAATTTAGAATTTAGAATTTAGAATTTAGAATTTAGAACTAAGAACTAAGAACTAAGAAACTAAGAAATTTAGAACTAAGAAACTTAAGAATTGAAAATAAAGTATTAAGAATAAGGAACATAGAATTATGAATTCAGAATTAAGAATTAAGAATTAAGAACTAAAAATTAAAAATTAAGAATTAAGTATTAAGTTTTAAGTATTAAGTATTAAGTATTAAGTATTAAGTATTAAGTATTAAGTATTAAGTATTAAGTATTAAGTATTAAGTATTAAGTATTAAGTATTAAGTATTAAGTATTAAGTATTAAGTATTAAGTATTAAGTATTAAGTATTAAGTATTAAGTATTAAGTATTAAGTATTAAGTATTAAGTATTAAGTATTAAGTATTAAGTATTAAGTATTAAGTATTAAGTATTAAGTATTAAGTATTAAGTATTAAGTATTAAGTATTAAGTATTAAGTATTAAGTATTAAGTATTAAGTATTAAGTATTAAGTATTAAGTATTAAGTATTAAGTATTAAGTATTAAGTATTAAGTATTAAGTATTAAGTATTAAGTATTAAGTATTAAGTATTAAGTATTAAGTATTAAGTATTAAGTATTAAGTATTAAGTATTAAGTATTAAGTATTAAGTATTAAGTATTAAGTATTAAGTATTAAGTATTAAGTATTAAGTATTAAGTATTAAGTATTAAGTATTAAGTATTAAGTATTAAGTATTAAGTATTAAGTATTAAGTATTAAGTATTAAGTATTAAGTATTAAGTATTAAGTATTAAGTATTAAGTATTAAGTATTAAGTATTAAGTATTAAGTATTAAGTATTAAGTATTAAGTATTAAGTATTAAGTATTAAGTATAAAGTATTAAGTATTTAGTATTTAGTATTTAGTATTTAGTATTAAGTTTTATGTAATAAGAATTAAGTTTTAAGTATTAAGTTTTACGTATTATTATTAAGTATTAAGTATTTAGTACTAAGTATTAAGTATTAAGTCTTAAGTATTAAGTGTTTAGTTTTAAAAACAAAGTATTAGGTATTAAGAATAGAGAATTGAAAATTAGGAATCAAGTATTACGTATAAAGAATTAAGTATTTAGAATTAAGAGATTGGAATTAAGTATAAAATATTTAGAATGATAAACTTTTGATTTTTTAAGAATTTAGGTTTCTACGCCACTGTTTCTCAACCATCTAGTTGAGTTATTTACGTAAAATGAAAAAAATATCCTTAAAAAATAAAACAAAACCAGAGACAGAAAAATACAGTAATAGAGCGAATAAACGAATACAGCTAAATATCTTGACATTCCATGGCATCAGAGTATCGACAACTTTGACACTGCTGATAATATGCTTCAGCTATTTCCAGGCACATACGCTACACAAAACATTCGCCCACTCACGCTGCCTTAAAGACCACACAAGCAAATTACACTCCAGAAAAATATGGTCGTAGAATCTTTGAGTTATACCCAACTAATATATTTTTATGAAGAGTTTCAGTAAAATAGTTTTTTATTTGGAATATTTGAACTTGTTATTATCTTAAGCATAAGCATTACTTCATCCTTTATTGCCTTTTATGGACAATATTAATTTAATTTTGTTCACTTTAAGTTCATTTAATATGAAATTTTTGCTTTGAGTGTGGATTTCTTTTTATGTTTTTTTTTTTATTTATTTTTTGTTTTTCAGTTTTTATTATAGCTTGTTAAAATATTTGTTTTGTCACTTATTGTCTTATGCTCTTAGCTTGTTATATCTTATAAAAATATTATGTGAAATTCTGTTTTCTATCTTTTGAAAATCTTTGAGTTATCACAGCTTAAACGAGACTAAGTTGACAATATTTTGATTTTACTTGAATTATCAATTTTAGTCTCATATCATCACTTCATGCAATTTCAATATATTTTTGACATTTGTTTCTCTTCCTTTTTTGTTTGTGCCATTTGTTTATTTTTTGCAGTATTGCGCCCTGAGGCATGCATTATTATTATGTTATATTTATGTCTGTGATATCTCAGCACACATGCAGCAATTTTCACTTATTCTCGACAGTTTGTTGTTGTTGTTGTTGTTGTTGTTGTTTTGTTCTGAAGACCATTGTATTTTTCTCTCTTGTGCCAATTATTGTTGTATTTTCTTTTGTGAAATATTATAGTGCAAACATTCTATGACAGTTTGGCGTAAGTTTTGGCATTTTTTTTTTTTTATCTTTATAAAAGTTGTTATGGTAAGATACGTCTTCATTTCTTGGTCATTTCAATTATGTAAATGTAATTGAAATCCATAAAGTGTAATGAAACAAGCAATTGGATATCTTGAGGTTTTATGTACAAAAGTAATAATATAATAACAAAGTCAAGGTTATTATTCATGTATACAATTTTTATTGTTGCCATCTATCTGCTTTTTGCTCATGGTTAAAACTTTTGCGAAACAGATGGCTGCTAAGATATTATTAGTCAGTTTTAAAATGTACCTATAAAACAGCAAAATAGTATAACAAGAGGCTTCGAGATATTAAAAATATTATATGCAGGGTGTCCCGCAATTGAGTGCAACTATTTACGGAGCTGAAAGGTTATGTCGAGCTGAGCAAAAAATCGTATGGGAGGAGGGCGTGTATTTTCACACTCTTGGGAGCTACACGGTTAATTAATATTTCACGACTTTGATGCACGTTATTGTCATTTCAAAGGCAATAAAATCACCTTTTCAACAGTATATCAACAAACCCCACCAACTTAACAGTTACCTAGCTGTGATCGTGTGAGAATGAAATCAATCGGTTGAAACTACCAAATTTCAAATTTGAGTGCAAATTTCTTCGAATTTTGCGTAATAAATGAAATTTTTTTTTAAACTAATTTTGTAATTTTTTTAATTTTCATTTCAATGACACCAACAACATAAACATATCTTTAAAACTATAAAAGTTAACTATACTAAAAAAATTATACTTATTGGAAAACAAAAAAAAAATTAGATTTTTCATTGAAAACGATTATAAAACCTTCACAGCATGGGTTTGTCCAGGGGCGATCAACTACTGCAAACTTAACCGTTTTTACAAACTTTTGCATGTCATCTTTTGCTGATGGTTGCCAAATTAGAGAAATCTACACTGATTTTCTCAAGGCGTTTGACAAATTTTCCCACAGTATTTTAGTTTCGAAGCTTGCCAAACTGGATTTTCATTCAAACTTTTTAAATTGGATAAAAAATCACTTAGCTAATAGGCTCTGATTTGTCGAAGTTGATAGTTTTAAAACTGCATCTTTTAAATCTGTATCTTTAATAGCAACATCTGGTGTCCCTCAGGGCAGCATATTGGGAGCTATTTTTTTCATTTTATTTATAAATGATATAAGTTCCTGTTTTTCTTTTTTTTCTAATTTTTTATTATATGCTGATGGCCTTAAAATTTACAATGTTATCCGCAATAGTTTGGAGTTACTTTGCTCAAACAAGATTTAAATTTATTTTTCGATTGGTGCAAGCGAAACCGCTTATTTTTAAGGGAGTATTCTTGGTTGGCAAAATTTTATTCAATTTTTTTTACATATTGTTATATCTTGGATATATGAGAATATCATCCTAAAAGGGTTTTTTGAAATTCGAAATACTTTAGGAGATATGGTCTTTTTTGTCCAGCAATGTTTTCGCCAAAATGCGATTTGCTTAATTTGACTACTTTTTGAATGCAACAGTTTGAAGCCACTACCGAATTTCGTTCAACGCGTTCTTTAGTAGGTAATAACTTGCTTGTAAACGCATTTTAAAAATAAATTAATACTCATTTTAGAGCATAGGTATTCGAATGTTGGCAGCGTTTAATTCACTTTGAATTGAGTTGAGTTTTGAAAAGTACAGTTTTGATAAAAATTTTTGTTTGTGCTAAAGACAATGGATAGAAAAAGTAATAGAAAAAAAATAAAAGAAACACTGGTAGCAATCGAAAAACTCGTCCCTTGAAACGCCAGTTTCGTGGTAACCAACACGAAAGAGATAAGGACACCGAATTCACAAGTACATCGGCAAAAATATTTAAAAATAATGAAAACGAAGCCATAAGCATTGACAACAAAACGGAGAATTGCATTTTGGAGTTTCATACAGTTTTCTCAAAGAACGTTTGGAAAAGTCCGAAACCAGAGCTCTGGCCGCATCAAAAGAAAGTAGAACTGCCCGAAGAGCACAAAGAGCCGCTGAGTCCTCATTTTTTGAAGAAGAGGAAGGAGTACTTTGTGGGGCTGGCATTGCAGATTGATATATGTAAGTATTTCACAAAAAAAAAAATGTTTTATTGCGTAAAATTTTCTTTGAGTTTTTTCAAAACACGTTTTTGAACTTCGAAGTCACTTTTCTGCGGTTCTACTGAACCGATTTTGATGAAACCGAGTGCAATTGACGCAGAATTGTCGAAGTTTTAAAATTGCATGCTCAAATTTTTAATTTCAATTTTTTCTTTTTCAACTTCAACTTCAACTTAAACGCGCTTATCTCGAAACCACGTTTTTTGAGTTTGCGGCCCATATTGCGCCTGTAGTTCCGAACCGATTTTGATCCCTATCTCAATCACAATTTTAAACAATTTTTTTACTATTATTTTTTACACTAAACTACAAAAAAAAGAAACCAAAAATCGGTTTTTCATTTCTCAATGACCGCGATTTTGTAAAAACTAGGGACCAGAATTACATCTGTACTGAATCTAATCCGTTTACTTTTTCAATTTCAGATTATCCGAAATCGAGTTATCCGGGCCGCAAGCAGCATACCTTTTTTTTCGACGCCCAACTTTGAAGGCCGACAGCTTTTGAACAGCCCTCGTACAAAGGAAAAAATTTTTTTTATTTAATTTAATATGTTCCTTTTACAATAAAAAAACAGACATTAAATAACTCTTTGCGTTTTCAAATGAGAAGTTTTTGAAAAAGGATCCATAAACAGCCTTCCAATCAGGAATACTCCCTTAAATACTACAAAATGCTTTCATATTTCTTATGCTAAAATAAGAAATGTTTTATCTTCGTCGTTTTATATTGATAATGCAAATTTAACTTGTGTTAGTGAAATTATAGATCTTGGTGTTTGTTTTGATTCTAATTTTTCTTTTGTTAGACACTTGACTATCACGCTTTCTAAATCATATTCTATTTATGCTTTTCCAAATAGATCCATATACCTTGCAGTGTCTTTTTCTGTGTTTTGTTAGATCTCGTCTAGAATACACTTCTCCTATATGGGATCTTTACTATGCTGTTCATATACATAGACTTGAACGAATACAAAAAAAAAATTCCAAAATTTGCTCTTCGATCTTTCAATATGGTTCAACCCTTTATATCATATAATACTCGTTGTATTTTGTTAAATTTAAAGTCGCTTGAATCAAGGCGAACTATTTAATATTTCTCTACGACATTGCTTGTGGTAATATTAATTGCCCCTACTTGTTTAAAGCAATTCATTTTAATATTTCGTTAAGACTGTAATTATTTACTGCATGAACCTATAAACAGAACTCTTCAAGAATATAATTTACTATGCTCTAAAATTCTATTGATTTTGTCGATAGTAAGAATATTTTTATTTATGCTCTTAATTTTCATTACAATTAAGTTATTGTAGCGTAGTCCTAAAGGGATTCCAAAAAGGGTCTGTTTAGGTTTTTTCCTCCTTCGATAATTTTTTAACATTTTTTATACTTTCTGAATAAAGAAAAAAGAAGCTGAAGAAAGAAGAGCTCATCAAATTCTGGAGATCTGAATGTTAGCAGAATTTTCTGCTTGTTCTGAAACTATGAAAGATTTTCAGGACTTAATGGGTCTCAATAGAGTACCAGTGCCTTAAGTGTTCGAAATTGTTTTACTTAAATACACACAGGGAAAAATAAGTGTAAAATTATAAAATGTATGGGTATAAATTGCTTAAGAACTTCGGCCAGAATGGGTTATCTAAGTTTTTGTATAATGCAACAAAGGAAATTTAGGCAATCGCATAGTTTTGCCATTAGGCGATTTATGCTAGAAATTATTTGTTCTGTGGAAGGCCTTCTGCTAAAATGGGTTACCGTCGATTTTAGGCAATATTAAAAAAGGAACTTGGGATCATAACCTTAGCTAAGTTATACTTATACTTGTAAAGATTTCCTAAGGCCTTTGCAACAAACGCTTGTCTGGTTCTCTTATGAGATTTTGCATGTTATTTTGAAGTTTAGGTTTCGGCCATATTGAGATCGAACAGCCGCAAGTGACAAAAAAGTGTCAAACCGAATATTCGGTCGGATACTAATAATAGCCCACCAACTTTTTCCATATTTCATTAACTATTTCTCTTATACAAGTTGATTTTCTAAATTTATACAAAAGTATAAACACCGCTATTTAAAGATTAAACAATTAAGTACACTTCATAAAAAAAAAAAAAAAATAAAACAGCATAAAGCTAGTATTATTTTATTTTATTTTTTCCTAAACAGCTAGATTCAAAAACTCGTTTATTCACACCTTTTTCATTAAATGCAAATTAATTCAAGACCCCGTCGCTTTACGCCTTCAAAAAAAAAAAAAATAGCATAAAATCAGCACATATAAAGTTTTAAAGTATTCTTCACAACTTCTCGCACACAAATCCAGTGCAGAATGTGATTTTTTTTTTCTTTTTCACCAACACTTGGACGAAAAATAACGACTGTTTCGTTATGCAAAAAACTCTGACATAAAAAAAAAAAAAAAAAATCAAAAATCCTGAGCCAAAGAGTTAAGAAACGCAAAAAATTTCAAGCAGTTGGTAGGTCGTAGTTTGGTTGGCATTGGCTTGCTACTCTCTAACGTCTCGCCTCGCCAGCACTTGAAAACACCAAACGTAGTGCTTTATGTGCAGAAAGTGAGCGCGTTTTGTTTTAAGTGGCGCTACAAGCTGCAGTTGCAGTCCAGCCAGCAACAGGAAAAATATTAGTTTTCTACACGATGCGCAGCAGGAAATCCGGGTTGTGGTGCAAGAAACAAAAACCAAAAAAAAAAAAACTCGAGCAGAAAAAACTGTACTTTGTTTAAGGGTGAAAATGACACAAATAAAGGAGCAACACTGCAAATAATGTAAAGTACTATAAAAGGGGGAGAAAAAATAAGTTAAATCAACCACTGCAACTTTAGTTATGCAGCTACTTATGTATGCGTAAATATAAACGCACATAGAAAAACATACACACATACGTACACATGCCACACGCACTTGCTGACACACTGTTGCATGAGTTTGTGCAAACATTTAGTTAATGAGGCGTAAAGTTATTTTTAGTGCCGGATTAGCTTATCAAGTAATTTTTCATATTTTAAACCAAAAATATGTTAATAAAATCTCATTTTTGAACTAAAGTTTTTTCTGTATATTGATTTTATCCCTTTTTAAATTACATCGAATGAAAGCAAATTAAAATCACGGAATTCGGAATCGGAATTAAAATTAAAATTAAAGTTGGTACTTGAGCTGAAGAAATCAATTAAAGAAAACAGCGTCTAGTGAAATCGAGTTATTTTCAAATCCATTAATTTGAAAAAACTTTAACTATAAAAAAAACCATATAATCGATGAAAATACTTTTCTATCGCACTATTTTTGAAGTTTGTTGTGTTATAACCCGACATTAGATTTCTGAAGAGTTTTGAAAAATTTATTCACAATTTTATTTATGAAATATTTCCGTTATTTTATTAACGGTAAAATAATTTCATTGGAACTATTTTGAAAACTTTTTACTTACATATATGCTATTGCTTATTTTACTTATTGCTTGAAGCTAAATTTGTAAATCCGAAGATTACTTCAGAAAAACACAAACCCATATTTCCTATCCCTATAAAAATATGTGTATTCGTGTTGCTTTGTACAAGGAGTGTAAATACTATATACAAGTATCGCCGCATAAATTCGCAAAATGTTATAGGTAAATAGACTTACCTTTTACTTTTGTATCACGAATAAGCACACCAACGATCAGCAAGACACGAGAAACACTACTTTATTGTATACAAAAATGTTTTGCTTCCCAGTAGGCATTGGCAGGTGTTTGAAGCGATACTAGCTGGCCTTGAAATGGATGTCGGAGGCCTGCCCTTTTTGTAGCCAAGCCCATTTACTTTTTTATATGAAATGGGAAAATTTTTCATGCCTTCCGCTCTCCCTGCTCTCAAGAGGGATACTAGAAGCACTTCTATAGAATGGCCGTTTTTCAAAACGTCCACCCATTCTCGAGAAATTCAAGATGAAAGTTGAAATATATGTTGATGCAGTTTTTGTTAGAATTATTTTTTTATTAATTTTATCGCCTTCAGGTCAAACATTTACCAATTACCTGGGGAATAATTTCGTAGAACAGTTTAACCCTTGAAAGATAATCCTTATAATCGAACTTGATCCCATAAAGTAAAAACAAAACCATTTTTTTGCCTTTTAAGCCAAGTTTTTATATTAAAAAAATTACAAAAAAAAGAGAACCTTCTTCTTTTTGAAGTCGGTTTAAAAATGTTTTAAGTTTTTTTGATTTCTGGCGTCAATTTGCATTGGGATTCCAAGGTTAAACCATTGTACGAAACTATTCTCCAGGTAATTTCAAATGTTCCATCTCATTCGAAAAGTCATAAAAAAGTCATAAGTCAATAAAACAAAAACTTACCGAAAAAAAAAATATATGAAGAAAAAGTTTGTGAAAAAATCATAGTTCGCGTTTACTTTTACTTAAAGCAGGTTGGCAACTAAGTATTTGCGAATTTTTTTTAGAAAGTAAAAGACAATTTTTTCATGGAACGAAATAACTTTATTCTGTAATGTACTGCCCATTTTGAGCAATGACCTTTTGCCATCTTTCAGGCAGCATCATAATTCCACGTTCATAAAACTTC
This sequence comes from Coremacera marginata, assembly GCA_914767935.1. Classification (NCBI taxonomy): domain Eukaryota; kingdom Metazoa; phylum Arthropoda; class Insecta; order Diptera; family Sciomyzidae; genus Coremacera; species Coremacera marginata. The sequence goes on along the minus strand of OU612045.1, from coordinate 175,737,277 downwards.
TGGTTTTTATCAGCAAAAAACTGAACCAGATACGATTTGACATCATCATTATTATTGAAATTTTTACCATTCAAGGAGTTTTGCAAAGATCGAAATAAAAAGTAATCAGTTGGTGCAAGGTCAGGACTATAAGGTGGATGAAGCAAAACATCCCAACCAAGCTCCAATAATTTTTGCCGAGTGACCAAAGATGTGTGCGGCCTTGCATTGTCATGGTGGAATACAACACCTTTTCGATTTGTCAATTCGGGCCGCTTTTTTTCAACTGCATTGTTCAATTTTGTCAGTTCAATGTAGACATCTGAATTGATCGTTCGGTTGGGTAGTAAAAGTTCAAAGTAGACAATTCCTTTGTAATCCTACCAAACTAATAACATAACTTTCTTTTGATGAATATCAGCTTTTGATGTTGTTTGAGCTGGTTCACCTGGCTTGCTCCACGATCTTTTCCCAATAACATTGTTGTAAACAACCCATTTTTCATCACCAGTTATCAATTGTTTTAAAAATGGATCATTTTCATTAAGTTTCTTTCAACAAATCGCAGATGTTAATGCGTTGTGTTAAATGATTTTCTTTCAGCTCATGAGGAACCCATATATCGAGTTTTCGTACATAGCAAAGTTGTTTTAAGCGATTTTCAATGCATGTATGTGATACATGAAGCTTCTCTGCAATCTCACGTGTTGTACTGTGACGATCCGAATCGATTATTGCTTTGATTTGGTCGTCATCAACTTCAACTGGACGACCAGAGCGTTTTTCATCTTTGAGTGAAAAATCACCAGAACGAAATTTGGCAAACCAATTTTAACACTGCCGTTCTTTTAAAGCTTCGTCCCCATAAACAGCACATAACTTTTTGTGAGCTTGCAATGCGTTTTTTCCTTTCCGAAAATAAAAAAGCAAAATATGACGAAAATGTTCGTTTTGATTTTCCCTTTTTCAACAGACGCCAAGCAAAAACTACACAACCGATCAAAAAAATTTTTTTACTGATTGACAGTTGAAGTACCAACTATCAAATAACTAATAATAGTTTAACTAATAACTTTAAATAACTAATAAAAAATAATAATAGTAAGAGTGAGAGCTGATAAACACATTGTAGAGCGATCAAAATTTGTTCATTTTTAAACGCAAGGCGATTGACTGACCACCTTTAGAGCATGGCAGAATTATAAGGTAAGGTCATCACGGAGAGGAATGGAGTAGAATGCAGAATAAAGCTACATTGATGTCAAAATCAGCTGTTCATCGCGAATTTCTTTATGCTCACGTTTCGCAGTTGTTTTTAGGTTAAAACTGTTACAGGTTTTTTTGCAATTTTAAGACTTCTTTCATATTTTATAGTTTTTATTACACTTTTTTTATAATATTTTCACTCAAATTAGCACAAATTTAACACCCGCGACCGCACTGTTTGCAACTTGGAAACATAAAATATTTTCTTCATTTGCAATTTCTAAGAAATTCGTCGTTTTGACTTATATGTTGCTTCTCATTATCCAGTCTTCGTTGACGCGTGAGAGCACTCAGCGCAGCGGCCCTACCTTATCATTGTATCATGCTTTAGAGTGTTTAGAATTTCCTTATAGGAAGTTTTTGTGCTCTATCTCTCGCCACATTCTTTCAAAGAGTAATAAAAACGTGTTAACGCTCTTTATTGATAAAAAAACGTCCGTGGCGAAGCCGTGGACAACTGTGGCCTGCTAGAATAAATATTAAAATAGCTTTTGATAAAGGCTTAGAATGTTGGTTTCCGATATCCGGTCGATATCTAGAACAATAGGACAATAGAAACAATAGTAGGTTGAAGCGGCTGTCTCTTATGAGACACACTTAGGTCAATAAGGCCTGTTGTGATTCCCATGGGTTAATTTAACTCTCTATTAAAACCAACTCGAGCATTTGACAAAGCAAAGGATGCGATCTACCGAAAAGTCTGAGAGACCGTCTCATTTAAGGGGCAATTATTAGCCAGCTCTAGGCAAGTGCAGATAAGATGAGTTGTGAATTCCTTCTCATCTTTGCAGCTTCTGCAGAAGTCGTTGTGGAGAATATTCAATTATTACTTTTGTTATTACCTATTATAAAGCAGTGTCCTATTAATACACCTATTATAAAACTGATTTGATCGCATCTCAGGTAGAACAGTTCTTCTGAGCGTTTTAGGGTGATTTTTGGACAAACCTTACGCAAAGCTTTATAGAGATAGGTCATTTGTGAGTAATTTACATGTGGTCAGAGGTATTCAAATACTTTACATCTCTGGCGAGAGTTGTTTGCTTTTACAGGTGCAAGCGAGCTCATTTGCAGTTTCCTACAAAGTGTCTATGCCCGGGAATCCAACATAGAAAGATTTTAAGCTACTTTGTCATCTCAGTTTGGAATCTGCGGTAGCGAAGGACTGTTTTAGATATTGCTTCAATGGTTTTAGTACTTTCAAGGCAGCTTGACTGTCATATAGTATGCAGATATCCATGGAGGGTATTTCATTTATCTGAAATTAAGTAACTGCTTCATGTATTGCGACAACTTCCGCTAGGAAGACGCTGCAATAGATCAGAGTAGACTCCTCCTCCTCCAACTTTGCCATAAAATTTTGATCCATTAGAGAAAAATCCGATGACATTATTTGGTAGAAGGTTTCCAATCTAATCTTCCACCCTTCTCAGATCTTAAACAAAGTGATAAATATATGCTTGGTGGGTCAAAAATTTTGGAAATATCCTAAGAAATGGCGTTAAAATACACTATGAGAACGTTAAATAAATATATATGTATGGTTATATAAATACAAAAAGCTTCATCCTTCATAAGGCGGCCATCAAAATTTCAGCTATTTATGTATTCGCATGTACAAGTTACAACAGTGGAAAGCAATCAACCTTCGTGTTTTTTTTTAAAAATGGAAAAACACTATTATGTACGCAGGAAAAATATATGACCAGGACCAAAGCCAAGATCTAGATAAGTATAATCCGGACTCTGCACTGCCGAAGAAGATGATTCAAAAGTGGTTTTGTGACTTTCGATGTGACTTTCTTAGAAGCAACAATGACGCTGAACAGTCATGACGCCCAAAGGACGTCAGTACACTAGGAAATGTAAGGAAGTTGGGAATACTAACTAAGTCAACAAAAATTTCGTATGGCAGTGTGTTCAATGGGCCGGTAAGGTTATGTCCTCCGTATTTTGGTATGCACCTGGTAATATTCATCGTTTATTTTTAGAAGGGCAAAACCATAACTGGCGCATATTATTCATCATTATTGGATCGTTTGAAAATTGAAATCACAGAAAAACGAACGCATTTGAAAAAGAAAAAACCATACCATCGCGATAATTCGCCTGGTCACTCGGTGTGAGTTGCGTAAGTAAAACTCCAGGAAATCGGTTCCTCAATCACCGTGTTCGCCAGAACTAACACCCAGCACCTTCTGTTCAGATTTCCAAACCTGAAGGGATAACTAACCGAGGAGTGATTTTACTCCAATGAGGAACTCATAACTGAAACTGAGGCCAATTTTGAAGAACTTCCAAAGGACTACATTACAGAAGGAATAAAAAATTAGAAAACCGTTCAACGCGCTCTATTGACTTAAAAGGAATGTAATTTGAAAAATAAAATCAAATTTGGACAAAAAATTTTTCCTTTTTTCACTTATTGCAAACTTTTTGATTCACCTACTCTATACAAATATGTTTGATTTGTAAAGCTTGTGTAAACTAACAACTTTCAATGCGTTTTTCTCAAAAAAGTATTTTTAAAAGCGTTGAACAGCTTAGAGAAAAAGCTCATAACCTGATAAGGCTAAAACTTTCTTAATTTTCTTTTGCAAAGTGTTTTTTTTTTACAAAGTTGACCACTTTTAGCCATTTAAATTAAAAATTGAATTTGTCAAAGCCTAATGGGCATTTTTGTTTATTTTCAAATTGGCGCAAAAAAAATATGGGGTCGACCGGTCTAAAAGTGGTTAATCCAATACATTTTTTATCACAACTCAAAGGTTTCTTTTAATTTATGTTCCAGTTAAGATGATACTCGTATACAGGCCATAGATTATCCATACTAAAAGAGTTCAATAAATCCTGAATACTTTTGAGAGCACATTTTTTATGTGCCAAAAGTTTTTTATTATATTGAAAAAATGTCCTTAAAATATTTCGTATGTCCTTAAATTAAAAAAAAAATGATGTTAGTCTTTCCATTGAGAAACATTCATTAAATTCATCGTTCTTGTATTATGCACCTGCTTTGTGTTCAGCTTGTTTGCAAAAAAAATTAAACATCGGATAAACTCGATACTCTGGGTTTGGTGGTGAATTTGAAATAATTTTGATATTTTTAATATAATTTTTAATTTTATAATTATATATTTATTATTATTATTTTAAAAAAAATACAAAACATTTTTAAGTGTTACTTTGTAATAGAATTTTTTTTTTTTGCGTCATATAACGATCAATTGAAACAACATTTTTCATCCTTTGACCATTTTTAATGCCCACTTACGAGCTTTTAACCTCATTTAATCATATTGAACCCGTATTAACACACACTAAACGCTTTACCAATCCGCAAGCCGATAATTGACCACAACAACAACAACAACAAATAAGTTTCAAAAGATAAATTGCAAAAAACTAGATAGTAGATAGCAAATAAACTGCAAGGCAATAAAAAATTTCCTGTTAGCTTTGAGCAAGCCAAACGAATGTTAGTCAGGTCAGAAAACCAGGGCACTTCATTTGGTGAGCAAACAATAAATAAAACACGTAATCATTAGATTTAAGCTGAACTAACAAAAAAAAAGAGAAAATCCAAAAAAATTAACGAAAAATCCGTAAACCCCCAATTGAATAAGGGCCGAACAAACCACAATCTACTTAAGCCAAAACCATACAAATAAGCAACACCTACACTACACTTAATAGTTTGCACCCAAACACACCGGCGCAAATGTTGGAGCAACGTTGTACTGACCTCAAAAGAAATTAAAATAAAGGATGCACGGCGGTGTGGATGAGTGTGGATATAGGTGTGGGTGTGAGCAAATAGTTGCAGGTCGAAATGTTGATGGGGACAAAAGCAGGCAACTGCTGTTTAGCTTGCTGCGTGATAAGGCAGCCAGCAGTCATTTAATCCGCAATGGGGCAACACTGTGTAACGACGCTGTTTGGTGATAGGGGCGTCCCGCAGGATGGCTCTTGGCAAAGCATTGCCACATGAACTTCTGTGAATTTTCACCTTGCTTTTCTCTGCTGCTCTTTTGTTTAAGCATTTTTATTTTCCATATTTTTCTGCTGATTTTCGCAGAATTTTCTGCTGCGCTAGTGAAGGTGTTTATGCAGTGTGGCTTCCGCTCCCGACAGCATTGGCAAGTAAACTAGAGTTAAGAGTAAAGAATTATTTTGCATTTCATTTTAAATATCTGTTCATACTAGTCACGTTTCCCCATGGTTGAGCTATGATGGTGGAAAGTATATAAGCTGTCTTAACCGTGAACTAGAAATCTTAACTATGAGCAAAAACTTGGAAGAGCGTCTTCCTGTGTAATATACTGAATCCATCACTAGCGCCTGGCTACAGTATTTATGAGTGAGTTGATATCTTGAAATGCATCGACGTTAAGTCATGAGATGTCGTGCTTGGTATTTATAAGCAGCTGCTAGAAGTATCTAAGGGCCAATTATTTTGCTTTAAAGGTCAATTATTGTGTCAATTCCGTGTTTAGACAGTAAAAAAACTTTCGTTAAAAAATTACTTGTTTTACAAATTTTTAAATTTCACTTTAACAAATTAATTTACCTTAAGGCAGTGTTCTAGTGTAGAATTTTAAAAAAATTGATTTTTCTTTTGCCTATTTTTGATGATTAGACCCTTAGGAATATATCATTTAGAGGCATTTTTAAAGCTTAAATTATTTACGGAGTTATAGCTATTTAAGTAACTTTGAGCCTTAGACTGCCTGTAACTTTGCTCAAATCTGTAAACGCATTTTTCTCGAAACTACTTTTTACAACACGTTTGACATGATATCTTAAGTTCTAATGGACCGATTAACTTAAAGTTGGTGTGAGCCTATGTGAGGATTGTGTACAAATTTTGTTTTTTATTATTTTTAGAAATTTCAAAACTCTGAAAAAAATGCCAAAAAATTACTTCTTTTTTTTCAAAAAATCACCATTTCGTGAAAAAGAAATTTTTTCTTTTTCTAGTCCGGGATATAGCGGCATTCTTACTAATAATCTTTTTATGTTTTCAGATGACTAGAAGGGTTAAAATCATGTCAGGATGGAGGCACACTTTTTTTAGCAACGTCCCTTCCCCACTCAACCAGCCTGTAATTTTTTCAATGTTTAATTTTTTTTCAAAATTCTTCATGTGTATTATTGAAATGTAAATAAACATATCGCACTCTATCTACAAAACAGGCACAATTAAAAATTTACAAATTTTTAATGTTAAACTATTCGTAATGATTACCTCCATCAACTATCAAAATTGTTTACTCAACTTCTCACTCTTTAATTAAGGGAGTATTCCTGGTTGGAAGCCAGTTTTTGGACCCTTTTTGAAAAACTTCTCATTTGTAAACGCAAAGAGTTATTTAAATTCTGTTTTTTTATTGTATTAAGAACAAATTAAATTATATAAAAAAAATTTTTTCCTTTGTACCAGGGCTGTTCAAAAAGTTGTCGGCCTTCAAAGTTGAGCGTCGAAAAAAAAGGTATGCTGCTTGCGGCCAGAATAACTCGACTTCGGATCATCTGAAATGGAAAAAATAAACGGCGTTACATTCAGTACAGATGTAATTCTGGTCCCTACTGCAATCATAATTTTGCGATTATTTTTTAAAAAATGGCGGTCATTAAAAAATGAAAAGCCGATTTTGTGTCTTTTTTGTACTTTATTTAAAACAAAAATATTTTAAAAAATTGTTGAAAACTGTGATTGATGTAGAGACTAGAATGGTAACAATTTTGCGTCAATTGCATTTTGTTTCAGCAAAATCGGTTCAGAACTACGGGCGCAGTCTGATTTATCTCGAAAAACGTGGTTTCGAGATAAACGCGTTTAAGTTTGAAGTTATTTTTTTGCATCAAAAAAAATTTAAATGAAAAACTTGATGCAGTTTTAGAAATTCGACAATTCTACGTCGATTGCACTTGGTTTGATCAAAATCAGTTCAGTAGAAACGGAGAAAAGTGACTTCGAAGTTCAAAAACGTGATTTTGAAAAAACTCAAAGAAAATGTTAGGCAATAAAACATTTTCTTTTGTGTTTGTGAAATACTTACATATATCAAAAAATGAGGACTCAGCGGCTCTTTGTGCTCTTCGAGCAGTTCTACCTTCTTTTGATGCGACCAGAGCTCTGGCTTCGGACCTTTTCAAACGTTCTTCGTTCCGAGACATGGCGAAATCATATGTGACGTTGCCAATCGGGATGCCCATTAGGTTCATTATTTGAAGTATTGGCAAAAAACCTTTGTTAAACATGACAGTTGCAATATAATTGGCAATCTCAATAGTGCGTGCGCCGGTGTGCATATGCTTCGGTGCGAATGACCACAGCACTGCGTTGAAAGATTTGTTGCTGTTTTGAGTATCGCAGCCAAGGTTCACCAAATCATCGGCTGACAGTGCTTCGTAAATAGGTTTGATTGCTTCCTGGACTCTCTGATTTAGTGGTGCAAACGTATGCTTGAAGCGCGCGCGTCCAACTTATAACTCAATTCAAAGTGAACTAAGCACTGCCAACATTCGCTCTAAAATGTGTATTCATTTCTTTTTAAAATGCATATACAAACAAGTTATTACCTACTAAAGAACGCGTTGAACGAAATTCGGTGGTTGCTTCAAACCGTTGCATTCAAAAGTAGCCAAATTAAGCAAATCGCATTTTTGGCGAAAACATTGCTGGACAAAAAAGGCCACATCCCCTAAAGTATTTCAAAAAACCCTTTTAGGACGATATTCTCAAATATCCAAGCTATAAAAATATGCAAAAAAAAAAATCAAAAAAAAATTTTGCCAACCAAGAATACTCCCTTAAAACTCCCTTTTGTCTCTTTGTTTTGTATGGAGTTCCTTGAAAAAAAAATTGTTTTTTGCTTCTCCTGAAAATTTTTAAAATTTTGAGTTGTGTCTCATTTGTAGATAGTTGCGATATAATCAATAAAAGGATACTTCAAATATTTTCATATATTTTTAGTTTTTTTCTTGAAATTTCTTCCCATGTCTCAGTTGATGACAATCAATTATTCTTGATTTATTGAACTCTTGGCATTGAACTATAAAAACTGGCGTCAGCTGTATTTTGCTATTTTCAGAAAGAGTTATGTTATAGTCTGTGAATGTAAAGGGTTAATATCAGACACATACACAACTGCTTAAAACCAAATCCATATAATCATGTTGTAAGCGAAATTTATAAAGCACTAAAGTGTAGACAAGACTTCAACGACAACAAAAGTATTAAAAAGGTCAACATGTGTAACCTATACTTTAAGTTGCTACATGCTCAACATACACAATGATGGTAAAAAAAAAAGCTCAGACTTATGAATAAAAATGTTTGAAATAAATCACAAAACAAAACAAAACAACTAAAACTGAAAGCTCAACAATATTGAGGTTGTATAAAACAGCCTATCAGCCTAAGAGTAGGCTTCTAAAAAAATAAACAACCAAATAATAAAATTACAAAAGGCAGTTCATAACTTATGCATACATTAATGCAAACCAAGAAAAAAAACCACAATGGATTTGTATGAATTTTTCAAGTAGCAGTTAAAACTTAAGCAACAACCAAATGCTGCGGCTTCAACTTTTTATTGGCAATAAAATGTTTTTTTAAGATATTGTTTGCATTATTTTTGTATATTTCTTCGGATATAGACCAAAATAAAGTTTAAAAGGCTTAAAATTGGCTTGAGATTCAAAAGAATTTAATTTGTAAGATAACTACATGCTTTCATTTTAATGAAATGTGAGCACTCCGATTGCCGTTTGATAATTCAAAAATTTTATAATAAAAATTCTTATTATGCTCTTAAATAATTAGTTTCTATTTATAGGTACTATTTGAACATCATTACTTACTTACTTAAGTAGTCGTAACAACCCGTGTCCGGGTTTCAACCGACCTCATCAGCTCTCGCCAGGCGCCTCTGCTTTGCGCGCGCCTTCTCCAATCGGATACACCAAGTGCGGTTAGGGCTTCCTCAGCCTGGTCCATCCATCGGAGGCATGGTCTCCCTAATGATTTGAACATGATTACACCGACAAAAACAGCAACAGTTAAATCACCTAAGTCGGCTTGGGTAAAGAGAACTGTATGGGAATTATAAGCTTATGCTTACTCACCTAAGCACTTTATTGTTTAATACATTGCTTTGAAAGCACATACTTCGATAGCATGCCAAAAAAAAAAAAATATTTGATTCACCTAAGCCCAAAATCCAAAAATACAAATTAAAAAAAATTTAAAAAAAAAAAAACAACCGACTACAAAATCACTATTTAAACATATTATTATATATGAAATCTTATTATCTTAATTTTTTTCTTATCAGTTTTATTATCAGAAATATATTAATTTCTTGATGAATACAAAAGCTTTTAAGATTGGCGCTAATATAATCAGACTTTTAATCAGAAGCGCCAACTTCAAAGCATTTGTATTCATCAAGAAATGAATATATTTATGATAATAAAACAAATCAGAAAAAAATTAAGATAATAAGATTTCATATAAAATAATATGTTTAAATAAATTATCAAATATGACTAAGAAATTAAAAGGAAAAGTATTTTTAAAATTATTTTTGACTTTGTAGTGATTTTGTAGTCGGTTGTTTCTTTTTTTTTTTAAATTTTTATTTCTTCCTTTTTAGAGAATATGATAAATTTTCGAAAAAAGTGTATAAACAACATAAATAAAATTGTTCCGAAAAAATTTGTTCTATTAAAATCTGAAAGTTTGTTGGTTATTTCAAATATCTGCCTCTTAAATTTAAATTAGATGTCACCTGTTTTGAAATTATTATACCCATTCTTGTAACGAGTTTTATTACCCTTGTGTCAATATTATTCGAGATATAGTGTTTTTCAAATATTGCCACGCCCCTTTGTTAAATAAGCGCCCACTTTCTGGAGCGTTATTTCCAATAATTGTGCCTACCCCTGTACTTTATTTCAGTACCCCAGCGTCAATATTAACTGCGATAGTGTTTATCTAGTATTGCCACGCCCATTTATCGAATAGCGCCTACTTTATTGACCATAATTTTTAATAATTCTGCCTACCCCTGTACTACAATAAATTTCAGTGCCCTAGTGTCAATATTATTCCAGATATACTGTTTTTCTAATATTGCCACGCCCAGTAGTCGAAATCCGCCCACTTTCTTCACCGTAATTTTTACTTACAATGCCTACCCCTGTACCAAATTGCAGTACCATAGTATCAATATTATTCGAGATATACTATTTTTCTAATATTGACACGCCCATTTCACAAATAACGCTCATTTGGTTGACGGCAATTTGTAATAATTGTGCCTACCACTACACTAAATTTCAGTACCCTAGTGTCCATATTATTCGAGATACAGTGTTTTTATAATATTGCCACGCCCATTTGTCGAATAACGCCCACTTTATTGGCCATAATTTGTAATAGTAATGCGTACCCTTATACTTAATTGCAGTACTATAGTATCAATATTATTCGAGATATACTCTTTTTCTAATATTGCCACGCCCATTTGTCAAATAACGCCCATTTCCTTGACCGTAATTTGTATTAACTGTGTCTACCCCTACACTAAATTTCAGTATCCTAGTGTCCATATTATTCGAGATATAGTGTTTTTATAATATTGCCACGCCCATTTGTCGAATAACGCCCACTTTATTGACGATAATTTGTAATAATAATGCCTACCCCTATACTAAATTGCAGTACTCTAGCCTCAAAATTATTCAAGATACACTGTTTTCCTAATATTGTCACGCCCATTTGTCGAATTACGCCCATTTTATTGCCCGTAGTTTGTAATAATTGTGCCTACCCCTACACTAAATTGCAGTACCCTAGTGTCAATATTATTCGAGATACAGTAGTATCTAGTATTGCGAGATCTATTATTGCCACGCCCAGTTCTCGAATTCCGCCCACTTTTGTACGGGCACCCTCCATGCTTATGATATCTATCTGTTCCCCAAAAATTATGGCAATCAGGCATATGGTTTAGGAGTTATCGATGTACATACATTTAAAAAAAAAAAAAAAACAAAACAGAGAAAGCGACGAACTTGAGAACTTCCTCCTTTTTGAAGTCGGTTAAAAACAACTAGCATGGATGGCTTAAGCATAGTTTTGAGCTATTTTCTGCAAAAAAAAATAACAGGTGAGTCGTTAGACACACGAGAGAAAGATGGATTGGATAATTTAATAGAATAACTTTTAAATTCAAAAATAGCATAAAGTAACTTTTTCATCATTTCATTTCATCATTTCATCAACAAAAAGAAAAGAAAAAATGAAAAAAATTTCTGTTCCCGCCGTGCGGAATTGAACTTAGAATGGTGCCAGTACTTGCTGACATAACTACATCATATCTGATTGATAATTCTGACTGAATGATTGATAACTGAATCAATCATTCTGCGTAACGAAGTAGTTTGGCTCGATGCGTAGTGTAATGACTTCTTAATCGGTGGTATCGGTGGGTGTGGGTTCAAATCTCCGCGGCAGGCGAAGGTAAATCTTTTATATTTGATATTTAATTTAATTAAATGGTATTGTTATAATCAACACAAGCAGCGGAGAGAAGCCATGAATTTCCAAGAAAAACGGTGTTGATAGAAGAAAAATTTATGTAGTTGCCGATTTCAGTCAAGCAAAGCAAATCACAGAACGAGAGCGGCTTCAAAAAAATAAAAAAAAAATAAAAAAATATCAAAACCCGGAAAAAAGTTATATTTTTGAAATTCAATTTTTTTAAAATAATGCATAAATTACCAAATATGTGCTGGGTTAATTTATCACCCAAATAAAGTTTGGCAAGTCAACATGTAAGACTTAGGAGTTTTGATGAAGTACTTCGGAGGCTGAAAACTGCCAAAACCATCTTATAATATACTATGGTTATTTTCAATTTAGCATAAGCTCTGTATATGCTGTGCAGTGACTCAAATATGACACATATATAAAAATCGGCCCAGTTCTTTTGGAGCTTACCTGGAAACAAAAATAATGTGCACTGCAATTTTATATAATAGTGCAGATAGATTAAAAACTTTGAAAAAAAATTTGTCAAAACACAAAAATCAGATATAAGCTCTGATTGCTTATCTACACAGACATGTCAGCTTATTTGTATTAAAATTTATTCAAAAAGTTCTAAGCGTATGGCTAAAACATTACTCACAATTCAATGCTGCCTCTGATAATTGTGATTCATCTAAACTGTTCAATATAGTATTGGCTGACGTTTTTATGAATCCTTGAATAATATCAAAAACTTTACGAAGGTCAAATCCAACTACCACAAATTATTCGCCGAGACTGAAGAAAATAAATCAATTTATATGCCATAAATCTGAGCATGTAAGAAGCATTCACAGAAAATGAATCAGAAAAAGTTATTTAAATTGAAATAAAGCCAATTTTAAGGTCAAAACAGTCCAAAACAGCGAGCCTTGAAATATTAACTGCCAAAATAATCGCCGCCGCATAAGAAGCCGTTAAAGAAATGCTAATTCATGTAATTAAAAAAGTGTCATAAGCACACTGCTCTAAAAAAAAAATCTCTAAAAATCCAGTTAATATTATGTCAAACCTATAACAAACCAAATCAATAAAGTTCTATGCAAAGCTTCCAAAAAAAACATCTGCAAAAGTAAGAAAATTTTTAAGAAAAATACAAAAACTGCGCCAAAGTCAAAAGTGAAATAGCCAAAAATGTTCAAATAGCCAAAGAACGCGACAACCACAACCACAGAGACCGCCACAGCACAGCAACAAGTTGACGACAACTTTAACAATAACTGAAATTTATACAATTTAAATTTCAAACAATATTGACAAAACATAAAGAAACACAAAAAAATCTTACAGGCAACAAAACCAGCAGCAGGCGCATAAATAAAGCTAATAAAAGAACAATAAAGACAAAAACGCCAATTTATGGCAACCCAGACTTTTATAAACTTGCTAACACACTGAATGAAAGACTGACTGGACAAGACAGTCGAACAAGCCTTTAAAGCAAAACAACAACACAACGAAATTAAATATTAAAAAAAAAAGTCGTGGCACCAAAGGGCGCCAGTAGGTTAGCAGCAATAAAATTAGCACAAAAAAAAACAATGTCAGACGTTTTAGCATAATTTTTAGTGTCAAATTTGTGTGAAAGCATATTGAATTTTTACAGCATTTTATAGCATATAGGGTAGTTTTTATGGCATCAACCCTTTCGAAGGGATCTACAGTTGAAGTTGTTAAAATCCCTCCGCCTCACTCTAATAGCAAAAATTGTTATTACATCATATCAATAACCACAAAAACAAAACACAAGGCGTGACAAGGCAGGCAGACAGACAGACACAAGTCAATGCTTCAATTCAAGCAAATACCAAACACCCATCAACACCCACCTACCACCCATAGCGACTCACTTGTTATCTCACACGACGCTTTACAGGGAGACGACCAACAACAAGAACAACAACAGCAATATAAAACTTCTTCCGATTCGCTTCGATGTCGGGGTAAACAAAGCCATAATTCAAGCATCATTTCCTAGATATTCACATAAACAAATCGTGCAAAAGACCGAAACGGAGCAAACGCACCAAAACCAAACGTATTCCTGCCAGACATATATGATAGTACGAGGGGGCCCCAGCAGCACAACACCAACAAAGACGACGACGACGTCGCTTTGTAGATTGCGTGGTCTGACGTTGTCGTCAATATATTTTTTGGCAGTCGCACTTTTTTTTCATCTGATTTTTTAACATTTACTTAAAGAATTTAAGAACTTAAAAAGTTGTGTATGCAAAAAAATCACCCTCACTGCCTGAAAGTATGCTAAGCATTAGTGCATGAAAACAATGTTGTTGTCCCCCTTTCTTAATGCATGCAAAATGCAATGATTTGTGGTAAAAGATTTCTTAAGTGAGATTTCCGCATATTTAAGGAAAATAAATCTTACTTCAGTGAAAAAAAAACGCTTGTTTGCGCCATCAAAACTTTGCCACAAAGTTTGCAAACATAGTGTGAAATATTGATGGCGAATCGAAGTTGGGATTTTAAAGTTTCAAACTATTTTCTTTACTTTTTGCATTTTCAGTTTAACGAGTTGATATATAGTGTGTGGTGCAGAAAATTGAAAAATATAGATACTGTTTTTCTGCCTTCACGATAAAATTCATCTTAAGCATTTAAATCGAAAAGTATCTGCAGAAACTTTCAAAATATATCAACGGAAACAATTTTTATTGCATAGCTTTTAGGGAGTTTTTAAATTTAGTATTTAATGTTTATTGTTATTTACTAAATTAAGTTCTAAATTCTTAAATTAAGTGAAAAGTTTTAAGCCTTTTTTTCTGTTGCACCAGAATCCGTTGATAAAAGTCTGTCATTTTGAAAAAAATCAGTTTGTTATCAAGTGTGCAAGTGAACTTTTCTACAAGATGTTTCGAGCGTAATAAAAATTATAAGACATTATTTTTATTTTTTTATTTATTTCAGTTTCTTCAGTCTATGAACAAAAATTCTTACAGACTAGGCAATAGTTTTAACAAAAAAAATATATCGTACAAAAAATATTTATATATAAATATTGTTTTAACAGAAAAAAAATTATTTTACAAAATGTTATTTAACAGAGATCGCATTTGATTTTTAGGTATAGAAAAATCTAAATTATGATTTGAACTAATAATATTGAACTTATGAAGAGCTTTGAACATAGGAGCATTAGCAGCGTAGTTAGTGCGACACATTACTAAATAAAAAGGATCTTGATTTCTGAGAATCCTATTAGGAGCATTAAAATTAATCATTTCTAAAAGTGTAGGGCTGTCAACCAGGCCCGAAATAATGTCATGTATGAAAAGGAGAGATAAAATGTTTCTCCTACTCTCAAGAGTTTTAAGACCAATAAGTAAACAACGAGCACTATATGGGGGAAAAGAATCTTCAAAATTAAGCGACCGTAGGGCAAACCTAGTAAAAGATTTCTGGACTCGTTCTAGCCTCGACTTATGCGTCTCATAAAATGGGTCCCATATGACAGACGCATATTCAAGTCTTGAACGTACCAGGCTAGTAAATAACACTTTTAAAGTGTAGGGATCAGAAAAACAAGAGCCATTACGGCGTATGAAAGCAAGCATTGCATACGCCTTTGGAATAATATAATCTAAATGGGACACGAATGAAAATTTTAGGTCAAAAACAACTCCAAGATCTTTAACTTCATTAACAGATAGCAGAGGTGAATTCGCAATATTGTATGCTGACAAATGGAGATTATCCGACTTAGAAAAGCGCATGAAAACACATTTACTTAGATTTAAAAAAAGATGGTTATTAGAGCACCATTTATTAAGCTTATCAATTTCACTTTGAAGAAGTCTAATATCAGATGAATTTTTTATTTTAAGAAAAATTTTAAGATCATCTGCATACAACAAACAGTTACAATGTGAAAAAATAGATGTCACATCATTTATAAAAAGAATAAACAATAAGGGCCCCAAAATACTCCCTTGTGGAACACCAGATGTAGCCACAAATGTAAAGGATTTTACATTGTCAAAGGCTACAACACACTGTCTATTTGATAAATAGGACTTCAGCCAGTTAAGAAAACAGGAATGAAATCCCATCTTTTTTAATTTACTGATTAAAATATAATGATTTACTTTATCGAATGCTTTCGAAAAATCTGTATATATCACATCCACTTGAAAACCTTCTAGAAACGATGATATACAGTATTCAGAGAAAATAACCAAGTTGGAAATAGTTGAGCGACCAGGCATAAAGCCATGCTGAGAAAGAGAAATCAAATTCTTCACTGTAAAGAAAAGTTTTTCCTTTACAATCGATTCAAATAATTTAGAAATCGTTGTAAGCTTAGAAATAGGTCTATAGTTAGAAATATTGTTCTTAGATCCAGATTTATGTATAGGTGTGACAAATGAAACTTTCCAACTATCAATGAAAATCCCACACCTTAATGAGTTATTAAAAATTAACATTAAAGCGTGCGCAACACCAGAAGCACAATTTTTTAGAAAATAGGAGCAAATCCCATCAGCATCTAACTTAAATGAAGATTTAAGCTTTTGAATCCCATTAATAACATCGCATTCAGTCAAAGAGAGAGAACCAAACCCAAAATCCTGTACACAATCGTTAGAAAAATCGATGTCGACATTATCAGTAGGTTCATAGTTTGAAAGAAAAAAATCCGCAAAAAGATCAGCAGTAGACTGAGCATTATCAGATATAGTATTATTTAAAAACATTGACGAAGGAATATTTGACGAACATCTTTTAGACTTAACAAAGCGCCAAAAAGATTTTGGGTTAGATTTTATATTATTTTCAAATTTTAAAATATATTGCCTATACAAATACTTATCAAGAAAATTATATTCCCGCATATAGTGCCTATATAAAGAAAAATAACAAAATTGGTTTGTAGTTAAAAATTTTTTATAAAATTTAGATCGAAGATTTTTCAATATTTTTAATCCTCGGGTGTGCCATGGCACTTTATAAACATTAGGTGTAAATTTTGGAATGAGATTATGACACACTTCAGAAATTATAGTCTTAAATTTATTGAAACATGAAGCCGTGTCCAAAAAGTGAAACTCACAGCCCCAATTTATAGTGGAAAGAGCAGAATTAACATCTCTAAAATTACACGCTTTAAAGTTAAAATTGGTATTTTCACAATGATTACTTAATGGAAGAAATTTATAAAATGAAATCCGGATCTCTAATGGAACGTGGTGCGCACTAACAGCTGAAATAGGAAAATCTGATTCAAATAAACTATAATTAATATTACTAGTACAAAAAACTAAATCTAATAGTCTATTTAATAAGTTAAAGCAAGAGTTAATTTGGAATAAACCAAGTCCTAAAAAGTTATCAATGAGATACATTTCTACATTAGTTGAGATATTAGAAGGTGAGAGATATGAGTCAGCGTTTTCCTTTGACCAAGACACATTGGGTAGATTGAAATCACCAAGTAGAATTAATTGTTCATTACGATGAAAGTCAGCTACAAGAGTTGAAACATTATCTGAATGTGCTTTATAATGAAGAAAAGAGCTATTTGGCGGGATGTAAGAAGTGCAAATGACGAGGGCATCAGACAATCCTTTAATTGACACACAAAGCTGATCCAGAGCTAGGTCATTATGATGACATACATATTATAACTACTCTTGATAAGGTAACTTTTTTTAAAATTTACGGAGGGTAAAAAAAAAATGTTTAAAAAAAGCAGAAAAAATCGGCTATTGATGCCTTTAAAATCAAATGGCCACAATGGTCACTATTGAATTTATCAGTAGATTTAGCACAAAAATTAGGAATTATAGAGGTATAATTGGCTCTATAAGACTTCAAGAGAATTTGGAAAATTGTAATCACCGAAAAATTACGATATGCTTACAACGCACTATGGTCCACAAATCGGATTTGGCGGCTTAAAGTCGAACGTTTTTTTATAAGTTTTTATAAAAATAAATAAATAAGCTTATTTAGAACACTTCAGAGAATATAATTCCCAAAAAAAAATATCAGTTGGCAACACTGTTTTTTATACGAGCTATGAAAGTTGATGCAAAATTTTGCGCCAAAATCATTATAAACAGCTGTGCCAATAGGTAATAAAACAAACATCGTTTGCGGCATCTAGAAATTGTCTAAAAGTTAAAACTTTGTTGTGGATAATATCAATAAAGGTATTTCAATACGGAAATAGTGAAAAACTGTATTTTATTTGTTAAATTGATTTTATAATTTCGTAATTTGTGTAACTTCTTTTACAAAAAATTACAAATTATGTTTGTGTTTCGTGGAGTAGAAGTAGCGCGATTGTGATGGACTGTGGAAAAGTTATATGTATGGTCAATGTTCATACTGTGTAGTTTCTTGTGAATATAATTTGAGCTGCGCCAACTTGCGCCTAAAGATCAAATTTGATTGTTTTTAGGACCAATAACGCTGAAAAATTACAATATTTTTATTATATGGGTCGGGAACAAAGGCGCTGGCTCAGCAACTATAAACAGCAATTATAAAGAAGAAGAAATGGCTCTTATAAAAGCAAAAGTAAAGAATTTTTGTTCACATGCTAGCCAAAAATGGTAGAAAAGCGACCGCAGCTTCGTGAAGTTACAAAAACGTGAAAAGAAATGATTGAAGTGCGAGGCAGAATTTTTGCCACAAAAACTGAAATCAAACGAACGCCTACAACTTCCGTATGATGTAGTGCACGCAGAAAAAAGCCATAGGTAAATCACCTAAGTCGGCTTGGGTAAAGAGAATTGTATGGGAATTACAAACTTGATTCACCTAAGCAAATTATTATTTAACCCTAGGATAGGCAACTGATTTTATGTCGTTAAGTTATCCAAGTGGGTCTGGTCAGACCAATAGAATAAGTTGTTTTCAAAGTGTACCAATGGCTAGAGGAATGATCCGGTATGCAAAAAAAGTCTTTATTTGTATTGTATATAGTAATAGAGAGTATGTGCGTCTGCCGAATTCAATTGCATATTTAGCTACATGAGCAACCAAAATAACAACCGCAGTTTAATATCAAAAGACGGCATAGTGCCGATAGCCACAAGAAACTAAAATTTTTCATGAATAAGCATGTTTTTGAGTAAAATAGTTTAACATATAGGAAAATGTTAAAAGTTCATAGGTAAATACTGTTATGGTCTATCTACACCACAGTTGGCAATCTTAGCACTGCAAAACTTAAAATTAGAAAAATTACAAAAAAACTATCCAAATTGATTCAAAAGTCTTCCTTGGATTTAGAATTGAAAGGTCATAGAATTCAGGTGAATGTCACCTGTTCATTTGACTTGAAAATAAAGATATGCAACTCCAAAGTCAAATTTGGTCTGGCCAGACCCAGTTGTCCATCCTAGGGATAATACATTGCTTTGAAAGCACATACGCAGTCGATACCTTGCAAAAAAAAAAGATTTGAGCATAGTTTTGAGCTATTTTCTGTAAAAAAAAAGCTGCGTCATTAGACACACGAGAGAAGGATAGATTTAATAATTTAATGGTTTTTTTTTTTTGTAATAAAACCACTTTAAAATTCAAAAATAACATACAGTAAATTAAAAAACACACGTTAATATTCACATCAGTAAATTTTATTACATTTCATCAACAAAAAGAAAAGAAAAAAAAATTTCTTTGCCCGCCGTGCGGAATCGAACCTGGAACTTTGGTGCCAATACATCGCTCTACCCACTGATCCTGCTACTACTTGCGGACATAACTGCAGCTATGTTAACAGATGCTGTATTAACAGATGCAGTATTCTGTTGATAGCGATACAACAAAAATCTTTTAATAGATTATTGTGTTATGCTGCAGCATAGCTTCAGTTGTAATTAATATTGAATAAATCACTCCGCGTAACGCAGAAGCTTGGCTCAATGCGTAGTGTAGTGACTTCATACACAGTGGTATCGGTTGATTGTTTTTGGTTTTTGGTTTTGGTTTTTATCAACGACCTTCTGTCGTTGACTCATAACCCAATTCATTTGTTTGCGGACGACAGCAGCATTTGTCATTCATATTTTTTCAAAAAACGACCGAGTTCTTTTGAGAGGTAGATTTAGAGTAAGAGGCAAAATATGAATGACACACTTCTTAATGACTTGAAAAAAATCTCCGAGTGGGGTCTTGCTAATAGAGTAGAGTTTAATGCAAACAAGACCCAGTGTTGACTGTTAACCCACAAGCGGATGAACTGTCCCTTAGCTCCCTTGAATATGAATGGTGTAGATCTTTTGGAGTCAGATGCTCTTGACGTTCTGGGCATATCGATACAATCAGACCTTCGTTGGAATGATCATACTTTCCATGTGTCGAAAGAAGCGGCCAAGTGCCTAGGTTTCTTAAAACGGTGCTAGCCATACTTCACCCCATCTGATCTTCGAGTGATCTATACCTCATATATAAGGCCCAAAATGGAGTACAATTCGCACATTTGGGCAGGAGCTTCGAGATCTTATTTGAAGCTTCTGAACCGAATTCAATGCCGTGCGATATATATGATAGGATATGAAAACATTTTATCTCCTCTCAGTTCTCTTGGGCATCGGCGCAATGTTGGTTGCCTAAGCCTTTTGTATAGGTTCTACCAAGGGAAGTGTTCAAGGGAGGTACATGGCCTGACGCCACCAGTGCGTGTATTTCCTACGTCTACTCGGGCAGCTTTTCCAGCCCATCCTTTTACCATAGCATCGGTGCCCAATAGAACCTCGCATTACCGAGATAATTCGTTTTTTAGTCGCACAGTACGATTGTGAAATAATCTCCCTGTGAGCGTGTTCCCGGCAGTTTTGATCTGTGCAAGTTTAAAGCAAATCTTCACCGTCACTACTCCATCTTTCCACCCTCCAACTAACTATCACCCGTCTTCCGAATCAACGCAATGCTTTCGCATCTAAAGGGGGCATCCCCTGAGCGTTGGTTAAGTTAAAAAAAAAAAAAATTGTGGGTTCAAATCTCAACGGCATGCGAAGGTAAAATTTTTGTATTTGACATTTAATTTAATTTAATGTAGAACATTTAATAATGTTTTTGCCGATTTCAGTCAAGCAAATCAATCACAGAACGAGAGGCGCCGGCCGCTTAAAACAAAGGAAAATAAAAAAAACCTAAGCACGAAAAAAAGTCATATTTTTTAAATTCATTTTTTTTTTTTTTAAATAGTGTATTAAAAATTACCAAATACTTGGTGAATTTGTCAACCAAATAAAAATTGACAAGTTAACATGTAAAACTTATGCGTTTTGTTGAAGTACTTGGGAGGCTGAAAACTGCCAAAGCCATCTTATAAACCTGCAGGAAGTCTGACGTCTTATATGGTCAAGTCAGTACCGTCGACTCTATAGACAACAGATCTATTGACATCGGGTATAGCATGTCAACCGAACGTCTACCATTTTGTTTTCTTTCCCATTCTTTCTTTCATTTCATTTTCATTCTTTTGAAGATTGTAAGCGCGAAAAAAAAATTAACCCTGGGGTATTTGTAGGGAATATTAAACCAGCTAAAAATAAAAAGCGTATACACTATATAATATAGTGGCATAAAATATAAAATAGTAGCTAAAAACCAACAAAAAAGCACCAGCAATGGTGATTTGACCTAGCCGATCGTACTATAGACTCAGTAGTACAAATGTCTCTATATAATACCAAAGTCAGTACCTAGTCAATAGTTTATTGGTCTAATATTGACTTCCAATGACAACCCAATGCTAATTGTCTATAGCGTAAAGCATTGCAACGGGTACAGCTGGTCAGTAGTACAGACGACGCAGTCAATAGTGAAAGAGTATTGATTCACTACTGACATTTCCTGCAGGAAAATTATACTAGATTTTTTTTCAATTTTACATAAGCTTTTTTCTCGGTGTATGTGAACGACAAAAACGAAAAATTGCTTCTGAAGTGTAGTCAGAACAAAAAACCAATACTTCGTTATTGCTCCATGCAGCATCAATCTCGGCGAGAGCTTCGAATGAAAATTCGATCTTCGATATGTACTGAAACAAGCAAGATCATCTCCATCTCGGCCAACCAAAATTAGTAAAGTAATTTCTTCAGATGCAGGAGCCCCATTACCATTGTCACCTGAAGAAGCTTTAGCATTTTTTTAGAAAATGACTCGAACAAGCATCAGTATATTAATATTCGGCAGCTTAGCAAGTCGACCAGATGGAATAAAAGTAACAAAAACATTAGCATATGTCCCATTACAAAACTTGGTCGACCACACGGTAAAGAGAATCTTGTAGCATTAAGAAGACGTTTTATTTCGTTAGCTAACTTCATATTAAGTTATGGATTCGACGATTCAAGTGGACATAGCTTGTTCACACAAAAATTTTGCGAAAAACCTTCAGAGTCGTTCGATCACACCTCATTTGTAACATTGAGCATCCCACTAAAATTAATGACGCCACATAGTCATACAATTTGATATAATCGCACTCCTCAATCAGAGAGATTTTGTAGACCCCTTAAAATAGAATTTGCTAAGAAAAGTAAGGATCATATCTTAAATGAAAAAAAACGTTTGGATCTTGAAATATCGAATCTGAAAGCAACCATTAGAATATAGCTTGTTAGATGGTACAAATTTTGTCATAAGGTACAGCCTCAACATGACTCTGATTGATGGCATGGTGTTAAAAGTGCGGACACAAACAAAATCTACACAAGTTTGTGCAATATGCGGCGCTGGGCCCAAAAATGTTCTATCAATAAAGGACTTGAAATCAGATACCTTTCAGCCTTAACAACATGCTTTAAAACACTGTAAAATGTGCTGTAGTTTCATTACCTGCATGGATTCGTGGAAGTGGAAAGTGACAAGTTAGAACTAAAGAAGCCAAACAGCATGTAGAGGTTAAAAAAGAAAACGAAACGACCATTTCAGCCCTTGAAAGATCTTTGACCGAGCTTCTTATGATCAATTGTGTTGTGTGTGTTGTGAAATGTTTGAACACAAATGATCGAGAACTGGACCTACATGAAGAAGAAGCTGAAGCTACATCTGAAGAAGCTTTTCATGGCAGTTTTTACTCTCTGAGGTTTGCCATTGTCTGCAGAGAGGTGACAGCCGAACAGAAAAATTAATTCAATTGAAAAAACTTTCTGTGTCAGGTGGGATTCGAACCAGGGTTCTTTGACGTATGAGCCCCTCCTACCCACTGCGGCACGGCCACATGTAGAGGATAGGAAGCGAAAAACTGAAAATAATTTCTGGGAACAAATAAGTGCGTGAAGATAAATTCGTAAATCCGACGCTAACTTAGCAAAGACACAAACCCATATTTCTTAAAAGTACGAATTTTAAATTCGTACTATTCAAAAGTACGAATTTAACTTTAAGTACGAATTTAACTTTAAGTACGAATTTAACTTTAGGTACGAATTTAACTTTTAGTATGAATTTATATGAAAAAACTACGAATTTAACCTTGTTTGATAAGAAATGATTTTAATATCAACCAGGAAACTTTAAAGTCAAAACATTAATAAAATATAATAAAAGTAAGGGAAAAATACAAAATTAGACCAGAACTGAAAATTCGGTACAGAATTGAATAAACTTCCGATTCAGGTCATAAACAATTTTTTAAAAAGTTACTAATCATATGTTTGTGATATTAAATTTGAAATAAAAGGTCGTAATATCTACATTTAGGATTATTATTTTTTAAAAACCAATGGACAGATAATAAAAGCATATCTTCAAGGGTATATGACTAATAGTGCCGCGATGAGGATTTTGGCCAAAGGAAATTTTTTAAAAAGGAGTAATCGATCGATTCATAGTGCTTAATTTTAATTAAAAAAATCTCAGTTCCAAAATGTACGATTTTTAAATTTTATATTTTAATAGACATGCAATTAAAGCACCTTTTTAAGGACATATGACTCATTGTGGCGCGCTAAGGATTTTGGCAACAGAAAATTTCTTAAAAAGTAGTGAAAAGTACTGAAGATCCATGGTGCTTACTTTGAATAAGAAAACCTCAGTTCCAAAATGTACGATTTTTAAATTTTATATTTTAATAGACAGGTAATTAAAGCACCTTTGAAAGGATATAGACTCATTGTGGCGCACTAAGGATTTTGGCTACAGGACATTTTTTAAATAGTAGTGAAAAGTACTGAAAAGTTCCATGATGCTTAATTTGAATAAGAAAATCTCAGTTCCAAAATGTCATATATCCTTAAAAAGGTGCTTTAATTACCTGTCCATTAAAATATAAAATTTAAAAATCGTACATTTTGGAACTGAGATTTTCTTATTCAAAATAAGCATCATGGAACTTTTCACTACTTTTTAAAAAATTTCCTGTAGCCAAAATTCTTAGCGCGCCACAATGAGTCGTATATCCTTAAAAAGGTGCTTTAATTACCTGTCTATTAAAATATAATATTTAAAAATCGTACATTTTGGAACTGAGATTTTCTTATTCAAAGTAAGCACCATGGATCTTCAGTACTTTTCACTACTTTTTAAGAAATTTTCTGTTGCCAAAATTCTTAGCGCGCCACAATGAGTCACATATCCTTAAAAAGGTGCTTTAATTACCTGTCTATTAAAATATAAAATTTAAAAATCGTACATTTTGGAACTGAGATTTTCTTATTCAAATTAAGCATCATGGAACTTTTCACTACTTTTTAAAAAATTTCCTGTGGCCAAAATCCTTAGCGCGCCACAATGAGTCATATATCCTTAAAAAGGTGCTTTAATTACCTGTCCATTAAAATATAAAATTTAAAAATCATACATTTTGGAACTGAGATTTTCTTATTCAAAATAAGCATCATGGAACTTTTCACTACTTTTTAAAAAATTTCCTGTAGCCAAAATTCTTAGCGCGCCACAATGAGTCACATATCCTTAAAAAGGTGCTTTAATTACCTGTCCATTAAAATATATAATTTAAAAATCGTACATTTTGGAACTGAGATTTTCTTATTCAAATTAAGCATCATGGAACTTTTCACTACTTTTTAAAAAATTTCCTGTGGCCAAAATCCTTAGCGCGCCACAATGAGTCATATATCCTTAAAAAGGTGCTTTAATTACCTGTCTATTAAAATATAAAATTTAAAAATCGTACATTTTGGAACTGAGATTTTCTTATTCAAATTAAGCATCATGGAACTTTTCACTACTTTTTAAAAAATTTCCTGTGGCCAAAATCCTTAGCGCGCCACAATGAGTCATATATCCTTAAAAAGGTGCTTTAATTACCTGTCTATTAAAGTATAAAATTTAAAAATCGTACATTTTGGAACTGAGATTTTCTTAATCAAAGTAAGCACCATGAAACTTTTCACTACTTTTTAAAAAATTTCCTGTGGCCAAAATCCTTAGCGCGCCACAATGAGTCACATATCCTTAAAAAGGTGCTTTAATTACCTGTCTATTAAAATATAAAATTTAAAAATCGTACATTTTGGAACTGAGATTTTCTTATTCAAATTAAGCATCATGGAACTTTTCACTACTTTTTAAAAAATTTCCTGTGGCCAAAATCCTTAGCGCGCCACAATGAGTCGTATATCCTTAAAAATGTGCTTTAATTACCTGTCTATTAAAGTATAAAATTTAAAAATCGTACATTTTGGAACTGAGATTTTCTTATTCAAAGTAAGCACCATGAAACTTTTCACTACTTTTTAAAAAATTTCCTGTGGCCAAAATCCTTAGCGCGCCACAATGAGTCGTATATCCTTAAAAATGTGCTTTAATTACCTGTCTATTAAAATATAAAATTTAAAAATCGTACATTTTGGAACTGAGATTTTCTTATTCAAATTAAGCATCATGGAACTTTTCACTACTTTTTAAAAAATTTCCTGTGGCCAAAATCCTTAGCGCGCCACAATGAGTCATATATCCTTAAAAAGGTGCTTTAATTACCTGTCCATTAAAATATAAAATTTAAAAATCGTACATTTTGGAACTGAGATTTTCTTATTCAAAATAAGCATCATGGAACTTTTCACTACTTTTTAAAAAATTTCCTGTAGCCAAAATCCTTAGCGCGCCACAATGAGTCACATATCCTTAAAAAGGTGCTTTAATTACCTGTCTATTAAAATATAAAATTTAAAAATCGTACATTTTGGAACTGAGATTTTCTTATTCAAAGTAAGCACCATGAAACTTTTCACTACTTTTTAAAAAATTTCCTGTGGCCAAAATCCTTATCGCGCCACAATGGGTCATATATCCTTAAAAAGGTGCTTTAATTACCTGTCTATTAAAGTATAAAATTTAAAAATCGTACATTTTGGAACTGAGATTTTCTTATTCAAAATAAGCATCATGGAACTTTTCACTACTTTTTAAAAAATTTCCTGTGGCCAAAATCCTTAGCGCGCCACAATGAGTCATATATCCTTAAAAAGGTGCTTTAATTACCTGTCCATTAAAATATAAAATTTAAAAATCGTACATTTTGGAACTGAGATTTTCTTATTCAAAATAAGCATCATGGAACTTTTCACTACTTTTTAAAAAATTTCCTGTGGCTAAAATCCTTATCGCGCCACAATGGGTCATATATCCTTAAAAAGGTGCTTTAATTACCTGTCTATTAAAGTATAAAATTTAAAAATCGTACATTTTGGAACTGAGATTTTCTTATTCAAAGTAAGCACCATGGAACTTTTCACTACTTTTTAAAAAATTTCCTGTGGCCAAAATCCTTAGCGCGCCACAATCAGTCGTATATCCTTAAAAATGTGCTTTAATTACCTGTCTATTAAAGTATAAAATTTAAAAATCGTACATTTTGGAACTGAGATTTTCTTATTCAAAGTAAGCACCATGAAACTTTTCACTACTTTTTAAAAAATTTCCTGTGGCCAAAATCCTTAGCGCGCCACAATGAGTCGTATATCCTTAAAAAGGTGCTTTAATTACCTGTCTATTAAAATATAAAATTTAAAAATCGTACATTTTTGAACTGAGATTTTCTTATTCAAAGTAAGCACCATGGAACTTTTCAGTACTTTTCACTACTTATGAAAAAATTTCCTGTGGCTAAAATCCTTATCGCGCCACATTGGGTCACATATCCGTAAAAAGGTGCTTTAATTACCTGTCTATTAAAATATAAAATTTAAAAATCGTACATTTTGGAACTGAGATTTTCTTATTCAAAGTAAGCACCATGGAACTTTTCAGTACTTTTCACTACTTTTTAAAAAATTTCCTGTGGCCAAAATCCTTAGCGCGCCACAATGAGTCACATATCCTTGAAAAGGTGCTTTAATTACCTGTCTATTAAAATATAAAATTTAAAAATCGTACATTTTGGAACTGAGATTTTCTTATTCAAAGTAAGCACCATGGAACTTTTCAGTACTTTTCACTACTTTTGAAAAAATTTCCTGTGGCTAAAATCCTTAGCGCGCCACAATGGGTCATATATCCTTAAAAAGGTGCTTTAATTACCTGTCTATTAAAATATAAAATTTAAAAATCGTACATTTTGGAACTAAGATTTTCTTATTCAAAGTAAGCACCATGGAACTTTTCACTACTTTTCTCTACTTTTTAAAAAATTTCCTGTGGCCAAAATCCTTAGTGCGCCACAATGAGTCTATATCCTTAAAAAGGTACTTTAATTACCTGTCTATTAAAATACAAAATTTAAAAATCGTGCATTTTGGAACTGAGATTTTTTAATTCAAAGTAAGTACTATGAACCGAACTTTTTACTACTTTTTAAAAAATTTCCTTTGGCCAAAATCCTTAGCGCGCCACAATGAGTCATATATCCTTGAAAAGGTGCTTTAATTACCTGTCTGTTAAAATACAAAATATAATCGATCGATTACTCTTTTTTAAAACATTTCCTTTGGCCAAAATCCTCAGCGCGGCATTATTAGTCATATACCCTTGAAGAGATGCTTTTATTACCTGTCCATTGGTTTTTAAAAAATAATAATCCTAAATGTAGATATTACGACCTTTTATTTCAAATTTAATATCACAAACATATGATTCGTAACTTTTTAAAAAATTGTTTATGACCTGAATCGGAAGTTTATTCAATTCTGTACCGAATTTTCAGTTCTGGTCTAATTTTGTATTTTTCCCTTACTTTTATTATATTTTATTAATGTTTTGACTTTAAAGTTTCCTGGTTGATATTAAAAACATTTCTTATCAAACAAGGTTAAATTCGTAGTTTTTTCATATAAATTCATACTAAAAGTTAAATTCGTACCTAAAGTTAAATTCGTACTTAAAGTTAGATTCGTACTTAAAGTTAAATTCGTACTTTTGAATAGTACTAATTTAAAATTCGTACTTTTAGGAAATATGGGTTTGTGTCTTTGCTAAGTTAGCGTTGGATTTACGAATTTATCTTCACGCACTTGGAACAAATAGGTCTACATATTGACAAACCAAAGGCAAATGGAAGCGATAATACAAACGATGGAAATACTGCGAAGAGAGCATTTTATGATTCTGAATTATTTGCTTCCATTACTAAAGTTGATGTAAACTTTCTAAAGCATTTGCACATTATATTATTAACTTTTTCTTGTGAATATGAAGTAAATTCAGAACAGTTCGATAAATACTGTGTACGGAGACTAATTACTTGTATTTTGAGCTTGGATCCCAATGTCAGCTACTCAGCATAAAATTGTAGTGCATTCTTCACAAATTATTTATTTGGTATAATTCGTCCATGAAGTTTTTAACTGGTAACTATTCAGTTTGTTGCAGTTCTACGGCTGTACGAGGGCCGTTTGATAAATCAGTGAAAAATTAAACAAGTTATGATTTTTACGCCAAAAAAGTTTTATTTCTCAATATAGTCTCCTTTCAGCTCGTTACACTTCGTTCAACGTTCCTCCAATTTTTCGATGCCATCCGAAAAATACGTTTTCGGAAGATTCTCAAAATAGGCCTCTGTTTCGGTGATGAGCTCCTCTCTGATGGTGAATCTCTTTCCGGCGAGCCAAATCTTCAGGTTTGTAAACAGAAAATAGTCGCTGGGGGCCAAATCTGGAGAATATGTTGAATAAGGAAGCAATTCGTACTTGAATTCATGGAATTTTGCCATGGAAGCTGGGCATGTGTGAACGGGCATGTGTGAACGCCCAGTCTTAATGAAAGACCACTTTTTCCTCGCCAAACGGGGGCGTTTCTCTTTTAAAGCATTGTTGAAACGGTCCAATTCGGCTGCAAAGTATTCGCCATTGATTGTTTTTTTTCGTTGAAAGGCAATCGATGTAGATTATACTGTGTTCATCCCAAAACTACTGTCGCCATAACCTTTCCGGCCGATACCACCGTCTTCGCCTTCTTCGGAGCACGTTCGGTCGATGAAGTCCACTGTTTCAACTATTCCCTTGTCTCTGGTGTGTAGTGATGGATCCATGTTTTGTCCACGATTACCAATCGACGGATAAAATCCTTCTTATCATAATTCAACATTGCCAAACACGCCTTTGAATCACTCATACGAGAGAGTGAGCAAGCACGGCACCCATCTGGCGGATAATTTTTTCAGATCCAAATGATTTCGAAAATTTTTCACAACCATTCGTCTCAGATGCCTACGGCCTCAACAATCTCGTGCGCTTTAACACTGCGATCGGCCAATACGATGTCGTGAATTTTAGTAACCATTTCTGGTGTGGTGACCTCATTTGTGCGTCCAAAACATTCGGCGTCACTTGTGCTTGTACGACCGCATCGGAATTCAGTAAACCACTTGTGAATCATTTCAATATTTATAAAGTCTATCCTTAGTTTGGCTGATGGTTTTTTTTTCACAAATAATAATGCTTGATGAGCACACGAACTTACTTTTTTCCATTATAGCCAAAATTCACAAGATCGTCTGCTGTCAGTGGCTGTCAAACACAAACTGAGCGTCGCAGCGGGAGCTCAAATTTTGACAGTAGTCTACTAACAGATGGTAGTTGCCAGGATCAGTGTTGCATTTAAAGTTACTACGCGGGAAATTAAAAAATTCATTGAATTATCAAACAGCCCTCGTACAAATGGTTAATCGAATGCATCTTTAATTCGAAGATAAGAAGATCATGAGGAAAAAATATGAATATCTGTGTGTTTTCATATTAGAAAACAAAAATTCCCCCAGTTGAACGATATAATAATCTCAATCTTCTCCAATTCTCAATAATGGAGCTATATCGTTACGTAAGAATAAGTAAACATTTTTTATGGAAAACCGTTAAAAATCCCTTGAATCCAATTACAGTTACACTAGATAATCTGCATGATTTATGCTTAGACACACGCCCACTGCAGCAGCTCATTAATCTTGGTTTCTAGCAGGACTAGGGAAAAGTGATAAGAAAAAGTAAACAAACGGTAAAAAAATCTACAGGAAATTGACCTTAAAAAAAATCACATATAAAATAATACTCATGTACGAGGGTGCATAGAGCAAGAAAGAAAAAAAAACAACTACAATGTAACCCCAGAAGCTACCCTAATGCTTGAAGCATTAAAAAAAATCACGACATACGCAATAACAAAAAACATAAGGATAACCGTAAAGGAACACGTGCTAATTGCTAATCGCTGATAAGAAGCAAACGCCCTCCACTAATACACACACACACACACACACACAGAAAGAATTTCCCAAACAGCACCAACAATAAAAAAGTCATTTAACAACCCTGTTAAAGGATCACTTAGTGTGGTTTATATAAATTTAAGTGTATGTGTGTGTGAACATGTCACTAATGTTCTCTAATATGCGCCAACTAAGGAGCAAGCATCTAGCACACAACAAATCTAGTAAATCCTGAAAATCCTTAAAATCCTCAAAATTAGCACGCAAGGATTTATTAACCATAGCAGTGAAAACAACAGAACAATAATAAAAAAAAAAAAACAATCCTCCCCTACTCTCCCCACCACTGGCATGACTTGCTCTAAGCCAGAAGCATGTGTGTTGCTCGCGTATCATGATTGCATGTATCATGACTCTGGGTAACAGTGCGCGTGTGTGTGTATTGTTGTAGTGTATTTGTACATGTGTGCAAGTGTGCGTGCCTTACGCTCAATTTGTCAGTTTGAAGTGTTTTTTCAATTGTTTTTTATTTTTAAAGTGTTGAATTGTTTGCTTGGTCTTATATATATTTTTTTTATTGTTTTTATTTTACGTTTATTGTTTTGTGTTTGTGAAATTGTAAAATTTATCTGGCGTGAAGTTTCAAATGTCAGCTTGTAGTAAATAGCAGACAGCCAAAGCAGCAAGAGGATGTTAGAAAAAAAAGAGAAACAAATCTGACAAATGACATGTAAACGTAGTTGTTTTTTCTATTAATGTGGCTGTGATAATTTTAAAACTTAAGACCTAATTATTGGGTCTAAGAAAAGGTAGTAAAATTTATAGTATGCAATAGCGCTGAGGGGACGAGTCCCGAAACGGTGGAATCCCAAAAGGATTTAGCCGTGGAAGGGTGCGGGGAGCCGCAAGGTAACCTGCCGGGCCTGGTGGACGATGGAACTTCGAAAGGAGTGAAGCTGTTAGCCAGTCCTGTCGAAGCGGCAGTACCAGGGAACGCTAAGTCCGAAGCAGCTGTTAGCTCTTCGGCTAAGGATGGGCAAGGTGGACATCCTGTAAAGGTTGATAGCCTTCCACAGAGAGAAAGGACGATGGAAGCTGGTGGATGACCCTCAAAATTCGATAGCCAGTACTAGGAAAACCTTGTTGTGTGTCAGCTCAATCTACATCATAGTAGGGCAGCATCAGCAATGATGATGAGTTGCATGGAGGAGGATGGAATTGACATAGCAATGCTACAAGAACCTTGGATTCTTCACAATAGAATTAAAGGTCTCTCAGAGCATAAGGCCACGCTATACCAAGCGGTAACAGATGGCAGTCGGAGGACTTGTATCTTGGTGAGGCATCGTATACTAGCGGTACATATGCCACACCGGATCTCACCATTGTGAGAATCGAGGATGGTGCAGGTGCTTGTATGGTAGCTTAAGCGTATCTTCCTTACGACTCTCCGGACCAACCACCTTCAAAAGAGTTGGAGAATCTGGTAAAGTACTGTGAGGAAAGGAACATTGGAGCGATAATAGGATGTGATGCCAACGCGCACAATACTGTGTGCGGAAGCACCAATAACCATGGCAGAGGAGAGCAACTGCTTGAATTTGTGGAGAGGTATTATCTGTTGGTAGCAAATAGAGGAGCACAGCCGACTTTCGTTGATGCGAGGCAAGCGGAAGTCATTGATGTAACACTCATTTACAAAAGGCCTCTGAACAGAATAGAAAACTGGAAGGTCGTGGATAGGCTAACCATGTCTGGCCACAGATTTATTTAGTTTGAATTCAAGTATGGAATCCGACGCTAACGGAATAGCAAGATGGTCAGGATTCCCAAGAATACAGATCCTGTGAAATAAAAAGCGAAGTTGAGGGAAACACTGTCACAAAAAGCTATAAAAGTACCAGGGAATACAGCGGAAGTGGAAAGCCATGCCAAACATCTTAGTTCGGCCATGGTCGTAGCTTACGAGGTGGCATGTCCGATATCTTCAGTAAACGAGAGTGACCCGACGCCATGGTGGTGCACGGAACTCGAACCCCTGAAGAAGAAGGTTAGGAAGACCTTCAATCTGCACATGAAAGGGGATACCCTAGAAACATGGGCAGACTACAAGGCACAGAAAAGGGAACTGATGAACCTCATACGACACCGTAAAAGGCAGTCGTGGAGAGACTTCTGCTCTGGGATGGAAACTATTTCGGAAGCATGTAGGTTCAGAAAATGGTTTCAAAAGATCCATTCTCTAAAGTGGGACTGATCCGAAAAACGGATGAAACCATGGCAGAGAACTTAGAGGAGTCGATGCAAGTTCTGATGGAGGTGCATTTTCCTGGAAGTTTTAGGTCTGACGACCCGTGGACACCCTTGAAGAAAGGGATGCACAGGGTTGGCAGACTGGAAGCCGAAAGAATGAACACTATGGACGGAGTGAGGAGTGCTATACGCTCAATTTCTCAATACAAAACATCAGGGATGGACGGTATATTTCCGGCTATGTTGCAGTGAGGGAAAGATCCCATTGCACCAAGGCTGTTACTTACTTGCCTAGCGATTGGGTACGTTCCGAGAGTCTGGAGAGAGGCGAAAGTAGTCTTTCTTCCGAAGCCCGAAAAAGAGGATTATGCAGGGGCGAAGTCGTTCAAACCGATCAGCCGTACGTCTTTCCTCTTGAAAACGATGGAAAGAGCGATGGTTGACTGTCTTGAGAGCACTTCACTGATGCATAATCCTCTGAGTAGATGCCAACATGCGTATAGAGCAGGTAGGTCTACGGAGAGTACCCTTCACGAATTAGTAAGAGTTGCTGAAAAGGAGCTGTTTGCAGGAGGTATTGCGATGGCCACATTTATGCGGAAAGCCCTGACAGAGTGCGATGTAAACCCAATGATAGTAAATTGGGTAGACAATATGCTCAAGCACAGGGCGGTCACATGCAGAATGGTAGAGTCAAGACTAGACGAAGAGTAAGTAGCGGATGTCCCCAGGACGGGGTGTTATCGCCAACATAGCTGTGGACTCACTACTGGTTAGACTGGATGAATCGGGCATACACACGATAGGGTATGCAGATGACATTGGGTTGGTGGTCTGTGGTAAGTTCATTGACACCATTTTAGACATCATGAAGGAAGCACTCCGAGTGGTGGAGGAGTGGTGTCGAGAAGAAGACGTTACCGTAAACGCAGGTAAATCAGACAATATTCTCTTACCTAGAAAGAGAGCAGGTCTGAGGAGAGAACCACTCAGACTTTTTGGAGCTGAAATCAACATGTCCACGAAAGTTAAATATTTAGGGGTGACCCCTGATAGCAAACTGAACTGGAACGAGCATGTAGAAGATAGGATTCAAAGAGCCAAGAGGGCTATGTTTTAGTGTAGACGCGTTTGTGGTCTCAAATGGGGGCTAAGCCAAGAGTCTATTAAATAGGTCTACACTATGATGGTTAGACCTGTCATCACGTAAGCTTCGGTGATTTAGTGGACAAAAGTCAGCCAGAAAACCATTAATAAGAGACTGGACAGAGTCCAACAGCTGGCATGTGTTGGAATAACAGGTGCAATACGCACCACTCCAACAAGCGCAATGGAGGTTCTGTTAGGTATGCTGCCTTTGCATTTAGAAATAAAGAAACGGCGGCGCTAGCAGCCCTCAGGATGTTCCGAAATGCTACGTGGCATGGATAAACGGTCACATGACCCTACATGGTACATAGAGACATAGTACATGGACATAGAGATGTCAGGGAGGCGAGTATGCCTATGGACGGAAGGCAGAGAGTAAGGATAACAGAAAAATGTTATAAAACTCTTATAACAGATGGAGTCGTCTGTGAAGAAATCGCTGGTAAAGATATCAGTATATTCACAGACGACTCTCTGATGAATGGTAGAGCCGGGGTAGGCGTTTACTCAGAAGAGTTCAGTCTATCCTGTGTACTGAGGTTAGGGAGGTTTGTGTCTGTGTACCAGGCGGAAATGCTTGGAGTGGTGCATGCACTGAACCACCTGATAGATGACCGGGTCAATGGCAAGTAAATTGTCATAGCCCTTGACAATCAGTCGGTGATTAGGTACATGCAGCGTACAGGCATCACTTCCAGGTTGGCCATAGAGTGTCTTACCGAACTCAATAGGTGCGCTCAGACAAATGCGCTCACACTTATGTGGGTGAGAGGATATTCTGGGATAGAACAGAATGAAAATGCTGATTCTTTAGCAAGAGAAGTATCAGCAGAAGAGTTCTACGGACCGCAGTCACGTATCGCCATAGGCGACAACATTGAAACGGAACACCTTACAAGGTGGAAGATGCTGTTAATTTTAGGCAATCGAAGGCGGCCGTGAAGTGGTCTCATAGTGAGGCTGCAAAATTTATTCGTTACAATCGCAGAACTTTAAGCTGGCTTACTGTACTGGTCAAAGGACACGGTCCCTACATGTACCATCTCAGGAAGATTACTTTGACCGAGGACGATGCGTGTAGGTTATGCCTAGAAGAGCCATAAACGGCAGCACACATTCTGTCCCAGTGTCCGGCATTGGTAAGCATAAGATTGACCATTCTGGGACGTCCATTTATTGGCGAAGCCGAGATTGGTCATCTGACCTACAAGGATATGCTTGGGGTGACAAAGGATGCCTATGTAAGGAGCATGCTCACGTATGAGGGCTCCGAGCGATAGCATTGTTTGTCTAATGGGGACGAAAAGGGACCCACTGTGCTCCGCTTCGGCAAGTCCCCGATTTATTATATATAGTATGCAATAACACAAACTCTAATCTATTTTAGTCTATCTAGTCTATCTAAGCTCATTTTCTACATTTTTTTGGAAAGTAATGCAAATCAACCTAAAATTGTAATATTACAGTTTTATTTTAACTCATCTCGACTAAAGTGCTTGATATTTTGATAGAAAAATGTTTTCATAACTTTGACGAAAAATGTTACAACTCATACTATTTAATTATATAGGATCTTTGTATTGATGACTAACGTAAAAGCAAAACTTTTATATCAAACAATGTGGGAAGAATTACTGTCAATAAAGAGAACAGGTAGAAAAAAAAAATCTAAATAATAACATGAGATAAGCCACTATAAGCTAAATACACGGCAAATTTCATCAGAAACTATGTAACAGCTATCGAATCTGTGCCTCAGCATATAAAATAAATGATTTACAAAGAAATTATTAAACTAAAAAATATTAAAAAAATACTTAATTTAAGAACAATTAATTAAAAAAAAATTAACTAAAAATAAAATTTCGATCCTGAGTTACACTGATTACACTGATCAAGACTTGATGCCAATTCTCTCTTACTCGTATATCTAATGTGCGCGAGCCTCATTCACAAATGCAAGACTTGATAGACGATGTTTGACCAATATAAACCGGGACAAAGTAACTAATTCCCAATGTTTCTTTATTATTTTATTATTTTTACTACCAGCGCAATTGCCCCTTATAAATGCGAAAGCATTGTGTTGATTAAAAATACGGGTAAAAAGTTAGTTTAAGGGTGGAAAGATGAAGTTCTGGAAAATAATAAGATTGCAAAATTTGTTCAACTTTGAGAATTGCCAAAAGGTTTTCTTTTATGGTTCGTATTTTTTCTAACTCATTTCTGACTAAAATCCTAATTTTATAAAATCTCATTAACCTAGAATTTCAAAGCAAACTCTTATCGTAAATTTAGCGAAAAAATTCAAATTTTTTTAGCATTTTTTATTTTTCTTATTATTATTGTTGTTGTTTGTTAAATTTGTAATAGTTATTTTGTGCAAAAACATTTTGAGAAAAGAAACCATATAATTTCGAGACACACATAAATAATTCAATCAAAATACATGTCACTGCCTTCGTTTCTTTCTTTCTTCCTTCCTTCCTTCCTTCCTTCCTTCCTTCCTTCCTTCCTTCCTTCCTTCCTTCCTTCCTTCCTTCATTCCTTCCTTCCTTTCATTGCGGCTCAGCAATTTATCCACCATTACTTACCGCTAATCCCCACGCATTTCCGCTCAATTAAGCTAAACAATTATTGTGCAAGGCAATAAATATACAAAACAATATATTAAATTACGCAAATTGTTATGGTTAGTTGGCAACGCTGTCACCAGCCAGCCGCCAAATATTAAACGTAGCAAACAATAAAATATCACAATAACACCAAAAAAATAACGCTGGCAACAGAACAATAACAAGTACAAGTTAAAGAAAAGGACGAAGAAGAAGAAGAACAACAACAAGAAAAGCAGCCAAATACAAAAACCAAAAACGAAATGAAATCAAATCGAAGCTGTCAGGCGTTGAGCTGTAAACACAATAAAATTTCTCTTAATTTGGCATTAAATGCTGGTGAGAACGACTTCGAAAGGAGCACAAGGACGATGGTGAGGAGCAGCACAAAGCTCGAGGGGCAAAAAAAGAAACAGCAAAAAGAAACAAAAAAAAAATATCACAGGCACATACACAACAATAACAACAAATGTCAAGTGATAAGTGTTAAATGTTATTACATAAAGTGACATTCACAAAAACAAAAACAAAAACAAAAAAAAAAAAAAAATAATTCAGAAAAACCCAGCGGAAATGAGTAAGACAGCCGCCTGCTACAGCAGGCTGTCAGGCAGGACGACAGCAACACGCACTATAAAGCATATATGTGTGTGTGTGAACATGTGGGTGCGTAAGTGTTAAAGAGACCAGCTTACAAGAGACATCGTTGTAGGGAGCATGTTAAAAACAACAAAAAGAAAAAAAAAATTAAGTGTTAACAACTTAAAGACTTTAACAGAGACAGAAAAAAAAGGTTCGCATGTGGAGTGAGTTCATTGCTATTACGGCTTCCTCTGAGGAGGTTTTTAATATTTTATGAGTTTTCCACATTTCTGAAGTAGAGAAGTAGGTAAAGTAGACTGCAAGTCTTGGCTTAGAAAGAATTAACTAAATGGAAAACTATATATAAAGTGCCTATTATTTATAACTGTAATTGAATATATGTATTTTTTTAAATTTTTAAATTTTTTTATGAATTTCGAAACATTAAAAAATCCCTTATTAAAAGATAGTGAAAAAATACGAGAGCAATTTGAGAAGTCAGCGACTTTTTGATTAAAATATATTTTTTTCTGTAAAAAAAAGTTGTATTTTTCAATATAACAACCTTTTAAGTTTAACATTTTCTAATTTTTTATCACTTCCAAAAAAAAAAAAATAACCCTACGGTCAATAACCAAAAAAAATATGCGTTAGTCGAAAACCGGATACCTCTGCACCACAATGCATGTTTTCTTCGCTTTTGTATTGAAAATATAATTTTTCCTTTATTTAACTTTTTTTTAAAGGTATGAGAGTGTATAAATCTTTTGTTTTCATTGACAAACATTATAAATATAAACCGCAAATATGTAAAAAGCAGTTTCATTTAGCTTAGGTGAATTGTGTGTTTCAGTTCAAACAGTTTTAGCAGATCTTGCAAACATAAGCCTCAAGTTATGGCGTGATTGAAATTATCACAAAAGTTAAACAAAGCCCCATTTCACATTGGTCAAGAATTGAAAGCAATTTTTTTTGACGTTCTCTTTTGGACTTGACGAAAGCTTCTACATTGGTCAAGAACTGAATTCAATTTCATATCTTTTTTGCTTGTTTTCTTAAAATTTAAAGCAAGCAAACGTAAGCGACTGAAGCCAACAAATTAATAAGAGATGCACGACGGTATACAAAAAATAAAATTAAGTAATCTGAGAAAAATGCGAAAAGAACAAAAGGGAACACGAAAAAATTTACGGTACAGAGACATCGAGACCGTCAACTTTTTCTCCCCTTCGTCGCTTCCGATTTGCGGCGAATTGCCTACAAACTTTGAAAATTGAATTCAATTCTTGACCAATGTGAAAGGGGTCTAAGATGCATATCAGAGAACTGCACAATCCTATTCATTTGCAATTTCAAGTACTTGTTAAATTTATGAATACAAGCACGCTTGAACTTGATAATATTCAATCAAGTTCAAGTATACTTGAAATTAGTCAAGTCGACGTCAGCTTGTTGCCCTAATTTATGAACCCGTGATCTACGACATAAAGTAAAAGCAATCGGCAGCAGACTTGAAACCTACGTCATAGAGATTGAAAAGCTTGAATTTGTTTGTGAATTTTCAACTAACTCAACTTACTTGCTTAAGAAAAGTATAGTTAAAGAAAAATTTCTTGGGCACAAGGGTGTATCCAAATAAATAGTTTTAAAAATAGTTTGTGAAAAATATGGGTCGCTGATAAGAGTGCTCCTCAAAACACCGTTTTCTTCGTGCTTTTTTTTTTAAATATTTTGTGCTGTAAATCGGGCCAGTTATTTGGAATCCGATGTGTTTCGACGTCCCCCCCTAAAAATGTGCACAATGGGGGATTGATAGACCCCCTCTATTTGTGTGTTTCTGAAATTTCCCTTAGAAACTCCCAAAAAATGGTTAATTTTTACCTATTTGGCTTCTCCTTGGAGATATGGCACTTTTTCTAGTTTTTCGAAGATTTTTCGAGAATTTTTCGAGGATTTTTCGATATCTTTCGATTTCATGTAGTTCCATATGTCAAAGGGGAAGCAAAATAGGTAAAATCTAACCAAATTTTGGGGGTTCCAATTTGAGGAAGCATTTTTGAGATACACAAATAGGGGATCTTTTAACCCCCTATTCGACATATTTTAAGGGAGGAACCGAAACACGTGTATGACTTACAATTTAACTTTCAGTGAACAGTTAAACACGTGTTTCGACGTTCCCCCCTAAAAGTGTACAAAATAGGGGATTGATAAACCCCCTATTTGCGTGTCTCAAAAATGCTTCTTCCTATAGTAACCGCTAAAGAATGGTAAGATTTTACCTATTTTGCTTCCCCTTCAAGATATAGAACTTTATAATCTCAGAACATCATCTTCATAACATCAGAATCCAAATAAGTGATCCGACTTAGATCAAAATCACAAAAAAGTATTGTTACGGTCCACCCTAGTGTCCAAACAACTTTTTATATTCTGACAACAGAACCGCAATCAGCGATTTTCAAGACAACAAGCTTTCCCAATTTGAACTATTTGAATACTTGTCAGCTTATAAGCTTTTGCCGAACATATCAATCTTTTCAAGTATTTTGACGAAAATTTCAAGCGCTTCAAGTTTTTGTGCGCAGCAGAGTAGTAAAGCTTGCGATTGATTAGTTTGATACGAAGCTTGCTTTGCTTGGTTTTTTCCAGATTGAATTTTCAAGTACTTGAAAAAGCTTGATTTTTCAAATACTTGATGCAGGTCTCCGATGCATATTTAGCTCTCTCACTTTAACCTTTGTAATAGATATGAGTATTTTAAGTTTTTCTTTTTTGACCCTTAAAACAGTTTTAGAGTTTTTAGATATTAAAAATTATCAGAACTGGAGAAAGTCAATAACATCGCATCTATTTTAAAAAAGGAAAAAAAAAACTACACAAAATAGTCGCAGGTATTGTTTGAAATCTTTTTGACACAGAAAAAAAAAAATCAGAAATGCAACCTGGAAGCATGTACCCTCTGGTGAAAGCCCGACGGATCTTGAAACCCGTGATTGCTACCCTTAAGACTTGGTTGCGAATTCTCTCTGGTGGCAAGGACCATCCTGGTTGACGAAATCTCCCGGGCAGTAGGCCTAAATTTCAGCCCCTTGCCGTTGCGGTACCAGAAGTTCGAAAATTAGACGTATTTCATACCGTCACCTCATATAATGATATCCTCCATCGATCCTCGTATCCATGAGCCCTTCGTGTAATATCTTATATGTTTCGGTTTAAACACAATTGTTTACCCAGGTATCGTAATATCTACAACCAAAACTGAGTTCCGCTATCCCAAAAAAAATTGCGCTTTGTGTAAATAAGTCTCATTAAGCCATCGCAAATCATATAATTTCCTCAAGAACATGACTATTTTAAAAAATGCGCAGACTCTCTCTAAGAAAAGTTCACTCTTAACGTTAAATCCATTTATGGACAAGCATGAGTTGTTACGAGCCAATGGTCGTTTGACAAACGCTGGACTTACATACGATAAACCGCATCCGATCATCATGTCTGATAAATCTCGATTCTGCCAACTTTTTCTTTTATTTACCCATATTCTTCTCTTAAGAATAATAAATCAGAGATTAGCCGAAGCGGACCACAGTGGGTCCCTTTTCGTCCCCATAGGACAAGGATGCTACCGCTCGGAGCCCTCATACGTGAGCATGCTTCTTACATAAGCATCCTTTGTCACCAAAAGCATATCCTTGTAGGTCAGTTGACCAATCTCGGTTTCGCCAATAAATGGACGTCCCAGAATGGTCAATCTTATGCTTGCCAACGCCACGCACTGGCACAGAATGTGTGCTGCCGTTTCCGGCTCCTCTAGGCATAACCTACACGCATTGTCCTCGGTCAGAGTCATCTTCCTGAGATGGTACATGTAGGGACCGTGTCCTGTGACCAGTGCAGTAAGCCAGCTTAAAGTCCTTCGATTGTAACGAATAACTTTTCCAGCCTCACTACGAGACCACTTCACGGTCTACAATTAACAGCTTCTTCCCACCTTTTTTTTAAATTTATTTGCTTAATGACCATTGCTTAATGACGCCTGCTACCATGTTGTCGTCTATGGCGATACGTGGCTCTGGTCCACAGAACTCTTCTGCTAATCCTTCTCTTGCCAAAGAATCAGCATTTTCATTCTGTTCTATGCCAGAATATCCGACCCTCTCACCCACATAAGTGTGAGTGCATTTGTCTGAGCGCACCTATTGAGTACGGTAAGACACTCTATGGCCAGCCTGAAAGTAACGCCTGTACGCTGCATGCACCTAATCACTGACTGATTATCAAGGGCAATGACAATTTTCTTGCCATAGACCCAGTCATCTATCAGGTGGTCCAGTGCATGCACCACACCAAGCATTTCGGCCTGGTACACTGACACAATCCTATCAGTACACAGGATAGGATCAACTCTTCTGAGTAAACGTCTGCCCCGGCTCTGCCATTCATCAGAGAGCCGTCTGTGATTATACTGATATCTTTACCAGCGATTTCTTCACGGACGTCTCCATCTGTTATAAGAGTTTTATAACATTTTTCTGTTATCATTACTCTCTGCCTTCCGTCCATAAGCATACTCGCCTCCCTTACATCTCTATGTACAATATCAAGGATGCGCATATGACCATGTAGGGCCGTTGATCCATGCCACGTAGCATTTCGCAACATCCTGAGGGCTGCTAGCGCCGCCGTTTTCTTTATTTCTAAATCCAAAGGCAACATACAAGATGCAAGTTCTGATGGAGGTGCATTTCCTGGAGTTTTAGGTCTGATGACCCGTGGACACCCATTAAGAAAGGGATGCACAGGGTTGACAGACTGGAAGCCGAAAGAACTATGGACGGAGTGAGGAGTGCGATACGCTCATTTGCTCCGTACAAAACATCAGGGATGGAAGGTATATTTCGGGCTATGTTGCAGTATATTTCGGGAAGATCTCATTGCACCTAGGCTGAGGGGTATATTCGTTACTTGTCTAGCGACAGCCTTACGTCCTTCCTTTTGAAAACGATGGAAAGAGTGATGGTTGACTGCCTTGAGAGCACTTCGCTGATGCATAATCCCCTGAGTTGATGCCAACATGCATATATAACAGGTAGATCTACGGAGAGCGCTCTTCACGAATTAGTAAGAGTTGCTGAGAAGAGCTGATTTCTGGAGGCCACATTTATGGACATCGAGGGTGCTTTCGACAAAATATGCTTTGGAAGTCTGCGGCAAGCCCTGACAGAGCGCGATGTTAGCCCAATGATTGGAAATTGGGTAGACAATAGGCTCAAGCACAGGGCGGTCAACATGCAGAATGGTAGAGTCAAGACTAGAGGTAGAGTAAGTAGAGGATGTGCCCAGGGCGGGGTGTTATCTCCAACCTTGTGAAACATAACTGGGGACTCACTACTGGTTAGACTGGATGAATTGGGCATACACACGATAGGGTATGCAGATGACATTGCGTTGGTGGTCTGTGGTAAGTTCATTGACACCATTTCAGACATCATGAAGGGGGCACTTCGAATGGTGGAGGAGTGGTGTCGAGAACAAGGCCTTACCGTAAACGCAGGAAAATCAGACAATGTTCTCTTTACTAGAAAGAGGACAAGTCTAAGGAGAAAATCATTCAGACTTTTTGGAGCTGAAATCAACATCCACGAAATTTAAGTATTTAGGCGTAACCTTGGATAGCAAACTGAACTGGAACGAGCATGTAGAAGATAGAGCCAAGATTCAAAGAGCCAAGAGGGTTCTGTTTCATTGTAGACGCGTTTGTGGTCTCAAATAGGGGCTAAGCCCAGAGTCTATGAAATGGGTCTACACTATGATGGTAAGAACTGTCATCACGTATGCTTCAGTAATTTGGTGGACAAAAGTCAGCCAGAAAACTATTAAGAAGAGACTGGACGGACAGAGTTCAACGGCTGGCGTGTGTTGGAATAACAGATGCAGTGCGCACCACTCCAACAAGCGCAATGGAGGTTCTGTTAGGTAAGCAGATTAAGGTAAGAATAGATTAATTTGTCAAGAGTGTTGTCTATGATTTTGCGGTCTTAAGTATTGAAAATAAAAAATAAAAATGTGTTTGCATATGATTGCTTAGTTTTTAACTGTTTGCTATATTTTGAGTTTTTAGTGCAAAATTTTTTTCGGGAAAATTATTAAAAAATTTTAAAAGTCCTGAGTGTTGTTTCAACACCAACATCTAAGCCGCTGAATAACTACGCCTTTTTTATAGTTATAGACAACTAAATTATCAAATGTTGAGGAATACAGGAATTATTAGTAGACTTAAGCAATTTTTAGAGGTGTAACACTCAAGACAAAAATCTTATCAACTTCTGCAAAAACTTAATAAAAAATTAATTGAAGACGATAAGAGTGTAACAGTGATTTTGGATTCTACATTAATTTTCGCCCATGTTTAAAATTTAACGATACAAAAGTGAAAAAAAAATTAATATTTTTTGAAATTTATATTTATATGTAAATATCTCTTAAAAAAATATTGCAAATCAATAGAAAAAAGTTTATTATCCGTTGCGCACACATTGTAATTGCAACAAATTCAGTTGTTTTCAGTATTTTAACAACTTAATTAATGAGTGAATCGATTTTTTTAACTAAGTTAAAATTAAAAAACTGCGTATAAACGAAAAAAATGGTTCTTTCTATAATTGTATTTGTTTTACTTTGACTTTGTTACGAATTTGTTTGGACACTGCAAACAATATAAATTATTTCATTTATTCATCAATTTGGCTGCTTTTGACTTTAATGTTTGAAAAAATGTACAGCGATGGCCACTTTAATTTTTTTTTTTTTTTTATTTATTTATTTTTTATTTTATATACACACGTTTTGTCAGAGTTTTAATATCAATTTTGTGCATTTAAATACATATATTAAAATTTTCAATTTTAATGTCATTAATAAAAAATGGCATCATGGAGTGGGATGGAGTGGGCGGCAATTGTTGGCGACTGTTTAATGTTGTTAAAAAATCATGAATTAATTGCGTATTTTGTTTTTTATTACCGGCAAACATTAAAACACGGCAACACTTAATTCTTCCGTAGTGTTATTGTTGTTGTTGTTGCTGTTGTGCGGCCGCTAGTGTCAATTGCTGTTTGACAGTTGTCACAGGCAGTGAAGTTGTGCTTATTGCTGTTGTTGTAACTGTCATAAAGTGACTTTATTATTTATTTTAATATTTATGACAAATTAATGATTATTGTTTTTGTAGTTGTTGTTCATTTTGTGATTAATATTGTAGCTCTTATTGTTGTTGCTGTTGTTGTTGGTTTTGCTTTACAACTGATTAAATTGCGTTTTCGTATTACGTACGAAACTAAAAGTATTTTCATGTTTGTTGTTGTTGTTGTTGTTGTTGTTGTTACTTTCGTAATTATAGCCAATTAAAAAGTTGCCGTATTTTGGCAACGAGCGCAGAATATCACGACGGCACGTCGTTGCGTTGCCTTACGTTAATGCGACTACGTCGTAAGTTCAATTAATGCACGTACCAGGAGTGGGCGTGATTTTTTTTTTTTTTTTTTTGTAGGTGGTATGGGTTCAACAGTATAATTTGTGACCTTTTACTGTCGCTTGATTGAGATGTATTAAATTTCGATTTGAAATTCAATAAACTTTTCTGAAAAATGTTCGCAAAATTCTTATTATTTTATAGCCTAAGCTGGCAACTCTTAAAGTTGCATACACAACTTTTAAAGGTTAAAATTATATTTTACAAAATATTTATGTACAAACTAGTTATAATTATATCATATATTCATCAATAAATAACTCACCATTATTAGCTGCACTACCGCCGGATGTACTG
This sequence comes from Coremacera marginata, assembly GCA_914767935.1. Lineage (NCBI taxonomy): Eukaryota > Metazoa > Arthropoda > Insecta > Diptera > Sciomyzidae > Coremacera > Coremacera marginata. The sequence continues at coordinate 175,692,413 of OU612045.1, read as the reverse complement.
CCGCCGCCATTTGATGAGGATGATGCTGATGATGAATCGGCTAGTACAATAAAAACGCTCGTTAAAAATATAACGAGTGTCAAATAAATACTACGCCGCCATATTGATATTAGCTCCGCTGACATTTTGTTTACGTTTTTGTTTTTGTTGTGATTGGCGTTGTTATACAGGTAATTGTGTTGTTATATTTGTTTTTAGCTTAATTTAAAGCGCTTAAATTTCAACATTAAAATTTTTCTAATGGCTTTATTTTAAATAATTATTGCTTGTTTTTGTTTTTAAGTAGGTATTATAAAATTTTGAAATAAATTCCCATTAATCGTAATGCTAATTTATGCAATTTTAGTTTTTTGATGTTGTTGATTTATTTCGATTTTGGATTAAATTTAAAATACGAAAGCATTTTTCGATCAGAGCTTAGCTGGATTATAAACGTATTGTATGAAAACAAAATCGTGACCAGTAGTATGAGATTAGAATATTTTTTTAAATAAAACACGTGTTTAAATGTTTAAAATATTCAAACTTCCGCAGTGTTTATATTCTGAAAATAAAAAACAGTTAAATGTCAATATTAATATATTAAAATGTTAAAATTAAGAAATTATATTAAATAAGTTCTAGAATATAGTTTACAGATCAAACTATTATATTAAAACTAGAAAAATAAGAATCAAACTGAATGTCATCATGTATGTCGTGGCTAAAGACTTCGAACATACTTCATTATGGCCGCGGGGGGGTATTTTAGCTTCGGTACCCTGCCGAAGGTCCATTCTTACTAGTTTTATTTTTGTTTTGGCAGGGTATCGAAGTATGTGCTTTCAAAGCAATATATTAAACAATAAATCGCTTGGTTGAATCAGCATAAGTTTATAATTCCATTACAATTTTCTTTGTCCAAACCGACTTAGGTGATTTAACTATTGCTTCTTTTCTCGGTGTAGTCTCGACCAAGCCGAAGACCGAAGCGATTATCAACCGATTACCGAACGAATTACCAATAACCGAAGCGATTCCCAACATATTACCGATTACCGAAGCGATTACCAACCGATCACCGAACCAAATACCGATTACTAACAAAATCTAAAACCAATTACCCATTACCGAACAAATTACCGATTACTGAAGCAATTACAACCAATTACTGAAACGTTTACCAACCGATTACCGAACCAATTACCAATTACCGTAGCGATTACCAACCAATTACCGAAGCGATTACCAGCCTATTACCGAACCAATTACTGAAGCGAATACCAACCAACTACCGAACTAATTACCGTACCAATTACCGATTACTTACCGAACCAATTGCCCATTACCGATGCGATTACCAACCACTTACCGAAGCAATTACCGATTATCGAACCAATTACAAATTACCGAAGTGATTACCAACCGATAACCGAACCATTTACCGATTACCGAAGCGATAAGCAACCAATTACCGAAACGATTACCAACCCATTACTGATTAACGAAGAGATTACCATCCGATTATCAACTACTGAAGCGATTACTAACCGATTAACGAAGCGATTGCCAACCAATTACTGAAACGATTACCAACCGATTACCGGACCAATTACCGATTACCGAAGCTATTACAAACGATTACCGAAGCGATTACCAACCGCTTATCAACTACTGAAGCGATTACTAACCGATTACCGAAGCGATTACCAACCGATTACAGAAGCGACTACCGACCCATTACCGATTACCGAAGCGATTATCAATTACTATAGCGATTACCAACCGATTACCGAAACGATTACCAACCAATTACCAACCCATTACTGACTACCGAAGAGATTACCATCCGATTATCAACTACTGAAGCGATTACTAACCGATTACCGAAGCGATTACCAACCAATTACCAAGCCAATTACTGATTACCCAACCAAAGTAATTGTGTCATAAATATATCATACATAAACATAAAAAAATAGCAGTTTATACAAACATTCAATAACGCATAATTTGATAAAAAGAGTTGAAAAAGTAGAACGCGTCTGATTTGCCGACTCTAGCTACTACGGAAATTCATAACAGCTATGTTATTTCATAGCTTTAAATTTTCACTTCGGTCGGCAGTCCCCCCACTGCCTACATTTTTTTTTTTTTATTTTTAATTTTTATTGTGCTTTTACAATGTTTACAATGCAAATAATTTCTAATTTATAATTTTTTTGTTCTTTTAATCATTTACATTGTATTCAAAATTATTATGATTTTTGTTTTGTCGTTTGTTCAATTCGGGATCGGTTTCTCTGATGTGAAACCAAAAATAGTCGCCCATCATTCCTTCGTTCCAAAATCTTTGGTACCGATTCTTAATCACCCTCATCAGCTGGTGAAATCTTTCCCTATGTTTGCCACTATCGTCGCCGAGATTCTTTGGAAAAAAAATTCAAAGGTGAGCGCAGGAAGTTTCATGTCAAATCAAAAATAAAATAGTGAAAAAATATTCATAAATAAAATATTTGTAAATATGTATGAATAAGTTTATGAAATAAGCCAGAAAATCGAAATATTTAATAAAATCTTAATTATTACATGGAAGAAAAATTGCTTTATGTTGATTGGTGGTCTTTTAAATCTAGGTTATGTTTGCGTTATCTTTTTTTATAGTTCATTAAAAAATGAGAGGAAAAATATTTATTTTAATAACCAATAAAACAAAAAAAAAAATCAAACCGCAAAATATGAAAATTACAGATATTGATACCGTGCAGCAAAACGCGATCAATTAAAAATAAAAAATTGGCATTTAATTTATAATAACAATAGCATAAAAATATATATTAAATGTATGTGGATGAGGTTATTAATAGACTTTTTTTATTATTGCAATTAAATGCAAGTGTTAAATGCTGATATATTAAATTACAGCTGAATAAAAATAAATATTGAAAAATTAAAAATTATCGAAATTTGAAGCATTAAATCAATTTAAAAAAAGAGTTTGAATGAAATATAATATATATATATATTTGAATGAAAGTTCACTATTCACTAATAATGCTTATTTTGAAGTAAGTTCAAAAAATAGTTACTTGAAAGGAAATTATAGCGTACTAAGCTTATTTTGAGTTCCTTACCTACTCGTATTTTTTACAGCAATAAATACAAATTTGCTTTTACGTTTATTCAGTTTTTACAATTTTTGCATTCTATTCGGCGGATTTTTTGCCTTTTGTTGTATTCCTTATTAAATTTCCCTATAATTTCCCTTAGCTACAAATTAAAACAATAACAAAAAGAAATGCCAACAATTTTCCACACAAATCCTTAAGGATACATAATTTCAACTGCTTTACCTTTGCAGCGATTTTCACCGCCATATTTTTGCAACTACTTTTTTCGGTCTGCTTTTCTTTGTGCTTTCAATAGCTAGTGTTTTTTTTTTTTTTGTTGCACCTCAAATACACTGAGTAAATCGGTAAGCATTGAAATGAAAATATATTGAAAATTATACATTATCCCTTTTAGACGTTTTAGCTTAGTTGGCAAATCTGTACAACTCTGTTCAACTGTGCGAGTAAGTGTTGCGAACGGGTAATGATATTTTGTGTGCTAAAGTTGCTAGATATGGGTAACGCAGCGCGGCGCAGCGTTGCGTTATAGAGATGAAGCACTGAACTGCGTCATTGCGCCAAAAAAAAAAAAAAAACACAATGACCATTGCAGCACTTGAAAAAACTTTGACCAAGCTTCTTATGATCAATTGTGTTGTGTGTGTTTTAAAATGTTTGAACACAAATGCTCGAGAACTGGACCTACATGTTTTATGCCGACTCCGAATGGCTTATATTCTCAAGAAGCTTTTCATGGCAGTTTTAACTCTCTGATGTTTGCCATTGTATGCAGAGATGTGACAGCCGAGTAAAAAAATTAATTCAATTGAAAAAACTTTCTGTGTCAGGTGGGAGTTGAACCAGGGTTCTCTGACGCATGGGCCACACACTCTACCCACTGCACCACGGCTGCCAATACACTTGCATATGCACTTTATATATGCATCAGCGCAGTAATATAAATAGTTGCTTGCTAGTTTTTCTTTCTTTAGTAAATTCACTTTCAAAGTTTTGATCAAACTTTGATTGAACTTTAAAGTCCTAAGTTGTTTTGCAGGGCAGCAGTTCGAAATTTCCCTTTGACAAATTTTCCTCATCGGAATTTACAATCATAAAATTTCAAATATAAATTTCCAAATACACACTTTTCCAAATTTCCCTTTTACGAAATTGTCCCTTGACAAAATTCTCCTTTTTTCAACATCATACTGAAAAAATTATGAATGCATAAACCTTTAGCAAACAAAAGTTTTTTACAACAATCAATTTAATACAATTATATACATAGAAAACCCAAAACTTTTTTCATGCTTTTTCAAAGTATCAACATATTCATTTTTCTTTTCCTACAATTTTGTAAAGGTGAGTTTTCTAAGAATATATTATGTGAAGGGTGAATTTTGTAAGAGACAATTTTAAAAAAGGGGAGATTTTGTAAAGAGCAATTCTGTCGCAGAAATTTTTTATCTGATCAATTTCGACCCCAACCCCATTTGGAGACCAGAAACGTGTTAGCACACGGCGAGAAATAATGATCTAAAATCAAGCCCAAATCAGTCTAAAATAGAAAGTGGTAAAATTAAAGTCAATGTAGCTCAAAACCATTACAAAATATGCTTATCACGTTTGCAGTTAATACTTAAAATTGGGCTTGATAAAATTTTAAATTAAAAAAAATTTTTTTCGTGATAATTTCTATCGATAATGATACACGAGACGATATCGTTAACGATATCGAAAACGTATTAATTTCGATATCAAAACGACATTGATATTTCGATATCGAAATGATATCGCAAAAGTGTCGTTTACGATTCACGAGACGATATCGTAATGATATCGAAAAAAGACATATCTCAATAAAACTTGACATATCGTTAACGATATTGAAAATATATTAACCCTTGCTAAAGAAACTATCACTATGCTACCGCAATGCTATCATTATTATACTATCGTAATGATATCTAGTATTTTTATAATATAGATATCGTTACGATATCAAAAAAACCATCGTAATTATACTATGATGATGATATTTAGAAATTTGTAATATAGATATCGTTATGATATCGAAACGCTATCGTTACCTGTACTATCAGGACGATATCGAATATTTCTATGTTTAGATATCGTAACGATATAGTTAGACTAACGTACAATTTTTCTACCGAGATATGGTTTGCTGCACATATTGATTGAAATCTTTATAAATTAATTTTTAATCCATATAAGGGAGGCTAAGCTGCGCTTACTAGAGATGAGCGATCCGGTGATTTTTCAAGAACGTCGTTTTTAGTGAACGTGATTTTAAAATCACCGTTCTTTTAAACGGTGACCGTGATCACGTTATTTTTTAATTAAGCAAATACACATGCAAATATGTAACCATAAGCAATGTAGTGATGTCATGTACATTGTTTTGAAAATTTGTGCTACTTATGTTAATACTGAAAATACTTAATAAATAAACTATATGCAAGCGTTTGTAAGGATTTAAAAAAAGAGGATAACGTGCCGAACGTTTCACCTCATGACTAGTAGTCAACAATGCAAAATTTTTGCATTCAATATTTGATCCAAAAAAATATTTATTTTATAAATAAATTTCAAATCTTAAACACGGTGACACGATAATTTTTAACTAGCGTGTCACCGTGTTTTACAGTGATCACGTTATTTTTATTTTATTATTTCTGTCAGATAATTATAATTTAATTGGCTCGATAAAAGTAGTATATTTAATGTTTTCTTTTTAAGTTTCCTTGCAATTTCAGACTTTAATTAGTAGTGCTATTTCTAAACCAGCGACAACCCTGGTCATTTTACGAGAACATTAAGAAAGAGAAAATATTTGGTCTGAAACAAAATTACAACATTACCAACTCTTGCTTTTGCGCATTGAATGTGTGCTTGAAAGACAGAGACAAAAAAACGCAAACGTGAAATCACTGGTTATGTTACGAATCACTGCAAACAGCATAAATAGCTAAATAAAAAAACCAAATCACTATTCACTGTTTTTTTAAGTATTTGATCACCACAGTTACCAGTGATTTTTCAATCACGGTGATTAAATCACAAGTACGAAAATATCGCTCATCTCTAGCGCTTACTTCACCACCTTATTCAATGCGCAACCCAATCGAGCACACTCAAAAAATTTAACTCTTAACTCAAAACTTTATCCAATTCAGCATTTCACAGTGCTGAATAGATTTATATTGATACAGAAATTATAGCAGTCTAAACTAAATCATGACGCAACTGTGTTAACACATTCCACTGATACAGTAATTTGCGCCAGAGTTAGTGTATCAGCGCAGAACTTTTTACTACGTTACCCATGTCTAAAAGCTACGCTTTGTTCCTGTTTGTTAACCTAGGAATTCATATTCATACACAAACACTCACATACCCAATACTCACACACTCAAATAATAACACATTTATACATGCTACTTATAATCCATTTGCATTCGCTGTGGGAGTTCTTTGCATTTGATGCTGCTGTTGCTGCTACGTCCTTGCAATCGCTCGCTCTGCGACTTAAAATCCACTTTAAAATATATTTTTTTATTATTCACTCTTATTGTGTTGATGTTTTCCACAATATTTTTTTATTTTGATGACTCTTTTTTTGTGTAGTAAATCGCGGCGTGACTTTAAGCAGCACAAAAAAAAATACATAAAATAGACACACACATCCAGCCGTAAATTATATGACAACAACGAAAAAAAATTCACTTAAAGCTTTATTTGCCAACACAGTGGGCAAGTTTAAAAAAATTTGGTTATTTTTAGAGAAAGATTTAAAAAAATTTTTTAAGAACTTTCAAAATGCGCAATAATTTAGTTGATTCTAGTCAACTTAGTTGAGTTCTTATACATAATAGGGACCTTAACTTAACTTAACTTAACTTAACTTAACTTAACTTAACTTAACTTAACTTAACTTAACTTAACTTAACTTAACTTAACTTAACTTAACTTAACTTAACTTAGCTTAACTTAACTTAACTTAACTTAGCTTAACTTAACTTAACTTAGCTTAACTTAACTTAACTTAACTTAACTTAACTTAACTTAACTTAACTTAACTTAACTTAACTTAACTTAACTTAACTTAACTTAACTTAACTTAACTTAACTTAACTTATCTTAACTTAACTTAACTTAACTTAACTTAACTTAACTTAACTTAACTTAACTTAACTTAACTTTACTTAACTTAACTTAGCTTAACTTAACTTAACTTAACTTAGCTTAACTTAACTTAACTTAGCTTAACTTAACTTAACTTAACTTAACTTAACTTAACTTAACTTAACTTAACTTAACTTAACTTAACTTAACTTAACTTAACTTAACTTAACTTAACTTAACTTAACTTTACTTAACTTAACTTAACTTAACTTAATTAACTTAACTTAACTTAACTTAACCTAACTTAACTTAGCTTAACTTAACTTAACTTAACTTAACTTAACTTAACTTAACTTAACTTAACTTAACTTAACTTAACTTAACTTAACTCAAAACTTAACTTAACTTAACTCAAAACTTAACATAACTTAACTCAAAACTTAACTTAACTTAACTCAAAACTTAACCTAACTTAACTTAACTTAACTTATTAAGAACTCTTGCATTCTTAAAAGTTAAAAATTTTTCAAGTACTCTTTTCTTATCAATCACTATCTCGATTGATTCTAGTGGTTTGTTGTTCAAAGAAGATTTGTTAAAAATAACGAAGATATTACTTAGAAATAATTGGTCCCTACAACTCTTCATGTGTGCCACAGTTGCATTCGCCACTTAAGAAATGATGATAAATTTTAAAATGTTTTGCATTGTTACTGAAAGTTGTGGAGCAGACAAAGCGATAGACCGACCAGCACTGCAATAACAAAAAAATAAATTCACGTTCTTCATTTTTTCGTAACTCTAAAAAAAGCACCCGCTACATAAAATACTGTTATTTTTACTGCTGCTCTTGCTGCTACTACTACTACTTTCAGGGTTTCATTTTTCAAATGTGAAGCTACAAAAACAGCAGCAAAGCACTAAAAAAAAAAAAAAAACATGACACACACACACACACAGACTCACGCGCGCATAAAATTATGATGACTTATACCCAGCGGGGGTAGCCTCCCGCAGAAAGGGTTTAAAACTATTTGAAGAAAAACAACGCTGGTGGGCAGAAAGAAGGAGTTTTGAAAAAAAAAAACGCAATAAAATAGAAATAAAAGTAGTGAAGTAGTGCAAAATTTATTTGTTGGCATGGTAGACGACGGCGACGCATTTACATGCTTGAGCAAAAGTTGAAAAGTTTTTCACACTTTAAACAACAAAAAAGCGGGAAAAAAATAAAAATGTAGAAAAATAATTGTACACATCAGTATATCAGGCTGAGGAGGAGTCAGAAGTGTGACAGGCAGGCAGAGAAGCGCTGCTTAAAACCGCAAAATATCACAATTGCTCAGAGCAATTCAGCTCTCGACTACCGCCTAAAAGCAGGCAACGCAATTTTATAGTTTTTAAACTTTTAAACACAAACGCAAACAAGAAAAGAACAACACACACATGCAAGCATGCAAAAACTCAAATATACACACACATACACACACACACACACACACATTTACTTAAGTTATAAGTACGTGATTTGTAACGATCGTTTTTCTCTGTCTCTTTTGTTTTTGTTTTTATAAATTTAAATATTTTATTATTATTACTGCAAGTGTATGAGTGTGTCTGTGTGTGTGTTTGTATGTATTTATGCATGTACATATGTGTTTATTTTACACATCCAAACATATATGGAGCAGCGTCATCAACACTTAAAGCTTAAACGTTGTTATTGTAATTATTTCGTTTTTCTTTATTTTTTTCTGCTCTACCCTTAACTGCTGCCAACAAAGTTTTTTGTTCAACTTTTTCATACATTTTGCATATGTTGCTAAAATATGTATGTGTGTGTGTGCTTGCATTTATAAATGCATGTGTGCGTAAAGTTGTTTTGAGTGTGCAAAATCAGTTTTATGCGGTCTGACACCTATTTTTTTTTTTGCTGTTCTTGCCCTTCCTTGTTATTTTATGAAATTTTTTCCAAAGTTTCACTATTTTGGCTTATTTTATGTGAGTTTGCATTTGAGTTGATGTCAAGGTTAAATGCAAGTTTTTGCCATATTTTATTCTTTGCGTTTATGTTATGGCGAATTTTCAAATTAAATGAGAAAAATAATTACAGTATATGTATATTTTACTTTTTTATTTACACAAAAAATAAACAACACCTGACCTTCGAATTAAGAATTCGAAATTAAATTGGCTTGTGGAAATAATGTGCAAGGTGGTTTTAAAGGGAGCAGAAGAAAATTATATTCTTGGTACAGGCCCGCAGCCAGTGTTTTTCATGAGTGGAGACTTATGAAAGAAATATGTTCTACCAGTACAAAATTACAAACAAGGAAAGGGAAATTTTCCAAGCGAAATCGTTTACTTTTAAAATTATTCTTGCATATGCCGTTTTGACGTAGTATACGCCTTACCGCAACGTTTTTATTCATATGCAACGTTTTTTGTCACTTTTTGGGGTATACCTAGGGCCTTAAATATTCAACGTACAAAGATGAAATATATGCCAAAATATCAGTTATATGGCGTATGAAACGGATATCTTACTCACTTCTTTAATAAAGTTACAAAATAGCAAAATCTAAAAAGAAAAATTCACATTTTCGTTTGAGCAAAATCATGCATAAATTTTAAAATATTTTGCATTGATGATGAAAACTCCAAGTATTCTTTAAATATCATAATAAATTAAAATAGTAATATTAAAATTTTTATTATATGATAATTATTTTAATTTCATATTAAAAATATATTTTGTTTGATAAAATCTAAGATCTTCAATTCATTTTAAAATATATCCAAATTCTTTACCGCAGAAAATATAATAAAATCACATTTTTGAGAATATTTATTTGCATTTATTAAGCATAACATTGAATAACATTTCTTTTTACCAACAGAAAAACTAACTTAAATATAGTTCAAGTTAGTTCAATAAATCAACCCAAAAATTCTCTCGAAACTGTCTTTTTTAAAATAACAAGAAAGGTTGAAAGTTATGTCGAGCTGAGCAAAAAATCGTACAGGAGGGGGGGGGTCTATTTTGACATTCTTAGGAGCTACAGGGTTAATTAATATTTCACGACTTTGATTCACGTTATTGTTCCGAGCAGAAAAACTCACATACATAAATCCTATTTTGATAGCTTATTTTAAAGGCAATAAAATCACATTTCCAACGGTATATCAACAAACCCCATCAACTTAACCGTTACCGAGCTGTGATCGCGTGAAGATGAAATCAATCGGTTGAAACTACCAAATTTCAACTTTGAGTGCAAATTTTTTAGAATTTTGCGTAATAAATGAAATTTTTTTTTTGTCAATTTTGTAGTTTATTCAATTTTCTTTTTAATGACACCAAAAACATAAACATATCTTTAAGAATAAAAAAGTTGGCTGTACTAACAAAATTATACCTATTAGAAAATAATGATAAATAATGACATTACAATTAGTTATGCAGTAGATTGTTTTCTAATAAGTATACTTTTTTTAGTACAGCCAACTTTTTTATTTTTTAAGATATGTTTGTTTTTGGTGTCATTGAAAAGAAAATTGAATAAATTACAAAATTGACTTAAAAAAAAATTTCATTTATGACGCGAAATTCTGAGAAATTTGCACTCAAAATTGAAATTCGGTAGTTTCAATCGATTGATTTCATCTGCACACGAGCACAGCTCAGTAACGGTTAAGTTAGTGGGGTTTGTTGATATGAAGTTAGAAAGGTGATTTTATTGCCTTTATAATGAGCTATGTATCAAAATACGTTTTATGTAAGTTAGTTTTTCTGCAAGAAACAATAACGTAAACCAAAGTCGTGAAATATTAATTAACACTGTAGCTCCTAAGTATGTGAAAATAGACCCCCTCCCCCCTCCAATACGAGTTTTTGCTCAGCTCGACATAACCTTTCAACTCCGTAAATAGTTGCACTCAATTGCGAGACACCCTGTATACAGGTTCTGGTATAAAAATTACTCAAATATCTCAATCGGTTCAAATGTTATAAAATTTTGGCCAATGAAAACCTATTCTGAGCCACTGTGCCTCGCAAAGATTCTTCGGTAAAAATTTAGATGGCAGTGTAGAAAGTCAATTCTTTCCAGATGGCTGTTTTTAGCTTCCTCGGGCACAATAAAAGCGAATCTTACGAGAAAATAGTCAACGATTTGCTCAGGAACTATTCAAAAATGGGCGTAAATATGTCTTAGAAAATTCACTTTCTGCACTCCCATTTAAATTTATTATTGGTTTGATTATTGTTGTTGGTTTTGGAAATATGTGCAATTATGTGAAACCACCTTTTTTCGATTAAACAACAATGGGCAATGCAATCTCGAAAACGGTGTTACGAAAAAAAAAAAGAAAAGAAAAGGTAGTGCCACCCATTGTACATTTTGGCAATTAACCGGTATAACCTAGACCTATCCCATATTGCTGATCTAGTTTAAGAGCCATGGAGCTCGAAACACCCTATAAAAGACAAAAAGTGGTAAGAACGTTTTGAGAATATGGTTTTTCAAATGACTGTGCACAAATTTTTCCAAAATTAGGAAACACTAAAATTAATTTTAAAATAAAAAATTAATTGGGGGTGGGTGTTGTTTTATCTAAAATTATTTTCGTGATCATTTCACAAAAATTATATCTTTTAAATTGATCGTAAATTCTTAAAAAAAAAAACCTTAACTTTACAAAAAAATTTCAGAAAAGAAGCAAATTTTAAAAAGAATTTTTTTGTTCTGCGAGCAATATTCACAAAGATAACAGCTTATGCAGACGATATAAGCATAATTGTAATGGGGAAATGTCTACCAACAATAAGCTCAATAATGCAAAGCACTCTCAGGGAGGTGCTCAGATGGACTAACTCAGTCGGCCTTAACATCAACGCCGAGAAAACAGATCTGGTTCTATTTACGAAAAGGTACAAGATACCGCCGTGGATACCACCGGAAATAAATAACATACACCTCATCCCGAAAACCCATACGAAGTATCTAGGAGTCGCCCTGGACAGCAAACTATCATGGAGAATCAATGTCAACGAGAGAGTGAAGAAAGCCACCAATGCGCTATACGCATCGGGTCTCTCACCCTCTTTGATGCATTGGATCTACGTAACGGTAGTGCGTCCAATTCTACTCTATGGAATTATCGTGTGGTGGCCGGCGGTAGAAAAGTCAACATACCTTAAACACTTGGAGAAAACACAGCGGGAGGCAATGATCTGCATAACAGGGGCGCTGAAATCTACTCCAACGAAACCACTAGAAACTATTTTATGTATGGACCCCCTAGACATACACGCAAAACTAATAGCCGGGAAACTAAAAAACTATCAGCAAAGATCTATCCAGTAGCACGGACTACATGATACCTTGCACAGTGATAGACTCAAGAATAGCAATACGCCTAGGACCAAACGACTGGTGCCATGGTATAGAACAAGCACAGCGGGCGGTCAACATATTCACTGATGGCTCTAAACTGCACACGGGAGTGGGAGCGGCAGTCTACTGTGCAGAACCAGCGGAAGTGTTCGCTATAAGGAAGGTCGCAGAGACTGCCCTTAACATAAACACACATCACGCCAATATTAACATCTTTGTAGACAGCCAAGCGGCGATCAAATCCATGTGCTCCGCTACCATCAGGTCCACAAATGCCCTGGCAAGCAGGGAAGCACTAGATGCACTATGCGCTTCAAAGAAAGTACGTATCTACTGGGTTCCAAGCCACCACGGCATTGACGGAAATGAAAAGGCAGATGGACTAGCAAAGGACGGCGCCGGGCTGGGATCAGAGTCCATACAACATGTACCTATACCATTGCAAGAGCTGTAGAGAAATCTCGAGGATAGGGCCGCACAAGCAGTGAGTCGTAGATGGAGAGATACGATAACATGCAGAATTGCAAAAATCATGTGTGATGCACGATGCAATAAACGGACTATGTTCATCCTAGCACGACCGCGCAGAGTATGCAGGACACTGGTTGGTGTCCTCACGGGCCACTGCATGGCGGCAGCTCACGCGAAGAAGATGACCATCACAACGGAGGAGAACTGTAGGAAGTGCAAGGAACCAGGCACGGCTGAAACCCTGAAACACCTACTATGCACATGCCCCGCTCTACTTAGATCGAGACTCAAATACTTAGGCTCACCGACGTTTCCGTCACTACAACATGTGGCCAAAATCTCTCTAGAAATTCTCCTTAGATTTGTGAATTCAGAACAAATCTTCACCGATTTTAACTAGCTCCCTACAGGTTCCTTACACTCGGTACGACTAAGGATCAGAATTGGTTCATGTGAGCCTCCGCCAGGAGGCAGCCGGATTAACCTAACCTAACCTAATATTCCTGCCCTGATAGGAGCATTTTGTTTAAATATTGTTATCTTGTATCTTCTATTTGCACTGGTATTTTTGACTTATTTCGATTAATGAAATTAAGAAGCAGCAATAAAGCAGTCGAAAACTAATAATAGAGTTTTTGAAGGCAATGTGCAGGTTGAAAAATAATTTGAATCTCCAAATAACTAAAAGCCGTACCTTATAGTTTTCAAAATATGATCATAAAAAAAATTCTCATACCAAAGATAAAATAAAAAATAAAAATTTGGCATCAAGTTATAATACAAGAAATAATTAAAAACTTGATAAAGAGGGTTATAAATATGAATGATTTTATAAAAATTACCTTGGCTTGAAAGCTAAAGATGGATGGAGATTTCACAGAAGTTTTCTATTTTCTTAAAAAAGATTTCTTACTGGAGAAAAACTATTTCTTCGAAAAATATGCAGTTCAAACACTGATTTTTCTTATTATTATTCTCTTAAGAATTCAGTAGCAGGTACCTTTCTATAAAAGTTAAGTTTTTAAAAAAACAATTCACAAAAATTCCCTTAATGAAATAAGAAGTGGAAAAGCTGCATAATTCGTGCTGCAAACCATCAAAGAATGGCTTTTTAAGCTATTTTACAAGCTACTCAAACCACTTAACGTGGCTATAAAACGCACTTAAATTGCTTAAAAGCAAACCAAAATTTTATTGATCCCTATTTTGCTCGGGTTATGAAATGCTTTAATGCACATTTAAGTATCAGCTGTGTTACTACATTTTTTTTTTTTTTCTTTTTTATTAATGCACTTTGGGAATCAATATTGGCATTTCCTTTAATGCCAACTTCTGCTCAAATAAATTAAGTACTTTTTTATTATATCTTAAAGGTTTTTTGTAAGTTAGTTTTAAAAGCAAGTAGCAGCCATAACTTAACTCTTTTATAATAATAAGCTTCCGCTTCATGAAGTAGCACTCAGTAAGCCATTTAATATTCTGCGTTTTCATAAAGTTTTCTAAAATTATGATAACTTACATAAAACTATTTAATTCTATTTATTAAACAAACAAGATGAAAAATAAAAGAAAACATAAGATTAAAGTTTTATTATTGTGCTGCAAGGTAGCAGAAAAATATGAAAAATTGCTGGAAATTTGTGAAGATGCATTCACTGAAAAATGCGGCATTAAAGTGCATTTTACTTAAATGCAAATAGAGTGAAGGTTATTTTCCACTTTTTGCATTTTTTATATGCCTATTTTATATAATTTTTTTTTTGCTTCGGTTTCATTTCCACAGCATCTTTAGTAGTTTATGTTATGTTTGAACATCATATGAGCGATGAGTGATGAAAGTGAAAAATAGTAGTAACAGTCTGGGCTGTAGCAATGGTAACAGAAGTTTGTACAGCAATATAATGCGAAAAACTTTGTTCTTTATGACTTTTGGATTTTTCATGAAAAGTTAATGCATGCTTTCCCTTGATTTTGTTGATGTTTTTGTTTTTTATTGTTGTTGTTTTAGTTGTTCTGTTGTTGTGGCTTTTGCTTGTGGCTAATGAATGGCAGTTGCAGTTTTTACTACCCAGTGAACCAAAACTACCGTGTTTGAATTCATTTATGAACCTTTTCGGGTAGATACGTTCATTTTCGGCACGCATAAATGAACCCTTTTTATATCATTCGTCGGACTAAAATGCCTCTTTAAAACGAACCTTATTTTGTTCGCAAATGAGTTAAAAAATGAACCGTAAATTATCCTCTTTTTTGTTCGGAACTGAGTTAAAAAAAGATCCATAAAAGTACTTTTTCGGCACTCGGACATTAACCCTTTTTGAATCAATCGCCGGACGAAAATGCATCTCAGAAACAAACTGTTTTTTCTTCGGAAATGAGTTCAAAAATGAACCATACATAAGTTCTTTTTCGGCACTCGAAACCGAAACGAAATTGAACCCTTTTTGTATCAATCTTTGAATTGCCTCTCAAAAACAAACATTTTTTGTTCAATAATGAGTTCAAAAAAAGAACCTTTTTGAATTATAAATTTTATTATTGCATAATAGTATTTATAATTACATATCGATATTACTAAAATTAGAGATCATATTAATCATTGGGTTAATAGGATTAATATACCTGGGCTGGAATTCACGCATTGTGTTTTTCATGATATTGATGTTTCAAAGGGGAAAAGGCGTGATTGTTTTCCAATTTGACAAAGTTCCAAATTATATATGAAATATCAAAAGAGTTAAGTTATTGATTGGGGAATTTATTTGATTACATTTTTGCATGGAATGTTTTCGTGGTTTTTTATTCTATTTGGGCTTGATTTTAATTTTTGATAGAAATGTTGAAAAATTTTCATACGTGTAGCAGTACATCCATCTCGCACTGGTAAAAAAGTTCATATGACGTTTGTACGAAGGTTAACATTTTCATTTTAAGTTCCTTTATTAACCTGATTTTAGAATATAAAAAGTAACATTTATGATTCATTTGTGAACTGATTTATGAACAAAAAATGGTTTGTTTATGAGAAATTGTTTCCTACTGATATGATAAAAAAAATTGTTCTTTTTTGAACTCATTTCAGAATGCAAAAAAGAAACATAAATAATTCATTTACGAACTCATTTATGAACAAAAAATGGTTCATTTACAAGGAAGTCTTACCTACTGAAATGATACAAAAATGATTCATTTTCGACTCAAAATAAGTTTTTAATGAATTTCGTAAAATATGCACAATTTTTCTTTATGGTAAAAGCTTTCACGAATTTAATCTTTTATAACAAGCACTTTAAAGCGACAAAATTAAAAAGAAAATATTAAAAAAAAAAAAATTCTAACCAAAAACGTTCGCAAAACTCACACCTTACTCAAAACCTTCGCTTATGGTTCAGTGGGTAGTATTCTCTTTGAATACCTTGAAGTAGCTCTTTTACCACATGTATTTAATATTTTATTAGATTATTCTTTCTCTTTTTAATTTTATTAAAATAGTTTTGAGTTGAGCAAAAGCAATTGTGAAATTTTTCCGTCACAGTAGTTATGTGAGTTGAATAAAAGTTTGTAAGCAAAAAATAAAGCTTATGTTGATGTATAGAAAAAAAGAATTAAAACAAATAAGTGACTTTGACAACGTTGTAGGAGTAATTAGCGGTAATTAGATAAATTTGAGTGCTTTTAAAGCTGCAAAGGACCCGTAGTTAAGCTTTATGTTATAGAAAGTGATTATGCTAAAGGAACTACTCGTACTTAAGTTATCCTTTTATTAAATATAATTATAAATATAATTAAATTAAATTATATACTTTTATTATATAGTTTAAATAAAAAGAAAATGTTTATGGTGTTGTGATAGAAAAAACTATCGTCGATAGTTTGAAGATAAATAAACTGAAATGTATTTTTTAAAAATTTGAATTAAAAATACATCAAAAATTTAAAAAAAAATTTTCTAGTACCAGCTTCAGGTTATTCACAAATTATAGTATATTTTGTATCGAATTTTTTGCAAAAAACTGAAAGAGTTTGGAAGTGAAAATTGAATAAATAAAACTTATTTCTAATACTAAATTAAGTATATATTGCATTGAATATTTTGTAAGAAACTGAAATTAATTTTTAAAAAATTTTATTTAAAAATAAATAAAAAATGTTAAAAAAATTATCTCTAGTACTAGTTTCAGGTTATTCACATATTAGATAAATTTTGCATTGATTCGAAAATGAGAAAATTAATATTGGTGTTATCAAAAATCAGAGTTGTAAAAAAATGCAATAAGAAACTTGTACTGAATGCTAAAGAAATGATTTAACCTATCAATGACAACGTATGATCAGAGGCGTCCCGAGGCATTTTGGAAGAACAGGCAAGCTACGATTTTGGCGCCCCTATCATACACCTCATTTTCAAAGAAATTATCAAAATTATAGAAAAAATTTAAATATATTTCTTAACAATATCGAACATCTATCTATCTATATCTATAGATCTATACGAGTATACATAAAATTGTAAAAAAAGAAATCTGTACATTGAATATTTTTTTGAAATTCTTTTTGCGATGGACGTTTTGAATGACGCTGAGTCCGAAAATCGCATTTTTAAAATTTTTGTCTGTCTGTCTGTCTGTCTGTCTGTCTGTCTGTCTGTCTGTTAAAGCATCACGCGAAAACCACTGGATGGATTTCAATGAAACTTGGAATCTAGGTTCCTTATATACCCGGTCATAACATAGGCTACTTTTTATCCAGTAAAAAAGGTTGAACCCGGTAGGGGGCGCTGCGATCGAAATCCAGTCTTTCGTTTTTTCAGCTTATCTCCGAAACCGTTCATCCGATTTGCATGAAAATTTGTATAGAGAAGTTCTCGGACACGCTGAGTTTTTTGACTTATCTACACCGTTGTATCTCGAACACCAGAGGGCGCTGTAGTACAAATATTTTGAAAAACCTCGAAAAACTCATAAGCCGTGCATCCGATTTGCATGAAAATTGGAATATAGGGGTTTTATGATACGGTGAGTGTTTTCAAATTACCTTTCTTGTGCTATCTTGAACACCAGAGGGCGCTGTAGTACAAATATTTTAAAGAAATCGAAAAACTCCTAAGCCATTTATCCGATTTACATGAAAATTTGTATATAGAGGTTTTCGGAAACGGTGAGTTTTTATAGCTTATATACTTTGTTCTATCTTGAACACCAGAGGGCGCTGCAGTACACATATTTTAAAACCGTCGAAAAAGTCTAAAACCGTTCATCCGATTTGCATGAAAATTTGTGTGTAGAGGTTTTCGGATACGGTGAGTTTTTACGACTTATTTACTTGGTTCTATCTTGAACACAAGAGGGCGCTGTAGTAGAAATATTTTGAAAAACTCCCAAGCCGTGCATCCGAATTGCATGAAAATTGGAAAATAGGGGTTTTCTGATACGGTGAGTGTTTTGGACTTATTTTTTTTTTTGTGCTATCTTGAAAACCACAGGGCGCTTCAGTACAAATATTAGGAAATCGTGAAAATCGTGAAAAACTCCAAAACTGCTCATCCGATTTGGATAAAAATTTGTAAATAGCGATTTTCGAGTACAGCATGGGTTCTGGTTCTATCTTTTTTGCTCTTTTTTGAAACTAGAGGGCGCTGTTGTCTAATTTGTACGTGTGTATGTTATTAAACTGTTCCTAAACGGCTGCACCGATTTTGATGAAATTTTTTGTGTGTGTTTAAATGGATCCCTGGATGGTTCAGATTCACAATTGGACCCGGTTGGTGGCACTGCGACCCGTTTCCACGAATTTTGTTTTTATAGTTTGTCTCCGAAACCATTCATCCGATTTACATGAAAATTTGTATTTAGGGGTTTTCGGGTACGGTAGTTTTTACGATTTATCTATTTTGCACTATATTGAACATCAAAGGGCTCTGCAGTACAAATGTTTAAAAATCTCGAAAAACTCCTAGCTGTACATCCGATTTGCGTGAAAATTTTTACATAGGAGTTTTCGGATACGGTGGGTATCTTGGACTTTTTTTCTGTGCTATCTTAAACACCAGATGGTGCTGTAGCACAAATCACTTAAGAAATCCTGAAACACTCAAAAACCGCTCATCCGATTTAGATAAAAATTTGTATATCGGATATATAGGATTTTATTATCGAGTATGGAAAGGGCTTTGGCGTTATTTTTTTATTCTATCTCGAAAACCAGAGGGCGCTGTTGTACAAATACCGCAAGAAACTCAAAACAACTCATCCGATAAGTATGTTTTTTATAAGTGGTTTTCGGGTGCGGTGAGTCTTTTGGTGCTATGTATTTTACTATATCTTGAACACCAGAGGTTAGACGTACTACAAAAGACGGTTAGACGCAGCAAAGCGCAATGAGTGATATATGTATATCTTCTTTTTTTCTTTATGTGTATTTATATCCAAACTTATTTTTTTCGCATATCAGGATAGCTGATGCCGAATTCTGTGGTATTTTAGTACGCATCAAAATATGCGCAAGTCAGTTGCGTCATAAGTTGGAGTTGTTTTGCCATTGCCATTTCTATTTTCAATGCTTATTTAATTTTTGTTCAGTTTCCTTGCGAATTGGCAAAAATTCGTTTTTGATCTGATTTTATTTAAAAATGTGCAATCTATCGAATACAATATAAAACTTGAAAAGATATTTTTCGAAGCGATTGGCGGCAGCTTTCAGATGTTGAAGCTACATTTTGCTCATTTCGCCAAAGTTACCGGTTTGAAAAATGCACACAAAACTCCTTCTAAAGTTTGTGAAAAGTTTTTCAAATCGACGTATGTAATGACAATCAGATTTCTTAAAAATCGATAGACGAATATAAATGACTGAAACGTATCTTATAGGAAACTCAACGTTTTACAAAAATGTCCCTTATCATTGTTTTTCATAAATCTACTCATTCAATAGTATATATATAAAAAATCGCTATGCGCGACCTCTAAATATCAATATTAAGAGATCCGGCTCTTACAGTCATCTCCTTTCACCTCCCTGAAACTATTTCAGTTGGGATTTTGAAAAAAAGAATGATTTTGATGCGGTTCTGTAATATGCGTCTGGGGAACCATAGAAGTTGATAGAAAAAATATAAAAAAAATTACCTGAGCACACATCTGAGGTATGACATGGATGATATTGCAGGGAAGATTTCCAGGAATGTCGAAAAATTGCTGTTGGTTTTTTACTTCCATAGAAGACACCTTAGGCTATCTGGAAAAGGTGCGCGTTTTCTGTTTTTTCCATTTTCCTATTTTTGGCAGCACTTTTCGTGAGCAATTTTCGACACAAAAAAACTCAGATTTTTACCTGTGATGTTTAACCTGTCAAACTAAAGGTAAGCCGCGGAAAATAAGACTGTTACATTTTTTTTTTTGTTTTGACCAATTTTTTTTTATACAATTAAAAAAAAAATTTGGCGCAATATTTCTCATCTAGTCCGCGCTACAATTTTCTACGTGTCAACACTTTCTTCGTATGATCTATCCTACGCAGGGTCGACCCGTGGTACAGGCAAAGCAGGCCCACGCCTGCAGCGCCAAATTTTAAGGGGCGCCAAAATGGCGATTTTATGAAATTATTCTATTCGTCTTCAACTTTTAAAGTATTATTTATTGTATTATTTTTGCACATACTTCTAAAAACTGTGGCACTGTAACCACTTCTATTTATAACTGCAACCGAATAGAGTTACATCTCTAACTAATAAGACTTTGACAGCTCGATTCTGGCAGATGCAATTGCAAAAAACAGTTGTTTAATTAAAACATTTTTTATGAGATAATATAAGTTTTCATGCAAAAAGCCCTTTCAACAAAAATAATTGATGAAAACTGTCTGGGGAGGCAAAAGAGAGAAAAAAGCGCAAAGTGGCAAGGAGGAGGAGTCTCTACAAAATTCTTTAACAAATTTTTTAATTTTTCAACAAAAAAAAAAAAAGAAAGAAGGTAAGTTAATTTAGTAGCTGCCTGAGTATTCAGGCCGTCAGTTCTGAAAATGCGGAAGCGGATGCATGTTAGATTGAAACTAGCGAAAAATGAAATTTTGAAATTATTAGTTTGGGAATCGTAAGCACAGAGGTAGAATGTGTTTATAGCATTGATTTTGATCCAGGGAACTGGCCAAAACACATTCCCAAAGTTGATTCCTAATTTGCACTGCAAATACTTATTTCTATTCAGTAGATTGTAACGGAAGGCATTTCTCCAATAAACATTTTCTACTGACATTATTAAACGGGGAAATTTTCACGAGATAATGGCTTGTGAATTGCACTTCTCACAAAAATATATTTTTCTTTTGTTTGAGGCAAAGTTTGTGGGCGGATTATGTCATCAGTTGCCATGAGAAGAACTTGCAACTCTCAACCGAAAGAAACTTAATCAGACTTTTGATGACCAGTATAGATGATTTACACTTAAATCTGTGTGCACTACGCAATGGGAAAACAGAAAAAAATTTATAAAGCCACTTCATTTTCATTTGAGAGAAATCGTAGAAGACGCTTCTTTAATTGGTGATCATTGCAATAAATCCAAGCTTTATGCAAGAACCATTGTTTATACAATAAAAAGCTTTAAATTTATTTGTAAATATACACACAGTATACAGTACTGTGGTACCTATTATTTGCTTGAAGAAATAAAACGGGTTAGTCTTTTATTACAAAATCCATAATTTTCAATTTCTTCAGCAACTAAAACCATTGAGTCTACTCTGGTTCAGTTGAAAATATTAGAACTATCATTAACAGACAACAACAGAAAAGACATTAACACTGTAACAGTGTCAGATGATCTCTAATGACGATCCAAAAGATATCTTAAGTATATTGTGGACAGTTTCTTGCAATAAATTTACCCAAATCTGTATACAGCCCTTAAAATTGTTTTTAAAATTGTCAGTTAGCGTAGCCAGTCGAAGAAGAAGTTTTTCCAAGCTTAAACTAATTAAAACTTATCTACGATCGAAAATGTCACAAGACCGTTTATTTTCATTGATAAATAGTTTATCCCATGTTATTTATATGGAAAATAGAAAAAAGAGATGCGCGACCTCTTAATATTAATTATATGAGTTCCGGTTTTTACAAGAATATTTTCTCACCTCACTGAATGTATTTCAGAGGGGCTTTTGAAAAAAAAAAAAAAATAGTCGGCTTTTTTGTATCGCCCTAATCAGCAATCATTTTGAGGCAATCAGCAATCATTTTGAAATCAATTGGTGAAAATTTCTGTTGAAGTCTTTTGATACATTCACTATGATTGCAGTTTTGTTGCTTGGAGTCATTGATTGCTTTCAATTGTATTCAATTTGAAGTCAGTAAAGTTTTCAGAAATCAGTTGAAATCATGTTTTAAATCACTAATTTGTTAATAACTTGAAGTCAAGTTAGATCTTTTGATCGCATCTAAAAATTTATGAAGTCGTTTTGTATACAGAACAAATTTTTGCTTAATCAAGCAAAATTAGGTCTTGGAAGTAAAGGTACTCGTACAGCCAAGGTTTTTGGGAACATTAAACCAGAGACTAGGAAAAAAGTAAGAAATTCTAAATTTTTTCACTTAAACGGTAAAGAAATATGAAACGGCTTATATTTTCACTGAAATCAAAATCCACCATAGTGAGAGCATAACGTTCTTCTGGTGAGTGTCTGCTTTTGCTTGCATCTCCGTCGCTTCATCTTTCTTGGACCAGATTATTTTTCTATTGAGATTGTTGAAGACTTCATCACCCGTAATCATATGCTTGACAAATGCGTCGCTTTTTTCACCTTTCATAAGTTGATCGCAAATGTCAACTCAGTTGATTTTTTTGAATTTCATTCAATTCGTGCGGGACCCAGGCACCCAATGTTTTGATGAAACCGTGAACACTTCCAACGGACATATTAATAACACTCGCAATTTCTCTGACTATCGAATACTTGTTGATCGTATTGATTTGATCGTCGTCAAACTCTGAGAGCCTACCAGAATGGGGTGTATCCATGATTGAAACATTTCTATCACGAAAACGAACAAATTACTGCTGGCATCATCTTCCTTTTATCACATCTTCGCCATAGACTTACACTAATTTTTGTCTGACTTCAGTTGCTTCAGCTGTCGATCATTTGTGTTCAACAACACACCCAACACAATTGGTCATAAGAAGCTCGGTCAATGTCCTTTCAAGGGCTGAAATGGCCATTTTGTTCGTTCGTTCAGTTGCTTTTATGCTTTTTTCGATGTAAAATGGCAAAATATGGCGTATTGCTCATCAAAGTTCTCCATTTTTAAAATAGTCTTAAGACACGACTTGCAAAGAAAAGCAGGAAAAGCTGAATTAATTAATTAGTTTTTAATATTAATAAACAGCTCAGCAGAAAAAAAAGACACATATGTATGTCAACATATGACAGATCTTTGATGACGATAACAGTCATGCCTACCAGAAAAAACACACTTCTTTTTTAACATGCAATAACAATAGAGTTCAGCTACCACAGTTTTTGGCACTTTCTCAGCATTAGCCAATTCAAAGCCACGACACAAATATCATTGAAAAATATCAATGTTATGGATACCAAAGACTAATGTTAATTTGGGAAAAATTTACCCATTGACAGTTACACAGCTGTTTTTAATCTACTTTCGATTTGACCTTTTGAAAAATGGACATAGAAAACGCTACAGCAAAGTTTCTTCACAAAACTCGAATAAGAGGTTCAGGTTCTTCTCTGCCCTAAAGGGAGCAAAAACTTTTGGTCATACGTTAAAAAAGTAAAAAATCAGACGTCTTTGTCGATTCCAACTCTTTTAAAATATAATCAAATCTTCACTGACTCGCTTGATAAAGCGAACCTATTGGCAGGATTGTTTGCACAAAATTCCACAATCTCGGTTAGCAATCAGCCACTGCTCTATGTTGGAAATGGTTCTTCCTCAATGCAAGAAATATATTTTCGAACGAGAGCCTTAAAAAGAGTTCTCAAAAATCTCAACATAAACAAAGCTTCTTGTTCTGATGGCATACCACCAATTGTGCTTAAATCGTGTGCTTCTACACTGGCTCGGCCTTTGCGCAACCTTTTCAACATCTTTTACAGGACAGAAGTATTTCCATCTTGTTGGAAGGTCGCAAATGTTCAGCCGTTACCAAAAAAAGGCGATGCCACGAACATTGCTAACTATCGGCTCATAGCGATATGATCCACATTTGCCAAAGTTATGGAGAGCGTAATTAACTTCAGCCTAATGAACTATCTGGAGCACAACGAAGTGCTTAGTGATTGCAAGTATGGTTTTCGTAGGGCCCGCTGTACTGGTGACCCAATGGCTTTCCTCAGCGATAAATGGAATCAATGCGTTCACTTATTTGGTGAGAGCAAGGTTGTTGCTCTGAATATTTCAAAAGCATTTGGCCAAGTGTGGCATAAGGTGCTCGTGTCAAAACTAATTGCATATGGTGTCGGTGGTAACTTTGCTCGTAGGATCACGTGTTTCCTTAAGGACCGAAGTATCCGTGTTGTCAACGGAATTTCCGGAGTACCGCAGGGTTCAGTCCTATCGCCAACTTTGTTCTTGGTTTTTATCAACAACCTTCTGTCGTTGACCTACAACCCAATTCATTCTTTTGAGGACGACAGCAGCTTTTGACATTCATATTCCTTCAAAAAACGCTCTAATTTTTTGGAGATTGTTAGAAAAAGGCAAACTATGAATGACAGACTTGACAATGAGCCTTCTGTACCGGTACTACCATAGGAAGTGTTCAAGGGAGATACATGGCCTGACGCCACCAGCTCGTGTGTTTCCTAGGTCCACTCGGGTAGCTCTTCAAGCCTTTACCATTACCGAGATACTTCGTTTTTCGGTCGCACAGTAAAACTGTGGAAAACAATAAATTTTCCACAGTTTTAATACGTTTAAAACAAATCTTCACCGACACTACTCCATCTTTCGACTCTCCAACTAACTATCACCCGTCATCCGAATCAACTGAATGCTTTCGCATTTATAGGGGGAGTCCCCTGAGCGTTGGTTTAATTAAAAAAAAAAACTTTTAAAAAAGGTACTCATGCGGTTCAAAGGAGCAGCAGCCATATAATTTGTTTTACTGAATGGTAAATAAATTATATTATTAACTTTTATATTACTATAACTATTACGGTTAGTATTATAATTTATGTGAGAAAGAAGGCTAATCGAATACACCTGCTATGAGTTGGTGTAAGTATACGATATCTGCAGTTTTCCTTCGCTCACTCAAAAATTTAATTTTTAACAGTTTCAAATGATGCCCATAAGAAGGAAGGTCTAATATGTCAGTTCCACTTAAGCCCCTTAGAGCAAGCCGAACAGAACATTTTTAGATTCTTTCTATTCGATCAACATGCACATTGTAAGATGGGGACCAAACTTGACTTGCATACTCTAAGTGAGGATGCACAATTGCATAGTAAAACTTTGTAGTAGTAATCATGCTATTAAATTCTTTGACCCAGCGTTTAATAAATTACAAAATTACTCATATTATAAATATGAATGGTAAACGATAGCCTATGATAGAACGTTAAACCTAGGTCTTTGATGGTATCTGCACGGCTCAAGGCAATATCTTTAATCTTATAATGCACTTTGGGGGATTTTAACTTGGAAAATATAGAATGGAAATCATTTGATAATGAGCAATTATTAATTCATTTCAATTTAAAAAGCGAGACTGAGCTGAATTTCTGCGATACAATTTACTCACTCGATCTTTTCCAAGTTAATTTCCTCAAAAACGACATACATCGAATTCTAAACCTGATTTTTATTACTTATGAAACAAAATATGAATTATTTAAATATGGCATTCCGTTAACGTGCGAATCTGTTCATCACAAAGCAATTATGCTCATTTTTAATTTATATGAATTCACTTATAACTCAGTGGAAATTGTTAGTACAGATTACAATTTTCACAAAGCAAATTTTGACTCATTGAATAATAATTTGAATTTGATCGGCTCATTAAACTTAAAAAATATGTATAATGTATTTAAGAAAACTCTTGAAGAAGCATTTGATTTGTATGTTCCTTTAAAATCACCTAAACAGTCTTGTAAGATGCCTTGGTACAATCTCAGATTGTCTCAACTCAAAAACAGGAGAAACAAGGCGCATAAGAGATTTAAAAGTACTAATTCTGATTTAGATAGATACACATTTATGCAACTCAGACGTGAGTTTGAATTTTTATTCAACTTTTTATATAAAAAATATATCAGTTTAATGGAAAAAAAACATAAAATAGAACCCTAAGCCATTTTGGATTTTTTAAATACTAAACGAAAATTCTCTGGATTTCCTAAGTCGATGGAATTCAAAGGCACTATCGCTGATAATAATAGAGATATTTGCGAATTGTTTGCAACATTTTTTGGCTCATTGGAACATTTTTTGGTCTTTGAGAACATCAACCAGGCCTCCTCTGGCTTCAATAATTATATCCCAGCTCTTATATCCCAGAAATCGTAAATAGCGGTAATATTGAGATTACTGAAATCGTAGTATTTAAAGCTCTTCATAGTTTAGATGGTGCTAAAGGTTCTGGATACGTTCTATTGCCACAAATATTCCTAAAATCGTGTGCAAGTTCTCTTTGCACTGCTTTAACTTTAATTTTTAATAAGTCTCTCTCGAGCGGAATCTTTTTGGATGAGTAAAAATTTGCCTTTATCTCTCTCATTTTCAAATCTGGCCTAAAATTTCTAATAGAAAACTACAGGCCAATCGTTAAGCTTTCAGCCATACCTAAACACTTTAGATAAAATAATCACCGAAAAATTATTCTCCAAAGTAAAAAACTATATCTCGACTGAACAGCATGGATTTTTTGCTGGCAGATCCACTAGCACTAACCTGGCTATTTTTTTAAACTTTTGCTTGAATTCCATAGCGAAGGGCTTTCAAATGGACGTTCTATACACTGACTTTTGACTTTTTTCTCTACAAAGCTTTTGATAGCTTGGACCACAACTTACTGATTCACAAATTAAGCAAGCTAGGATCTCACTCCAACTTTTTAAAATGGATGAACTCTTACCTTGTAAATAGAAAATTAATTGTAAAAATTGATAATTGTTACTCTAGTATGGTCCAAGCTACTTCAGGTATTCCACAGGGAAGTCATCTAGGGACACTTCTGTTCATCCGTCATATTTAAACGATATACCTAACAGTTTTAAATTCTGCAAAAGTTTGATGTATGCTGATGACTTGAAATTGTTTTCTATCAGTTATTAAAAATACCTCTGATTGCTTGAAATTTCAATCAGATATTAACGTCCTTTTTTCGTGGTGTGAGTTTAATGGTCTAAAGTTGAATTTCTCGAAATGTTATATATTAACTTTTTGTCGCAAAAATGTTTTCATCATGCACAATTATGCATATGATACAGAGGTCAACAGTTTCTTCCAGAGGTCAACTGGGTTGTGGGTTTTTTAAAAAGAAACTCCAAGGAATTCTCTGACCCGTACACAGTGAAATCTATTTTTTCGAGCCTGGTCAGATCCATCCTGGAATATTTCTGCGTTATTTGGAACCCATCTCCCCATTCCCATTTTGGAAAAGATTTCAAAAAAGGTTTTCAAGATTCGCTTTGCGTAATATTTATACTTATCAACACATGCCTACTTATGATATTCGTTGTAAATTATTTGGAATCCAATCGTTGGAGCAAAGAAGAAAAAGCTTTTCTATACTATTTATTAAGGACATTTTGAATGTTAAGATCCAAAGTCCCAAGCTGCTGGAGCTTATCGCTTTGTATGCACCAACAAGAGACCTTTGGGAAAGACCGCTATTTTATATTTTTCCCCATAAAACCAATTTTAGCAAGAATGAAGTTATTTCCAAATGTCTACATCTTTGTAATTCTGTTGCTAGTCAGGTGGATTTCTGTTCAAATAAAGATATATTTAAGAATTTATTACTTCAATTGTTACCTTATGTTTAAGATATTAGATTAAGTTATATTAAGAACTATATACACGAGGTCAATGACCCAGTAGATGAACTAAATAAATAAATAAAAATAAAATAAATAATCAAAAATAAAATTATTCCTTTTTCGCATCTGAATTATCTTTAGAATTAATCGTTCTGTATATTTTCATATCATCGGCATAAATAAGCTGATGAGAGTGTTCAGTGCTGTGAGTTACATTTAGCAATAAATGTAGAAGACAATACGTCTCGGAGACGTATTTAATAAGATCGCTCCTTTAAATACGATTCAATCCACTTCACAAAATATTGTGGGAATCCCATTAGCTCGAGTTTAAATAAGTATGGATTGTGTCGTAGTTTATCAAATGCCTTACTAAAGTCAGTGTAAGCACAATCGACCTGGTTACCAAAATCAATTTGATTTAAGCAGAATATTGTAAAATCGAGAAGATTAGACACAGTGGATCTGCCATTCACAAAACCATGCTAACGAGTTGTTATAACTTTCCCACAGTGAATTTTCACCCGATCATACACGATCCCCTCAAAAAGTTTTGGTATCGATGAGAGCTTGGCGATAGGCCTCTAGTTATTCACATCGTTCCTAAGAAGTGGTTTACTGAAAATTGAACCGCATTGTGTTAACACTGTGGCAGCAACACCGTCGGGTCCAGCGCTAAAATCTTCATCGGACGATCCAATATACTTTAAAATACCCTCAGGAGTGAAGGAAAATTCATATATTCAAACAACTCTCCATTAGGATTAAAAGAACCTGAACAAAATGATTCTTTAAAAAGATTGGCGAATAGGTCGAAAATTTTGACGGGATCGTCAGTAAATTCATCAAAAGTTGTAAATGAAGTAGGAAATCCTTAGGATTTTTTCATTCAGATAATATATATTCAGATAATATTAATATAATAATATAATATCAGATAATATCCCTAGCTTAACATTATCTAAATATTCGTGATATATTGTAGCTGAGCAATTTTCAAGTCTAAGCTACAGACGTATTTCGTCCATACCCTGTTCCTGTTCGTGCGAAGAGTCGTTTGATATTTTGTGTACCAGGGCTAAATTCGTTACGGCAACCAACTTGAATTGAGAAAATAATTAAGTGTCTAGGATTCATTAATCCTTGAAAAGAATTAAGTTAGACAAATGTTATTTCTCGAACTATAAGGATAACAAGCAACTGCTAAAAACTAATTTGACCTGCAAGTGATCCGAAGACTTGAAAGTGGCTGCTACTACTTTATGTCGAAATCATTCAAAAGAACTTCAGACCCCGTTTTTTTTTTTTTATCAAATGTTGGCTTTAATTTCTTATGTAAAGTAGATGCATTTCCAAATTTACAAGCTTGCCAAATCTAGTGCAGATAAAGTAAAGATATTCTTTACAATTACACAAATTATCGAACACAACATTTTTATGCAATAAAATTAATAAAATTCTTAAGCAATATAAATGTTAAGGATAATTTTGCAAACCTTTTTTAACCGCTTAGCTCAAGCGCAACATTTCCGGCTTATCTACAATTTGCACTGCTTCGCCTTTTGCTTCGTCTTCAAGGGATTTGCTTGTTTTACTTCTACACAAACACAGAAAAACACACGGGCACCGCTCCACTTGAAACGCCGCTCAAGTGTCTTAATTGCGCAAACAGGAAAAGTTATTTCAAATACAAAATACTACAACAGCACTTTAGAGACACAAGAAATGCACTACTGAGAAATGTAAAAGAAAAAAAAAAACCAAGTAAAAGCATAAAAACCGTACAGCAGGAAAACAAAGAACAGTTGCAAAAATGCAAGAAGCAACAGAAAAGCACTTACGCGCAAATACGAACGCGCCACTTGAGTTGAAAATCATACAAAAACTTAATTAACCGCGCGAATGGCTTTTTAACTTTGTTGTGTTTATTTGAGTTGACGTTGTTGTTGTTGATATTTCTCTTGTTTTGCCATGCAGTGAGGAATAACTTTAAATAAATGCAGCGTGCAATCTTGCAGCAACTAGAAGAAACGTTTTTCTTTTTATTTTGATTGAAACGAAAGTTGTAAAAATACACAAAATTTTGTTTTTGGCAATATTTTTATTTTTATCTTCAGCACACGTGTAAATTAGACATACGAAAATTTTGTCATACACTCTAACATCCGACAATCTGAACGACCGAATTGGCACTGAATAAGAAAAGCCGAATACGAGCCTGCATCGAGACGAACAGACGACAGTTTGTGCTGCTGCAGCAGCAGCAGAATGGATGCTGGAGACAAACCAACAACCATCGTGCGACCACACGAACGATTGTTGTTTACTTCGAACGACCTCGTGTCGTTAGATTTACCGTTAACATTTGCAGCAGCCGCCCCAAAACAGCTGCAACAACGCACCGATGCCGTTGCTATTGCCGTTGCCGTCGTCGCCAGCATCAACCACAGCCGCAGTCGCCTAACAGTGCAGACGAAGTTAACACTTCGTAATTTTTTTTCGTATTAAATCGTATGGCATGGGCACATGGGTGGAGGGTGGCTAATTTTTTTAGTAAGTTTTGATAGATGGCTGCTGCAACAACAACACCGAAAACAAGCAATTTAGTAGCGCACACGACTTGTCTGCCTCGTCACGGTTCGTTTTAATGCGTCCTCGTCTTCGTCGACGACGATGAACATAAACAAATGTTGCGGTTTTATTATTAAGGATTATAGACATACGGCATCATTTCAACAGCGAAGAGAAGCCGCTGTTAGTTAATTTAAAACTTAACATTTTAAGAGCGCCACTAATAACAGTGTTACTGTTATATATTTCATAGAGGAATGTTATTATTTTGTGCTGTTATTAGCTGTTGCTATTTTCGAATATCTGTTAATAACATAAACATTTGGCAATATTATTCAGTTGATAAGAATGCAGGCACAAAATTTCTCCTTTTTTTTAACATGCTCATATGAGGTGTGTGTATGTATGTGTGTGTGTGTGTTTATTGAATAGACCCCATGTAGTGAATTTAAGAACGTTTACAGAGTACTTTTCTGCTAGAATTATTAAAGGTAAGATGCTGATAACAAATGTATGACAACTATAATAAAAAATACAGATTTCGAGCGGATTCGAACGGATTCTGGTAGAGTAAAAAAAAGTACACGTTCAGCCATATACACATAAATAGCACAAATGTCAACTTATTTTTTAAACGTTTCGTTTGAACCTAATAATGCATTCATTAACTGTAGTTATAATTTTTTGAGACTCCAGTGCAAGGTTCATAAATACAGGTTAAGTCACTTGAGAGAAGCTCGGTCGAACTGTCAGAATGGATAAAAGGAAATAAAAAAAAAAAACCTGAATCTGTACAATTTTTAGCTAATACTACGTTCACATTGAGAGCTAAATGCGCATTTACGAAATTGAATGTATATATTTGTCTCTTTTACTCTTACAAGGAGCATACGGCCACGCATTCTAAATTGCTAATGTGCATTTCGTTAAATGCGCATTTAGCCCTCAGTGTGAACATAGTATAACAGAGGTTTATTAATACAGGTTAAGCCACTTGAGAGAATCTCGGTCGAACTGTCAGAATGGATAAAAGGAAATTAAGAAAAAAAAAACCTAAATCTGTACAAATTTTAGCTAACATCTACTTTGACAGTTCGAGCAAAGGCAGAAAAAGAGTGCTTTTCTCTCAAGTGACTTCTAATACGTTCACATTGAGAGCTAAATGCGCATTTACGAAATTGAATGTATATATTTGTCTCTTTTACTCTTACAAGGAGCATACGGCCACGCATTCTAAATTGCTAATGCGCATTTCGTTAAATGCGCATTTATCCCTCAGTGTGAACATAGTATTAACCTATATTAATGAACATTGCTCCAGTGTGACTCCAGTGAGCGTACAACTCCGAGAGAGATGTACCGTTACTTACTTTTATTTGCTCAGGCCATCTCTTTCTGTATAGGCATGTACGATCTGCTGTGGTCATATAAATAGCACATATGTTAGTTGGTGAATAAAAATTAACAAAATCGGATGTATGTAAAAATTTTAGAGTTTTATTCAGTTAATTTCGCTGATTCTAAATAAAATGGGACGTGGCAAACATTGCACCCCAGAAGAAATGTCTATAATTCACGAACTAAGTCCAAAGGCAAAAAAACATCTTAAATCGCGGATATTCTCAAAATTTCGAGAAAAATGGTTCAAATAATTTCGAGAATAAGCCGAGCAATCCTAGACCGCGTACAACCACCGCTTCAACTGATAGACTTATAGTTCGCTTAAGTAAGGCTGATCCTTTCAAGTCAGCAAAGCAATTTATGAGGGAAATAATTTAAGAAAATAACCTTAATGTTTCAAGAAAACTAGAATCTAGGAGACTATATGAAGCTAATCTTTATGGACGCATTAGCCGAAGCAAGCCGCTCTTAACAAAAAAAAAATTTAAAGGATCGTTTAGGGTTTGCAAGTGCCCATGTAAATAAAGAAGACCAATTTTGGAAGAACTTGCTCTGGACTGACGAAACTAAATTTAATAGGTTTGGACCAGATGGAAAAACTTTTGTTCGGCGCCGCAAACGCCAAGAGTTGAATCCAAAGTATACAAAAAATCATTAAAGCATCGATGAGGAAATTTAATGGCTTGGGGACCTTTTTCCTGACACGGCGTTGGACCAATTTTTCGTATACGAGGAATAAGGGATAAAAACATGTATTAAGATATCCTTAAGAACATGCATTTGAGACAACATGAACAGCATTTGAGAACATGCCTATTAGGTGGACTTTTATGCACGATAATGATCCAAAACACACAGCAAAGGTTGTGATTGATTGGCTAAAAAAGGAAAAAATAAATATTTTGAATTGAATATTTTGAATCTCATAGAAAATTTATGGAATGATGTGAAGGTCAGCACAAGAGTTATGGAGTGGAATTGAGAAGGCTTGGTACTCTATTCCGAGGGATAGGGTCAGGAAGCTTGTAGAGAACATGGGACGAAGATGTCGGGCTGTTTTTGACAATTCGGGATACAGTACCAGGTACTAGTAAGCATATTCGTAAGCTCATTGTAAAATAAAAAAAAAAATCACCATGTCTTTTTTCAGAAACCAAATTGTGCTATTTATAAGTCCACCTGAGCTAAGGAGCAATTTCAGATTTTTCATTAATTTTCTAATTTTTTAATTCGTAATAACAAAGTTACTACTGGTTTTAAATTTTTAATGTTTAAACTCAAATACCATGAAATAAGTTCTTGTTTTCCTCTATGTATTTTATTTAAATTTATGTGAAACACCCTGCATGTAGTTTTGTGCTATTTATGTGTCCACGGCCGTATATCGGCATTTTAAAAGTTAACGTCAGAGTAATTTTTAATGTGATTTTTAAAATAACACTAAATTTAGCCATTTACTAACATAAAGAATAACAAAAAATCTCATTTGTTTGTATTCATTTGTATGTATTTGTATGTATTGTATGTATTCTCGTATGTATTTAACATAGTTGTTGTATTAACAGGCCTTTAGTAAAATTTTATGAGAAGTATTTTATAGAAATATTTTTGTAGATAATTTTAACCCTCTAGTGCCGTTTTTTGTGGTATTTTTTAACCCTTCTCAAATATAAAGGTAGTTCAAAAAGAAAGTGTTTTTTTCTGGTAGACATCAGTGTAATAGTCAAAGATCTGCCATATATTTACGTATATTTAATTTTTTGTGCTCCGCTGTTTAGTTACATTAAAAATGAATAAATAAATTTCCTGCTAATTTTCCTGCTTTTCTTTGGAAATCATATTTTAAGAGTGTTTTAAAAATGGAGAACTTTAATGACGTCATATTTTGCTCTTTTACTTCAAAAAT
This sequence comes from Coremacera marginata, assembly GCA_914767935.1. Classification (NCBI taxonomy): domain Eukaryota; kingdom Metazoa; phylum Arthropoda; class Insecta; order Diptera; family Sciomyzidae; genus Coremacera; species Coremacera marginata. The sequence continues at coordinate 175,658,433 of OU612045.1, read as the reverse complement.
GGCAAAAAAGCAACTGAAGCCAGACAAAAATTAGTGAAGTTTATGGCGAAGATGTTATTAAAGAAAGACAAGGTCAAAGGTGGTTTGTTCGGTAGGTCCTCGGAGGTTGACAACGACCAAATCAAGAAGCTAGTGAAGGCAAGCATTCGACAATCATAGAAATTGCGGGTACTCTAAATTTGTCTGTTGGACACTGATTTATATAGGATTTTATATGATACTAGAGGACCCGACAGACTGTTGAATTGACTGTCTCAATTCAATGAATTTGTTTGTAATCGCTGTGTAAGTTTGTCAAAAGTGTGGAATCGGAGTTGACGTTTCCTTTTGAAATTTCAATGCATGACGATCAAAACCGTCTGATATTTTCATGGCGAATACAATCACAAATATGATAACTTCACAAAATGAACATCTTCGAAGGCAACTTACTATTTGCAAATCACGATCGAAAATAGAATTTTACAGAATTCCAATGTCAAAAATTACCGATGGGATTGATTGTCGATGTGCGCATAATGAAAAATAACATAACCTTTCAAATAGGCCTGTTTTCATAAAAAATATTCAAGTAAAGTTCGAGTAAAGTTAAATCTGTGAGAGTAATTTTGTTTTCTGTCAAAATGATATATACTCGTAATATATCAAAAAGTATCGAAATGACTTTAATTAATTTTTTATGTATGTAAAGACCTTTTTTTCCTAATGGGACAATGAGAACGCAACAACAAAATACATAGCTATATTAAACATCGTTGCTGTAGCATACACGAGCAAGAGTAGAATGCGAGAGAGTCGCTGACACTTCAACAGAGCTGTGCATCATTATTGTTTTTTAAACTTCCTCTTAATTTCTCTGTCAACAAAATAAATTTGCCACCGCGTCAGCGGCAAAAAAACTGTTAAACTGCTGCTTGCTTCATATAAAACATACAAAGACATTTATAATTGTTTATTTTGTTCAATACTTCTGTTCAGGCTACGGGTTGGTGCATTCGATACTAGCTTACAATATTATAAATTTGTTTTAGTTTTTTTCTCAAGTTTTTGATCCCATCTAACTTTATAAAGTCTGTTTCCTTACTTTTTCTCAAGCTCGAGAGAAAAGAAGAAGCAAAACATCACTCATTCCAGCTGAAAAGTAGCTTTACCTTTTTTGAAAAATTGCTTGGAGTTTGAATCTGACATAGCTGTTTGACAGTAAGGAGTTCAATTTTATTGTCATTTGTATGATACAATAATCCAAGATGTATTAAAGAAGGTGGAAGAACTAGGTAACGTCTTTAAAATCAACACCGGTGCGCTGTCAAATTCAAACAAAATGAAGCAATGCCATATTTTGAGCGATAATCCAATGAAAAATCCAATGTTTTGTTACTTGTTCTTATTGATTCGAGTAAACAATGCGCGTGTAGAGTGACTTTGCTTCAATTGTGATTTTAGTGATTCTTGTGTGATTTTCTTAAATAAAAACTATATTTGGCTGTTTGTGATGCTTCTTAGCTAATCTTCTTTCCGGACTGCAAAACTCCCTCTCAAAGTGTTTGTCCCACACAAAGGAAAAAGAAAAATAAAGTGGCATCACTACGACGAATATTTGACAGCGCACCGGCGTTGATTTTATAGACGTCACTTAGTTATTCCACCTTCTTTAATACATGTTGCAATAAACCAGGTTGCTGCAGAGCTGCATTTGCGTTTCTTCAGCCTGCTTACATTTTATTTTCTTATTTTCTATGAGCTTTGACAGTTTTAAGTTTACGCTCTCTCCCTTGCAGCTACCTGTTTAGTTTTGTCTGATCATTTGAATGTTTCTGATGTAATTTTAAATTTTTTCCAAAGATTGAAGTCAATTAAATTTAAAAAATATCAAGAAAAAAATCAGAACAAATATGTATACAGCCATAGTTGAATTATAAAGTTGACGCAGGGCTGATCGTACTCTCTTCACAGTACCCATAATTGTCAAAATGAATACAAATCACTTTTTTTTTGTTTACATTTTGCAAATCAAAGCTTTCTCATCGCTTTCAGAGTTTGTATGAGTTGTCAACTTCAATTTGACAATTTTGGGTACTCGCTCTCATCCTTGTGACAACCTTGTTATTCAACCATGTATATGACAATTTACTTTTTGATAAATTCTCTCATTTTGACTGAAAAATAAATACTCTCACATAATTAACTTTTCTCGAGCTTTATTTGAATTTAGTACATAAACAGACCTATTTACTTAAATTTAAAAAAAAAAAATAAAATCAAATGACAACAAAAAGTTAATGCGTTTTTGAGATATCATCAGAAAAGCCATTCCATACAAAATGTATGTGAAAACAAATTTTCTTCAAAAAATTCGTCAATATTTCCGATGTTTTAATAGTTATTCTGCTATTCGGGTCGAAGACAAATCCAATAAAACAAAGATCATTTTTTAACAACGATCACAAAGATCAACAAAGAACCCGACTTTGTTTTATTATAGGAGATTAATTTTTAAACAAAACTTTACTCACAGTTTCAAATTAATGTGTGCTACTGTAGAAAAACACCTTTTTAAACTTAAATTAAAGCTTTGTATGCATCATTTTTCATCAAAACAGCTCTGTTAACTCTATAAATCCAAAAGCTTCGTTCTTTTTCTACTTGTCATACCACTATTTTTCTCCTCTTAAAACGTCTCTTGTAAGCTTTTTTATTTTAAGCATATAATCTTCTTTTATTAAACTTGCTTTACGCGTGCTATACCTTCTCCACTTTGAGAAATTAACCCATTGTTTTCTAAAAGCTTTCACTTGTACGCTACTCCTAAGAATTTGTTTACTCTCAATATAATTTTTCACTTAGAGCTTTTAATGAACAACAAAAGCTTCACTAAAAAAAGGCTACATAACTTAGGGCGAAAATATATTATTTGCATTTGTTAGCTTATACTTGTAAGTGAGTGTGTGTGTGTTTGAGTTGCTGTATTCGTTATATGCTCTTTTTATTTTTTCAACCATTTTTTTTTATGTCTAACTTTGTTGTTTTATTTAACTAGGTGCTGTATGTTTTTTCAACCAATCGGATTGTTACAATATTTAAGCTCAATTATGTAATTCTTCCCACTATGTTTCCGGTGGTGGTAGGGCGCATGTGGTGGACTTTCAATGCTTTTGTCTGGGGTGTTATAATTTTCATTTGTATGAAAGTAACATCTCAATATATGCTTAAGTGTTTGTGGGGGCGTGAATAGGTGTGAAGATATAAGCCAGTTTTGTGTGAATAATTGTAAAATTAACTTTATTAATTAGGTCGCAAATGAATGTGCACTAAAAGATGATACATTTTGTACATTGCATGCAGAAGCTAAGTAAACACATATATTAAAAAGAAACTTCCATATAAGTCAACCTCTAGCTGATTTACTCGCCATCAACCTATTTCTGTGATCGAAGAGATACATATTTTTAGATTCTAGCTTACTGAAAAGTGAATGACTCCCTCTTGAACACTTACCGCAAAAATATATTTATAGCTTTATACACAATAGGAGTGGAAGTCTGTATTTCTGTTATTTGATTTTATTCAACTTGGTTTTGTTCACTACTGCTTTTATGCGTCTATGGAGATTTCTCATTGTACTTTTGAAAAGGTTCTATTTTTTGTAGACTAGTAGATAGGGCCTATGCAAGCAGGTTAGAGCTATACAGTACTAAGTTAAAAAACCTTTAAATTACTATTTTAAAACATATGTAACGATGTATTTTTTGTATACTGTAACGCTTTATTATCAGTCGATTACATAATTTGATAGGTAAGGCTAGGTAGGAATGGTCGTGCATCGTTTTGTGTTCCAACTTACTTCTACTTTTATAGCATGTTCACACAAAGAGTTTAATTTGAGTTTCCAGTACAAAGTAGAGTTTTGTCGCTGAACTCAATATAAACTCTAGAGTTTCCAGTACAATTTTGCTGGATTGAACTCAACTGAACTCAGTTTGCTTTCTGAGTTTATCAAAACTCAAATTGAGAAGGCCTAAAAGTATGCTAATATTCTTAAAAAAAGCTACGTTTAGATGCAAATTTTTAGACCGTACTGTACATTCAGAGTATTGTACGATTTTTTCTGCGAAATATCAATCTCAACTAAACTCAATTCTGTTGACACATCTCTGTGTGAACAGCTTAAATTGAACTCAATTTAAGAAACCCTGATGTTTCTATTTCATCAGGACCCTTGCAGCTCCGACAGAAATGTGGTGCTATTATGACCATCCTTTTGGCCATTACTCCAGTGGGACAATGGTCTTTTATAACTCCAACAAGAATTCGGGTTTCCCGTTTGACTAAAAGCAGAAAGCTTTTAATTCTGCTCTCATTTAGCTCCGGCCAAAGTCTTCAAGATATGTTGCAGTCGTCTCTATAAGCCCAGTTCGTGTAAGCATTACCTCTTTCATTAAGATCTATATTTCTTTTGACAAGACCTGCTGGTATATTCATATCTATATCGGCTCTGTTTGTACCTGTGCTTCCTTCACACTTCACCAATTCAACAATCGTTCCCATTCCCATTCCCTTCGATATTGATGTGTCTGGAAACCCAGTGACGCTGTAGGTATCGCAGTTACTGTTCCGAGCTTGTTTACAGTTTAATACCCTTCGAGCTTTCGTTGTTTAGCTATCCAGCGTTTTGATGGCCGCTTAGCTGTCTGTAAAAATAACAACCTTAGGGGTGGGGGTGGAATTTTAGCTGTGAATGACGTGTGCAGCTTTTTCAATCGCATATATTTCTGCTTAAAAAACGCAATAGTAATCATGGAGTTGTAAAACTTTTTAATTTATAGTCTTTCACAGTATATACCCGTTCCAGTTCCGTTTTCCCTTTTGGAATAACCAGTATAGAATTGGAAATTAGATGTGGTGTATTAATACCAAATCTTAGACTGGGTGTAATATAATCGATTGCTCTTTTTGATTCTTCGGTTCCAAAGATACGTAGAATAGATGCATGTCCAAATGTGTTGTCCTTCCAGTCTTGTGATTCGCGAATTGCGCACTTGGGCGTCGAACACTAAGGCCAGCAATAAATAAAAATTTTATTGGTGGTCGAAATTTTGAAACATCGATAAATTACCTACTTCAGAAACATCGTTGTCGATTGAAAGGTATAGCCGTCGAACGATTGGTAGCGCACTGCAAATTTTTGTACACTTACTTTCGTATACATCTTCTTTCTCTCAAGCTGTTTTTGCTTGAGTATGTATTACTTTAGGTTTGTGCATGGCAGAATTAAAATGTAGCTATATGGCGCTAGAATTGCAGATAAAGTTACGGAGTTGACAAGTTACAAAAAGATATACAATTTTTTCTTCTTCAGACCTTTGAACATGTTTTTCTCAAAACTGCACTATTTTAAATGACGTGCATCATAACTCGGGGAACAGGGGGCGAACCTTCACATGGCAACGTGTCTGATCGCCTCAACCTGGCGAGGCCAGCATTATCCATGTCGAAATCGTCTCAAGTGGACTCAAACCTCCACGTGGTGTGCCGTGGCCAACGGCAAACTGGCATCCGTCAGATTGACCGCTAATTTGAGCAGCGGGTTGCTCCATAGACCTTAAACATGGAATGTGCGCAGGGTTTTGGTCCCGCCAATTGCTACTGCCCAATGAAAACTAAACCAGCCTCGGATAAGAACCTCAATTACATTGACGACCATCGCAAACGAAAAACGGACAATGATTTACGGATATGCACCTGGAGTGTCCGGACCCTTTATAGGGAAGGTGCCATTATTCAACTGCCGGAAGCCCTCAAAACAATAAAAGCTGACATCCAGGAAATGCGATGGAAAGAGCAAGGCTGCTCTAAACAAGCACACTACGATATCTACTACAGCTGCCATGCGGAGAGGCGCGAATTTGGATGTGGATTCGTCGTTAGCCAGAAACTACGCCACCTTGTTTCCCGGTTCATACCTGTGAACGAAAGATTGGCCACGATCCGCAACAAGGCAAAATTTTTCATCATCAGCCTTATTTGCGCGCCCACCCCGACGGAGGAAAAGGGCGAGGAGGAAAAGGAAAGGACGTATACGACCATCTTCCGGTCCATGACGTGAAAATAGTCTTCGGCGATTTTAATGAGAAAGCAGGAAGAGAAGGCATCTTTGGCCCCACTGTCGGTCACTTCAGTCTTTATAAGACCTCCACGAACAACGGTGTAAGACTGATCGACTTCTCCGCGGCGCAAGACATGGTGGTTAGTAGCACCAGATTTGAGCACCTCGACATCCACAAGGCCACCTGGCTGTCCTCGGATCAAAAAACGCGAAATCAAATTGATCATGTTGTAATCGACGGAAGGCATGTCTCTAGTGTTCTAGATGTGCGCACATTTCGAGGGGTCAACATTGACTCCGACCATTATCTTGTTGCAACCAAGATCCGCATGCGAATATGCAATGTGAAGAACATACGCACAGAAATGCAACGAAAGCTAGATGTCGGTAAGCTTCAATTACAACGGACTGCCGAAGCCTACTCCGCTCAACTCTCGGTTAAGCTCAACCAACCAACCTCTGGACCCGACGACGCCGGCGGACTTTGGGTGCATATATCCCACTCTGGCGCCCACAACCTCGGAACCAATGCGGAAAAGCGTGAGCGTGAGGAGCTAGAGGTATACCAGGGCAAGAAGGATGCACGAAAATTTTATCAACAGGTTGAGGGTTAGATCCAAGGTTTCAATCCCGGAGCATTCACTTGTAGAGACGAAAATGGAGATCTGAATACGGATACGCAGTGTGTGCTGAGATTGTGGAGACGGCACTTCTGTGCAGTTCAGTGCCACCAATCAACGATGATGGAGTGGAAGTATCACCACCTAGCCATGAAGAGGTTCGAGTTGCTATCCAACGACTCAAAAACAGTAAAGCAGCGGGTGCTGACGGCCTGTTATCTGAATTGTTTAAAACCGGCGGCGATGAATTGATAAGGCGCATGCATTAGTTCATCAGCAAAATATGGCTAGCAGAAAGCATGCCCGACGATTGGAACCTCAGCATACTGTGCCCTATACTTAAGTAAGGAGACCCCAACAATCTGCGCAAGTTATAGAGGTATCAGCCTTATTTCCATCGCATATAAGGTTCTCTCAAGCGTACTGTGTGAAAAATTAAAGCCGATTACAAAAACACTGATGGGACCTTATCAGTGTGGCTTTCGGCCTGGAAAGTCCACCATAGACCAGTTTTTCACGCTACAACAAATCCTGGAGAAACCCCACGAAAATCAAATTGACACACACCATTTCTTTGTCGATTTTAAAGCTGCGTTCGATAGCCCGAGAAGGGATTGCCTATACGCAACAATGTCTGAGTTCGGTATACCTGCAAAGTTGATTAGATTTCCGGCAGCTATAACTTTGAAGTAGTCAAGGAGTTTGTATACCTTGGCACCGACATTAATACCACCAACGAAATCAGCCTGGAGAGAAAGCGAAGAACAATAATAGCTAATAGGTGCTACTACGGGCTCAGTAAGCAACTAAGTTCCAGAGCCCTCTCTCGATCGACAAAACTAACACTCTACAAGACGCTCGTTCTACCTGTGCTGCTTTATGGCGCTGAGGCATGGGTAGTTTCGCAAACTGATGCAGTGTGTTCGAGAGAAAAGTTCTTCGCAAAATCTTCGGTCCTGTTCGAGTCGGCGATGAGTATCGCATCCGAATGAGCCAAGAGCTGTATGAGCTCTACGAAGACATTGACGTAGTTCGGCGTATAACTGTGCAGCGACTACGCTGGCTGGGTCATGTCCATCGTATGGACGACGAAGCTCCAGCGAAAAAGGTGCTCGAGGCGAAGGTCGCTGGTCAACGACGACGAGGGAGACCCTGCCTCCGATGGATGGACCAGGCTGAGAAAGCCCTAACCGCACTTGGTGTATCCGATTGGAGAAGGCGCGCGCAAAGCAGAGGCGTCTGTCGAGAGCTGATGAGGTCGGTCGAAATCCGGACACGGGTTGTTACGGCCACCTAAGTAAGTAAATAAGTAGAATTTTACTATCATCGTGTGTGTGTATGTGCAAGTGGCGGATACGCGGTACTGCACGCCCAACGACGATTAGTTTTGATTATGTCCAATGATCAAAAACTCAGTTCCACTAAATATTAAAGAATATAAAAGTTTAAAAAAAAAAATATAAAATAACAGTCGATGCGGTTTTTTCACGATACTTACAGAAATCCCAATTAAACATTTTTATTTCTTACTTACTATAAGCTTATGGTATTCTTTTTGGAATATAATGAAATAATTGATATATGAATGATTTGATACTTCAACTATTTTGAAAAATCAGAAAAAATTCTATTATTTCATAGCTTTAAGTTTTTCATAGCTTCAATTTTTCACTTCGGTCGGCAGTCCACCCACTGGCTATTTTTTTTGTTTCTTTAATAAAGTTTTACGTAATAAAAATTAGTTTTTTTTTTATTTCCTGCACAATTACGATATGTAACGATATGTAAAATATAAGAGCTGAAAATATTCTAAACTACAAAAATGTTTATAACTATAGTAATGTGAATTATTGTTATATTGTTAAAATAAAGAATTAAATTGATTTAATAACTAGTTTTTTATCATGGTTTTTTTATCATATTTCCCGTCAGCTGTTAATTCGTCATTTTTATTTTACTACTATAAAAACTTGTTAAAATATTTATGAAGTAACAGGACACCCTGTGCTGCGGCAAGCTTTACCATTGCTACGAATACTTCAGCACTTCAAGCTTCACAATCAAAGCTCAACCGAAGAAAGTTAAGCTTTTATGAAAGTAAAGCTAATTAACTGTTGCAAAAACCGCGGCCAAAGCTTTGCGCAGCAAAAAACTTTGCAATTTGAAGTTTTAACACTGTCAACCAGCTGTCACAACAATACCAAGGCGCATGTCTGCGCAAATTTCTGACAGCACCTGCAGGATATTCGCGCAGAGAGCAAACTCGTAACAAAATCAGCTGATTTCTGTCAAGAGTGTAGTAAGGCGAGCAAAAAAAAAACAAGCAACTTGAAACTTACTATATAACCTTTGCTTGAACCTTTGCGCTTCATTGTGCGTCATACCAGAAACATTCCGCAGTTGAAGTTGACAGGTAGTAGTCAGAGTGAGAGCGTAACAGTGACAGAACAAAAAAAAAAGCAAATTGAAGAGAGAGTGCAAAGAAAGTAGCAAGATAAGAAAAGATATTTATATTTCATTTTTTTGACAGTATATTGCAACTGTATATTTTTTTCTTGTATCCAGATTTGCACACACAAAGTTCGAAGTTATGAAAGCTAGCATAAAAGTTGTAAAGTGCTTGTGTAAAATAACGTTAATTAACCTTAATTTGTATTAGTTTGAGAGAAAAAAATTACTGTATGTGAAGAAATTCTAAAAGAAAATTACTAAGTTGTATAGAGTTAAAAGTGTGTGTAAAAAAGTGTTAAAGTGTAACAAAACTAAAAGCAAAAAAACGAAAATGCATGGGAGCAAAATATGGACAGTCAAAATTTTCTCAAGGTTCTACTGTCAGCCAGACACTTTTCATTCTTCGAAATCCTTGACCTAAACAATCGAAATTCCAAATCTTTTTTTCTCAATTTTGGCTTTCATGCCAGACTGCGTATATCAGTCGTTAGACGGTTTTAAAGTGTTGCAATTTGGATAAAAAAGAAAAAGTTTGCAAAAAATAAACAGCTTAAAGCTATACAACATAACATTTTTTTTTTCACTACTTCATATACACCTTAAATGGATCAGCAATTTATGCTGCTTTACATTTTGCTGCTATTGCCCTTTGAAAAGAATAGCAGCCAAAATACCAGAATAACAACAAAAACAATCGGAAGAACTGAAGCAGCAACTACTGCAGCAGTTAAAGCAAAATTTATCGAAAGCACATTTCACAATACGTCGACAATTTTTTCATCATCCACGTCTTTGGCTACATTGTACTTGCTTATCATGGGTTCATGCCTAGGAAGCCTTCTAACAAAGGAACCTACAACGTCAGCAGCCAATCTCTGGTTTGTCTTTAGATTAAATTATTAAATGTTTTTAATTTAAATTTTATATTATTTTGCATGAAAAACCAGCCAAGTGCAAAGTTAATAAAACTTAAATGAAACCATGTAGGCTTAATTATGGCAATAAAAGCATGCTGTGTCAGTGAAAGCTCCCCTGTGGCTAGATAAAGTCTTGCTGCAGTATGTACTCAGATATAAACTGAAAAGAAAGGAATGGGGGAAAAAAAAGAAAATCTGTTAGCTACAACCTACAACTAATGCAGCTCCCCACACTTTACTGTTTTCTCTCTGCTCTAAAACTAACTTTTCTTAGTTTTCCCGTTGGCATAATAGCCAATAGCAGATAACAGCCCAGCAAACTAGATCTCGGTAGTAGAATTTTGATAGTATTTATATATCGTAGCGATACCTAAATTGAAAAAATGAAACCCAACATTTAATTTAATCTCGAGAGGCCCTTTACGATTTTGTATCACAAAAAAGCACACGAACGATAGGCAAGGCACAAGCAACTATACTATTTTCTATACAAAAATCTATAGCTTCGTGAGTCTCACTCATCGTTAATGTGCTTTTTTGTGATACAGAATGAAGGGCTTAATCTTGATATCGATAACGATATCGTTGCTGACGATAGATCTTTTTGTATAGAAACAGCCATTTCTCAATATAATTTCAATAGCGTTTCGATCAGAGTTTGTAAATACTTATCATTGAGGAGTAAAATATCTCTCACTCAGCTCAATACAACTCAACTCAGTGCATTTCGTTTTGTTTCTTTCATTGGAAATGAAAAACAAACGAGCGATCATTCGTTAATCTCCCAATGAGCGAGCGAATCGTTTATTTGCATTTCTCTTTCATTGCTGTTCACAGCATGTGCTTTTGCAGAACATAAGCCGATACATCAGCTCGCTCTTTTTTTTTCTCCTCACTCACATTATTTGAAAATGATGCACTCTTTTCAATGATAGTTATATTCAGTGAGAACTAAGTGAGTTTGATTTTGATGTCATCATTTTATTATCATTCGTTTCTATTGGAGTGTGTTTGTTTTCTGTTTTTTTTACGAAATCGGTGCTGGGGCCAACACTAGGTAAAAATGGGTCGCTGAATCCGAATTCGAACACAAATAGAGGGGTCTATCTGCCCCCATGTGCAATTTTTTTAAGGGTGGCCAAAACAGTGGTTTGACTTACAATTTGACTTAGAGTGCACAATTAAACTCGTGTTTCGATGTTCCCCCTAAAAATATGCAAAATAGGGGATTGACAGACTCCTCTATTTGTGCGTCCCAGAAATGTTTCCCCCCTTAGAAACACCCAAAAAATGTTTAATTTTTACCTATTTTGCCCCCCTTACGAGATATGGCATTTTTTCTATTTTTTCGAAGATTTTTCAAGGTTTTTTCGATATCTTTCGATTTTATGTTGTTTCATATCTCGAAGAGAAACAAAATAGGTAAAATCTAACCATTTTTTGGGGGTTACTATAGAAGAAAGCATTTTTAAGACATACGAAATAGGGGGTATATCTGCCCCTATTCACCATATTTTTAGGGAGGGACCGAAACACGTGTTTGACTTACAATTTGACTTAAAGTGAACAGTTTAACACGTGTTTCGACGACCCCCTAAAAATGTGGAAAATGGGGGTTAATATACCCCTCTATTACTGTGTCTCAAAAACGGCTACCCCCTTAGAAACCCACAAAAAATGGTTAATTTTTACCTATATTGCTTCTTAATAAGCAAATATCAAAATTATAAGTATCAAAATACTTATCACTGATGAATTCATATGATTTTCAGCTCATATAAAGAGCACATCATTTGCAGAACTCTAGAGATGTAAACAGTGACAATGTTCCCACAACGATGAGCGCTCTTTCTACACGAACGAATAACCAACACAAGTGTTTGAGGAGTTTAAGCGAGAGCGTAGCGTTCAACGAATTGCTCTGAAAAGATTATTTATTGCTTCTGTTTTTTCAAATGATAACTCGAAAGAGCGAGAGCGAATTTTGATTGCTCTACGCACTCTGGTTTCGATACATCGTTATGATACAAATTATCAACTTTACGATATTGCAAAGATATTTTGTTTGCTGGGAGTAACTAACTATACATTCGACAGTTTCGATATGAAGACGATATTATTTGGTTTGCTGGGAGTTGCGTACATTCGACAGGCAGCAGATATGGAGCAGTAAATATTAAATTGCCTTTATAAAACGTTTAAAGCCGAATAAAAAGTTGCCCTCTAATTTTATTCTCAACCCTTGATAAAAGCTTTAAGTTGACTTTGTTTATGTGCGTTAACAAAAAATCAAGGCATACTTTTAGGTTCCACCAAAATTTGACGATATAAAAACTTTCTTCAAAGAGGAAACCAGAAATAGCCCGTAAACCTGTTTCAATTACAAGAATTGTATTTTTTTTTTTCTGAATATGTTTTTTTTCGGAGCGGTTAAAAAAATTTTAATTTTTATGCTCTAAACTGCCTAAGCAAAGCTTCGCTAAAGCTTCCTTTCATGCCTTTTACATTTTGTTTCAAATGTTTTCACAAAAACTGTCAAACAATTCTCGATATTTCCAACATAGATACAACTTTTGTTTACTTGCTTTGTTAGAAATTTTATAAAAGGCAGTGGCGTAGCTAGGGATGACGAAGGAGGGGTCGCCCCGGAAGAAAACCATCGAAAATTGTAAACAAAATTTTTTTTTTTAACAAAATTCGTTTATTGAAAAAAGATCAAGAGTTGCCATTACCAAAAAAGAAAAAAAATACATTGACAATTTCAAATGAATTCCATCGAAATACACTTTTAACTTTGCAAATTTAACATTTTTCTTCTATGAGAATAAATAACTTAAAAGTTTACTATTCTCATTTTGATTACCGCAAATTCACATATTATATCATCGTAATTTAAAGTTGCAGCAGTTTCACATTTTATTGAGAGAATTTCGAGATTTTTTTTTTTTTTTTTTTTTTTTTTTTTTATTGAAGTTGTATATTTGCAATCTGTCGGAATAACAATAAGCAAATTTTATAAGAATACACTTAAACTAACATTGTTTCTGGGTCTCAGAAAACTCAGCAAAAGGAAAATATGTACATATAACATTCCATATTAATATAATATGCATATAATTTTAAATATGTATGTGTGTCTAAATAATTTTTATTTGTTATTTATACTGTTTATATTATTTGCTTAACATAATACACATAGATGTATAATTGAAGTTCTGCATTTTAATTTTGGTAACAATTATTCTATTTTAGGTAATTTAAAATTTTTATTTTGTTATTGTTAGACAATAAGTAACATTACATAAGTTATCCTAATCTCTAAGTGGAAGGTCTAGGACATGAAGTCTTTTAAGTCTGCGCACTTCTTCACTGATGTCTAGAAGATTTTGTACCAATGGATTTGAGTGATGTTCTAAACGTTGAATATATTTTTCACTAAATCTTTTGATTTCGTCCTTGACGAATGAGGTATTGGAGTCTTTGTGTAAAGTTTTGTTAGAAACATACCATGGTGCATCAAAAATCAGGCGGAGTATTTTCGATTGAAATCGCTGAAGAATTTCTACATTTGAAGTGCTAGCAGTACCCCAAAGTTGGATAACGTATGTCCATACAGGCTTCAATACGGTTTTGTACAATAGCAACTTGTTTTCAATACTCAGTTTAGACTTTTTACCTAGAAGCCAGTACATTTTCTTAACTTTAATATCTAAATGTGTTCGTTTGGCTTTAATATGATGCTTCCAGGTTAATATTTTATCAAGATGAAGACCTAAATACTTCACGCAGCTTCCCGTCGGAATAACTTCTTGATTAAAGGTAAGTCTTGGGCATTCCTTTTTTTCTCAGTGCAAACGGTATATACATTGATTAACTGGGGTTAACTTTTATATTCCATTTGCATAGCCAGGCTTCCAGCAGATTTAACTGTTGCTGCACTAAACTTGATGCTATGTCAAGCAACTCAGATGAAGCCAGTATAGCTGTGTCATCAGCATATGTTGCGAAAAGCACCTCATTGTTGGTAGGCATATCTGATGTATAGAGTGTGTATAGTATAGGGCCTAGTACGCTGCCTTGTGGTACTCCTGCTCGAGCTTCGTAGATCTGAGAGCTCTCATATTTCACTTTAACATAGAAGTATCGTTGAGTTAGATACGACTTCAAGATGTGATAATATGGAGTTGGAAGAAGATTTTTTATTTTGTACAATAAACCTGCGTGCCAGACGCGATCAAACGCTTGTTGAACGTCTAGGAAAACTGCTGAACAATACTGTTTATTTTCCATTGTATTAATTATAGAATTTATAATACGATGGCATTGCTCTGGGGTTCCATGCTCTCGCCTGAAGCCAAACTGGTGATTAGGAATGATGTTGTGTTGTCCCAGTACCGGGTGCATTCGTTTCAAAAATATTCTTTCAAATATTTTAGAGAAAACAGTGAGGAGACTAATTGGCCTGTAGGACGACACAATATTTTCTGGTTTATTTAGTTTTGGAAGCATGATTACCTCTGCGCACTTCCATTGAGTGGGAAAGTAGTTTAACCGAAGTATTGCATTGAAAATAAGTGTGAGAAATATAATTCCTTTTTTTGGTAGAAGCTTGGCATTTCGAGATTTGATTGCCTACTTCGACTCATCGATTTGATAAATTTAACTTTGCTGAATGATCTTACGTAGGATGCAATGGAAACGGGTATAGTAAGAAATATCTTCAAAGCAATCGCTAATGTTTTGTAGACTTCCAATCTCAGTGAAGAAATGTATGATAAAAGTTGCTCTGGCAATAATTCAACCTCTTCTCTTCAGTTTTCTTTGCTCTTTTCAGTAGAAGTATAACGTCCTGGATATTGTTAATCAATTCTATCTTGTCCAAGTCGTCTGGATAAAATTCATAAAGTTTCAGAACTGACTGTTTCGCAAAAATTGTGTAAAGCGGTGGGGACGGCAGATCATTACTTTCCCCGGGCGCTCAATGTTCTAGCTACTAACTTACTTACTTAGGTGGCCGTAACAACCCGTGTCCGGGTTTCGGCCGACCTCATCAGCTCTCGCCAGGCACCTCTGCTTTTCGCGCGCCTTCTCCAATCGGATACACTAAGTGCGGTTAGGGCTTCCTCAGCCTGGTCCATCCATCGGAGGCATGGTCTCCCCCGTCGTCGTTGACCAGTGACCCTCGCCTCGAGCACCTTTTTCGCTGTTGCTTCGTCGTCCATACAATGAACATGACCCAGCCAGCGTAGTAGCTGCACAGTTATACGCCGAACTACGTCAATGTCTTTGTAGAGCTCATACAGCTCGTGGTTCATTCGGATGCGATAGTCATCGCCGACTCGAACAGAACCAAAGATTTTGCGAAGAGCTTTTCTCTCGAACACCCCCAGAGCGGCAGCGTCAGTTTGCGAAACTACCCATGCCTCAGCGCCATAAAGCAGCACAGGTAGAACGAGCGTCTTGTAGAGCGTAAGTTTTGTCGATCGAGAGAGGGCTCTGGAACTTAGTTGCTTACTAAGCCCGTAGTAGTACCTATTAGCAATTATAGTTCTTCGCTTTATCTAAAGGCTAATTTTGTTGTTGGTATTAATGGCGGTGCCAAGGTATACGAGCTCCTTGACTACTTCAAAGTTATAGCTGCTGGATGAAACGTGGGAGCTTAGACGCCGCGCTCCTTTGTTTGTAGACAGCATATACTTTGTTTTACCCTCATTTATCGTCAACCCCACTTTGGCTGATTCCTTTTCGATAGCGGTGAAAGCAGCGGTAACACCTCTCTTGGTTCTGCCGACAATATCAATATCATCAGCGTACGCAAGGAGCTGGACACCTTTATAGAAAATGGTGACAATACGATGCACACCGGCCTATCGTACGATCCCCTCCATGATGATGTTGAAGAGATCGCAAGACAGTGGATCGCTTAGCCTGAAACCTCTTCGAAATCAGCTTTGCAGGTATACCGAACTCAGACATTGTTGCGTATAGGCAATCCCTACTCAGGCTATCGAACGCAGCTTTAAAATCGACAAGAAGATGGTGAGTGTCAATTTGATGTTTGTGGGTTTTCTCCAGGAATTGTCGTAGCGTGAAAGTCTGGTCTATGGTGGACTTTCCAGGTCGAAAGCCACACTGATAAGGTCCAATTAGTGTTATTGTAATCGGCTTTAATCTTTCACACAGTACGCTTGAAAGAACCTTATATGCGATGGCAATAAGACCGATACCTCTATAACTGGCGCAAATTGTTGGGTCTCCTTTCTTAAATATAGGGCACAGTACGCTGAGGTTCCAATCGTCGGGCATGCTTTCTGCTAGCCATATTTTGCTGATGAGCTGATGCATGCGCCTTATCAATTCATCGTATGCGCCTTAGCCTCTTCATGGCTAGGTGTAGTACTTCCACTCCGTCATCGTTGATTGGTGATGCTGAACTGCGCTCTCCATGGGCGGCATTGGTGGAATCGTCGCCAGTAAGTAAATTGGAGAAGTGCTGTCTCCACAATCGAAGCGCATACTGCGTATCTGTAAGCAGATCTTAATTTTCGTCTCTACAAGTGAATGCTCCGGGCTTGGAACCTTGGGTTAGACGCTTACCTGTTAATAGAATATTCGTGCATCCTTCTTGCCCTGGTATATCTCTAGTTCCTCACGCTCACGCTCGCACGGCTCGCCTTGCAGCTGGGTTTTGTATCATTTGGTGTGTGTATAATGTGAGAACGTAATACACTCAACTCTCTTTTGATACGGTCATTTCTTGCACGATTTTGAAATAACACGGTTCACCAACGAATTTTTTACACGAATTTTCGGTTTTGCACGATTAAAAAAATATTTTTTCACCTACAATTTTCATGCTGTGATGATCTTTTTATGCCCACACGTGTGTGTTACTGACTGACTTTTTTAGAACAACAAAACCAAAAGAGTCCGTAAATAATGAAGAAGCCTGCTCTTTTGAATCCAGCTCGACTGTCTACTGATGATAGCATTGTTGCTCAAATTGATAACAACCGTGGACGCTTGTGAAAAGTTGTGAAATTGATGTGTACTCTTCATTTTGATTAAAATTTTCGTTATACACTTACTTCATTTTTCCCAGTGTTCTCTTACTTTACTGTTCTTTTGGTTGTTTTAATAAATATAAATTTGTTTTTGTGTAATATAATAGCATGTTATATTGAAATCGTTACTTTTTTGCACGGTTTTGTGGACAGAAATTTAAAAGTTTTTCAACTTATACGATTTTTTCAAAGTTTTGAAACACAACCCTAAATTTACCATAAGTTGCTTGTATTTAATGTTTTCTAATAAATATATTTTTTTTAGTACAGCCAACTTTTTTTTTTAAAGATATGTTTATGTTTTCGGTGTCATTGAAATGGAAATTAAATAAATTACAAAATTGGTCTGAAAAAAAAATTTCATTTATAAGGCGAAATTCTGAGAAATTTGCACTCAAAGTTGAAATTTGGTAGTTTTAACCGATTGATGTCATCTTCACTCAAGCACAGCTCAGTAACGGTTAAGTTGGTTTGTAGGTATACCGTAAGAAAGGTGATTTCATTGCCTTTAAAATAAGCTATCAAAATAAGTTTTATGTAAGTTAGTTTTTTCTGCTAGAAACAATAACGTAAACCAAAGTTGTGAAATATTAATTAACCCTGTAGCTCCTAAGATTGTGAAAATAGACCACCCCCCCTCAATTGCGGGACACGCTGTATAATTGTTTTCTAATAAGTATAAAGTGTTTTTAGTACAGCCAACTGTTTTAAAATTGAAAAAATTACAAAATTTATAATAAAAAAAATTGAAATTGGCCGTTGAAAAACAAAATTATGATTAATTTGTGTGTTTACACACAATAAAATAAAAATCTTAAGTTTTCAAACAAAATATTTCATGACGTCATAGTTTAATAGCAGCAGGTTGCTGCAACTAAGACGGACAGTGAATAATAGAAGAACAACAACTAAAAATACAACATGCCTGTGAGTGGTAAAAAGCTTTGATATATCTTCGAAGAAAGAGCTTACACCGAATAAGTGTGAATCTGAAAATTCGAAGAACTTTAGCTGCTTTTCGTATCATTTGTGTGTACAATGTAATTCAGAGTAATTTTCTCTAACATTGACGAAAACAAATAGACATGAACGGCTAAGTTTATCATCGCTATCATATAAAGGCTACTGATGAGTTGGTGTAGCGGCCAACGAAACAGCTGTCTAGTCTGCTGTATGATTGCCACTCTATATAAAGGGTATTGTTGTTGTTGTTGGTTGTTTTCTTCAGAAAACAACATAGACCTTGAGCTCGAAAATATAACTCTTAATTAATAATTGAAAAATTATTAGAGTTATAATAATAACACAAAAACTTATGAAAAGAGGTCGAATAAATTTACAAATTAATAAAAAAAATTTTATTTATTACTCGTAATTCTGAGAAATTTGCACTCAAAGTTGAAATTTAATAGTATCAACTGATTGATTTCATCTTCACAGAGTACAGCTCGGGAACGGTTCAGTCGTTGGGGTTAGTTGATGTACCGTTAGAAAGAATAACTTCATTGCAAAGAGCTCTCAAAATAAGTTTTCTGTAATTTAGATATTCTGCTAGAAATAGTAAGTGAATCAAAATTTTGAAATACTCATTAACCCTGTAGCTTCATAGAGTGTAAAAACTGACTCCCCCCCCCCTTGCCGCCCATACGATTTTTTGGTCAACTCGACATAATCTTTTACCTCCATTAATAGTTGCACTTAGTCGCGGGACACCCTGTATATCAATTAATACAAAACCTTAATCGATAATGCAAATTTTGAATTAAGAATCAAGTAATATCTGCAACAATTTTAATAGATCTATCAACTTACTTTCGCCTTAACGTTCATTCAAAAGTCAATAAATTAAAAACGATTACTGGATAATAAATATTACTAGAGTACGCCAGTAGTCGAAATTCGACCTTTTCGCTATACCACCCCCGAGCGACGCCGAGTATTCCAGCTAGCATTTTTCTTTAAAAACTAACTCCTTCTTCCTACTCTGATTCATTTAAAAGAACATCATCAAAATCGGTTGAGAAACACAGAAGAAAATGGTTCTTAACCGTTTCTCCTACGCCTATTTATATATAAATCTATACAAACTTCCAAGTAACACTGGTTATATCAGCTAGTTTTCAATAAATGTCTCTTTAAACATAATAAATATCATTTAGGTCATAAACAAACATGCATAACTTACTTGAAAATAATATCATTCAAAATGAACTCATAATAAGAAGAAAAAAAGGAATGTCTTTTATCTATGTAGGCAACATAACCACAATAGCTACACTACTATTACTGATGCTGGAAACAAGAACATTACTTTGAGGCTTGGCGCTGTTCCCAATTCTATGCTCATTCACCACATCCGCATTCTCATCCACATACTTCACACATAAATCACATCCTTGAACTGTTTACACACAACATAGTATCGCATATGAAGCATACTTTAAGGTTCAAAAACCTGCTGCTACTGCTGCCTTTATAGACTTCGTTGTTGTCCTTATAGGCGATGAATCCTATGTTGGCTCATAATCAAGTGTTTTGAGGCTTGGTAGAGCTACTGGTAGGTGCTGGGATGTGGAAGATGCGAATCAGTATTAGGTACAACAAGCAACAAGATGAAATTGTTGTCATTGTTACAAGTGTTTATTTCTGTTTCTTTGTTGCTTGTTGGTAGATGATGTGTGTGTGTGAGTGTGTGTTTTTTCTCGTCCCCTTTTCCTTTTACTTTCTCCTTGAGTTCTTTTGATTTTCACTGTGAATTGATGTTTTTTTAATAAAAGCTGTTGCCTACTTTCAGGCAACAAGCAACAGATGAACAAGAGGCTGAACTTATGTCGGAAGATGAGACCAACCCGCGAAAGCAAAAGTTTATATATCGCATAATTAAATTTAAACGCAAGGTGAGTTTGGAAGGCAGTTAACCTAAAAAATGTTTGATTGATTTTTTTTATATTTTTTTTTTGATTTTGCTAATTTTAGCAAAAGCATAAACAGTTTATGGAAAAATTCTGGGAACATCAGGAGTCGAACTATTCGCAACTGAGTACAAGAAACGGCAATGAAACGTAAGTTAGTGGCTACCAATTTCTATGATATTCATAAATATTTTCACCTCCCCCCTCCCCCCCATTTCCGTTACTGTATCTTTTTCTTAGCATATCGGATATTCAATTGCAAAACCTTGACGTACAAACACTACTCAACTCCAATACATTGGCCAAAGAGTCTGTCATGAATGCAGCTGCATCAGCTGCTCAATTCAGCTCGCGCACTAGTTCATCTCTAGATCTAGAATGGGAACACGAATATGGCAGCAACATGCGTCCTTATCCACCAACACTTCTACCACCTCCACCGTCGTCAACATCAACAAGAGCAGTATCTGCAATGCAAAGAAATCCACCTGATCTCAGCGATTCTTGGCAGTTTCTTTCTCAAAGACACTACTTCGATGAGGATCTAGTGCATTCGCAATCTAGTTCCCTAGCACCACTTAATGAACCTGATACTACATCATGCACTGCGGAACAGCACCAATCCAAACCAGCGAACTCCAGCACCAGACAGACCAAACAGTGCACTAAGCAAGTCCACCAACAGCAACAACAGGATGTGCTACGTCCCATTAATTCCGCCGCGTCATGCACGCGCACCTCTTCACGCAACAGCTGTTCCCATATCTCCACTCCAGAGTCCCTCGAATGGGATATCGACGAGGAACAGCAACGTCAAATGCATGTTGAGGATGATAACTTGGGTCTGGAGACTCTAGAGCTGCTACATCAGATTGAGCAACTCAAGAATAAGGTACTCAATGAAACTGGCGATGGTTTATTCGATGCCAACGAAGAGGATCATATCGAGGGCTTTACCAACATCAGTGCTGAATATCTGGAAGAAATAAACATCAGTTGATTTTGCAGTTGAGTCGTTTAGGTTTAATGAACGTACATAGCTATAATTTTATTACAACTTATGAAGTGCCTAGTTTAAAACAAAAAGAATAAAAACAAATATTTAAAAGATATAAGAAGTAAAAAAAAAAACACACACACAGAGTAGATGCGAATAAATAAACCTTAATAAATACAAATTTAGAGCTATAAAATTATTGTTGATGATATTGATTTTATGGATTTTTTTTCTGTTTACTATCTTCCAAAATTGCCAAAGTTCAATAACATGGAAATACAAGTATATTCGAAAGATAACAGTTGGACTGAAAAGTTTGTAAGCACATGTTATATGTTATGTTTATTATTCAACATAGTTGCCTTCGAGAGCGATACAACTAGTATAGCGATTTTCCAACTTTTCGATACCACTTTTATAGTACGATTTTTCTTTCTAGTCAAAATAGGCCTCAGTTTCAGCGATTACTTCATCATTGGACTTGAATTTCTTTCCAGCAAGCATTCTCTTGATATCTGAAAACAAGAAAAAGTCGCTGGGAGGGAAATCTGGAGAATACGGTGAGTGGGTAAGCAATTCGAAGCAGAATTCAATCAATTTTGCCATCGTTTTCATCGATTTGTGGCACTAATGTGGCCGTTTCTTGGCGATTTCAGCCGTCAATCGATCCAAAAGTGCACAGTAATAGTCGCTGTTGATGGTGGTTCCTTTTCGGAGATAGGCGATGAATATTATTCCTTTCGCATCCCAAAATACAGACGCCATCACCTTTCAAGCAGACTGCTGGGTTTTTGCTCGCTTTGGATTCGGTTCGTCGACTGCTGTCCACTCAACTGACTGTCTTTTGAATTCTGGTGTGTAATAGTGAAGCCATGCTGCATCCATTGTCATATATCGACGATAGAATTCGATTTTATTGTGGTTTAACAGCGTCAAATACTCCTCTGAAGCATCAATTTGTTGTTGTTTTTGGTCAACTGTGAGCTCACGCGGCACCCACTTTGCACAGAGCTTTCGCATACCCAAATGTTCGTGTAAAATGGTAAAAACACTACTATCTGATATCTTTACAATGTTAGCTAGCTCGTGCACCTTCGATTTGCGATCGTTCATAACCAATTTGTGGATTTTTTTGATGTTTTGTGGAATGTTAGTCTGATTTGGGCGTTCACTGCGCTCTGCATCATTTGTGCTGTTACGACCACGTTTAAATTCAGCAATCCACTTTTCTACCATTTGTCTGAATGGAGCAGAGTCCGGATAATGTTTATCAAGCCATTGTTTGGTTTCCACTGTATTTTTTTTTTCATCAAAAAGCAATGCTTTATTAAAATCGAAATTAATTTTTTCTATTTATTTTTTTTCAATAACAATAGTTGCACACAAAATGCTGTGTGATTCGTGTGATAACTCACGAATCAATTGTCAGATTGTTGTCAAATTTTTATATGTATCGTTTGAAGGTTTGTACTAAATAAAAATCATATGGAAAAATCATATGGAAAAAATCTAGTAACGCCATCTATGTGGCATCCTATGAACTTTTTGAACGTACTGTTATCTTCAGAGTCTCAACTATCTCGATTAACTTCACTTTATGGTCATCCATAATTATTTTGTGAACTTTTTTATGTTTTCGTCAGTAACAGCCTCGTCCGTAACTGCGTGTATCGTCTTCGGCAATTTAGCAAACCACTTCTCAACAGTTGTTTTCCTTGGTAAAGAGTCCGAATAATGTTTATCGAGCCAAGCTTTAGCTTCAACAGTATTTTTTTACGACAAAGCAATGCTTATGAAATTTTTTTTTTATCCATTTCTTTTCACAATAACAAAAGTTGCTTCACTCACAATGTTGCATCACTTACAATCTCACGAGCCAATTTTCCGACAGCTGTTAAATCTATACACGTGTCGTTTGAAAGTTGGTCTAACTACAAATCATATGGACTTGTGTCCACAGTGGCGCTGCTGTCCTAAAAACAGCTGCTTCTGTCATTTATTATTAGATACATTTCACTTTTCCAGCGTGTTTTTGAATTCTTTTATTCGCAACAATTAATTTTGTTACTTACTATTTTTCAGATTTAATGCTAGTAACGCCATCTATATGTCATCCCACAAACTTTTCAGTCTAACTGTTAACTAGCTAACAGAAAGAGCTTGCAATAAGTTTTTCAGAGTCCATATTTGGCCAGAATCATATAGACACCCATGGGTCTGGGGACTCATGGCTCTAGCGTTTTCTATGGTTCCAGCGTAGCTTATCGAAAGACCTACGAATTTTAAACTTGTCATTCACAATCAATTTTTTAAAAAAATATAGCTCAAAATATTTCATTTTAGACAAATTTAAACAAAATCTTGTTGAGGTCTTTAAGTGTGTAGGGAGAAAAAACAAAAAAAAACGAAATGGCAATTTCAGCCCTTGAAAGGACTTTGACCGAGCTTCTTATGATCAATTTGTGTTGTGCGTGTTGTGAAATGTTTGAACACAAATGATCGAAAACTGGACCTACAAGTTTTATGCCGACTCCGAACGGCATATATTCTCAAGAAACTTTTCATGACAGTTTTTACTCTCTGATGTTTGCCATTGTCTGCAAAAAACTTTCTGTGCCAGATGGGGATTCGAACCTGGGTTCTTTGGCGTAGGGGCCACACACTCTACTCACTAAAAGAGTAAAATTCAGGAATTGAAATAGGGAAAACTTTGAGTAAAATTAACATCTTACTTACATACTTAGGTTTCGCTACTGTCGTAATTTGGATTTGACCTCGTCTAAAAATATCCATTTCTATTCTGCGATTGCTGGCACCAGTTGAAAACTCCAAGTTTCGTCAGGTTGTCCTCCACTTGGTACTTCCAATCGAGATGTGATCGTCCTCTTTAGCGATGACCGCTACCGGGTACCGCATCGAAAATTTTCTGCGCGTCGCATTTCATCCGCTCAACATGACCTAGCCAGCGAAGCCGCTCGATTTTTATAAGCTTCACTATGTCGAAGTCGGGGTAGAGCTCATCGTTGCATCAAATTTTGTACTCCCCATTGACGCAGATCAGTTTTGTAGATATATCTCTTGAAGGCTGCCGAAGTCTTTCATTAGAACTGCTCAGCGTCCAGGTTTGTGCTGAATATAGCAGGAACGTGCATGACTTGTGACATATAAGCTGCATTCCCGTGGTCGTTGATCTAGAGCGTGGCTCTATTTTATTCACAATGCAAAAACAAAAAATTAGAACCAGCTCTTTTCCTGGCTCTATTTCTGATCTGAAAATGCTGCCAAGCTTAAAACATTCTTTTCAAAACGGACATAGTTGGCAAATCTGAAGTACTTTTCCACGAGTTTTCGTCTTTCTGCTCGCGCTCGTATTTTGACACTTCATCGCGAGTGATGCCAAATTGTAATAAAGTTGAACTAAAACTGTTCCACTGTGATTGGATCTGATCCAGTGCCACGGGAATGCAGTTATAGAGTGCTACTTTTGTTCATCGAGAGAGGGTTTCGTTTCTCAATTGCCTACTGCGCCCAAAATAATGATTTTTGGCAACATTTGATGAAGTTTATGCTAGACTAAGTCCCTCACAAACTCGAATTAGGTGTTGTCATCAGTAACGTAGGTTCCAAGATTCTGGGCCTGTTTGTTTGTTGACACCAGATATTTCGTCTTATCTTCGTTCACTGCCAGACTCATGCGACTAGACTCTTTTTCTAATTTGGAAATATGATATCGATATCATCAGCATACGGTAGCAATTTAACACTCTTATAGAATATAGTGCCACTATGTCTCAGATCAGTAGCTCGTCATTATTAGATTGGAAAAACCGCACGTAAAGAAATCACCTCATCTGAAACCTTGTTCTTAGATGGCAAAAAAATGGTGGGTGTCAATTTATTTTTCTCCAAGATTTGTCATGGCGTAAAGATCTGGTCGGTGGTAGAGTTTCCGGGTCTGAAATAACACTGAAAAGATGCAAATTAGGCTTAAGTTTTTCACATAAAATGCTCAACAGAACCATAAGAAGGTTTACCTTAACGTAGTTGGCGCAAGTGGCGGGAACGCCTTACTTATTGATTGGGAAAAGCAGACTGAAATTTCAATCATTTGGAATGCATTCTTTCGACCATATTCTGCATAGAAGCTCATAAATGCATTTAAACATAACCTCCCCTCGGTTCTTGAACAGCTTCTGCTTCTATTTTGTTCTTAAGCCGAGCTTTGGCTGTCAGAAATTTTTTATATTCGATTGACGGAACCTCTACGCTATGAGCCGTTTAAGGGATATCTTTTCTATTGGTAGGATTGTTAGCATCGACATTCAGAAGCCTATAGTGAAGAGGATATCTGGATATCTGTCACCAGTTTTCTTCCTGTTTTCATCCTTGCAGAAAGAGGAACCGGACTTAAATCATCAGCCAGGCGTCTTATTTTCTCGAAATATTTTAAGACCTCATTTCTGACGCCGTGCATCTCAATCTTCCCACACTTACGCTTTTCTGTCTCTATTTTATCCGCCTGAAAAGACGTCTCTCTTTCCTACTTTTGTCTCTGCATGACTCCTTATACGGCCCATACACAGGCGCACATAACCTACAACATGTACGCGTACCGTGTTTTGTACACACTACCGACTAATTCTTTGAAACTTGACCAAATTTCTCTAAAGATGTGCCCGAAAAATCTATTTTAACTGCCCAAAAACCAAACGAAAGTTGGTACATGAAAAACGCTACTAACTGCATGACTTGTCGTACAACATGATAGTTTATCTGCTTGAAATCAAAAATGATTGATTTTTGTCTTTGCAAACTGACGAATCTTCAAATTGGTCTGCCAACTGCGCCACAAACGGGCAAGCATTTCCGCAAACCAACCAAGTTCGCGAACATGTTCGCCTGTGTATGGACCCTATTAGCAGCACGCGACAGTGGAAGCACGCTGTGAGAAACACTTATTAAGTTTTTTTTCTGCGCTCAAATATAACCACAATTTTAGCAGCAGAGACTTGAAAATATTTTCAACTATTCTTGTTGCAAAGAGTCTTATTTTTAGCACAAGCAAACACAACTGAACAACAAATAGTATTTTATATAATTTATTTACTTTCTAAAAACAAATCCACGCTTTATTTCACTTTTTCCTATTTATAAACACCGAACAAGCTCCCACTTCCACAAGTCTGACTCAACCGTTTACTAATAAGAATTGTTTTTATTAACGTACTGTAGTTAATTATTCACATGCTTTTGTAACGTACTGTTTACTTTTCATGTTTGTGTCTTGACTAAAATTGTTCAATCGTTTTAAAGATGGTGGTTAGCTTAGTTTTTGGAACATATGGCACTTAAAACTGAAAGCAGATGGCGCTAAAAGCAACTAAGTCTTTGCACAGCACTGCCAGCTGTGTTTCTTCATTGTGCAATTTTGTTTTTAGAAATTTTCTTAAATATATTGTTAAATTTTGCTTAAAATTTCCAGCGTTTATTGAAGAAAAAATATAATCATTTATTTCTATTACTTTTAATGTAAAATCCGAAACTAAATGCTTGGCCAGTCGCATATCAACAGTATATTAAGTAGTTATTTCTCATAGCTGGCAATCTGCTGGCGCAATGAAAACAAAAACAAAGCGCTTGGCTTTGCTGCGTTGTCCATTTTTTTCAGCTGTTGTGTGTTTTTTCTGATAAGTTGTTTCATTTGCTGACCCAACTTCAGCTGCTCCAGACTGGTGTTATCCACTTGAAAACAAGTAAAATTAATTAAATTTGATTAGCTTAAATAATTTGTAAAGAAAAAAAGTTGAATAATTAACTCGCTTTAGAAGTAAAAGTTAAAACTCAGTGACATTAAAATTAAAGCAAACCCAGTAAGTTGATTTGGGATTAAAAAAAACATCGTCTTAATTTAATTTATGCAATTTTAATCACTTTGTTGTTTATCAACAACAGATTGCTCATCATTTGACCTTGAACTTACGTATTTCCACACCCTGGCCACAACTGTATCTTGATAAAAAAAAAACAACCGCAGACACGTTCGCTATACTGTGATTTCCGTCAATTGCAAGCAGCGTTTTGCATCCATCAAGCCTCTGCCAGCAGCGTCAACAGTTGCAGTCAACGCATCATGTCTCAGCCGGCAGCATTTCTTACCCGCAAGGAAACATTCAGTGCTTGTCATCGTTTGCACAGGTGTTTTTGTTTTTTTGCTTATTCCTTCTATTTATTTATAAACAAACAAAAGCTAAAGAAATTGATAAATTCCAATAATAGCAACAAACAACAAATCAGTGAGCAGCAAAAAGCACTAACTTTGCATTAATTAACGCTCTCAAAAATACCAACATGAATGTGGTCAACGCTATTTCCCGCGCTACCCTTTCACTTTTTTGGCTTGTTTTGCTCGTTATCATCTCGAAAGCTAAACAAGCTGCTTTGGAATTTAATCAATTTATATTTACTGCTACTACGTTTTCGTGCTAATTCTATTTACATTGCAGCACTCAGTTAAGCGATGCGGAAAATTTGGAAATCTATGGCAAATGTAACAATCCTAATGGTCATGGACACAATTATACGGGTGAGTGGTGCAAGTTTATCAGACAGGCAATGCGTTATTGTGTGGACACAGTTGCGCTAGTTATTAATTTTATGCCTGCACCTAAGATTGAATTACTAGGCAGACAGCTCATATGTAGTTTAGGTACACACATTCTTATCTAAGTTTATTATAAGCTGATGTACTTTAGTCGTTAATCATTTCCTGGTCGCTCTCTCCCCTCACTATAAGTTTCTTATCATCAGACATGTACTCGGTAGACCTAAAATAAGCTAAATTTAAAAGCATAAACAACGAGCAGACGACATGCACTAAATAAATCCAGTTATCGCGGATCTATATTTAAAAGGAAAATAAATTGTTCGCAATAACTTAAATAGAAAGTTATCTAAAACTTAATTGGAAATCTAATGTTGGTTTCGAAATATTCACTTTTTGATAGAAGAATGTCTCTTAAAACTTTTTTGTTTATTTAGCCCAGTTCTTATAATATTTACGCTTTTCAAGCGTTTTTTTTTTTTTTGAGAAGTTGTGAAGTCCAGCATTAATCTTCGATCCAAAGTCTCCATCAATTTTTATAACGGTTATAAATTAAAAACTGGTTAAGCAGGTGTTCCAATAACTCAAAAGAGGTTATAACAACAATGCGACATGAAAAAATGTCAACAATTCAACAAAAATTAAAAAAAAAACAAAGTTGAGTTGTGCTCGAATTTTTTGTATTGTTTGGAAAGCTAAAGGAATTTTAAATTAATAGAAGCTCAACTAGATTTATGGCTACCCTTCAGCAAAACTAATACAATAAGTGTGTGAAAAAACAATATTATAAGTTTGTCTCGTCTATTTTTCATGTTTCCTTAGCTTAATATAAAATATACTTTTCTAAAAAGTATCTGAAAGAACGAAACTTCTCATTTTATATGCCCAGTAGATACTTCGGAAAAACCAAATAGTTTATTTTTAATGCAGTTAGAACTAGTTTTGATTTAATAGTTTTGTTTTCGTACTTATTTCAAGTAAAGTACGAGTAAACTTCAATCTATGAGATTAATTTGATTATTTGAAAGGATTGATAAAAAAATACGAAAACTACTTTAAGCGTGTGTTAATCATAACAGCTGTTCAAATTTTACAATAGAAATCCATTATTTGCTTCAAAATGATGATTTATACTTTTTACACGTACTCAAAAATATAGCACTTAAATTTTGAGGGCAATATGGGTATAGAAACTATTCATCGGATAATTTTTCGCAGCGTTCGATCAGCTGGTCGAAACGGGTCAACGAAAAAAAAATTAAAAATTTTATAAAACTGTTTCCAGGTTTGTTTATAGACCGGGTCTGTTCCCGTGATCTACATTTTTAGCCCAATTTAATAGTTTTGCAGTATTTAGTCCGAGCATCATTACCGTACTCGAAATAACTCTTTGTCAAAAGTTGCAAGTTTAAGTCCGATAGCGCAAATCAAAATGTTGTGGGCAATGATTTTTTTTTTTTTTTCGCGTTTTATAATCTACACATATTATGGCTTTTAAAAACATATATTAGCAAACTATTGTCCAATAACTTTTCGATGCATAGGCCTCAAAAGGTTTTTTTTCAAATACTATTTTGAGCGTAAATATCTTTTTTATTTAGCTATATTAAAGTTTAAGTATTTCGCTTATTTTGCAACTTTAGCATCTAAATAAACTACAAATCAATTCCAATCAAAGAAATCCTTTAGTCTCAATAAGTTGAATCTGTTATTAACAAAGCACTATCAAAAGATTTTGCATGATCTTGCCCGAAATTGAGTTATAATTGATTTAAATTAACACTTTTTATAGTAAAAAAATTATTTTGGGTATTTTCTAACTTAAAGTATATTGGGCTCAAAATGATCATAATAAAGTGGCTGAATATAGTTCCTCCTAGACAACTTTTTTAGAAAATTTATACTAGATAGCGCTGAATCTAAGAAAAGATAAGTGTGTTGACTTAGAATATTTGTGTTATTAAAAAGCGTCTATGGGCGCGGAGCATTGAGAGTAAATTTTAAAAATAGACTCCAAGCGAGTGACAGAAATAGTTAAATCAAATTCAATAGCCTGTAAAATTTCCATGAACTTGCATTACTTAACTTTTTTCTCACCATCTTCGAGGTTGAATATGGTTATTAGTTTGCATTAAATGCAAACGACTGTGAACTCACTTCGTGGTAGGAGCATATTCGTATAGACACAGTGAAATAAATCTAATTTACGAGAGGAAATAACAGCAAAATAAAAGATTTTTTTATAAACATAAAATAAGTAGGTTAGTAAGTATACGAATACGATGGAATGATGAGCTCTATGAGCTATACGCTGACATCGACATAGTAAAGCGCATAAAAGTTTCTTACGACAATTTCTTACGACAGGCGGAAACCGACTTACGGTTGTAGGCGCCACCTAAGTAAGTAAAATAAGTAAGTTGGCTTCTGTTTTTTTCAAGAAAATCCTGAAAAGAAATTTGCCTTCATTACTTTAGGTAAACATTAAAAAAATGCCACGCGAACTTTGCGTAATCGATCAAGAAAAAATTCATATATGTTTTTTTAAAGAGCAAGGGTGTTCCATTTGAGAAATTAGCCGAAAAATTTTGCGTTCTGATAAAGTTGTAACAAATTTCTTAAAAAATTTAGCTTATTATGGAATTAAGAAACCAACCAAAGGTAATCAAAAACTGACAAATCGTCAGAAAAATTTGATTTGAGAGAAGGCTACCAAACATGAAGTAAATTCAACACAAATACAATCTAAATTATGTTTACCAGTAACAAAGAAATAAATTGCCCATGTTCTACACACAACACCAAATGTTGTTTGGCAGAAACCAGCTCACAAACCAATGCTTAGCGATTACCATAAACAGGCACGCTTAAATTTAGCTAAGAAGCATATGCACTTGGACTTCCGAATGGGAGAAAGTTATTTTTTCCGACAAAAAAAAAATAATTTGTATGGCCCAGACTGTTACAGTTGCTATTGGCATGATATCCGCAATGCAAGTATCCCCAAATCTAAAATAAACTTTGGAAGCGAAAGTCTGATGGTCTGTGCCGCCTTTTCCATTAAAGAAAAATCAACCTTGTGTTTCGTTCCTTCCCGAATGAACTCGAAAATGTACATTGACATGTTAGACGATATCCTTTTTCAATTTATCGAGGAAAAAATGTGTATTCATGTATCTAAGACATCCATTTGTTTAAAAATTTGGAATAAAAATTTTTTTGATGCAAAACTTTTCATTAAAGCATAAATAACAAGTTGTCAAGAGTACCCTATGATACCATGTATGCGCTAGAAGATATTCAGTTTCAAAGATCAGCGAAATCGATCATTCGCTTATATCTCCGCTCCTCCTTGTAGGACAGAAAATATGCGCAGGACAAAATTGTGAACAGAACCAAAGCGGATGGCGGATGACGGGCCTCTCGGCGAAAACCGCTGAGAACCCGTCCAGAATAGGAGCGGTTGTAGGATGGCGGATCAGCGTTGCTTTTCGGTGTGAATGCTTAATTTTGGAGAAAATTATTTCATATTTTGTTTTGAACTGACATGAATGAAACACAGCAACACAAAACGAAACGTCAGCTCATGATAAAAACTATATAAAACTACTATAGCATTACTTACGTCACTCAGAGAGAGAGAGAGTCCGTCAGCCGTCGGAGAAAAAATAAAATAGATTCTCTTTTGGCGTTTTTCCGTCGCGAATTTCTACGGCGATTTCTGTTTTGGCGACTGCATGTATTTTGTTACACGGCCAGTCCGACAACTGCCACTTGATTTGGTTCTTCTGTTCGGTCTCTATGTTACAGCAACGATGTTTAATAGAGATGTGCTGATATGTATTTTGTTGTTGCTTTCTCATTGTCCCATTGGGAAAAAATGATTTTTACATTTGCTTAGTTTTACCTATCTTTATGACAATATATTCGAATAAAAATTATATTGTGCACATCTACTCGAAAATAGGCGTCCATCGATATGAGTTTTATGTGAATATGTTTAAGTTAACACAGGTAAAAAGGAATCACAAACTTTTTTGTTTGCGTGTTAATATATAGAATAACGTTAAAATTAACTAACTAATAGACTACTAAAAATTGCTTATAATTGGTTAAGATAATCTTTGACAATATATTTTTCTAAACAATTTTTTATTTACCATCATACATACATTGGTTATTATTATAAACCAATAGTTATGAAAAGAAAATGAGTATTATTCTTCATATATTATAAAATATTTTCAACATATAACTGCATCAAAACATTTTTAATGAAGATTTTAGGCCTGGACTTCTAAAATGCTTAAACATGGGTATTTTTATTTTTGAATAACTTTGTGCATCCATTATCAGAATTTCGATATTACGCAGTGCAATTTTCTAAAAGTCATAATTACCGGCTGTAGGGTATCAGGCTCTGTTAAAGAAAAAGAGAGAAAGGTTGCATCAGTCTCTTCCCTGAAGAATTCTGTAAATAATACCCAATACTCGAGTATTGCATTAAGGGGGAAAACGCATGGAGAAATTTTGAAATTTATAAAATTTCGTTATTTTCTTTTTCTTCAATCTTAACCTCTTAAGAATGTCTGGCCGATTTAGTTAAGACGTTCGGAATGCTTTTAATTCATTGCTCAACTTTCAAATGCGTTTTTATCGAAATCATGTTTTTGAAGTCGGTACGCAAGATATCTTGAAAACTAATGGGCCGATTGCAATTATCTTTTTTGTTATTATTCTATACATTATTCTATACAGGGTTTTTTTTAGTAGCTTTGTTTTTTTTTTATCGGCTGTATTTTTCTGTAAAAATCGCTATGTAAATTCAAATGTCCCCCCATTTTGTGAAAAATCGATATTTTCAAAATCGTCTATGACAAAAAATAGTTTAGACTAGAAAGACTAATAATCTTCTTGGTTATTTTGATTTTGATGATAACAGATGAAGCGGAGGGCCTTTTATTTGCGGTACTTCACGGACTACAGGATTACTCGGCGAATATTGGGTATTTAAAAAAAAAAAATATTTTAAAATGCGTATTATCATTTATAAAACGAATTGGTTTGATTACTGCTATAGGTTTCCTTTAAAAAAATCCAAAAAAATGGCTTTTTTCGCGCTTCTCGGTGCGTTGTCCACCTTAATATTGTAGATGCTAGTGTTAAAAACAGGCATGCGAGGGTTTTTACTATGTTTTTTTCCATTGTGCGGCGTATACAAATGCATTAAGCCGTGAGGTACATACAGTGGCGAGCAAAACCGGACGGATGTAGGTCAAACTTCAAAGTATATTGCTGTAAAAAATAAAATATTGCTTCGATTTACTTGAAATTCTAAATTTTAATTCTTTTTTTATTTCTCTTAACGTAAACTAAAAAAACAAATTTGAAAAATAGCATAAGCCAATAATTTCAAGGGAAATACAAAGAAATTCAATGCGTCCAATTTTGCACGCCAACCTCAGTAGGCAGCAATCACTGATTAACCGTTACTTCTGAGAACAAAGCAATTATATTTTCAATTTGCGTAGTTTATGTTGCCATTTTAAAGTAGTGCACCGAAGAATTCAGTTCACAAATTGTTACTTGAATTGCAAAACTCTATACAAACATTTGAATCACGAAACATGAAGAAAATTTCAACAAATTTGGAAAATCGTATTGTGGTATTGTTGAAAAACAAAAATAGTACAAGGAAAATAGCAGAAATGACTGGTGTTAGCAAATCAACGGTCATTGCAGTGCAAAAAAGAAATAATTTGGAGTCTTCGGGCAATTCTGGAGGACGACCAAGAAAACTGAATGATACAGATGCACGTCATATGGAACGATTGCTTCGTAAAAGCTCTAAATTAACGCCTAAGGAAGCTACACAGGCCATCAACAAACCAGTCAGTGAATGGACAGCTAGGAGAGCATTGAAAAAAATTGGATTAGTTGCGTCTGTTAAGCAGAAAAAACCTGCGCTGTCAAAAAAAAAACATAGCAGCCAGATTACAGTTTTGTCGAAATCACAAAAAATTGTCTATTGAAGACTGGAAACGGGTTACATGGTCTGACGAAACGAAAATAAATCGTTATCTCTCCGATAGTAAGTCTTACTATTGGCACCGACCAAACGAGCAGCTCCAGCTACACCAAGTTAAGCAAACCATGAAACATGGCGGTGGTGGAATAATGATTTGGGCATGTTTCACATGGTGGCACGTCGGTCCAATACATAAAATAGAAGGAATAATGAGGAAGGAAGACTACCTTAATATTCTGCAAACATATTTGCCTGAGTTTGTTGATCAATGCGCGTACCCTATGGACGAAATCATATTTCAGCAGGATGGAGATCCCAAGCATACGGCTAATATAGTGAAGGAGGGGCTTGAAGATCAACAATTCAGTACTTTGAAATGGCCTGCACAGAGCCCAGATCTCAATCCTACTGAGAATTTGTGGGCCATTGTGAAGCGAACTCTGTCTCAGCATGATGTTCCCCCAAAAAACTTGAACGAGCTATGGGAGCGCGCCAAGGTGGCCTGGAGCAATATACCACACAGCACTATAGAAAAATTAGTGGAAAGTATGCCTAATAAATAGTGTTTTAAGAAGAAAAGGATTGTGGTCAAAATATTAAAAATTTCCAATAATCAAGATTGCTACGTACTGAGGTTGGCGTGCAAAAATGGACGCATTGACTTTTTGTTTTATTCCATTGGAAATTATTGGTTTATGTTGTTTTTGAAATGTATTATATTAGTTTTCGTTAAGAGAAATAAATAAAGACTTAAAATTCTAATTTTGAAGCAAATCGAAGCAATATTTAATTTTTTACAGCAATATTCATTGAAGTTTGACAAACATCCGACTGGTTTTGCTCGCCACTGTATGTTGTGCCTTAATAAAATGTTTCAAAATTCATGGAAATATTACAAAACAAACTTTTTCTGATATTTTATTCGGATTTTCTGATGCTAAAATACCCTACATCTATAAAAAAATGGTTCGGAGGACCCAATATTTTTTTTATGGTGGCAGTTAAGGTGTTGAAGTCTTTATGCAAGAACAGCTTAGAACAATACTCAGTGGGCATTCTGCTAAAATTAGTGTAAACATTCTGTGTATTTTTTAAATTAGGGTGTATTGGAAAAATCATAAGAATTTTATTGTTTTTTCTTTGGGTTATTTTTTACGCTCAAATCTTTAGTAATGATCATAATAGGTGTGTTTCTGTACTCACACTGTGTAACTTGTGGGACACTATTTTCTGCTTCCGTACTTTCTGTGCTTAAAAGGGGAGAAGAAGAACAAGCATAAAACCGCTCTCTCGAGCACACATAGTGCACAGAGAGTGCTAGAACTCAAGACTCCGAGTAAAGTAAGAACAAGCATCAAGAAGAACAAGCATCAACTTCACAAACAAATTTACGATAATTTTATTTGGCGCAATTTACGTTTGACATGTCTGCAGTAAAAATCAGCTGTTTTGTGCTTGAAACTTACTAGAAGCTGTTTCCGTACTTTTGAAACTATTCTCACATTTCATTTTTACTCTCTCAGTTTGAACTTACACAAATCTTACACAGTGTAGAGTACGGAAACACACTTAATATCAACTATCATAAAACAATATAGCAACATACAGCCAAGAGCAGCAACAACAACGACTTAAAGCCAAAGAAAACAGAACACGACGGTTGCGCAACGGCAGATTGAGACAGAGTACTACTCATAATCATGCTCACACTGCAACTTCAATTTGTGTTCTGAGCCAATGCGGTGGCATTGAATATTTTGGGCTGTGCTTGCGGTGGTGTTGAATATTTTATGCGGTTGTTATGGTGCTTGCATTGATTTTGTTGTTCGTGAGCGGATCAAAAGTACGACCGCTTATCCAAAGTTTAAACACCACAGAGTGTTTGACATTGATCTGATCGGCTAACGCAACATCAATTTGTGTTCTGAGTCAATGCGGTGGCGTTGCATATTTTATGCGGTGTCCATACATACTTTCATTGCTTTTGTTATGAGTATGTTGTAAGTCACAAAAATGTTACCAGTGGGCGGCTTGCACAACATAAATTTCTCAAACTTGCACTTGGTTCCTTCAACTTTGCAGATAGCTTACGCTCTTCTGATGTAAGCTTATAAATATGAAATCACTAGAAAATAAAAGTACTATTGTATCCCTCTTTATTGTATTGCAAAAACTGCCATATTTTTTCAGTCAACACGGATTGCTCATATCTTCTGCAACAAATTATTTTTAATATGCCATCCAGCATATTAAGATATAGTACATCGTTTAATGTTCGACTTCATAGGACAAATTACGTTTAAAATTTTGAATTAAATAAACTTATCCTGAAAACAACATAAATATAAAACGAATATTTATAAAAAATCATGTATTTTACAAAAGTAGAAAAATCTAGTTTTATTTTAATCAAAACTGTCGCAAGTTATCAGCAAACGTTAACCTCCTAGGTAAGAATCAAAAGCTTCAACTATCAGTGATAAAAACTTGTTTGTTGAGAAGATATTTTTGCTGTCTCATCATTCCTTTGCTTGTATTAATTAAATAACTGTGACCTTGAAATTAATTTTAATAATTGAATCATTAAATTTGGTTAATTGCGATAGAATGATAATTTCTACATATGTATTGAAAAATGTTTATACTTAAGCTAAAATATATTTATCTATATTTAAAAGTTCATGAAATTCAAATTGCAAATAATTTCTTAATATTTGAATAAAAATTTGCATTTTTTCCAACCCACAGTTGAAGTTACCGTACGCGGTCCCATCGATATAAGCACTGGCATGGTGATGAACATAACAGAATTAAAACAAGCCATGGATGTAGTCATATTCAAAAACTTGGATCACAAAAATCTAGACAAGGACTTAGACTACTTTGAAAAGAAGGTAATTGAAAGTAGTCGGCTGCTTTTTAAGTAGAAACACTTATATATGTTTTTTTTTTTTTTATTATTACAGCCCAGTACTACTGAGAATCTAAGCGTTTATATTTGGGAACACATACGTCAGGCACTTAAAAAACCCGAACTACTCTATGAGGTTAAAATTAATGAAACCGAAAAAAATGCAGTTATCTATCGTGGTCCTTATATACAAAATGGTTATTATCACAATGGCAAACGTTGTGTTACAACATCTTGCACTAATATATCCTCTGATTCAGACTAAAGTGACATATATAGTGACATGGTGCAGCATTAAATAGGAGTTACATTTAGATAAATACTATTAATTGAAATATCTTTATATAAGCTGTTATGTTTATTTTAGTCACATTCAGCTATATTTTTCTTTTATTCCTATCAATTACTTGACATTCAAATTAATTCTATTCGCATTTACTTGATACTTTTATTATTATGTGTATTGCAATTAAATAAGCTAAAAATTAGTATTTAAGTTGGTTTGGCATACAAAAGAAAAATATAACTTTGAGAAAATGACTCATGAATCTAATAAATATTTCTTATAGCTTCAACTTAAGTTTAGAATTTTTATAGTAACAATACTTGCAAAAAATTTTCTTATAATTTACTAGTTCGAGCTCTTACTTAAATGTAGTAGTCTAGTGTAGAATTTTGAAGAGATCGATTTTTTTTGTTCATGCTTTCGAAGATTTATGAATTTAAGAATATATCCTCCAAACGAACTTTTAAAATTTCAATTATTTACGGAGTTATAACTATTTTAGTGACAAAGCGAGTAAGCCGGTTCTTCCGTAGCGAATCAAACAATAGGCGGCTGAAGTTCTCTGAATACCTGAGGATAAATAATTCCCAGAAACTCCTTTGTTTTTTATACACCATGGATTCTGAAAAGTCCATGAGGTTAGTGTAATATAGTTCAATGAAATATTTTCGTGTTTAGAGTACAGTGCAGCTCAGTTTGCTCCGACCCTCATAAACGTTCGTACTGTGTGTAGTTTAAAAATAATAAATTGCGAGTGCTTATTTCAACTTTTTTGTGTGAAATGGATAAAAAACTAAACAATGAACCACTTCGCGTCCACATACAGCGGAAAAAAAAAGATTCCATTGCAATCAACATACTGTTGAAGACGAGGCAAGTGTCACTAGTGCATCGGTATCAAAGAACGAGCTTCTGATGCTTCTAAGGAAGCTAGAACTGATCGTTTAGCAGAAAGAACTGCGGAAAATAATTATTTTGAAGAATAAAAAGGCCATATGTATGGAGCAGGAATCGCCGGTTAACGAAATGTAACTGCAGCGCCCGTTTATATGACTTTGACTGCGTGTAACTTTGCTCAAATCCTTTAACGCGTTTTTTTCGAAACTGCTTTTTCCAACACGTTTGACATGAAAATTTGAAATTTTGGTGTGGGCATTTTTTACATGTCCCTCTATGACCCGGACTAGTATTATGTAATTTTGTTTTTTAATCTTTTTAAAAATTCGAAACAAAATATATCAAAAAATTAGCGATACAATCATTCTAACCTTTCTGTAACTTTTAGATGCCGCCGCTGCACCGAGGAACATTTTCTTCAAGTCAGTAAGGCTGTGTTAATCGCTGGAGGCCAGATCTGAACTGTACGGTGGGTGCTGAAGCAATTCAAAATTCTATTCGTTTAATTTGGTCACCGCTTTTAATAATTTGTGACATGACCAGTTCGGACAAGCGCTGCGTCTTCATCGATAAACCCATATTTCCCGATAACTTGGCACTGTCGAGGCGAGTCGGTGTCGCCTAAAAAGCACCTTTATCCAAAACTCCCTCGTCTTTCCCATTACGTTTAACTTGAGGAGTCGCTCCGTGGAACTTAACCATGGAATGTGCGCAGGGTTTGGATCCTGCCACATTACTACTGTCCAATGAAAACTAAACCAGCCTCGGATAAGAACCCCAATTACGTTGACGACCACCGCAAACGAAAAACGGACAATGATTTA
Organism: Coremacera marginata; assembly: GCA_914767935.1. Classification (NCBI taxonomy): domain Eukaryota; kingdom Metazoa; phylum Arthropoda; class Insecta; order Diptera; family Sciomyzidae; genus Coremacera; species Coremacera marginata. The sequence continues at coordinate 175,619,822 of OU612045.1, read as the reverse complement.
CGGATATGTACCTGGAATGTCCAAACCCTTTACAGGGAAGGTGCCACTATCCAACTGGCGGAAGCCCTCAAAACAATAAAGGCTGACATCACCGCCATCTAGGAAATACGATGGAAATGGCAAGGCCGAGCTAAACAAGCAGGCTACGGTATCTCTACTACAGCTGCCAATTCGTCGTTAGCCGGCAGTTGCTCCACCTTGTTTCCCGGCTTACAGCTGTGAACGAAAGATTGGCCACGCTCCGCATCAAGGCAAAATTTTTTTCATCAGACTAATTTGCGCGCACGCCCCGACAGAGGAAAAGGACGAAGCCGTCAAGGAGATGCTTTCTACGCTAGTCTTGAAGACGTATACGACCACCTTCTGGTCCATGATGTTAAAATCGTCGATTTTATTGCAAATGTTGCAAGGGAAGGCATCTTTGGCCCTACTGTCGGTCAGTTCAGTCTTCATGAGACCTCTACGACCAACGGTCGAAGACTGATCGACTTCGCCGCGGCACCCAACGTGGTAGTTAGTAGCACCAGATTTAAACACCTTGACATCCACAAGGCCACCTGGCTATCCCCGGATCAAAAAACGCGAAATCAAATTGATCATGTTCATCATGCATCTAGTGTTCTAGATGTGCGTACGTGTCGAGGGGTCAATATTGAATCCAACCCTATCTTGTTGCAGCCAAGATCCGCATGCGACTATGCAATGCAAAGAACATACGCACAGGAATGCAACGAAAGTTAGATGTTAGAAAGTTAGTCGCTAAGCTACAATTAGAACGGACTGCTTAGGCCTACTCCGCTCAACTCTCGGTTAAGCTCAACCAACCAACCTCTGAACCCGAAAACGCCGGCGGACTTGGGCGCATATATCCCACTCCATGCGCGCTGCCGCTGAAGAAGTCATTGGTTTTCGGCGCTCGCGACCTCGAAACCAATGGTAGAGTCAGGAGTGTCGCATCGCGATAGCAGTAAAAAACGCGGCTTCTAGAAAAACGCTACAGTCAGCTGCAACGCGAGCCGTGCGAGAAAACTACTGCGAAAAGAGGAAAGAAGAAAGGCGTCTTTCAGACGCAAAAAAAGAGAGCAGGAAAAGCGTGAGCGTGAGCAACCCGAGGTGTACCAGGCAGGGATGATATTTGGGGGCTTTCAGGGCTTTTTTGAGCCCTTTTTCATTTCATAAGCCCCGAAGCCCTTTTAATTCATTTAAGGCCCTTTTGAAAAATTCTTCTAAAAAAATATCATCTAAGTAGTATATCACATCGATGTACAAAATTTCAATTTTTAATAAAATGTTTTGAACCGATCTCAATAAAATAAGTTCTGTTGAATTTTTTGAAATTATAGCTATAGCAAAACAAAAACCTTGAACAATTCTCCTCAATTTTGTTTTTTTTTTAAGCTATATTTAAGCTTTATTTAAGCTATATAAGCCTACGCAGGTACGTTTTTGATAGTTTACAGAAAAAAAAAAATCTATTAAAACTGAAGAAAATGTTTGAAAAACTGATGTTCTTATTTTTTATATAAAGCCACCATGTTAGTATTATGCAGAAGAACCACTATTTTGTAGTATTGATTACCATCTACAGCAAAATTTCTTACAATCATTTGGTATCTACTATAATTATAATGGAGGAAGTATAAGGATTTCTGCACACCCTCCAAAAGAATGTCTAAATTTTCGAATCGATTTTACTTATAATATTATCCCGAAGTTATTGTATAGGTTTAAGAATGGAACTTTGATTCACGATACATTCCTTACAGCATTTTATCATGCATATAGATGAAAAGGCGAACCCGTAAAAAAGGCTCCGTCGTAGTCTTAAGTAGCCTTCACCGATTAAGTATTTAATGTCGTTAATTTTCAATGAACTTTCACCCATTTTTTTTTTTTATTTTATCTGTACAAAAACAATTTCCGACGTATGATTGCCGTATATGGGCATTTCCACAGAAAAGTCCACTGTGCCCCAAAAATTAAAAGTTATTAAAAACTTATTATTTTATGATATTATCTTAGAGAAACCTTTAAATTTTATTCATTTAAGCGATTTATACATAAATTCATTTACCATGGTGATCAAATCGTCTCTTCACAAATGTAGTTTTTCTTTTTAGTAAATATTTAGTAAATGTTTCGAAAAGTTTTTGATTTAGTAAAAATGGAAGATATTGGCTAAATATAATGACAAATGGTTGAGATAAGGAGCGTAAAATATATTTAATTTGTTTTTTAATTACTAAATTACAATTACTTAATTACTCAATTGAATCCTAATAGAAAAAATGCCACGTTCAAAATGTCACGTATCGACTCGGATTATGATTAAAAAATAAAAAAGTTCTGAAGATATTTGAATCAAACAAAATACATTCTAATGTATCATTATTTCATAAGATTCTTAAACTAGTGGCATCAAAAAACTGTGACAGATTCGCTGAGTTCTGATTTTCTATATATAGACACGAAAACTACATCCATTTTTGTTTATTTTTTTGAACCAGGACTATGCCTACTATAGTCTAGCTACCTAAGAGCTTCAATATAAACTAAAAAGAAAATGCAAATATGTTTTACTTTGCCATTTTTTCAATTTTCCTTCATTTTAATGTGTGCGACGGTCAAGTTTAGCCATTATGGAAATGCCCATATAAAACTTCACTCTCTTTCAGAGTATGGCGTTGGAATTTATCTAAATAAATTCTTAAGAAGTAAGAAACAATTATTTGCATAAAAATTGGTTTTTTTCCACCTTTAACTAATTTAACTAATTTTGTTACTTAAGGCTCTATATTCCAAAATTGTATGACATTCATGATTCATTATTCTTTATTAAATTCCGCCATTCCTTAATATGTTGTTTTGGTAGAACTAATTTTATTTTGGTATCATGCCCATTTCGTACCGCATCTTTGATTCGTCTTCTTACAAGTCTTAACGCAGACTCTGTTAAATTTATCAATCATATCTTTCTGAAATTCTTATTTATATAACCAAGGACTCGAAAGAATACTCCTAAAACTCTTTTTCAAAGAATATATCAATCCGATTTACGGTTTTCTGTGGAAATGCTTTGCTATTTTTATTTGTATTATTAACTTGTTAAATAAATGGCTTTGTTACAAACTTTTTTTGAGAATTTTTGTTTATTTTTTGACATATTTTTGACTTTTCCAATGAAAAAACTAACTTTATATGTAGATTATTTTTTGACATACTTTTAACGTTTGCAATCAATGCACAAGCCTTTTTTTCTAAAATGCAATGGGACCTCTATATATGAAATCAAATCTATTTAAAAGTAAGAATTAAGTAATATTACTATGACCCACAATTTCTGATTCTGAAAGCTGATCTTTTAAACTAAAATGTGCTATTTTTGTGACAAATAATTAAACTTCCCTGCTTAGGTCGAAATAGTGGAATAAAAAAAAATCTGAAAAACTTTGAAAACAGTAAATTCGAAATCTATTTGGATATATGTGGTCGAAATAGTGGAATAAAAAAAAATCTGAAAAACTTTGAAAACAGTCAATTCGAAATCTATTTGGATATATGTGGTCATGGCAGAATATTCAAATAGAAAGTCTTTAATATTTAATTAATTGCATTTTGAAAGGAGACCCATCAATCTGCATCATCTTCCGAGGTATCAGTCTTATTTTAATAGCATATAAGGTTCTTTCAAGCGTACTGGGTGAAAGATTAAAGCTGATTGTAAAAACACTGATTGGACCCTATCAGTGTGGCTTTCAATATGGAAAATCCACCATAGACCAGATTTTCACGCTACGATAAAAACCCACGAAAATCAAATTGACACACATTATCTCTGTGTCGATTAAAAAGCTGCGTTCAATAGCCCGAGAAGGGATTGCCTGAGTTCGAACAATGTCTGAGTTCGGTAGTCTTGCCAACTTTGCAGGATGACGTTGAGCAACACATGCAGCTCCGTCAAGGTAGGAAATGACCTCTCCGAAACCTTTAATACCGAAAGAGGTTTCAGACAAGGCGATCCACTGTCTTGCGGTCTCTTCAACATCATCATGGAGGGGATCGTACGAAAGGCCGGTGTGCATCGTAATGATACCATTTTCTACAAAGGTGTCCAGCTCCTTGCGTAAGCTGGTGATATTGATATTGTCGGCAGAACCAAGAGATATGTTACCGCTGCTTTCACCGCTATCGAAAAGGAATCAGCCAAAGTGGGTTTGACGATAAATGAGGGTTAAACAAAGTTTATGCTGTCTACGAACAAGGGAGCGTGGCGTCTAGACACCCACGTTTCATACGGCAGCTATCACTATAAAGTAGTCAAGGAGTTTAATAATATTAAATAAAGTCAGGCACCACCATTAATAACAACAAAGATATCAGGCTGCCAGGCCCGCAGAGAGCCAAGTTCGGGCCCGGGGTGTTACAACATACGGGCCCCCTCAAAATCTTTTCAAAACAAAAAAAAATGCAATTATAAATGTATTAAACAATGCAAGCTATTGCAAGATACATGCGAAAATTATTGTTTAGTTCTTAGTTAATATTTATAGTGCGTTGTGATATTTAAGTCACACACCATGACAAATTAAATACATTTTATTGTTTGTTATCTGTATTAATTGTCAATACCTAACGACAACTTTTTTGTGTAAAATTCAAAATAAATAAAACCTACTGATGATTTGCATTAACCCAATATTTTCATTCTTTTGTATTTTAGTTCTTTTTATTCAAGTAAATTTATTTTCCTTGCTTTGGCAGAGGCAAAACAATTAATAATTACATCAAAATTGAATTTTTTTGCCAACTCCGATTCTATGCATAAAATTGCGAGCCCGGATACACGTTGTTGTGTAGAACATGATCTGTTGAAGTTTTTGATTCGCGATAGAACACTGGAGGAGCGTTCGGCCCTAGCGACGCTGTCAGGTAAAGTGCAAACCATTCTCAAGGCAATACAAACGTTTGGAAAGAGAGTGTGAAGATTTTTTGCGTAAATAGCATTCAGGAAATCAAATGGAGAAGATTTGTATCAAAATTTGCTTTGTATATATTTTTAAGGTGAACAATTTCACTCTTCAATTCTTTGGAAACATCAGCTTCGTACTTATTTAAACATTTGTCTGCAGATTTCTTGAGAGTATCTTCATCCAGTGTACTAAATTCCCAGAGAAAAGAAAACAGCTCGTACAAATTTCTTGCTGCTTCAAATCTGTTTGTTATTCCTGCGATTACAGAATCAACGATTACAAGGAAAGTATTTCTTTTGAATTCGTCTTCTTCAGAACAACGAGAAGTTTCCGAATCCTCTTCTCCATCGTCGAAAAATACTTTAGCATGTTTGTTTTTGCGACTCGTTGGCAAAGTTGACAGAATGTTCCATTCCTCTCTGTTATCACGACATACATATATTAAAAAGGCAAGTCAAAAATATATCCAGAAGTGTCCAACTTAAAAAAAAGTATCAAAGTAATTCAAAAGTTCCCTCGCCACGAGCATAAGAAAGTTTCATTATAATTTTTGATATCGTAAATACAAAACAAAGAAGAAATATGAACTTTTCTCCCTCTACCACAAATTAGCTTTGTGTTACTTTTTTTACTCGCCTCTCCGGGCCCCCTTAAGACTCCGGGCCAGGGGGGGAAACACCCCGGCCCGCCGAAAGGGGCCTAGAGATAAAGCGAAGAACAACATTTGCTAATAAGTTCCAGAGCTCTCTCTCGATCAACAAAATTAACACTCTACAAAATGTCCAATGATCGATATCTCAATACTACAAAACATAAAACGACGGTCGACGCTTTTTACACGATACGTGCAGAAATTCCAAGCATTTTTATCACATTTTTTCATTACCTATTGTATTCTCTTTGGTAATGTATTTATGGAAATATGAATGATTTGTAACTACAATTAATTTGAAAATTTTTAAAAAGCACTGTTATTTTATAGTTTTAAGTTTCTTATTGCTTTAAGTTTTCACTTCGGTCGGCAGTCCCCAAACTGCCCTCTTTTTTTTAACCATTTCAGTGACTCGTGTAAATAAAAAAACAATTTTTTTTTTTGTTTGTTTTAAATATTTTATTTCATTCCAGTAAAGATCGCTGACTTAATACATTAGATAACATTTTAAAGCCTTGCATTATAGACTTATTTAATGTCTTTTAAAAATTTTATTTTATTTAAAGCTCTATGCTTAATTTAAGTGATTATGAGGCAGTTTATTTATAAAAATAATTTAATTAATTTTTATGAACATCTAGCCAAAGATTATTAAAACATTTTGACTTCGTTAAGGGGAAAGTAGGGGAAAATCTCGAATTTTTTTCATTTTAACTTACTTGTTTTTTTTTTAATTCTTTTTGTAGAATTTTGTAAAGGAGAATTTTAAAAAAAGTGGTGTTTAAAAACGGTAATTTTGTGAAGAATTCTGGGGCACTACTCTCTATTGCGATACGATAAAAAGAAATTTCGAAAAATTGATTTGATTGTACGGATTTGCGTACGCATCGCATTGATTGACGCACATCAGGGGAATCATTTTTCCCCTACTATCCCCTAAGTCATACCATGTTCATAACAAGAATGGAGGGCTTGGTTTAAAACATTTCGTTTTGCGCTTGAATCCATACTAATTCTTAATTAAAATGTGGTCCAAATTGTTATATCTAGTATCTATACAATATATATATACATACATATATATCACTAGCACTCTATCAATTTTTATTTTTTTTTTTTTAATAATACTGAAGCATGTAGCAGCTTTTATTGGACTAGAGAGCAATTTTTTTTTTTTTTTTCTTATTGCTAGGTGCTTATTTGTCTTCAATGCTCAACAGCTTAACAATTATAAATATGTCAAATCAACTTATTTTTGTTGAAGCGATTTTGTTTTGATATAATAAATTTATTTCCTCAACTTACTTTAAATGGAAGCATTAAATTTTTATGGACGTTACTACAGTTATATCGAAAAACATTTTTTTTTTTAATTTTATTTTGTTCACAATTCGTACTTGTGTATTTAATACATTGTTCGTTTTGTTTATGTTTTTCCTTCATTCTAATTAAACAATTTTAATGCACATGTGTTTCATTGTGTTTAATACAAAAATTGTACATAAAATATTAACTACTCTATGTCGTGTTTTTAGCATATAATTTTAGGTTAGAAAATTTTATTTCGTATTTTTGTGAAAATACAATTTTTATACACGTACTATTAGCGAAGCTTTAGATAAAGTGTCAGAATTCGGAAATATGAAAAGACATGCAATGTGCTAAGAAGTAAATATAATATATAGATTTGTTAATTTCTATGTTTCTTAGGGTCTACCTTGGATATGTATCGTCATGTCTGTGCAATAAAAGTTTGTTTAAAGTTTTTCTGGAAATATTTTGAGATATTTTGCGAATTTGAGTTGAGTTATTTTATAAAATTAAACTGAACAGCCTTCATTTTAAACCTCCTTTGCACCCACTATTATTCTCATATATACTCGTTTACGCATTTATTTTAAATGTTTTTTTTTTTTTTGTTTTGAGTAGCTTTTTGTTATTTAAAAATTTTAGAGGGAAGCGTGTATAGTTGCTTTAGATGCAAGCCTTTTTTCGAAGTTTTTTTCGTCTTTTATAACATTCAACAATACTACAAATCTAAATAACAAGTTTTTTTAGTTCGAAATAAGCTCAACAAAAAACTTCGAATCGTCATTATTTTTTAATATAACAATATTACTATCTACTATATATTTTTTATATTAAATAAAACATCTCTAAAAAAACCTACAACAAAAAAATCTCAATGACTTGGTATGATGAAAAAAAAATTTAAAATATATATTAATATTTGGCAATTTGAACATTGCTTTTTTGTTTTTTTTTAAATATTATGTTTAAAAACGTGTTTTTTTTATTGTAAAGTACCGAGTAAGTGTTGTATTATTATTTTATTTTTTATATATCACTCTTGAGACTTGAACCTGGATTGCGTATACATATAAAAGGTATTCCAAATTCAAATTCATTAACTGGCCAATACTTGAGTATTGGCCGTCGTTGTGGCAACTCAGATTCGACATAAAAATAGGCGTACAGTACGAGCAGCGTGTAGACCGCAATAAAAATGAACACATGCCAGAAACCATGAAGATATGGAAAATTAATCGCCGACCAAGCTTCACAAAACATGCGATCGTTAATCCAACAAAACACCGCTACACACCAAACTGCAGTGCTACGCAGGCCCAGGCGGTAGACACGTTGATCTTTTACACTATATAAGAGAAAGATAAAAAATAAAAATGTTTTAATTTAGTTTTTACTATATTTACAACAGAAAGCTTAACATATTTTCAAAAATGTTCTAGTTTATACATTCAATGCTTATTTAATTTATATTGTAATATAACAGTATCAATTTAAATGGAAAAATTCATTTTATATATTTTTGTCCCATACTACTAAAGCTTTTTCTCAGCATTAAACCATTTGAAGCCAAAACCCAGAAATCAAATTTGGGAATAAGAGGTCTTAAACTACCGTTTTAAGCAATTATATTTCAGGCCTGTGTAGTGGAAGTTTTTTTTAACACAATTATGTCTATTTTTACGTGTTTTAAGTAAGACGCGATGTTGATTTTTAAAATTTTTTTTAGTACAAAGAACTATTCATGAGTGCTCTGCTCTCTTTTTACAGTTTCTATCTTTCCAACTTATTACTATAAGGCAGTCAATGGTCAAATTGAGCTTTCAATGGAGCTTAATTGATTCATACCCTCCCGATGTGAATGTAAGAATTTCTGCCAATTATTGATTTTAATTAAATTAACTCATTTTCAGTGTAAAGTGAGAAGCACAGATTGTTGCATTGAATTAACCAAGCACGGGTGCAAGGGAGTTGTTACAGAGCCAAGTGCCACTTATAATTTATAAATATCTTCAGAGCTTATCGGTAGCAAGGTATATTTAACTAGGTAGTGTTGTCTCGGAGCGTTGGGTACCGCAGCTGTCAAACACATAGAATATTATAATTTGCAAATTTTGTTATTTGTTGTGCTTTTATTCGTAGAAAACTGGTTACTGGACAGGTGCGTTACCCACCACAAGAGAGAATTTCAGCTACTAACACTACCTTGCCTTAATAGACCATGATCTGTAGCTAACTAGTATATTTGCTGTAACTTGGAATTACTTGAAATATGATTTTTAAAATTAATTTTTGAGTTTTACGTAGTAGCAACGATGTTTGTTTTACAATTTTTGTTTTGTTATGTAACTCATTGCATATTTTTAGTTCAATTTAAATATATTTCTTCTTATTTTTTGAATAAAAACACTAAAAAAGCAGATAAGAAAACAGAAGTGACAGTTCCTTAAAGATTTTTTGCTCTAAATTTCAAAAAACGATAAAACAATAAAACCAAGTAACCAGCACTTACTTAGTTTTGTTTTATCACGAGAGAGTTGTGCAACCCATCGATGGCAAAAACAATAAAATTGATAGCCTAATATTTTTGGTATCGCTAAATATTTAGTAAGATAAGATAAAAATAAAACGTGTGCCTCTCCCACATGAGTGCAAGGTTAAATTGAGTCTCTGGACTTTATTGAAATAAATAAGCTAATAACTTAAAATAGCACAAGTCTGCAAATTTCAAACTGTTATCATTTTTCGGATTTTATAGATGATTATGAGGGTTTGCGACCTCCTTGGTCCGAATATGAACTCTGTTTTTTAACACTAACAATATACACCATAACATAACATAACATAACATAACATAACATAACATAACATAACATAACATAACATAACATAACATAACATAACATAACATAACATAACATAACATAACATAACATAACATAACATAACATAACATAACATAACATAACATAACATAACATAACATAACATAACATAACATAACATAACATAACATAACATAACATAACATAACATAACATAACACAACATAAGATAACATAACATAACATAACATAACATAACATAACATAACATAACATAACATAACATAACATAACATAACATAACATAACATAACATAACATAACATAACATAACGTAACAATATAACAAACCAACAACATAACATAACATAACATAACATAAGATAACATAACAAAACATAACATAACATAACATAACAACATAACATAACATAAGATAACATAACATAACATAACATAACCTAACATAACATAACATAACATAACATAACATAACATGACATGACATGACATGACATGACATGACATGACATAACGTAACATAACAGAACATAACATAACATAACAGAACATAACCGAACATAACATGACATGACATGACATGACATAACATAACATAACATAACATAACATAATATAACATAACATAAAATAAAATAAAATAACATAACATAACATAACATAACATAACATAACATAACATTACATAACATAACATAACATAACATAACATAACATAACATGACATAACATTACATAACATAACATCACTTAAAGTTTTTAATAAAAAAATTTGTTTTTAAAAAATTCCAAACTACAGAACTTTATTTTTTATATTTTTTATATTCTTCTCCTGTTAAGTAGCGATATATTTTTGGCGAGTCTTATTTTATTTAATACACAATTTATTTCATATTTGACGGTATTATTATATATTTTATTGGATCATATATTTTATATTTCACAATTGCATTTTATATTAGATTCTTTTTAGAATAAAAATTTGGATTAATAAATTTTAAAGTCAAAATTTTTAAATACAATTAAAATACAATACTGTAAACAAGTACAACAGTATACAATAACAACAAGGATTTTTTTTATAAATCAAATGTTTTAAATTATTTAATATTTAATACATTTATGATCCTCTACATATTTGTAAATAATTGATATATATGAATACAAAATTTTTCTATTTAAAAAGTTGTTCAAAATGTTGGTTCATGTTGAGTAAGGTGGATCGTTTTTTTTTGACACTCATATTCTAAATTCTGGATTCAAGATGATCTTAAATCCAAAAGGATATCGAAATCGGCTTGACCGTCTGCCAGCGGTTGTGATTTAAAAAAAATCACTTTTGCGCATAGAATCAAAGATATTTTTCGCCATAAGTTTTTATCAGTCTAAAATAACTACCCAAAAGTAGGGTGCAAATGAAAGATATCTAGAAACCCAAAATTGTAAATAGGAAGACTGTTAGATTCGAGAATTTTTTTAGTACAACAGTGTTCAGAATTCGGTCAAAATTTTGGGTATTTTTCACAAAAAGCACTAAATACACAAAATTTTGACCGAATTCTGAACACTGTTGTACTAAATAAATTCTCGAATATAACAATCTTCCTATTTACCACTTTGGGGTTCACAAAAATATTATTTTTCACAAAAAGCACTATAAATACCAATTCAGTACAAATTCCGTTAGGAAAATACTGTATATAAGGCCGGCAAATAAATTGAAACGACTCAAATTTGCCAAAGATTTTCTCTGAAAGACTATGCTCTTTTGAAAGATATTTGTCTGAATTCCAAAGAAAACACGAAAAGAAGTAGTCTTACAAGCAAATCGAAATGGTGGCGGATCGGTGGTAATGTTCAGGGGATGCATTTCCTCTTGTAGTCATGGTGATTTGGTTCCAATTCATGGAACGATGAACCAATACAAATATTTGGATGTCATAAATGATCATGTATTTCCATCTGGTGAAAACTTATTGGTGAGTCATTTATTCTACAACAAGTTAATGCACCATGCCACAAGAGTAAGTTTATAATGAACTTTTTGAATCGTACTGTCGTCGGATGTTTTAAACTGACCACCACAAAGTCTTGATTTAAATGTTATAGAAAGTTGTGGACCTATTTAAAAGGAAAGCGAAACGTTTGCTTGACTCGGACTAGGAATGAGACTATATCTGAAATAAAAATTTTTTTGACAGCAACTTCCGGCAGATATTTTGAAAAATCTTGTGGGATCGGAACCTAAACGCCTTTAAAAAGTAAAAGAAGCTAATGGCGGATATATTTTTTATTAAATTGTTAAATTTTGTTATTAATTTTTCTAATATTTAAGTTTAGTTTTGCATAAAATTGAACTGTCAAAATAATTATGCCTTCCTTTTAAGTTATTTTAAAAAAAATAAAAATATATTAATCCGGGTTTTCTTAAATTATTTTAAAAACTCAAAATATTTGCATTTTGTGTTCATCAAAATAATTATGCCGACCACTGTACACATATCGTAAAAAAGCCCTAAACTAGCTGCCATAATTGCTGCCAGTTGGCGCATCATATTAGAAATTTTGAACAAAACTCTTTTGCAGCCAACTGTTGCCAAATGTACATTGGCATTTTTATGTAGAGATAATTAATAGATTTAAATTAATTTAAAGCTGAGCTAATTTTTTAATTTCACGCCATGTCTTGGCTATGCGAATTACATATATTCAATTTAAGACGTTTTGTGCGCCTTGATATACTTATTACATTTACGATAAATTAATGTGTTGTTTTGTCACGAAATATAATGTCAACTTAAGTTTTATAATAATTATCTTTTTATTAACACGCATTATTGAAAATCACAAAACTTACTATTGTATATCGTGATACATCATCATAATGGTTGGTACACCCATGCCCATGAGTACGAAAGCATTTATAAAGGGTTTCCATATGGATAAAGTTGTTGCTGATATAGCAGATATAAGCATTAATATGCTAAAAAGTTTGCTGAAATATACAAAAATATTTGAAAACATAAACAAAGTTCTTATAATCTCAACAACTTACCGATCATTTCGACAGAATCGCGGATAGTATTTTTTTGGAAAGAACAGCGAATAAGCAGTCATAAATACCCACAGTATAGCTAATTCATCCATTAATTGGCCAATAAGACTGAGCGTTGCATGAAAATACATCGAACTTAAACCGACAACAATTAAGGATACCCAAAGAACGTGAATGCCAGCTGTTACAGTGCGTCCATAGTCCTTGAATAAATATATTAACAGCGGCGGGAAGAGTAGAAACAGAAAATTACTAATCTGTAAAGAAAAATTTAGACTGGATAAAAAAAAAATAAACTTGAAAAATTTAAAAAAAAGTAAAATCAAAATTTATTGGCTTTAATTATGTGAATAAAAACTGTTTCAAACATATTGCAATCGTTATATTTAAATTCCTTAAATGTTTTTTCGCTCAACTGTTTAGTGTTTTAAAATTATAGCAGAAAACTTCATTAGCTCAATTTGCGTAAATTATATCCTGAGAACCGTTACAGTTGTTATTAATAAGCCTTCTTAATGTAGGTTATTATAAAGTTTCTTCTTTTTAAAATTCCATCGATTTCGTTACATTACATTGTTGCTTAGAATGTAACAAATAAATAGTTTAATGGAATGCATTTTTTTTTTTTTTTTGTTTTTGTTTTTGCGATATCATTTTTGATATTAAGGCGGTCTTCTCATTCAAAACCCGTTTTTTGGACCCTTTTTAAAAAAATTCTTATTTGAAAACGCAAAGAACAATTGAAAACTTTTTTTATTTATTGTATTACAAAAGGTTCAAAGTAAATAAAAAAATTTTTTTTTGCCTCGATACGTGGGCTGTTCAAAAAGTAATGAGACTTCAAAGTTGGTGGTGAAAAAAAAAGGTGTCGTCACGGCGGCCACGATTCCGGGTCTCCGGAGCGTCTGAAATGAAAAAAAAACGGGGTTATAATCAGTATATATGTAATTCTCGGGTGAACCTCAAGCTAAATTTTGTGATTTTTTTTTGACAAAATGGCGGCCATTCAAAAAAAAAATTTCAATTTCGGGTTTTTTTTTTGTAGTTTAGTGTAAAAAAAAAATAGTAAAAAATTTTTTAAAATTATGGTCAAGGTTCACCCGAGAATGGTGACAATTCTGCGTCGATTCCATTTTGTTTCATGAAAATCGGTTCAGTTGAACTGGAGATACCATGGCCGCCAGTTCGAAAAACGTGGGTTCGAGATAAACGCATTTAAAGTTTGAAGTAATTTTTTTGGGAAAAAAAAAAAAATCAAAAATGTTTAAATGCAGTTTTAAAGAGCTGACAATTTTTATTTACAAATATTAGTCGGCGATGCCAGCTCCATACAGGCCACCTTCCTCTTTTTCGTAGAAACTGCTTTCTGCTGCCCTCTCTGCTCTGCGAGCCGTTCTGCCAGCTTTTGATGATGCCGCAGCTCGAGTCTCTGATCGGTTCAATCTGTCTTCATTGCGAGATAGTGCGTATTCGTATGCGTTTTTGCCAATCGCAATACCCATCAAACCCATAATTTTAAGTATGAGTATAAAACCGTCGTTGAAGAGGCACGTTGCAATGAAATTGGCCACTTCGATGGTGCGTGCGCCTGAGTTGATGTGTTTGGGCGAAAGTGACCAAAGAACAGAATTGTAGGACTCATTGGAATTCTGAGTTTCAGATCCAAGGCATCTTTCAAGCAAATTATCTGCCGACAGCGCTTCGTAAGCTGGTTTTATTACCTCCATCACCTTCTTGTCCATCAGACCATGCTTCACAAAAAAGGCTGTATCTTCTAAAGTATTTCGAATTTCTAAAAATCCTTTTAGGGGCATATTCACAACTACCCAAGCTATAAATAAATGCAAAAAAAAAGTTGAAAAAAAAAGTTGCTCAATGAGAAGACCCCCTTAAGCGAGACATTCTGTGACATTAATTATTGTGCTAAGGGTACAAGAAAAAGTGTGAAAGATTATTGTAGCTACAATTAGTAATAAAAAAATAACAGTCGAGTTGTACATTTGATCGATAGGTTCAGTCGAGCTAGTTAATAATATCCTTAAAATAGCTAACTTTTTCATGAAAAAAACCGCACTACTAAGAGATGACTCAAAATTTGTCATAAACATGATTAAAATAATTCTTATTGTGGACGTTTTCTTCAATATTGGATATACACACTAGACCGTATCACAAAAACTAACCTATATTTGACCCCGCCTCAATCGTTAGACATTTAAAAGACATTTTCACAAAAAAAATTTTTTTTTAATTGGTCCCTAGGTGCTTTTTTCATATTTTTTGTTATATCTTCGGTGTTTCTTGTTCGATTCTTAAAATTTTTTATGTGTGTACTTGTTGATTTTTTATCAATTTTTTCTGTTTTGTATTCTCGAAACTTATTTTATATTTTATTATATTCTCGAGAGAAAAGTTCTTCGCAAAATCTTCGGTCCTGTTCGAGTCGGCGATGACTATCGCATCCGAATGAACCACGAGCTGTATGAGCTCTACGGAGACATTGACGTAGTTCGGCGTATAACTGTGCAGCGACTACGCTGGCTGGGTCATGTCCATCGTATGGACGACGAAGCTCCAGCGAAAAAGGTGCTCGAGGCGAGGGTCGCTGGTCAACGACGACGAGGGAGACCATGCCTCCGATGGATGGACCAGGCTGAGGAAGCCCAAACCGCACTTGGTGTATCCGATTGGAGAAGGCGCGCGCAAAGCAGAGGCGCCTGGCGAGAGCTGATGAGGTCGGTCGAAATCCGGACACGGGTTGTCACGGCCATCTAAGTAAGTAAGTAAGTAAGTATTCTCGAAACTTTTTTTTTGCGAATATTAACTTACCTTATCTCAGTTCCTACTATATTATAAAATTCTAAAAATGTTAAATAATTAAAGCTCACAAAAAACTATTAAAACTATGGAAACAAATGGTATCGATAAAATTAATTTTTGGCTCAGTTCCGACCCATTTTATCCCAAAAATAACACTTTGAAAATGTTCGTCACCTCATTCTCGACTTTTTATTAATTTTCTTAATTTTTACGGGATTCAAGCTGGCTGTAGCGCTCGTAACTGTCAAGCTTCGAGAAAATGTGCCCCAAACGGTTTTCGTCAGTGACTGCTGTGGCCGACTTGTGAACAATTTGGACGTAACGCTCGGTGTTTCGCCAGTGACAAGGATAATCTGTTAAAACATATAACATGGTAAATACGATTTGATATATGACGTTAATATTATGTCATTTATTTCATAAAATTAATGTCTACTATAATCCTCATCTGGAATTTTAATAATGTGATCCGAGTACTGCAGATCAGTCAACTGCTCTTGAGTAAAAAACTGAAGACATGGTGGCTCAGTGATCTGAAATTTGGTCCACTCGATCATTTCAGTGTATGTTGTGCTGCTATATTGGATAAAGCGCTGGTGGTTGGGTCCACGAAATTGCCGAATACGACCTGTTAGGTTTGAGCGGGCTTCCAAAATTTTGCTATATCCATCTGCGCGCACCGATGCATCCGGATAGTAATCATCGACAGTAGTATTTTTTCATGGTGAAAAAATATGGGTTGTTGTCGATGGTCGGTTTAATGGCTACCTGAACGTAGTTCGGCAAATCGCGAATCCATGAAATGTATTTGAACACATTGCGGCTACCATGAATGGCTAGTGATTGACTTTTAACTAAAAACCAAAATGGCGCATACACTCTGACGACGAACGTAGCGAGATCTTTTAATATATTGAATGGCTGCCATTGCGTTACGTACCAACGTAAAATGCGAGATGCTGTTAGCCAACGGGCTGTACTTGTAGCACCGGGCTGTTGGCAGGCTAAATCTTCATGGCAGTGACAACTTTTAACGGCAAGAACCATGCGGTACAAGTAACGCTGATCGCTTCGTAGTAACCATCCATCAATGTTTGTAGGCATTTCGCCAATTGCAATTGGCTCGAAATTTAGAACAGGCTAAGGAAAAACATAAGCAAACATTTAAGTAGCTAAATATTTTTTAAATTCAATTCATAAGTACAGAAAAATCCATGCAGCGATTTATTCCGACACCAATTTCTCAACAAGTTTTTATTTGACTGGCATTGCCTCAACGAAAAATGTTAATATTTATTAATAAAAGTTGCGACAGTTTTCTTAAGGTCGCGAACAGGGGCTCTACACAATACAACGGCTGTGATTTTATGAAAACAGTTGCGATTGAAAAAACAAATTTGTTTTTTTACTAATAAAAAGTCGAGTATGAGGTGACGAACATTTTCGAAGTGTTATTTTTGGGATAAAATGGGTCGGAACTGCGCCAAAAATAAATTTTATCGATATCATTTGTTCCCATGGTCTTAATATTTTTTTATGAGCCTTAATTATTTGACATTTTAAGAATTTTATTATATAGTAGGAACTGAAATATGGTGGGTGAATATTCGCAAAAAAAGAGATTCTAGAAAAAAAAAATATCAAAAAAAATTACAAAAAATCAACAAGCGCACATATAAAAAATTTTAAGAATCGGACAAGAAACACCGAAGATATAACAAAAAAACGGAAAAAGCACCATAGGGACCATATACAAAAAAAAAAATTTTTTGAAAATTTCTTTTAAATGTCTCACGATTGAGGCAGTGTCAAATATATGTTTACTTTTCTGCCATATAAGGTGATACGGTCTAATACACACATTAGATTTATTTTAGAAAATTTCAGAAAACACTTTGAGTGATAATAATTAACAAATTAAAAAAAATTCTCAAATTTTTTCATAAAGTTTGGATTCGAACAACAAAACGCATTTAAAAATCATTTTTGAACCATAGTAATACGAAAAATGTTATAAGTATAGCTGAGGTGAAAATTAAAGAGCGCTTTTCTGTGTTGCCTTGCAAGTTTCTGATAGAAAGTACAGAAAAAAATTGAAATGGAAATTTTAATTTATTCTTTCCAAAGAGTGAGATAGTGGATTTAAAATAAATCTATGTATATTTTGTAAGGAGGTGAGAAAATGTATTAGCTAGTAACAGAAAAAGTATTACCAAAATATAACTACAGATTTGTAAAATGAATGCCTAATTTAAAGCGTCTCATGTGTTTCGATGTCTCAATTGTTCCATCGTAATTGTAAGTGCAGTTGAACGTATTCCGCTATTTAATCTGCTTTACTTAAGCTTTTACCAAATAATTTCTACCTCATAGAATAACTCTCTTGAGTTTTTACACATACGTTTCTTTATAAGCTGCACGTAAACCTTTTTCTTAAACCGTGCTTTCCCTTTATATATAGTAAAGTCATCATTATACAACCCTCTCAATCGCCTTCTCAATCTGTTTCAGATTCATAAAGCCCACAAAGGCATTCCCTCTATGCGTGTTCCTCTTTCGCTGCTAATATTTCTCATTCTTGTTTCCGCGCCTGTAACTTAACGTGTAACTTAACGCGTGTTTAAATTTGAAGATGAACCTTAAGTTTAGGTTTACCAGACGTCCACTTTTAAGTTTGCTTTTGTGTTATGTGAAATGTACGGGTTTTTTTTTTTCTCGATCATATCGCTCAAATTCGATAAACTTCGTATTTCTTCATTTATGGTATGGAATATTTATGATATATCCGCCATGTTTCAGTATTTTTATACTCTCTAAGAAATAAAAAAAAACGTAACGCATTTTGCGAAACGAAACCGTACCGTATACGGAACCAACATGTCACTAACACTTACACAGTTTTTCATATAAAAATAAGACGAAATTAGTTCAACGTAAAACTCTTTATAAAGGAGCCGCTTTGAGTGTTACGAAAGCGGACGGATTTTTCAGTACGGAAACGAACTGACCTAAACGTGTCGAACAATTTTTTGCTTATCGGCGTAATTTTTGAGTTACGTTAACGCACCACCTTGGTGCTACTTATATGTAGCACTTAAGCGTTGCGTAATCTTACCACATCAGTGTAACGTAAACGTACCACTTTTGCTACGCCTTGACGTAGTACCAATACATTCAACCCTCTAAGAAAAATAAACGTAACGCATTTTGCGAAACGAAACCGTACCGTATACGAACCGCCATTTCACTAACACTTGCATAGTTTTTCATATAAAAATAAGACGAAAATATTTCAACGTAAAACTCTTCGTAAATGTACCGCTTTGGCAACGCATTGCGTTGTAGTACCAATACATAAATCACTACTTTTTTTGTCTAATTCTCTCATTCCAAACTTTACATACACGGCACGTTTTCGAATCGCATAATCAGTTCGTTTTCGTAGTCTTATATGAAAAAATTATTTCGCTTACGCTACGCTTACATGCCGTTTTTCTTAGTGGGAAATGACTAGTTTTTTTTTTGTCTAGTTCTCTTATACCAAACTTTACTTATATGGCACATTTTCGTATCGCAAAATCGGTTCGTTTCCGCAGTCTTATATGAGAAAATTACTTCGACTGTGCTACGCTTACGTGACGTTTTTCTTAGAGGGTATTCTGTTTATATTTTAACTTCGCTAAAACTGTTTTAATTATTACCAATATTTTAAGAAATCACCATATTGAGAAGTTTTAAATCAACTACGAGTGTAATTTTGGTATTACTTAATATAATGATGTTGTTGTTGTTGTTTGAAGTGGGCCCATGCGCACCGCGACCCATAGGATCTATTGTGCATGCCCTTGGTTTAGCTGTCCAGATTTAGGTTTTTTATGAATTTCAGCACTGTTTCTGGCTTAGTGACCCATATTTTTAAGGGGCGCACTGTTGCCCTTCCAAAGTGAGAAAGTCTTAAGCTGCAGATTGCCGGACATTCACATAGAATTTTTAAGATGGTATCTTAGTAGGCAGTGACCTGTGAAATAGCTTGTTAGAATTCTTAGGTCTGCTTTGGTTAGCTTGAGTAAATCTTTCGATTTCGCTCTACTGAGAGTTAGAAATTTCTTAGCTTTCCTCTGTCCATTAATACTACTCCAGTGACACCGAAATTTGTTATCTCCGCAGATCCAAACCTTTTCCCCAAAGTAGCCTTTAGCAACACTACAAAATGGTTCGGGGCCGATAAGAGGTCAAGATGCCCTTCTTTTGGCAAGGCAGTCAGCTCTTTCGTTGCCTTCGAACCCTTCGTGCCCTGGTACCCACCACAATTCTACTTTGTTGTTGTCAGAATCAGAATCAGAATCAATCAGAAACTAGCCTCGATTTGAGCTCATAAGACTGTAAGGCCTTTAGTGCCGCTTGACTGTCAGAGAATATGTAAATATGTGCCCCCATAGATTTCCTACGGAGGCATTCCCGAACACATACCTCGATGGCGTATAACATATCTCCGCTTGGGATATGGTTGGTTAATGATAATAATATTATGTCAAAAATAGTAATATTTTAAATGAATAATAAAATATTGTTATCTGAAATATAAATATATAAGTAAATAAATATATAAATACAATATAGAACAATAAGATACATAGTATGTATCTTTTCTCTGATTTTTCTAGATAATATTTGTAATTGTGTGTATACGGGTCAACAATCTATATATCATCCAAAACTTATTTAGAACTCAGAAATTTCTTTAAAAATAGCAAAATATCACAGATTAAATCGAAGAAATTTGTTTAAGATCTTTAGAAAGATAGATAGAATTTTCTATACTTCGTAAATACTATCGAGGACTCGGGAAAAAATACTCTTATTCTAAACGTTTGGGGAGTACAAAAATAGGAGAGAAAGAATTCCGAATTTCGAAATGAACTTTTTTTTCATTAAAAAATAAAATTTTGACATTCCTCCGTGGCTAAAAAAGTCGCAGAACTTTTTTTATAAAATTATAGATTGCTAAAAAGTCACAGAATGTACTTCATTCACTCCTTAATTCATTCAAAAGTAGCCATTTTTAAAAGCTACTTTTTCCACCTCAGAATTTTTTTTTTTCTATTTTTGAACTTTACGATAGAAGGAAAGAAAAAATTCTCACAGAGTATTTATTCAGAATAGGAGGAAAGGTTAAAGAGGAAAAATTCACCAGTCGTTTCGACTCAGAATTGGGCTGATGGTGTGGATCCAATAAAAATAGATATTTAACATTCCATCTTTTTATCAGTGGAAATAACCCAAAGCTGCTTAACTCGAAAGTGCCAACTTTGAAAAATTAAAAACAAGATTCAATTTGTTCTTTAAAAAATAATAAGTCGACTTACAACAATTATTTTATAACCTTCTAACAACAGGCGCTAATATTTCGAAGACACTTTCAGTTTTGCAGTAATTTCAAAATGATTGAAAAAGTCGTTATTCTTAAACATAATTTCTCATTTTTTTTTCTTTTATTCAAGCAAAAACTGCATATCTGAGTTATGATAACCTACGTTATCGTAATAAAATAACTATCATGAAAATATAAAGTTCAAACAAGGTTGATTTATAAGGTTATCGCAAGGGAGAGAGCGAATGCCCATAATTGTCAAATCGAATTTGACAGCTCATAGAAAATCTGCAAGTGCTACTTTTATCATCCGTTTTTCTTTCGTAGTCATTCGTAAAATTGACTGGTTTTGACAATTATGGGTACTGAGAAAAGAGTGCGATCAGCCCTGCGACAACCTTATAAATCAACCTTGGTCTCAAAGAGAAACTTCATAACTCAGCAATGTAAGCATGAAGACAATTCACCAAACTCATCAAGAATTGTTAAAACAGGCAAAAATAAAGCAATAACTGACACTTTGTCAGTTTTTTCTCAATGAAAAATGTGAAAAATGAGATAAGTTTTTATTTCTTCCCGCTGGCTTAACAACAACAATATTTCTATTATTACGGATATTTTTCAGATGCATAGATTACCAATGAACCCAAATTAAAGGTTATTTGTGTCTATAAAAACTATTTGACTTAAGTTATGAAATGTTGGGTTATTTCCATCAACATTCATCTGTAAATTTTGAAACTTAAAACATTTCTTAGTTTACCTGTTTTCCATCTGTTCATTTTTAAACACCCCAGAAATATCGAATATACAAATAGTAAAAATTACTAAAAAAATTAGTTTTCATTAAAAATTTTTGTTTTATTTTCAGTCTCAATGTTTTTTTCTCTAGTAATTTTTTGTCAGTTTATAGTCAAAGGAAAGCATTCGCGCTAAATAAGAATATTTTTCATCGTACACAATTTAAACATACGATATTTGACTCCATTCATGATATTTACACAGATGTCTCAAAATAAAAAAAAAACATAAGCAATACGTGTTATAACTTCATGTTTCACTATGCAAAAGATAAACATAATATCACATTTCATTTTCAGAATTGTAGTGTTAAGATACCAAGAACAGTATTGCGATGACCTTTTTTTTATAATAATATGACTAATAAAATAATAAATAATTTTTTGCATGTTCCCATTAAACGTTTCTTCTCTTTGAAAATAAAAAGGAACCCAAATGACCAAACACAATAAAAAGAAACTTATTACGTAACTAAATTAAAACTTTTCTTACTACTTTCGGCATTACGTCGTTAGTAACTGCATTAATAACTGCAAATTAATCACGTATATTATATTAATAATTTGAGTTGAAACTTCTTATGGCTCGGGTCATAAGTCCAAAAAATGACACAGAAGTAAAGTAAGGCCGCTATAAGTAAGGCTCTTTCTACACTATGAGGATGAAACTCGGTGTGTAGATATATTGAGATCTGGTTCAGATTGGATCAAAATATGAGAGTGACACGCCTTTTAATATTCCAGTGAGCGTTATATTTTTAAATCGTTTTATAATTTAAAAATTGGACAATAAAGCATAAACCGGAAATTAAACTGAAACCTAGGGTGTGGAATCGGCTAAGGTGATAGTTAACGGCAGCTCGCTCGCTTGGTTGTCGTTTTCAAAAACCTTTTCAAATCTAGTTATTTTCGGAGTGGTGTGATAACGCCCAATGTCATAATGCCCAAATCAAAAAATGTCGCAAGGACCAAAAAAGCTCGGTATAATTTGTTGTTGTAAAACAAATATGGGCCACATGACATTTTATCATTGGGCCTTAAGACATATTATTTTGGGTGCAGAACCATATTTCATAAAGCCCAACACGTCATCATATCGCCCAACGTCAGAAAGCCCAAATCAAGAAGTCATAATGACCAAAGATATGTCACAACGCCCACATCTAAGAACAAATATAGTCACAGTGCTCAAATGGAATGTCATATCACCCAAAGGAAAGTCTGGGCGTTATCACATTTCGAATATTTGTGGATAATATGACTTATATTTGGACTTTATTACATGACAGTTATTTTATTCGAAGACCTAAGTATGTCATCCTACCTAAGTGCGTCGTAACGGAATGCATTGCTTTCCTTTACGGAACAGCTTTTGTATTTTATTATCTGATCCTTTTAGATAAATCTGAATTGGCTTTATCTCATTTTCAAATGGAAATAAGTCCGATTTCGCAAGATTCTTTCAAAAGTCACCCTTGTACGTACGAAATGTTGCATTATGACTTTGGGTTTTATGGTGTGTGTCATATTGTAACGCTCAACGTCATAAAGCCCAAATCAATAAATGTCACAACGCCCAAAGCATGTCATAACGCCCAGATTTAAAGAAAAAAAAGGTCACAACAGCCAAGTCGAATGTCATAGCACCAAACGCTTTAATTTGGGCGAAATGGCATTTAATTACGATTTGGCAATGCCCAAATGGAATGCCATAACGCCCAATTGTTTCCCCTTGGGTGATACGGCATTCGATTTGGCTATTGTGACCATTCATTTCTCGAAATTTGGACGTTATGACATGCTTTGGGCTTTGTGACATTTTTTGGTTTAGACTTTATGACATTGGGCGATATGACACCAGGCCTAAACTGTACTTTTTTAGCAAGACTGGGGTCTTTTTTATGTGCATGTTCATATATGTCAAGTCATATGTAACGTCATATGATATATATCTACGGCATGTCTTATTTCATGTCATATGTCATGTCATATATCATTTCATATGTCATGTCATAGGTCATATCATATGTCACGTCATATATCATGTGTGTGTGACGTTGTCGTGATGGTACAGAACTCTTTTCTTCGCCATATATGCCGTTTTTTCCTTTTTTTGTCGTGTAGTTTGTCCAATACTCTTCTGTGACTGTTCTGCCCTGCTGCAGGTAATCGATGAAGATTATGCTAGGCGCATCCCAAAAAACATAGGACATAACCTTCCCGACCGAATATTGGTCAGCCAGCCACTCTGCAGACTGCTTATTGGACTCAGGTGTATGATAATGGGCCCATGTTTCATCCATTGTCGATAAAACGTCGAAAAATGTTCACTCGATTACGCGGCAACAACGCAAAATCGGCCATTAAACCATTAACGCACTGCCGTTTTTGATCGACGATCAGCAAATGGGGCACCCATCGTGACGATAGCTTTTCATTACCAAAAGATCTTGCAAAATGTATACCGCCCATTCTTTTGAGGTTCTTACGGCCTCAGCTAACTTGCGCAACTGCACTTTACGATCATTCAAAACGATTCGATGCACTTGCCTTGTCTTGCATTCGTAACCTTTTTTGACTTTCCACAACGAGGTGAGTCTTAGGAGCGTCGTTCAGTAGTTTCTCCAATCAAAAACCAATGTTTGATCAAGATGGTATATTCCTCTTTTTCCAGTTTTTAAACGTAGGCGAAAGTAACATCACTCAAATGACTGTAGCTTCAATTGTCAACTAGTGATAGATGAGCCTCTAATATTGGTTTGGCAGTGGTGATACCTATTGAAAAATCCAGGGACTTTTCAGCCCATGTAATATGTGTTGGAAATTCACAATTTTTGACTTCGGGAAAGGATAGGTAGACATCTTCCTAGCAAACCATATTTGACGACTTTGTTGAAATTCCGACTAATTCGTAACTATCTCGAGCTGTCTTAAAGAAATCGTTACAATTTCGTTGCGCAAATATCGGAACAGTTGCACTTTTTATACGAATTTTGTTTCGTTATGTGACGGTTTGTACGACATTGAAATGCAAACAGAGTGAAATTTCCTTTCTTTCGAACTGTCTGAACGAAATCGTAACTTTTTCGTTAAGACTCGTTACGAAATCTTTACGACATTTCGTTACGAAGTCGTGTCAACCCCTTCATACGATATTCTTTACGATTTCGTTGCGAAATCGATTTCTTTAAGACAGCTCGGAATAATTACGAATAAGTCGGAGTTTCAACAAAGTCGTCAACTATGGTTTGCAGGGTTATGACAAATCATGTTAAGCGTCTAAAAAGATTTCATCCCTCTGCTCCTCAATGCAAAAATAAGGCGGTCGATATCTTTTACTGAATCTAAGCTATGACTTTTTAAAAATATGTCTTTTCGTGGTGGGTTAACCAAACCACCTTAGGGCTTAATGGGTTAACCAAAACCCAAAAAATTAATCAAATTTAAGTTTGTAAGTGGTCAAACTAATGATCCAACAAACACGATAGGAAAATCAATGTAAAGGTATCATAAATAAGCATATCTATGGAGTGAAGATCATATCTTTCGATTTTTTACTTTCATAGGTCTCAAGAAAGAGTTTGTTAAAAAAAAAAAAATTAAAATAATTTAATGTATTCGATGCCATTAAATGTAAAAAGCAAGTTAAACAATTTTAAGAGTATTTCTGTGGACATTAAAAAATACTTAACTGCTCTTGAAAATGTTGTTATTTTTATGTCAATTTGTGGTTTAAAGAACTCAAAACATTAATTTTCTTTCATTGACACTCACATAAAAATGAAGTTCTGAAAACTTTTTACGAGTCATACAAAGTCAATAACCGACAACGTGTTTGTGAAATTTACTTATACTTTGTTGCTCAAAATTGAATTTAAACAAAGGCAGCTTATAAATGAAAGAAGCGCATTTATTTAATTATAATTAAAGTCGGTGCAATCAGACTTTTAGAAACTATTCCGATTATCAATTAAATTAATAAAAAAATTAATAAGTACGTTTGTTCGAATCGTCAAATGAGCCATGAGTCATTAGTGACAGAACATTAAAAACGCATAAGTAAATTTAATAGCAGATTATACACTGAAATGCTTCATTCACTTTACAATAAACATCAAACTCTTCTCTCACACATTCGGTCTGTAGGGTGCTTAAATGTAATGCATGCCTTTGCACTTTGTTTGCAATTAATGCAGAATCTTACAACGTGCAATTAAAATAATAGGTTGGCGACACTAGGCTATACATGAATGAGCTTATATAAAATATTAATTTCAACATCTACATATATTATACAAAGTCCAAAAACAAAATCATTTCTTACAAAAACAATGTCGACACTAAAGTCGACTGACTTTGAAGCAAAAGATTATCGCGTGCATGTGAACTAGAAACGATGTGACCGAGCGACCTATTTTTTATGGGCACACTCGAAAATAAGCAGCTCAACGAACAAAACCAAAAAAAAAAAGAAAAAAATGCATTACAACAATAATGCAAAGCTTAGCTGCCAAGATATTTTCAAAAACATTACACATTCTGAGAGTAGAACTTAAACAAAACAAAAATCAACCCATAGAAGAAAGGAAAAGTTTAAAAAATACATTCATACATATATACTATACACCGAAAATTGCATAACGTGCCTGCTAACCAATTTTATGTTTTTGCTGCTAAGGACACGAACTCACTGTGCCTGATTTAAAGTTGAAAATGATTCATACTTATAAAACCACTTTAAATAATTCACTAAAGAATAAAAACAATACAAATAATATGTAGACCTCTAATGACCTACTAAATCCTAACTAAGGTCATCATTGAGATAATAAAATGCTATTTGAAAATATTTTTTTGAATTGAAAACTTTTTTAGGCACGTTGAGCACTTGTTGGTAGGGGTAAAAGTTATGAAGCCGCGTCAGCACTGTTGACGTCAGCAGTGTTATATCGTCACCACTGTTAATGTCATCACACTGTTAACGTAAGCAGTGTTAAGACTTGCAATGTTAATGCCTGCACTTCTGATTCAGTTACCAGGCAAGCAGAAAACATAGCACGTTTTTGTGTTTTTTGTCTGTGAACCCCCAGAAGGGCGGAGCATATAAAGTTTAGGTGTGTACAGAGGAAATATTGAGGGGCAAAAAATAATAAAACCAGCTCATATATTTGACCCATCTAGAGATTAATTCGGGAGATATGAACCGTATTTTGACAGTTTGTGTTTTTTGTATGGAGACTCCCAGAATGGTGGCAGATAGGAGGTAGATGTGTGCTAAAGAAATGTTGAAAGGCAAAAAGTAATAGGACCAGCTCATATATTTTACCCCTCTAGGGGGTCGATTCGGGAGGGATATGCATTAATGGGTCATTCAATAAGCCCGTAGGATAAGTAAGAAAAAACAAAATTTTGTTAAAACTCGAATATATTATTCAACATAGTTGCCTTCGAGAGCGATACAACGAGTATAGCGATTTTCCAACTTTTCCATACCACTTTTATAGTACGATTTCTCTTTCTCGTAAAAATAGTCCTCAGTTTCAGCGATTACTTCATCATTGGACTTGAATTTCTTTCCAGCAAGCATTCTCTTGAGATTTGAAAACAGGAAAAAGGCGCTGGGGGCTAAATCTGGAGAACACGGTGGGTGGGTAAGCAATTCGAAGCCCAATTCATTCAATTTTGCCATCGTTTTCATCGATTTGTGACACGGTGCATTGTCTTGGTAAAACAACACTTTTTCTTTTGCAAATGTGACCGTTTTTTCAGCCTTCAATCGATCCAAAAGTGCACAGTAATAGTCGCTGTTGATGGTAGTTCCTTTTTGGAGATAGTCGATGAATATTATTCCTTTCGTAGCCCAAAATACAGACGCCATCACATTACAAGCCGACTGTTGGGTCTTTGTTGGGACTGTCTTTTGGATTCTGGTGTTTAATAGTGAAGCCATGTTTTATCCATTGTCACATATCGACGATAGAATTCGATTTTATTGCCGTTTAACAGCACCAAACACTCCTCTGAAGCATCAATTCGTTGTTGTTTTTGGTCGACTGTGAGCTCACGCGGCACCCACTTTGCACAGAGCTTTCGCATACCCAAATGTTCGTGTAAAATGGTAAAAACACTACCATCTGATATCTTTACAATGTCAGCTAGCTCGTGCACCTTCAATTTGCGATCGTTCATAACCAATTTGTGGATTTTTTTGATGTTTTGTGGAATAACAGTCTGATTTGGGCGTCCACTGCGCTCTGCATCATTTGTGCTGGTACGACCACGTTTAAATTTAGCAATCCACTTTTCTACCATTTGTCTCGATGGAGCAGAGTTCGGATAATGTTTATCAAGCCATTGTTTGCTTTTCACTGTATTTTTTTCACCAAAAAGCAATGCTTTCTTTACCAAAACTCGAAATTCATTTTTTTCCATTTTTGTTTTTCAATAACAATAGTTGCACACAAAATGCTATAACTTGTGTGATTAAAAAATTGTATGAAATATAAAGTTGTATGATTGTTGTCAAATTTTTATACGTATCGTTTGAAGGTTGGCAATAAATGGTTGGCACTGTTTTCTTAAGTTGTATTTTTTGTTCGTGCTCTAGAAATAAATTAAAATTTGTTAATTTTCGTGAAATTGTTAAGCTGGAAATAATTCGAGTTGGTCTGCTAAGGATTGCTGAGGATATTCATCTTTATTGTTTCTGATTTTCATCTCTAAAAAAGCTGGAAAATCCTTTTAAAAATATTTGCAGTCGTGCTATATATACATATATATATATTTCTTTTTATTTCAGTTTGTTTATTATCTAGCAACAACAACTTTATGTTTAGCTTGTTGAAGCAAGATTGAAACTTTTGTTTTTAATTTCAGTTGCATCTTGACGCTAGTTTGCTATCTTGTCGCTGGTGCTTCTCAAACTGTTTGACAAATAAGTTGTTAAATTCTCAAACTGTCACGGAAATAGAGTTGCCATAGTACTTTTGTTTGCACTTTTTTTACACTTTTGGAATTTTATTTTAATTTTATTACTTTTATTAAAAATGAACTGCAATTTTCGCAACTGCACTGTAAAAGGTGAATCTGACCAGCTGGTTAATTGCTGGTTGTGTGATGCTTTTTTTCACGTTAAGTGTGCAGCATTGAATGCGAGAATTTTTGATGCACTCAATGAAAGTAAAGGACTTCGTTGGTCTTGTACAGACTGTAGATCTACTGATGTAGATATTTTAAAGCTTATTAGGCAATCTCGAAGAGGCTTTTTAGAGGTGTCTAAGGACTTGGTGGTAGCTCAAGCTAGATTGGCTGATTTTGAAGAACTGTTTAAAAAGTTTAAAATCATGGATGAACCTTCTGTTTCCCATAAACTTAAACGACCACCCATGAATCTTCGAAGTTCTGCTAAATCTGTTAAGCCTGGTGCTATGTCTCTGCCTCCGTCTGTTAATAATAATATAAATTTAATTTCACTTTCACCAGTTTTGAACTCTCCTTCCTGTACTGACTCGGTAAATAAAGATCAAAATACTGAATATATTGCCCCTATAGCTGAGGCTGCATCAGCTGATCTGAATTTACATCCGGTTGAGTCTTCTGAGGTAGTACCAACCATAGTCGTAAGTGATGATTCTCCGGGTAATTCTGGTAAAAAAAAAACTTATGCTGAAGCCTGTACTGCTACTAATGCTATTCCTTCAACTTCCGTTATGAGCTCGGTTTTAACTGGTGCTATACCAAAACAAATATTGAAAAAAAGTATTAATCTACCTTCTTGCAAAGAACTTGTGGTTGTCCAGCCATCTAGATCTATATTTGTGTCTCGTTTTGCTCTTGATACATCCGAAGAAGACGTTTTATATCATATAAACTCTAAATTGAATCTTGTTAACAGGAATATTTCGGTTTACAAATTCAAGTTTTCATATGAGCGCACTGTATCTTCTTTTAAAATAAATTTGCCTGGGGATCTCTTTAATACGGTATTAGATCAAGGTTTTTGGCCTGAAAATACGTTGATCCACGAATATATTCCTAGATCTCAACCTAAAACTACACTGGCTTCTTTACCCGTTCGCACTACTAAACAAAAAAACTAGATTGTTGCCTTGCATTCCTTATCTTATACCAAAACGTTCGAGGTTTGAATACAAAGTTAAAATATTTACATATTTTAAGCCACAACCTACTTTTTGACATAATTGTTTTCAGTGAAACTTGGCTTAAGCCTAACACCCTAAATACTGAAATTCTATCTAATAATTTCAATATTTGCCGTAAAGATAGAAACGCTATTGCTGGTAATTCTTTTAATGGCGGTGGAGTTTTAATTGCCGTTAAATCTTCTTATTTCTCACAAGAAATAATAATTCCTGAGGCATCCGATATTGAATTTTGTTGCGTTCTTGTAAAGCATGGTGCGTTAAATCTTTATGTAACTTGTTCATATATTCCTCCTGTTTCCAACGTAGAGGTTTATTTGAAACATTTGGTCTCGATAAATAAAGTGTGTTTAAAACTTCAGCCTCATGATCACATTCTAATAACGGGTGACTTTAATCTTCCAAGTGTCGCTTGGAACTGCTGCACCGAAAACCCTGCAATATTATTGCCTTCGTCTGAATGCTCATCTGCTAATTCATTTTTAAATGAGCTTTCAAGTCAAGGACTTTTTCAATTAAACAGCCACTTTAACAAGAATAGCCGTTTGTTAGATCTTTTATATTTTGACGACAGCAATATTATTTCAGTTTCAAGGACAGATCCACTCGTGCTCCCTGAAGATCCGTACCATCCAACTTTAGAAATTGCTCTTAATTTTCCTAAGCAATATGTAAAGAATCGTATTGCTCAACCTCCTGCTGAGTTAAATTTTAAAAGAACCAATTATGTTTTGTTAAAAAACAATATATCTAATATTAACTGGACATCCGTACTAAATATCGTTAATACACAAACATCGCCAGAAAACCTTGATTCGGCTGTCTCGGCTTTTAATAGAACTCTCAATGATTGTTTTCTATCATCAGTACCACAGAGAAAAGCCCGTTTAGCATCTGGTCCTGTATGGTTTACTGAAGAACTGAGAAAATTAAGAAATTTAAAATCCATGCATTATAAAAAATTTAAAAAAACTCATAGCATTACAGATTTTGGTTCCTATACCTCAATTAAGTACAAGTATCGTCAATTATGCAAGCAATCTTACGATATTTATTTAATGAAGGTAAAATTAAACATCAAATCTGATGCTAAATCATTCTGGAACTTTGTCAACACAAAACGCAAGATTGATTCCTATCCTTCTTTTATGAAATATAAAACGGTTGAATCAGATAGCGAGAATATCATTTGTAATCTTTTCGCTGACTTCTTCAAAGCGACCTATTCAACTTCATCCTATGATAATCTAAGCTATCCTTTCAGTGTTCAATCTGGGGATATTTGTCTCCCAATAATTGATACTAACACGGTTTTATCATGCTTAAAAGCTCTTGAAACGTCATATAAAAGTGGTCCCGACAATATACCGTCATGTATACTAAAATATTGCTGTGATGAATTAGTAACTCCAATCACTTTGCTTTTTTCGTCTTCATTAAAATCTTGCTATTTTCCAGTTGCCTGGAAGTCGTCTTTTATTATTCCGTTGCACAAGTCTGGTAACAGGTCTTTAATCGAAAACTATCGTGGAATTGCAAAATTAAGCGCTTTGCCGAAGCTTTTCGAGGCAATCATTACTTCACAATTATCACATAGTGTTAAATCTGTATTGTCTCCACTCCAACATGGATTCGTTTCAGGAAAATCTACGGTTACAAACCTACTTGAATTTACTTCCAAAACCATTGAGAATTTTGGAAAAGGTTTACAGACTGATGTTATATACACAGATTTTAGTAAAGCTTTTGATGTTGTTAATCATAAGCTCTTAGTCTTAAAACTATCTCTTGCTGGATTTCCTACAACACTTGTAAGATGGATTGAATCTTATTTATGCAATAGAACACAACGTGTTCTTTTTAAACTTGTAAAATCCCATGAGTTTCCTGTCACTTCTGGTGTACCTCAAGGAAGCCACCTCGGGCCTCTTCTTTTTTTACTGTTTATAAATGATTTGCCATCTGTCATAAAGCATTCGAGTATTTTAATGTACGCTGATGACGTGAAACTATTTCTTCCTTTCAAAAATGCTAATGATGCCGTTCTCTTGCAAGGTGACATAGACCATCTTTATAGCTGGTGCAACGTGAATCGTATGAATCTTAACATGAATAAATGCAAGCATATGACTTTCACTCGAAAATCTCCTGTCACATGTATTTATAAAATTTGTGACCATACACTTGAGTCCTTAGATGTCTTTCATGATCTTGGAGTAACTATGGATACTAAACTTCGCTTTCATATTCATATTAATAAAATTATAAATCGAGCAAATAGTACTTTAGGTTTTATTAAACGATGGGCAAAAGAGTTTAATGATCCCTATATAACAAAAACCTTATTCACCTCTCTAGTGCGACCTATTTTAGAGTATGCTTCAATTGTTTGGTGCCCTCGATATAGTTGTTACATTGATGACATAGAATCAATTCAGAAAAAGTTTCTTTTGTTCTGCTTAAGCCATCTTTACTTTAATTTCAGCTATAACCTACCACCTTATGAATATCGTCTGCAACTTTTAAATCTTCCTACTTTAAATAATCGGAGAATTATGCTAAATGTTACTTGGATTTTCAAACTTTTACATGGATACGTAGACAGTCAATACTTACTGAGCAAAATTTACTTTAATATTCCTCTCCGACCTAGAAGATCTTTTGAGTTACTTTACATGAACTTTTGTAGAACTAATTACTTGCAAAACGAACCACTCAGAAGCGCTTGTGGGGACTTTAATTTTGTTTCAGATGCAATTTCTTTAAATGAATCGGTTTACTCAATTAAATTTAATATTTTAGATTATCTACAGTACCGCCATTAATCTGGATCATGCTTTCCAAGGATACTGAATATTTCCTGTGATGTTGTGCACAACTTATACAATCTAGCTGTGTAGTTAAATATGATTACCAGAGCGAGATCACGTCCATCTCGCCTGGCATATGCCGGTTTGACGTCGTACGACTAGCTTTGCATGTGTGAGCTGTGCTCTAATCCATATTTATATAGATATACACGCTATAGATATATTTTGATTATCCAGAGCAAGACCTCTTATGTCTTGCCTAGCACATGTATGAGCTCGACCTCGTCCGTCTAGCCTGGCATATGGGAGCACCGCTCTAATCAATTCTTCTATTTACTACTAAGAAGCTAACCGGATTGCATCTGTATATACCTGAAATCCTGACAACTTTACATTTTTATAAAATTAAATTGTACATAAATTAATTGTATCATATTTATTTTGTCGAATATTAATTGCTATAAAGCCATATGTGCTTAGCATTAAATAAATAATAATAATAATAATAATAAAAAATAAAAATCATATAGGAAAAATCTAGTAACGCCATCTATGTGTCATCCTATGGACTTTTTGAACGTTTTATGGTGATCCACAGAAGGGTGGCAGGTACGGGCTAGGTGTGTTCAAAACAAATGTTGAAGGGTAAAATATAATAGGACCAATTCATATATTTCACCTTCTAAGGATCAGTTCAGGAGAGGTATAAACTATAATTTGTAGTATCTGTATTTTTTGTATGGGGACCCCTAGACGGGTGGTAGATAAGACTAAGGTGTGCTTTGAAGAAATATTGAACGGTAAAAAATAATAGAACCAGTTTATAAACATGGCCCCTCTAGTTCTAGAGATATGAACTATAGTCGGAAGATTTTGTGTTTTTTGTATCGAGACCCCCAGAAAGGTGCCAGATAAGGGTTAGGTGTGTTGGGAAATAATAGGGCCAGCTCATATATTTGACTCCCTCTAGTGGTAAATTTGGGAGAAAAGATTTACCGAAAAATTGGGCGAGGTATCTATGATACTAACAAAGAAAGGTCCCCAGGTGTCATTCGCCCATTTGATATGTGATAGTGGACAAAAATCTTAACCTTATAAGTTAACCAACTTATTTTTTTATATCTATCTCTGTCGCTCTCACATGTGCGCGCACTAGCACATAACTAAAAGACCAGTGCAATTGTTTTTTTGGCCAACACTGGTTTAGAGTTTCAACATAGCGTTTCAAAATTAGCGTGATTTTCGATTTTTTGTCATAACTTCGCCATTTTTCATAGAAACATACACATATTTGGTATCAAACAAAAGGCATTTTAAAGGCACACAAGATAGAATCTAATTTTATACAAATAAATTTTATTGTTATTTTGTTGTTGAAATTTTTAACAATATTTAGTCGATATCATGACGAGCCCATACCCGAAATTGTTTCATTTTCACTTATGTTGAATTTAAGCTCATTTTAAAAGTAACGTTTTTTGTTTGTTTCTTTAATTTTAAAATTTTCTTTATTAGAAAAAGCACTTTTATCTTACAAAAAGATTTTTTGTTATAGATAAAGACTGCATGATGGGTATCAAAAATTTAGTTTTTTCGCGAACTTTCCGTATGTGTAGATATTTGATGCGAAAAATTTAAATTTAACAGCGATTCCATACAAGCATCGTGCTTCTTATTTGCAGCGCTTAGAAACTTTCAGTTTTTTTCAAGGCTTTTGCTACTGCTTTAACTTGTGCTTCCGAAAAATCAAACAGTCGCCGCATAAGCAGAAGCAGAAAACTAGTTTCAATAGTTTGCAAAGTGCTTCGGCAGTCATCGTTTTGATTGACGGAAACTGTTTGCAAAATCGAAAGTCGAAGCAGCAGCAGTTGTTCAACTTTCGTAAGTCGACGCAGCAGCAGTTTTTTAGCAGTCGTAGCTGTTTTGCGCTAATGATTTTTGCTTATTATTTTAACTTTTCTTTGATCGCTCGCTTTATTAAATTTTTTCAATTTTGCTATGATTATGATTACATTGTTATTATATTTGAACTAATGTTAGAAAGAATAAGCAGAAATTAAAGGCGGAAAACGACAGTTTAAACACTTATGCCACTTCGACTTTTCGAAAGTTCAACATCTGCTGCTGCTTCGACTTTCGTTTTTTTCAACAGTTTCAGTCCATCAAAACGACGACTGCCGAAGTTGTCGACTGCCGAAGCACTTTGCAAACTATTGAAACTAGTTTTCTGCTTCTGCTTATGCTGCGACTGTTTGACTTTTCGAAAGCACAAGTTAAAGCAGTCGATATGCTTTGAAGCTATTAAAACAGTTAGTGCTTAAAAAAGCAATAATTTTGCGACTTTTGCTATTTTGACTGCAGCAATTTAATCACTGCTTATTTGTTTGCCCGAAGGAATGAGAAAAAAATATTCCGAAATTTAAAGATATGAATTTCTCTGCAAATATCTCCGCTGTTTTTTTAATATATTTCATTCAATTCATTTTTTGTCAAAAAGTTCAATAAAATTACTTGATAAAAACTATTTCAGCAATACCGTTTGCAGTGCATTTATATTTGACATGAAATTATGCAGTATTTTCATAATTTTTGCTTATTAGTTATCACCAGAGCTGTAAAAGAATGCAATAATTTGTGATTTTTAATCATGTGATTTATATTAAAAATTAATGCATTCCTTTTGTATGTTAGGGGGTATGATTACTTAAATAAAGTGTACACACGATTTTGGGTTTTCGGTTTTTTTTATTTTCGTTGCGGGAGCAACGCTTTAGTTCAGTGGAAGTACAAAATTTTTAATGAATAAAAAATAGAAAAAATCAAACAAACAAAAGAAGAAGATCGTGCGCGGATGCACTGTAGCCAACATGACCATCCAAAAAAGCACAAACTAAGAATAATGTAATATATAATGTACAAGATGAGATGACGAATAATATCGATGTCACGTCGACATGCCGCCCGCCTTGCACGTGTGCAAGCTTACAACATGCTCTGCAATTTCTGCAGCGCTCGAATGGCCTCGCCTAGTTGTTCGCGTGGATTGATTAGGGCCGTTCTACCGCGCTCGGCCACCCGGGTGCGGGCCTGCGACCGGTCGGGGGTCGGAGAAGCGGCGAAGCGGATCCGGGACCGAGATCGTCGCTCGGAGTGAACATCTGGCGCATGCGAGCGTCGTGGTGGTTGAGGAGAAGCGCTGCTGTGGCGTGAGCCTGCCCGTCGTCCGAGTCGATGCGCGATAGTGGAGGATTTCGGCCGCCTCAAATCATTGAATGTGATTTGAAATTTCAAGGAATTGAACTCTATGAATGCAATTAGTTTTTCAAATCATTGATTGTGATTTGAAATTTCAAGTCCCAATCAATGACTTGAAACATTCATTTTTTCAAATCGTTGATTGGGAATTAAATGATTAAATCACAAATGACTGCATTCCTTTACAGCTCTGTTTATCATAAACAATATTTTTTGCATTTTTTATGTATCTTATTTCACCTCGCCCCCTCCCCTGCCCTTCCTATTTTTTTTACAAACTTACAAACTTAAGTTTTCTTAGGTTCAAAAAAAATTATATTCAGAAGAAGATAAAAATTATTTCTTTTCATACATCGAAAACAAGTTTATTGATAGAGGAAAACGCACGATATCATAAAAATTTGGTTCTTTGACTAACTCAAAAACGAAAAACAAACTAAATTTTTCACTTTACACAAATTACCCTTTGTATAGCAACAGACAACAACAACTACAAATTAATAATTAGATAACAAAACTAAAAATGACTTGAATAAAAAAAAAATTAAGAACTTTTATCAAACACTATACTTTCCGAACGAAAGCATAAAAGATTCATGGATTCTAATAAATTCTTGCAATATTATTTGATAAGAACTCGCAAAGTTTTGGTCACCAAAAAAATGTTATAGCTTTCAAACAAACAAACCACAACACCAGCAAAATTTGCGGTCATAGATGGTATCAAAAATTAAATAATATCGAAAATTCTTCAGTTCAAATATATATAGAAATGCTATGTACAAATTCTATCGCCCGATTAATCCTTAAAAAAAAATTTTACCCGACTAGAAACAACATTTTTCTCACACTCCCACTTCTCACACTCAATTACTCTTGAGTTCCTCTACACTCCCAGTAGAGCAACTATCTGATAGTGCCTTTTATTGGCTTATATATTGTTATAAAACAACCACAACCGCTTATCACTGTATCATAGAAACTTTTGGTTCTACTAATCAATCTAATGACTTATCTCAGAAAACCAAAAACACTTTTCACATATTTATAAATTATACGTTATCAGTCGTTGAATTACCCTTTGTTCAATTATAATTATTTGTGTAAGATTAGTCATTTATATCATTGCATTATATATACACGTAGTTCAATAACATTTCTAAGACAAACACCGATCTTTTTCATATCTACAAGTATCTATACCGACAACATATGGAATAAGCTAAATATTGACATTGTCTTGTGTACTTGGGAGCGTCAACTGGAGTTCGATGTAGATAAAGTGCATAATGTTGTGGTAAATAATATATGTAGTTGGATATTTATTTATTTAGTACAATTGTTAGCATTACATTAAAAATATGCGAAAAAAATTGTATATATGTAAGTTATTTTATGTCGTGTAAAAGCTTCCTTCCATTGCTACACTTGCAGTTTATTACGTTTGTTTTTATTGCCCCAGCACTGTTTGTTTTGTCTAAATTATATCGATAATAACGACCCTATCACGTTTATGACCTCAATATATTTTTGGCATTGAGGCTCGAAAAAAAATATACTTACATTGGATTGGTAGAAATGTTCAAACAAGTAAGAAGTGCAACTCGTTAGCAACAGCAAATATATTTTCCAACTTTAAGGGGTTAAAGCCTAATCATGAAAGCAATATTCATAAGTTTTTTTTTTTTTTGCTTTAGAAATGTTGTTGAACTTCTTGAATAATTTTTGTAAACTTTTATGATAATTTTGTTGGCTCTAGTAATCGTTTGGGTCCAAAAATGCTGAAAAATTAACATTTTGAAAAAGTGAAGATAGCATTGGAAAACTGATATAATCATCCAGTAAAAAAGAAGAAGAAGTAAAAAACAATTACAGAATTATTTCTAATGTAGGTAGAGAACCTTATTTTATATGAAATGAGACAAAATGCAAGGCATTGCACTGTCGTTTCTCAAAAAAGACAGGAGCAAGCAAAGTATAAGAGTAATAATTTTCTTAGATTTTCAATATTATAACAGTGCTATAATTTGGATACGTTGTTCGTAAGAAAAAAAACTCGGATTTTTTGTATAAAGAGACATGCATAGAACTTTTGAGCTACTTTAAATTAACACTAGAACTACCAGCTTTTGTTTTATACCTATTTCTACCAACCGGTCAAAATGACCGGTTCGATGTCTGGTCTGAAAAAAAAAAACTTAAAACAAAATTTTAAAAGATAAATTTGTTTTTAAGGAAACTAAAATGTATTTTATTTATAAATTGATGTATTGTATATTCAATAACATAAGTAAATTTATATAAACAGAAAAAATATTATATATTCTTTTAAATTGTATTTCGATTGCCACATATTTTGCTAATAGACATTTTTTCGATTGATAGGTTATTGATAGATATGACAGGTTTTATTTTCATTGCACAAGCCTATTTGACAAATTTTTCGTATATTAGAACTTTAATGGCTCGCTAAGAGATCGGTGAAATTTCCTGGTTCAGATGAATCTTCATATTTTGTGGAAAGTTCTTTTGCTATTTGAAATAGGAAATCTTTTCTTGGCATATTTTCTCCAAGAATATTGAAAAAGATTTGAAGAGGCCATCTCCGAGAACCAGACTTCACAGTATATTCACAGACTTCACAGTATATTAGTATCACAGCAAATTTAGTATTATTATAAAATATAACAGTTTCAGGTTTATTTTTCTAATTTTGAATTTTGATCGATGTATGTTTCCTTTTTCGTTGGTTTACTTTTATATACTGACAATGTAGCATTATTGGTTTCATAAAATACAGATTAATAAAGTGGTAGTTTATCCTTTTTTTGCTTAGCAAGTTCCGATAATTCCCTTTTGCTTGCACGGATAGTTCCAACCAACGTAGTATTTTTCTGCAATTACTTTGATGCCAGTGATAAGCTGGTAAAAAAATTATCAGTCGATACATTTCTCCCAGAAAAGGTGAACGGTTGATTAATTTGAGGACTCAAAGGAATTGACGGTGGCTTTGTTTCGTCCTTTCCCAAATAAGGGCACCCATTAACTACATATTTACTTTTGAGATCAGATGCCAACCAAAATTTTATTTGGTTGCTAGCTATTTTTGATAAATGAATCCCAAACATGTGAGATCATTGCAAACTTGTCATTCTTTAATCTTTGACTTCTCTCATTTTTGTTATCGAACCGTACAAACCGTAAGATATCTGTAAAATTTTTTCTGGTCATTGTTTTTGCAAAAAAAAACTGGTCCCACTGCTTTGTCCATAAATATGATAATTTTAAGTTCTTGGCTTCATATGCGCCACGCCCGTATAAAACTGCAAGAATCCGGGTTTTATTTCATTCCATATAGTTCCATCAGTAGCGATTTCAGTTAGCTTATCGTCACTCTCATCAGAATATGATGGTAATCTTATAGTTCTTTTTCGTCTTCGTATTTTGCGAACATTCTCTCCCTCACTATCGGTGTCTGAGGATACATACACTTCATCTTTTTCAAATTGGTCCTTTGAAATAACAGCCCTCTCACGAAAGTCTTCACCAATATTGGAAATGCCTTCACATGTATTTGTTATGTCTTTCAGAAATTTTGGGGTTTTCGAACGTCTTTGCATCTTTAGGGATAGTTTTTGGCTGAATAAAAGTACAACTAATTTATTGTTTCTTATTATAAAAATATTTGTTCACCAGCCACTAACAAAATGATAAAAAAATATTTTCCAAAAGAAATTTCAGCAAATAAATGCAATGTATAAAAATTTCGACTCTACGCAAGCAGCAACAACGAGAAAATGAAATTGCATAGACGCAAAAATACAAAATATAAGTACAAATCACAGAATTTTTACTTTTTAGGGAATCCCCCTAATTCAGAGTAAGAAATATGCTTTTGCGTATGTTCAATTTGATGCTACAGTGGAATGAAGAAGCGTAGAAATATTAAACTTTTTCTAATATTTTATATACCGGTTAAAATGACCGGTTGGTATAAATAGGTATCTACATACTTATCTTTGCAACATTAAAGCATACGAATCTAACAATTTGCTGTATTAGAGCTTACATTAATTACGAAAAATACACAATACTTTTACGATAAAAAATTTTTTGTATGTAAAAAATTTTATAATGAATTCATACATCCATTCATAGTGTTAAGGATGTGACAGATGTCATTTTGCTAATGTGGCACCGAATTGACCCCTAGAGGAGTCAAATATATGAGCTGCTCCTATAATTTTTAACTCTTAAACATTTCTGCTGAACCCACCTACCCCCTATCCGCCACTCTTCTAGAGTCTCCATACAAAAAACGCAAGAACTATCGAATTTACTTCATATCTGTCCCGAATTAGCCCCTAGAGGGTTCAAGTATATAACCTGGTCCTATTGTTTTTTACCCCTGAACATTTCTCCTGAACACTACTACCCCCTATTCACCAATCTTCTGGGGGTCCTTGAAAGCACTTTAACCGAGCTTCTTATGATCAATTGTGTTGTGCGTGTTGTAAAATGTTTGAACACAAATGATCGAGAACTGGACCTACAAGTTTTATGCCGGCTCCGAACGGCTTATGTTCACAAGAAGCTTTTCATGGCAGTTTTTACTCTCTGAGGTTTGCTATTGTCTGCAGACAGGTGACGGCCAAACAGAAAAATTAATTCAATCAGTATTCCCAACTGGTACGGTAATGTTGGGTGCGTATGGTCATTTACCTCTCTGTACGTTGTACGATCCTATTAAATGAACGGTAATTTCGAATTTTTCAATTTGATAATGGTATCTCTGAAATATATCTGCAGAAAGAATAATATGGCAGCAGACACTTAACTGTTGTTTCTGACAAAGAATTGCGAACATAAGCAAAACAAAGAAAAGTAGGCACTGAATGTTCAGTTGATTTTAAAATCATTATTTCAGATCTTTCTTTGTTTCTTATATATATCTCTAAAAATGGGCACTTCAACAAGTGACACAGATAGATCGTCGTCTTCTGTGCTAAGCAAGTTAAGGAAAATAAAGAAAACGGATGACAAATTAGTAAGGAAGCATAGGTGCCAAAACTTCAGGAGCTAATAGACCCTCCCAAAGGTTGTCGCTTAAAGGTATCGTTAATAAGATTCTTGAGCTTTTGAATTGCGACTGACGTCTGCAGATGACATTCTGATTCAAATTAAGGATCCATCGATTGAACTTTTTTTTATATTTTTGCAATGAGTTCTTTTCCTAAGTTTGTTGACCTTAACGAACTTTTTCAAAGTAACAAATGCCTTATCACAATTGTCCACGAAAAGATGAGCCGCACCTACAGAGATCTTCTGGGTATTTATATTGATCCGAACTATTTAAATAAAATGCCGTTGAAGAAGGTTGACCCTGGAAAAAGTACATACTTTCTTCCCAGTCAGCAAATATATTTAGGAGTTGCGGTAACGAAGATAGAAAATGATGATAAAGTTCGTACCAGGCCTGATGCAGCTGATCTATTGAATAACTTCTGGAACCGATGGCGCAGTTTTCTTATAAAAGGATGCATGCAGATGAGGTGTCGTTTTGAGTTTAGTTTGCAGTCCCCATTCGTGAAGTTGCGCTGTCTTCATCCAAGCATTGCTCTCTCAAAGGATGCTGTTAAGCGAATAAATTCCCTCGTATTTCTTGGAGAAGTTGTTCCCCAAATCTTAGACCCACATGATCACGAGTCTTTGCAAAAATTTGATGACCAGTGGCAAAATATGACGCGTCGTTCATTTCGGAATAATATGTCCTTTATGGACTCAGCAGAGTTTTGGTCTTCAATGAAGAAATATGGTGGATTTAGACGGATGTTTTGAGTTTAAGCTAGAAAATATGCTTTTTTTCGAGTAGACACTACGGCAAAAAACTAAACTAATTATTTCTGTTTTATTCAAAGACTTAGCTGATTTTGCATTAAACACTTGGCATACTTTCGTTACCGCACTCCAGCGCTGTATGCGAAAGAGTTTTTTCTAAAACAAACCTAATTAAAACGAAAGTATTTTTTGTACGAATTAATTTAAAAGCTACTTCGTAAATCTTGTCTTTGACTTCAGGTAAGAAATCGATTGATAACGGACACAGTTAACGGCCTGCTGCTATCGTCTCTGTGCGCTGTCAATGGAGGCGGCTGTGGAAAGTTCACTGTAACGGAAAATATGATAAGAAGCATGACAAAATCATCATTGTACCCAGACCAAAAAAAACGGCATCTGAAATTGATGACCCAGACCAGCAGGCTGCACTGGGTT
Source organism: Coremacera marginata (assembly GCA_914767935.1). NCBI lineage: Eukaryota > Metazoa > Arthropoda > Insecta > Diptera > Sciomyzidae > Coremacera > Coremacera marginata. The sequence goes on along the minus strand of OU612045.1, from coordinate 175,577,500 downwards.
TTTGAACAATAATTTGCAAATCATTTCAAATTTTATTTACCTTACTTTTAAAACTTAAAGCTTAAATCAACTCGTTATTTTTAAATATATATAAGCTAGTCGTTACTTAACAATATATTTTTTTGAGGAACTATTAAAAGCACATAAAAAACTGTGTACGGTAATGAGCCTCAAAATACGGTAATTTTTATCCCGATGTACGGTAATCTGGGATGCCAGGATTGGCAACGCTGAATTCAATTAAAAAACTTTCTGTGTCAGGTGGAAATTGAACCAGTGTTCTCTGGCATATGTGCCACACACTCTACCCATTACTCCACGGTCGACACGACCGTTGCTCGTTTTTAACTGTTCCAAAATTAATTTCGTAAAACTACAAATATTTTTGAACAAAATCTTCTTTATTCTTTCATTTAAACCTAAAACGAAGTCCCCAAAACGAATTTAAAGTTAAGAGATGTCTCTAAAGGATCGCCAGAAAACCTTGATTCTGCTGTCTCTGCTTTTAATATAACTCTCAATGATTGTTTTCTATCATCACTACCCCAGAGAAAAGCCCGTTTAGAATCTAGTCCTGTATGGTTTACTGAAGAACTGAGAAAATTAAGAAACTTAAAATCCATGCATTATAAAAAATTTCAAACAACTCATAGCATTACAGATCTATTAAGTACAAGTATCGTCAATTATGCAAGCAATCTTACGATATTTATTTAATAAAAATAAAATTAAACATCAAATCTGATGCTAAATCATTCTGGAACTTTGTCAACACAAAACGCAAGATTGATTCCTATCCTACTTTCATGAAATATAAAACTGTTGAATCGGATAGAAAGAATAGCATTTGTAATTTTTTCGCTGACTTTTTCAAAGCGACCTATTCATCTTCATCCTATGATAATCTAAGCTATTCATTTTGTGTTCAATCTGGGTATATTTGTCTCCCAATAATTGATACTAACACGGTTTTATCATACTTAAAAGCCCTTAAAACGTCATATAAAAGTGGTCCCGACAATATGCCGTCATGTATATTAAAATATTGCTGTGATGAATTAGTAACTCCAATCACTTTCCTTTTTTCTTCTTCATTAAAATCTTGCTATTTTCCAGTTGCCTGGAAGTCGTCTTTTATTATTCCGTTGCACAAGTCTGGTAACAGGACTTTAATCGAGAACTATCGTGGAATTGCAAAATTAAGCACTTTGCCGAGGCTTTTCGAGGCAATCATTACTTCACAATTATCACATAGTGTTAAATCTTTATTGTCTCCACTCCAACATGGATTCGTTTCTGGAAAATCTACGATTACAAACCTACTTGAATTTACTTCCAAAACCGTTGAGCATTTTGGAAAAGGCTTACAGACTGATGATATATACACAGATCTTAGCAAAGCTTTTGATGTTATTAATCATAAACATTTAGTCTTAAAGTTATCTCTTGCTGGATTTCCCACAACACTAGTAAAATGGATTGAATCTTATTTATGCAATAGAACACAACGTGTTCCTTTTAAACTTGTGAAATCTCATGAGTTTCCTGTCACTTCTGGTGTACCTCAATTAAGCCACCTGGGGCCTCTTCTTTTTTTACTGTTTATAAATGATTTGCCATCTGTCATAAAGCATTCGAGTATTTTAATGTACGCAGACGACGTGAAACTAGTTCTTCCTTTCAAAACTGCTAATGATGCCGTTCTCTTGCAAGCTGACATAGACCATCTTTATAACTGGTGCAACGTGAATCGTATGAATCTTAACATGAAGAAATGCAAGTACATGGCTTTCACTCGAAAATCTCCTGTCACATGTATTTATAAAATTTGTGACCATACATTAGAGTCTTTAGATGTCTTTCATGATCTTGGAGTAACTATGGATACTAAACTTCGCTTTCATATTCATATTAATAAAATTATAAATCGAGCAAATAGTACTTTAGGTTTTATTAAACGATGGGCAAAAGAGTTTCATGATCCCTATATAACAAAAACCTTATTCACCTCTCTAGTGCGGCCTATTTTAGAATATGCTTCAATTGTTTGGTGCCCTCGATATAGTTGTTATATTGACGACATTGAATCAGTTTCTTTTGTTCTGCTTAAGCCATCTTTGAATACCTTATGAATATCATCTGCAACTTTTAAACCTTCCTACTTTAAATAATCGGAGAATTGTGCTAAATGCTACTTGGATTTTCAAACTTTTACATGAATATGTAGACAGTCAATATTTACTGAACACAATTTACTTTAATATTCCTCTCCGACCTAGAAGATCTTTTGAGTTACTTTACATGAACTTTTGTAGAACTAATTACTTGCAAAATGAACCAGTCAAAAGCGCTTGTGGGGACTTTAATTTTGTTTCAGATGCAATTTCTTTAAATGAATTCGTTTACTCAATTAAATTTAATATTTTAGACTAGCATGCTTTCCAAGGATACTTAATATTTTCCTGTGATGTTTGGTAACAACTTATACAAGCTAGCTGTGTAGTTTAATATGATTATCCAGAGCGAGACCACGTTCGTCTCGCCTGGCATATGCCGGTTTGACGCCGTACGACTAGCTTTGCATGTGTGAGCTGTGCTCTAATCCATACCCTGTAGGAAAATCAACTAATTTAAAACTAGTTGATAAAGTAGTTTTTTGTCAACCACAACTAGTTGAAATTCTGACTTTTTTCCATAGAACGAACTAACATATTTTGTATGGTGATGTCGGCTAAATAAGTCAATTGACTTTCGTCTGCATATATTTTCAACTACTTGTTAAATTAGTTATATTTAAATTATTTTTTTTAGTTACTTTAAAATAACCAATTGAAAACTATTACTGATGGCCTAACGTTAATAATATTTGATGAAATAACATGGTTAAATATATATAAACTTGTAATCTAATAAAAATTTGCAATTAAAGCATGTCAAAATCAGAGTAGTTGCCGCCTTAATATAATTCAAAGTAGTTTATCAATCACTTGTTTTTAAGTAGTATTTCAATTAATTCATATATAATGCAATAAAAACTATTTAGAATTGAAGTGGATGCCGCCTTAATATTATTCAAAGTAGTTCATGTACTGGTTTATTTTAAATTAGTTTTTTAATTAGTTGTTTTTAAAAACAAGTTTGTTTGTTCCTATAGGGTATATACACGCTATTATTATCCAGATTATCCAGATATGATTATCCAGAGCAAGACCTCGTCTGTCTTGCCTAGCACATGTATGAGCTCGACCTCGTCCGTATAGCCTGGCATATGGTAGCACCGGTCTACTACTTACTTACTTAGATGGCGCCTACAACCGTAAGTCGGTTTCCGCCTGTTGTAAGAAATTGCGCCAGCCATTTCTGTTTTGCGCTTGCTGGCGCCAGTTGGAAGTTCCAAGTTTCGTCAGGTTGTCCTCCACTTAGTCCATCCACCGAAGATGCGGTCTTCGTCTTCTGCGTTGTCCGCCACTGGGTACCGAATCGAATATTTTCTTCGCTGGAGCGCACATTGGTTCCAAACATGCAAAAGGCGGCCAAAACCTCATTTTTAAAGATGTTTGAAAAACATATTTAACTTCAAATACCTTTTAAAGATAGATAAATGAAAAAAACTGCGATGTCAATTTTTTTTAAAAAATTTTTTTTCATTTTTAACGCCTTGAAAGTTTGGCAAAAATTTTACAAAAAAAATAGTAAAATTTTGACCCAAATTCAAACATTTTTTGTATTATCTGTACAAGTAATTTAAGTTGTTTTATATTTTCATATATTGAATCGAAGCATATGCAATTAGAATAAACTTAAAACTTTGAAAAAATTTCATGCCTAATATTTTAAAAAAATCATTGAAAATTTATATTTTTTGAAAAATTTGGATCAGTGAAAATGGAAAAAACGAAAGTGTTCGCCGCGTTACGCCCCTATAGAAAGGTATTGGTTACTTTGTGGGATATCTTATAATACTAATAGAAGAAAAACATTTTGCCCAAACGTGCCCCAATCGGAAAATTTTGAAAAAAACTAAATTGGTTTCGAAAAAAAAAAATTTTTTTTTTGTGAAATCCATTTATTTTAATATACATTTTTTTGTATTGTTATTAAGAATTCTAAATAAGGTTATCTTTAAGTGTATATTTCTACTAAAATGTGATAATGACAACAGGTTTCGAAAAAAACAGTATGTTAATGATTATTTTTATCCCTGATTGATATACAAATTACATTAGGCGCCAAAATACAAAAAATTTTCTGAGATCCATATCCCACTATACTTTTCTTATGGACTTTGGCCTGCTTAACACGAATATTGCAATAAAGAAATTTTCTATGGATAGGTTTCTGAGATATGATTTTTTAAACATTTTTCCCGTTTTTCAAAGAGATAGTGTCATAAATATCTACCTATCTCGAGAACGCATTGACAAATTTCAAAAACTGAAACACCAAATTAAAGATAATTAAATTACCTAGTTTTGCATACTTTTTAAAAGGTCATATCTCAGAAACCTATCCACAGAAAAAGGTTTCTATTGCGATATTCGTGTTTAGAAGGCCGAAAACCATAAGAAAAGTATAGTGGCATGTGGATCTCAAAAATGGTGGCGCCTAGTGTTATCAAAGTTATTATCAAAGTTATCTGAGGAAGCTTTTCTTTAAACGTAAATTTTTTGTGTGCGATCGGTTGCGTTTTATCGCGTGTTGTGTTGAAAAAACGGTCGTGTTAATAAAATGTTTGCAAAAATTATTTAATAAATTAAATTAAATTAAAAGAATGTCCCGAATTACTACCAATGAAGACGTGTTCAACAGATGGCTGCTTTATTCAGATCCTAAAATATCGTCATCAGGAAATTTGCCAACAATTAAAACAAAACATTTACCTGAAGAAGTTTTAGCGTTATTGGAAAATTAGTGTACATAAAAATGTGTTGAATATACTTTGTATAAAATATAAAAAATTTTGTTATTTATTTTAAATTTAAAATTTTGGACTTCAGATTCGTGATCAGCGACCCCAAAAACCCCCGAATACCAATTTTGAGCTGAATTAAACAATTATTAAAGAAGTTAGCTTGTTCATGGCCGCCATTTTGAATTTTAAATTTTGGACTTCAGATTCGTGATCAGCGACCTCAAAAACCCCGAATACCAATTTTGAGCTCAATTAAACAATTATTAAAGAAGTTAGCTTGTTCATGGCCGCCATTTTGTAGCCGCCATTTTGAATTTTAAATTTTTGACTTCAGATTCGTGATCAGCGACCCCAAAAACCTATATATACTTAATTTCATGAAAATCAGACCACTCCTTGAGGTTTTGGCCGTCTTTTTTCGATTTGGAACCACTGTGGAGCGTCGTCTTCCATCCGCTCAACATGACCTAGCCAGCGAAGCCGCTCGATTTTTATGCGCTTTACTATGTCGATGTCGCGGTATAACTCATACAGCTCATCGTTCCATCGTATTCGGTACTCGCCATTGACGCAGATTGGTCCGTAGATTGTACGAAGGATCTTTCTCTCGAACGCTCCCAAAGTCTTTTCATCAGAGCTGCTCAACGTCCAGGTTTGTGCTGCATATAACAGGACGGGCATGATTAGTGACTTATAGAGCGTGACTTTTGTTCGTCGAGAGAGGGCTCTGCTTCTCAATTGCCTACTGAGCCCAAAGTAACACCTGTTGGCAAGAGTTATCCTTCGTTTTATCTCTCTACTGATATCGTTGGAGGAGTTAATGCTGGAACCGAGGCAGACGAACTCCTTCACAACCTCGAAGGAGGTGTTGTCAACAGTGACGTGGGTGCCAATACGCTGGGACTGTTTGTTTGTTGACACCAGATATTTCGTCTTATCTGCGTTTACTGCAAGACCCATGCGACTCGACTCTTTTTCTATATTGGAGATTGCTGCACTGACTTCGCGTGTGTTATGGCCAATGATATCAATATCATCGGCATACGCTAGCAGCATAACACTCTTATACAATATTGTGCCGCTTTGTCTCAGATCAGCAGCTATAATGATCTTCTCCATAATTAGGTTAAAAAAGTCGCATGATAAAGAATCACCTTGTCTGAAACCTCGTTTGGTAACAAATGGGGGGAAGAGGTCCTTCCCGATTTTTACTGCACTGCTGGTGTTGCTCAGTGTCATCCTGCATAGACGTATTAATTTTGCAGGTATACCAGATTCAGACATGGTGTAGTATAGGTGATTCCTTATTGGACTGTCGAAAGCGGCTTCATAGTCGACAAAAAGGTGGTGGGTGTCGATTTGCTTCTCTATGGTCTTTTCCAAGATTACTCTCAGCGTGAATACCTGGTCGGTAGTAGATTTTCCAGGTCTGAAGCCACACTGATAAGGCCCAATCAGTTGGTTTACGATGGGCTTCAGTCTTTCACACAATACGCTAGACAGAACCTTATAGGCGATATTTAGGAGGCTTATCCCACGGTAGTTGGCACAAATAGTGGGATCGCCTTTCTTGTGGATTGGGCAGAGTACACAGAGTACACATTCCAATCGTTTGGAATGCATTCTTCCAATCATATTCTGCATAGAAGCTCGTGAATGCATTTAAATAGAGCTTCGCCTCCGTTCTTAAACAGCTCAGCGGGTAGACCATCGGCTCCCGCGGCTTTGTTGTTCTTAAGCCGTGTTATTGCTGTCAAGACTTCATTATTATGGCACCGCTCTAATCAGTCATTATATTTACTACTAAGAAGCTAACCGGATTGCAACTGTATATACCTGAAAGCCTGACAATTTCACATTTTTATAAAAATTTAATTGTACATTAATAAATTGTATTTATTTTGTCTAATATTAATTGCTATAACGCCATATGTGCTTAGCATATAAATAAATAAAAATTAAAAAAAAAAAATTAAAAAAAAGGAGTGCAAGAATATCGGACACAAAATCGTCAGCATAGATCTGCTACCTTCCGTTTATTGGCATTTGCTGTAATTTTATTTACTATGAATTTGTTTTGTTTACTTGAATTTAGGTAAAAATTGATTGAATTGATGCTTAAAAGTTATAACATTAAAACATTTAATGTAATTTGTTGTGAAATAAGAAATTTTTGTAGAGAAAAAAAATAAGTTCGTCTGCCGTTACTATAATAATCGCTACACCGTTTGTAAGCTTTTCGTGACGCTACGATGGCATTAGACTCCATTCCGATTCGTCTATTATAATCTTTAATCAATAAGCTTTAACAGTGACATCTGTTGGAGAGTGGGCAAACTAAAACATATGATCTGACCCTTTGCAACATAATTTAAGAATTGATTCAAATTTCGTTCTGGAAAATTTCTCAATCCGAAAATCGCTCAGACCGATCGACCATCATTAATTGTTAATAATAATCAATAGATGTTGGTAATTATATTGTATTTTGTTATTATTAAACATAATATTAATTACAGCATATAAAAAAAAAATCACTAATTATTATCAATTGCATTGATCAATAAGAGTTCATTTGTCGATCCGAGAGAGACAAACGCACGGGTATAGGAAGGTTAATTAGGAAAAAATTACGTTTGAATTTTTAATAGTCGCAGTTGTATTATTTCTTCATACTTCCCCAACTGTCTCATCCCCTTGTCTACGAGCCTGGTCCTTCGTATTAATAATGCACCAATTTTAAAAAAATGCTGATATTTATTTTATGTGAATCGCATATTTTGTTAAGGGGTTACATGACATTGGCAGTTTTTTTAAATCGATTTTAAAAAAATTTAATAATTTTGTATTTTAGTAAATATTCTTAAGATTCTAAGAAAAAATTTCATGGAAAAAACCCTACGGGTTCAAAAGTTACAGCCGGATTAGTGAGAGCGCATTTTTAATTTTTGCGCTACCTACGTACGGCAGCTGGTAAATACTTGTTTTACTTGCTACCTGACGTTTGGTGGTTGTTATTTCGTACCTACTTGAAGGGTGAAGCCCGAATTGCTAAACGATTGCAAAAAACTATAAGAAACAGCACAACACAAGATAACGAAGGCATACAGTACGAAGCAGGCATGGCCGATTGAAGGTAACTTTTTTTTCTATGACGAAATTTTTTTTTGTATTTTTTTAAACTTGATTCGCTATCGTATGACACGAGCTTTTTTTTTAATTTTTTTTTCGATTTTTTATGAATTTTTAAAGTCAATATTTTTTTCGAAAAAAAATTTAAAAAAAAAACTCGTGTCATACGATAACCAATTTTGTTAAGATTTAAAAAAGTAATTTTTTTTCCAGATTGGACAATTTTTGCAACTCTCAGCGCTGCAACCACGAGGCCCCGTTTTTTTCTCTGCCGCCAGTTTGGAGCTCTATAAAACCATGTTGGAGTGAAAAATATATTTTCTTAATTTTTTTTTTCTTGTAATTTGTTCAATTCTCTACAATAATAAAAAAAATTTTGGAAAAATGTTTGTTTTTGACTGAGTTATGAATTTTTAAAAAAGATATGTTTTCTCTGCCGCGAATGTTATGTCCCCCCTTAATGGAAGTCTTATATATGTTTTGTGATTTGTAACATCTTTAATCATAGTCAAACAGGTGTTTATTTTATTAATCTGTCTTAGTTGTTTGGTATTAGCACCTTATCATAAGCTCACAAGCTGTTTTATCATTAGCTGAGGGCTTAAAATTTTTTTATTAGTTTTCGCACTATTATTCACTTGAAGGAAATTTAGCACCTATTTCGTATAGTTTGCATAATTTTAAAACAAAAAATCTATGTAATAATGCTGAAATATTTCCGAAATTGTTAAATATATAAATACATGTCTTAAAATATCTGTAGAAGTGTTGTACAAGAATCTGTCCATTACAATCAAAGTGAATGGCTACACATTCACACATTAAAAAAACACAGGTGCGTCGTTAGATACACGAGAGAAACGAAACTTTTTCGCTGTTTTAAAGATTTCATAAATTAAAGGTATTTTTTTTAATAAAATTACTTTAAAATTAAAAAATTTTAAACAACATAAAGAAAATTAAAAAACACACGTAAATATTTTCAATTTCAGTAAAAACTTCAATTAAACTTTTTCACCTAAGCCAATTATGTATGTAATATATTAAGCAATATTAAAGGTAAACCACCGAAAATTAGACACTGTATCAAAATGGTATGGAAATAATTTACCATCGAAGCCATTTGAGTTATTATGCATAGATTCTTGATGATTTATGATATGAGATTACTGTATGAATAATTATAAAAGACAGACCGAGAGAATATTTTTTGGTTCTACATAAAAAAATATAAAAACGGTGCAAAAATTGTGCAATTATGTTGAATAGCCCCCTTTAATAACCTGGAATTTGAGTATTTTACCGAAAAAATCGCCAAAAATTCAAAAATGCGCAATTTAAAAAAACAATACGGCTTAAGCATAGTTTTGAGCTATTTTCTGCAAAAATAAAAAATAAAAAAGAAATCGCAAAAAATTATGGCTGTTGAAACTAACTTTTTTTAAAATAATGTATAAATTATCAAATATTTAGTTAACTTATCGCCCAAATAAAAATTGGCAAGTTAACATGTAAAACTAAGATTTTTTTAATGAAGAACTTGGGAAGCTGAAAACTGCCAAAGCCAGCTTATAAATTATACTAGGTTTTTTGTTAATTTAACATAAGCTTTTTTCTCGGTGTATGCAACGGAATGATAATAATTATTCGCATTTTTATGCAATCGTAGTGTATTGCGTTCAAGCCGATTAAGAATTTTTTTTAATGATTGCAGAAATAAAAAACTGGTCAATTTTGAGAACACTACTACACATACTGGATGGTAAAATCTGCTTGAAATCAGTCATTCATTTTTGAGTGTTTTTAAAACGATGTTTTCGGAAATGAATATGCAATTGCATGGAAAATGCAACGCCTAACAATAAACACCACACATAATATATACATACATATATCCAAGTTCAAGGTTATGCTCAAAGTGACGAAACAAATCTCATCACTTTTACAAATAGGCACACGTATTTGAATACTATGTAAACATTGCGCAGCTACTGTTTAGTACACGTGAATTTGTATCTCTCAACTTAAAAATACATCATTTACACTCACCGTATTTACAAACTCTGCTATGTTGGAGGATATCAAATAGTTGCCCTCGCACCAATCGACGGGTGAACTACCCGGTTTTAGATGTTCCCACGCCATGGCGTAAAAATCAGAACTTGAACTTTGGAGAGCCAGCTGAACAAGGTAAGGCAAATCAGTAGAGTTCGTTTGGATGCTGCGTCGTTAAATGTAACAAGGTTGTAGTTGTTGTTGTTTGAATTTTTTTTTAGCACGCAAATAAATTTAAATACGCGTGTTGTAAGTTTTTCAATTTTTAATTAATAAACACATAAAAATAAATGAAACAGCTCAGAATTTTTTGTAGTGTTGATATGTTAAACGTGGCATGCTCAGATTCAACAAAAATTATTCGATGAAATTCTCTGTCTGCCTAGACAAATACTTTGATTTAAGGACGCACTTGTTTTTGTTTTTCTTTTTATTTTTTACACTTAAGTCTAATTATGCAATTATTATGCTGTAATATTTTTCACTTGCTCTAGTGCTAAATAGCTTACAGATACAATTATTTTTCACACGTATCTTCAAATATTATTTGCTTACTATCTATTTCTGAATAACAATTTGTTTGTTTGTTTTTTTTTTCGAACGTTTTTAGACGCGTTAATATGTAAATATATTTATATTTACGTACTTTTACCACCCTTCTGTGTATAGCTTACGAAGCACTTGCTGGCACAAGTTGGAACGACCGTTTGTCTCAAATGTATTCTTTCAACTGCTGTCGATTCGAGGCACATTGCACGCAGTATGTGCTGCACTAAGTAGAAGAGCATAAAACAAACCCCTTCCTTATACCTGGTTCTATGTCTGGGAGCCAAAAACTAAAGTGCCAAGTAGTTGAGTTTGCTCAGATTTAGGAAAAATTTAAAAACAATATAATTTTCCTCTCTTCTAACTACCTTAGTTTGTTTATTGATTCAAATTCCGGAAGAGCGCTTGTCCGCCATGTCGCTTGGCAGAGAGAGTGTTAGAGCACACATTTTGTCGAATGAGAACTAAAATAATAACGAAGCATTTTCAAAACAATGCCATGTGCTTCGAGCTGCTACTTCATATCATGGGTATCATGCTCCATATCTGTGGGTTCAATGATATTTTCCAATTTTAATACTTCCTTTGATGCGCTACAAAATCGAAGTGGGCCGCGTTAGTTAAAACGGCGCTTGTTAAGCTGTTATGACACAGGCTTTTTCAGAATCTGGAAAATACAAAGTGAGCAGCACACAAAAAACAGCGACACATTTTTCAATGAGTGTGAAAAATAAGCTAAAAATTTCAAAAAAATCCCAAACAGTCTCTTTCAATACTAGAAAAAGTTGAAAAATATTTAGATTCTCAGCCACTAGCAGCTGAAAATGTTACGTTTTTCGATTAAATTGTGACGTTCAAAATAAAATTAACAAATTATTAAAATCGTTGTGTAAAATGGAAATCCAATCACGAATTCTGTGCGTTGCACAAATGAATCTAGCGTCTGCTGCGTGTTTGTTGGATCTGGAAGAAGAACCTAAGCCGCAGAAGAAAAAATATTCCTCGAAGTGGCTGTTGAGCAGAGAAGAGGAGTGTGAGCTAAGGCCAAAATCTAATCATTGGCTTCAGCTGCTGAATTGATGAAGTTGGTCGTGGCAATGCATCAAATAACAACAGAATTTACCGTTTTCACAACCAGCTTCACGTTTTGAGGCTTTCACCATTCCTGATTACGAGATTGTTGTTTTACTCACGAGCTTTCCAGCTAGTAGCTGTTGATGTGCATTTCGGTACATCTGTCAATATACTTTTGAGAGCAGTAGTGCTGAGGAACTGCAAGAATGCACTATTTTTTATTTATTGTGTGTTTTTTCACATTGGTTTTTGTGTTCATTTTACCAGGAATTAGCCACAAGCATCTCAGAGAAATAACAGGTCATTCAATAAGTCCGTAGGATAAGTGAGAAAAAAACAAAATTTTGATAAAACTCGATTTTGGTATTCATCATAGCTGCCTTCGAGAGCGATACAAAAAGTATAGCGATTTTCCAATGCTTCGATACCACTTTTATAGTACGATTTCTCTTTCTCGTCAAAATAGGCCTTAGTTCCAGCGATTACTTCATCAATGAACTTGCATTTCTTTCCAGCAAGCATTCTCTTGAGATCTGAGAACAGGAAAAAGTCGCTGGGGGCTAAAACTGGAGATTACGGTTGGTGGGTAAGCAATTCGAAGCCCAATCCATTCAATTTTGCTGTCGTTTTCATCGATTTGGGACACGGTGCTTTGTCTTGGTGAAACAACACTTTTCTCTTTTGCAAATGTGGCCGTTTCTTGGCGATTTCAAACTTCAATCGATCCAAAAGTGCACAGTTATACTCGCTGTTGATGGTGGTTCCTTTTCGGAGATAGGCGATGAATATTATTCCTTTCGCATCCCAAAATACAGACGCCATCACCTTTCAAGCTGACTGCTGGGTCTTTGCTCGCTTTGGATTCGGTTCGTCGACTGCTGTCCACTCAACTGACTGTCTTTTGGATTCTGGTGTGTGATAGTGAAGCCATGTTTCATCCATTGTCACATATCGACGATAGAATTCGATTTTATTGCCGTTTAACAGCGCCAAACACCCCTCTGAAGCAACAATTCGTTGTTGTTTTTGGTCGACTGTGAGCTCACGCGGCACCCACTTTGCACAGAGCTTTCGCATACCCAAATGTTCGTGTAAAATGGAAAAAACACTACCATCTGATATCTTTACAATGTCAGCTAGCTCGTGAACCTTCAATTTGCGATCGTTCATAACCAATTTGTGGATTTTTTTGATGTTTTGTGGACAGTCTGATTTGGGCATCCACTGCGCTCTGCATCATTTGTGCTGGTTTAAATTCAGCAATCCACTTTTCTACCATTTGTCTCGATGGAGCAGAGTCCGAATAGTGTTTATCAAGCCATTGTTTGGTTTCCACTGTATTTTTTTTTTTATCAAAAAGCAATGCTTTGTCAAAACTCGAAATTCACTTTTTTCATTTTTTTTTTTTTTCTTTCAATAACAATAGTTGCACATAAAATGCTATAACTCACGAATCAATTGCCAGATTGTTGTCAAATTTGTATATGTATCGTTTGAAGGTTGGTAATAAATAAAAGTCATATGGAAAAAAATATGGTAATGCCATCTTTGTGTCATCCTATGGACTTTTTTAACGTACACGTACGTTACAATGCGAAGACACCAATCTGTATAAAAATATTCTTCGTTGGACTCCAAAACAATTTGGAATAATTTGGAAAAAAAGGTTCATTCTCGAAACTGACATCATACACTTCAAACAGGTCATTAAAAGATTGAGCGTTATTTTCGGCAATAGAAATTGGTGAGTAGCAAATGGGACGCCTCTGACTCTGCAATTGCAGGTTCTGAAAGTATTAGTTTCGACTTTATATTTTTTGGAGGGCAATAGCCCATTTCGTAATGATTCAAAAAGTGGTATGCTAAAATGATAACCGGTGAAATAGGCTCAAATGATACAACACATTTGGACTTGGCTGTTATACCAAAATACGCTAACAAATTACTTTAATGATCAGAAATTGAATAGAATAGAATTTAAATGAGCCCATAAGCATTTCTCCTGAACGTGTGTAGACCATGACAAAGTATGAAAGTTTCCTAAATTTTCAGCAAACAATCGAAGTGCCGTTGCTCTTGTTAAAAAACTGACTTATTGACTATGTAGTAACTCACCTCTAAACTTTTCTTGTTAAAGATATTAACTGAAGGTGTCGTCTCCGTTGTGCTGCATAGGAATTCCAAACTTGATTTAAATTTCCAGTCATGATGCACCTCCTCCAATACTTCTGAGCTGGCTCGACTCTTCTTCGCCTTCAAAACCTTTTGGGATTCCGCAGAAAAGCATGCCTTCAGATTATTCTATTTCTTTGAGACATCCGCTAAAAGTTTAGATATATCTATTTACACTCAATTTAATTAAAAAAGTTTGTATATAATTACCATATGCAAACTCTCAATTCATGCCAAAATTAATTAATTAAATCTTCCGTTACGTTTAGCCAGAAATCCTGCTTTTTCAACTTGTTTTTATAGGCAACATGCGTGTGGTCCCATATATATGGGGCTTCCTGTACGCGGTCAATTAAAAAGAATATAATTTTATCCTCCCAGTTTAATTTTCCCATTTTGAACAGCTAATGTTTTTATTTCTTTACAAAATTTGAAAATATTAAATTCAAACGTCATTTTCAAACAGCCTTCTTTTTCTCTTACCCGCTACTTGTTTTTAGATCATAAAAATACAAAAAAAATCAGGTATCATATGGGCTTTAATAAAAGTATTTCTTTAAAGCAACTTTGACTATTTAAGGTCTTTCGAGTAGGTTGTTGCCACTTAGGAACATTTCAACCTACCAAATTTTTCCAAAAACCTACCAAGACACTGAATATCGTTGAATACTGGATGCTCTATTGCCAAAATGTATTCAAAAAATTAAAAAATACCTTTTTTTCAACTCAAAGCCAATGTCATTCAATCAGCATAATACTAAATAAATTCTCACTATTTCACTATTTTAAACACTTTTGAACTTGTACAAAAACATTTTTGGGAGAAAAGTAGGCATTTGAACAAAAAACCACATTTTAATTTAAAAAATTTTTGCTCGAAGAAATTGTTAGGAAGAATAAAAAAATACAATTAGCTTAAAGTAAACCAAAAAAGATAGAAAAATTAAAAATGTAATTAAAAGTAGTTTATTTTAAGTATTTTACTTTAATTCTTAAATAATGCTAGGACACATGTAATTCACATGTATATGTATTGCAAAAAATTCTATTACATTCTACGCATACAGTATGTGCGAAGAACTATCACACACGACAATTTTTCCATACAAATCCAGATTTTTTTTTTGTGCTGAGTAAAATACTGTTGTATGTGTTTATTGTAAGAATGTAAGTTCAAAAGGACATTTTCAACGAATATTTAAGCTGATAAATGAAATTCGAGGTCCTTAAAAATCCAGACTTGACGCTTGAACTCAAATTGCGCGTATTTATTATATTTTTTCTTTGAGTGAAAATGATGCTCTATAACGGTTGTTAGATCTCAATTGTTCCTTAATATTTATTTACCAAACTGAACTTGAATAAATTTTTATTTCTGTTTTTATCTAATGAATTTTATTTTAACTAAAATATTTGCATAATTATTTGTGGTATGTCATAGAAAATGCAAATAAACATGTTTTAAATGACACATGCGACAAAATTTTATTAAAGAAAATCCTCCGTATTTTGTTAAATAATTCTATTTGTTAATTCAACTAAGGCGACGAGTTAAGGACGGAAAACGATGGGAATCAGTACTTTAAAAATGATCGCAAATGAATTTGCAGCCCTGAAATAAGAAATTTAAATATCAAAAAACTCCGAACGCACCCATATCAGAAAAACTACTGTCAAAATAACAACCATGATAATTGGGGTAGGCCAGGGATCCCCAATTACAACACATTACTGTCAGTTTTTCTGCTCCACTTTTGTAAGACCACATGCTGCTCCACCAACGAACGTAAAATGTTAAAAGCGAACGTTCCAACAGCCCCAAATTATTTGTAGTGACGAAAAAAAAAAAAACCAAACTTGGTAGTTAGATACGTTTCACGAAAATTAAAACATAAAATATTGTAAAAAAAGAAATTAAAATTCAAAAATAACAAAACTGTCGAAAAACACACTGGCGCCAGAAATAAAACCTCAACTACCCCTCTGCCGTGGTGTTATGCAAGTGCTGATTGACAACAAAAAAATGATCCAGTTGATTAGAAGAAATATAATTGCTTTGATTGAATAAAAAAGGTCCGACGGAATAAAATGTTATTCAACCGCATTATTGGGCATATCAAGCATAGCTCGCGGGCGACGCTGCGAGCCTGGTCCTATCAGTGTGAATCAATATTGGCACAACGTTCAAGACGCATACAGCAGCTGTTTACATTCTACCATCGGGTCTATGGTGTAAACGGACTCAAACAACTGCTACACTCATACCACCGTCAGCTGGAGCCACCGCTGCGTGGCCTCGTGCTCTGCGCTGCTGGTGTTGTTGGCCTAAACGAAGTAGCCAATGCCGGCTTTGATTGGTCACGCGAACGCTTGAGCCTCACCAACTTCGACATGTGCATGCGTGATATCGAATTTATTGATACGCTGCCGCGGAACAAACTTTGTGCGCTGTGCCAAGAGAAACAAATGAAGTACTGCTACTGCCGGCTGGGCAATAAAAAGTGTCGCAAAGGTGACAAGGAAACGATACGCAACTGCCAAAAACCTTATAAAACACCTGCGCCAAACGACGAAAAAAAAATCGAGTGTGCTGATGAAGTGCCTTGGGAGCCGTACTTGAGTAAGAATCAGTTCTTGATTTGGAGACGTGAAGAACGCTCCGCGATGTACGCATACAAGGTATACGCACGCTTTGATGATATCACTGCGGCGGATTTGCTACAGGTGCAGACCGATCTTAACTATCGCAAAATATGGGACGACTCTGCAATAACACTGGACGTCATCGAGGAAGATCCACAACCAAATACAAACTCACATCTTATCTACTGGGAGATGCGCTGGCCACAATTTTTTGCCAATCGCGACTACGTTTACAGTCGCCGCTTCGTCACGGACGAAGCTCTCAAAGTAATGATGATTTGCAGCCGCGGCACCAAGCATCCAAGTCGTCCGCCTGCAAAGGATAAAGTGCGCGTGCTCGACTACTGGAGCATAATGGTCATTAAGCCATTTCATAATTTTCACGAACCAGGTGTTCATTACATACTTACGTACTATGATGATCCAGGACTAGCCATACCGCAATCAATTAAATCCTGGGTAACGCAGAAACAAATGCCGGATTTTCTAGAGAAGATGTACACGGCAACGAAGCATTTCGCACATCAACACGCAGTGGCTATCAGAAAAAAAATGCATCAGCTCAGTCACTTCGACAGCATTAAAACAGAATACACGGCAAATGCAGAACGGTCGAATCCTAATCCTTTGCATAAAATTTGGCGAAAACGTGACAGTGGAAATTGAAAGAAAGATGATGATGATGATGATGGTGAGATCGGAAGAGAGGGGAAAAGTTATTGGCATTTGAACTAGTTTGAACTATATTTATTTAGAATATATTTAAAATATTTTAATTTTGTTAAATAATTTTACAGGCGACAGCATATAATCGGGTTATTTTACAGTTTGATACTTATTATAAATTAAATTTTAAAATCTGGTTTTAAAAAAAAAACAAAACCAAAACGCTCTTCTTAATTTTAACAAAAAATCAAATCCAAAATAATCATTACAGGCAATCAAAAAGGCAAGCGCGTTCTTGGAAAAGTTCATTCAATTTAGTAAATTGCAAAGTGAATACTTCGCCTGATTCATATAAACTGCAACAGCTATAAACGCTATAAATAATTTATGGCATGTAGAGAAAGAAACAAACCAAGTGCGCCATTAATGAATAACGTAAGATTCAGGATAAAAATCATTGTCAAAGCGTCAAACAAGCAATTGAACGTAGAAAAAAATTATGTAGATTTTCTATTTCAATTCAGCATTTCAAAATAGAGCTTTTTTAAATAAGAAATATATTGCGTTTTTAATAACTTTTCATATATTAATTAGAAACCAACAAACACTGAACCGCAAAGTTTTATATATTTAAATGTATATGTATCTTATGTATACAAATATTGTCGATACTAAATGAAACTAACGAATGTACAAAATTAAATTTTTCATTGCATCTAATAGGTTAAAATGAAATTCATATTTTAAAATTTGTTACCTTTATATGCGATACTAAACAGCAAAAATTTAAAAATATCAGTAAAGAGTGCAAATTTCAAAGTTTGTCATATGAGCTGTTCATTTTGTTCCTTACCTGTTACCTGTTCAAGTGGTAAATTTCAAGTAAATCATAAAAGTTGCCATCAATATTAACATGTTAATATGTACACAAAACCCTTATATACTTACTTACTTACTTAGGTGGCCATAACAACCCGTGTTCGGGTTTCGGCCGACCTCTCTTATATACCTAGATTTCAAAAAACTTAAAGACTTATGCCACATTTAAAATAAACAGCTCATAATACATGCAAACTTTTCATAAAAGCTGCTTTGCTGTTGAGTGAAACAAATGTTTTTTTATACAGGAGAACATGAAAGTATTGATTTTTATATTCGTTAGTTTATTTATGCTTATACGATATAAGCACGAGCGAGGAATAACATCTTTTGTAAAGTTCAACAATTTAGAAAAGATTTATATAAAATTTGTTTTAAATTTTCATTCAACTTTTGATGTAGTAGCAAATTGAACATTACGCCAAGGAAGTTATTCCACGATTTATTTTTATTTAAAACCAAATACATACCTATTAGTAAATGTAGTTTTAAATTGTTTTATTTTGAATTGAAAATATATAACAATTTAAATTTATTAAGTAAACAAATTCGTTTATAACTTCGATTTGACCAGAGTCCACTTTAATTGGTGCTTTATCGTGCAACATAACCAAAAAACAACATAACTCAAGTATTTCGGAATTATATAAATAAAAATCTTATAAAGGGCAACAACTTGTATTTCTTTATTTCATCTATAAATATAATTATATAATAAGTTAAACATAATTCTTCTAAGTTATTTGAATGTAGATGTAGAATGTACAACTCTGCTTATTATTCACAAGACAACGGAATGGTGGAACCCACAACAAGAAATGCCAATTCGCAGCGATTGTAATTTTCAGAGTCGAAGCACATTAGCGGCGCCTCACCTTCGATTTAGCTCAATTGTTAGCAGATCCAGATCTGCATATTCTCTAACAAACGATACTACTAATAAGTGTTGCTAGGGTGTTTGCGAATTCATAACACATAACTTCAGCAATCCGAAGAGCCTGACATCGTACCATGCTACAGAGTGAGGAAGGTGCTAACATATAACTCGTAGCCCCTGAAAGAACGAAAAAGGATTAACTTAGGAGTTATAAGACTTCCCGCAAACAAAGCCAAACTAATTGAATCAATGTGAACAAAGAGCTTATATTAGCCGTGGCTTCATAAATTAAAACTATTCGAGCATGGTAAATTGACCGGAAATCAATTTTTTTTTTTTGCAAAATGCAAATGCAGCAATCAAGTTGAATTTATTTTCTAGATGAAAATATGAGCTTTGTGCGGTAAACTGATGAGCTAAAACCCGTCTAAGCTTACTCAGACACTCTACGACGCACAGTCTTACGGGTGCTAAGGTAAAGGTTAACGGTAAACTAAGTTGACAGGAATCTTAATATTTTGTATCCAAAGGAGTTTATGATATTCTTTCAGTTGCAGTCATGCCACGCCACGCCCCCTAATATGGCTGTAAAATGTCCATGCAATTTAATTTTTCACAATTTAGTACTCAAGATTTCAAAACAGGGACCGAATCGCCGCTTCCGTGAACGTACAACTCGTCAAGGTATCGTCTTCAACTCGACATTGAATCAATGACTGTAAATAATAATTATTTTTAGATTTTCAAACCAAAAAAGCAGTGTGAAAAAATTGTTGTATCGCCGTTTTGAAGGTACCATTAGACTCCTCTTTCATTATAGAACATGTTTTCGTATTTTTTTACTCTCTGAGGTTTGCCATTGTCTGCAGAGAGGTGACGGCCAAACAGAAAAATTAATTCATTTGAAAAAACTTTGTGTCAGTATGGGCCACATACTCTACCCACTGCTTTTTACTACTTTTTAATACAAAAAATTTTGAAATCCGTGTAACTGCACTTTTAGCATTGCTGGCTCCCCGCCTATATGTGCAATATGAAAATCTTCTTGAAAAGGAAAATAATTTTAAATTTGAGTTGTTAAATTTAAATAACATAAAAACTATAAAAAGAAATATTATTAAGAAATACTCTTAATTTCTTTTATTTTTCTAAATTTCCGTGAAGATGCTGTATAACCCGTTTGAAATAATTGGACCAACATTTCTTCAGATTATAAACGAATCTTTGCGTTGCTTCAGCGATGATATTTGGGGGCATAAGCATTTAAGGCTCTTTTTAAAAATTCTCTTAAAAAAACTATCTAAATAGTATGCCATCTATATAAAAATTTTAAATTTTTAATAAAGTGATTTTAATTCAAAACAAGTATCTTCAATTTTGTTTTATTTAATCTATATAAGTCTACCCAGATAAGTTTTGGTTGGCTACAGAAATATTACACTTGTAAAAATCTACTAATATTGAAGGAAATTTTTTTTAAAAACTATAAATCCAACATGTTAGTATTATTCGGCATAACCACATTTTTTTATTATTGACAGACATCTAAAGAGGGTACATTTTAATTTTTTAGATTTTTAAAGACAAACATTTCATATCTACTATAATGGTAGCAGTATGCAGATTCCTGCACACCCTCCAAAAGAATGTCTTAATTTTCTAACCGATTTTACTTTAAATAGTATCCCAAAGTTATTTTATAGCTTAAGGAAAGGAATTTTTAGGTCGACAGTTTCATACACGATGCATTTCTTAGATAATTTTGGCATACATATAGATGAAAAGATCGAACCCTAAAGGCTCCATCGTATCCTAAGTAGCCTTAAGCGATTAATTCCCAAATGTCGTTAATTATCAATGAGTGTTCATCCATTGTATTATTTTATCTGTACCAAAAAATAAAAAAAAAATCCTATATAAAAGTTCATGCTCTTTCAGACTACCGGTTGTCCAATCATTTTATCCCAGAAGCTCAATACACTTGTTCCAACGGTCCTTTAATTTATGAATCAAATCGCTGTAGTGGCCTTTCGAAAGGTCTCCAAAATCCTCTTCTGTCGCTGCTATCACCTCTTCGCTTGATGAAAGTCGTTATCCACACATGAAGTTTTTTATGAGATGTGAGAATAACCAGAAGTTAGAGGGAGCTAGATCTGGTGAATAGGGTAGATTTTCCAACAATCCGTGCTTTACTTCACTGATTTTAGCGATGGTTTTTTAATTTTTGTGAGCAGGTGCGTTGTTCTGATGGAAAATTACTTTTTTCTCAAGCAAACCGGGTCTTTTTGCACGAATATTTACGTCGAGCTGATCCAAAAGTTTGCAATAATATTCAGAATTAATTGTTTTTCAGTTTGGAGATAGTCCACTAACAAAATTCCTTCTATTCTCTCCCATCCCAAAAAAAAAGCTGGTGCCATAACCGTCTGCAGATTTCTAAACACGAACTCGCTTATGAGCCGAAGTACCAGATTCCCACCATTCTTTACCTTATTGTTTTGATTTGGGATCATGGTGGTAGACCCAAGACTCATCCGTAGTGATGAATCGAAGTATTAAATCCTTTTTATCCTTTTTAAACCGCTCCAAATGCTGCTAAGAAAGTCTCATTCGAAAGTGTTTTTGTTCCATTGTTAGCGAATGCAACATCCATGTCCACACACCTTTTTGAAAACCAAAACTTTACTTAAAATAGGGCTCACACTGCCTAATGAGATGCTTAAGACCAATGTTCCGAATAGGAGGAAAGAGAAAAATGAGAAATCTCAATTGGTTGTTTCTGTTCAGAATTGGGCTGTAAAACAATAGTTTTTGATTAATTATTAATTTTTCTGACTAGAATGCTTCCTTTGCTATAAATGGTTTAAGTAAAAATTATCTAAACCTGCTCACCGATCCTTTTTGAAACTATTGTTAGCGAAAACAGTTGATATAAATAAAATCAATTTATTACATAAATATTGTTGACTTATTATAAAACACTCTTACAATCTTAACTTGTATAAAATGAACAATATAATACAACTGTTTACAAAATAATCTATGCACCGCATTGCTTATATTAAGTTTATTTTTTCTTACGATCTTGGGTACATTTAGGGCAAAACCATTTACCCTTCGGTTTTGTTGTAAGTCCAACGCATGCGAAATGAAACCATTCGATGGGGCACTAAAAAAAAAAACAAAAGAATGATTAAAGAAATGGTAAAAAATATGTAAAAATCTTACATCAGGATTGTCACAGCCAATCATTTCACCGTAAGACACTTGATGACATAAGCAATAAGTCGGTTCATTCGGATCAACGGGCATGTCCAGCACATCACTCGGATGTGTTGCAGTAGCAGAATCCTTATCATCGTCATCGACTTCAGCTTTATTCTAGGTAATAACGATACAAGTTTACTTCAATTTAACGACCACAAATAATAGATAAAATATGTAATAATTTCAAAAATTCTTGAAAATAAAGAAGAAAAAGGCATTTTAAAATAATGTTAATGGATGAATTAAGAAAGTGGCGAGAAACAAGAAGAAATGACTTAAATTATACGTTATGATATAAAGTTGAATTCTAATATAAACAAAAATAGAAATAAAAGAAGTACCTTTCAACAAGGATCTCAACTAAGGGTTTGGGTAAAAAAAATGCAAACCAAACAAAGAAAATCCAATCTAAATACTTAGGTTCAACTAATTAAGTGATTAAAATCATGGCAAAACAAATCCAAAAACTGTATATATACATAAAATGATAATGAATGTTATGATAAATGTAATGATTACCTTTTGCCCACCCTTGCGATTCTCTTTTTCTTGATTTACCTTCTGCTTTTTCTTTTTGCTACCTTGCGCACCACTGCCGCTGGCCCCTGTCGCATTGCCACTTGTATTGGCGCGTGTGCCAGGCTCTTCGTCCGATGAAGTGGCTCGTTTTTTCTTACCCGTCGCAGCTTTGGTGTCCTTGGTTTTTTTGCGCCCTTCTAAAAAGTACAAAATATTATTAAACATGTCCATCTAACAATAGCCATACCTACAAAACGACTTACTTTTAACAACTGCCGCCTCTTCTGATTTGCTACGTGTTGACGATGCCTTCTCTTGTATTTCACCCTCGAAACGCGCTAAATCATTGTCCAAACGTCGTATTTGTTTGTCAACAAGTTCATAGGTTTGTATAGCTAACTGCACTTTGTCATCGCTATATTCTTTGGCCTTTCCGAACAACACTTGTATGTCCATAAGACGTTGCTTTCGCTCTTCCTCCGTTAGACCTGCACCACCGTCTGTTGCTAGCATGCGCATAAAATCCTTGGCATGGCTGTCTATGCTTTTCATGGCCGTCTGTGCACGATCGTCCAGTTTGCGCATCAACTTGAAATTGCGTTCGAGCTCTGTGGGCAGCGATTCTAGTCCTGCAGTGGACAACACTTTGTGTGTGGTGAAAAATTGATAGAAGCAGAGGACGTGGATTTTTATGACAAAGTTAAATTTAATTTGTATATAATATGCAGCACAAATCTTCCATGGCTGCTCCAAGCTCGTCTTTGCATTTTACATGTTTATATGATTTCCTATTCGTTATA
Organism: Coremacera marginata; assembly: GCA_914767935.1. Taxonomy (NCBI): domain Eukaryota; kingdom Metazoa; phylum Arthropoda; class Insecta; order Diptera; family Sciomyzidae; genus Coremacera; species Coremacera marginata. The sequence goes on along the minus strand of OU612045.1, from coordinate 175,553,958 downwards.
CTTACCATCTAGATAATTTTCCAAATATATTGCTGATGACATATTTTCTTTAAAATTATTGCTATTGATTCATTTAAATAGTTTTTAATATTAATAACAATTTTATGTAGGAGAAATTTGTATACGAAGCGTCGCTTAAATTATTTTTGACAGCTGATGGCAATGGTTTGATTGCTTGCTAATGGTGAAAAAAATTTATAGGGTAGGAGTTCCTATTAGGTCCTTTCGGTCTATTACATGTAGTATAGACATAACATGTCGGATGGACATGTTGAATGTGTGAAAGCTAAAACTCATTGCTCATGGAGGGAGCTGTCAAAAGCTTTATCTATTTAATTTGACTTTGAGTGTGGGAAGCTGTTTGTTGCGCCGCTTTCAAAATAAACAAGTAGTCGTCAATTCTACATTACTTTTCGTTTTTCTTTTTTTGTCGTGTTGTAAAGTCGTTGTCGTCGTCAATGTGTTCCATGCATAACTTTATTTTTCTAATAGTTCACACAAAAGTTCTTAAACTTTTTTACCATTTTACCATTTAACATAATAAATTCCATTATTGGATCGTGAGATTTTAAGGTTTTGAGATATTTTTAATTGTTTTTGCATGTTAAGGCAAAAGGAATAAATAGAGCAAAATTGTAAATTTTTAGACGCATTACATCATTCAAGTGTATCGTGTTTTCACAGACCTTTTGGTCAACTGCACGATTTCTACGAGTTTTTACTTGAAAGCATTCCCATATTTTTCGTCTTTTATGCACTTTTAGAGAGATTTATTCTCAAATTTCTAATTACACTCAATTTTTTTTTCAAAAACACGGGAACAGACATAATATTGGCAGTCATACAGTGTCAGGCATGACTTCTATTTGTTTTCACTGAAAAATCAAGCAGCAGATAAGAGAGTGCGAAAGGAATGTCTGTAGAAACATTTAACGTTTTTTTTTCTCGAAAAAATCTGCTTTTTCAGGCTTCTTTGAGAAAACTGACCTCGAAAATGTTGACCACAATAGTAGAAAAAATGCAGAATTTTTTGCACTTGCAAGATCGACGATTCGAAAATTTCGACTTCATGTAAGGAATTGAAAAATGTAATGAAATGATTAGAATTATATTTGCCATTTTATTAAAGTTTGAGCTCTTTTATGGAACAGAAGTGTGTTTAAAAAAGTTTTTGCAAAATACGTCATAAAATAAAATTCAGAACAAGTTGTTTTGTTATTGTTAACGTTCACGAAGATGAACGAAATGATGAATGAAATATCTGAAGCTATATGCAGATATTTGTTTTTTAACCAAATCATAAGTTTTTACGATATAAATTCCATAAAGATTCTTGCATTTTGACTTTATTTTTTAAATCGTTACTGCTATCGATCGCATTTCTTTATCTTTCTGACAACATTTTACAGCAACTTTTCATTTGGCAAATCCCTGTTATCTTAAAAATGTCCAACGAAAAAAGTTGCCAAAAATTGATAATACCAAAAAGGTGGCTATCATGCCGAATTCAGGTGTAAACTTTTTCTAATTGTGGTGAATTAATTTTTGATAAAAAAAATAAATCAATCGCTCCTTGTAATTGTCAATTCATCTCGTGGTCATGCAACGTTGTAAAATCTACGTATGGAATTAAAAGTGAAAAGTTGGCAAATAATAAACTTGAAAAATTTTAAATGAAACTTGAACAAATTTTAAAACTCATAACTGTGAGTACACAGTAATTTCTTAGTGGCAAATATTATTCTATAACCATTGCAATGGCAATGCGACGCCCTAGAATAAAGGCTTCGGCCAATCTTATGAGTTCCAAAAGGAAACCAAAATTGCAATCAAACTGCAGCAGCCCGCCTGCTGGAGATAATGAATTCTTAAATTCTGTTAAAAGCACAGAGAATGAAGCAACACAAGAGGATGAAACTATTTTAGGAATTGAAGTTGGTAGAAAAACCAAAATTGAGGTGGACGACGCTACAACGGACATCGTAATGGCAGCAGTAGAGACGACGCAGGAAAATGTTAACGAAAATATGACTGATACTGGCGATAAGGATGAAATGAACAATGAAAACAATAATAAGAATTTAGTTACTGGCATAGAATCAAAACAACTGCTTAATCCTAAAAAAGAGCGCATTGAAGCTAAATCACAGGAGCAACAAATAAATGCTGTGAAAGTTAATTCAATTGAGAACAAATTAGAAAACACATCTTTTAAGTGTCCACCAAATGTAGTTAGTTTCAATCGCAGCAATAGTAACACTGCGACTGCTGGTGCCAACGTCATTGGAAATGATGATATTTTTCATTCAGATCTGGAGGATGTAAATGTCATTCAAATGGACATGCAAAAATCCAGCAACAATGTAAACTATCCAATGTCGCCAATGTCACCAATGTCACCATCAAAAACACTTTCGCGCCAACGTATACGCGCAACACCAATTTTTGGACAACGACGTAATAGCTTTTTGGCCACATCACCATCACCACACACTGGTGATGAAGGCGGTGGTATGTATTTTGCCTTAACAAATTTTCTCAATTATATTTTAAAAGAAACTTTATTCTTCGTTCAGCTGACTTTACAGCTCCTATGCCGCATCGTCGTGAACGCCACTATTCCGCCTCCCTCAGTCAGACATCGAATGCATCTTCAACGCATCACTATCATACGCCACACAAGTATGTGCCCTCGATGCATACAGGGCGCATACGCACTGAATCTGGCTGTTCGGCTTTCTCTGATTCCTATGCAGGCTCCTCAAAATCACGTAAGAATGATGACCATCAGCATCATCGCTCGCTTTCGCGACGCGACTTTGAAGCACGCTTTTCCAAAGGAGTGGTGCCTGACAAGTCTATGCTTAAAATGTTTGACCTAATCTACTACAATCCTCTAACGAATCCTATGGAACAAAAATCAAATATCTTTAATATGAAACAAGAAACTACGCAAACCGATGATTCTAAGACGCCCGAAGATGTGAAACCCACCCCAAGCACCAGCAGCAAAACTTCAACAGATGGCCCAGCAGCAATTCCTGTGCCTCAGCTCAAGCTTAACTCTAATGGCGAGCTCATATTGGATGATAAATCTTTGGAAATTGAAACAACAGCCGAGAAGGAGGCACGCAAAGCTTTGGCTAGCTCAACGTTAATATTTCTCGATGAAAATACTGGCATGAATGGTTTTTATAGAAAACAAAAGCGCACCAAAGAGTGGCAAGGTGAAGAAACAATAAAATTTTATCGCTGTTTGCAAACCATTGGCACCGATTTCTCGCTCATGAGTCAACTGTTTCCAACTCGAACGCGGCGTGATTTAAAATTGAAATTTAAAAAAGAAGAGCGTTGTAACTTGGCGTTGATAAATAAAGCTCTGCTATATCCGAAAATATTTAACATCGATGAACTCAAGCTACAACTTGAGGCTGAAGAGCGTGAGCGTGTGGAAACTGAACAAAAATGGAAGGAACTGAAAGCACGGGAAGCACTGAATTTCAAAAAGGTGTGTTGAAAGTTGTAATTATATGCTTAAATGATACAAATTTTCTTCTCCTTCAATCCTCACATACTGTGAAGTTTCGAGATAAGCTTTTTTAGTGAACTCGATTCCGTCGTTGTCTTACCATTTCTGCGGTATGCGACTTTACCAATTTCTTCGTTGTTCTGCCCTGCCTCTAAGCGTATTATTTTATTCCTTAACCTATCTCTGCTAGTTTTCCTGCGACTCTACGCACGAACTTTATTTCGTTGCTTAAATGCTCAGATATTGCTTGGATACTCAAATGTACTGGGACACTCAGTGTCGTATAATTGGCACTAAGTGCTTTAGAGCTTAAGTTTTGTTTTCGTGCGTATATCTCTAATTATATGATAGTACGCAGAAACTCTTTTTTTTCGGCTTTTGGACTTTTTTCCATTACCGCTCCGAGGTATTCATAGGAAAATGTCACAATAAATGTGGCGAAATAATAAAAAAAAGGTATTTAATTTAGGATGTGGTTTTTACTGTTTATTTAAACATTTTAATTATACAACGATAACTTGCAACAATGTTACTTGAGCCAGAGATTCGTTATAATTCGCGGTCGAGTGTAGACTACTCGTTGATGGTTGTTTGTCGTCGAGTTGTAGCTTCACACACTACTGCCTTGCTCGCACACTGATCTTTGATCACACATCCAGATCAGGGCTACTTACGCACCATGGCTTCATTATGTATGCTACATAGACGGAGCAGAATTTTCGTCACGAGTTCTGCATTCCAGGAGCATCTTCAACCAGGTATCGATCGTTGCCAATGACTCTGGCGACAAAATAGGGCCCGCAATATTCCGATTCGAGCTTTCTTGATTCGCCAGTAGCTGGAGCTCCGTTTTCCAAAACGATCAGATCACCCTCGTGACAGGTGGTTGGGTTAGTGTGTTTTTCCCCGAAACGTACCCTCGATTTTTCGCGTTCAGTAGCTATATTATCGTTTCCCGGCGATACTCGAGTCACCGAGTTCCTTCTGGGTGTCATGGTGTATAGCAGCAATGAGATGGTTCTGCACCACGTCAATCAGTTTGAAATCGAAAACGAGTTCATTGGGACTTAACCCAGATGTAGCGTTTTTCTGTGAGTTGACAGTCCATTGAAAATCTCGGAGCTTTCAGAGTTTTTTCGGATTTTCAGTAGTAGTTCAAATAAATGTTAGAATTAGTTGGTTGGCGCGCTCAACCTGGCTGTTGGCTCGGTGCGTACGCACAGCTGTTTTAACGTGTTGGAAGTTGTGAAGGTGGTGCCTCTGTCCGAAACGATTATTTTTGGTAATTCAAAATAGCTTATAGCTTATGAAGCTTTCGCTTCAGCTTCTATGCAGTGGCGACTGTAGTAAAACACTGGATTCCAATTCTTAACGTTGGTCGACTGCAGCAATACTCTAGCCAGGCCGACAGCACAAACTGATTCCCTAATTCAGTCGTTTGTTATTTCAAATACTTCTGACTGCTCCTCCACCCTAGTCTTACATTCATTATTATCTTGATCCGATTTTTTTCCAGTCTGTAGGTATTCCTTTCTCTTTCCCTGTCACCTGAAACATTTTTCTAACATTTTTCTTATCTAACATTTTTCGTATTTCTATATCACATTTCTAAAATCAAAAAATCCCTAACATTTTTTTTAAAGTCATTCTTTCTATTGAATGATCTGTTTTGAATCTAAAATATATCATTTATAATGACAATTGTCCACCAAACCGTCTTCTTCTTTGTATCGATTTTTACATTTGGACATGCTTTCTCAACTGTTTTTAATACGTTAAAATATATCCGGCCTTACGCAGTATTGCCATAAAGCTATCCGCTCTTCATCTCTAGGGCTTTCTTGGACACTGTGCTTATGATTTCTTAAACTTAACATTTTGGTTGCTTCTTAAATTAGATATCTGCTATTGGCTATCGTTGATCTGACCACAATTCCGCGCATGCATTTTTACTTAAGCATCCATTGAGCGTCTTAATATGTTTTGTGGACACAGGATTTAATCAATTATCTGTCTATTTCGAGACCCATTCGTTGGTTTTGAATAATATTAGCCTCCCTTTTGTAATCGGACTTACGACGTAGTTTTTCAAGAACCCTAAACATATATTTTCAAATGAACATTTTTTTTAAAAAATTAACATATAGCTAATACGTTTTTTTGATCGAAATCAGTTCTTTAAAAGTCAACAAATATATTCAATATTCTTTTTTTTTTTCTTTATATATCGCACAGACTAAGTCTAAGAACTATCCCAAAGCCAGCGCAGGAGCCCGAGCTATGGCAGATGGTGATGAAATTTATCAAAATGAAAATATTACAAAAGAGAAGTTAGGAAAAAGAAGTTCTAAAAAAAACACCAAATGTTCTAAAAAAAAACGCGAAACAACATCGAATGATAAAATGCCCATCACCATATCCATAATGGAGGAAGAAAAAACTCCTACAGTCTTGCCTAAAAAAAAGAAACGCAAGCCCGTGCCAAAAAAACCCAACATTGACCGCCTGCAAAAAAAACAAATAAAAATCGGAAATATTTGTATAATTTCGTCCAGTGATGATATAGTACATGAAAATATTAAAGAGGAAAATCATCATCCTCCGCTAACTGGTGTGGCACAACTGCAGTATGAAACCAGTCAATTGGAGATGGAGATTGAAGACCTGCTGCACAATAGTCAGCCAGCCAAAGAAATTATATCTGATAAAAACTACAATAGCAACAACAATAACTACCACATACTTGACAATCCAATAGAAAACGCCCAGAATGAGGAAGGAATCGAGTCTAAAAGTCTGGTAAATTTGGATGATGGTACGGTTACAATAATAAATGATGAAGATATGAATGCATCATCAAGCAATGTGCCAATTGATGATTATACTATAGCGCTGCAGGAACAGGAGCTGCTGCAGGAACGGGAAGACCTAGAGGAGTCACCAAAGTTCAATAGCAGTGATATGGAGGAAGGTGACATACAACAAATACTGACTGAATTGTCAGAGGGTTCTATGGTACTCGTTTCAACTTTAGATCCAAACAATGCAGATAAGCTGTTGAATGAAATATATATGGTGGACAAAATTACTGGTGAATTGTGTGATAAACCTTTGGATATACCAGATGCCATTGTGCAATGTATTTTGACTGTTATGAGCTAGCTTGTTTGTGTAATGAGCGAAGTAAGGTTTTTTAAAAAAAAAAAAAAATTCAAGCTCGAATACACACAAAAAAAAAATAATCGTACAACTCTGCAGCTTAGTGCTTTCGCAATATGGAACTATATTAAATAGACTATGTAAATTTCATGACAGAGATTTTTGAGATTACAACTTAATGGGGACATATTGAAGATTATTCAAGAAATTGTACCATTAAATGTCATGGATAGCCGGGAATTTATATACTATATATATTTATTTTTTAGTGTAAGCATTTAAGTGTGTTCTTAAAACACAACAAACAAAAACAAAATTTATTTTCTGGTTAAAATATATATTTGTATTGCTTTTATTCCGTTTTTAAACATTAATATTTACGCCATCATTTGAACAAAGTCAGTGCAAAAACATTTCATGAGAGAAAATGTTTATGCTAATAAAAAGTTTATAATATATTTATTAAAAACTAATTTTTTTTTTTAATAAATTGCGTTCTAGAATAAAGACAATAATAGAAAAACAGCTATGCTTGCTAACTTTTAATCTCTTTCTAATAGAAGGTAACGCATCCTAAGGACATATAAAAAAACTTCTTTACATGTTTTGTAAACATATACAGCCCAATTCTGAACGAAATATTTCTCATTTATATGTTTTCGCAGTCACACGAAGTTACTTTTTCTTAAACACTATACAACTATTTGCTTTCTTAACTTTTAAAGAAAGTTAACTCGGACTATTTCTTAAATACAATCAATCCAACATGAAACTTTTTCTCCCGGTAGTTGTAAAAGGGAGTTTTCGTTATTAAGATAAAATTCAAAACTTTTTGGAAATTTTTAATGCAAATTTGTTCATCAACCGTCAATATTCATGAACGTAAAAAAAAAATGAGATGTGTTATCTGCTATCTTAAAAACGGAAACTCCCTTTTACAACTCCCGGAAGAAGATGCTTCACAATTGGGGTGAATGTAGCTGCAAGGCCCTCAGCGCCTTATCGGTGTTAACAGGCATGGCCGCTAATATACTCGTAACATGAACCTTACCAAGTTAGCGGACACTAGAATATGTTTATTCTATTAAGAAAACTCGAAATTTTACTTTATTCCAAAAACTCAAAAAAATTATAACAGTTTCTTGGAACATTGTTTAGTTTCAGCAAAATATTTTAAAATTAAAAAATAAGCTTAAATTTGTTTATTTACTCCATCAAAATCAAGTGTAAATATTTACTCCACAATAACAAATGCGCTTTGATTAAAAAAAAAATAATTATATTTTCAATTCATTTGGTAGCAAAACTATAAAACCACACAAGAATTTACACTTTTTTTTAAGTATTAGCTCATTAAATAATTTATAATATTTTTAACATGTTTTAATTATAGCTTTTCTTTAAATCTAATGATTGGTTATATCTTTATATAAATTAAATGTGTTATTCTAATATCACTACCCAAGAGTAGTTAAGTGCATCATTAAATATATTCAAACTAATTTGTGTACTCGCAATTTTCCCTCGAAACCCACAGTATAAAGTTCGTTAGGCGAACTCCAGACGGCATCACGTACAAAATTCTTCGACTCTGTATTATTATAGATTTCAGCTGCTGCTGTTGCAGCTGTTGGAGCGCTTAATATTTTAACAATATTTGTATCGCCGATTACGGCAAGTTTGTTGCTGCGAGATTTAAGAAAAAATTACCACTATAATCAATTGTTCAACTAGCTTTTGCTTACCCATTTGGAAGAATTTTTCGTATTGGTCGATCAATGACTTGAACTGTGCTAACAAATTCGTTAGGTATTCTTTTGTCTACAGTGTGTAAGCAGCCAGTATCATCACCTAGATATATATGGTTTTCAGCAGCATCTTGAGTTGAACTTGACCAGGCGAGCGTTTTAAATCGAAACGTATGTTTTTCAAAGAGTGCTACAAAGAAAAAATTTTTCAAACAAGTCCAGTTTAATGAATCCGCTTAAATTTCAGAAAGTTGCTTAGTACAAGGCATGGCAGAATTATAATTGTATCATGCGCACAAGGTATCATTTTTAGATCATATTGGTATTGAAAAAAAAGGCAACTATCCCCCCCTGTGACTCGCAACCTCATGAAAATCAACAGGTTCATTAAACTAGACTTAAGCCACTTTTACTTTTTAAATTACCCAATCATATCGAAGAATCGCAAGAAACACTAGGTATGAATGAATGAATTTTGGCTTACCCGTTGCTGGTCTAGCAAGACGTTCATCCCAAAGCAAAGCTGATTTGTCCAAGGAGCTTGTGGCAAATATAGCTTCATCTTTGTTAGAAGAGTCAATTCCTGTGATAACATCCATATGAGCAAAACGGAAAGTATGTGTAGAAAATAGATCAGCGCTACCCATATCCCAAAGCTACAAAAGAGCGTTTAGAAAGTTGTAAATCAAAAAAGTTCGAATACAAACAAACCTTTAAAGTGCCATCTATGCTGGCACTAAGCGCCTTGTTTACATTACTCTTCACCACGTCCATGCATGAAATTGGCTTCAGATGCTCACACTTTTCACCAATTTGAAAGAGACAATAAGGATTCCTTGGGTTTCGCAACTCAGAGCGTGTTGACCAAACCTGCAACTTGCCGGAATACAAAGCCATCAGGAACTAGAATTGAGCAATGTGTAGAAAACATGTCCATCTTCTCAAACATAACTTTTTAAATTCATTAAATCACACTTACAATATTTTTAGCAACATATTGCAGACTTGATATGAGTGAACTACACTGAAGCTTAAAACTCGCTACTTCGGGCACCAGTTCATCGACATTTTCAAAGCCCCACAACGATGAACTCCACTCTCGTCCCTCTAGTTTATTTGTGGCCAATATAGCTTCCTGCTCCTCATTCAGCGTTATACATTCCCAGGCTGTGTACATGCGCATCGTATGATTGAGCGGTCGTTTGGCATAGTCCCGAGAGTTGAGATTTGGATACTGTGTGTTGGTCGCCAAATCTGCATCGTCTGGTGGAAGGTAGTTATCCGGTGTTTTGTACAGAGCTCCATATGTTAATGGAAACATTTTAATATACAAATTTGATTGCTTATTTTAAATTAATTATATATATTTTTTTGATTTATTTCCAAGTACATAAATTTATGGTTAGGTCGTCGGTTCAGTGTTAAACAGTGCTGCTTTTCTTTATATCTAAAAAAGGGAAAAGTAAATTTTTTTTCAATATCAAACAATGATGCTTTTCATGATGTTCACAATAGGTGTGTTTCCGACAGTGATGTTCCTCGATGCGTCGACTTTAATTGTCGACATTTTGGTGTCGAAAATGTAAAGAATGGTGTAGACAATGTCGAAAAAAGTGTAGAGAATGTCAAAAATGTGAAAAATTACAATATTGGTGTCGAGAATATAAAAAATTAACTGCCCGTACTGCAGTTGTCAGACAATTTATTGGTTAAAAAGTAAAACTAAGCACTAGCAAAGTATGGCTAGAAGGCTTAAAAAAACACCGATCTTGTATACAAGAATATTAATTTTCAAAATAAGCATGAAATATCCAACATTCGCACGGCTTGCTAAAAATTGTTGCATATACCTGCTTCCTACACTAGGTTCTGGGATGCATTAAAATATTTAATTATCTAGATAGTCTACACGACATTGTCAACAACGTCGAGAATAATATTCTCGACATCATGTAGTCTACGTCGCCCATCACTGCTTTCAATATCGAAGCATATTTTTGAACAGTACCCGGCTCAGTAAAATTTGTAAGTAGGATTTTGTTTACGATGTGTTGTATGATTACCCGGCGGACACACGTGCAAGTTCAAGTCCGAAAAACTCAATACATTCAAACATTCTTACTAAAACACTCACATTTTCGAACTTGCAGCCTACTTGCAGCCAACACCGAGAAAAAAGCTTATGTTAAATAAACAAAAAACCTAGCATAATTTATAAACTAGCTTTGGCAGTTTTCAGTCTCCCAAGTTCTTCATTAAAACGCCTAAGTTTTACATGTTAACTTGCCAATTTTTATTAACTTGCAAGTAAGTTAATTTTTTTATAATTAGCGAAATAATTCGTAATTTATACATTAAGGTGAAGTTACTCAATTCACTATCATTATTCACTTTGGATGAATCATTCGATTTGAAAACTATAAATCGAGTTTCATCTTTAAAATGAAAATGATTGTCATCTACATTGAACAGTGGAAGAAGTTAGAGTATTTCCTACTTTTGATGAAAGTGAAAGCAATTGCAAGGTGTAAACATAAAGCGTAGAATTTTAATGTGTATTTTAATGATTTTACTTAAAAAATCTGATTTAAAACTTCATAAATTGCGGTACACACTGCCAGAATCATCAATGGTATGCTGCATGTTGGAACTCCATAGAGTGTAACAAAGTTCAAAAGCATGGCCCGTACCAAGATGTTGGAGGGTTATTTCCAATTTGAGTTTTGCAGGTAGAGATGCTCGCATACAAGTTGAATTAAGAAATATATTTTTTCTTTTCTTTTTGTTGATGTGAACGCGCTTATGTTGTTGCTGGTAAATTGTTGTTGTTTGCAAAAATTTACAATGCCCACGAGTGTGTTGAAATAGCGATGAATGTAGCATGTAATAAAATAAATAAAACAAAAAATGCACTAGTCTGAATATTAACGTGTGTTTTTTAATTTACTTAATGTTCTTTTTAATATTTAAATTTAAAAGTTTAAATCTATGAAACTGCGAAAAAGCTTCGCTTCTCTTGTGTGTCCAACTACGCACCTGCGTTTTTTTTTCCAGAAAGTAGGGCAAAACAATGCTTAAAGCCTGAAATACAATAGCGTAATAGTGCGATGCGCGGAAGATATGCGATTTTGTTACGAAAACTCACGCGCGTTGCTCACAATCGTTAAGCATAGAAAAGTTAACAAATTTAAATATTTTCGAGTATTAATTTGTGTTTCACAAATGGGAAAGAATATTGGCAAATCTTTAATTAGCGGCATCTGTTCAGAAGTAGTATATTTATATTATTTTGTTTTAATATATTTTATAAATTGTTTTAATATATTTTATTATTACAATTTTTTTTTAAGAAAATTATTATGCGTTCAAAATGTTTATTATTTTTCAATAGATTTTTAATGATTTATTTTTAAATAAAATTCCTCACACCGCATAATCGCATCGCAAAGCATTGTAGATTGCTACATAAGAACTCTGCTTATAAAAATGCTTTAACAGTGCATGCAAGATTTTTACGTTGTGACTTTGGGCTTCAGTTATCCATGCTATTGTTTTTTTTTTTTAATTTTGGATTTTGGGCTCGTGAATCAAATATTTTTTTTTTGGCAGGGTATCGAAGTATGTGCTCTCAATGCAATATATTAAGTAAAAAATTGCTTGGGTAAATAAGCATAAGCTTATAATTCTCATACAATTCTCTCTAGCCGGTTTAGGTGATTTAACTATTGCTTTTTTTCCATGTGTGGTGGCAGTTGTGGCGTAATGGGTAGATTATGCTAGAGAGCTCTGGTTCAATTCCCACCTGGCACAGAAAGTTTTTTTCAATTGAATTAATCTTTCTGTTCGGCCGTCACCACTCTGCAGACAATGGCAAACCTCAGAGAGTAAAAACTGCCATGAAAAGTTTTTCGAGAACATAAGCCGTTCGGAGTTGGCATAAAACTTGTAGGACCAGTTCTCGATCATTTGTGTTCAAACATTTCACAACACAATTGATCATAAGATCAATTGTCAAAGTAATTTCAAGGGTCAAAGTCATTTCAAGGGCTGAAATGGCAATTTGGTTTTTTTTAAGTGTACTTGCAGCGCTACTTTCAAGAAAATTTCAAAGACAGTGAATTTTGTCACTTGCTGCAGGGAAATGGGAGAAGGGAGGATAAAAGTGCTTTTGTGGATTTTTCCGGGATTTTCACAGTTTTATACAAGAAGCAATTAGTTACATATATTCCTTGTTTTCTAACTTCTTCATTTCAAGCAATACTGCAATTGTAGGGAGAACCTTTTTAAATGAACTTGCACTTGTACATATGGCCGCTGAAGCAACTTCCAGCTAATTTCAAACTTTATCGAAAACAATATATATTCTCTACTTGCAAGTGATTACTTGCACGTGTGTTCGCAATGATATATTTGCTATTTGCAACTAACAAAAAAAGTAAAACAAACAGAAAAAGTAAAATAAACATACAAATGACAACCTATGATCGCCGTTTGTGTCAATATAGCCTGCTGTCACTACCACCTTGCTAGTTGTTTTATGCTTGCAAGTGATTACATGCACGTGTAGAAGCAGGGTTACTACTTCACAGCGAAATATATAAAAACGTACTCTTAATAGTGCAAAAGTATAGCAAAATAGTGCAACTCTGTTGTGAAAATTTAATTGAATTTTTCTTTCGTGCGTCGTGCGGAAATCGATTTTGCTGCTCTTTATTTGAAGATAAATTTGATGCAAATTATAATTTATTTTTAAATAAAAATCGGTGCAAATCTTTCACGAAGCTTATATCTATAAACTCTCAGCAATAATAACGATGTAAGTAAAATAGATTTGAAAGTAAATTGTAAATAAAATCTGAAGAATTTTTCATGTGTTCGCAATGTTCTGCGAAGTTATTGATTTTTTCCGGTATCTACCTTATGTACCTAGATTTCCTGTATTAAGATTTTTCTTTTTGAATTCTAGTTGTTCAAAAATTAAAAAAGAAAAGGAAATAAACATCGTTTAATATGGATCACACCATATATGATCAACCGCAAATACAGCAAGCTGGTTTTGCCCCGCGGCGTCAATACGATGTTCCCGCTGGTCCGGCACCAGTTATCGGATCTGTACCAGCAGCTGCGGTCATGGATGGTCTTACCAACGGGCAGTTACCACCAGGTTCTGTTACAGCTGCCGCTACTGTACCAAAAGTTCAGGTGCTGCAGAGACCGGCAAAGCCGAAGAAGGAAAAATTGGCTGAATTGACTGCGGCAACTAGTAAGCTGGCTATCGAGGAAACCTTAAAAATGGTAAGTAATGAACATTTTTAACTATAAAAGAATTAAGTCCTAAATAAATGTTTGATATTAAGATAAAATACTTGTTGATAATCTGTAAAAATTATGATTTTTTTTACAAAAAATATATATCTTCAGTGTTTTGATGTAATCAACCCAATGAAACATTTTCTCCCGGGATTTGTAAAAGGGAGTTTCCGTTTTTAAGACAAAGTTTCAAAACTTTTTGGAATTTTTTAATGCAAATTTGTTCATCAACCGTCAGTATTCATGAGTGCAAAATAAAAAAATTAGATATCTCTGCTATCTTAAAAACAGAAACTCCCTTTTACAACTCCCGGGAGAAAATGTTTCATAATTGGGCTGAATATATTAGCAATATAATATACATATTACTAATATATGTAAATTATTTTTTCCTTATTCGGCAATATAACTTACTACTGACAGCGTAAGTTGTAACATCCAGTAATATTACTTTTTTGCTAGTTACTTGTGACATATTACTTTGCTGTAATTTTTTAATCAATAGAATCTTAAAATTTATCTTCTGTATCTCATAATAACCTTATGCTGTTCAAAATCTATTCTGTTTTATTAATTGTTTAGCTTATCACTTTTATATGAGCTTATCACTTATTATGTAAAAAAACAAAGAAATTAACTTGCGCGGCTGATGTTTCAAATCACATAATCTTATCTTCGTTTTCACGTTGTTCGTAAACGAAGAAATAAATTGGGTGATGGCTTGTTTGAAAACCTGCTACTTTTATGATATAATAACATATCTTTAATTAATTTCCTTCATTTCGTATCACGAAGAAGCACACTAGCGATAAGCAAGACACAAGAAGCAATAGATTTTTTCTGTAGATAATAGTAATATATTATTACTTTAAAGAGTCGGTAATATGTAATAAGTAACACATTACTCACAACACTGATCTTAGAGTAGTAAAGCTCAAAAAAATCGTAACTTTTGAAGTTTTTTCAAGAGATTATTGGTTAAAAAGGTTATTAGAAAAGATGATTGGTGTTAATTGTTCATTTTGGACTTGGTCTCTAATTAATTATTAGAGATTTTATTAATTATTTGGTCTCGATTTGTATGGAAGTAAAAAAATTGATGTTGCCTGGACGATTTTCGGATTGAGCATGAAAAGTTTTTAAAAAACAAAAAAGGGGGCGATACTGATGCACTTTACCCTATCATATCTTCAATTTTGTGATTTTTTTTTCAAAAAGTTTTTGTATATTAACGCTAACAGCTAGAACAAAACCGATGTCTAAAATGAAATCCTCGGGCGCGATTTATCCTAAAATCAGTCTTAGTAAAGTATAAATATACGTTTTTATAAAAAAATTGATTGTAAAAATTTCATAAAGAAAAAAATTCACAAAATTCAAGGTATAATCTTAACGTTGTGCGTATGTATTTTTGACCATCACGGACAACATGTGTTCGTGTGGTCCTCCAATTTTTTTGTGGACGTTTTAAAAAAAAAAATATATTTATGAACCGATTTGGCTCAAATTCACACCGTATAGTATTTGAATAAAAAGAATAATTCATAAAGTAATAATTGGATCTAAAAAATAAAACAAGATAAGATAAACTCGGATTATCAATATCAAAAATATTAATTAATGTCACGAATTCTAAAAAATATTATACCTTAAATTGGGTGAATTTTTTTCTTTCAGTTTTTTTCTAATTGTGAGCGTTCATGTAAAAAATTCACAAAATTGAAGATGTGATAGGGTAAAGTGCACCCGGAAATCTCCCAGGCAACAAAAGTTTGCAAATCGACCCAGCCTAATGTATAACTACTAAACTTAAGTTGACTCGATCCAACTAGATTTTTTTCGTATAACGTATTACAAATATTTCAGTTGAACCATGTAGTTTGAAAATTCTTAAAAGATGAATACAAGCTACATGGGTAAATTCAATTGTTATAATAAAAAAATGTACTTGAATCTAGTCAACTTAAGTTGAGTTGCTTGCATAATAGGGGCCTTAGAGATTATCAAACAAATTTGCATCAAAAAAAATTTCAGACCGATGCCAATGGGCTGGCTATGAAAACTCCAGTTTCCGTTTTGCAAGAGCTATTGAGTCGTCGCGGCATTACACCTAGCTATGAGTTGGTTCAAATTGAGGGAGCTATACATCAGCCAACCTTTCGTTATCGCGTATCATTCAATGACAAGGAAGTACCATTCACCGCAATGGGTGCTGGACGTTCTAAGAAGGAGGCTAAGCACTCGGCTGCGCGTGCTTTAATTGATAAACTTACTGGGGTGCAATTGCCAGAAGTGCAGAATGGCACTGGAGCAGCTGGAGCCTCTGGCAACGCAACATCCGGCACGAGTGATGGTCTTGCAAATGCAGCAGGCTGTGGAGAGTGAGTGCTAATCAAATTATCAACTAATAAATTTATTTAAGTTAATTATCATGTGTTTGTTCTAATCATCAAACTTAACTTTATTGTAGTGGCGCTGATACTATAATGGGGAACCCAATTGGTTGGCTACAAGAGATGTGCATGTCACGTCGTTGGCCGCCACCAACGTATGAAACTGAAACTGAAGTTGGCTTGCCGCATGAACGTCTCTTTACGATTGCATGCACCATATTAAATTTCCGTGAAGTTGGTAAAGGGAAGAGCAAAAAGATAGCTAAGCGTTTAGCTGCACATAAGATGTGGACACGTTTGCAGGAGAATCCTTTGGACAATACCCAGATCACTGAATCTATGCGTGTTGATTTGGATGCTGACGTAAGTTTTTAATTAAAATTAATTAATTTATAAATTAAGCTTATAAAATAAGGTCTTATGTGCTCAGCCGGCCAAATTGTTATATACAATTTCTCTGAATGAAATTTTAAATGTAATATGAGTATGTTTCCGTTCGTAAAAAAGGCGTTCATCAACGTTTTTTTGCATTTTTACTTATTCAACAAACAAATTCAACGAAATAATTTTCCTAAAAGTGATTATTTGAGCACATAAACTAATTTATTTGGTGTTGGCTGAACGCTTATTACTATGTGACTCATGTGTTAGCAATGATATATTTCAAGTCACCATTTAAATAAAAAATTTGAATTAAAATCTTTATCTTTGTGTCGGATTCATTTCAAATTATTCGTTTTCTTCTTACAGATTCGTAATTGCTCAAACTATTATGGTGATTTGAAAGATATCACTGTGCCAACGCTTACAAGCCAGCACAGTAATAAGGTATCACAATTTCATAAGACACTTAAAAATGCTACGGGCAGGAAGCTTCTTAAATTGCAGGTGAGGCTATTTTTTTTTTAATTTATTTCTTATTTAACCAAATTATTTAGAGATCATCTTCTTTTTCTACCTATATGTTGAAATATTCCTATAAGGCTGTGTGCTATTCGGAAACTTTTCACTCGGATGATGAAATTTTGACAGTCTAAATGTGAATATTTGGCACTTGCGAGGTGAATATGATTGTCAAAAATTCATGTAGCCTCAGGGGCTAGTATAAATTTTGACAGTCGGCAAGAGAATTTTTGACACAAGCATAATTAGAAAAAAAAAAAAACACTTGTAAGTTCGCGCTTAAAATAACTAAATGAAAGCTAAACTTTTTAGTTAATTATAAATAAAAAAAAGCACAAAGAATTAAAATATAATGGAAATCCCAACAGAACAGCAAAGGAAGTTCTACGTAATATGTAGAACTATATTGCATATTGTCCGCAATGACATAAAGCCACTTGCTACTCGATAGCAAACCACTTCATACTCTATTGACCATCCATGATGCTTCGCTGGATGGTATAAAATAAACTCCACAATTTTGCAAAAAGAGCTAGCAGATACTCTTAAATGCATTTAAGTTTGTGCATTGTCTCCATTCAAAATGGCATTTAATGATTCGGAATAACCTCTTGGCCGAATATAGGTAATATCCATAAAGGAATAATATTTTAGGTAGTTGTCCGGAGCAGAAACACAAAAGCAGTACTTACTCTTCCCCCTTCCTTTAAAAAAAGTCATAAAGAAGTTCAAAACTTTTTGCTTCCGACAGCAAAGCAACCAGAAGTGGAAAACATTTGCGAAAAATTCGGTTAATTTTCAGTTATATCAACAATTTTGCAAAATAAATTAAATTCTCGCACTAATACACTAACGAAATCTAAAATGCCAAAAATTTCTAGTTGTCAAAATTTCATTGTTCTTTTGGCACAGCAAAAATGACAATTTTATTTCAACAGACAGAAATTGTATTCAACTCAGTAACTTTTTTCCTACCACGAGTGAAAAGTTTCCGAATAGCACACAGCCTAAGTAGAATTTATGCTACTAATGATTCTGCTCTAAATGAAACATATCTTCTATATTTTAAAAATGAGAAAAATTCTTAAACTCTATTTCAAATAAAATAGGAGCACACAATTTTTAAATATATATAGACTAAAAATTTATTGAAGGGAATCTTAAATTTAAATTTAAAAGAGTAGAAATGTCAGTAGCGCCAGTTTAAGCCCCTGAATTAATGTTTGAATTCATTAATTAGACCCATTCGTACAATATTTGTCACTTATACTAAACCCATACCTTTCATCTGATAATAACTACCCTGTTCAAAGTTAGGATATACAAGAGGGACTAGAAAACTAGTTTATTATTTAAAAAATCGTTATACAGAAATAATGAAATTCGTCGTTTCGCTGCGATATTTTTAATTTGATCACTGAACACAAGCAACTGCCATTAGTATTTTAGCGATGGAAATTGTTTTTTTAAATAGCAATTGTCACTTTCAAACAGGGAAAGAAAATAGACGCCAAACGTAGCGTATGCTAGGGTACTGTAGCGTTCACTTAGAGAACAGTACGTTAAGGTTGTGTAGCGTTGGTCACTTCACTCATTATTCTGTAGTGTTATAGTTTGTGTGCTTGAACGCAAACACAAACATTACACTACGATTGCATAAAAATGAGAATAATTATTATCATTCCATTGCGTATCGAAACTAAAAGAAGCGTATGTGTTGCGGTTTTTGAGAGACAAAGAAAGCAGAGAGCGAAAACAATTTAATTTTGGTGGCGAATAATTCATTTAATGTGTCTCACCTATCCACTATCTGCCAGCCTTCTTTGGGTGCCCATACAAAAAACACAAAAACTGTCGAAAAGAGTATATCTCCCGCAGAGCTGTAAAAGAATGCAACAATTTGTGATTTAAATCATGTGATTTATATTCAAAATTAATGCATTCAATATTTCAAATTATTGAATGTGATTTGAAATTTCAAGTTCCAATCAATGATTTGAAAAAATGAATGCAATCATTTTCATGCATCATAATCATGCAATAATTGCATTAATTTTTCTCAAATCATTGATTGGGACTTGAAATTTCAAATCAAAATCAATGATTTGAAAAAATTATGTACGGCAATCACTTTTTCAAATCATTTATTGAAAACTATTGACTGCATTCACGTGGTTTCATTCAATCATTAAAAACATTCATTTTAATCCCAAAAATATGATGTCTTAAAATATCAGTGTGAATGCTTTAATGAATGCTTTAATCCGGCTTCGATTGTTTCCTTGGGTCAAGATGAAAAAAAAATCGTGTAGGGTCTACTTTTTTTAACATATCTTATTATCAAAGGTATTGATATCTCTGTTGAACAAGTATTGGAAATTCATATGCGAATGTAATTAGTTGTACATTTTGTCTTTGTTACTTGCAAGCAAATATGTTATGAATACTGTTCGGAGAAGGGTTAAAACCATGCAATTAATGTTATTAATTATTTATGTTGTTATTTTGTTTCTTTGACGATAAGGAATAATTTTTCTAGCCAATGGGTTCAGTGAGATTTGTCCGGCTCTCTAAATTTCTGAGTTATAAATGTGTAGTCGTTGTTGCAGACTGTTTAACTGGGCTTCGTTCAGCACCTAATCGCGTTGTTGAGGACAATGGACAATATTGATTACTTAGAAAAAAAAATGTATATCGAATTCTATTGCTCCTTTAATATTCATCATATACAGATAAAATACATGCCAAAATATCAGTTATATTACGAATGAATCGAATGTATTGATCTGGGCCTTGTCATTTCTCTAATAAAGTCACAAAATAGCAAAATTCAAGAAACAATTTAAAGTCCCCCAATCAATGATTTGAAAAAATGAATGAAGTCAATAATTTCGAATCAAGGATTTGAAAAAATTATTGCATTCATGGAGTCCCAATCAATTATTTTAAATCACAAATGATCTCCCGCAACTGGACTCCAACAGGGGGTTAAATATATGAGCTGGTTCTATTATTTTTTTGTCCCTCAACATTTCATCTGAACACACCTACCCTATATCTGCCACCCCTCTTTAGGTTTTTATACAAAAACTGTCAAAATTGTTTATATCTCTCGCAAATGGACTTCCGTATTTGCCGCACGAAAGGTTGCCGTTTGTGTTAAGTACTTACCACGCAAACGCTACTAACAGTACCGTATGTTTTCCTGCCGAACGGTAATGTTTGTGTTCATTTTTTATGCCATCGTAGTGTAGTATATATATTTGCGTTTGTGTGCACAAACATCTACGCAACGGAATGATGAGTCTTGCTTTCTACGGAACACTAAAATTACTTGAACTTGACTTGAAAGCTAATTGGTGGTGAGGAATGGAAAAGAAAATAACACACACATGTCTTTCTACCGTCAACTTTTGTGAACAAAGGAGTACGTTAAAACATTGTTCGTGTTAATTTAGCTATTAGGTCTGTTTCCGTATTTACTTCAAAAATTCTCAGTATAACATCAAAAAATTATTGAAATCATTAATCATTAAGGTTCAAATATTAACAACTCTTTTAATAATTAATTTATCTTAATGCTTTAAAATATTTAAAACCTTTTTTTTTTTAGAAAACTTGTCTCATGAATCCCAAAATTGATTACATAAAACTACTTTCGGAAATTGCCAATGAAAACCAATTTGAAGTTACTTATGTTGACATCGAGGAGAAAACTTTTAATAATCTATGCCAATGCCTGGTTCAGCTATCAACTTTACCGGTTGGAGTCTGCCATGGCTCGGGTGCCACTTCGGCTGATGCACAGAAACAAGCAGCACAAAATGCTTTGGAGTATCTTAAAATCATGACTAAAAAATAAATGATGATAATGATAACAGTAATGCACGCACACAAACAAACACACACCTATACAACACCCACACACAAACACCCAGTAAGCTTAAATTAAAGAAGAAGTTAGAAAAACTCTTAAGCAGTCACAGCATGAATTATGTTAAGCTCATTAGTTAAAAACAAGCTGTTAAGAGTACGAGAGCTATTGCCACTTCTGCTTCATCTTCTTCTTCTTTATTCGTGCTAGTTTTTTGAAGAAGGAAAACGACTAAAGTTTTTCGTTTTGTTTGTTTTATTTTATTTTTTGAGATGACAAAAACGGAACGATAGCAAATTTCTGAAAATGCAAATTTTAATATATTTCATTCCAAAATCTAAACGCTGAAGATAATATTGTGCTTAGACAATTTCAAATATATATTTCTGATTGAATATTTTAAAGCATTTTCAGAAAATTCGCTGGAAATAATTTCTAAATTTATAATATTATAATTTGACTAAATACATAAATAACTAATATATAAAATATACATTTCGTGTGCAAGTGTCATTATATAATATTTAAAATAAACAATTATATTGTATAACTTTAAAAACTACAAAAAAAAAAACAACATTAAATCATGCTTAAATATCCTATGTTAAGTAGATGGGAAAACACATTTCTTTATAGCAACAACAAAAATAATAGCAGACTTAAAAAAGTACCAACATTGCGTGAAAGCATATTTGAAAATTAACTTTTTAAAAAATGATTTCTAAAAACACAAAATTTATTTAAAATATTTGCAAGAAAACTACGATGTAACATTTTGAGTATGTAAAAGCAGTTCGTAGTAAATTTCGCTGCTTCTCAAAATGTGCTCTTTTTTAATTGAATATGAATTGTATACTGAATATAAAAAACTGTTTGGTAGTCTTGATGTCCCAGTGATTAAGTGATTGAAAACTCAAATACATTTTTTATTTTTTACACAAATTCAATATATTTTTAACAAAACCTCAATTACGATATACAGATTGAAAATATAATTTAAGTCTTATTTATGTTCTCTACAATCCCGATACACTTTTATATATTATAATTCATAGTTATTTATGTAACTAGTTTAATCATAAAAAATATCGATAGCAAAATTATGATTCAATGAATTTGCAATCGCAGAAAACAAGAAAAAACAAATTTTATTAAAACTGAAAAACTTTTATCAAGATACTAAAATATTTAGTAAAAACAAAACAAAATCTTACCAAAGCAAATGTACGTTAAAACATTCAATGTATGCTTTGGTAGATTTATTTAAAACCAAATAGTTGCTGCAATCTATGTTGGTTTTTATTGTACAAGCTATACTTTGCATAGAGCTAATGACAAATTTTCCCCATACTTGATAACCACAAAAAAAAAACCAAAAAAAAAAACTATAACCAATTCTCGTTAACCATACATAATCATTTTTCTTTATATAAACTTGATATATTTACATATAAATAAATATAATCAAACAAAAAAAAAACTTTAAACTTATATTTTAAATAAACAATAAAAAGGAAAATTCTTACATTATTTTAGTGCAAAGTGTAGAGGTTGTAAGAAAACAAAAAGAACAAAAAACAAAAAAAAAAAATTAATGAAAATAACTATGGAAGAACCATTAATAGCATAGAGAGAACCCCTATCAATGTTTGCACTTTTGGAATTTGTTAATTTAATTTTTAAATTCTATATTTGAAAAATTTTGTAATTCTAAATATAATTGTTTTCTTTTTTGGATTTTTTTTGGGTTTTTTTTTTATAAGCATGCGGTGAATAACACAAATTGCTGAATAATTTATAAATAATAAACTCATTATTATACCAATAATTAACAGCTACAATTATTAAGATTGTTTTACATTTGTCGATTATATATGAATAAAATATGTTTCAGCAAGCAAAAATCAATTTGTTTTTATTATAAAAAAAGTAGGCAGTGAGGAGACAGACTATCGAACGAAGTGAATACTTAAAGGTATGAAATAACATACTTGCTATGAATTTCCGAAGAAGCTAGAGTCGGCAAATCAGACGCGTTCTACTTTTTAAACTTTGTTTTTAATCGATTTATGCGTTATTGATTGTATGAACACTATTTTTTTAATGGTTATATATTTGTTACACAATTACTTTGGTTGGGTAATCGGTAATGGGTTGGTAATCGCTTCGGTAATTGGCAACCGGTTGGTAATAGCTTCGGTAATTGATTCGGTAATCGCTTTTGTTATCGGCCTCGTAATCGGTAATCGCTCGGGTATTCGACTTGGTCGATGCTAGGTATTCCCTAAAATGGAATGCTGTACAACAACAGTTTCTGTTACACTAACAGCGTGATGATATCGCGAATCTATAGTTTTCCTCTATACCAAAAAGGGCTCAACGCGCCTAAAGAAGTTTTCACTTAAAAAACATTAAATTATCAAATCTATGAAACTGTGAAAAAGCTTCGCTTCTTTCGTGTGTCCAACGACTCACCTGTGTTTCAACAGGTTTTTCTCGAAATACTTGACTTCGTAACTGACAATTCATGAATTTTGCAGAAACAAAAAACTTAACGGCCCATTAGATGAAAATGTTAAAATAAAGTTATATAACGAACGCAACTTTATTGCATTATTTTAAAAAGATATCAAAATCTAGATTATTTTTGAAGAGGGCTATTGCTTGGCACAGTCTTTGCAACTTAAAAAAACTACGACAAAATATGAAAATTATATTTTTGGATTCAGCAGTAAATGTCGAATTTTTTGACATACTTATCTCATTTTCAAAAAAATGTCCGTTACCAACCCGTCATTTTATCACATCGGTATTACCCGATGTGATGAATTTCGCCTTAAAGCGTTTAAAAACAATTATTTGCGATTATAAAATTTTGGTTCAAATATAAAAAATATCGCAAAAAAATTTTAGAAAAAATTTTTCGGCAATTGTCATTTGTCATCAGAATTGTTTAATTTTGAGAAATATTCTGTGAAATATTTGCATAAGGAAATCTATTTACCCTATTCATGAACTTAAAACATTTTTCTTGAGCATCTTTTTATTTAAATATTAATCTAAGTCATTAGTTTGTACATGAAAAATAAATTGTGGCATTTTTTAATTTATATTTAGTTTTTAGCGATTCTTAAAAAAATTAATTTTTAAGAATTACACTCGAGAGCTTTATGCCAAGTAATTTCATGAAGCAACAGGTTGCCACAACAACAATGTTCTTTACAGAACAACCACCAGCAGACTTGACAGCTGTTTCGTCGGTCGCTACACCAACTCATCAGTAATCTTCTGTGGCTCATGCAGTCCATTAACTTTGAAAATCTTATAAGCACACCTTCTGCTAAAACCTAAGCTGAATTGCAGCAGTCTAGTCTGCTGGTGGTTGTTCTGTAAAGAACATTGTTGTTGTGGCAACCTGTTGCTTCATGAAATTGGCATAAAGCTCTCGAGTGTAATTCTTAAAAATTAATTTTTTTATGAATTGCTAAAAACTAAATTTTTGACTATTACGAAATAACAGTAGATGTCACCAACTGTTATAACAAACTAATTAATCAGGCCTATCATGAGTAATTTTTTTCGCCCGGAATTGGTAAAGGGAATTTCCGTTTTTAAGATAGCAGGAAAGACTTCACCTTTTAATTTTTTACACTCATGAATATTAAAATTGCATTAATCATTTTTCTTCAACTTTATCTTAAAAAAAGGAAATTTTCTTTTCCGATTCCTTGCAAAAAAATTACTCATGATAGGAATGAATATAAAAGGGTGTTACAAAACATGGGGCTTCCTCAGCCTGGTCCATCCATTGGAGGCATGGTCTCCCTCGTCGTAGTTGACCAGCGACCCTCGCCTTGAGCACCTTTTTCGATGGAGCTTCGTCGCCCATACGATAGACATGACGCAGCCAGCGTAGTCGCTGCACAGTTATACACAGAACTACGTAAAGTAAGTAAGTAATCAGTTCCTTTAAAGAGTTTTTTAAATTCGTTACCAAATTTGACCCTTTACGATTTTCAGTGTGTGCTCTAATTACGACTGTGAATGAAATGCTTGATGAGTCAAAAAAAAGTTGAATATTTGAATTTATATAATTTTATTAATGGTTTATTACAATACGTTGTACATATATTTTTTTTGTTTTTCTTTTTTTTTCGTTTCATTGTAGTTATTAATAATAAGTATAAATCATTAATTGCAGTATATTTTTTTTTTCATTGACTGAACAACTATAAAAAAATAGTGTTTGAATCAAATACAAAAACATATTACATAATCTAACCGAAATAATTTTTTTAGCCGTATCAAATGATTGACACTTTAACCGAACTTAAGGTGTCATTTTCAAAGTTTTTGCAATAAAAATTCATACAAGTATATTTATATATAAACGGAATACAAGTGTAGTGGGATGATTTGTTTCATAAAACAAGATAAAATAAAACTTAGCATGATGTTGCAAACTTATTAGTCATCGCTTAAGAAATCATCATCCAAGTTAACATCTGTCGTATCGATGTTATCGTCTAGGGTAATTCCTTCGATTTCTAAATCCAAATCGTCCTCATCGCCATCTTCATCGGCAGATAGTAGAATGTCACTTGCAGGTTGCGGTGCTGCTGCTGCAGCCGTGGCTGTTGCAGCAACAACAGAGCCAATTAAATCATTTTTTTTGTAGTCGTCTGTAGCGGCCACCTTATTATTCGATTCAAATATACCTTTCTGCTCGGCCAACTGCATTTCTTCCAATGGCTGGCGATCTATATTCAAAGGCAGATGTGCAGCAGCTTGAGCTGGCAAATTTTTTCGCTCAGTCTGCTGTAGAAATTCCTCTACGCGCAATGCGTTGCCGAGACCTGGGAAGAGGTTTTCATACTTAGCCGGATCGGCTAGTGATTGGCCGGCTTTCTCATTAAATTTGGTAAGTTCTTCGCGCCAGAGCTCTACCACACGCGACATTTGGCTTGGAATGTATGTGCGTGCAAAAAAGGCAGCCTCAGGCAAGCGATTTGTCTCAATAAGAATTTCCAAACAGCGCTGAAGGTCTGATTGTAAAAATGCGGCGAGGAATGAAATATTATGCCGACCCTGTTGGGAACCACTTTCGCCTAGTTCTTGTAGCATTTGCGCATCTCCAGAAGCTGTGGCCAATAGCAATAAGCCGCTGAAATCGTTAGCCTTTTGCATGCACTCCTTAACGAGCGCCATATTATTTTTGCGCGAAGCAGCATCTACCAGCTGTGACCACTTTTGTGGATTCTCTGATTCGCGTGCCAATTTAAGCGCCACATCTAGCTCACCAATTTGCAAAGCTAAATCAAACTTATGATCAGGATCAGTGGATACTTGTAGAGCCTGTGACTTGAAGCCTTGCTTCTCCAGGAAGTGAGCGACACGCGTACGATGCTCTTTAGGTATGGTTGGCAACACTTGATCTGCGCGTTCAAAATCGCGTCGCATAACCGCCGTTTGATACTCTAATACCGATAATTGCAGTGAGAATGATATAACATTGAGTTCCTTGTCACCCAAATAGAGGCGATTATCTTTGGGCACATAGCCGAGCAAATACATGATGCGATCCAAGTGCGAAACTGTGACAATCTCGCCGCCAACATAGTAGTTGATGCGATTAACTGAGTTGGTATAGATGAAGCAATCACCCACCCACAGGCCTGTTTTCACAGACTCGTTAAATTCACCTACAATTAAAATAAAGTAACATTTTTATTATATAAAATGAGTTCTATAAAGATTGCTCAATTTACCTAAAACATCAAAAGCGCTCTCAATGCCATCATCTTCTAGACCCTGCTTAGTTTCCAAAGCTGTTGCAATTGCGGCGGTATCCACAGATAAAATGAAATAAGAGTCATCGGTAGCCAGACAAACCAAACTGCCCGCCTCATTCCAAAAGACATGACGTGGTTGCACCTCAATGCGACGCACCAGTTGCAGCGTTTCCCAATCGTAGAAAGCTAGGCCAGAGGAGGTTTTTACGCCAAACAAATAGCCGCCATAAATGCTCTCTGCACCATATTCAGGCGTGAAGCTTTTGCGTTCTTTGAAATTGCGAAATAGTCGCACTGTGCCGTTATTTTCACGTATGGCATATTCATTGCTCTCCAAAGCCCAAACAAATTCCTGCGCCGAGCCGAAAGCTTTGTTACGCAAGGCCATAGAAGTGTATATAATATATTCTCCATCACCGCAGACAACCACAAAACGTCCGTTAGGATTGTGTGCAATAGTCTGTGGATAAATCTCGCAAGCACCCATATCCTTGACAGCGACAGGTAAACGTTCGCCATCCTTAACTTCGGTGCCATCAGACAAGGCTTTCAAATTAACCTAAATAAAGTTTTACATTATTTATAGAATTTTATGTTTTGATTTTTGCTCACTTGCTGCATTTCTGAATGTTTAGCCCAGACAATTTTGCTTCCTATAACATCCATTGACATAGCTGGTTCTTCACGTCCCACCTTGATAATGATTGAACCCTCATCATAGCCGAGCGCCACATTATTTGTACCACGCATGCATGCAATGGTCCACACTCGTTCGAATCCATAATTGAGACAAGTTTCCAAACGATATGTACCCGAGTGCCAAATGCGCACAGTGCCATCTTCAGAGCCAGTTAGCACAATTGGCAATTCAGGATGGAAACAAACAGCAGATATATTGAGCGCATGTCCTTCCAGCGTTTGCACGCAAGTTTTGTTCTGATAGTCCCAGATCTTGACCATGCGATCATCAGCACCTGAAATCAGGTATGGTTTGTCGCCACCATGGTAGTAATCAACACAATTGACACCCTTTTCATGTCCTTCGAGGGTGAAATTGGCAAAGTTTGAGCCCAACTGCCATACTTTTACTGTACGATCGAGTGAAGCCGATGCAAATGTGTTGTTATCCTTGGGATTGAAAACAATTTGCATTACATAGTGTGTGTGGCCTTCGAAAACGCGTTGACACGCCCATAACTTTTCCCAGTTCCACAGTTTAATAAGCATGTCATCTGAAATAGCAGAAGGTTAATATTTGCAGTACTTTAGTTAAACAAAAATATTGATTTTAATTTGAGCAGGATATAATTTTCAATGTGCCATATTTAATGTTTTAAAAATCGGTAATAGATTAAAATCAGTTTTCCCATCAATAAATAAAAAATTTGTGCTAAATTTAAAGGGAAAAACTGCTGAGTTACTGTATTATTTAGCAGTTACGATTAAGCAAAAAAATATTGATGAAAACTTTGTAAATATATTCAAATGCATTGGAAATAATCAATTTAATGGCACAACTTACCGCTGCTGGTCAAAACAAGCGGCTGTGTTGGATGCACTGCAATACAGCGTATATAATCAGAATGAGCCTCATACGAATGCACCTTTTCCAATGTGTTATAATTGAATATCCTAATTTGCATATCATCCGATCCAGTGATAAGCCAATTCTTTCTGGCCACAAAACGTCCGGAACGCACTGGCACATCACATACTTCGAAATCTTTGACCAATTGCTGGTTCTCGTAATTCATGATGTGTACGTGGCCATTGTAGAGCGCACACAACATCCACGGCTCCGACGGGTGTAAATCAACACATTTTACTCTGTCCGAACGCGATGTAATTCGACGTTTTATATCCAATTTCAATGGCATTTTATTTGTTTAAATGTACTGATGCGGATTTAGTTAATTATATTAAGAGATGATGAAATTTTACACAGAATTATTTTTTGTTCACTTTATCGGCTCGGTATTTTTTTCACTTATTAATATCGCAGAAAATGGATGACGTTCTTTGGCTGTCAAATTCTTGTAGATAGAATTGTGACGTTTCGATGTTAAATTATAACAAAAATACTGCCAGGCGCAAGAAAAAAACCAAAAATTAAATGTTTAATACTTGGGGCACTATTCCATATTACCGAGCGCTTCCACTGGGCGAACGTAAGTTGCGAACATTGGTAAGACGCCATCTTGTTCGTTCGTGCAGTGGAAACACATAAATTCAATGCTTGCAAGCATCAGGGTTGATCAGTTTTTATTTATAGAAATGTATTAAATCGAATTAATTTTGACTAATTTCATATATTTTATTAACATATAATGTCACATTATTCATATTAAAAATAAATAATATTAACCCTCTAGCTGGCAAGGTTAGAATAATGGAAAAAAAACAGCAGCCTATTTCTTTCTGGTAAATATTAGTGTTAAGAGCACAAATCCGATGGCAGATTCTCAATTCTATTGACATGTTAGACGTCAGATTGAAAAAATACAGAAAATCACTTTACAAAATGCAAGATAAATCTCGAAGATATCTTGGTTCGTTCGTGCTGGAAAAGTGTTTCCACTGCGCGAATAGTGTTCGCGAACATTTTGTAAAAACCAATGTTCCGAATCTTGGTTTCCTTGCAACAAAGAACCTTGGTCTCAGAATTGAATCCTCTCTGGACGTGAGCGTTATTTATAAATTTTCTGATAGAAGCTTAATAAAAGTAGCGTTTTGTATATTTTACATTACATTGTGCAATTTTCTTGACCTTTTGGGAATTTAATAAACTGTCATTTTTTTTCTAAAATGTTTAAGTTTGTAACGAAATTTTTATGAATTGATCTTATAATATAATTTTTATAAGATCTTCTAAGAAAAATACCTAAATTTTTCTTAGTATACAACCGATATCGTTGATTATGGTAACATTAAAAAGACAATATAATAAGCTTTCAGATAAACTAAATTCCTTTAGTATTTCACATTTAATAGCTGCTTGTATATAAATTAAAATATTTTTGTAGTAAATTTAATCTCGTAAATGACGGTTTACTGTCAAACATTTGTATTTAACCGTCATTTTCTCAAAAGGGTCGTTATAACTATGAACTATTTGAAATAACTTATTCAAGACTAAAAATGTATCTTATGCCCCCATAAAAAATGGATTATTAGCTATGAAATTCTATTAAACAGATATATGTGATTAACTTTGTACGGAATGCTAAAAACAAGCTTGAAATGATAATTTTTCAAATTTTTCCCTAATTTTTTCTCCCAAACCACCTTGGAGTTGCTACCAAATACATATAATGAAAATATGAAAAAAAAATGTTGGGGCTTGCCACCTAAAGTGTAGTTATTCAAGAAATAGTTTTGTATTTATTAGGTATACCAGCTTACCCGGCAAACGTTGTTTCACGTGTTTCAAAATAAATAAGTGATTCTCATTGTAAATTTTTAAGCCGTTGGATATTTTTGACTTTTTTGTGAAATTACTTACTTACTTACTTAGTTGGTCGTAACAACCCGTGTCTGGGTTTCAACCGACCTCATCAGCTCTCGCCAGGCGCCTCTGCTTTGCGCGCGCCTTCTCCAATCGGATACACCAAGTGCGGTTAGGGCTTCCTCAGCCTGGTCCATCCATCGGAGGCATGGTCTCCCTCGTCGTCGTTGACCAGCGACCCTCGCCTCGAGCACCTTTTTGGCTGGAGCTTCGTCGTTCATACGATGGACATGACCCAGCCAGCGTAGTCGCTGCACAGTTATACGCCGAACTACGTCAATGTCATCGTAGAGCTCATACAGCTCGTGGTTCATTCGGATGCGATAGTCATCGCCGACTCGAACAGGACCGAAGATTTTGCGAAGAACTTTTCTCTCGAACACCCCCAGAGCGGCTGCGTCAGTTTGCGAAACTACCCATGCCTCAGCGCCATAAAGCAGCACAGGTAGAACGAGCGTCTTGTAGAGTGTTAGTTTTGTCGATCGAGACTACCCATGCCTCAGCGCCATAAAGCAGCACAGGTAGAACGAGCGTCTTGTAGAGTGTTAGTTTTGTCGATCGAGAGAGGGCTCTGGAACTTAGTTGCTTACTGAGCCCGTAGTAGCACCTATTAGCAATTATTGTTCTTCGCTTTATCTCCAGGCTGATTTCGTTTTTGGTATTAATGGCGGTGCCAAGGTAAACGAAATTCCTTGACTTTTTGTGAAATTGGTTATTTCAAATATGTAGATTCCAGAGCCACCTGTTGGGACCAAAATTTACAAAAATGTGTATTAGGGTCAGACTAACATTTGATCAAAATTTGGTGTCATTTGTACCTTTGTTTCTGAAGAAATAAAGGATTTTCTATATTTTGACTCAGCGCCACATGGCGGGTCCAATTAAAGACAGAAACCTGCTTATAGTTAAGAACAACATACGTTTAAGCTTTGGTGGCATTAAGAGATGTAATTTCTGAGATTAGTAGTATCAAACATATGCACAATAATTTTTTTATGTTAAAGAAAGATATAAAAAAATATATTAAAGGTAGTTTTGATTAAAAAAAATGCAAGCATTTGTATATCAAATGAAACGTAAAGTTACTGATTTTAAAAAAAAGAAATAGATTTTAGCACCTTAATACTGCATATCTTTGAGAAAATAACGGTTTTATAAGTAATAAAAAGTAAAAATATTTTGAACTCATAAAATTCAATATATTGCTAAAATATATTGGATTTGGTTTCGATATTTAAGATCAATTCATTCATAAGTCATTGGCAAAGATATAAAGGCATTCATGCAAAGTGGCAAGCTTATATATTGGGCAGTTTGTTATTTCTATCAGGTAGGTTGCATGAACGTACTCTTAAATCGATTGTGCATTTGCAACATATATGTCAGCTGTAAGGCAAAATTTTTGCAAACATTAAACAACTTTCTGCATGCCCAGACAAAGCGAAAAAAAATAAATTTGTAAGATTATATCAACAAAATGCCATATCTGAATAACTTTAAGAAGAGTTATTGAATTTACCTCTGCCATTTCGAATTATTTGCTTTCTGATTAGAAACAACTTCACAAAATAAAATCAGCTGATTGCTGGTATAAGTTTGCTAAATCGATTGCTCACATAAATTGTAGAGCAAATATATTTGGTTTGTGCAACAGCTTTTCTATACATTTCATTTATAATGCTGATAACTTGTGCTGCTTATACCATTTATAAGGGTATTACCCATTTGCATGAATACCCTTATAGATGTTTTGAGTACCCTTATAGATCCTGCAGCAAGGAAAAAATTTTAAAAAATCGATAGCTCAATAACTAGTTGATGTATCGATTTTTCGTTCGACCAACATTTTTTTGTTGTTTTGAACAAGAAAACACTTTCAAATCTAATGGCACAAGAAAGTGTAATAGTGCCAATAAATAAATAGATAAATAATGATATTATAATTAGTTATACAGTAGATAATATCATTGATTTCTAAAAAGTATAATTTTTTAGTATAGCCATCTTTTTTATTTTTAAAGATATGTTTATGTTTTGGTGTCATTTAAAAGAAAATTGAATAAATTACAAAATTAATTATAGAAAAAAATTTCATTTATAACGCGAAATTCTGAGACATTTGCACTCAAAACTAAAACTTGGTAGTTAAAACCGATTGATATCATCTTCACACGAGTACAGCTCGGTAACGGTTAAGTCGTTGGGGTTTGTTGATATACTGTTAGAAAGGTGATTTTATTGGATTTGCAATGAACTATTAAAATAAGTTTTATGTAGGTCAGTTTTTCTGCTAGAAACAATAACGTGAATCAATGTTGTTAAATATTAATTAACCCTGTAGCTCCTAATAACGTGAAAATTGTGAAAATGAGAGGGGGGTCTCATACGATTGTTTGCTCAGCTCGACATAGCCTTTCACCTACGTAAATAGTTGCACTCAATTGTGGGACATCCTGTATATATTATTGGCAGAGTTTATACGTCATTCAAATTGAATGAAGAACATCGCATTTCTTGTTCTCTTTTACTCTCTTCGAGATATTTGATTGAATAGCTGCTCACACGTGATTTTTGATTGAATGGCCGATGCCGACTAAAAGTGTTGTTGTAAATACCAGAAAAGTTAATTATGCAACCCTGTGATTGATTGATGCAGGTCTTGAGCTCCATCAAAATTTTGATTTATGCGATGAAGTGTTGAAAGTTCATTTCCGCTCTCGCAGAGAGTTCATGTTTTTTTCGCTGGGAAACAACAACAAATTTTGAATGATCCTTCAATTTGAATGACGTGTAAACAGTGCCATTATAGGTGTTCATACATCAGTCAAATGATTGAAGTATATCTCGATTTTTACTCTTTTTGACTCTCTCTGAAAATATTGATTGACGCTTGCTCACACACGATTTTTTGATTGAAGCTCCGACGCAGGCATTTGTTACTTTTCTGCTACCTACTATTTTGTGAATTCATATCGTGCTGTGTGCACAACTTTATTTGGGCGTTTCTTTTATTCAGTTGTTTTGTGTGCATAACAATTTTACAAAATGGAAAACAATAGCGGAAATATAGTTGATCTTTTAGGATTAAAACTGATCACATTAGGAAATCAATACGCTGGAAATTATACCTATTTGAATGACCATCGCATGCAAGTCATAAAAAAACAAAAGAATTAATGAAATTATGGCAGGAACTAAAGAAACTACACCTCTTTTTCACTTCAAAAAACTACCTTTGTTTTCAGTTAACTACTTTTCTCGATATAATTGGCTACTAAAAAGCAGACAAGTAAAATAATGCAACCCTTTGACTGATTGATGCAGGTCTGGAGCTCAATCAAAATTTTGACTGACGAGAGAAGATTTTGGAGTTCATTTTCGTTCTGAGATAAAGTTAATTTTTTTTTTACATAGGAAAGCAACAAGAAATTTTGATTGATTCAATCATTTGACTGACGTATGAACACCTCCATTGCCTCTCTAATATTGAATAGGGTAGTGTGGTGTTGACTTATTGCAATTCTTGAAGTTTAGGAGGCACTATATTGAAATAAGTCCTTGTGTCAGCCCTGCAGTGAGTTGTCAAATTTGCCGCCGAAATTTTTAAATTATTAGCACTAACTATTTATCTCTCTCTAACAATTAGTGTTTTTAAGGAGCCTAAATATTTTATCCTTGTTGTACACTCGATACTAACAACTGAATATAAAAAAAAAATAACACCAGAAACGAGGCGCTGCTTTAGATAACTGCGGCTGCGAACAGTTATATTTGTTCGCTTTTGTGTGTGCGTTTTAATTTGTTGTGTTGCATTTAGCTAGAATTTATTTTATTCTTCAACATTTTCCTTTTGGGAATACCTAGGTGCATCTTATAAATAAATGTTGAAAATTGTGCAAACGCAAGTTTTTTTGTTGTGGGATCAAACGTAAAACATACCGAGCCAGAGCTTTCGTGGTTATACTTGAACTTGAGGATTTGTTTGTCAAGTCATAAAATGGCTCGCGATTTTGAGTCTCAAACCCAAGGTGCCACCCAAAGCCAGGTTTCCAACATATGGACTCAGGTAGAGAGTCAGCCAATGGACAGCATCGTATGGGGACGTCTGTACGGCAAGAACATCAAAGTGAAGTCTCTGGGTATGCGTGTAACAGCCTATAAAATACTCTATTTGAATTCGTCCTTTTCAGTTGGTAAACTTTATAATGTTTTTGGCAATTTAATTCTATATGCTAAATTAGATTTGCTTTCTTTGTTACTACTGTTTCATTATTATTATTAATTTTATGTTCCAGTATACGTTCTTAGTATCTATGATAAATGTATTATCCCTAATCCAAAAATCTCATCTCAAAATGGAGATAAATTCGTGTACTAATCTTGAGATTCAGCGCTTTAAGGCTTTTCATATTAAGAACACGTTTGTAATTCTGAAATGCCAATAATTTGATTGCACATAAAAAATGTAACTTCCTAGTTATTAACTATATATAAAAGATTAAACGGTTTCGGCATGAAATAAAAATAAGTTAAATAGTGCAATTTTTTTCGTTTGCAATTGATGCTTGACTCAGCATATTATTTTCTAAGCTACAAACGACCATTGCAAACAATTTTTGTGAATCTTAGGAGCAATATCTCGACTTAAACCTACCACGCATTCCGTATCTTACATAAAATTATTGAAATCGACTCTGCAAATCATTCGCAATCTTGCCGAGTTCTACAGTTATTTAACCCTTTGCTGCCAAACGGGGTAGTTCGTTACCTCGGATTTTGTCTCAATTCAACTTTGTGCTGTTTTTTCTTCTCTTTCTAAATAAATATTTTAAGTTAAGATTTATTGACCATCAGAACTTCAAAAGCATATATCAAAGAGCGTTCATATACTATTTTGGTAAGTCAAAATATCTTCTATATCTTCTATCGTTGGGCTAACGAATTTCCCCAGTGCGGCAGCTATGTTACTTAATGAAACGAGATGTGGCATCCAAGGGTTAAATGTAAACAACCACTAGCCTTTGAATGTATGAAGCATAACGATTTAATGATCAAATAGCTTAAAAGTTTTCAACGTAATTTCTTATCTTAAACATTGAAAAGGGAGACTTCTGTATTCCAAAATTTATGAGCATTTACAAATCATAACGATTGGATGATCAGCTAGCTTAAAAGGTTTCTAAGTAATTTAAATTTAGAAATGAAGCTTAATTATATTGTTCCCTATTAAAACACAAACGCCAGGGTGATATTATCTCAGGGGCCCTACTCTGTATTGCTATGCGCCAATCAATGCGATGCGAAAATGAAATTCAATGCATACACAAATCCGTACAATCAAATCAATTTTGCGAATTTTTTTGTAGCATCGCAATAATGAGTAGAGCCTCAGTTATTAAAGTGCCAAAATCGCTTTGGGGAATTTTTTGGTTGGTCACAAAAGTAGCACACTGTAGTTTAAATGATCAGCACTCGATAATGAATCGAAAATTGTGTGAGTTTAAGGGTTTCTTTTTAATAAATTTTGTTTCATGCATACAGGTACTTTGTAAAAATGGAAATTCCCTTTTCCGATTCCGGGCAAAAAAAATAATTACTTATGATAAACCTGATTAATTTTGGGTTCCCTGGTTTTCGTTTCAAAAACTACACATAAAATGTACAAATTTAAAACTAAAAACAACAGTTTATTAAAGAACAA
This sequence comes from Coremacera marginata, assembly GCA_914767935.1. Classification (NCBI taxonomy): domain Eukaryota; kingdom Metazoa; phylum Arthropoda; class Insecta; order Diptera; family Sciomyzidae; genus Coremacera; species Coremacera marginata. Next base: position 175,518,044 of record OU612045.1, on the reverse strand, counting down.
ATATAACTATCTGAAGCATTTTTAAATCTTTCATTAAAAATAAAAGAAAAATAGCTTTCAGTTTCTTCATGAATTTCTGTCAGTTTCTTTGTGCTTATATTCTTAGGGTTATGATTTCTGGTGTCTTTTCCAGTGCAGTTCATTCAGCTTTGTCATTTTATGGGAAATTACGATTTTAAATTTAGCTTTAACAGTTTTTCCAGATAAAATGGTACAATATAAAATATGTCAGAAACTGTCAGGTGTTCTTTATTTGTTACAATAATTTTCATGACAATAGTTTTTATGTAAGATAGAATTATCTTTCCTAGTACACAGGATTTTAATATGCCTACCTTTATTCTTTTATTTTGCAGATTTGAATAAGAACGAATTTGCAGCTGGACGCGGCGAAAGCAATGATCTTGTTTTAACGCTAAATGATCTACCTGAAAAGATTTTGTGCCGCATATCCAAGGTACATTTTAAAATCCAGCGTGAGAATTGCGATCTCTCAAAGCCGGTTTATATTCAGGTAAGTGGGCAAAAATGAAAATGTGTGTCGCGATTTATCTGTTTGATTTGTATATAATTTAAACTGAAAAGAAAAAAAAAAGCAAAATGTATGGATACGAACATATTTACAAGCTGTAGCCAAATAATTTTTGCTAACGCCTGTTGCTTCCTTTGTTATTGATTTATTTGCGCGGTTATTATTCAATATGATGTAGAAACAAATTTTTGAAAAGAAAAAGTAGTCGGTGGTTTGCCTATGCAGCTATTAATGCATTCAATATCATTAAATCTTTTACTGAACACAATATTATTGTGAACTAAGAATTTTAATTGAATGAGGAAACTAACTCTTTCATTTTGTATCACGAACAAGCAAGACACGAGAAACAATAGATTTTTATATGGACTGCTTCTCGTGTCTTGCTGATCGTTGGTGCGCTTATTCGTGATACAAAATGAAGAATAAAATATAAAGTATAAAATATAAAGTAAAATACTTCTCGGAATTAACTGCGTTAGAAGGTAAACAATTTAAACATTATGATAAAGGGTGTACCAAAGGCACTGGCATTGTAATTTTAAAATAAAACTCATTTTTTTGTTAAAATGTCTTCTCAGACCCCGTTTTAACTGGTATGCTACATCTGTTCTTATAAAAAGAGCGATGCCCCTATGGCAGTAAGTGATACCCAGGACTATGTAAATCCAGTGGATTTTCTCGTGTTCTCCGTCACCCGAGTCTCACTTAGTGCCATTATTTGAGGCCTATAAAGAGCACAATATGCATAGACCGAGAAGAAATTCGTTAATAGTCTACGAACAATGCAAAATCCATGCGAAAGTTTTGAGCAAATATTTCAGCTCCTGAATCAGCTTTCCTGTTTTAGCTCCGGAATCGCTCGGGGCTTACTGACACAGACCTTCCCTTTGAGGAAACCCCCAAAGAAAGAAGTCAAACGGCGTCAAATCACAAGATCTCGGTTTGTATTTGTATTTATTTATTACGAACCATCTTCGCAAAATTTTCACTATTTTTGTAGTGAATTCTTACGCGTTACCCGACCGTAAATTTCTCCATGACTAAACCTCCATGCTTGCTGTTGACATATATTCAGTACTCATATCTTGTCACAAAAAAGGAGTGCCAAAATCAAAATTTCAGGACTTTTGGGACACCCTTTATACGCATATACATATTTTAGTCATAACAATTATTTTATATATGCCAATTTGTTGCATTACAGGATCTCTCGCGAAATGGTACCTTTATTAATGGCGAACAAATTGGCACAAATAAATCAAGAATTTTACAAAATGATGATATTATTTCACTAGCACATCCAACATACAAGGGTAAAAAAACTTTTTAAGCAATTTATATTCTTGACTATTGCTAACTCTAACCGCTTTGATTTATTTTATTGCAGCCTTTGTTTTCAAAGATCTCAGCCCCAATGAAGCTGTTGGTTTTCCAAATGAAATCACCGGCAGCTATTATATTAGTAGAAAACTTGGCTCTGGTGCTTGTGGTCTAGTACGTTTGGTATATGATCGACGCACATGTGCAGAATATGCCATGAAAATTGTTAAAAAAAATAAATTGGCTGAAAGTACAAAACCAAATAACCTCAATGATCCGGAACGTGTACTCAACGAGGCTAAAATAATGAAAAATCTCGAACATGTAGGATGAAATTTAATTTAATTAAATTTTTTTAATATAAAAATTAAATTTTGTGTATTTTCTCTTTAAGCCTTGTGTTATCAAAATGCACGATATTGTAGACAAACCGGATTCTGTTTATATGGTGCTAGAATTTATGAAAGGTGGCGATTTGCTCAATCGTATTATTGACAATAAACGACTATCCGAGCGAATCTCCAAGTTATACTTTTATCAAATGTGTCACGCTGTTAAATATTTGCACGATATGGGTGAGCAATAAAATTTGCAAATATGAAACTAATTTATATTATTTTTATATTTAAATAACCATTAACTGCAGGTATAACCCACCGAGATCTAAAGCCAGACAATGTTTTGCTCGAGACCTCAGACGAGGAAACTTTATTGAAAGTTTCTGATTTTGGTTTGAGTAAATTTGTGCAAAATGATTCAGTAATGCGTACCTTGTGTGGTACACCGCTTTATGTAGCACCGGAAGTTCTGCTGACAGGTGGACGTGGTGCTTATACAAAAAAGGTTGATGTTTGGAGTCTGGGTGTTATGCTTTTTACTTGGTTTGCTTCTTCAGTTTTTTATTATATGAACTTGTTAGACTTAAAATTTGACCCTTAGCATAAGTGGCACTTTGCCTTTTTCCGATGACTATGGGTCGCCTGCCAGTGAGCAAATAAAACGTGGCAAGTTTCGTTTTAATCATCCTTCCTGGAAGACCGTCTCTCAGCGCGCCATCTCGTTGATACGTGATATGCTTATCGTAGATCCTGGACAAAGGCCTACTATAGATGATGTCCTAAACAATAGTTGGCTGAAAGATACACCAATGCTCCGCAAAGCCAAGCTTCTGATGAAAATCGAAGATATGGATACCGAGGATAATGATGAGAATTTCTTGCCGCCACCGACTAAACGCTCAAGAAGATAAAGATGCAAGACGCTTTTCTGGAAAATGTGTGCGCAGTTGTTTTAATTGTTTATTTATTTTTTAACGCATGTGCCAAATTAACACAAAGCTAGTATAAGAGTGCGAGATTTGTCGTTGAGAAGTGAATTGAATATTGCCTTAAGAAGCGCTTAGAAGTGAAATTCGCATAATTCCATCAAGAGTACAAATTTTACTATTTCACTGAGGAGCAGTATTTTTGATCTAACACCACAGAAAGCATTCTTTAAAATATTATTACTTATTATAATAGATTATTAATTATATGCTTCCAGATTTTTGTTCATACGTACTTATTTAAGATTGACTCGCTTGAAATTTATTTGTTGTGAGAAGTGCAAAAATTGCAGCAAATTTATATATATAAAACGTCAGTATTTTTTATACATATAAAAAAAAATTGTCTCAATTTTTATATAAACATCTATCAACTATTGTATAATTTTGTAAACCATACAAAATATTTTGAATAATTTACAAGTCTATATTTGTATACGTCTGACCAGGTACCAGTCACTTGATGCATGTCTTTTGTATCAAGTTTTGTTTGGGATCTTGTCTGTTTATTTTTAAAATACATTTACTTTCTGTATATTAAATGATATGACCTGAAAGGTGTGAACTAAAAATGTTAAATGTTCTTGTGAAAATCTTTTTTTTTTGTTTTTGAAAAATCATGATTTTATAAAACTTTTGTTTAGTTTTACTTACGTATATTTATTTTAATAAACAAATAAAAAAGCTTAATAAAAAATGATTTCCAAGTCGTTGATGTAAACGATTCGATCATTATTCAATTATAAGGTTATCCAGATACCTTTATTGCAAGTAAAAAAAAAATATTTGTTCGCATTTATCTTAAAAAAGTTAGTTTAGTTTTGTGGTCTTTAAAAAAAAGAAAACGAGTCACAGTTTTGCATCAATGCGCCACTTACTCAAAACTGAGTATGAATGAGTATAAGTAGTTCCCAAAGCCGTATTCAGATGTGATTGATTCAAATCAAAGTGAATCACGCTATTGAATAATGAGCCACTTACTCAAAACTGTGTATAAATGAGTATAAGTAGTTTCCAAAGCATTATTCGGATGTGATTGATTTAAAACAAAGTGAATCAAATTTTTGAATCATGAGCCACTTACTCAAAAATGAGTATGAATAAGTATAAGTAGTTTCGAAAGTAGTATTCATATTTGTTTCATTCAAAACAGCTCAAAGCTCATTAATATTAGAATTTTTTATGTATTGATTTCGAGTATTCGTAATATATTGAACTACTAAGAGTATTAGATTCACTGTTGATACTAATTCTGTTCATGGCTGAACCTATAAAAATTATTTGTTTTGTTTTTCAAGTTTAGTACATGTTCTGGTTGTAATAGAGGGTCGCTGATTTCAAATCTTATGCCAAAATTTTAAAAATAATTTGATACCAGGGTGGGTGGACACTGAAATGTTTTTTTTTTTTTGGTTTTTAGTATTACTTCATGTTTTGAAAGTATAAGGAGGTAGCTGATTTCGAATCTGGTGTCAGAATTTTAAAATTCGAGATGGTTAATAGTATTGCCACCTAAAAATTTGTTTTTTTCACGAATTCGGTGCTGGAGCAAACACTAGGTAAAAATGGGTAGCTGAATCAAAATCCGTTGCTAGAATTTTAAAATTGTGTAATTTTTTTTATATATATAGTGTTGCCACCCTCAAAAATGTATTTTAAAGAGTTTTAAACATGATTTAACAGTGTTAAGGGGTCACTGACTTCGAATCTGATGTCAGAATTTTAAAGTTTAAGATGGTTAATAGTGTTGCCACCTACAATTTTTTTATTTTCACGAATTCGGTGCTGGAGCAAACAGTAGGTAAAAAGGGGTCGCTGAATCCGAATTCGTTGCCAGATTTCCAAAATTGTGTAATTTTTTTATTATAGTCTTGCCATCTACTAAAATGTATTTTCAAGAGTTTTTAACATGGCTTAACAGTGTTAAGGGGTCGCTGACTTCGAATCTGATGTCAGAATTTTAAAATTTAAGATGTTAATAGTGTTGCCACCTACAGTTTTTTTATTTTCACGAATTCGGTGCTGGAGCAAACACTAGGTTCATACTTATATTCATACTCATTTTTGAGTAAGTGGCTCATGATTCAAAAATTTGATTCACTTTGTTTTAAATCAATCACATCCGAATAATGCTTTGGAAACTACTTATACTCATTTATACTCAGTTTTGAGTAAGTGGCTCATTATTCAATAGCGTGATTCATTCCAAATTTTTGATTGGAATCACTGACCTGTGAGCGAATAGTACTCGAGTACTACTTATTTTTAAGTATTCATTGCAGTTCTCTGGACCGCTCACACACGGTGGAAATGAAACTTACACTCAGAAAAAAAGTCTGGGATTGATATCGCTGTCTTTCGGAACTTTTGGAAATTTTTAATGCAAATTTCTTCATCAACCGTCAATATTCATGAGTGTAAAAAATGAAGTCTAACCTGCATCTTAAAAACGGAAATTTCTTTTTTCGATTCCGGACGAGAATTTCGAGAATAATTGATAGTTGATAATCAAAATCGTCGCTTTTGCTCCATGTAAGGTGATTATCAAATTGACAATCACTTTTTTCTCTATTAATTTCATGCGACAGCTATTTAGGTGTCGTTTTCAAAAACGACAATCAAATCAGCGACTGTCAACTATTATCATAGCTATTTTCACCCCTCAATGTTTTCGTTGGGCGTATTTTTTTTACACGTTATTTCTCAATCCAAATGGAGCGATCTTGTTATAAAATATATTAAGCAGGAACCGAAAATAACTGTTATTTTACAATTTTCAATTGAAAAAAGCATAACGAAAAAGATGTCGGACTTTTTCAAATATATCATTATGATCCCAATCATTTTCGAGTTTTCTATAAAAGTTAAAGTTAACTGTTATTTTGTGCCTTTTATTATTTCGGATAATAGACTACTTTGGTTACAAAAGTGACAAAAATATTACTTCTAAGCGAAGAAGTGACAAAAAATAAAAGTTTGTATTTATCAAAATGTTTTTTTAAATTCTGTATTTTTCTCAATTCTATGGACAGTTTCTTTTTCGTGGCCGGACAATTTTTAGATACAGAATGAAAACCAAGTAATTTCCAATTGTTTATATGCTTTATTGCAATTTTTAATAAACATTAATTAAGAAACTCAAGTACATCGATAACAAATGAACATGAATTACATGGGGAACAGAAATTGTTTTTTGTAAGTTTGACTATGTCGATCTTTAACATTTATTGTTTAAAACATTTTTATTAATCTTTGTAGCACATCTATCATAAATTGCGAGAAATGCAATCAAGCTTTTTAAAAATCTCTTTTAACTAACATTAAACAGTTACAACTTTAACTACAGTCTGAAGTCATAATATTCCCAAATTGAGCATACTCTTGATTACATATACTTGGATTATAGTCTGAGTATACACTGATTTATAGAATATCATTTGCTATAGGAAGATATAAATATTAATTTAAATATTGTTAAAATTATTTTTATATATAAATATTAATTCGAAAAATTTACAATTTAAATTGTTAAAAAATCGCTTTTGTTAGAGCTTTGATTAAAATTCGATCTTCTCCGAAAAAAATACTAAAATAAAAATCATAATTATATCCTTACGGAATATCTAGATCGCATTGATCTCTGTAGTATACTTGATCGAATTTCCACCCGTGAAGCTGCTCTAAGCCTAGCACCTGTTTGAACTGATGCAACATAATGTGGTCTTCTTTCTTTTGTACATGGAAATTCCCAAAAACGTTGATCTATTCCAAAATTTTCACCATCTGCAAGAGTTTGTGGCAGATCCTCGTGAAGCGTTTCCGGAACGAAAAGAGAAAGTGATCCTGCCACAACTCCTAATATTCCTAAAATTATCATAGGCAATGAGGGTGATATATATGCTAGATAAACTATAAATGGAGCAAGTATGGTTGCAACATAGCCCATGATATGAATAAAAGCTACACCCTGTGCTCTTACAACCGTAGGTAAAATTTCAGCGGCATACTGAAGTCCAATATTATAAGCTAAATTAACGAAAAACCTTCCTATTATTGCAGAACAAGCTAAATACATTCCTACCGGTACCATTGCTGCTATCAAACTAAACAAACCACTTGCGGCCATAGATCCGAAAGACATCCAACGTCTTCCCCAGCGATCTAGAAACAAAGTAACAAAAGTGTCTGCAGGAAGTTCTGTAGCACAAGCTATGGTAAAAATAATAAAAACGTCAAGCCCAAGCGAACCCACACTTCGCACGTGGCCATCAAAAACTATGGAAATACCCATCCAAATTATAATTATAATAATTGTTATGCGTCGTTGTCTAGGTGTTTTAAAGAGATCCAAAATAGAATACTTCTGATTAAGATGCTCATCCTCTGAAAACCTTTTGCAGCTTTCCTGGAAGGTTTCATATATTTTAGCTGAAATATGTCTGCCATTTATTTTTGCTAGTTTCTTCAATATCTTAATGGCTTCTATAGTTTTACCCTGGGATACTAGCCATCTAAAATAACACATAAAAATTCTTTAATAAATGCATAGTTAAATGGCTATCAAATTTCTGCACCTTGCCGATTCAGGTACAATGAATGGAGTTAAAACTGCCAAAATTAATGGTGCAGATGTAACAATGCAAAACATTTTCCAGTCGGCTATGTAATACGCCATCCATGGCATCAAACAGGAAGCCAATGTAAAGAAAATAGCTAAAGACATGTTGGCTACTATAGTTCTGTACTCCGGGCCAATGTACTCCAAAACTATAGATAATTTTTATTGATTTAAGAGTTGCGCAAGATCAAATATTTCAATAATAAACACCTACCCAATATATACATCATTGTAAAGCAGTTGTCAAATGCAAATCCAACCAAGAAGCGCATTAGAGCAAACTGCCAAAAATTACGGACAAAAGCTGTAGCAACTCCAGCAGTAAACCCAAATAAATTACTACCAACTAAAGCTGGTATCCGTCCAAAATGATCTGCAACATATCCAAATAATAGTCCGCCTACTATGGCACCGACAAAAAATAATGCCTGTGCGTATGTTGGTAGTGCCGAGTCTTCGCACACCCAATTTTGCTCAGTTGAAATAGTTTCGTATGGAATCTCTGTAAACTCATAAGACCAACCATTTTTACAAGGAACTGTTGGCCATTCAGGATCGGATTCTTTTATGCCATTGAGTAAAATGTCTGTATAGTTAACATCATACATATCACATTTACTGTATTCCCCATCTATTAGCGGAATCGATAAAGCTAATCTGCAAGAAGATAATTGTTTAATTCGAATAAAATTAATTTATCATTTCTTAAACATAATGAGGGTATTCACAAGGTGTCCTAAAGATGTATTTGTACGTTGTAAGTGAAAGGTTTTTCTCCTTTATTAGTAAAACGTTTCTTTTGAAATTTTGTTTGTAAGTTTTGCTTATAGTTTTCGTATGATGTGTATGCAATGGACGAGATCGGCCCGGAACTACCCCCACCTTCAATACAAAATTTTTTTTTGTGCATCACATTGTATTATTTCTAATTGGAATCATAACGATCAGAAATTACTTTTATTTCTGATTGAAAAAATATTGATCAAAAAATAACTGCCATTAAATGATTGTGCGATAATCGTTATTTTGAATATTTTTTATATATCGAAAAAAAACTCGTTCACTTTTTCAAAAAAATATTTATAGATATTTCTTATCGGATATCTGACTATAATATAGTTTGCTTATATAAAGGAAACAAGATATTTGGAAAACTGATTTCTTGCAGCAAAAAAACCACTGTGCGGCATTTGTTGGAAGGAGTAAATTAAAAATAAACGCTAAAGTTTCAAGACTAATGTCTCTTCAAGTGCAAGAAGATGGTATTCAGAATCATAGATTGCTTGTAAATATAAGCTGAAAGTGCTTCTGATATAATTTAAGACATTCATTTAATGGCAGTTCGTGATGCCAAGATGTTGATGTTTTGTGGAAAGTAAGATACAAATTCAGTATCATCTGATATAAGGCGTTACTTATATGTTCGGTTCCAGGAAAAGTTTGTCTATTTCAATTCTGATTCCAAGGTCACTTGGTATCTACAACAACACCGTTAATTTCCTAGCTATATTCTATTTTTTTAATATATTTGGAAACTTACCTTTCGTTAACCGGAAATTCATTTAACTCTGGAACATTACACCAGTGTTCAGGCACCAACGTTATGAAAATTTGTGCAAAATAAACAAATGCCAAGAAAAACGTAAATGGAATCATGCACAAAAACAGGATTATTTGAGCTCTTCCAAACTCGCCAAGCATTGGAAGAATATCATCAAAATCTATTGTCAAATAATAAGGCTCATGGTTGAAGATAAAGTAGCTATCTTCTGGTGCATATGTTGCATGTACATTGGAACCCCTTGGGAAACCTTTCTTAATTGGTGTATCTTCGTCGGAAGTATCCGTGGTAGTTGATATATTTTCGTCATCTTCTTTGGGAGGCATTTAAGAAAATTATTTTGAAAAAACAAATAAGAAAATTTTATTTTCGTTTTTTTTCCGACAATTGACACTTTTTGCTTAAAAAACAAAAAATAAAAGCTGAAGTATATTAATTGCATTTAATAATGAAAGAAATTTTTAAATTTGAAAATATTTCCGTTTTATAGAACAAGTAACACAAGAGTTAGCCAACTGTTGTAAATTTTTATTAGTATTTTTTTTAACACCTCTCGTAATTTGAAAAGTTTAATGAGCTCTGCTCACAAGTCTAATTATGAAATATAAATATTAATCAAATAATGGCCAGGGCCATTTAGCCACAGCAAAAAATACGGACTTGTACATCTAATTAACTGCGATTATGCCGATTGCCATCGCCACGGCGCACCACATCCTTGTATTCGTCCATGCGACGCAAGCGTGCTAAATTATCCGGGTCATCGGCTTCTATTTGCAGCTCAAGAGCTGCCTGCTCTTCGTCTTCTTTCTCGTTTGGATCCTGAGTAGCAGCGATTGCCTGAGCCTGATTCATGCGTGCAACTTTCTCCTCATCAGGAAATACACCATCTTGCACACGTTGCGTATAAAATTCATCAACTGTCATAATCGGCAGACTTGGATAACCCATTCCAAAGACTGCCTTCTGCGCGGCATTGCGTGTTATTATAAATGGTTGTAACGGTTTGGGGCGTGGGGGACCGCTATGTGAATGACCATGTCCGTGCGCATGACTGTGTATATCTTGATGCGCTGATCGTTTATCACTTACATTGGGTCTGCCATCATCTGTGCCTGTGCCGGCTGCCATGTGCATTTTACGCATTCCAACCATTTGTTTTTCTAACTTTAGACTATCCAACTCTTCGTTTGCATCAATTATGCTCTTCTTCAAATGGTTCAGGAAGAATTCACGCTTAGCTTCATCGTCTATAGTTTGATTTTTAACAGCAACGTGCATGAGTTTTATTTGTTCTTCGAGTTCCTTTTTACGCTGAAATTGAGCGATTTTGTTGTTGCGTGAATGTGCAGCCCGCATTAATTCTGCAAGTTCGTTGCTATCACTGCCGTTCGAGTTGGCCACTTTGTTTGTCGGCGCATCACAGAGCTCATACTCCTGACAACGCTGCAGATAGTCCCTACAGAATGGAAGCCATATGTGAATTTTGTGCTGGTTTTTAATATCCAATGTAAACTTACTTGAAGTAGACCTCTGCAACTTCAAGCACATTTAATCGCTCCTTAGCATTAAGCTTAAGTGCCAATTTGCCCAAGAAAAAAGGCAACAACATGTATTGCAAACAGTCGGTGGAGACCTCGTCGATTAGTTCATTGATACTAAACATGCTTACCTCGCTGACTATACGGGTCGCATTTTCCAGATACTCCATCGATGTTTTTACTTTTTCCTTAAAAAAACATGAAGCATAACATACAAAAGTGCTTTTCCAAAATGAATTCTACCTGAAATTCTGCACTATTGAATGGCAGCGAAGTTTGTTCCAACTCTTCGTAGATATTCCATGCATCCACAAATATGTCGTGCAATTTTTTATCCTTGTTATCTACATCCTCTAATATCCCTTCAGACATTTTTGTTTATTGGCTTACAGCAAACGAAATGAAAATTAATTTATCTGCAAACACAGAGAAATCGGAATTCCGCAATTGTGTGTGAACAGCTGTTATTAATGTGAGTTCACAATAACTAAAACTGCAGTACAGCATTGTACAATCGTTTTATTATCGCAGGCCATGGTATAATTATTCCGGGTGTATTAATCGCTGGCACTCAACTATATATGAGGCATAAAATGCCAAAATTATTTATATATTTATTTCAATTCATCTACCAGTTGCTGGATTCCCAAACAGTTAACAATAATCGTAGTTGTCGTTATCGGTCATTGTGCATGCACAGTTTCATAGTAAATGACAGTTTTCGCTAGTTAACTACAGCGACAATCGTCGTTAACGACGATTGTAATAATTACATAGTAATTAATTACTATGAAACTGTGCATGCGCAATGACCGAAAACGACAACTTTATTATCGCAAACTTTTTGAGAATCCTGCTACAGGTTAAAAAAAACTTTACAGAATATATAGTTAAACTTAAATTCTAAATATATAGTAAATAACTTCTTAATAACTTCTAGGTACAGGAATAGTATATTGATTGTACAGATTAGGTACATTATAATGTTTGATTTTGATAAAGTATTTGAAAGATTTAGAGAAATTAATTAAATAACTTCAAGAGTATTATAAGGTTAAATTAAATTCAATTAATATTTTATAAGATAAGAGATTATCAGGATTGAGAAGTGCAGGTTGATAGCAACTATCCAAAAACATGATAAAACAATAACGCTCTAGTATTGCTGAAAAAAGAGGGGAAAGTTTGCTTTAAATTCGTACTATACATAAATTTTATTATTTAAATACCGTTATTGGTAATTTTGCTATAATTTTATTATCATGATGAAAATATGCTCAAAAATATGTATAAATAAAAATTCAAGTGTATAATTAATAAACTTTAAAATAATAAATACAATTTTTAACATTTTATGTTATGGTATGTTATGTTATATAATGTTATGTTATCGTTCCGTGAACACTCATTCCATTTTTAATATGTTCGCACTTCATATTATTATATACATTTCATTCCAATTTGAAGATGTACGCACTTGAAATTTTGAAGAGAAATGCAAATTGCCAATTCCGTGTTGGAAATTTATGGATTGCAATATTCTCCTTAATGTATTTCCAACCAGTGTTTGAATTGCTGTCTTGAAAATAGCCATTAATATATATTTTTCAGCAAAATAGAAAACTTCGTTTGCAAATACTTACTCAATAAGTCGTAAGCAACCATGCAAAAGCAAAGCGAAAATACAAAAAACAAATAAAAGATTATTTTGCTTCGGCTAACTGTGCAGAAGGTTGTGCTTAGCCGATTGAATTGTTTCGAATTGAATTTCAGCAACTGCCGGCAATTAGCTGTTATTTTCATTACCTTTCCTTTGGCTTGACTTTTTTGTCGCTCTAGTTCTTGTAGTCGAAAATGCTTGCTACTACAGTCAGTTTTCATAAGCTTTTATTTAAATTGCTTCGTTCGTTCGTATGTATGTTATTTGAGCGGTTCGTTAACAATATTAATCTGCTAATAGTATCAATAGCAGGTAGCTGCAAAATCAGCTGCATTTTTTAATTTATATAAAGTAAAGTTGACAAAAAAAAAAAAAAAACGAAATGGCCATTTCCGCCCTTGAAAGGACTTTGACCGAGCTTCTTATGATCAAGTGTGTTGTGTGTGATGTGAAATGTTTGCAAACAAATGATCGAGAACTGGACCTACATGTTTTACGCCGACTCCGAACGGCTTATGTTCTCAAGAAGCTTTTCATGGCAGTTTTTACTCTCTGAGGTTTGCCATTGTCTGCAGAGAGGTGACGGCCGAACAGAAAAATTAATTCAATTGAAAAAATTTTCTGTGTCGGATGGAGGATTCGAACCTGGGTTCTCTGGCGTAAGAGTCACACACTCTACCCACTACGCCACGGCCGCCGACAACACAACACAACACAAGTAAAGTAAAGTTGACAACAACAAAAATATGAAAAGAGGAACATCAAATAGTTGCATACAAATTCTGATTTTAGAGATTTCTACTATTTCCCTTCCTACGCCATTTCACAATGTCTCACCATCATTTTTATCAGTTGCTATGTATAAAACACCTCTAAGCTTGCGATGATGGTATAATTATTCCAGGTATTATTAATAGTGAATGCGCTGAAAAGAATAATGTAAGAAGCATCAAATGCAAGTATAGTAAACATAAGACATAACATAACATAACATCCTTGCAATATTTGCATTTTTTTAATCGAATTAGACATATGTAAAGCAATGGATAATTGAATGTCACGCCACCCCGTGCAGCATAGTAAGCTGACATTTGTTTCTGTCAATACTTTGAAGCTTCGAAAAAGTTGTAAATTCGCCAACTTCAGGCATGTCTTAGATTTGTGCTGCACTTGCTTGTCTTCACTGGCCTCACTCAACCGACTTACTTTGACGTCTACAGATTATAAAATGTTTGAAAATTCTGTTAGTCACTTTGATTCGAAATTTTTCATTTGTATTTTTTTCTGTTAGTTGCGCAATATATTCCTTAGTGAAAGTTGATTTTAATGTTTGTTAAGATATTTAATTCCAATAAAACCCAAATTTACGTTTCTATAGAGCTCCAGCTGCGAGTTCTTGGATTGAATTGTTCAAGGCTTAAGTGTAGCAAGTGATGTGTGTGAATATTTGGCAGCTGTCACATCAAAATGAGTTGGTGAAGTGAAGCAAATGTAAACATACAATCAGAATAAATATATTCAACTTCAAATGTCAGATGATTGAAGCATGCATGCCTTCCATATGTTTCGACCTTTTGTCTTCATATTCGTGATTTTAATAAAGCGATAAAGTATGTGCGATGAAGCGAGTCTTGCAACCGTTCAATTAACTATTTTTATTATGGGCAAAATACTAAACTAATTTGACAGATTTGCACAGTCCAATTTTAGCAAATAAAACAAATCATAAATTGCCGGAAAAGTTTTAAAAAAACTGAAAATAAATGGACGATTACGATTCCGATGAGGAAAAATCGCAAATTGACAAGCTGCGTTATGCAAAAGTTCCCAGGGGCATGTTTGTCAGCGGTTGGGATGACGATTCAGACCAACTAATTGAGGAGGACAAGAATCCGCAAGGTGCGTACTCTTGAGAGCAATATTTAGCGATTATTTATAAAATTAAAATGTTTTACTTTAAATAAATAAAAACAGCAAGCATCGAACGTATGATACTCTGGGCAGCCAACGAAAATCGAATAAGTGAAGTTCGTGAAATACTTAAACTTGATGCAGATGCTGTCAATGCGGTTGATGATGATGGTTACACTCCACTGCATAGGTTCGTTTATGAAAAAAAAGATGCATTAAAATGAACTAATTCTTCTTGATTAACAGAGCATGCTACAGCAATTTTGTAGACATAGCCAAGTTGCTGCTGCAGTACAAAGCGAATCCGAATGCTCGGACCAAAATGGGTTGGACCCCACTTCACTCAGCATGCAAGTGGAGCAATGCTGAATGCGCTCAATTGCTGCTGCATCATGGGGCAGATGTTAACGCCGCGTCGGATGGTCTGCAGACGCCTCTGCATATTGCTGCAACGGTCTCAAATTGTCGTAATACAGCAATGGTCTTGCTGCTGGATCCTAATATTAATGCTCACGCTCTTAATAACTCTGAAGATACAGCGGAGCAAATTGCAATACGTACAGGATTGACATTCGATGTGTTTGAAATGGGGAATGCGGCGTACGATTGTGAGACTGGGTTGATTGAATAAAAATAAAATAAAATCTCGCTTTAGTTCGTAAATGTTTTATGTGTATCAAATCTCTAATTAACATGCTTGTGGCGTGCGCACAAAATGTTCATAGAAAGATTTTGTAAAGTCTACCATCTGATCCTGCATGGCAGCAGGCACAAAATTCGGATTTCCCTGGCCTCCCTCAATGGTTCCCTTTTCCGTGAAGCGCATATAACTAGCTAGAGTTGTTTCAGGCGGCAGCACAGCATTATCTTCAATGATACAGCAATCTTTGAGCACACAACGTCTGCCCTAAAAAGTGCAAGTTCATTATGAAATATCGGGCAAAAATTAACAGAATACACTCACAATAATGGCATTCTTGCCTATATAAACAAACGAACCAATCACCGCTGCCGATACAACTGCATCTTCGCCAATGAACACATGATCACCGATGTGCATGGGAAAGAAAGCGATGCCTTTGCTGAATTGTTTGTAGGGCGGGCGTATAACGGCATTTTTGCTAATCACACAGTAGCGTCCTGTGCGTACATTGGCCAGATCACCACGTATGATGGCGCCACTTTGTACGATCACTTTACCATTAAGCACTATGTTTTGTGAGCCACAAAGTACTGTTTGACGGCTCACCTTGTTGCCGGAAGCCTAATGAAAGTTAATGTTAGTCATATTTTATTTAGTGATGATTGCAAACATGTTTTTGCTGCTCCATATGACGTCACCATTACTTGTCACAAGAGGCGTATGAAAAAGGAAGTGCTTTTTACTTACGGTCTCCACATATTCATCTTTGCTGTAAAAAGTGTCTGCTATTTCCATAATTGTCTGTATTATCAGTGCAAAAATTGATATATAAATTTCTGTTTACTGTAAAGTAAACTAAGAAATTGTTGCAAAGCTGTCAGAAACAGCTGAGCAGCAACAGTTTAAGTGCTACTGCAGTTTCTTTTAAAGGCAAGAGTTGCCGAGTTCTAAATCCTATAGAAGCTTATTCTTATGGTATTGATAGGTTATAGGAAAAAAGTTATAAATCTGTGGTCACAAGCAATAAGGTCATAACGCAACATATCGTCAAAAATTGATATGGCATTTTCTTTATTGCCAACCTTTGGAAGGATGCAGAAATCCCATTTTTTGCACAGAATAGATTACCATTTATGTGTGCGAATAATTCTTTTGTAATGGTTCATATATTTCAGAAACCAGGGTTGTAGTTAGTACAATTAAATAATACTTTTTTTTTACGATATTTTGTGTTATGCCATTATTGTGACCACAGAAATACATTTTTATAAAATTAATCATTAATTTTGGATATATTAATAGAAAGTCCTTTCAAAGGCTGAAATGGCCATTTCGTTATTTGTTTAAAAGAAACTTTAAATGAGCAAAAATGTGATAAAATATAAATAAATTTTCATCACTTTTTTTCGTCTTGTATTTTTTTTATTGCTGGTAGAAACTCTTTTTTGTCAATTTGATATTGGACTGTAGTAAAAAACAGGATTAGATTTTATATTTCCCTAATTTCTTTGAGTTTTGTATGATAATTTAAGATTAACTTTTTATTTCATAATGCTACACATACAAAACGTATGAACATGGAAGAATTTTGACAATTAACCAATGTTCATGCTTCAATTTCAATTTAGTCGTTTTATGTCGTTTTAATAAATTACTGTCAATAAGATGTCGGCATCTTATAAAATAACGCCTTAAATATTGTTTGGAGAAACTTTCTTACTTGGTCTACATATGTTAAAATTATTAATAATTTTTTAGAAAAGTCGCGATTGGCTTCAGAATGAAATTAGTATTGAAACGTAGTAAAATTGAGGTACATAAATTTCGAATATTTGTTAAAATATTAGATATTCCTTTAGCATTGAATATTGTAGGCAAAAATATGGATTTAATCCTTGCATTGTGTATATCCGTATATATATAATACAATATATAATGCTATAATATAATACAAACCGATTCGAAGTTGTTGTAGAAACCAAGAGCTCTTGGAATCAGAATTGAAACCGACAAATATTTCGCTAGGGTGACATCGGATAACATAGGTTTCTGTGATATCTAAAAGAGATATCGAATCCTATTCGAATATAATACCACCAAATCAGAATCCATGGCACGTAAGCGAAAAATTCTGATTAAAAGAGCTCTTAGTTTCTACAACCCCGAATATTTCTAAATATGATCCGACTCAGGGTTGAAATATGGAGATTCAAGTTTTTATAAATTTTTTTATTAATTTAGTATCTATAAAAATGTAAAAAAGCACCCATAGAGGTAGTTCTTTTCGGATTCGAGCGAGAATCACAAAAGAACACTTGACCAAAGAATCCAGTGTCACATAATGCTACATTGTTGATATACATTATTTGCTACATCGATACATTATTGATATTTTTATAGTATTACCTGATTAATTATTCGTAATTTAAATAAGAACCCAAAACAATGACCTCCTTCACTTATTGTGCTCTTGGAATCAGAATTGAAACTGACATATATTTCGCTTAGATGTCATGGATTCCGACTTTGTTTGAATTATTTTCAATGCCTCTTTTAGGTGTCATAAACCAATATTATCGATGACACTTAAGAGAAATATTTCTCGGTTTCAATACTGATTCTAAGAGCACTTGGTTTCTACAACAATCCCAAATAGCTTGACAAAATATGATTGGATATTTAAAATGAAATTAAGATTGTTTGTTCTCGCCACGCAGTGGATATAAATTGAAATGCATTAAACATAAAACAAATAAAAACTACTTAGAAAATACGAGCTTAATATAAACATGCACTAAATTTAACATTATAGTAAAAGATATTCTATTGAATAGTTAGTTTTGTTATCAATCATCTTATCAAAAAACTTTTGGCGTCACTTTCTTTCGATAAATGCATTCAATTCATTGCGAGCCGCAATGCTGGCTTCCTTTTTCTTTTTTTCCAATTTATTTGTCATATCATTCTGGATGACATCGCTGAATATGTTTAAAAAATCTTCAACCTGAAATATAAGAAGAAGATATGAAATATTTTGCAACACAAAAAGTGGTTTAGATTTATTTTACAGGATTAATATAGTTTTTTTTTTTATTTAAGAATCATTTGATATATTATTTGTTATCTAATGTTGACATGTATTTTAAGTGGAATTTTGTTTTTAATATGTCTGGCCGATAGCCTGAGTTGCTTATGTCCTTCACTTTAGTTATATAATTATTTTTAACTGTATTTTGAATATATAAATAATTTGCTTTTATCCGCACTTACTGTCAATTCGCCTTCATTTTTTCCGTATTTCACAAACAAACACTGCGGCGCATGCTTAGCGTGCTCCTTCCAAGGCTCATCTGTAGATTCCCAACCGTCCAAGGTTTTAGCGCACACAAAACAGGAAACGGTATCAGCTTCACGTTCATTACCGCTCCAATAGAATCCTGCTTCAGCCATCTGTAATTATAAATTAAATAATTTTAGTGCAAATGGCAAAATCCTTGAAAGAACGTACCTTTGCGATGCTGCAAGTTGTGCTTTCATCGAAGGGCCAATTTTGAAAACTTGCTATGCGCTGCTCCTCCAACAAATAAAGACCTTTAAATTGATCGTAATTTACATTTTCTGCCATGATTGATGTTAAAATTTATCACTTGTTAAAATTATAAATTGTTTTATCAATCTATCCACAAAATAAAGCGATCGTTGCGCCCAACTTGAATTATGAAAGTTGTTATTCACAATAGCACAACAAGCTAAATTTGACAGCTGTGCAATTGCCAGTGCTGCCATGAATGAGCAAGAAGAACTGCCAGAGTGAAAAATTTAAATGTTAAATGTTATCACTATATGAATAGTGACAATACGATTTCAAAATTATATTTAATTTTAAAATTTTTTTATATAATTTTATATATAGTGTTGTACTTATAGCACGATTGTATTATATTTAAATTGAAAACATATATAGGCCACCAATCAAAACCAAAATGCAGAATGTCGGCCTTTTGAAAGGTCTATTATTAAATTAGAGGTCTTTAACTATATTAAAGGTTTTCGTGATTTCAAGCTACGAGTACTAGGCTATGAAAAATGAGAACAAGTTTGTATTTTTATGCGCTTGAAACTAACTGTACATTTGCATTGCCTGGCTGAACTTAAAACTTGAAGACTAAAAAATATTAAACTGAAACTAGCTATTATCATATAGACTTTGACTCTGACGATTTTAAAATTTAAGACGGAGGTTAAGTTTGCCACCTTATTGTTTTTTGTATTTTTACGAATTCGGTGCTGTGGAGAACATTAGGTAATAATGGGTAGCTGAATCCGAATCCGTTGTCGAAATTTAAAAATTATTTAATTTTCTTACAAAAGGCTTGCCACCAAATAAAATGTATTTTTAAGAGTTTCCAACATCATCAACAGTCTTTGGGGTCACTGATTTTGAGTCTGATGTCAGAAATTTAAAATTCAAGATGGCGGATAGGAATGCCACCTAGATTATTTTGTATTTTTGGGAGGTTTTGTAATGTTGAAAATCTGACAATGGATTTGATTTCGAATCTGATATCACAGTCTTAAAATTCAATATAGCGGTTAGGGTGCCACCTTCATTTCTTGTTTCGTAGAAATACAAAAAAGTCAGATGGCAACTCTATCCACCTTCTTTATTTTTTTTTATTTCATATATCATTCCCTACTAATATACAGTCAAAGATGTATTGATGCTCTTGGTAGAAGCGAACATAAAATCCCTATTATTCTCGGGGGAGATTTTAATAAAAATTTTGCATCAAATAATTCTTTACCGCTAACTAATTTCTTCACGAAAAATTTTGTTTGTACCTAAATATCTATTCCAATGAATAAACAACAAAAAATGGAACTTCACTAAATGAAATATTTTTACGTTATATTTGGAAAATTTTGAATCACGGACATACTCGTATATTATATATTTTAGTTCTCACAAACCATTAATATCATTATAATCAATTGAAGCCAAATCATTTATAGTGTAAGTATTGCATAAATGATATATTTTTTTATTGAATTTTGTATTGTATTTCTTTTAAGATGCTCTCTATCTCTTTCTCTTTGTCTCTTACACTAAAATCTTTCTTATTCTCGAAGAAAAAGAGTGTATACAGTGAAGAAGTTTCACTTCTGTACTGTTTACCAGAGCTATACAAGTTTGCATTCATTTGTGATTTAAAATCATTTAATTCCCATGATTTGAAAAAATTATTGCATTAATTTTTTAAAATTATTGATTGTAATTATTTTAAGTCATTGATTGGAAATTATTGACTTCATTAATTTTTTCAAATCATTGAATGGGATTTAAAAATGAAATTTTTTTCTTAGATTTTGCTATTTTGTGACTTTATTAAAGAAATGACAAAATTCAAATAAATACATTCGATTTATTTGCAATATAGCTGATGTTTTGGCATATGCTTTATCTTTGTATGATGAACATTAAAGGAGGTATAGAACTTACTACAGAAAAAGTTTTTTTTTTCAAAGAACTAACATTAAAGCCTTCATAACGCGATTAGGTGCTGAACGAAGCTAAGTTGAACCTGTCTACCAAAACGACTACATTTATGTCTCAGGAATTAAAAGAGCCGGACAAATCTCACTGAACCCATTGGCTAAAAAAATTATTCGTTATTGTCAAAGCAACCTATATGAGTAGAATTCAAAAATGATGTCCACAAATTATTTATCTTTTAATGAGTTTGTATATATATATGACACTGAGCAACACCAGCAGCGCAGTTAAAATCGGGAAGAAGCTCTCCCCACCATTTGTTACCAAATGTGGTTTCAGACAAGGTGATTTTTTATCGTGCGACTTTTTTTATCTAATTATGGAGAAGATCATTCGAGCTGCTGATCTGAGACAAAGCGGCACAATATTCTAAAATAGTGTTATGCTGCTAGCGTATGCTGATGATATTGATATCATTGGCCATAACACACGCGAAGTCTGTGCAGCATTCACCAAATTAGAAAAAGAGTCGAGTCGCGTGGGTCTTGCAGTAAACGCAGATAAGACGAAATATCTGGTATCAACAAACAAATAGTCCCAGCGTATTGGCACCCACCTCACTGTTGACAATACCACATCGGATCCAGCATTAACTCCACCAACGATATCAGTAGAGAGATAAAACGAAGTATAACTCTTGCCAATAGGTACTACTTTGGGCTCAGTAGGCAATTGAGAAGCAGAGCCCTCTCTCGACGAACAAAAGTCACGCTCTATAAAATCATGCCCGTTCTGTTATATGCAACAAAACCCGGACGTTGAGTAGCTCTGATGAAAAGACTTTGGGAGCGTTCGAAAGAAAGATCCTTCGTAAAATCTACGGACCAACCTGCGTCAATGAGCTGTATGAACTATACACCAACATCGACGTAGTAAAGCGCATAAAAATCGAGCGTCTTCGTTGGCTAGGTCACGTTGAGCGGATGGAAGACGACGCTCTAGCGAAGAAAATACTCGATCCGGTACCCAGCGGCGGTCAACGCAGAAGAGGACAACCACATCTCCGTTGGAAGGACCAAGTAGAGGACAACCTGACGAAACTTGGAGCTTCCAACTGGAGCCAGCAAGCGCAAAACAGAAATGGCTGGCGCAATTTTTTACAACAGGTGGAAACCGACTTACGGTTGTAGACGCCACCTAAGAAAGTAAGTATATATATATATATATATATATATATACAGAGGTAGTCAAAAATATTTACACATTACCGGATTAAAGCATTGATACAAATACACGGTTTAGTAAAAAAATAGCTTATTCAATTCACACTGATATTTTAAAACATTAGCTGCATTCCCGTGGTCATTGATCAAACAAATATTAGAACCAGCTCCTTTCCTGACTACCATATTCTGATCTACCATTCTGATCTTAAATTGCTGCCATGTTAAAGGCACTTTTTTCAAAACGAACATAGTTGGCAAATCTGAATTACTCATATTCGAGTTTTCGTCTCACTGCTCGCATGGTAGAATAAAAGAAGGTAGATGCATTTCACACTGCGCTCTCTTTCTCATAGCCAAAAATGTCAAAATCAATACAAATGACTTTTTTGTTTACATTTTGCCAATTAAAGCTTTCTCATCGCTTTCAGATTTTCTATGAGCTGTAAAATTCGCTTTGACAGTAACGGCAGTCTGCCTCTCCGAAATGCATCTACCTTCTCTTATTCTACCATGACTGTTCGCATTAGTATTTTGGCACTTCATCGCCAGCGATGCCAAATTGTAATAAAGTTGAACTAAAGCTGTTCCAATGAGATTCAGTGCCACAACTGATCCAGTGTCACGGGAATGCAACTATTATATTTTTGGGATTAAAATGTTTTCAATGATTTGAACGAATGAATGAAAACACGTGAATACAGTCAATGATTTTCAATCAATAATTTGAAAAAATTATTGCATTAATTTTTTGATGATTTCAAAAATTGATTGCATTAATTTTTTCAAATCACTGATTGGGACTTGAAATTTCAAATCACAATCAATGATTTGAAAAAATTATTACATCCATGGAGTCCCAATCAATCCTTTGAAAAAATCATTGCATTCATTTTTTGAAATCATTGATTGGGACTTGAAATTTCAAATTACATTCAATGATTTGAAAAAATTAATGCATTCATTTTGAATATAAATCACATGATTTAAAATCACAAATGGTTGCATTAGTGGTATTCACGAATTAGGGCTACTGGTCTGGCAGATGGGTACAAGAGCAAATTAACTCTAAGCAACAACAAAATACATTTAATGTAAATTAGCTACACATAAGCTCTTTGGCTACACAAAACAAAACCCTTGAGTAGATTTCAGTAGCTAAGCTAACACAGAAAACTGCAACTCTGTGACTGACGTTTCCTTGTAATTTACTTTGATTTTAAATGATTAGTCCCATGTTAGACATGCCGATATTCTTTCACCGATTTTATTATCTTTTCTTTTGTTTCGCTCAAGGTTGATTTATAAGGTTGTCGCAGGGCTGATTGCAGTCTCTTCTCAGTACCCAAAATTGTCAAAACCAGCCAATTTTGCGAATGACTACGAAAGAAAAACGGATGATAATAGAGAGCACTTGCAGATTTTCTATGAGCTGTCAACTTCGATTTGACAATTATGGGTACTCGCTCTCTCCCTTGCGACAACCTTATAAATCAACCTTGGATTTTAGTTTTCGCCTTCTCTTCGGCTTCTGCGTTCACAAACTGAAAATCGGTGGGAGAAATCGTCGTCATATCGGCATGTCTAACATGGGACCATGGTTGAATTATAAGGTTGTCGCAGGGCTAAGGGAACTCTCTTCTCAGTACCCATAATTGTCAAAATCAGCTAATTTTGCGAATGAGCACAAAGGAAGAATGGATGAAAAAAGAGAGCATTTGTAGATTTTCTATGAGCTGTCAACTTCGATTTGACAATTATGGGCAGTCGCTCTTTCCCTTGCGACAACCTTATAAATCCGCCTTGCATGGGACTTAGCTGCATTAAAAGCGAAGTGTTTCACAATTTGTTCTGCTACTTTTCTATTCAGCTATTCTTATATTCTGTTTCTTTTTAATCTTCGAGCTTTCGTTTGTTAGTGACCAAATTATGGGTCCGATGGACACAAAAGGCATTCCAATGTAGAAGTGCTTTTTCAACCTCTTCTGCTTGCACTTCTGCATACCGTGTCATGACAGTAACCCGTTAAACTAAGCAGAAATCTTATTTGGATGGCTTTACCACTGACGGTACGTTTTGGGAAATAATTAAGCTCAGGACTTTTATGTCTTGACGATTCCATAAGAAACATGGTCTTTTATAGGTAATATATGAAAAAATACTATTAAAAGAAGTCTCAGCTAAATTAATTGAATTAACAATAAAAATTTTAGATCTTTTGATGCTTCAATTTTGAAAAATAAAACAAAACTGATATAAATTTAGCCACTACCAAGAATATACAATATAAAGTTCGCGAAGCCTCTTCTTTTAATAGGTTAGCAGGCAAAACGCGTTTGTTTCTTAAGTCTTTTGTTTTAGGTATAGTTAAAGTGAAAAGTAGTTATTGTTTTAAGTACCTGAATATTAAAGAAACGAGTTCAAAAGAAGTTTTATGAATATAAGCCTGAAATTGGTACATATTTAATATATAAATATATAAATATATATAAATATATATATGTGGATCGTCAACATAACGTTGATCTGCATATCTTATGTTGCGTTCTGAAAGCTGGCGAAATCTTAAAAGTCAGAGAGACACAGGTTGATAAAAGGAAAAACAAAATCACTGCGCAAAAAACAATAACAACAAGCAACAACTGCAAATTTGAACACCTTGGCCAACGCCAGCAGTTCGCAAGGTACTACTCAGACTCTTTCGGAATGCAACAAATGTTGTTGCTTTTGCTGGTTTTACTCTCACTGACTTCTCGGTCAAAGTGAGTTTAATAACCTAACCTTTATGACCTTCAAGGGTAGAACACTATAAAGTTGGCTTTACGACGGTCAATTGCGGTTGAATGACGCGGCATTAAACAAAAATAAAAATCACCATTAAATTAACTTAATTAACTTTGCTAAATTTTAAAAGATTTCTTTAATTACATGCTAACAATAAAATTAAAAGAAAAAAAAGAAAAATCACACCAACAGATAAAACTACTACTTAAATTTAGATTTATACGCTTTGTGTAGCTTCAGGCAATATTTGAACTTCTTTAAGTTCTTTGCTTAGTGTAAATTTGCATTAGCCAGCGTTTGTTGCTAAGCCTTAGTGTGTGTCTGTGTGTGTGCGTGATTTTAAGCTAGGGGCGTAGCTGATTGTGCGTAAAAAAGTTTAATGTTTCAATTATAGTGTTTAAATAGTACTTAAGTGGCACATAATTGTTAGAAGCTGCTACTGTCTTATTTAAAACTTACTTATCTATTCGAGTTGCTGTTATTATTTTGTATTTTCTTAGATTATATTTGCTAGTACTTAGATTATGCAGCAAAATATCTATTTGAACATTTAACATTTTTATGTTACATCTGCAGCAGTCAATATTTTATGAGTGGCAAGCCCATTTTTGCAAATAATTTATATAACGATAAAAATGACTAGTTTTGAGTATTTATTTAAATAAATCATAAAATGTTTTTAATATACAGCTTGCTTTAAGTGCTATTTAAAAAAAAAAATTATTCTTTTCTTTACTTCCAGTTTAAAATTTTGCCGCATATCTTCGGTACTAGTTTGTGTCTTAAGTCTTTTGTTATAATACAAAATAGCATTTAATTTGTATGCTCTTATTTTGAAAAAAAGAACGTAATTTACTAACTTGTAGTGTTTTATCTGGCAATTTAATTTTCATAAGAATTAAAATAAACTCTCTCCCACTGAAACTAAATTAAAAAAATTATTTTCACATAAAAAAAAAATCTGAAGTGATGTGATTGAGTTCGTTTACGAAAATAAGGCTGTATAAATCAAGTTTATAAAAATTTTGCTTGTGTATTTGAATTAAATTTTTTTAGTTTAGCTTAAAATTCTGAAGAAACGAAATTTTTTTTTACCGGAACAGCTATTGAAAATTTATCGAAATTTGTTTTCATAAATTAATTGAACTAAAAAAGTTTAATTTAATATATTAGCAAATATTTTTTATTTGTATTTAATTCTATATTGCTTATTTGCTTTAAAATATTTTTACCTTGTGAAGTAAAAATTTATCAACATCAAAGACGCAACTTAATTACGCACAAAGTCGAAACTAATGTAGAAAATCTAAGCAAAAGCGTAAATTTTTACACTTTAATTCAAGGTCAAGTGCAGTTTTAATGATTTTATAGTTGTTATAAAACAACAGCAAGAATTTCCGTTCAACATTTGCACGATTTTGTTATGTTTTTTTGTGTGTGTTTTTTCGTAATTCATGGTAGTCATGGTAGTCATGGTAGCAATTACTGAATGTGACGAGCGACACGCGTCCCCCATATGCAACAAATAAGAGTACCTACATATGTAGTTTTATTACTTTATATGTTGCTGTGATAAGGGCAATTATGACAGCTAGAGGTAATTTTTTAATATTCATTTTAAAAGTTTTGAAAAAAACATTTAAGTGCGTTGTTTATCTGTAAGATAGTGAAAGCTGTTCAAAGAACGTTCCATTATGCAGAAGTTTCCTCTAAAAACCAACAATTTTAAGGAAGTATTCCTGGCTGGCAAAAAATTTTATTCGATTTTTTTTTGCATATTTTTATAGCTTGGATATTTGAGAATATCATCCTAAAAGGGTTTTTTGAAATTCGAAATACTTTAGGAGATATGGCCTTTTTTGTCCAGGTATGTTTTTGCCAAATGCGATTTGCTTAATTTGTCTACTTTTTGAATGCAACGGTTTGAAGCAACCACCGAATTTCGTTTAACGCGTTCTTTAGTAGCTAATAACTTGTTTGTATACGCATTTTAAAAATAAATGAATACACATTTTAGATCTTAGGTATTCGAATGTTGGCAGCGTTTAGTTCGCTTTGAATCGAGTTATAAACCGCACGCGTACCGGAATACGTATGCACCACTAAATCAGAGAGTGCAGGAAGCTATCAAACCTATTTACGAAGCATTGCTAGCCGATGATTTGTTGAACAGATTCCTTTGCTTCGAAACTCAAAACAGCAACGAATCTTTCAACGCAGTGCTGTGGTCATTCGCACTGAAGCATATGCACACCGGCGCACGCACTATTGAGATTGCCAATTATATTGCAACTGTCATATTTAACGAAGGTTTTTTTGCCAATACTTCAAATAATGAACCTTATGGGCATCCCAATTGGCAACGTCACATATGATTTCGCCATGTCTCGGAACGAAGAACGTTTGAAAAGGTCCGAAGCCAGAGCTCTGGCCGCATCAAAAGAAGGTAGAATTGCCCGAAGAGCACAAAGAGCCGCTGAGTCCTCATTTTTTGAAGAAGCAGTTCTTTATGGGCTAGCATTGCAGATTGATATATGTAAGTAGTATTTCACAAAAAAAAAAATGTTTTATTGCCTAAAATTTTCTTTAAATATTTTCTAAATCACGTTTTTGAACTTCGAAGTCACTTTTCTCTGGTTCTACTGAACCGATTTTGATGAAACCAAGTGCAATCGACGCAGAACTATCAAATTTCTAAAACTACAACAATTTGTGAGCAAACTGCTCAAATTTTTCATTTAAATTTTTTTTTGATGCAGAATAATAGCTTTTAACTTAAACGCTTTTATCTCGAAACCACGTTTTTCGAGCTTGCGGCCCAGATGGCGCCCGTAGTTCTGAACCGATTTTGACGAAACAAAGTGCAATCGACGCAAAATTCTCTCATTTAGATTCCTATTTCAATCACAATTTTAAAAAGTTGTTGACTATTTTTTAAAGACAACAAAACAAATAAAAATACCCAAAATCGGTTTTTCATTTTTCAATGACCTCAATTTTGTACAAAATAATCACAAAATTATGATTAAGGTACGGACCAGAATTACATCTGTACTAAATCTAACGTCGTTTATTTTTTCCATATCAGATGATTCGAAGTCGAGTTATCCGGGCCGCAAGCAGCATACCTTTTTTTCGACGCCCAACTTTGAAGGCCGACAACTTTTTGAACAGCCCTCGTACAAAGGAACATTTTTTTTATTTAATTTAATATGTTCTTAATACAATAAAAAACAGAATTTAAATAGCTCTTTGCGTTCTCAAATGAGAAGTTTTTCAAAAAGGGTCCAAAAACAGCCTTCCAACCAGGAATACTCCCTTAAGGGGGTCCTCTGGTAATCCGAAAAATTTTTTTTTCATATTTCTATTGCTCAGATACTCAAAAACATTTTCCCAAAAGGATTTTTCAAAATTCGAAATAGTTTAGGAGATACAGGCATTTTTGTGTAGGTATGTTTTCGTCAAAATAACGCATCAGCAAAGTTGTTTATTTGCCTGCAGTCATTAGTCGAAAATTCTGTGGAATTCTTCCAAAATATGTATTGATATTACAAAATATACACACACAGTATGTATACATGCAGTATGTATACATGCATGTTTTGATTTAGGGGTTGAAATGATTTTGAGCCCAGGTGTTCACATGAAAGAAGCAAACGAACGAGATTCAGTTTATTTTCGAACGCTGAAAGCTACGCGTGCGCGATAACTGCTGTTGTAAAATAAAAGAAAAATCGTTTTGTGTTTTTTTTTTTGCTATGGATAAAAAAAGCCACCCAAACGCGCCGCGTAAGTACGCGTATCGAACAAAAAAGAGGCATTTCCGTGGAAACCAGCACTCCCAAGTAGAGGACACCGACTTTGCCAGCACATCGGCCAAAAAATTGAAGAAAACGCAAGACAATGAAGTCATCATCGAAAACAATGATGACAAGGCCATTATAGACCTTGATCCGTATAACGGCGACCCCGTTGTCACAAAAAAGGAGTGCATCGCTCACGTGCATAAACGCATGGGCACACGGCTGCGCAAGGCCAAAAAAGAAAACAAAGGCATCGGTGGAAAAGGCACTGGCAAACTGACAGACAAAGTCATAAGCGAGCTGACTACTTACTATGGACTTGCTATTCGACGTAATAAGGACTCTGTGGAAAACATGAGAAAAGAAATATGGTCAACATATTATCACAAAAGTTCAAGTGATAGTAATCCACAACATATGTATTGCCCACCTGGTGAGTCCAGCTGGTGCGCCTATCAAAAGTCAGCAGCAGAAGGCTCATTAGCCTCATTTCACCACACGTACGCCCCACTTGATGGAAAGGTTCTGCAAGTAATGAAGCCCATATACGAAGCGTTATCATCCGACGATCTACTCAACCGATGCACTGGAGGTGAAACGCAAAATTGTAACGAATCGTTCAACTCGCTTTTGTGGACCTTTGCGCCGAAACATATCCACTGTGGTGCTACCACAGTCGAAATCGCAAATTTTCTGGCAACCTGAATTTTCAACGAAGGCTTCACAAGTATTTTAAAAATAATGTCAACAATGGGTATTGTCATCGGCCCACAAGCCGAGATGTATGCTGAATCTCGCGACGGAAAACGACTTCAACGCTCAGAGCTAAAAACGTACGCATCATCGAAAGAGGGTCGCAGAGCCCAAAAAGCCATGGAAAACTCGTTTTATGAGATGGAGGAAGGCACACTTTATGGGGCTGGAATTGTCGATTAATATTCGTAAGTATTGTATTAAAAAAATATGTGTTAATGTCATTTGTGTGCCTCAAAATTGAAGTCAAAACTTTAAACGCGTTTTTCTCGAAACCATGTTTTTCAAAACTTTGCGCACGATAACTCAAACAGTTTTTGACCGATTTTGATATATGAGGCATGAAACGACGCAGAATTTACGCCGCTATAGCCCCTACCTCAAACTTGCCGAAAAAATAATGTGTACTATTTTTTTTCTACACTAGACTACAAAAAAAAAGGTCGAAATTCGATTTTTCGTTTTCAAAGTGGCGGCTCCCCCCCTAAAAAAATTTCGATTTTTGTTTCCGAGGTAGGGGCTATAGGGACATTCATTCTAAGTAACTGAATATTTTTTTTTTTTTTCAGACGATGTTTACGCTTGGAATCGTGCGCAATTTGGACCCACCTTTTTTCCGGAGAACCTCGTTACCAGGCCGAGAACTTTCTGAACGGTCCATAAATTCACTTTTTCAAAATTTTGTATTTTTTTCAATAAATTAAGCTACCCAAATCAAAAAACGGAACTAAAATATCTTTACTCGTTCTCTTTCCACAATATTTTGAAAAAAGGCTAAAATTTGGCATAGATTACCAGAGGACCCCCTTAATACTCTTGAAAGTTCCTTTGATATCCAACTTGTGAAGACAATTATCATTTCAGTTTAATACAATGTATAATAAAATTATTTAACAATTATCATTTCAGTTTAATACAATGTATAATAAAATTATTTAATAAGACTTTGATGCAAATGAAAATGCTTTTAATCCAACCAAGATAAAAATTGGAAATTGAAATTTAGATAAAAATTGGAGATTGCAGCTCAGGGAGGCGTCCATCTCACATGCACTCATATAAGCAACTTAATGATCGGTAGAAGCCGAACATTTTTCCCTTTTTCAATATACTGGAATCGGAAATACGAGTTGCTGCTTTTCACCAAAAGTTTTTCTGTTCTAGTTGCCAGTTAAATTAAAAAAAGATGTTATAGTTGTTAATAAAAACTAATAAGGATATTCACTTCAACGCTGAAATTTCAGAAATGCTGAAATTTACGAAAAGTTGTGTGCAATTGCTGTTGTTTTGGTTTTGGAGTTGATAAAAAATAATCGTCGGAAACTTGCGAAGAAAAGATGTGCTCAGTAATCATAAGCGAATCTGTTTAATGAGTGTGAGTCATTGTGAATATAATAATTTCTATAAGAAGAAGAGTATTTTGTCAAATCTCGCCTACTTGCTAATGAAATGTCTGCAATTTAGAAAGAAATTGCAATTCAATTAGTTTTTTTGATTGATTTATAGTTTTGATGGCCGCTTATAAAAATTATTAAAGTATAAAGTACATATATGGTATATGTACATGCGACAAGGAGATATTTTGTCTGCTGACATGCATCGCATGACTAACGAAATGAAGCGATGGCGATTTTAAGGTTGACAGATGCATGTAAAAAAAAAGAAACATTAAAAATGGTCGCTCACTTCAACTCGTCGGAAATTTCCGATTTCTGAAATTTCAGCAGTGAAGTGAATACCCTTAATATAAAAATATTATTTTTGTTATATGGGTGAATTTCAAAATAAACGGCTTTTTTCTGTCCCTGCTTTTCCAGCCCTCTCTCTCAAAAATAAGCTAAAAACAAAATACTGTTGTAAAATAACAATAATATTAAAGAAATAAGGCATTTGGAGTTAAGACAAATTTCATAGTTTAATCGTTATAGGCGATTATTTTTTCCCTTTCTTACCTGTTTCATAGAAACGCATTTGTCCCAACTCTTACCTGCAGTTATTCAATATAGAAAAAGAAAACGAAAAAAAAAAAAAAAATAAAAAGGCATTGATTTGCAATGCCAGAATAAATGCCATGGAGTTTTTTGTGTTTTTAATTTGTAAAATTTACATAACAGGGTTTTTTTGGCAGATTTTTAGTTGTCACCGCTTCGTGTCAGCAGTGTTATTTATTGATATGCCGTCAAGTACATTACTGGAAGAAATAACACGATTTATCGATTTCAGTTTTTCTAAGTTAGTGGCGTTTTAAAATGTTTATTAAAATTTAATCAGATTATGGTAAGTATAGATTAATATGACAAGAGTGTTGTCTATGATATTGCAGCTTTAAGTATTGAAAACAAAAAAAGTGCTTGTATTTGATTGCTTAGTATTTGACTGTTTCTTATATTTTTAGTTTTTTGTGTCAAATTTTTTAAACTATAAAAAAATCGTTAAAAGTCCTGAGTGTTGTTTCAACCCCAACATCTATGCCGCAGGATTACTAAACTTTTTCTTATTTTTGTTTTTTTAAATTTTCAGCTTGACACAAATAAACTATCAAATACTAAAATTCGAAAATTTTTAGTAAACTCAAACACTTTTTAGAGGTATAATACTTAAGACAAAAATCGTATGTACTTCAGCAAAAACTTAAAAAAAAAATTTTACAGAATTTTTGAAAGAGTGTATCAATGATTTTGGATTCTTCAATAATTTTCACAACAACGACCATGTTTATAGTTCAACGATATAAAAGTTGAAAAATATTGTAAATTGTTCTGTCATATCCGTATTTTTGAAAATCATCCATAAACATAACGTCAAAGGTTAGTTGATATAAGGTTATCTTATCCCATTAACACTAGATAGGCAGTTTTTGAAAAATGAAAACTACATATAATTTTTTACATAAATACTTTTCATTAAGAGAGATAAGATTATGTTGAAATATTTAAATAAGTTACTTAAAAGGTTGGAGTTTATGACTTGAATTTAAATAACAAAATCGGAATATATTTTTGAAATTTGTTACAGTAAAGTTATTTTTTCTGTATTCCACAGGTCATTCTTTAGTAAGTTCTTATTTACTTTTATTTTTGTATTTTTTCTTCGTTGAGTGAATATATATTTTTTTTTTCAAAAACTCAATTATTTAAACAACATAATGAAAAAAAAACCAAATGGCCATTTCAGCCCTAGAAATGTGTACTGGACCTACAAGCGTTATGCCGACTCCGAACGGCTTATATTCTCAAGAAGCTTTTCATGGCAGTTTTTACTCTCTGAGGCTTGCCATTGTCTGCAGAGAGGTGACGGCCGAACAGAAAAATTAGTTCAATTGAAAAACATTCTGGGTCAGATGGGATTTGAACCTATTTGAACCAAAAAAGCCACGCACCTCAACCAATATGCCACGGCCGTCACTAAACAATTTAGTGAATGAATTCAATAATTAATAGGTGTGTTCCCGTACTCACACTGTGTAACTTGTGGGACACTATTTTCTGTTTCCGTACTTTCTGTGCTTAAAATGGGAGAAGAAGAACAAGCATAAAACCGCTCTCTCGAGCACACATAGTGCACAGAGAGTGCTAGAACTCAAGACTCCGAGTAAAGTAAGAACAAGCATCAAGAAGAACAAGCATCAACTTCACAAGCAAATTAACGATAATTTTAATTGGCGCAATTTACGTTTGACATGTCTGCAGTCAAAATCAGCTGTTTTGTGCTTGAAACTTACTAGAAGCTGTTTGCAACTATTCTCACATTTCATTTTTACTCTCTCAGTTTGAACTTACACAGTGTAGAGTACGAAAACCCACCTAATGTGTTGGCCATCGTTACCTATGATCTTTTTTTTACAATTGACGAACTCCGCGCCAGTACCACAGCTTGTCTTTTGATGCCAATAATATATCAAGCAACTTTTTATGCATAGAGCATGTTTGAGCGAAAATGAGCAAATTTATATAGGAAAATAACATATTTCGTATAAAGTTTCAAACGCAATTAAAGCAAAAGGACATTTTCGTTTTTCTTTATTTTTAAATATGTTTCATAACAACTCTTTCTGAACACATTCCCGAAGATTTTGCTGGGTCAACTCAAAATTAAGAATTCTATGATGTTTTTCCTAGACCATGTTTTGGCGAAAATGCGCATTTTACATGGAAAAATAACAAATTGTTCATAAAATTTCATTTAATGTTAAAAGCCATTTTTGTTTTTCTTTATTTTTGAGTATGTTTTACAAAATTTTTGAGTATGTTTCTCATACAATCAAGAGGTCGGAGAAAGCGTGGCAGATCACCATGGAATTTTTACATGCTTTTAAATTGAATCAAGACAATAATAAACAAGTTAATTTTCTTTCTTATACTTTCTAAAACTGGAAATATTGCTCTTTTAATCTTCATTTTGCATGGGAGGTGGGCGAAAGGCGTGGCCGATCTTGATATATATTTGTTTATGCCAAAAGATACCTAAGGTGCTAAGCATGGCAACCCTGGCAGCTGGAGCTTTTGCTCGACTAGTTTTTAAGTTATCTTTAGTTATCTATTTAGGTTTGTAAGCTTAGTTTATAGTTAATAAGAATCACTTTGACCTGTGTGCTCTCTGTGGTAAGTTGTTACAAATGGTACAATAAAATTTATCCTCATTCTAATTCCTAATTGCGTGGATTATTCCTCTTCCTATCTTTACATATTTCGGAGTTTTCCCTAATATTACACAGGCTTATAAAAAGCAACATTTCCGCATATTTAATATTAAACATGAAATAATGACAAATGCTAAATTTTATGTATCCTACGATGGTTCCTTCTATTTTTGTTCCTCATCCCATACAACTCGTTACACTGTGCAGCGTTTCTTGTTTGAAGATTTAAAGTAACTGACAAGGTTCAGAACGAAACTTAAATTTTTATTCAAAACTCCCGGTCATGGCCATGGCAATTACAAGAACTGTGTATCTGATCAACCTTATTTAAAATTGATTTTGTTGAGGAAATGTGTCATTTGTAACAAAATGTGTAACAAAGTCGTTTGTTACTCTACTCTCTCATTGCGTGAGGAGAGAGATATTATAAGTGTTTATACAGTACGTTCGAAAAGTCCATAGGATGACACATAGATGGCGTTACTAGATTTTTTCATAGGATTTTTATTAAGTACCAACCTTGAAACGATACGTATACAAATTTGACAACAATCTGACAAACGATTCGTGAGTTATAGCATTTTGTGTGCAACTATTGTTGTTGAAAAAAAAAAAAAATGATAAAAGTGAATTTCGAGTTTTGATAAAGCTTTGCTTTTTGATGAAAAAAAAATACAGTGGAAACCAAACAATGGCTTGATAAACATTATCCGGACTCTGCTCCATCGAGACAAATGGAAGAAAAGTGGATTGCTGAATTTAAACGTGGTCGTACCAGCACAAATGATGCAGAGCGCAGTGGACGCCCAAATCAGACTGTTATTCCACAAAACATTAAAAAAAATCCACAAATTGGTTATGAACTATTTGGGTATGCGAAAGCTCTGTGCAAAGTGGGTGCCGCGTGAGCTCACAGTCGACCAAAAACAACAACGAATTGATGTTTCAAAGGAGTGTTTAGCGCTGTTAAACCGCAATAAAATCAAATTCTATCGTCGATATGTGACAATGCATGAAACATGGCTCACTATTACACACCAGAATCCAAAAGACAGTCAGCTGAGTGGACAACAGTCGATGAACCGAATCCAAAGCGAGCAAAGACCCAACAGTCGGCTTGTAAGGTGATGGCGTCTGTGTTTTGGGATGCAAAAGGAATAATATTCATCGACTATCTCCAAAAAGGAACCACCATCAACAGCGACTATTACTGTGCACTTTTGGATCGATTGAAGGCTGAAATCGCCAAGAAACGGCCACATTTACAAAAGAAAAAAAGTGCTGTTTCACCAAGACAATGCAAAATTGAATGAATTGGGCACCCACCGTATTCTCTAGATTTAGCCCCCAGCGACTTTTTGCTGTTTTCAGATCTCAAGAGAATGCTTGCTGGAAAGAAATTCAAGTCCAATGATGAAGTAATCGCTGAAACTGAGGCCTACTTTGACGAGAAAGAGAAATCGTACTATAAAAGTACTATCGAAAAGTTGGAAAATCGCTATACTCGTTGTATCGCTCTCGAAGGCAACTATGTTGAATAATATAATCGAGTTTTATCAAAATTTTGTTTTTTTTTCTAACGTATACTACGGACTTATTGAATGACCTGTTATATTATTAATTCGAAAACTGGGGGGAAAAAAAACGAAGAAACTCAACTTTAAAAACGGGGAAAAAATAATTATTTTGTATACAAAAAGGAGGAATTTTTTCACTAAAACTTTGCAGAACTGCCTACAGAAGCGTTTGATTGAGTCTCTGAGAGTAAGAACTAGAGCATTTAAGAAAAAGCTTTTCAATTTTGACCTAATTTAAAAAACCCGCCGAGTAGCGTGTTATTATTTCAATGTCGCTAATATATGCGTTACATTTTATAACATTTATTATTGTGATATTTGATCAGTGTTTAGAGTGAAGGTGACAACATTATTTTTCAAACAAATAATATAAATTGTTTTTAAGTCAACACATTCAATTTGTAACTGTTTTATTATATTTTTAATCAAATGGATAAGTATTATTTCGAATTGATAAAAAAAAACCATACACGATAAAATTTAATCGCTTGCATAATTTGGTTTGTTACCAATAACATTTCTTTTAGCTTACGCAAACATTTTATATACACCTTTGTCTCTCCCAAGGAAAAACTATACGGACGCCTATAGTTGTAATAGTTTCGAAACTTTAAGAAAAACCGTTTTTAACAAAAAAATTTAAATTTAGCCACTTTACAAATCTGAGAAAACCGATAGATAGATAGAGAAACTTTACGTCAAGTGAATTGAATTGTAGTTATAACAGATAAATAGCTTATGTATTATCGTTTTTGGAAAACATTAAAAAAAAAGAACAGTTTCACTCTAGAAAAGTTGTTTAACATAAGCATGATCACTGATCAAGGTCAATTATCTTAAAAGCGGCTAATGTCAGTGATAGATAATTGCGAATTGAAAAAATCCGCTTACTTTAAAGCGAACTTAAGCCTTAGACCAGTTTAGGTGTGTATGATTGAAAACTATATATTTTTCTTTAAAAATATAAAAGCATTCATTTAACGAACTATTGTAGTTGTAGTTCACGAAAGTCTACCGGATATGCACACAGCTTATAGTGTGAATATTCTATTAAGCTGCTATGATTTTTTTTTGACCTCAACGTACGCATGATAACAGTAACATTAATACTATAGTTTTTTGCTAATTTATATAAATATACTGCCAATGTCAATGTTATGTTGCTCCAATTAATTGTGACAAAACTGGCCATAAACCAAACATATGATTGATGCCAATAAAAAAAATAAAAAAACTCAACTTCAAATTTGATAAACTCACTGACGGTATTAGTCAAAATAATAACAACACGCGCTTAGAGCAAAAAAAAAAAAAAGTTACAAAAAAATGTTATTTATTTTAAAGCATTGACCCCCGCAACAGCGCGAGTGAGTTTATAAAAAATTATTTCAATTCAATGCAGGTACATAGCACATAAATTAAACCAAATTTGGTTCGAACCATTTCCGTTTTGGTCACAGACAGACATACAGTAGTAGTAGCTACTGTAAAGCGTTGTCCTTCAATGAGGTCTTTTTTGTTGTATCGCTTATTGAGCGATTTGTTTGAATTTGTTAGAATTTGCTTTATGCCTGTCAATGATAATCGAACAGTTTTGAATGTTTGATTTGATTTGTTTTGAATGAGTATTTTTTTATTATTTTAAAATTTTCGTAGATCAGCAAAAAAAAAAAAATCTTACAAATTTCTTTACAAAACGGAATTCTGAAAACATTACAATTAATATTTTATTTTCATTCTTTATTTGTTGATATCCTGAGTTGTGAAACAATGCAATACTTTTGAGAAACTTCTGAGAACCATCATGTCATTAGATAGAAGGTTATTTAACTTCTATTCTATAACAAAATACTTCCTATTCATTTGTAGAATTCCTAATTAATTCCAATGCAAATGCTTACCTAAGTCAATGTCTGAAGGTAAAATAAATAAGCCTTCTAATTAACTACCTAGTAACTATTTTCTTTCATCGGAACAGAACAAGCCACCACCAAAGCAAGCTTATTTCTTGTGGTTGATTCTGAACTTCAACAATTCAACCAACCCACCTACCAAACACCAACTCCGCACCAAAGACAAAATCATATTCAATCACAAACAATGTGTTCATTGCTGGAAGAGAGACCTTAGAGGATTATGAGTTTCGAGTTCAAGAAACAAGGCACCATAACATTCATAATCAGTGAAGCGAATTGATGGACAGCATTAAAGTAAAATCGTGCATTGAAAAATAAATACAAAGTTTTAACCAAACAAAGTCAACACAAAACATCACATGCACAGCGCTCACGTAATCAAGTTAATTTGAAAATTTTTAAATTCTTTTTTAACTAAAGAATCAAGCATTAATCAAGCCACTAAGGTAGTAAAAATAATTGTAGGTCGGCAACACGTTGTTAAGATTTATACATGTTGTTGGAGTTGTTTTTTTTTTACTTCGAATGTAAAATTATATAAAAATCAAGGACTTCCAAATGTTCCACTTGACTGATTTTACAAGCAAAACTCTGCTTAAATGAATCATCGTCTGTCAGTGGACGACTTCAGTTTTGAAAGCTGCTGTATTGCTTTGCTTTTGCTATTGAGCCTTATAATACCGTTGTGCAAAATCGTGTATTAGGTGATCCACCCATTAGAGATTGAGTTTGCCATTATTCATCATAAAATTTAATCAATCAACTGCACAAGCTTTACGGAATTTTCAAATTTTTGGATACTGCGATTTTGGAGATTGTCGGGAAAATTTAAGACTTAGGTATATTTTATTGTGTACAAGTATTTTTTTTGCTTGTGCCCAGAAAATTTTTACATAAGTTGTCAGTAGATACAATATGTTGGTTCTGGCGCAGGAGGCTCAGAGGCTCAAGCCGATGACGTCACGCCCGCACCCCAGCGCCATCTAGTGGAGGCTTTTTGCTCAAATGTGCAAAGGTGTATGTCTTTGCTAAAAGCTATTATGGTGTATGTCTTTGCTAAAAGCTATTATGGTGTATGTCTTTGCTAAAATGTATTAAAAGTAGGCAAGTTTGGTGTATGTCTTTGCTGTAAGCTTTTAAAAATTGGCAAGTTTGGTGTATGTCTTTGCTTTATTTATACTTTTAAATTAGCAAGTTTGGGGTATGTCTTTGCTTTTAAGCGTTGATCATAATTTTATACACTAAAAGTAGGCAAGTTTGGTGTATGTCTTTGCTGTAAGCTTTTAAAAATTGGTAAGTTTGGTGTATGTCTTTGCTTTATTTATACTTTTAAATTGGCAAGTTTGATGTATGTCTTTGCTTTAAACTTTTTAAAATTAACAAGTTTGGGGTATTTCTTTGCTTTAAGCGTTGGTCATAATTTTATACGCTACATTATCGGTAGTGGTAGTCAAGCGAGTTCTTATCAGTGTTTGCATGTTTTGTTTTTTTTCTTAACCCTCGCATTAGTTATAGCAATGACTCAAAAAATAAATATATATTTATAAGACTTCTAACGTAGACTGCGTGGTGGCATACTTATCAGAGTTCGCATTAGTAAACGAAATACATAGCAACCAAGAAGTTTCTAGAAGCTTCGAGATGCAGAAACGTCGAGAACATTTTAGAAGTTGACAACATCACAAAAAAAAAAAAAAAAAAATTTTTTTAAGTCAAAGGTGTTAAGTCTCAAGCTTCATGGTGTGAGAGAGAGAGAGAGAGAGAGAGAGAGAAAGGGAGAGAGAGAGAAAGGGAGAGAGAGAATTTAATAGTAAGAGAGAGAAAGGGAGATAGCAAATAGCGCGATCCTATACAAAGAATACTTCAGAATCAACCTAACCTAAGCCAATGCCAAGAAGAGTCAGGAAGTTTCTAGAAGCTTCGAGATGCAGAAACGTCGAGAACATTTTAGAAGTCGACTTATGTTATTGTATGCCGATGACGTCACCCATACCCATCCTGGTACGGATTTTAATTTTATTTCATTTCAATTTCAATACTAATTTCAAGGTTAAAGTGATAAGAGCCAAGCTTTATAGTAAGCGCACTCATAACCCGCAAGTTCAAGATAAGGCAGCAATGGACAAGTTCAAACATGTTTTTTGTGTTACTTCTAAAATAAATAAACAATTTTTACGGTCAAGTGCAAGGGCAAAAAAAGAAGATAAGAATTTAAAGTTGATATGTCAAAAACTAAGCTAAGCTAACCTAAGCTAATATAAGCTAAGGCTGCGTTTATAGTGAACGCCCATAATCGGCTGCTTTTTTATAATGGTTCTTGTTGTTATTGTTCTTACTGTTGCTATTGTTGTTCTTACTTATGTTGTTGTTTTTGTTGTTGTTGTTGTTCTTGTTCTTGTTGTTGTTCTTACTGTTGTTGTTGTTCTTACTCTTGTTGTTGTTGTGGTTGTTGTTGTTGATGAGGCTGTTTTACTAATAAAAATAGGCAATCTAAAGTTACTAAATAAATAGCTAAACTTCTTTATTAAAATATTATTTATATTAATTACACCACATTTTGAGCCCAATTTGGTCACATCTGTTGATAACCAAGATAAGCTATGGAAGCTACGTTCAATTACGGACCATCTCAAGTCAAATATGTTGAAGAACTATCACCCAACACAACATTTATCTTACGATGACAATGGACGACACGGTTGCAAGCAGTTTTTTAAAGGTAAACCAATCGGCCAAACGGTTACATGTTAAATTTTGACATATATCAAGGCAAGAACCCACGTTGTATCAATCCATATGATGAACGATTCGGAAAATGTGCAGCACCACTTATAACTATGATCGACGACTTTCAGATGATTTGAAAGGCCTTATTGAATATTTCATTCATATTGAATTATTGTTTGATTGATTAACGATATTGTGATTGATTGATTGATTATCGATCAGTTATAGCCGGTAGCTGCTGAACAGTACAGACCATTTTAGCAGGTAGCTGTTGAACAGTACAGACCATTTTAGCCGGTAGCTGTAGAACAGTACAGACCATTTTAGCTGGTAGATGTAGAACAGTACAGACCAGTTTTAGCAGTTGCTGTTGATCAGTACAGACCAGTTTAGCAGATAACTGCTAAAATTTCTTTATTAAAATATTATTTATATTAATATAATAGCAGATAACTGCTAAACTGGTCTGTACTGATCAACAGCAACTGCTAAAACTGGTCTGTACTGTTCTACATCTACCAGCTAAAATGGTCTGTACTGTTCTACAGCTACCGGCTAAAATGGTCTGTACTGTTCAACAGCTACCTGCTAAAATGGTCTGTACTGTTCAGCAGCTACCGGCTATAACTGATCGATAATCAATCAATCAATCACAATATCGTTAATCAATCAAACAATAATTCAATATGAATGAAATATTCAATAAGGCCTTTCAAATCATCTGAAAGTCGTCGATCATAGTTATAAGTGGTGCTGCACATTTTCCGAATCGTTCATCATATGGATTGATACAACGTGGGTTCTTGCCTTGATATATGTCAAAATTTAACATGTAACCGTTTGGCCGATTGGTTTACCTTTAAAAAACTGCT
Source organism: Coremacera marginata (assembly GCA_914767935.1). NCBI lineage: Eukaryota > Metazoa > Arthropoda > Insecta > Diptera > Sciomyzidae > Coremacera > Coremacera marginata. Next base: position 175,477,143 of record OU612045.1, on the reverse strand, counting down.
TGCAACCGTGTCGTCCATTGTCATCGTAAGATAAATGTTGTGTTGGGTGATAGTTCTTCAACATATTTGACTTGAGATGGTCCGTAATTGAACGTAGCTTCCATAGCTTATCTTGGTTATCAACAGATGTGACCAAATTGGGCTCAAAATGTGGTGTAATTAATATAAATAATATTTTAATAAAGAAGTTTAGCTATTTATTTAGTAACTTTAGATTGCCTATTTTTATTAGTAAAACAGCCTCATCAACAACAACAACCACAACAACAACAAGAGTAAGAACAACAACAACAGTAAGAACAACAACAAGAACAAGAACAACAACAACAACAAAAACAACAACATAAGTAAGAACAACAATAGCAACAGTAAGAACAATAACAACAAGAACCATTATAAAAAAGCAGCCGATTATGGGCGTTCACTATAAACGCAGCCTTAGCTTATATTAGCTTAGGTTAGCTTAGCTTAGTTTTTGACATATCAACTTTAAATTCTTATCTTCTTTTTTTGCCCTTGCACTTGACCGTAAAAATTGTTTATTTATTTTAGAAGTAACACAAGAAACATGTTTGAACTTGTCCATTGCTGCCTTATCTTGAACTTGCGGGTTATGAGTGCGCTTACTATAAAGCTTGGCTCTTATCACTTTAACCTTGAAATTAGTATTGAAATTGAAATGAAATAAAATTAAAATCCGTACCAGGATGGGTATGGGTGACGTCATCGGCATACAATAACATAAGTCGACTTCTAAAATGTTCTCGACGTTTCTGCATCTCGAAGCTTCTAGAAACTTCCTGACTCTTCTTGGCATTGGCTTAGGTTAGGTTGATTCTGAAGTATTCTTTGTATAGGATCGCGCTATTTGCTATCTCCCTTTCTCTCTCTTACTATTAAATTCTCTCTCTCCCTTTCTCTCTCTCTCTCCCTTTCTCTCTCTCTCTCTCTCTCTCTCTCTCACACCATGAAGCTTGAGACTTAACACCTTTGACTTAAAAAAATTTTTTTTTTTTTTTTTTTTGTGATGTTGTCAACTTCTAAAATGTTCTCGACGTTTCTGCATCTCGAAGCTTCTAGAAACTTCTTGGTTGCTATGTATTTCGTTTACTAATGCGAACTCTGATAAGTATGCCACCACGCAGTCTACGTTAGAAGTCTTATAAATATATATTTATTTTTTGAGTCATTGCTATAACTAATGCGAGGGTTAAGAAAAAAAACAAAACATGCAAACACTGATAAGAACTCGCTTGACTACCACTACCGATAATGTAGCGTATAAAATTATGACCAACGCTTAAAGCAAAGAAATACCCCAAACTTGTTAATTTTAAAAAGTTTAAAGCAAAGACATACATCAAACTTGCCAATTTAAAAGTATAAATAAAGCAAAGACATACACCAAACTTACCAATTTTTAAAAGCTTACAGCAAAGACATACACCAAACTTGCCTACTTTTAGTGTATAAAATTATGATCAACGCTTAAAAGCAAAGACATACCCCAAACTTGCTAATTTAAAAGTATAAATAAAGCAAAGACATACACCAAACTTGCCAATTTTTAAAAGCTTACAGCAAAGACATACACCAAACTTGCCTACTTTTAATACATTTTAGCAAAGACATACACCATAATAGCTTTTAGCAAAGACATACACCTTTGCACATTTGAGCAAAAAGCCCCCACTAGATGGCGCTGGGGTGCGGGCGTGACGTCATCGGCTTGAGCCTCTGAGCCTCCTGCGCCAGAACCAACATATTGTATCTACTGTTGTCAAGTGTAAAACTTAAAAACAAAACCCCCCTTAAAACAAACGGCATAAAATCTTTACAGATGGATCAAAACTTCGAGAACAAGTAGGGGGAGGTATTTACTCCCAGGAGCTTGAAATCGAGGTATCCTTTAGACTCCCAAATTATTGTACTAAGCGGAGATAGTGGCAGTTCACGAAACCGCTAAGATTCTGGGTCAAAAAGAACTTGAAGGAAAAAGTATTTCATCTTCTCAGATAGCCAAGCAGCGCTCAAGGCGCTGAATTCACATACTGATAACTCTTAACCTCTCACTGAGTGCCGCAGATCTCTTAACGAGATGGCAAGGCTAGTCAGGCTCTACCTCATATGGGTACCCGGACACAGGGATATCGAGGGCAATAACTTGGCAGACGAATTGGCTAGGAAGGGTACGACCTTAAACAACCTCTAAAATGAGGACCTTATTGGTATACCCATATCCTCCTATAAACTCCAGTGCAGCAACAAATCCTTAAGTCTTGCACAAGAAAACTGGGAGCACCTTGATACATGTAGGACTGCTAAGCTGACGTGGCCTTTCTACGACTTAAAACGCTAACTCACTGCTTGAATTAAGCAGGGTTAACCTGTCAAAAATAGTAGGAATCCTCACGGGCCACTGGCTAATCGGAATCCTCACGGCTCACTGCCTAATCGGAACGCATTCTCTTCGGTTGGGACTTATAGCAAATGATTTTTGCAGAAGCTGCAGATGTGAGGAGGAAGTAGAAAGTGTTCAGCACCTCCTCTGCGAATGTCCGGCCCTTTCTAAAAGAAGGATCACAACTCTGGGATATCCCTTTCTAAACGGACTTGCTGAAGTCTCATGCCTGGAAGTTAGGCATATACTAAAATTCATCTATTCATTCATTTATACTAGGGTTCAAAAGAGATTATGTGGTATCACAACGGGCCTGCACTGGCCTAGGTGTCGAGTCGGCTATCGACTTAACCACTGTAACCTAACCTAACCTAAGTGTCTACTAAGTGGGGTGTAAGTTCAGAAAATGAAACTTAAGTGAACTAAAAATCTACCCACTGAACCAAAGGGGAAGATTTTTTAAGAAGTGAGAGTCTTGCGGGTTGATATATTTTTCTTTAATTAATTTTTGTTTACGAACTGAAATATTCTTGCGTTGTGTCAGAAAAAAAAATTAAGGACTGCAAATTTCATAAAATTTTGTATACCGATTATATTGATCAAAAAAAAATGAATCAAAAAAATTAGCCCGGCACCCTGACCTATTTAACTGTATAAAGTCGAGCACGCAGAAACTGAATCTGTGGTCAAAATTGAGCCATCACGGCAGGATTTTGAGATATTTGATGTTATGTACTCAAAAAATTACTTGTTTTAGGTTATACAAAAGATGAACCCTTCAAAATAAGCTATTGGACGGTTACCTACGATCATGATCTTCGATCACGTACATGATCTCAAAAATCTCAAAATCCTGGCGTGGTGGTTCAATATCAACTTCGGATTTGGTATCTACGTGGTCGATTTAACGTTTAGTAAGATGTGCAGGGTTCTATCGAATTTTTTTTGTGGATTTGTGTTAGCATTCTTAAAAGAATTAAATGAAATATACTGATTGCTTAATTTTAATTTGTGGGAAATAGAAAAATATTTAGAATATATACTTGATGATTGCAATTAATACTTGTTGTGTATTCGAAATAGTTCCACTTTGATTCGAACACTATACATATGCTTATTACACCGAGAGAAAAAACCATATTAAGAACATACAAGTTGGCTGTTGTGAAAGAAAAATGTTCTGCGGGGCAAAACTAATGTATAATGACAAAAGTATTTGTGCAAGCTAAGCATGGTTTAAAAATGAAAACTTCCATAATTTCTACAAAAAACAAATTGTTTGAATTGTTAAATTTGAAGTTTGTAAAATTGAGAAAATTTTTGTTAAAGTACACAAAGGTTATGTTATGTACAAAATTTGATTAAATCATCACTAAAACTTATGTAAAATTATATAAAAAGACTTGAATAGAAGGGATATATGTTAAATTGTACAAAATATCGACAGTTTTTTATTCAAATAAAATGCGATAGATTAACAAATAAGACTTGGTTTTCTTATCCAAGAACTTGGAAGGCATTAAATTTGCCGAAGCCTTAATTAAATTAAGATAAGTTTATTGTTAATTTCTCTCATGTTATTTTAATAAAATATCATGAATAAAAGCATCATTCCATTAAAATATCAAATATTTAATTGCAAATGTTGCAAGTTTCAATAAAACACTTCAAGAAAATTAATTCAATGAACTGCTCTTGAACACTTAAAAATATTATGGTGTATAACTATGTAACTTAAAAAAAGAGTAGATGATGTCACGCAAGTTAATTAACGCGCTTAAACAAAAACAAAACCATGCGCAATTCATAAGAAAGTTATGCTTTGTATTTTTTAACGCGATCAATATATTCAATTTTCAAAGTCAGGGTTCGAGTCTAGGCTTGGGCGAAGTTTTTCAATAATGTACTAATTTTTCAATTTGCCATAACAATAACAATAGATATTTCTGAACTGAATAAATAAAATTTATCATCCCTTTATCATCAAAAGAAAAATAACCTATCAACACGTTTTTTATTTGAACACCGGAATCGAACCACCAAACTTCAGATTTATAATCAGATGGTTGAAACAAATCAAAGCAACTTTTAGTCGCCGAAATAAGTACTTATATGAAATGACTGCAGTTGAAGTAATATTTTCAAAATTTGTTATAAACATTGATGATATTAAATAGAAATATTATTTCAAAAACTCTTAAACCCCCAGCGCCGTGATGATTTTTTTTCGGTTTTTTTTACAGCAATATAACTAGACATTGATGTAGATAGTTTTACAAAATCAGATTTAAATAAACAATATTCGTAAAACTATAATTTTTTAGAATTTTTGTGAACTCATTTCCAAACAAAAAAATATTTGTTTTTGAGAGGTATGTAATTAGTCCGGCGAATTATTCAAAAATAACTTAGTTTTGAGAAAAACGCGTTTAAAGATTTGAGCAAAGTTACATGCAATCAAAGTCATATAAACGGGCGCTGTAGTTACATTTCTTATACTTACATTACTTATCGTGAATCTAATATACAAGTTCCTTATTTTGATTTTCCAATAGCTCATTAAGCGCATTATACAAGCTGTAAAACCTAAGAGTTGTCAACAGTTCGGCTCTTAGATAAAAGCCACCAAAAATGATATGTTACGTGACAAAAAATAGTAGATGCTTTTGACTTGGATCACAAAATTAGTAAGACTATGTAAATTGGCAAGAGTTTTTGAATAAAACTTTTTTGGAAGGATTTGAAATAATATGGTATAAGTTTATTTTGAAAGTAATCAAATTTAAAAACCTTTTCTCGTTTTTTTTTATTGGGCTTAGTATGATACGTTACGTGACATGTCGTTATGTGATATTTTTTCATTGTAGTTCATTTGGGTAATTAAGTAATTATGTGATTTAGTTATTAGAAAACAAATTTAATATATTCTGCCTTTGCTTGCCTCAACCATTTTTCATTATTTTTAGCCAATACCTTCCAATTTTACTAAAACAAAAACGTTTACGAAACATTTACAAAACAGTAACTAAGAAAAAAAATTACACTTGTGAAACAGTGCAGACGATATGATGATCATGGTAAATGAATTTACCCATTGGAACCTTTGTCCTCATTGGACAAAGGATGCTACCGCTCGGAGCCCTCATACGTGAGCATGCTCCTTACATAAGCATCTTTTGTCACCTCAAGCATATCCTTGTAGGTCAGTTGACTAATCTCGGTTTCGCCAATAAATGGACGTCCCAGAATGGTCAATCTTATGCTTGTCGGCGTCGGACACTGGCACAGAATATGTGCTGTTGTTTCCGGCTCCTCTAGGCATAACCTACACGCATCGTCCTCAGAGTCATCTTCCTGAGATGGTCCGTCAGAGTCATCTACATGAGATGGCACATGTAGGGAGCGTGTTCTGTAACCAGTGCAGTAAGCCAGCTTAAAGTCCTTCGATTGTATCGGATAACTTTTGCTGCCTCGCTACGAGACCACTTCACGTCCGCCATCGATTGTCTGCAATTAACAGCTTCTTCCCACCTTGTACGGTGTACCGAGTCCGTCCATTGCTTAATAAGGCCTGCCGCCATGTTGTCACCTATGACGATACATGGTTCTGGTCCACCAGAACTTTCATTCTGTTCTATGCCAGAATATCCTCTCACCCACATAAGTGTGAGCTCATTTGTCTGAACAGACCTATTGAGTTTGGTAAGACATTCTATGGCCAACCTGGAATTGATGTCTGTATGTTGCATGCACCTAAGCACCAAGTGAGTGTCAAGGGCAATGACAATTTGCTTGCCATTGACCCGGTCATCTATCAGGTGGTTCAGTGCATGCCTGGTATACAGACGGTATACAGACACAAACCTCCCTAACCTCAGTACACAGGATAGGTTCAACTGTTCTGAGTAAACGCCTGCCCCGGCTCTGCCATTCATCAGAGAGCCGTCTGTAAATATACTGATATCGTTACCAGCGATTTCTTCACAGACGACTCCATCTGTTATAAGAGTCTTATAACATTTTTCTGTTATCCTTACTCACTGCCTTCCGTCCATAGGCATACCCGTCTCCCTGACATCTCTATGTACAATATCAAGGATGCGCATATGACCATGTAGGGCCGTTGATCCATGCCACGTAGCATTCGCAACATCCTGAGGGCTGTTAGCGCCGCCGTTTTCTTTATTTCTAAATCCAAAGGTAGCATACCTAACAGAACCTCCATTGCGCTTGTTGGAGTGGTGCGTATTGCATCTGTTATTCCAACACACGCCAGCCGTTGGACTCTGTGCAACCTCTTCTTAATGGTTTTCTGGCTAACTTTTGTCCATAAAATCACCGAAGCATACATGATGACAGGTCTAACCATCATAGTGTAGACCCATTTCATAGGCTCTGAGCTTAACCCCCATTTCAGACCACAAACGTGTCTACACTGAAACAGAACCCTCTTGGCTCTTTGAATCGTATCTTCTACATGCTCGCTCCAGTTCAGTTTGCTATCAAGGCTTACCCTTAAATATTTAAGTTTCGTGGACATGTTGATTTCAGCTCCAAAAAGTCTGAGAGGTTCTCTCCTCAGACCTGCCCTCTTCTAGTTAAGAGAATATTATCAAGGCCTTGTTCTCGACACCACTTCTCCACCATTCGGAGTGCTACCTTCATGATCTTACTACAGACCACCAACGCAATGTCATCTGCATACCCTATCGTCTGTATGCCCGATTCATCCAGTCTAATCAGTAGTGAGTCCACAGTAGATAATATCATTAAATAATAAGTTTTTTATAACTTTAATTTTCGTGTCACGGTGGACTTTTCAGCGGAAATGCCCATATGTCATTTAGCATAGAATTTGTATAATTTAAACAAATTGGAACTTGGAAAGCAGGGGACACTCAAGGAAAGTGGGCGTAAGATATATGCATAAAAGAATACAATTTTTGTTTGGTACGAACATGTTTGGTGAAATTTGTCACTTGTGGTAAAAGCCTTCAGATAAAAGTTTCTTCCAATAATAACTAAGACACAGTCTTTGACATGCAAGTGAGCGATTATTTGAAGGAACTATTTGAACTTTAATTTTTGCTCTGTACAACCAAGTGTGAAGAAATATGGTTCTTAACTTTTAATCATTAAACGAAAGGCGCTGGTCAAAGTCAACTGCTATTTTTATTTTTTAAGTAATTTTTCATTGAACCATTATTGAATTATTTCAAGCCTTTCTTAACACTATATATACAAAGTTTCATGTTTGGAAAATTTATTGATTTTTTTTTTTTAAATAATTAAAAAATCAAAGAGAATATTTACAATTATTACATTTTGTTCATTATACAAAATGTTTGTACATTTGAAATTATAATGTAAGAATTTATGAAAATGTTTGTGATCATTGCCAAAACAGTTAGAATTGAGTTTTTATGCGTATACAACTGGTTGACATTGTATAGCCTTGAATTTGAAAATTATTAATTCGACCGCATTTAAGGTGAGCTACTCTACCATATCTGCAACTACTGCGCTATCGTCTCGAATATTTTATACAATTTGTTCGTTTGGAAATTTCAACTTTATGCACAGTTCCCAAGTGATCATACAATGACGACAGCAACGTTCACACTTTGATCATTGAAACAAATAAAAAATTTGTCACTCAATAGAAAAATTATGATAAAAAAACGTGTTGGTGTTTTCATAATATTTATAATTGTTGATACTTTATCAACTTCACGCAATAATTTTAATTGTTAATAAATTTAAGTGTACTGCAGGTTTAGACTGTCATTTATTAGACAATTAAAGTGGGTTGATATATGGGCTATTTTTTTGTATCGTTAAAAATCGTTGCGGCCGGTTGAATAAAAGAAAATTGAAAAACTCCCAAGTTAATTGTGAACTTTTAAAACATTCTTCTAAATAATCTTTGAGTCTTTTTAATATCACAAAGTTTTAATATCCAATAAGCCACAAATATCACAAAAAAAATAGTAATAAGTTGACTTTATAACATAGATTAGCTCAAAATGCAAAAACGAAAACAATAACAACTTAAAAAATTTTAAAATTTTCCGATGATTTTCCATCGAACATATCAAAAAATAACTCAGTCATTGGTCACAAACAGGTAAACATCGTTGCATGTAAATACAGCCACATTCAAGATATTTCAACTTGCTGCTTAATATTATGTGATTGACTGGGCTGTGCTTTTTCCCACTGAACCGCAAGCGAAGGCTTGGAGGATAGTGGGAGTTGTACGAACGTTAGCGGGTTGAAATTTTTTTATTGTACATTTTCATTTTCTATAAGAGCAAAAAAAAAAACAAATAAAAAAAAACAAAGATACAAAATTATCGACTGAAATTATCGATACTAAATATTAAATAAAAAAATGCCACAATTTAATTTTCATGTATTTACTGGTACGAGCCCGACCTCAGAAAATAAGATGGGTCATTTTTTCTCAAAAAAACTTCTTCACGCGTTCTATGGTTTAATATCAACGAATTGTTGCTGCTAAAGAATGGAATCGTGAAAAGAAGTAAGCAAAGAGCGCAACAACAAGTCTTTGCAGAATTAATGTAGTCAATTTTTTGAACCTTTGCTTTGTCTGCTAGTGGTTGTTCTGTAAAGAACATTGTTGTTGTGGCGACCTGTGCTTCATGAATTCCTTAGCATAAAGCTTAAATACAGGGTGTCCCGCAATTGAGTGAAACTATTTACGGAACTGAAAGGTTATGTTAAGCTGAGCAAAAAATCGTATGAGAGGGGGGGGGGGGGGGGGGATCTATTTCCACATTCTTAGGAGCTACAGGGTTAATTAATATTTCACGACTTTGATTCACGTTATTGTTTTTAGCAGAAAAACTAACTTAAGTAGAACTTATTGTGATAGCTCATTTTAAAAGCAATGAAATCATCTTTCTATGTGTATATCAACAAACTCCACCAACCGTTACTGAGCTGTGATCGTGTGAAAATGAAATCAATCGGTTGAAATTACCAAATTTCAACTTTGAGCTCAAATTTCTCAGAATTTTGCGTAATAAATGAAATTTGTTTTTGATGAGTTTTGTAATTTATTTATTTTTCTTTTCAATAATATCCAAAACATAAACATATCTTTAAAAATAAAAAAGTTAGTCGTACTAAAAAAATTATACTTATTAGAAAATAATGATAAATAATGACATTACAATTAGTTATGCAGTAGATAATATCATTGTTTTCTAATAAGTATAAATTTTTTAGTACAGCCAACTTTTTTATTTTTTAAGATATGTTTATGTTTTTGGTGTCATTGAAAAGAAAATTGAATAAATTACAAAATTGATCCTAAAAAAATTTCATTTATTACGCGAAATTCTGAGAAATTTGCACTCAAAATTAAAATTTGGTAGTTTCAATCGATTGATTTCATCTTCACACTAGCACAGCTCAGTAACGGTTAAGTTGGTGGGGTTTGTTGATATACACATAGAAAGATGATGTTATTGCCTTAAAATGAGTTATCAAAATAAGTTCTACGTAAGTTAGTTTTTCTGCTAGAAACAATAACGTGAATCAAGGTCGTGAAATATTAATTAACCCTGTAGCTCCAAAGAATGTGAAAATAAACCTCCCCCTCCTATACGATTTTTTGCTCAGCTCGACATAACCTTTCAGCTCCGTAAATAGTTGCTCACAATTGCGGGACACCCTGTATGTAGTTCTTAAAAATTTATGTTTTAAAAACAATTGCTAAAAACTAAGGATTTTAATTCAATTTGATTTTTGAAGGGACAAAAAAATGTTAAGGGGCAAACAATAATACTACCAGCTCATATATTTGACCGCTCTTGAGGTCGATTTGGGGAGATATTAACTGTAATCGACAGTTCTTATATTTTTTGTACATGGAACCCCAGCAGATTGCCAGATGGAGGTTAGGTGTGCTCAGAAGCAATGTTGAAAGGTAAAAATAATAATTTTTTTGGCCAAACTGTCTTTAACAAAATTGTCTTTTTTTTTAAATTGTTCTTTACAAAATGCCCAGCTCATAAAATTTCCCTTTGCAAAATTCACCTTATCAAAATTATACGAAAATAAATTCAAAAAGAATAAAAATTCACCTTAACAAAATTATACGAAAATAAATTTAAAAATTTCGTATAAAGACAATTTCGCAAAAGCGTAATTTTATCGAGAACAATTATCAAAAAAGGAGATCTTAAGAAGCTCAATTTAAATTTTTTAAAGTAGAATTTTAAAAGGTCAAAAATGGGGGGCTTGTGAGGGACAACTTGACTATATCCAATGATTGAAAACGCAGGACAACTATATATAAAATGACGATCGATGCGGTTTGCACACAATACTTAGAGAAACTCGAATAAGACATTTTTATTTTTTATTTCCTCCTTTTTGGAATGAATGATTTGATACTACAATTAATTTGAAAATTGAAAAAATACTCTGTTACATAAAAGCTTCAAGTTTTTCATAGCTTTAAGTTTTTACTTGGGTGTATGTAGTTATATTTATGTCCGTCGTATTTTAAAAATACACGCAGAGAAATAATATGTTTATATATGTTTGGTTTCAAAAACAAAATATTCAGAGGAAACCACCTAATGATTAAGAACTTTCCTTCAATATCATTTTTTTTCGATATAAGAAGATATTAGTTGTGTCCAACATTAATATAATTGCCTTAGTTAAAAAACTAACGTCTACATTAATATGCTTGTGACAAAAGAGAATTGTGTATTTCTACCCGATAAAAATATATTTGCATCACTGTTAAACTCAAAAAGAGCAGAACTCTGCAAATTTAAAACAAACAGAACTCCTTTCTTTTATGTGTTTCGCCTAGACATACATATATCTGTTTCTTTTGCACTTGCACGAAAAATAGCGGAAACCTTGTTGCTTTATGCGCTTGCTTTCTCTAACTAGAAAATGTGTGCTTATAAAAATTATTGTAATACGGATAAACATATAATGGTTACTTCTCAACATAATTAAATCCGAGAAAAACTTATCTACTGTTTTCTAAACATATTTTGTTTGCTTCAAACCAACAATTACTTCTAAGCAAATATTTTGTAATCACAGTGAAAAACTTTTGGCATTTCTTTTGCTAAAATATATTTCCAAGTAAATATAGTGTAATCATCGGTAAATATATTATGTTGTTCTTAACTATGATTTTGAAAATAATTGCTTGACTGCAATTAAAGTATTTATTCTCCAATTAATATATATTTGTCCGTGAAAATTTAATGTTATTCTAGACTAAATTATATTTCCAAGCAAACAAATAGTAATAGACTAAAAGTGTTCCCAGTCTATTTATAACTACAATATATTTATATGAAAACATATTTTCCTAAAAACAAATTATATTGTCTTTAAATTCAAACAACAAGTGCTAAGGTACAATTAAATAATGTTAAGATGCAAATATATACCAAATTTTCAGCTGAATCGGCCTGGTAGTTTTGGATATATATCATTTTTATTTATTTGTGGGCGGTAAAAGAGGGTGTGGCAATATTTTTTTTCTAACCCATGCAATACTTGAAGGACATTTACTGCCAAAATTTGAACTATGAATTAACTATATGAATTTGTGGGCGGAAAAAGGGGGTGTGGTGACATTTTTTTCTTAAACCCCATTTTCTACTTGAAGGAAATTTACTACCAAAATTTCATCTGAATCGGCCTAGTAGTTTTCGTGATATAGCATTTTTATTGATTTGTTGGCGGTAAAAGGGGGTGTGGCAACATTTTTTTCTAACCCATGCAATACTTGAAGGACATTTACTGCCAAAATTTCAGTTGAAACAGCCCGGTAGTTTTGGAGATATATAATAATTTGTGCGCGGTAATAGAGGGTGTGGTCAAATTTTTTCTTAGACCCCATTTTCTACTTAAAGGATATTTACTACCAAAATTTTATCTGAATCCGCCTAGTAGTTTTCGGGATATAGCATTTTTATTGATTTGTGGGCGGTAAAATGGGGTGTGGCAATTTTTTTTTCATAATATTGCATTGTCACCGGGCTTACACATGTATGCTAAATTTCAGCATAGTCGGAGACCCACAAGCTGTCCAAAAATTGTTTGCAAGGTTTGCGGACATACATACATACATACATACGAACGGAGCAAGTTTAATAAAAGCTTATGATTATATAAAGGTTCGGTTTTTTATGCTGAGAGGTATTTTAGCACGGCGAATAATTTAAAAATGCTTAATTTTAGAAAATCGTGAATGAAAGTTTCTGTCTGAAAATGTTCGTATATGAACCCAAAAAGTATACTGATGGTTTACTGGGATATTTATTGTTGTTGTGGCGTATTTTATGGTCAGTCTGTAGACAAGAAATATTTTTGTTGTAGTATTTTTTTCATATCTTTTTGTTTTAATTCCATGTGTTTTATTGTCTTGCATTTTGTTTAATTTTTTTTTTGCTCTTGTTGCTTTACATTTAAAACAGACAGAGTTGTAATTTTCGTCGAGTTGTAATTTTAGAGCAATTAAAATTCAGGCATGTCTTGGTGCAAGTGCTTTTTGGGTGCATGCATGTACCACTTATTCAACGCAGTTGCACAATCACAGCACAGCACTGCACAGCGAGTAACAAAAACAATCAGGAAATGCTAGCTGCATGCTGCGCGCTCTTACGTTGCAGCAAGTGTTGCATTGATTGAAAACTTGACTGACTACAGTAGCGGGAATTTGCCATTGGTACGATGAATTGAAAGTCACTTAAAACGCTTTTTAAGGTGAGAGAAATATAACAGCATGATGCATGTATGTGTAGCACCTAATAGTCTGTGAGTCTGTCCAACCACCCGCCCGTACATGTACTTGAATTGCAATGCTGAATTTTTGTAAGTTTTGATCACATTGAAAGAAAGTAAAAGTTTTGCCACACGGTCATATTTAATTAATTTTTAAATTATTTTTTGAAATAATTTTAATCAATTTTATTCATTGCTGCCTGAACATTAGAAGAACTGGATCTGATATGCAGTAATGTGATTATAAAAACTATATTAATACTTTAGTTGCCCTCAGTTTTTTTTTTATGAATATATAATTATAAAACGTTTCAACGACGGAACTTCATAATAAGCAATTTAATGTACAATATTATTTTTATGTAACAAAAATGTTGTAGTTTTCAGAAAATTTAAAGTTAGCAGCATATCTGTGCAACTGACTCACCCACTTCTTAGTGCCGCTATATTGCAGTAACGAAACACTTAAGCCAACTAGCGGCTCCAATACTGCTTAAGCAGCATTTCAAGGCTTCTCATAATAATTTTTTTGATTTCCCCTTCAGTAGCAGTAGCAGCATTATTTTTGCACATGCCATAAATTGCAGTAACTTATAACACGGCTAAAAATAACGAGCCAACAACTTCTAACCAGTTCGGAGCGCGTTTGTTTCAACTTTAACCCTTTAACGATGCATGACAAAGTGACTTCTCCTCAGAATAAAGGTGTGAAAAATATATGTTAGCTTATAAAACAACCCACTGATAAGCATAATTTTAACTTGGCTATGCATGCCTAATGTGTCGTTGAAGGGTTAAACAGCGCGGCAGTGTAGGGGCAGCTGTAGGTAATTAGCTTTTTGTAAAGAAGTATTCTTTGTGTAAATGAAAATCATATTTCTTTCAAGTTTTTTTTTTTTTATTGTCAGAAGCAGCGAGAAGTTTAAGTTCACTGAATATTTTATGATATTTTAAATATAAATATGTTGCAATAAAAATATAATTTTCGCGCATTATTTGATGTTTAATGAGCGGCTGCAGTCAAACATAAATCATGGAAGCAGCTGTAACTGACAGGTTCTAAGAAATTCCAGTTTATTTTACAAAAAGGTAGAACTTTAAATTAAAATGAAACTTTTTTTTTTTCAAAATAGAAACTAAAGTTCTTTCTAATTTGTTTTCTATATCTTATTTTTTTAACAATATGTAAAATGTAAATATGTAAAAACTTATTGAAATTTCACAAAAATATCTTGTTATTAAAACTTCAACATTGGTCACAAATAATGCGCTTGTATAAGTAATGATTTGCATTAAGGCATTCCTGACACCACATACCAAGCTCTGTAGTCTTGCATCGAGCGTAGTAATAAAAATATGCTGCGGCGAAGTTATGCTGCCAAAGTAGCGTTTTACTTTTAATGGCAAATTTTTATAGAATTAGCGCCTTTGGAACTAGAAGTTAAAAAAAAAAGAAAAAAAATATTTAAATAACAATAAGCCACATCAACTAACGAGCTTTAACAAGCTCACAGCTCAGCAGAACGCTAAAAGTTCAGGGTTAAAGCTAAGCTCAGAATAGCTACCAGGTGAAAATGAAGAAGGTTGTTATGCTCCGAATATTTACTGGGCTGCAAATATCTGTTGTTTACCAGCAAAAGTACGATTTTAAGATATATGTGTTTACGAACTATATTATTAATCTACGAGATACATTATTTTAATAATAAATTTTAATTTTTTGTGCTATAATTTATGCATGCAATTAAATGCAAGCAAATTGTTATTGTCCATTGTTAATATATTACTATGGATTTTATAACATAGTATCTAGATACATTTGCATGCATCTGCTAGACGGCGTTAACGATTTTGTAACATTTTCACCTTATTTGCTGCATGCGTTTCAGTCAAACGCCACCACTTTGTTGATTTATTGCATTTTAAAGGCAGTTTTAAGCATGGTTCGGGAGAGGATCGTTATCAGGCTTGCGTGTCAATAAATTTTTCCAAAGTAAAATTCGAACATCTATTACAGCTATGTTAAGTTTTTGACAATAACGTATAAATAAATTCACAGCAGAAATAACAACAAGACTTAAAGTATAGACTTCAATTTAAATGGGTGACTCACTCCAAATTAACAACGATTTTCAGTACTTTTTTAAAATTTTAGTCCCCAAAATAGGGCTTTATTAGGGAGATTAGTTTGTGTAATATTATTTATGGGATTTTTTTTTAATCTCAAAGTTGCTGAATAGTTCTTTCCTATTTCCTATAGAAGTATTGTTTTTAAACTAAAACGTCTTATGCGGCGATGTTACGATTTTTATTGACGATTGACGATTTATAAACATGTAACAAAAAAGTGAAACTTTTTTATAAACATGATACGAAAAAAATGAAACGTTTTATTGTTGTAAACATGTATCAAAAAATTTAAACGTTTTTGCTACAAACATGTAACAAAATAGTGAAACGTTTTTGTTTATAAACATTTTACAAAAAAAGTGAATCTCCAGTGAACCAAATTACCGTTTTTGAATTCATTTATGGACCTTTTCGGGTACAAACGTTCATTTTCAGAAAAAATAAACCTCTTGAAATGAACTCATAAATACACCCTTTTTGTATCATTCGTCGGACTAAAATGCCTCTAAAAAATAAACCTTCTTCTGTTCGGAAATGAGCTAAAGAGGAACCATAAATTGTACTTTTTTTGTTCAAAAATGATTTAAAAAAACAACCATAGAAAGCTGTTTTTCGGCGCTCAGAAATCAATCCATTTTAAATCAGTCGTCGGACGAAAATGCATCTCAGAAACGATCCTCTTTTTCTTCGGAAATGAGTTGAAAAAAGACCATAGAAAAGTTATTTTTCGGCACTTGGCAACGAACCCTTTTTGCATCAATCGCTGGACGAAAAAAAATGAGATATTTTTTCCTACTAATATGACAAAAAATATATTCTGTTTTGAATTCATTCTGGAATCCAAAAAAGAAACATATTACCTACTAAAATGATAAAAAAATTATTCCTTTTCGACTCAAAATAACCTTTTTATGAATTATGCAAAAGATGTAAAATTTTTGTTAATGGTAAAAGTTTTCATGAATTTTCTATAGCACACACTTTTAACCGACATAATAATAAATCAAAAATTAGAAAAAACAATTCTACGCAAAAACGTTCGCAAAACTCTCACCTTATTCAAATCTTTGCTTATGGTTCAGTGGGGCGTTTTTGTTTATAAACAGGTAACAAAACAGTTACCTTACCTGTTACCAAAACAGTTAAGAGAGATACCGTAGTTGGCAGTTTTAGGGAATCGATGGTTTCGAATCTGATGTCAAGATTTTAAAATTCAAGATTGCGGATAGGTTTGCCTCGTCGATTTATTTTTTTTTGTATTTTTGCAAAATCTTGCAATTTTGAAATTCTGATAGCGGCTTTGATTTGCAATCTGATATCACAGTTTTAAAATTCTAGATGATGGATAAGATTGCCAGCTAAATTCTTACCACATGGCTATTTTTACAACAAAAACAATTTTTATGTCGTTTTTTGAGTGGAATTACAATTTTTTTAAAATATAAAAACAAAGATTGGAATTAAATTTAAAGCATATTCTGAATGATATTTTAACGTATTTTCATAAATAAAATTGTTGAAATCCATTGAAAAGTAAATGATATATTCATATTTAATGTAAAAACTTTGATTTGAGAGTTAAATGCGCATAAGTGCGCATTTAATGAAATGCGTATTTGCAATTTAGAATGCTCAGCCGTGTACTTAGTGTAGGATTAAAAGGGACAAATATATACATTGCATTACGTAAATGCGCATTTAACTCTCAGTGTGAACGTACACTCAAAGCAAAAACCTTGACAGAAACTTTTGTTGACTCTATACTGACAAAAAATTTTTCATTTCAACCTAGGAATATCTCGATACGAACAATGTTTTTCATATTGACGAATTCCTAGGCTGAGTTGATAAATTTTTTGTCAGTATAGAATCAACAAAAATTTTTGTCAAATTTTTTTTTTTTGTGTGTAGTATAAAATAATTTTTTTTTTAATACTGGGTCTATGATTACCATGTGAAAATTCTTGGTACTAACATTTTCTTCAGTAAAATTCTTCTAGCTTCAGTAAAATGTTAGTAGTGTCAGTAAATACTTGAAAGAAAAAACGATCAAATATTGACCATTTGTATAGATTTCAAAAAAGAGACGAAATATTTTTTAAAATTGGAGTCTGAAGATAATAAGGGCTGAACAGCCATAAAACATGTTTTCGATTATAACTTTATAACTTTTTTAATAAATATATGTAACCTAAATTTTATAGTTTTAAAAATATTTGAAGCTTTTATTGAGCATATTTTCTATGCTACATTAAAATAAACTTTGGAACATCTACAACCGAAAAAAAGTATTAATCGGAAGTTTAAATTGGCCGAAAATGAAGAAAGCAAAGTTTTGATTAATGTTGTTTGATTCAACAATTGCTTGAAATTGGTCAAGATCAGTTTGTTAGTTCAAATAAGAACTTCTTATGGGTTAATCACTTGTACTCTGAATTCTAAGTTCTTTCAAATGTGAAATTAGAGTAAATCATAATTGGAAAAAAAAGGAACTTGAAGTCATTACTTACCGGATTTGATGCATTAGCATTATCACTGCATTAGCAGTAAAGTAATAATGAGGAGCTCATAAAAAAAATTGTGAACTTCGTGGTTTTATAAAAATGCTTGTAAGAAAATCTTTGAAGTGGTTTAAAATGGGCCCAACAATATTCCTTTTCTTACTAGCGGTGCGCACAGTAAAAATATTAAATAAAATTAATTTCGAATTCTGATAATAATGCAAAGTCTGACGCTTTAAGCGGTATAAATACGTCATTTGGTTGAGTGCTTCATCTAGTTTAAAAACTAGTTACGTCAATCGAGTTGTTCCACTATTTTTGGCAGTATTGCTGCTGATTGTGCTTTAATGATTTATTTCCCACACAAAACACAACAAAACAAAAAATTGCAGCTACTGTACAGTATAAAAAAAAATTGGAATTCAAATCAACCACAAACAGCAGATACATTAATGAAGCGCGAAACTATAAAGCGTAGCTTTAATTTCCGAGGTCGGTCAGTGTATGCCAGCAAATAGTAATGGCAAAAATAACAAAAAGTTGTAAAAATTGCACTAAAAACAAAAAAAAAAAAGTAATCGCGGACCTATTAAATTCTCTTGGAGGGATAAAGAAAAAGTTTATTGGTCATACAACTTGTATTCACACTCAAGAGCTTAAGTGTAATGTTAAACCCTTACATACCCCCTTAGGCAGCACCTCTGTAGGAGGCCAATGTGCAGCATCAGACTGTTTTTTGTTGCATGCGATTGAGCTATAATTCGCTGTTGTTGGTGTCGTTTTTCTATTCAGGTGTTACAGAAACCAAAAGCAATTCAAAAACAATACAATAAAAATTTCTCAGCATGCGTTGCTGCCGGCAAACATAAGTCACCAGTTGAGTCATCAATGCGCTAAGCTGAAACGACAATCAGATAGGCTTCACTCAAAATAAAAATTTAGTTAAAATTGAGCGAAAGCATTAACTCATGGGCCCATTATCATAAACAAAATAAAGGTGGCTTTAAATTTAGTATAAGCATTTTTGACAGTGTTTCAATATAATTTGTTGTCAAATAGCTTGCGCTAAATTTAGAGCTGACTTTTATTTGTTTATAATTATGGGCCATGAACTTTATTTTGTAGGTAGTTGACAAATTTCTTTGTTTAAAATTAACAATTAAAATAAAATATGAAAATCCTATTAAATAAACATTTGTTTACATTTAAAAATATAATACAGAACACAAACTTTTTTACAATATTTTCTCATGTTTACAAACAGCAACGTTTTGATGTGGAACCTAAACTTTTAACCTATAATTTTTTTCAGTGTACAATCGTTGCAATATACAGAGTAACATAGATTTTATTTACAACTGCATTTACCAATAAATATAAACAAACAAAAACGTTCATTTATTAGAAAATTTATGTGCCCCAAAATAGACAAATTTTGTAGCTGCCGGTGCTGATTTGTTTCTTTTTTAATATTATGTTGCTTATAGTTGCCAGTAGCATAAGCTTACAAGTTTTTGTTATTGATATCATAAACAATTGTTGACTAGCTTTGTATTTTTATTTTGTTGTTGTTTATGTTACTTGGTTGAGTTTTAGTATTTATCTTTTTTCGATTTTGCAGAACTTTTCACCTTTTGCCATTTTTTTTATAACAAAAACACAAAAAGGAGAAAAAAATTAAAATAATAACACCTTGTTACAGCACTTTTAAGCAATAACTTTTTCCAAGTTTTTAATAAATAAGAGGCTTAAAAATTTTATATTATATTAAAGTTAAAAATAACTCTTGAACATAAATTTATTACATAACAGTTAAAAATAACATTTTTAAATCGGAGTTATTTATTATACAATTAAAAATAAAATTTTTAAATCGGAGTTATTTTGTTATATAATTAATAAATAACTCCGATTTAAAAATTTTATTTTTAACTGTTATTTAATAAATTAATGTTTAAGAGTTAGTTGTAACTTATAAATAAAAGCAAAAGTTAAGAGTGTGGTGGCCGTGGCGTAGTGGGTAGTGTGTGTGGCTCATATGCCAGAGAACCCTGGTTCGAATCCTCATCTGACAGAAAGTTTTTTTCAATTGAATTAATTTTTCTGTTCGGCCGTCACCTCTATGCATACAATGGAAAGCCATGAAAAGCTTTTTGAGAACATAAGCCGCTCGGAGTCGGCATAAAGCTGGTAGCTCCAGTTCTCGATCATTTGTGTTCATGACATTTCACAACACACAAACACACAACACACAACACAATTGATCATAAGAAACTCGGTCAAAGTTCTTTCAAGGACTGAAATGGCCATTTAGTTTTTTTTTGTTCTTTTTTTAAAGTTTAGGGTCTTCCAAAGCTTTTATTTTTACAATCCCTAAAAGACTTTTTTTTAAAAATGACAATTTTAAGGGTGTTTCGAGACTTATAATATAAAAGTTTTGTAAAAGTATTCTTTTATATTTTTGTTTTTTCCTCGAATACAATTGGTATTTTCGTTTTGGTATTTGATATTTTAGGCTGAAGAAGTTTTTGAACGTCACGTTGGAGCCACGTTTACGAAGACATCTCAGAGTATGCTGCAATGAGTCAAAGTTCTTTCAATTAAGATATGAATGTTCCTTAATATTTTAATAAAAGTGTGGGTTCTTTCTTAGAACATTTCTTAGTGGGTGACATTTTAAGTTTAAGTTTAAGTTTAAGTTTAAGTTTAAGTTTAAGTTTAAGTTTAAGTTTAAGTTTAAGTTTAAGTTTAAGTTTAAGTTTAAGTTTAAGTTTAAGTTTAAGTTTAAGTTTAAGTTTAAGTTTAAGTTTAAGTTTAAGTTTAAGTTTAAGTTTAAGTTTAAGTTTAAGTTTAAGTTTAAGTTTAAGTTTAAGTTTAAGTTTAAGTTTAAGTTTAAGTTTAAGTTTAAGTTTAAGTTTAAGTTTAAGTTTAAGTTTAAGTTTAAGTTTAAGTTTAAGTTTAAGTTTAAGTTTAAGTTTAAGTTTAAGTTTAAGTTTAAGTTTAAGTTTAAGTTTAAGTTTAAGTTTAAGTTTAAGTTTAAGTTTAAGTTTAAGTTTAAGTTTAAGTTTAAGTTTAAGTTTAAGTTTAAGTTTAAGTTTAAGTTTAAGTTTAAGTTTAAGTTTAAGTTTAAGTTTAAGTTTAAGTTTAAGTTTAAGTTTAAGTTTAAGTTTAAGTTTAAGTTTAAGTTTAAGTTTAAGTTGAAGTTGAAGTTGAAGTTGAAGTTGAAGTTGAAGTTGAAGTTGAAGTTGAAGTTGAAGTTGAAGTTGAAGTTGAAGTTGAAGTTGAAGTTGAAGTTGAAGTTGAAGTTGAAGTTGAAGTTGAAGTTGAAGTTGAAGTTGAAGTTGAAGTTGAAGTTGAAGTTGAAGTTGAAGTTGAAGTTGAAGTTGAAGTTGAAGTTGAAGTTGAAGTTGAAGTTTAAGTTTAAGTTTAAGTTTAAGTTTAAGTTTAAGTTTAAGTTTAAGTTTAAGTTTAAGTTTAAGTTTAAGTTTAAGTTTAAGTTTAAGTTTAAGTTTAAGTTTAAGTTTAAGTTTAAGTTTAAGTTTAAGTTTAAGTTTAAGTTTAAGTTTAAGTTTAAGTTCAAGTTTAAGTTTAAGTTTAAGTTTAAGTTTAAGTTTAAGTTTAAGTTTAAGTTTAAGTTTAAGTTTAAGTTTAAGTTTAAGTTTAAGTTTAAGTTTAAGTTTAAGTTTAAGTTTAAGTTTAAGTTTAAGTTTAAGTTTAAGTTTAAGTTTAAGTTTAAGTTTAAGTTTAAGTTTAAGTTTAAGTTTAAGTTTAAGTTTAAGTTTAAGTTTAAGTTTAAGTTTAAGTTTAAGTTTAAGTTTAAGTTTAAGTTTAAGTTTAAGCTTAAGTTTAAGTTTAAGTTTAAGTTTAAGTTTAAGTTTAAGTTTAAGTTTAAGTTTAAGTTTAAGTTTAAGTTTAAGTTTAAGTTTAAGTTTAAGTTTAAGTTTAAGTTTAAGTTTAAGTTTAAGTTTAAGTTTAAGTTTAAGTTTAAGTTTAAGTTTAAGTTTAAGTTTAAGTTTAAGTTTAAGTTTAAGTTTAAGTTTAAGTTTAAGTTTAAGTTTAAGTTTAAGTTTAAGTTTAAGTTTAAGTTTAAGTTTAAGCTTAAGTTTAAGTTTAAGTTTAAGTTTAAGTTTAAGTTTAAGTTTAAGTTTAAGTTTAAGTTTAAGTTTAAGTTTAAGTTTAAGTTTAAGTTTAAGTTTAAGTTTAAGTTTAAGTTTAAGTTTAAGTTTAAGTTTAAGTTTAAGTTTAAGTTTAAGTTTAAGTTTAAGTTTAAGTTTAAGTTTAAGTTTAAGTTTAAGTTTAAGTTTAAGTTTAAGTTTAAGTTTAAGTTTAAGTTTAAGTTTAAGTTTAAGTTTAAGTTTAAGTTTAAGTTTAAGTTTAAGTTTAAGTTTAAGTTTAAGTTTAAGTTTAAGTTTAAGTTTAAGTTTAAGCTTAAGTTTAAGTTTAAGTTTAAGTTTAAGTTTAAGTTTAAGTTTAAGTTTAAGTTTAAGTTTAAGTTTAAGTTTAAGTTTAAGTTTAAGTTTAAGTTTAAGTTTAAGTTTAAGTTTAAGTTTAAGTTTAAGTTTAAGTTTAAGTTTAAGTTTAAGTTTAAGTTTAAGTTTAAGTTTAAGTTTAAGTTTAAGTTTAAGTTTAAATTTTATTATCTTTTAGTACCACGTAACATTGTCTTATTTCGTTTTGCATTTTTATTGCTTGTGCCCATAAGTTTACATACACTTCAGTGCATAAAATTATGACTAAGCATTTTGCTTTGTCCAAGTTATTTAAATTTTTTCAGTGAAACATCCCATTCGACACTGGGATGATCTTCAAGGTCACTCAAGTTTTTAGGTGGAACTACCAATGCTTCCATATAGTAACCATTGTAGCAATTTTTTTTTGAAATCATAAAAGAAACGGAAATAGAAATGAATTTATGCTTTGTTTTTATTATTTATTACTGTTTTGTTTGTTATTACTTATTTATAAATGAGAAGAGTAACAATGAGAATAAAAGGTATGATTATGATTTTGCTTTGCTTTTGTACAGTTCGCAGTAAGTTTATTTTTTTTTTTGAAACTGCTTTATTATTTTTTATTATTCTTATGCTGAACTCTACTTTTAAAAACAATATCTTGCCATACAACATGTTTGCGTCTAGATTCAACCAGATTCAACCAACCAAGCCGCCAAGAAGTGGTCAACCTTCAGTGATTATCATTTTTTCATTTGTTCAACGCTTCTCTTAGAGCTTCTCAGGTGACTCGCATATTTTAGCGTTTTCACAAAATATCATGCTTAAAATATTTTTCTTGTTTTTTCCGGCTGTTTTATACTTTTATTTAAATGTTTTTATGCTAAACTTTATTGTTTAATTTTTAGTTATACAAAAATTTAGTTGTTGAACAGTGTTAGTTCAAAGTGTGCACCAAATTGTATTCATTATCATTTAAATTCATGGGTGTTCCTCAACTTTAATTCTTAACCTAAAACTAAACCTTAAAGGTTCGTTAAACTTTAGCATACAATGTTATGGCAGATTTTGAAGAGCTCAACTTCTTTAGTTTGAGCTTAGTTTTAGTTCTGGTTTTAAATTGTATGACATTTAAATTGATTTAATACTATAATAGCAGTTTTTATTCATGCCAATTAATATGACACAATGATTAATTGCCAAAACTGACTTTATGTCTGTTGTGTGCAGTGGTCAAAACTTAACCATTATAACGGCCACAGTAACTATGTCGATTCAGTGAGTGTCGGCAGTGATAATTATTTACTACAGCACCCATCATAAGCAGTCATGAGTGCGGAAGTGTTTTAGTAAATATATACATTTTGCAGAGTTTTATCGTTAATATTTAGCTTAGTTAGGTTATACAAAAGCAATGGTGCGTCAAAGTAGAAAATTATGTTTAAAATTTATACAATTAAGTGTGTCATTGGAAGCAGTTTTGCTCGAATCAATTTAAAGACTTATAATAATATGCAAGAATTCATACCAATATTCGCTGAAGAAATCGGCTTAATTATGTATAATACTTGTTTTAATTTTACACTATACGTAGGTATGAGTCAGAAATCGTAAGGTTTGGAAAATTTATGCCACTGTATATTTATGATATGTAGTACTAAACATTTGAAGTTTTCCATTTTTAATGTTAAACATTTTAAGAATGTTAATGTTAAGAACTAAACTAGAAAGGAATGGAGCTTCGGCAGGGTACCGAAGCTAAAATACCCCCCCGCGGCAGTACTGAAGTATATCCGAAGTCCTTAGACGTCTATAAAATTTTTATGTATAATCTGCAAAAATATTTGTGTCACACGCTTAATTTAATTTTACCCTTAGCTGCCACATAGAGTAATTTGTAAACAAAGTAAAATGCCACACCCACTTTTCTAGTATAAAGACTCCACATTTTGCCGAATAATCTATGTATGGGTTGGATAAACGACGTGGGCGGAACTTGGGTGCACACAGACACGATGTCATTCAGTTACATATATTTACGAAAGATTTTCAATTATGATGACGTCACTTTGTATTGAAGTTAGGCGTGGTTTTCATCCGATTTTGCCAAATATCATAGTGATAGTCTAAATTATATATAAAAGCCTGTGCGCAAAATTCCAAGACATTTCTGCAATTTGAGCAGATTTTTAAGGGATTTTACGGTTAATATAAAACTATTTTGTATGGGAGGTAGGCGTGGTTCTTATCCGATTTTTCCAAATTTCGTAGTGAGGATTTATATTGAATATCAAAGCAGACATGTCAAATTTCAAGGCATTTAATTAATGTTTGTGGATTCAGAAAAGATTTTACGGTTAAAATAAAGTCACTTTGTATGGGAGGTAGGCGAGGTTTCCATCCGATTTGGCATATTCTCGAACTTGATTTTCCCTTTTTTTATAAAAAGCTTATATTTTAAATTTCATTGCGATAGCTTTAAAATTACGGCTGTAATCGTGTCGAAAGACGGACAGACAGACGGACACGCAGAAATCGATTCAGGAGTGATGCTGATTAACAAAATATATACTTTTCTATACCTGGCACGCCTCCAGGCGTGCCTGGCCTGGCCTTGGCGTTACAAACGTAATGACAAAGTTAATATACACCCTACGCAGTACGCGTTGGGTTATAAAAATAAATAAAACATAACATAACATAACATAACATAACATAACATAACATAACATAACATAACATAACATAACATAACATAACATAACATAACATAACATAACATAACATAACATAACATAACATAACATAACATAACATAACATAACATAACATAACATAACATAACATAACATAACATAACATAACATAACATAACATAACATAACATAACATAACATAACATAACATAACATAACATAACATAACATAACATAACATAACATAACATAACAGAACATAACATAACATAACATAACATAACATAACATAACATAACATAACATAACATAACATAACATAACATAACATAACATAACATAACATAATATAACATAACATAACATAACATAACAGAACATAACATAACATAACATAACATAACATAACATAACATAACATAACATAACATAACATAACATAACATAACATAACATAACATAACAGAACATAACATAACATAATATAACATAACATAACATAACATAACATAACATAACATAACATAACATAACATAACATAACATAACATAACATAACATAACATAACATAACATAACATAACATAACATAACATAACATAACATAACAGAACATAACATAACATAACATAACATAACATAACATAACATAACATAACATAACATAACATAACATAACATAACAACATAACATTACATTACATAACATAACATTACATTGCATTACATTACATTAGATTACATAACATAACATAACATAACATTACATTACATTACATTACATTACATTACATTACATTACATAACATAACATAACATAACATAACATAATATAACATAACATAACATAATATAACGTAACATAACATAACATAACATAACATAACATAACATAACATAACATACCATAACATAACATAACATAACATAACATAACATAACATAACATAACATAACATAACATAACATAACATAACATAACATAACATAACATAACTAACATAACATAACATAACATAATAAAACATAATACATCGTCACAACATTACGTAGATGATGATTCATATACTCGTATGATGATATCCTGTTTCTTTAAACACATAAATTTTTTATATTAATTCTTTTATGCCGATTTTAAATGGCTTAAAAATGCTAAGCCCATAAAAGTTTTTGTTCTTCTGTAACAATTGTTAGAGTATTAAAAAAACTTTGAAAATATAAGAACAAAAATTTTAACAATAGCAGACATAGATTGCTTGTCAAATTCTTTTGTATTAAGATTAAACAAATTAGTAAAAATTACAATGGATCAAAAGCACTTAGAAATCACAGAAAAATGCCAAATGCTGTTCGAAAAATATTCAAATAATAAGAACTAAAGAAAAAAAAAATAAGCTTAACATACCATAAGAGCCAAAAATATTTCACATAAAAATAGCGATGAGAGGATTTAAAGACATAAACGTCAGGTGGCGAGGCAAGTGTTAGTCTCAAAGCAATTGACGGCTATAGCCACTCTTACGTCAAGCATTCAATGCACACTTAAAAAAGTTATGATTGAGCTTAAAATTAAACTGGCGAATATACAGATAATAATAATTTATATATAAGCAGAATGTTTGAGTAGCTTTGAAGACCAGCAACATAAAGAAAACAAAGACAAAGAAGAAGTTCGACAGATGACGGAATAGTTTAATGTTCTTAAATTATATAAATGACACATGACGGAATTCTAATACTTTAATGGGCATTCCACGTAAAGACATTATAATAAAAATTTTAGAAGGTCGGCTAAGGGCATAGATGAAAAATTAATAGATTATAATGGAATTATAGAAAATTACAATATAAAATAAAGAAATAACGAGCAGATTAAGTTTAAGTAATTATGGTAGGTAATTTTGAGAAAAATAATCAATAAGATTTATAGGAAAATTGCTTGTTCCTCATAATAATAATGATAGAATATCACTGGTCTCAAAAAACTAATTAACATGATAACCCACCTTTTTTTATTATGATTTTCACTTACTTATTAAGTAGCTTTTTAAAAAATTTACTAATTAATATTTATTTTTTTTTTAATAATGAAAATGCTCAATACTAAAAATATATAATTTTGAAATGAAGCTTAAGCTGTTTGCAAATAAAATCAATCATTTATTTGCACACTTCAGTTAATTAAATACCGAAGAACTTATTTATTATTCGGTTTATCTTAAAATAGTCTCTAAAAGACAAAAAAAAAATTTTAAACATAACATATCTGCATAACAGCTTTAAAATTCATCATCAGTCAAAAATTTTGCCCATTAGCTCGATTAACAAGATTTTTTATTATTGTGTCTTTCCTTGTTTTTAGAATGTTTTAATTGTTTTGTTCATGTTCACTGATTGACTGACTAAGATGGATCAACAGCTGTTAACATTGGGTCAACGTTTTTAAGAAACTGTGGTTTGGCTTCCCCAAATTCTGTATTACTCACCAAAATTTCTTGATTAATTTGGAAACGTGTGTAATCAGCGAAATTCTCTTGTTTTGAAGTTTCAAGCTCATCATTTACTGCGAACAAAATTAGTCGAGCATTAATTGAATAGTCAACAACACTGCGGGTTGTTCAAAAAATGAAATGAATTCGAATTAAAGCGGCATGTTTTAGTGATGTTTCGGTAATAATTGTTTAAAGTAACGTTAGCATCTTAATGAAAAATGTTTGCACACAATTGATCGAGAACTGGAGTTACAAGTTTTATGGCAACTCCGCACAGCTCATGTTATCAAAAAGCTTTACATGACATTTTGCTTCTCTCTGAGGCTTGCCATTGTTTGCAGAGAGGCGATGGCTGATCAGAAATTTTAATTTCCGAATTCGGAAATTGTATTTAAACTGAAGAGGTTTTCGAACATTAGAGTAAAAAGTAAGTTCATTGCAAATGATTTTTAAAAAATTAAATCAATAAATTTGCTTTTTCTAAGTTTTCTTATTACGTTCTTTTCTCCAAATTATCGGATTACAAGACAAAATTGGAGTAGCAGCATTTTTTTATAAATATTATACAAACGAATATTTAGGTTTGGTTTCGGCCTCAATTTCAGCTGACTCGAAAGGAAATTGAGTATTTTTATGAAAATAAAATTTTTTTTTTAAAGAATATATTTTTTCGTGTTATTATAACCTTTTATCTAAAGTAAACAGTAAACATAACGCTTCATACAATAACCATAAAAAAGTTTAGTATAAAATATTTTGGTCAAATGTAGAAGTTTTTGTCATAAAAAATCAAGAGCCAGCATTGATGTTGTAACGATTGTTCAATTCAATTCAGTTCATTGTAAATTTCCATTTGGTTTCTTAATAAGTAGTATTAATAAAATTCCATTGATCTATTTGATGTGATGTTCTGGGGCCGAATCGCCGCTTCCTTGAACGTGCAACTTGTCACGTAATATTCTGTTAATTGAATCCAATCCAATGAAGAGTTGAAGACGATTCCGTGACGAGTTGTACGTTCACGAAAGCGGCGATACGGCCCCTTGTCGATGTGGCTGATGATGGAGCAGGTCTGCTAGACGAGGTAGCAATGCGGGTGATGAGGTATCGAAGTGCTTGACTGTCTAGTGCGTGTGTGACGATGTAGTAACGTGCTATATGAGCTCACGCTTGCTGATAAAGCGAGTGTGTATGACGATGAAGTGACGTGCGTGACGATGTAGCGCACTGGCTTGATAATATGGCGAACGTGTATAATGAGATAGAGGACGTGCGTAGCGATGTAGTAGCGAGTGTAAATGACGATTAAGTGACGTGCGTGACAATGTAGTGCACGAACTTGATAATATGGCGAACGTGTATGATGGGGTAGTGGACGTGTGTGGCGAGGTAGCACACGTGCTTGACGATTTACTCGAGTAGTTATGACAATGTTAAAAAGTGCGTGATAAGGTAGCTGACGTCCTGACCAATGTAGCATATTTGCTTGACAATATAGTGAAGTTGATTTGTAATATGGTGCGCACTCTCACTAAGGAATATGTTCGGTAAGGACACAGAGCACTCGCACACCAAATATAAAGGATCTTAGCCGGAGTGCACATGCTTGACGCGTTAATAAATATGTTTGATGATATAACGAGCGTGAATGACGATGTAGTGCTGATCGATGTAGCACTGGTGCTTAATAGTTATGGCGAACATGTATGATGAGGTAGTGGAGGTATTTGGAGATGTAGTGAGTATGAATGACGATGTAGTGGACGCGCTGATCAATTTAACGCAGATGATGAAGTCTTGGACGTGCATGACGAGGTAGCACACCTGCTTGACGATTTAAGCGAGTAGATATGACAATGTTGAAAAGTGCGTGATGAGGTAGTCGACATCCTGACCAATGTAGCATACTTGCTTGACAATGAAGTCGTTTCGTTATATGGTGCGCTTACTGAGTAATATTTCGTAAGGACACAGAGCACCCGCACACCAAATATAAAAGACCTTAGCCGGATTGCACATCCACTTGGAAGTTTTTTGTGCAACCACTAGAGAACTGGACGATCTAGTGTACGTGTGTGATGACGTAGCGAGCGTGTATGACGATGTCGCGGACGTGTATGCACGTGCTTGACGAGTTTATGAATATGTGTGATGATATAATGAGCGTGAATAACGATGTAGTGGACGTGCTGATCTATGTAGCGCACGTACTTGATAATTATAGCGAAAGTGTGTGATGAGGTCGTGGACGTGCGTGACGATGTAGCGCACGTGCTTGACGATTTAAGAGCATGTATGACGATGTAGTGAATGTGAAACTGGTGCTGATAAATTTAGCGAACGTGCTTGATAATATAGGGAGCGTGTACGATGTGGTGGACGTACTGATAAATTTAGCGCACGTGCTTGATGATATAGAGAGTGTGTATGACGAAGTCGTGGGCATGTGTGATAATGAAATAGACGTGCTGGCCAATGTAATGTACTTAGTTGACGATGTAAGGAGGTCGTTTTCCAATATGGTGAATTCTCTGATGAAGGATTATATTTGGTAAGAACACAGAGCACCCGCACACCAAATATAAAAGATTTTAGTCGGATTGCGCAGCCACTTGAAAGTTTCCACACGACTTTGACTGTAATAGGCGGCGTCATTCAATACCGTATAAATTATCAGCGTATAATTATCACTGAACTGGCTTACCATGCAACTGCGACTGCTATGACTGCACTCTCAGCGTCTGTTCTTACCAATATTTTCTAACGTTTGCACAGGAACTTGGTTGGGCGATCCACTGCAACAAATTTGTCGATGGGCAGACAGGGAGCTAAACTTAACAAGAAGGATTGCTAAATATTATATTTGTTAAGGACACAGAGCACTCGCACACCAAATACAATATCGCCAGACAGGGAGACCACTTACCAGTTACAGTGACGGCAAAAGAGGAAGTTTTCTCTGTGACACGAGTTTTTATTGCTTAATTTTGTATGCCCAAAATTGTTGTGTACTTTGCTTGCGTCTTGCGTGTGTTTGCACTACAGTCCGACATTATTCTGGCGGGTATGTTCCACCAGGGATTTGGACTATACGGTATTGTGACGTTTACGCGTTCATATGCATTGGTTATTTGTTTTTGGATAATTAGTGCTTATGTGGATATTATACGTATCTTTTTATTTTATTATATTTTGTTCATTACGTTATATATTTGTGACGCCCATAATTTTTGGAAATTACAACGTTATTTTAAAATATTTCAAATCAGTTCATTTCTTTTCATGATTTCCTTTTTAAGTAATAGTCATCCATTTTTATATATTTTTTTTTTTATTGTATTTCAGCGGCATGAAATTATTTGTATTGAGTTCGTTTCTTAAGTTTTTTGTTTTAATGTAAGCAGTTGTTAGTTTGACAATTATATTTTCTTTGTTAACATTTACATTTACGGAAGTATGTTTTTCAATCTTGTTTTGACACTGAAATTTGACATGTTATTAATAATATTGAAACACTGAAAAATCATTGCCAATAAATTTACGTAACTACAAAGCGTTCAAATGCATCATTAATCAAAGAAATGTTCTTGAAAAAGCTGTTGAAATAATAAATATGTAAATGTTTGAGTACAACACTTTGCGTATGCATTGCCTAATATAAACTCTACACAGTACGCATGCGCACGCGTGTCTAACCAAACAGGTGGCAGGTTAATGTCAAAAGTTTGTTTTTGTTGCACTCAAAACAAACTCAAAATGAATTATCATGAAGCCGGTAGTAAAAAATAGACAACAGCAAAAACTATACAAATGATTATTGCCTTGCCAGCGGCAATTAAATTAAGTTGGTCAAAAAACAAAATAGATTAACAAAAGGCAAGAAATTTTTAATAAGCTAACAATAGGCGCAATTTTAACAAAATGGCAACAAGCAGTTATGTTGATTTAATTTAGTTATGTGGCTAAGAGTGATTCCTAAGTTTAATAGCACCCTCAATATATGCGGGCTCATGCAGGCATTCTCTATTAAAATTTTAACAATAAAGTTGTTTGCAATGAATTTGATTGCCGGCTTTTGTCTAGACTTGATATGCATGCTTATCTACTTCGGATCTGGATGTTGTCTGTTTTCGGGCTGTAGGTACTTGTTTGGTGCCGCTGCCACTGGGAGTCAGACATTAGCATTTTAATTAGCAAAGAGTGTTTGGAGCAATTTCAACAAGTTTAAAGGTTAACTTAATTTAATCTATTTTTTTATTGATATTTTGATAGAGTAGATTTTAAGATAGTGGTGCTGAAAGGAGTTGATGTAACAGTTATTGTTGTTGTTATTGTTGTTGTTCTACTTGTTGTTGTTGCAGTTGTTAAGTTAAAAGTAAGGTTTTCAATGATTACTGAATTAAAACAGCCTGTTCTTTATGTAGAAAGAATCATTTGTATGCTTGAACGTTCAAGTTCGTTTCTTGAGTCTTTTGTTTGGCTTGGAATCTTTTGCAAGGTGTTTGTTTAAAGTGTTTTATAAGCACAATTGCATGAGTTGTGGCTAAGTGTGATGAAAATTATATCAAAAATAGTCTCAAATTTTATTTTTAGATCGTTTTTGTTGCAAAAAAAAAAAAACGTTTAAAGCTTCCGTTTAGCAAATGAGCATCAATTAATTTATTCCACTCTCTGCTATTGAGATCAAGTGCACATTAAATTGAAATCTCAGTCAAGCAAAAACCTGTCAGATGCATGTTGAAAATTAACGAAAAAAAAAAAAAAACTACAACAAAAAAAGCCACAGATGTAGAATCAAACTTAGCTACACACAAACATCTTTGTATATATTTAGTACAAGATCAACAGATACAAACAGTTGAACGATCGTTGTTTCTATCTAACCGTCTGTTTGTTTGTATGCCAAGCTGTATGTATCATTTATATTCGTGCGAAAAACTGACAATTTTGTGCAATTATTTAACTAAATGTCTGCTGTTCAAGCTATGCACTGCATAATTGTGCGGTTTTTTTGTCTCACACAATTTTTCAATCTTTCAATGAAAAGTGAAATTTTTTAAGTTTGTATTTACATAGAAAAAAAACACAAAGTTAAACTTGACTTCAACTTAATTGAAATAATTATAAAAAACAACAAAGGTGAAATCATTGAAATTCCTGTAAATGTTTGAAAAGAATTTATATATATATATTAAGAAATGAGAACGAGTCAGTCAGTGTCAATAAATGGCAAGTCGCTACACAGCCATGACAATAAAAAAAAAAAAAAAAATAAAACTAAAAAAAAAGAAAAACATTGAATAAATTTATTGTAGTTTTTATCAGCTGTGTCACGATATAGAATTATGTTACAGCACGTTCAATGCAAGCGTGAAATCGTCCTACAATGTAACCAGATATTTGCTTTGACTAACTAGAAAGGAAAATTAAGTTAAAAAAAATATTTAAACCGATTTTAATGTTTACAGAATCAGAGCTATATGTGAAATTTTGGCTGCACAATATGTCACAAATGAGCCAATATTTTATTAAAAACTATTTTGTTTGAACATTTTCAACAATTTTCTAAATAAATTTTATTTTTTTATTTTCAGTAACTGAGTGAAAAATTCTGCATGCTGGCAACACTTACTCTGGTCACATTTTGAAAATTTGTTCTGCAATATGTACTCTTGAGACATGTACAGAGAAGCCATCCGGCTTAGATTGAAGCCCTGCAAGCTGTGCACCAACCTAAGCTGTGCCTCTGCGCTTGCGCCTTTGTGACTACCTCTGCCAACAACTAAGCCGTTGGAATGCTAATGAAGCGATCGACAAACCATGGTTGCAGTTTTAAACTATTAATTGAATTATAGACGGACAAAAAGCATATAATTAAGCTGCAATTTATCGATGTTGCTGTGGTTGTTGCTGCTGTCGTTGCTTGGAAGCTTCTGTACCTGTTGCTAGGTGGTTAGTTATAAAGATGAACACGGAGATGATAATGATGTTGGTGACGATGTTGCTGATAATACTGTTGACAATGATGCGGATGTTGCTGTGTGCAGAAAATTATTATAAAAATGTTAATAGTTATACGCTTTGACTTTCGTTATACGGAGAATAAACTGAAATTGGAGGTCAATTCATGTTCTGTAGAGTGATAAAAGAAAAAAAAAGTTTTAAAAGGTATTGAAAAGTTTTTAAAAAACAATAAAATTGATACAAATTCTTAATTTTGTCAGTTTAGAGAATGTTATTTGTCGTTCTGATTTGACTTTTTTAAGCATACAAATATTAAAATTTTGGTATTCACGATATGGTGTATTTGGTATTCAAATAAAAATTTATAAAACCACTTAATGGGGACATTTTAGCATAATGTCAAACGAAGAGTCAAAATTTCATTCAATTGTCAACGATATATTATCTACATTTGATGGTCAGTTGCCAAATAACAAAGTTTTTATAAAAAGACAGTTTTGGTGGTTTTATAGGACCAAATTAATTTTTTGGCTCTAAAGAACTGTTTGGGTTAGTTTTAATATTAGGGTGTAAAGTTTTGTACTTATATAATTGTATGCTATGTGAAGTGACCCACCTTATGTTGCGAACATTGTGAACGCCGGTTCAGACAGGCAGGCAGTTCAGATCGGATTTTCACATTGGATCAATAAAGAAACCAAGTCACCCTTTTCTATTGCTTTAATGTGTTTTATGATCTGATCTGCCTGCCTGTCTGAACCGGCGTTCACTATGTTCGCAGCCTTAGTAGTTACAGTCGGAAATAAAGCATTTTTTGGCTGACCAAACTTGGCGTCCGTGGCAGAACAGTTAAGTTAGTGGACACTATGTCAAATAAGGGCGGTAGAATCAAGGTTCATATCCCATCTGACACAATTTTTTTTAAGGTAAGTTAAGCTCACAGCACATTTTAGTAGTTTTAAGCTATAAAAACTTATGAATGCTGTTATCAATGGATATGCGTGCAATAAATAAATCTACTCTTCTTAATTTAATTTGAATAGTTTATATTTCGTGTACGAAAGTTCAAGCATATAATTTAACTTTTTTGAATTATATAAAATTATATAAAAAAAAAATAGATCTTGAAATGAAAATGAATTAAATACAAAAACTATGATCAAAACAGTCAAAAAGTGTAAGTAAGATCAAAACAGTCGAAAAATATTTGTATGTAGTTTCCTTCTCATAGATCGTTTTCCTACTTCGATCGAAACTCAAATATTTAGGCTCATCGACGTTCTTAGGAATCCCTCCTGAGATTTGCGAACTCAACGCCAGTATTTGGCTTTTTACTAATCACTACAGCCTCTGTTTTAACCGGCATCACTTAGGATCTGAATGCTCTATGTGAGACTCCTCGGAGGAAATCGGATTATCAAATTGTTCCATAGACACCTAATCTTAACTCTCTATTTTTTGGAAATTTTTAAAAATAAATTATTTATTCGGGCTTAGTCACGAACTAAGTTTTGAAACGAAGAACTGTTCCGAGAAAAAAAATTAAATCAGTGAACCCATTGCTGCGATCTGGTCTCAAAAACATTCTGCAAATAAGTCACTACATGGCAACTGCGCTCCAATTAAAATGCACCGCATATGAAAGACATGAAAAGATTCCACAGGTGTTGAATAAAAATTAACGTGTATACGTAGCATCACGAAGAAAATATTAGGGCGCTCGATTCTGTTTTAAGCTTTGTTCCGGTACCCGGGCGTCTAGACACTCGAAAAAAGCTTGGGTAGCTTGAAAGACAGGGTCGAAATTACCAGGTAATTTGATAATCAATGTTCGGGTAATTTTGAGCTTTCGGTTTCATGCACAATGCCCAAGAAATTTTGCATTGGGGGGGGGGATTCCCTATAAGGGTCACATATAGGGGCTTTCTGTGTTGACAAGAAATAGGAAGGTTGAAATAATGGCACTAGTTCAAACATGTGATTCCTCTAGAGGTCAATTCGGGAAAGATATGAACTACGATCGATATTTTCATTCAGTTCTTTTTTTAAAGGAGCATCCCCAGAAGGATGCAGATAGGGGTGAGTGAGCTTAGAAGAAATGTTGAGAAACATAATTAATAGGACTAGGTCATACATTTGACTTCTATAAGGGTCAATTCCAAAAATATACGATCTGTTTTCGACATTTTTCTTCAGTTGTTGTATTTTTAGTAGGGGGGCCCCCGGTAGGAGGCAGATTGGAGGTGGGTGCGCTTGGAAGAAATGTTAAAGATGGAAGTAAATTCGGGAAAGATAAATACTATAATCAAAATTTTTTTGTCAGTTTTGGTGTTTTTTGTAGAGGAACCTCCAGAAAAGTTGCATATAGGAAGTGGTTGTCTTCAGAACAAATATTGAGGGGGAACCCCGGGGGAGATGATTTATTTTCGCCAAATTTTTGTAAGCCTTGTAATGTATGAACGAACTACCAGAAAAGCCCGAAAATACCAGGAGAGCTCGAAACACCCGATAATACTCGAAAATACCTGAGGACTCCGGTATAACTGAAAAATTTCAGTAACGGGTGCTCGAAAACTTGAAAAATTGAGTGCTCTAGAAAATATGCATGTGATTACCTTAAACCTTTCTATCCGATTGGGTCAAAATTGTTTGAGAATATTTTTTAGGATAAAAAAAAAATTCTGGGATGGTTAAAAATTTATATTTGTTCAAGTTTTTAAGGTCCACTCAGTTCAAATGTCGTTCAGCCAGCATGTGTTGTTCGATTCGAAAGGGTTAACCTTTATGGGGGTCACGCTCAGTTTCTACAGCGTCATTTCCTTGAAGACTTCAACTAACGAAAACTTTTGAACGCCGTTCACACGATCATCGTCTGTCATCAGCCCTTAAAACAATGAATTTCAAACGAAATGAAAAAACATTTGTTTT
This sequence comes from Coremacera marginata, assembly GCA_914767935.1. Taxonomy (NCBI): domain Eukaryota; kingdom Metazoa; phylum Arthropoda; class Insecta; order Diptera; family Sciomyzidae; genus Coremacera; species Coremacera marginata. The sequence continues at coordinate 175,440,786 of OU612045.1, read as the reverse complement.
GTTTTGTTTTGCAGCTCTACCAGTGTTGCCGTTTGGGCTATTTATAGTCAAAATTGGCTATTTTCTTTTCCGGCGTCAATTTTTGGCTATTTTTTAATTTGATTTTCCATATTTTTATTCGGCTATTTTGTTTTTATTTTGGAAAAAACTAAATTTTTGCCCTAACCTAAATGATTTAAAATTATTTCGCTATGGTGAATTTTCCCTTCATGTGAACACGACCTACCAATAATGTCAATCGTACAGTATAACGCAATAAGGCTGTGTTCAAAATTGCAACTAATTCGGAAACACTGCACAAAAAAAAACTGGCCACTCTCACCTCACTAAGACGACTTTCTTTTACATTTGTAGTGAGGCCATTATGGACTGCTCTTTTTGCGAATTGTTGCTGAATTAGTTGCAATTTTGAACACTGCCGACTATACAATACTTTGATATGTGGCAACTCAAACCCCTTGTCACTAAAGAGTAGGCAACAATGATGGCTTTTATCATGAAATGCAAATAGTGAAAAATTAAAGAAGTTAAGAAACTGAAGCAAAGTTAAGAGAATTAGCATGGAAGTTTTTTTTTTTTGAATGCATGAATAAATACTTTGGCTATTTTTTGATGTCTTGCCTATTTTCATTTTGTGTCTGGCTAAAAAAAAAATGTTTACTCCAGCAACACTGAGCGCAGCACTGCATTCATATGTATCTCTCTTTTCGGCTTGCGCGTGGCTCATCTGATTTTTTATGTTGTGCTGTGCTAGCTGAGCAGAAAAAGAGAAAAGAAAAACATGGAGTTTATTGAAACTCTCCCAACACACGCACGTGCAAAGGAAACGATCAAGCAATTCGTGGCATCAGGGATGGTTTCTTAAAAATCTTAAGACTTTAATTTAATAAAATTATTGTTATAACTTCGAAATAAAAATACCCCTATGGCGTGCTGTAGCACATATATGACACTTTAAAACTTTTTTCATAAAAATCGACTCAGTACTTTTGGATAATACATAGAAACAAAAATTTTGCACTTCAATTGTATATAATAGTATATGGATATATATAGGTCAGCTATGAACATAATTAGCTCGCGAGCTAGGAGCTTTTTCAAAAATGTATTCGTATATAAAATCTTCCGCTGCAAAAAAGTTTTCAGTCTGGAGACATACTCGAAGCATGCAGGACCACGTTGCTTTGTTCGCTTGATTTTAACATAATTACGTCATGTTTGTACACCGAAAAGAATAAAATAAAGAAGTTCTGCGTAGTTCTGTTATATTGTTTAGCTTTTTATTCATGTGAGCACTCATTGCTTTCATAGTTTGCAAGTGTAAAACAGTTTATTTTATACATATTTATTTTGTTTTTAGTTATACGAGGTCTCACGTATGCCACTCTGTTTTAAACAATATGTATACATAATAAAGATAATAGTAAATGTAATAATATACGCAATAATAATATAATAATAAATAATATAATAATATAATAATAGAGAAAATAGTCTATTCTAATGTGATTTCATAATTTTTCTATCTGCGTCTTTTTGTTATTATTTTTGTACATAAAGCTTTCAGTAAGCTTTCAAAATGCTTTAACGTTACATTTCTTTCAGTGAAAAGCTTTAAGCGTTGCACACACATGCAAGCAGTTTAAGTTGTGTGCGTGTGGTCATCACTGCCCAGTTGTCTCGGGCATCATGAATGAATCGATCTTTGGTGATTTCTTAAAGAAACTTGCTGCATAAGCCAGGCTTGCAGAATATTCTTAAACGCGTCTGTCTTGTTTTCGTCAATAACCGACTTGCAGAATACTTTTTAACTCATCTGCATTAGATTCGTCAACAATAAAAAAAAAACAAAATGAACAAAGCAACAACGAAAACAGTATAACACGCAATAACTCTTCACTCTTATTTCTTGTCGAAAATTCTTTAATGTGTCTGTTATGTTTTCGTTCATTAAACAATTTGTGAAAAATTCTTAAACTTTCAACTGTCTTGTGTTCGTTCATGGCTTCCCTATAAAGCTTAATTTTTGCTTATATTTCGAGGTAATTTTTTCGTCAAAAGTTGAAATATATATCATTTTGTAAACGTGGTATAATAATGGACTAAATGACTGATATATCAAAGATTACAGATTCAAATAATGTAATCAAAAAAAAAAACATGTACAATAAAATAAAATAAAATCAAAGAATAAATAACAAAAGAGAAAAGCGAAAAAAATATTTTTTTTTCACATTTCTGTCTTTTGTTTGCTAACGAAACTTCCCCAACGATTTGGTGTTGTATTCGTGCTCGAAAAATCGCTATGTTTCTGTATTCCGTTCTTGCACGAATTTGGAACATTTATATGAGATTTTCGTCAATGAAATGTATGGCCGATTCAGCATGTTTCGTCCATGAATCGAAAAAATCACGCATGATTCTCTTACGATTTCTTTAAGAACGGAACTACTAGGTGATATAGATATACATTTTTTTCTAACTAGATTGTAAAGAATTCAATTTAAATAGTTGTTTGTATATAACGCCGACTTTTGTAAGAGAAAATGCTAGTGCAAATTTTTTTTTTTTTAAAAATCCTCTGTTTGTAAGCTCTGTATTGTATTTATCTTTTATTAATCTGTTCCGAAATGTAATGTTTCCATTAATGAATTTTTTTAATATTTTTCACTCAAGGGTCTTGTAGACCCTTAGAAAGTAGATTTAACAGTAAACTATTAAAACATTAAACAGCAAACTAAAAAAAATTGGTGTTGAGTTGCCTCTTATGCACATAGAAGGCTTGCTTTTTCTAAATTTGACTATTGTATCATATGGAAATTTCAAAATTGAAGGTTATGTTTGCAACATACAGGACGAAACACAATTTTAAAGTTTTTCATTTCATGCAACAAAAGCATGTACAGTGTATTTTATACACAAGAGAGAAGTTTTTTACAAGTTTAGAGTAAATTACATTGTTTTAAAAGTATTTTTAATGTAGTCGAAATAATAGAAAGTGGAAAATATTAGAGTACTAAAAGAAGGAAAGTATCAAAAATTAGTAAATGATGTGTCTTAAATATGTGTAAGAAATTAAAAAAAGGAAGAAAAAAAAATTAACGAAAGCCTATGAAAACTGAACCCTTTTTTTTTAAATTGATAATAAATAAATTTGAACACAGCTTTGCTTTATCTTAAGAATTTCTGCAAAATAATTGCTTTTATTAAGTGTGACCACTTAAAACATTATGCTTAATCATTTTTTAATAAAATTTAGCTTAAATTGCTTTTTACAGCATTACAGAATGCTAAAATGAAACGGTTTAATAAACGTTAAGCTTCAATTAATGTCATGAAATATCAGTTTTTGAAATTTAACGGAAAAAACAGTGATTATTAAAATATTCGCTTAATTAGTTAAGCCAACAAATTAGTGCATTACTAGTTTCTTTAAATAACACAAAATCTGTTGCATTACAAATCTGTTGTATCGAATTGTATATTGCGTCAAACGAATTTGTGTCTGAAATCTTTTGTCTTAGCAAGAAACAGAGTATGTTAATAGTTATATTAAGTCATGCATATTATTCAAATGATAGTTTAATGAGTTATCCAAATAATTATTTTTATTGTTGCTGTTTTCTTGGAAAATGGAGTAATTAAATTTTGTGACATTTAGCTTAAAAATAATTAATGATACGTTGCAAATTCATTTAATTTAAGAAGTTTTGCTACAGCTATTAAGAGATATTGCCTTAATAAATATATTAAAAATTATTAAATATTAAATATTAAGAATTTTAATATTAATTTTAATTTATAGTCAAAATATAATTTTAAAATATAGTTTATTTTTATAGTCAAAAAGCATAGAATTTTAATAATATTTATTAATGCTTAATTTATTTTTTATTATAAATTTACACCTGACACATTTTTTATTTACAGTGCCGTGCAACTAATTAGCAACGTTGTTACTTTGCGTACGATTTTCTTATTACATAAAATTTGTAGGGACAGATGGAATAACCCGTCATTGTTTTCTCTATATGACAACTTTGTTGTCGATAAATTATCGAAACTTGTTTACTTGAACTTGAAAAAAATTTGTTGTGAGCTTTTTTCAATATAAAGTGAGAAAAATGTCCGTTCATATAATTCGCAAAGCTGAAATCTTTAACTGTTTAATTTATTTTTTGAACAATCAAAGGTAAAATGTAGTTAATTTAAATAAAAATAGTTTGCTTTTGACATACTACGTGTTTTTTTAGCAATTTTTTAATGGGTAGATACAAATGGGCAAATCCCAAAAATGGTCAACCACAGGTGAAATAAAATAAAATGTTATTAAAATCTTATAATTTTAGGATACTATCTTGTAGAAACATTTAAATTTTATTTATTTAAGCAATTTATACATTAACTCATTTACCATGGTGATCAAATCCGCAGCAGAGTTTCACAAATGTAGATTTTCTTTTTAGTTAATGTTGAGTAAGTGTTTCGTAAATGTTTTTGTTTTATTAAAAATGGAAGGTATTGGCTGAAGATAATAATGAAATGATTGTGGCAAGGAAAGAACAACATATCAAATTTATTTCTTAATTATGTAATATTTTAATAACTTAGTAACTTAATTACTTAAATACCCAATATATTCAAATGAAAAAAAATAATCTGAAACGTCCGACACGAAACGTCCGAAAAAATGAAATAGTTTACTGTGACCTCACTATGCCCTTAATAAAGACAGCGTATACGTTTTCTGAAAGCTTATTAAATTTATAAAAAATATTGTTTTCTGACTTTTTTAATACGGCTGATAATTTCGCAGATCTAGGCATAGTATGAACTTAGTCTCAAATTGACTTCCGTTTCGTGAAACGTCCGAACGCATGTTTGAAATAAAAATTTTGCTATAAAATTGAGTTGAATAAAAATTGTTTTATTTTTTTTTTATTATACCCAACATAAAGCTTTTCGATAACATATACCTATCCTAAATATATCTGTGGATCGTATGAAAAATTTTCTAAACATGCGTCCGTATGAAACGTCCGATACGCTGGGATTTTCCCAAATCTTGCGATGAAAACACACGGGCTATAAACGTCCAGAAGCACAAGGCCGGACAATCTTACGGCCAAATCGCAAAATCTTCAAATGTCTCTAAAAGGATGATATTCAATGCTGTGCAATATTTCAAAAACAACAAGACGGTAAAAACGATACCCCGCAAACGTAGGGCTCCTAAAACTACTGCCAGAGAAGACGCACTGATAGTGCGTGAATCTAAAAAGTTTCCTCACAAGTCAGCAAATGAAATTCGGGTGTCGGTATTTGATGAAAATAAAAGCTTACCTTCTGTAGACATTAAAGGTCTGCAGAGAACCATCATTCTAATTCTACTTGTATAAACAGATAAAACTAGTAAGAACTTGATATTATTATATCGTGATATTATTATATATTATTATATTATTGGTTAAAATACAACAACGAGTAGGGCTTAACTTATTCTTACATGTTTTGGATTAAGCAGAGAGCGTATAATCTCTTTCTATGGCTCTCATTGTAGTATAAGCTTTTCTTCTCTTTATCGGCTCCACTAAGCAGAGTAACTGCTTTAACTCTTTTTTTAATTGGATATATCCATTCAAAATGGATATTCCAGATAGTTCTCTTTGTATTCATCTTGTGCTTTTACTTTTCCTATGCTACTAAAAAAAAGGTAATGGTGTAATGGATATGGATTCTGTGATATAAGGAAATAAGGTACTTCTGGGATATAAGGTACTTGTGCCACATTTATTTATTTTTAATTAATTAGTTTTTAATTTCATTAAGTTGTCGACATATATGTCTTTGTTATGTTTCTTTTTCATATGAAATAAATTTAAAACTTGAAAGTATTGCACTTATATAAACTGTTTCTTTTATTGTCTTATTGAAATAATTCGCTCTTTAGTCTTTATGCTTTTGACGTCACATATCCAGATGTTCCAAGTAGAGAAAACAATATAACCCATATATCGTATGTTCTCAAATTAGTATTATTGATGCTTGATAATTTCACTCTCTCATACATGTTCTATCGTTATGCAAAAGAGAAATATTCCATGCATACTCAATGCTTAGAGAGCGAAACCGATACAAGTTGATATAAGAAAAAATAACAACACATAACTAGTATGCTTGGATGGTTCTTTGCAGAGTTTTAGTAGATACCATTAAAATAATATTGAGAGAAAATGGGCTATTTGGAAGAATTTTCCGGAAGAAGCCCTTACTGTCGGAGCGTAACAGCAAAAATCGGTTGCAGTTCGCCCAAAAATATCGCCACTGGAAAGTAAATAATTGGAGAGAAAGTCTTGTTTTCTGATGAAACTAAGATCAACAGAATTTCTTCAGATGGAAAAGCTTATGTTCGTCGTCTACGGTCCAAAGAACTTGACCCTAAGTATTGATCGCCCCACATTAAAACATGGTGGAAGCATTATGCTATGGGGTGCAATGTCTGGGCTTGGTATTGGCACAATTCACAAAATTGAAGGTCCCATATGGACAAGTTCCAAAACATTTCAATCCTTAACGACGTAATGTGATATGCTAAAGATCACATGCCTGTGCATGGATCTTTCAACAGGATAATCATCCAAAGCACACGGCATTACAACAAAGTGGTTTAGAGACAACTTGGTGACATTATTGGATTGGCCTTCATGCAGCCCTGAACTTAATCCAATAGAGAATTTGTGGCAACAATTGAAAACGGAAGGTTGGCTTGCATAAAGTGGGAAATTTTGGGCAAACTTCACGAAAAAGCTATGGAGCAGTGATAAGCGCTGCCTGCAGAAGTTTGTCAATACTTAGTTCATTAAATGCCATGCAGATGCCTTGCAGCTATTGAAAATAATAATTTTGCAACCAAATATTAACTTTTTTGAAAGATAATAAGAAATTATTTCTATAAAACAGAAGCGTTGTTAATTATATGCACAATCTGCGCCAACTATCGAGGTATCATTCTTATTTCCATCGCATATAAGGTTCTCTCAAGCGTACTGTGTGAAAGATTAAAGCCGATTACAAAAACACTGATTGAACCTTATCAGTGTGGCTTTCGACCTGGTATATCCACCATAGACCAGATTTTCACGCTACGACAGATCCTGAAAAAAACCCACGAAAACCAAATTGACATACATCATTTATTTGTCGATTACAAAGCTGCGTTCGATAGCCCGAGAAGGGATTGCCTATACGCAACAATGTCCGAGTTCGGTATACCTGCACAGTTGGCAAGACTTTGCAGAATGACGTTGAGTAACATATGCAGCTCCGTCAAGGTAGGAAATGACCTCTCCGAAACTTTCAATACCAAAAGAGGTTTTAGACAAGGCGATCCACTGTGGGCTTGACGATAAATCAACCAAAGTGGGTTTGACGATAAATTAGGTCAACACAAGGTATATGCTGTCTACAAACAAGAAAGCGCGGCGTCTAGACTCCCATGTTTCATCCGGCAGCTATAACTTTGAAGTAGTCAAGGAGTTTGTATAAGTCAGAGACAAAGCGAAGAGCAATAAATGCTAATAGGTCCTACTACGGACTCAGTCAGCAACTAAGTTCCAGAGCCATCTCTCGATACAAGATTAACTAACACTCTACAAGATGCCCGTTCTACCTGTGCTTCTTTATGTCGCTGAGGCATGGGTACTTTTGCAAACTGACGCAGCTGCCCTGGGGGTGTTCGAGAGAAAAGTTTTTCGCAAAATCTTCGGTCCTGTTCGAGTCGGCGATGACTTTCGCATCCGAATGAATCACGAGCTATATGAGCTCTACGAAGACATTGACGTAGTTCGGCTTATAACTTTGCAGCGACTACGCTTGCTGGGTCATGTCCATCGTATGGACGACGAAGCTCCAGCGACAGAGTTGCTTGAGGCGAGGGTCGTTGGTTAACGACAACGAGTGCGACCATGCCTCCGATGGATGGCTTACGCCTAGGAAGCCCTAACCCCACTTGGTGTATCCGATTGGAGAAGGCACGCGCAAAGCAGAGGCGCCTGGCGAGAGCTGATGAGGTCGGCCGAAGCCCGAATACGGGTTGTTATAGCCACCTAAGTAAGTAAGTAAGTAAATTAATTATATGCACGACTTTTTCCAACTTGTTTTTAGTCTAGCCATTGAAACTTGGGAATCCTTTTATTTATCGAAATAACATATGTTGCAATTAAACGACAACTTTAATTGGATAAAGATTTTCCATAAAGAAATTTACATAAAAATTTTCAAAGATTTTGGCGGAAAAATATATTTTAGTATATAGTATTTAGTATTATTTTTTAATTTTGCAATATTTGTCAGTCACATGAAAAAAATAATTTTTACCTCCACTGATTTTGTTCAGTCTACGTCCATGCATTTAAACGTGCCCCTAGCGACCTCTATATTCTATGTTGAAAGTTCGATTTATATGAGAAAATAATTTCATTTTTTTAAGCTCAAATTTTCTAAACACTGGCAAACACTTCGTTTTTCATTTAGTTTTTCTTCAAAATGAGTAACCAAACATGAAAATCGGACTTAAATTACAACAATTATGATTTTTTACTTTTGGAAAAAAATCTTATTTTTTTTGTCTTGTCGTATTAAAATAATTGTATGAATCCATATTTTAAATTCCATATAATAAAAACAGGCTGGCTTGGCCCAGCCAATGCCCAACGGGCCAATAATTAAAAACTCACTGAATGCGTTTATGCTACACTTTATTACAAGGCACGAAAATGAACTAAACTCTTATAATATTTTGCATATCTTAAATACTTAATTTTATACAAAGAAGAAGCATACAATTAGTTTAGGATTTATACAAAGAAGAAGCATACAATTAGCTTAGAGCAAAAATGCAGACATTGCATTTTCCCACCGTTACCATGCTAAGTGTTTCCACACGCGCATCCGGCCACATTCCATATTGTCACGTACGGCGCTCATATTTCGGCTGTTGACTGCTGCTTAGTCGTCGCTGGCTGTCGTTGACTTCTCCCCCCTTAATCTGCGTCCCCCTTAATCTGCGTCTCGCAGATTATGCCTCGGCCATCTTGTTTTGTTGGTGTTGAGGTTCTTCGACCCGAATGACGGCTGGCACGATTTTTGGTAGGTTGAGGCGTCGATTGGATCTCCACCAAAAAGATGCTGCGACAAGGATTATACCAAGGATAGCTGCAAGGTCTGAAAGCATAGAGAGGTTTACTTTTTTAGCCAGGCTACCCAATCGCTTGATGTTGTTCAACGTCGCTCCATGTAGATAGGCTATGTCGATTTTGTCAGTTCCCTTGGTTACGTTGGTGAGAAGCTGTGGAAGGGCTTGGACTCTGGTTACGGTAGATGTTGAGAAGATTCTTTCGTTTATATAAATTGTTTCATTTTCCAATTGCACGATGTAGGTGCCATCCAGATGCCTCGAAAAATTAGTGGCGTTGACGAATCCTCTGAAATTAGATAGGAAAATCGTTTCCCCGCCAACAAGTTCAACTATTTCTTCCGTGTTGGTCTTGAAGGTGCAATTAGCGTTACCGCCCTTGAGTATTCTTACCACACAACTGTCCTCTGGAATTTTACTTAGTGATGCTGAACTGCAGACTGTTGTATTTCTGGTCGGTAGACATCCTTCTTTTATCCCGAATGTTTCTTTCTGGCTTACGAACATCTCGTTGTATGGGATATCCACCTGACTGTTGTTGAGTATGGCGGCTCGCGCAAGAATGTGATTATAATTTTCCTGCTGAACCTTTGGTAAAGAGACAATGGTTAGCAAAAATGGTTGGGGTGGCAAACTCAAGAGCTTCTATCTCGTTTTCATAAGGAAGGGTCTCGACTTCAGATAACACTTTGCTCATTTCCTCACTGTCCAGTAGGTTTGTTTTAATTATTCCGCTTCTAGCCATTTGGCATTCTCGCACGATTTCGTGGACCTGGTCCCACAGAATAAAAGATTTTTCTAAAAGGCTCTATTCCAGTTTGTTGATAAGTCGATTATCCAAATCGTTGTGTAGCATTTCGATCAGTTTGTTGTACTTGGTGATGGCTTCGTGCGTTACTTCGAACAATTCTCTGTTGATCTTGTATTGTTGGTTATTGTTTTCGACAATAGACTGCTCATTTCGTAATACTGAGTCCCAATCTACGGCGTCTGGACTTCCGGCTATCCATTTCCATGCTGATCCTATCCAATTTATGGAGCGAGTTTCTCTTGGTTTTCTACCCTTTAATTCGTGAAGACTTTTCTGAACTCGAGTAAGGTGATACTGCAGAAGTGAAAGCGTATCGTCTGTAGTAGATATGTTCCTTGCCGCTTCGTCAATCTCTGATGTCAGTTTTTCGAATCGTGCCAGGTCGATCACGTGAACGAGGTTGAAGTGACCATTAAGGATATAGCCATTGCCCTTCTTTAAGGTAACTAGGGGAGATTCGTATTCGTAAAGATGGAGAGCGCATGCTGTCTTCAAAAAAAGTATTCTGCAACGATGTGAGACTTAGCATTGGTGGTGGCTTGTGAAGATAAAGTGGAACTTTTAGACTGTCTTATAAATAATTATAAAAATATTTATTGAATGTATATTGAAATTTTCAGATATAAAATAGTTTTTATTTTAAAATTAATTAAACGAATATTTTCCTGAAAATATACAAGTACATAAGTTTTAAATATTCTTTAGTATTGAGAGGTAATTTATTAAAAATTTATTTAAAATAACTTTTTCTTATGTTGCTGAAAATATATTAAGAATTAGTTCATAATTATTATTGAAGAACAGTAAAATTTAATAAATATAATGTGTCAAATATAGTTCTGAAAGAAGATTAGATTATTAAAATTGTCAAGTAAATTTATAGAATATAATATAATATTTTATTATATTTTTTATATTTTTATTTTATTTTTTCTTATCTTTAAGGAAAAGCATATACCTTTGTCTAGCGGGAGTCGAACCCCGGTGGTTTCCCACCCACTGTTTGCTAGCAAAGCTTGCGCTTTTAGTGTTTCTAATACAGAACAAGTTTTGTCAATTTTGATTGATTTTTTTTTTTTTTTTCAGATTACAATTTCTCATATGTTTTTTTAAATGATACAATTATCTTATATGAGCTTTATGAACCTTTCGCCCTGACATTGTTGTGATTGTGACCTCGTTGTCAGCAGCCACTATTTCTTTTTTATAGAGGGCTTTTTGTTTGCCCTTAATTTGTTTGTCTTTAACAAAGATAACTTCTCCCTCATTATATCTTCGGGGGTCAAGTCTTTTAGAATTAATTCTTAAATTTCTTAATTTTTCATTTTCTCTGATAAGCCCCCTTAAGTCTTCGTTAAATTTTTCTTGGAAGTTGCCTAGCGATTGATAGTTTATTTTTTCGCTTCGGTTAAAGAAGATGTCGCTTGGTCTCTTTTTTGTTACAGAATGGATGGAGTTATTATATCTGTCTACTGCCACGTTCATGAGCTCCCTCGGGGATAACCGTGTAGCTTCATTTTTTAGGCACCTATAGATTTCAAGAATAGTTGAATGTGCCCTTTCAACCTGCCCGTTCACTTCACTCCTTTGTATGGGTGTTCGGTAAAATTCTATCCCCAGAGTTGACACATAATTTGTTATTAATGGACTTGACAACCCTCTCTCATTGTCAGTTACGATCATCTTAGGAACTGTGAAATAGTGAAGTATTTTAATGAGTTTCTTTTTCAGAGTAACTGCAGATTTATTTTTTATATGAAAGAGCTTGAGGAATTTTGAGAACTTGTCTATACATGAAATAAACTTCATGCCCTGTATTTCTAATATGTCGAGATGAAGAATTTCGCAGGAGTAAGACGGCAATAGTGTCGGTTGAAGCTTGGGTTTCTGCGGATGTCTTTCGTATTTATGTAAGCGACAAATCTCGCACTGTTTAGCGAAAACCCTGATTTGTTGGCTCATTTTGGGAAAATAATAGTTTTCCAAAATTTGATCCTTGTTTTCACTAGGATTGCGATGAGCTCTTTTATGTTCTGATTCAATGATGTTAAATATTCTTTCTTCATTTGTGACGTCTTCGACAACTCTTTGCGTTATTCGAATTTTATACCTTGAAAAGTGGTCAACATAAACGTTCTGTAAAAGCTGAATGCACTCTTCAGGTATTTTCACTCCATTTATGATATTGGGTACTAGAAACTCTTTTAAAAAGCGTATAAGTATTTCCCTATTTATTATCCCGACAGAGATATGATGGCGGTGATATCCACTATGTGGTTCTATATGGCTAATCAATTCTTTTTTTCCCTGCCTAAATACAAGTTGATTGCGGAAGACGTTCAGTGGTTGGCCCTCGCAGTGGGACTACGGGGGGCGCACTGCCTGAGGGTGAAGAAGAATCACTCGTCTTCTGTTCTAGGGCTTTTATTTTACTGAGAGCCGTGTTCACGGCCCCAGTCAACTCGGTTATGGCCTGTTTAATCTCATCCATTTTGTAAATAATTTAGTTAATAATTAACAAAGAAAAAGTGGCAAATAATTCAAAATATTTTATTTTAATCGGCAAGCAACTCAAAAAAAAAAATTTTCCTTTTAATTAGTTAAATCAATCGGAAAGCGATTTTAACAGTTTTTTAGATTTTATAAGAGTGTTTTAAGAAGACTTAAGGGTACTCACATTAAAATGTTGTTCATAATTTTATTTATGGTATAGGACGTTTTCGATTTTTCTTCTGCTGTTGATTTGCTGGTTTGTTGATTTGCTGGTTTGCCAATTTGCTGGTTTTTTAATTTGCTGGTTTGTTAATTTGCTGGTTTGTTGATTTGCTGGTTTGCTAATTCGCTGGTTTTTTAATTTGCTGGTTTGTTAATTTGCTGGTTTTATGCTGCAACAGATAGATCTTCGTTTAGGAACCGATGCAGTCGATGCACTTCCTTCTGCGCTCTCCGCAATATGTTCTTATGTGGATATTGCAGACTAGTTTCTTGTTCTCTTTTTTTTCTTTCCCACTATCTGGAGGGATTGTGTTGTCCTTTTTAGATGCTGCCCACATCAACTTACTAAGGCACAATTTGCCCCACGCCCCGCCAATAACCATCTGACATTTTTTGTTAAGAGAATGTCCAGGAATATTGGTTAATATTGGCTTGGCCCAGCCAATGCCCAACGGGCCAATAATTAAAAACTCACTGAATGCGTTTATGCTACACTTTATTACAAGGCACGAAAATGAACTAAACTCTTATAATATTTTGCATATCTTAAATACTTAATTTTATACAAAGAAGAAGCATACAATTAGTTTAGGATTTATACAAAGAAGAAGCATACAATTAGCTTAGAGCAAAAATGCAGACATTGCATTTTCCCACCGTTACCATGCTAAGTGTTTCCACACGCGCATCCGGCCACATTCCATATTGTCACGTACGGCGCTCATATTTCGGCTGTTGACTGCGGCTTAGTCGTCGCTGGCTGACTTATATTTTATTTTGTTCCACTATGTTTTTAGAAGGGAAAATGGAACATTGTATAAATTACATATTAATTTTTTTAGTGCAAAAATTGACACAATTGATTCCAAAAACATCCCACCATATTTTGACAAGTTTAAGTTAATGGGCCAGTATTGGTTATGTTTTAAAGTGAGTACTGGTTAAGGGCTATAAAAATTTAGGGTCTACATATCGTATTTTTGAAATTTTAACTCCATATTAAGAACTTATCTAAAAGGTGTCTGCAAATACCTTTCCACTTCACTGTTAAGTTTCCACTTCACTGTTTAATTTATATACAAAAAAGAAATTAAAAAAAAAGCACAGGTGCGAAGCTTTTTCGCAGTTTCTTAGATTTGACAACTTAAATTCAAAAATTTAAAATAACATAAAATAAATTAAATTATATATTAAGGAACACACACGAAATAAAATTAAATAAACATTTTTGATACGTTGTCGATGTCATGCATGCGTTAGTTAATTCTATACTAATTGATATTATCAATTTTTTTTGACACTTAAAAAACGCATTTATCAACGTACTTGTGGGCATTGCTAATTTCCTTGTACCAACAACACCACAAACGCATTCACAACGCAAACACACCGATGCTGGTGACATCTTGTGGCAAGTAGAAACAAATTGTTTATTGTAGATACTGCAGCATAGTATCTGTTATAGTTAACATTGAATTAACAACTCTTTCTAACAAGGCTTTGTGGCCTGGTGCATAATGCATTGGACTCTTAATCAGTGCGTGCGGGTTCAATTCCTCACCGCGGGCCAAAAATTAAATTTTCTTGTTGTAATAAGCGCTAGCAACAAAGAAAGCATCAAATTTCCAAGAAAAAATCTGTCGGAAAATTTTCAGATTTCACTCAACCAAATCACAGAACGAGGCGTAAAAAGCTTCACTTCAAAAAATAAGTTTTGTATTTCCTATAGGAACATATAAATGAATACAAAAAATTTAAAAAATTACATAGAATGATAAATAGCACTTGCAATATGAATAACTTGTGAAGTGTGGCAGTTCATATATTTAATAAAAAATGAGGCAAAAGCAATAATAAAATAATTTAAAAAAAGGACAAAGTAAGATACAAAAAAAAAAAAAAAGAAAATATGAATGAAAATAAAAAGCTTTGCTTCAAAAATTATATTAAATATGATATGAAAATAAAAGATTATAGAAAATACAACAATATAAACTCCAGTGCAGGTAAAAAAAAAAAAAAATACGTTGAAGCGCAAAAAATAGAAAAATCATAAAAGTTAAAAAAGTTCACAAATTATGCTAATGCACTCACATTACAAATAAAAAAAATTTGCTTAAGAAGAGCGTAATAAACATTAAAAAACCAAGCATTTGCATTGTTTTCAAGCAAGAGCTTTTTACCTCATTGAAAGCTCGTATTGGCCAAACTCTGTATATTTTTTTTTGCTTTTTTACCATATTTTTGGCGCTTAATTTGTTTAAACAAATACGCGATGTGAGAGTCAAGTGAGCGTGCGCAAAGTTAGCGAAACAACAACAATGACAATGAAAACAACAACAATAGCAGAGGTTTTGAAAAGTGAGTCGAAAGCTTGACTTGATCGTAAATTCGTAAAATCAGTTAAGTAACAACAATCGAAAGCGTCGGACGTGTATTACGAAAAACGGTGTAATAACAAGACGTAACGTAACATAACGTAACGCAACGCAACGTAAGGCAGACAACAAGTTATAATAAACACGCGCGCGTGTGTGTGTGTGTGTGCGTGCATGGAGATTTTTTCTTTAAATTAGTCTAAATAGTAAGAAATAAAATAAAAGAAAAATTATAAAATTAGCGGAAATTAAATTAAGTGATGATGCCAGTTTGACAAAAAAAAAAAAAAAAAAAAATGTTGAATTTTTTGGCAAGTGAATAGAAAAAAAATTATGATATCAAAAGAGGAAATAAATTTTTAAGTGATCAATAATAAAAGCTTTAAGATATAATAATAAAAAAAATGTAATTTTTGAATAAGCGATCAGAGTTAAAAAAAGACAAATAAATGTTAAATAAAAACAATTTTTCGGCTGTCTGAAGAATCAAACTTGAACATTGACGTGCTTGCAGTGAACCATTCTTTGATATTTATCAACTTATATAATAACATCTTGTTTTCTCTTCGATTTTTTCGGAAGTCATATAAAAGTTTACTTTTTTTATAATAACCATCGATATAAAAACAAGTATATCTCTTAGTAAAGCTTGAAGTGCATCTCTTTTTTTTTTATAAAATACAAAAAATTAAAACAGTAAGCCGCTCGATATTTTTATTTTTCTCCAGTTGTTTTAGATTTCGCAAATATTTTAAATGCTTTAAATGATAATTTTTTTTATAATCCTTTTTAAATCTCATTTATGCTAATCTTTTCGTGTTACCTTGTGTCTGCTCTATGTTTTTTTTTGTATTTTTTAATGTGTATTTTTTTTATGTTCAGCTTCAGTTTTTTTTTTTTTTTGCTTGTATTTGTTGTCGCACAAAAAACATGTATGACGATTGTCTTCGTATTTTGAACTAGATTTGTATTTTTTTTAAATTTTTTTTTGTTTGGCGTGTGCCTTTTATTATTTTTCTGATAGCTTAATTTTTTTGCGAGTGCATCTTTTTTTAAGTTCTTTCCGAAGAATTAACACCTGTTGGTAGGAATTCAACATGATTTTTTTTTATTAAATAACTAAGAACAAAAAAAAAAATTGATTTATAGAACAGCACTTTGATCTACAAAAACAAAAATGCTCCGCTCCAGCAATCGGCTTTTCGCATTGATCGCTATTCTAATGATCAGGTATTCACTTCTAATAAATCTTTGAAAAAATGTGATTAATTCAAGCTTCGGAACGAAATTTGTGGTTTTTATTTTTGCTATGTAGTGCTTAAATCTCTGTTTAGTAAAAATAAAGGGTCAGTAGAAAAAATTAGTTTTGCAACAAATTTTCCACAATACAAAGGATCATGTCGTTGAATGTTAGCTTAAACATTAATTTTAAAAATGAATATATTGTATTATGCTGTTATAGTTTTATCTTATTACAAATCTATTAATCCAAAATAAATTGTTAATATTTTAGGTAAGAAACAGATTTTTTCGAATTTTTCTAAATGCAAAAAAGCATAAGCTGTTGCACCTACACTTATTTTTTTACCCCAATGCGTACTGCGTAAGCTGTATATTAACTTTTCATACCGTTTGTAACGCCAAGAAGAAGGCGTGGCAGGTATAGACAAATATATATATTTTTGATCAGCATCACCTCCTGAGTCGATTTCCGTGTGTCCGTCTGTCTGTCCGTCTGTCCGTCTGTCGACACGATTATTCAAAATATAAGTTTATTTTTAAAAAAAGAACATCAAGTTCGAAAATGGACCAAATCGGATGAAAACCACGCCTACCTCCCATACAAAGTGACTTTATTTTAACCGTAAAATGTCCTTGAAATCCACAAAAATTAAAGAAATGCCTTGAAATTTGGCACGTAAGCTTTGATCTTCAATATAAATCCTGGCTATGAAATCTGGGAAAATCGTATGGAAACCACGCCTACCTCCCATACAATGTGGCTTTATTTTAAAAGTAAAATCTTTTAAAAATCTGATCAAATTAAAGAAATGTTTTGAAATTTTGCACATAGGCTTTGATATTTAATATAGACAGACCTAATATAAACAGACCATAATATTTTGCAAGATCGAATAGAACCACGCCTACCCTCCATACAAATTAGCTCTATATTATCTGTAAAATCTCTTAAAAATCTGCAAAAATGAACTAAATTGTTTTAAAATTGATATTTAAAATAAACCATCTCTATGATATATGGCAAAATCGGAGGAAAACCACGCCCACTTCCCATACAAAGTGGCATTATTTTCTACGTAAAATCTCTTAAAAATCCACAAAAATTAAAGAAACGTCTTGAAATTTTGCACATTAGCTTTGATATATAATATGAACCATCTGTAGATATTTGCAAAAGCGGTTTGAAATCACGCCTACCTCCCATTCAAAGTGACGTCATCAAAATAGGAGAACTTTCGTTAATATATAAAACTGAATGTTATGGTGTATGTCGTGGCTAAAGGCTTTGAATAACTTCAATATAGCCGCTGGGGAGTATTTTAGCTTCGGTACCCTGCCGAAGCTCCATCCTTACTAGTTTCTGTTGAATCTAACCTTTCAAGAAAAAATTAAATATTTAGAAATGTGCTTGTAATAATTTTTAAAAATTATTTTTGATAATTTTTTAAAATTATTATTGGCAAAGTTATTAATAAATCGAACCAATCGTTTCCAAACTTTCATCAAGATTATTGTTATTTTTTTTTAAAAATCTATGAATATCCATATTTAGTTTTCGATGATACAATATCAGTAAATAGTTGTTAGTAAAGTGTCAGAAAAGATGAGGTCGAAGTAATGAAGTACGGGCCACTCATACACACAGAGAGAAAAAAAAACGTTTATCGCCAACTTGCAGTAAACGAACTTCGTTTATCGTGCTTGGAAACGTTTTTTGCAAACGTTATTTAGTTGCAGGAAAAGAATTTCGTTTGTTATAAGCGCGTGCAATTTTTTAATTGCGGCAAATAAAGAATTTGTTTGTTGCATTTCTATTTCTATTCAATTTCTATTTCGATTCAATTCAATCCAATTCAATTTCTAATAGAACCAAACAAAAAAAAACGAAAAACAAATTTGTGTCAGCTGGGGACTCGAACCTAGGCTGTTTCGCATACAAATCAAGCACCTTAACCACTATGCCACATCCACCAACCAATAATCGATTTCTTACCACATTGGCTCTATTCAATAATCGATTTAATTTTCTCGAATTATTTGTCGAGCAATTAATCGATTAATTTCAATTGATTAATTTCGAAATTACTTTTGTGTAACACATGATTATACAAGGAATCTTCGGATATTGAGTTTGTCTTATGATCGCTTTATAAATCTTTAGTTCATAACAAAAGACGAAAGAAGAATGATGGCCCATTTCTCCAAGACGATCTCAACTTTGATTTGAATTGTCAAGTCTTAGGCTTGAAACAGAACATCATTGAAGCATGGGACGATATGAAGGCGGCTTATCCGAAACTTTACTTGCTGTCTAACAAATATTCGCATTTGATTAGTACGAGTATAGCAGTACCCGCGGAATGTCTACTTTCTAAAGCTGGTGCAATAGCTTCGGAACGCCGAAGGAGACTGATCACCGAAAAACCTTCTAAATTACTTTTTCTGCAGTCTCATTTTAACCAAAAATGTCAATTGAATTCATATATGCATATATTGTTTGAAAGCAAGTTTTTTTTTCCTTTTTTTTAATAATAAAAACAAAAATACTTGAAAATGCCGATTAATCGATTATATGCAATTATTTTTTTTTGCCTTGCAATTAATCATTTGATATATTAATCGAGTAGTGAATTTTTATTGACATTCCCTAATTTATAAATATTTTTTCAACTGAGAGATTGTCTTTGAAGAAAGTAATATTTAAATTTAAGGTGATTTTATAAAACTCGTTTTCAGAAACTAGGCTTCGTATAGGACTATAATTTTATACAAAAGTTTGAGAATTACAGACGTAAAATCAACTACAATTAAAAAAAGACTTTTTCAGAACAAGTTCCCTAACGAAATAAATTTTTGTAGTTGTTTTATTAAAAAAACAAACAAAAAAAAATATTTTACATAAAATTTTTTGAACTTTAAATTTTTTGACATAATACACAGTTATTAAAAAGGCGATATTTAAAATAATTTTATTGTTAATTTTTCTTATAAAAATTTTATACCATGACTAAAAACTTATCTAATTACCTATAGAAATCAATGTAAAAAAAGTTTTATAAATATTTTTGTTAACCGCAAAATCTTCTTCGAAGTCATATTTGGATTTTAGGTCATTCTACGAAGTCCGTTATTCGGAAACTATGCTTCATACAGGACCAAATTTTTGTACACAAAATTGGAGAGTTAAGGCGTTTAACATATCAAAAAAGTATGTCCGAATGGATACAATTTTTAGTTGTCCGTTTCACATGAAACACCCCATAATTTCCATGATTTCGTTGAATATGTATTTTTTGGATTATACAACATTTCAAAATTAAAAAAAAAAATAATAAGGAATTGAGCCTTGACAGGGCACAGAAGCTAAAATACCCCAACGTGGCCGTATTGAAGTATATTCGAAGTCTTTAGCCGTCTATAAAATATTTATAGTCATACCAACGGTGTAAAAGAATTTCCTTTGAATTTAAAGTTTCATGCCCCGTTCAATTCCGCTCAATTTTCTAGACTACTGACTGCTCATTATTCGAAAGAATAACATATGCGTGGAAAATTTGGAAGAAGGCGGACAAAGGCTATAGAAGATGTTTGATTAAAATAAAAGTGGTACACCCCTATCTAATTCCATCCAAATTTTTAGACTAATCACTGCTCATTTTTCTAAACGATATATTTGCAAAATTTGGTTGAAGTTAGAAAAACGGTGTAGAACTCGGTGTAGAACGATGGAACTCCTTCATTAAAATTAAAGTGTCACGACCCCTGTATAATTCCGCCCACTTTTATAAACTACAGACTGCTTCTTATGGTAAAAAATATATTTGCAAAATTTGGCTAAAATCGGACGAATAGTTTAGAGGAAATTCGATAAGAATTAAATTGACATGCCCCTTGTCCTATGCCAGTCATGCTTTTGTAGGCTTAAATCTTCTCATTATACTAAAAAATTTGTGTGCGAGATTTGTTTGAAATCGGAGAAACGGTGTAGATGAAACTAGATTAAAAATAAAGTTTCACGCCCCCCGTTTAGTACCGCCCACTTTTATAAACTACGGACTGATCATTATGCCAAATAATATGTATGCAAAATTTGGTTTAAGTCGGACAAACGATGTAGAGGGAGTTCGATAAGAATTAAATTAATACGCCTCTTGTACAATCCCACCCACATTTGTAGGCTTAAGACTTTTCATTATACTATAGAATATATGTACAAAATTTGGTTGAAATCGGGCAAATGATGTGGATAGAGCTAGTTTAAGACTAAAGTGCCACGCCTCCTCTCTAATATCACTCAGTTTTATAAACTGAAGACTGCTCAAATGACCAAGGATTATGTGTGCAAAATTTGGTTGAAGTCAGATACACAGTGTAACAGAAGTTCGATTAGAAGTAAAAGGTCACATCCACCTTTCTAGTCTTAGGACTCCACATTATACCCTAGCGTATGTGTGCAAAGTTTGGTGCAAAATTATGAGGATTTAATTGGGTTACACACAGACACGATGATATTTAATTTTATATATTTTCGAAAGATTTTCTATTTTGATGGAGGTAGGCGTAGTTTTCATCAGATTTAGCCAAATATTATAGTAATAGTTTATATTAAATATCAAAGCTTATGTGCAAAATTCAAAGATATTTCTTTAATTTTTACAGATTCTTAAGAGATTTTACGGTTACAATAAATTACAATAAAAAACCACACATGGTATAAGAGGTAGGCGTGGTTTTCGTCCGATTTTGCCGAATATCTGAGTGCCAAAACATAAGTGCAAAATTTCATGGCATTGTTTTAGCTTTTATGAATTTTTAAGAGATTTTACTTTTAAACTAAAGCAACTTTGTATGGGAGGTAGGCGTGGTTTTTACCCGATTTTGTCAAATATGATAGTGATGGCTTATATTAAATATCAAAGCATATGTGCAAAATTTCATAGCATTTTTTTTAATTTTGTGGAATTATAAGAGATTTTACGGTTAAATAAAGTCACTTCGTGTGGGAGGTAGGCGTGGTTTTTATTCGATTTGGCTTATTCTCATACTTGATCATCATTTTTTAGAAAGAAGCTTATATTTTAAATTTCATAGCGATAGCTTTAAAATTCCAGCTGTGATCATGTCCGTACTTTTCTATACCTGCCACGCCTACTTTTTGGCGTTACAAACGGAATGGCAATGTTAATATACCCCCTAAACAGTACGCGTTGGGGTATAAAAATATACAAAAACGAAAAATATTAGCTAAAACTAGTAAGGATGAAGCTTCAGCAGGGAACCGAAGCTAAAATACCCCCCCGCGGCCACGACATACACGATTACATTCAGATTTATATATTAACGAAAGTTTTCCTATTTTGATGACGTCACTTTGTATGGGAGGTAGGCGTGGTTTTGATCCGATTTTGCCATATATCATAGAGATGGTTCATATTATATATCAAAGCTAATGTGCAAAATTAGAAGACATTTCAATAATTTTTGTGGTTTTTAGACATTTTAAGGTTAATATAAAGTCACTTTTCATGGGAGGTAGGCGTGGTTTTCATCCGATTAGGCCCATTTTCAAACCTGATCTTTCTTTTTAAAAAATAAACTTATATTTCGAATTTCATCGCGATAGCTTTAAAATTGCGGCTGTAATCGTGTCGACAGACGGACAGACAGACCGACACACGGAAATCGACTCAGGAGAAGATGCTGATCAAAAATATATATATTTTTATATACCTGCCACTCCTCCTACTTGGCGTTACAAACGGAATGACAAAGTTAATATACCCCTTACGCAGTACGCGTTGGGGTATAAAAATGATTAAATTACAAAATCTTCAACTTAAACCAGCACAAGCTATTCAACAATTGCAACACCAACAGTAACAACAACAACACCGCCGACAAAACTTCCGGCAACCGGCACAGCTTCCAGCACGCCCATTCACAGCAAGCAATTTTATGCACATTTACATACATATATATATTTTTTTCACTTGTACAGATTTTTTCCTGCTCCCAGCTGTCCAAGTCAGTTGGTAATAATTTCACTTTCTTTGAGCTTGAAAACTGTAGGAAAAACAAAATAAAGCAAAAAACTTAAATAATACAATACATGAAATTAAAAAAGAAAAAAAAAAAATATTAAACATCGAGTGAGTTCGCTGGCGGCGGCTTGTACTCGTTTTAAGTTCGGCTCTGATCACTTTGAAGCCAAGACGAGTTTTTATTTGATTTCATTTTACTGCTATTTTTTGTTACTAGTTTTTTTTTTTATTTTTTTATATTTTTGCACCAAAGCCGATCATTTTGACTCTCAACAACAGCAGCTGTTGCTACTCTTTTTTTAGTTGCTTAGCTTTTGTTTTCGGAAAAAAAAAATTGTTTAATATTTGCGCTCATCATTTTTGCATTTCTTCTTGCCTTTGTCTGTGTCTCTCTCTTTCTCTCTGACTAACACGCAGTTGTAGTATCTTGAGTATGTTGCGATTGCGCATTTTCCGCTACGTTATGCGATATAACGTAATATTATGTTTTTAGTTGCTGCTACAAGTTTTTTTTTTGATTTTTTTCCATTTTTTCACTCTTAGCTTGTCTTTTGAATGTTTGCCAAGTCCAACGTTCAACGTGCATATTACGTTAAAATGTGTGGTTTTGCTTTTTAACACTTTTTCCTCTTCAACATCATGTGTTGTGTGCATAAGCTGTGCAATGCAGAAGCATTTGGGCGGCGGGCTAAGGGGCCTAATGTATTTATTTGTTAGAAAAAACTAATTTATTTTGTTTTTTTTTTTTTAAATTACTAAGATTTTCTAGAAAAGATTAAACCAAGTACTTAAGCTATTTTGCCATGTTCGTTCAGAAATTTAAAATTTTTAAAGAATTATGTAAACAACAAAATTTTGATTTATAAATGTGTGCGAAAGTGAAAAAAATGTATATAAACAAAACCAAATGCAACAGCTGGTCACTCTAGAGAAGAATGTTGGTAAACGGCTTTTTTCGTTATTATTGAATTCCAACATAATTGCTTGCTCTCTGAAAGGGGATGTGCTAAGACAGTACATGCAACAACAAAAACATTAACGAAATTGTTGTTGTCTCCATTACCATGACTGTTGTTTGTTATCTTGTTTTAACCGGCTTCGAATGAGTTTTTGAGTTCGGAAATTTTAAATATTACATCAACAGTTATCATGAACCAGTTGAGAGAGAGAAAGAGAGCGCAAGAGAATGAGTAATTTGCGAATAACTTAAAAAACGAAAAAATGCTGTAATAATATTAAATTTCACTTTCACGTCGGCGTCGTTTTGTGCGGCAATTTTATTTCTTCCGACATTATTTTTAACCCAAAAAAATAAGTAATAAAAAAATAAGTGCTTGACAAAAATTAAAACAAAATAAAAAATTGCTTAAATTAATAATACAAAAGTTATGTGAAAATTTATTAAAACATATAAAAAATACAATGCAACAGTGTTGACAGTGTAATATTGTGTCATTTTAAAAAATATTATATATATCGTTCACAGCTAAAATAAATTAAAATTAAAGTCATCATTCAATTATATAATAAAATATTACTATGCTTAAAATAATGAAAAATCTAAAATTCGGATCTCGTTGAAGATCACTATTATTACATTAAAAAAAAAAATCAGCATTGATTGTGTTTGTATTGGTCTTCGTGTCTAACATAACGGCTTAAATACAAGCACATAAAATTATAATCATCATTAAAAAAAAAACAACAAAAATAAATCGACAACATTTTTGGTTGGTTTTAACAACTGACCTCAAATCAAATTCCTAATAATATATGAAAATTGACATAGTCTACAAATTTTGACAACAATTTTTGGATTACTTCAAATTATATGCAGTTTTTCGACAAGTTTGGTAAGTTGGTTTTTTATGTTTTTCAATATTTTCTTAAAATTATTTAATTAACGTCATTATTATTTACTAAATTTACATTATAAGCATTAGATTTAACCTTCTTTGATAATTAATTTTTTGATTTATTAATGTTCAGTCTTGATAAATGGTTTTTTTTATCAGACCAATGAAGTTTTTGGTTTAACTATTTTTTATTTTCACACCCGAAGGAAAAATCTTTGTAACAGGTGTACAAAAAAGTTGTAAAATTTACAAAAAAAATTATTTTTTAAAAATATACAAACTCAAATAATTTGTTAAAAAATTTACATCACAAGTTTTGAAATTTTAAGTACAATTCTAACAAAGTAAATAAATCAATTTTTTAAGGCTTCCTTCATATTATGCAAGAAACCTAAGACTCTTCTGTATTTCGGCATCTAGCGAAATTTTGATTTTGTTTGATATAAATTTGTGTCCGGCTATTAAAATATATTATGATACCTTTTTAAAGGTATTAAAATATATTATGATACCTTTTACCTCATATCTTTAATATAAGACTATTGAAAGAATTGCTTCTTCGTAAATTGCCAAAATATGTTTCAGTTTTTCCAGAATCGATATGTTGATTGCATTGTCGTTTAGTCGATTTGCTTGAAGAAAAATTGCAAAAACCGACGAACGAGGTTTTCTTAGATATTTGTTGCTTTTTGCTTGTGTCTATTTCAGCAAAAATATTGTAATTGTGCGACCTTTAGATATTGAGAATGACGTTCTATCCTCTAAGCCACGAAAACATGTTGAAAGGAGTGTATTTCTTTTCTTTGCTTGTCTCGTGGCCTTGGGGTTACCTTTAGCACATTTGCATGAATCAGTTTAAAGATGGCAGTGTAAACTCCGGTTGCATAAAACACAAAGTTTAAAAGTCACTACAAGCATCAAAAAAGTTAAGTAATTTTGTGAATACTTTTTGTTTTCCTCAAACCAACCAGTGAAGAGAGAAAAGTGCGACAAAAACGCTGCTGAAGTGCACTTTCAGCAGCTGTAAGCCGCTTTAAGTCACTTGTCGCTCCAGCTTGTTTCAACTTCTTCGCAATTATTTTTTGCTGTTTTTTTATTGCCTTGTTGCTGGATTTTTATTTAGAATTTTTTTTTTAGACAAAAAATTGTTTTAAGTTATTTTCTTTAGGTATTGTTGAATTTTCGTTGATCTTGCAATAAAACAAACGAAATAAACAAATGCTATACACACATTTTCTACGCGACAAAGGGAAGAAAGAGTATTAGAAAATAAAAAAAATTAGGCAGTGGGGGAACTACTTAAAAAAAAAACCATATGGCCATTTCAGCCCTTGAAAGGACTTTGACCGAGTTTCTTATGATTAATTGTGCAGTGCGTGTTGTGAAATCTTTGAACACAAATGATCGAGAACTGGACCTACCAGCTTTATGCCGACTCCGAATGGCTTCTGTTCTCAAGAAGCTTTTCATGGCTGTTTTTTACTCTCTGAGGTTTGCCATTGTCTGCAGAGGGGTGACCGCCAAACTGAAAAATTAATTCAATTGAAAAAACTTCCTGTGTCAGGCGTAAAACGAACCAGGGTTCTATGGCGTATGGGCAACACACTCTACCCACTGCGCCATGGCTGCCACGTGGGGGACTACTTACCGAAGTGACAACTTAAGCTGTGAACTAACATAGCTGTTATGAATTTCTGAAGTAGCTAGAGTCGGAAAATCGGACGTGTTGTACTTTTTTAACTCTTTTCATCAATTTATTCCTTATTGAATGTATAAACTGCTATTTTTTAATGTTTACATATAACTTTTTTGGAACACAATTACTATAGTTGGGTAATCGGTTATTGGCTTGGCAATCGGTTGGTAATCGCTTCGGTAAATGGAAATCGGCTGGTAATTGCTTTGGTAAACAGTAATGGGTTGGTAATCGCTTCGATAATCGGTTGGTAATCGCTTCGGTAATCGGTTGGTAATCGCTTCGGTAATCGCTTCGGTAATCGGTTGGTAATCACTTCAGTAATAGGTAATTAGTTTGGAAATCGGTTGGTAATTGCTTTGGTAATCGGTAATTGGTAATTGGTTTGGTAATCGGTTGGTAATCGCTTCGCTAATCGGTAATTGGTTCGGTAATCGGTTGGTAATTAATCGCTTTAGTAAACGGTAATTGATTCGGTAATCAGTTGGTAATCGCTTTAGTAATCGGTTGGTAATCACTTCGGTAAATGGAAATCGGCTGGTAATTGCTTCGGTAAACAGTAATGGCTTGGTAATCGCTTCGGTAATTGGTTGGTAATCACTCGGTATTCGGTTGGTTATCGCTTCGGTAATCGGTTGGTAATCGCTTTGGTAATCGGTTGGTAATCGCTTCGGTAATCGCTTCGGTAATCGGTTGGTAATCACTTCGGTAATAGGTAATTAGTTTGGAAATCGGTTGGTAATCCCTTCGGTAGTCGGTAATTGGTTAGGGTACCGGTTGGTAATTGCTTTGGTAATCGGTTGGAAATCGCTTCAGTAATCGGGTGGTCGCTGATCGGTTGGTAATTGCTTTGGTAATCGGTAATTGGTAATTGGTTTCGTAATCGGTTGGTAGTCGCTTCGCTAATCGGTAATTGGTTCGGTAATCGGTTGGTAATCGCTTTATTAAACGGTAATTGATTCGGTAATCGGTTGGTAATTGACTCATTGGTTCGGTAACCGGTTGGTAATAAAAAAAAAGCTCACCAAACATGCTTGCCTAGCATAACCACGGCATAAGCACCGCTGTACAATGCAACAAAAATGAGCAGCTGAAAGCGTGATGATATTATTAGCAGCGTAATAATATCGCTAGCAGCGTGATGATATCACTAGCACCGTGATGATATCGCGAATCTATAGTTTTGCTTTCTACCAAAAAGTACTCAATGCGCCTTAAGAAGTTTACACTTCAAAAATTTCTCTATCTTGGATTCTTTGTTTCAGATGCAACGCATTTAAAGCAGCTTATCAATGAATTGCTTCATCAGCTGGTTTGGCTTTTTTCACTTTGTTTTTTGTTTTTTTGTTTTCTGTATGCAACAGTTGATAAGAATTTAACTTCGTAGCTTCTTTCTAACGCTGAGTATGTAATGTAAGAGCGCAGCAACAGGGCTAACAAAAGTTTTCGGTATTTTTGTTGCTAAAAACCAGGAAAAATAACATAACAAATAGCTGGAAAAAAGTCATCCAGCTGGTAAAGCAAGTCATTGAAAGTCTTCCTAAATAAACTGTGCGAGTGAGCACAGCAATAATAATCAACATGCTGAATACTAGCGCACAAGTCGCTCTAAGCTGCATGATCGGCTGGCACTATATGTACTTTGAGCTTTTTTCATATAATTGTATGTGCAGCGTTTTCCAGCTTTTCTTTCCTGTTCGGCTCGGCACAGCAACCAACCGGCGTTATAAACACACTCTTACATTGAATTTATATTTAATGGGTCTTTCTGGTGAAGAACTTTCAAGGATATTTCTTCTAAACATTTTTTTTTTTGTAGAAAGAAAAAAAAAGATATCCTTAAAAAAAATTGTAGAAAAATTATTAACCTGCACTCTTCTGTGATTTCTGTAATCTACTTAATTAGGAAACTACTTAACACTACTTGATGTTCTTTGAGCTTTTAATGAAAATTGCCTTTTATATTATTTTGCAATTTCATTTGGAATATAATATGAAATTTCAATATTAAATTTTTTTTTTTTAAATATCACAAAACGAACAAAAGGTGTTTGTTACAACCCAAAATTATGAAACTGTGTTTAAAGCAATCAAAGTAGTGATAATAAAAAGCCGCTGAGTAGAGTCGAACTTGTGTCGATACGTTAGAAATGATTCGCATATATAAACCAACTTCAGTGCTTAGAATCTCATAAAAATTAAATAAATATTGATGAAATTAGACTAATATGGCATTTAATCAAAACTTTAACATATTTGTTGACAGATTTTTCGAGGTGTCCACTCATGACATCATTTTTTTGAGTATTGAATATTTCTTCGGATGGTCTTATTTTCCTTATTTCACACTCAATCTATTATTCTGCATAGTTGCTTCTTTAGCCGTAGCTTTCCAACTTCATAAAATTTGTTTGAAAATTCAAAACATAAATTGAATTATAATTCAATTATGAGGTGTTCCACTTATGATGACTCTTCCCTACAACGTCCATATTTTCCACTTTATTGTGCTTTATAAATCATCGCAGAGCTTATATTATTAATTACGCTTAAAATATAAACAACGGAAATTTATTTCTCAAAAAATCTACAAAAAGTTTACAAAAATTATCTAATAAATCGTTATATAAAATAATTAACTGTCAAATAAATTCACTGCTTAATTGATGTTATTCCTAACTATATTTTAAATTTTAAGAGCAAATTTACACAAATTCTATTGCAACCTTTCAATTTGATCAATTTTTTAATTGGTTGCTTTTAATAAATAATTGTTTTTACATTAAATTTGCTCAAACTGGAACAATTAATTTAAAACCAGCTGCAAAAAAAATTGCAATTTGTAGGGAGAGCTTTATTTATGAATATTTATTTACATATGCAAGCTCTGATGTGTCCAAAGATTAATTTCTTAAATTTATATTTGTGCCCTGGTAATTAATACATTTCTTTAATTAAAATAAACCTAAGCATGCTAATTTTTTAAGCAAACTCCACTAAGCGTAGAATTTCGAGAAAGTCAACTTGGACAGAATTTATCTCAATCAAATTTATAATTAACTTTATAAACAATTTTAATTACTTTGTGATTTATAATTAACTGAGCAAAGTTGCTATAAAATAAACGCATTAGTTTAATGATTATTTAATTACTCCAAATTTTATTTCGGAAAAATTTTCTTGCATTCAACTTAAAAATATATGTGGAAAATAATAATTTTTGGAAGCCAACAATTAGTGATAAGCTTAGTTTTAGATAATTGACAATCTTTTCAGTCAAAACTAGAGTCAAAGCTAAAAATAAAAAAATAAATATTTATTTAATATGACGAAATTGGAGATTTACAAATAAAAATAGTTTGTTTGGGATACATGGTGTATCAGCAAGATTTAAATCATGCGAGCATAAATCGAAAAAGAAAATATCAAGAAATATAAAAAAACCAATGTCAGTCATAAATTAACTACGGTTAGCAGTGGTGACAGTTACTAAAAAATAGTAGATAAATTGGCAAAAACCCAGCATAACCTGTTGCAGGAAGTAGTAGCCATGAAATGGACAAAAACAAAACAATCGCTCATTCGAATAAACAAGATAGACAGCGCCTGAATGAATTTTTGCATTAATTGAAATTTTAAAAACCATTTTTTCCATATATTTGCCTAATAAAAATGTTTGTCAAATCGATCTATTATAGCTCATGAAACTCTACCTCATTTCGATCCGTGTGTGGGTTTCTACGACCCAAAAATACCAAAACAAATTTCATTCCATTTCTTTCAAATTTAGCTGCACGTCATCAACAAAACATCCGCGTACAAAAGTAACAACGCCAAAATTGTATCTTCTTCAGAATAAAGTTACAAAAGAAAATCCGAAATAAAAGCAAACTAAAAATCAAAAAGCTAAGAATATTATGACTTTTAAAGACAAAGAGTTAAAGAAAAAGAAACAACAAACAATATAACAGGAACAATAAAGCCAGCTGATTGCCAACACGTCATGCCGCTCAAACTAAAGCAAACTTATTCACAAATTGGCTAAATGTTTCTTCTTTTTACTAATAAATTTTTTGCTTTTGTTTTTGTTGAAGTCTATAAATTTTTTATTTCATACTAAGTGCTCGTCGGCAAGTCGGCAACTCAAATCCGGTTTCATTTATGTTTCTGGTTCTCCGCAGCGCCATGACGTATTTATTGTTTTGCAATCATTTTGCTGCTTTGTTTTGGAGTTACATTCTATTAACGCAACTTAAAAGAGTTGTTGTTACTTTCAAGAAAAAAAAAAAAGTTTTAAGTCTTAACGTATATGAATGGTGGAAATTTGAATTTTTTAAATAAATACTATATCTGAAATATTCATATTTTTGCATATATCGTAGTACCAACAAAGTTCACTGACTTTATGGTGTAGGTGTTTGTTTTGTTTGTTTCTTAGTTGGTGTATTTAATATTTTTTTGAGCTTTGAGCTTTTTTTTTAATTTTATAGCTTTCGATTTAATAACCAACTTAAAAAATATATTTGATTAAAAATTCATATAATTGTAAGCATTACCAATTTTAAACCTTTAGATGTATTTGTAGTCGAACGGTTTTTTTCCTTATAAGTAGTAGGTGTACAGTTGGGCGGGATATTTTATTAGTTTTTTATAAGTTCTATAAATTAAGGGTGTAATTCATGCTGAAACAAAATACAATAAAAAAGATACAATATGATAAATGATAAATAATAAAAATACAAGATATAAAAGCTGAGGTTAACAAGAAACAAAATACGAAATATAAGATACAATATACAAGTAGAAGAAAAAAGATAAAGGAAAAAATATAAGACGCAAGATACAAGATACTACAAGGTACAAGATACAAGATACAAGATACAAGATACAAGATACAAGATACAAGATACAAGATACAAGATACAAGATACAAGATACAAGATACAAGATACAAGATACAAGATACAAGATACAAGATACAAGATACAAGATACAAGATACAAGATACAAGATACAAGATACAAGATACAAGATACAAGATACAAGATACAAAATACAAGATACAAGATACAAGATACAAGATACAAGACACAAGATACAAGATACAAGATACAAGATACAAGATACAAGATACAAGATACAAGATACAAGATACAAGATACAAGATACAAGATACAAGATACAAGATACAAGATACAAGATACAAGATACAAGATACAAGATACAAGATACAAGATACAAGATACAAGATACAAGATACAAGATACAAGATACAAGATACAAGATACAAGATACAAGATACAAGATACAAGATACAAGATACAAGATACAAGATACAAGATACAAGATACAAGATACAAGATACAAGATACAAGATACAAGATACAAGATACAAGATACAAGATACAAGATACAAGATACAAGATACAAGATACAAGATACAAGATACAAGATACAAGATACAAGATACAAGATACAAGATACAAGATACAAGATACAAGATACAAGATACAAGATACAAGATACAAGATACAAGATACAAGATACAAGATACAAGATACAAGATACAAGATACAAGATACAAGATACAAGATACAAGATACAAGATACAAGATACAAGATACAAGATACAAGATACAAGATACAAGATACAAGATACAAGATACAAGATACAAGATACAAGATACAAGATACAAGATACAAGATACAAGATACAAGATACAAGATACAAGATACAAGATACAAGATACAAGATACAAGATACAAGATACAAGATACAAGATACAAGATACAAGATACAAGATACAAGATACAAGATACAAGATACAAGATACAAGATACAAGATACAAGATACAAGATACAAGATACAAGATACAAGATACAAGATACAAGATACAAGATACAAGATACAAGATACAAGATACAAGATACAAGATACAAGATACAAGATACAAGATACAAGATACAAGATACAAGATACAAGATACAAGATACAAGATACAAGATACAAGATACAAGATACAAGATACAAGATACAAGATACAAGATACAAGATACAAGATACAAGATACAAGATACAAGATACAAGATACAAGATACAAGATACAAGATACAAGATACAAGATACAAGATACAAGATACAAGATACAAGATACAAGATACAAGATACAAGATACAATATACAATATACAATATACAATATACAATATACAATATACAATATACAATATACAATATACAATATACAATATACAATATACAATATACAATATACAATATACAATATACAATATACAATATACAATATACAATATACAATATACAATATACAATATACAATATACAATATACAATATACAATATACAATATACAATATACAATATACAATATACAATATACAATATACAATATACAATATACAATATACAATATACAATATACAATATACAATATACAATATACAATATACAATATACAATATACAATATACAATATACAATATACAATATACAATATACAATATACAATATACAATATACAATATACAATATACAATATACAATATACAATATACAATATACAATATACAATATACAATATACAATATACATATACAATATACAATATACAATATACAATATACAATATACAATATACAATATACAATATACAATATACAATATACAATATACAATATACAATATACAATATACAATATACAATATACAATATACAATATACAATATACAATATACAATATACAATATACAATATACAATATACAATATACAATATACAATATACAATATACAATATACAATATACAATATACAATATACAATATACAATATACAATATACAATATACAATATACAATATACAATATACAATATACAATATACAATATACAATATACAATATACAATATACAATATACAATATACAATATACAATATACAATATACAATATACAATATACAATATACAATATACAATATACAATATACAATATACAATATACAATATACAATATACAATATACAATATACAATATACAATATACAATATACAATATACAATATACAATATACAATATACAATATACAATATACAATATACAATATACAATATACAATATACAATATACAATATACAATATACAATATACAATATACAATATACAATATACAATATACAATATACAATATACAAATACAATATACAAATATACAAATATACAATATACAATATACAATATACAATATACAATATACAATATACAATATACAATATACAATATACAATATACAATATACAATATACAATATACAATATACAATATACAATATACAATATACAAATATACAATACAATATACAATATACAATATACAATATACAATATACAATATACAATATACAATATACAATATACAATATACAATATACAATATACAATATACAATATACAATATACAATATACAATATACAATATACAATATACAATATACAATATACAATATACAATATACAATATACAATATACAATATACAATATACAATATACAATATACAATATACAATATACAATATACAATATACAATATACAATATACAATATACAATATACAATATACAATATACAATATACAATATACAATATACAATATACAATATACAATATACAATATACAATATACAATATAATACAATATACAATATACAATATACAATATACAATATACAATATACAATATACAATATACAATATACAATATACAATATACAATATACAATATACAATATACAATATACAATATACAATATACAATATACAATATACAATATACAATATACAATATACAATATACAATATACAATATACAATATACAATATACAATATACAATATACAATATACAATATACAATATACAATATACAATATACAATATACAATATACAATATACAATATACAATATACAATATACAATATACAATATACAATATACAATATACAATATACAATATACAATATACAATATACAATATACAATATACAATATACAATATACAATATACAATATACAATATACAATATACAATATACAATATTCAATATACAATATACAATATACAATATACAATATACAATATACAATATACAATATACAGTATACAATATACAATATACAATATACAATATACAATATACAATATACAATATACAATATACAATATACAACTCACAAAACATACTCTAGTACACACAGCGTACTCTAGTAATTTTAATTGGCCAAAAAAATTAACAAGATTAAAAGAATAAACATTTCGATCTATTAGTTCAAAAAGTTTGAAAAAGTCTCGATATACAGGGAAAATTTCCGCCACCTGGCAGCTCTCATTGCGATTACGATTGCAATTTTACATGATTTGACCTGATTGTCACTCTGACTTCATCTTTCTGACTTAATCCAGTTTTGACTCTGACTTAACTTTGACTTGACTCTCGCTCTGACTCTGACTTCACCCTGTCTTGAAAGAGTGACTTGCCTTTCACTTGATTATAATTTAACTCCTACATAAATTTTTTAATATGAAAAACAAAATACATAATATTTTGTGATATTTAAACTACTCGTAGCATAACACAATCGAAATTCAATTTTGATAATTAAAAGTGAATCATAAAACTTCTCTGACGGAAGTCGCTCGCAAAATGTGAGTTAAACTCTTATAACTTTTAATTTATTCACTTTATTGAATAAAGTGTTTGTTTGATTGCATCGAGTAATCTGACAAAGAGAATTTACGTCGAGCAGTTTCAATGTGAAAAGCTTTTTTATATCATCATTTGGTGAGAAAAAAAAATCTCACCAGTTTTGTCTAAGACTTTTTTCTCTCAGCTTTAAGTTATATTTATTAATGTTTTTTCTGTGATCTTCAATGAATTGGACTACATTAATTGAAGTCATAACTCAAAATTTTCATAAAATTAGCTTAAAAGACTGTACATAACATAAAAATTGCTACGCACAATAGACCAAATATAATTAGCGGCCATAATTAAACATAAGCAGGCGTGTAGTAGACAACTTTTGTTAATTAATTACAAACGAGGTCTAAAGTCATATGATTTTTTTCAAAGCTATTAAAACTTGCTTCAGTAACTGACCTTTAGATTCATCTGTTTGACCCGTTTGAGCCCTGCTACTTGCAGTGGGTTCAAAAGCCATTTTTAAGCATAAAATTTTATAGATGTTGTAGTTGGTTTTGAATATGAGTCATAATATATGCAATTATTTTTAATTGACAGAGTTCAATGTTTTTTTTTTTATACCAAAGCCAAAATAATGTGACGCAAGCAATTAACACTTTCACTACTATACATCCTACGGTTTGGCAACAATTAACATTAACGTGCGAATATAGAGCAAACAAGATGAACTAATGTTTGTACATATTTACATTAAAATTGCTCTTTGTACACTTATGCAGTTTTAATGTTTTTATTTTTTATTATTAAGTAATTTTAAAAGCTCTCAAAATAAATTTTATAGGTACAATAGCAAAACTATTTTGCATGTCAGCTGATTGCTAAATTATTAAATTTATAAACAGCTTTATATAGATTATATCATTCTGAACCCACGCATTAAGAGAAAAATAAAAAAAAATAAATTTGTATCTTAGGAGAACTAAAAAAAAAACTGGTTTAATTTTTCGGAAACAATAACATATAATTTGCTGAAACAAATATGTCACATTTAATTAGATACAAAAATTCGTTAATACGCATTAGAAAAGATAAAGTTATTATTGTAGTTTAACAACACTAAGCTTTATAACAACATATTTGTGAACATGACGCAGCATTTTTATACCCATAGTATAAAAATGCGGATGCTGCGTAAGAGGTATATTAATTTTGTGACTCCCCTGGTTATGCCCATAAGGAGGCGTGGCAGGTATAGAAAAGCATTTATATTCTTGATCAGCATTACCAACTGACTCGATTTAATAATGTCCGTCTACCTGTGATCACGATTGCACGTGTAATTTTGAAGCTATTGTAATGAAATTTGCTATCTAAGACGACCCATTTCCTATTGCCAATTCATAGATGGGCATAATGCATTGAATTATTAGTGCAAATAGTGCACCTAGTGCAAATTAAATTTGCATTTCCATTAATATGTAATGCTAATGGGGGAAAAATTGCTTTACTATTAATATGTGATGGTAACGCAAGAAAAAAATGTCATTACCCTGTGGCAGCTAAGGGTAAAATTAAATTAAGCGTATTACACAAACATTTTTGCAGATTATGCACAAACATTTTACAGACGGCTAAAGGCTTCGAATATACTTTAATACGGTCGCGGGGGGGTATTTAGCTTCGGTACCCTGCCGTAGCTCCATTCCTTACTAGTTTTAGAGGTTGTTAAGTAAGTCATAAAATAAGTATTATTATACCTCTTTTATAACCTATAATATTATTAGATATCAAAAGCAAAAATCTAAAAATAAATGTAGTTCTTAGCTAAAATGCGTTACAGTGCAGTTCACTGAAATGCTCCTTAATTCATTAACTCAGAAACTTTTAAGCTGTTCAAGCTTTTCTTTTTCATATCATGATTATTGTTGTCGTAATATTGCAGCAGCAATGTTGCTGCTGCGGCTATCACGTACATACATACATTAACCACATTTCTACCCAAAGTGGCATGGATTTTTATCTTCTTTTGTGAATGTATTTCACAATGTTCTCTTTCCAATTCCGTGAGCATTTTTGTGATTTGAGTGCATCTTTTTCCAAAAAATAAGCTTTTTTTAAAAATAGTACCAACACTTTGGATTCTTGTTTTGGTCGAAAACATGATTGAAGGTGGGAAAAAATTGTTTTTGTGGTGGCATACGGGATACTTCAAGACCCGTATGTAGCAAAAATTTGAGAACTCAACAAGTTCTCAAACAGGCAAAACCGAACATATTTTTGAGTATTTTTGGACCATCAACTAAGATTCGCTATCTTGGAGCTTGTGATAGGGTAATTTTGACCTCGGATTCTTAATCAGCGACGCTGGGAGTTCCCGAGTGAATAATTTCTGGCCCAAAAACTAATTTTTGACATATTTTTGGCTTTATTGCAAAATAATCTACAATTCCGTTAAAAAGCTGACCATGTTGTATTCTGAAATTTTTGGTAAAGAAATTTTATGCCAGTGACTGAAAATGCACCCAAAAATAAAAGACCTCCAAAACCTAAAACGAAATTAGGCCCGAAAATTGGAGAATAGTTTCATTATGAAAAAAACCCCTATAATAAGGAAATAACATCTTAAATTTATAGATAACTAGCAGGCCAAAGAAGTCTGCGGTTTCGCCACGAACGTTTTTTTTATCAATAAAGAGCGTTAACGCGTGTTTCGTACTCTTTGAATGAGTGTGAAAGAGATAGGGCGCAAAAACTGCGTTCAGAAATTAACATATTTTGATCGATCTACAATGTGCTCATCCGCTCTCACTCACACTGTTTCTTGGCAGTTTCTATTGAAAGCCACAACAAATACTTTTGAACACCGTTCAAACGATCACCGTGTGACATCAGACTTTAAGACACTACATGACAAACGAAATAAAAAACATTTTTTCTTTTGTTCTGTTTTGTTTTGTTTTGCAGCTCAGCACTGCATTTGCTCATCTGTTTTTCATGTTGTGCTGTGCTAGCTGAGCAGAAAAGAGAAGAGTAGAGAACAACATGGAGTTAATTCAAATTTCCGCAACACAAACACGTGAAAAGAAAACAAACAAGCAATTCGTGTCAATGGGGTATGCAAAAAAAAAACGAAATAACTATTTCAGCCCTTGAAAGGACTTTGACCGAGCTTCTTATGGTCAATTGTATTGTGCGTGTTGTGAAATGTTTGAAAAGAAAATGATCGCGAATTGGACCTGCAAGATTTATGCCGATTCCGAACGGCTCATGTTCTCAAGAAGCTTTTCATGGCAGTTTTTACTTTCTGAGGTTTGCCATTGTCTGCATACAGGTGTCGGCTGAACAGAAAAATTAATTCAATTGAAAAACATTCTGTGTCAGATGGGATTTGAACCTGGGCTCTATCGCATACAGGCCACTGACCTACACCAGCATGCCACGACCACCAATCGGGAATGTTTTCTTAAAAACTTAACACTTTAATTTAGCATACTTGTTATAAAAATTTTGAAAAAAATATACCCCTATGCTGAGCTGTAGCACAAATATGACGTTTAAAAACTTAATTCATAAAAATCGACCCAGTACTTTTGAAGTTTAAGTTTTTAGTTGGAAACAAAAAATTTGCACGTCAATTTTATATAGTAGTATAGATGACCACAACACATGAAATAACATCACAAAATTATAATTTTTTTATTTGTAAGCATGAATGAATTTATATTTTTAAGTATTCATAAATCTTATCGAGAAGTTGAAAAAAAAAGGATTTCCATAGCACGAAATTTTTTTATAAATTCGTAATTGAATCCATTGAGTTTAAATAGCGCCACAAATGCTATTGTCGTGTTCACTTCACACAAGGGAAATATATCCCGTGACAACTTCAGATATAAGCTTTTTGGTGCCTAATTTCATTTCTGATTTCTATCTTCTTGAGGCCTAATTTCATTATAAAATATGACCACAAAAAAATGGCCAAAAGATTAAGTAACACTCCAAATTTTTTTATTGTTGCTTTCTATATAATTTATTTGGGGCCTTTTTCAATTTTTTTTGGAGCCACATTTCATGGGGGGGGCAATTTCATAGCGCCAATTCCACTGAATAAATAGATTTTTACCACTCGTAATAACTTTTTCAAAAAAAAAAAAATATATTTTTTTCTAAATTGACATTGACGAAAAAAGGTATAAAATCTATACCACTTTGGTCCGAAAAGGGTTAATCTCATTGCATTAAAATAAAGTACAAAGCCAATAACAACAAAAAAAAACGACTTTGTTTCAGCAACATTCGGCATTCGACTTATTATATTACGTAACCAGATTTTATTGTTATTAACAATTATTTCGGTGCAAGCCCAGAGTATTGCCAGAGTGTGGGTACGCGATATTAGGTGCAGAGTGGCCATTGCAAATGTTGTTGCACTTTAAATTTGACTTTTTGTTGCTATGGTCTAAGATTGTTTAAGACTGGCAATATGCTTGCTTGTAGATTAGATGAATTTTAATATTTCTATATCTTTAAGCCGCGTCTCATGCATTTTCAACTCATTTTTAGCTCAGTTGCAATTTGATCGCTTTCAACTTTGAGCTTCGCAAATGTTCTTGTTTTCGGTTGTTTTTTTTTCCCCACTCATTTTGGGCTAAGTTTTTTATGGGGCGTTGCAAAGAATAACAATAAATAACGTGCCCGCTGAGCTATTGTGCTATCTAAGAAGCAGTTTTTTGCTCATACATATGTTTAATTATGAAACTGTAGTTATTTTTTAAAGACCAAATCAATTTTGTTGCTTGAGATTGTGTCTTAGATAAAATTTGATATTTCAACTGAATTTGAGCTTAAGCAGTGGTAGCGGTTAAGCTTTCAATTTTTTGACACGTACATTTTTTTTTACATTATTAGATTAGAGCAATTTGTTTGTTGTGGCTGTTTATTATATAGCATAAGACAGTTTTTTTCCAACGCGTTCGGGGTACTTTAGCTGGGTATAATGCTTTTTAACGATTCTCGTACTTAAAATACAAGATTTGAATTATTGCTAGTGTACTTCATAAAACAATTCAAGCTCTACGCAATTATGACCTTTATATGTTCATTAACAAAATTGTCAGAAAATGTGTAAAATCTTATATTTTCTCATACAAAATTTTACAAGCATAAAAAATTTCAAGTTAATTGTTTGATCATTGATCATAGTCGTGCTCATGGAAAACCTACACAGCACATTCCTGTAATAAATATTTATAGTATGATGAGACAGAAAATAACTGTCTAGTCACCAGACTGGTCTAGTAAAGTAAATTCATCTGTTCGATTGACAGTGAGTACCAAGTTTTTTTTTCAACATCTTAAACTTCCGCGTTACATGCATGTTAAAGTTAGAGCTTTACAGTAAATTTATTCATATTGAGTATCAAGATGTTGCCGGTATCAAGGTCAATTATGTAATTGAATCTGCAAGTAATCATCTTTTTTATATTAAGTCTTCTTACAATATTTAAATCGATTACAGTATAACGAAGAAGTGGTTCTGTTGCACTGTTGTATTATAAAATCAAATTATGAGAAAAAATGTTAAATTTTTCTTCGCGTTATGCAAAAAGAAAAAAAAAAAAACTTGTACCAATAACAAGACAAACGCATTAAAATCAACAAAAATGCATTCAAGACAAAAAAAATATTTTTTTACCCACCGTGGGAATCAAACTTGCACTCCATCGATTCACAGTTCTACACTCTACCCACCAATGCAAACAGCTTTGTCATTAATTCAATTTTAAGTATGACTGAAGTTATGTTGCAGCAGGTCACAATAATCTATTTATATAAAGGTGCTGAGAACCAGTGTTGTCACTTAAAAATTTTAAATACTTTTAGATTGAGTCTTTAATAAATGGTAGATTTACAGAAATGGTAGTACATTTTTTTCTTCTTACGAACAACTTTTATTTGAGTCCTACAGCAAAACATAAAAAATATCATAAAAAGTATACCATAAAGTTATTTTTTCACTCTTAATTAGTTTGATTGCAAATAATTTTCATATAATGCTCTTAAAACAGTACTAATATTAATTGTAATACAATTTCTAATATTGGATCTATTATGCTGTAATTTTTCTATAAAAAACGTTAAATTAAGTCTGAAATCAAAATAAAGCGCTAGACTTTGAAAAAATGCAAATAGTTTGTGGCAAAAGTAGTAGAAACTAAAAAAGTAATAACAATTTACCTCAATTGTGGTAAAGTGACAACACTGATGATGACATCTTGTAGCAAGTAGTTTAGTAGCTACCAAATCAACAAATACTACCAAATTATTGTGATCTGCTGCAACACAGCTTCAGTTATACTTAACATTGAATCAATGACTCTGCTTAACAAAGATGTTTGGAACGGTGGGTAGTGCATAGAACTAAGAATCGATGGGGTACGAGTTCGATTTCCGTGGTGGGACAAAAAATAGTTTTAATACTTAATACTCGTATTAAATTTTCTTGATGTAATGGAAGCAAGTAAAAAAAAAACAAAAACATCAATCCTAAGAAAAACACTGTCGCGAAAAAAGTGTCGTTTTTGAGATTTAACTCAAGCAAATCACAGAACGAGGCATAAAAAGCTTCGCTTCAAAAAACATTAATCGTGGCTCTATAGCGAATACCATTGAACGTAACACGCTGATTAGACACATTTTTGCAAGAATATGGGTCGATGACTCCACCAACCTACAAAATACATCAAACTTTGATCATCTCATGTAAATTATCTTCTTTTCAAATGCGCCCATTCACTGAAATTTTAATTTTTCAACGAGCTGGATCTCGTAAGCCTTTCGTAAATCATTGCGTACAAGTTTTCGTAAAGTGAACGGACAAAGACTAAGTTATCAACACTCTCCTGAACAGATGCAATTTTCTCTGCATCAAAAAAACAAAAAAAAAAAAAATAAGTAAAGAGCGAAAACAGTCAACAATACGGTGATTAGCGCTCTTAGATAATATTCGACTATCTCGGGTGCAAGTTCTTTATAAGTTTGGCGCAAAGAATCATAATTTTGGAATCAAAGTTGTAAAATTTGGTAACGTTGTTGAAGCAAGTACAGCGATAAAATTGCAAAGGTTACTGAATAAAAATTGGTTTTACAGATATAACTGCCAGAATTAAGTTAGTCAGAGACACTGCTTTAAAATAACTCACTTCATATGGTCTTGCAGTTTTTGACCCATTTTTCAATTTTTAAAAATTTCATCAATGAATCATAAATTTTAAAAAATGCGAGTCCTTTATGAATCGTAAATTTAAAAAAAGGAACAAATCGTTAATGAACCGCTAAAAAAGCAAAATAATTAGTGAATCACTACGTTTAAAGAAATGAATCGTTAACGAATCGTTAATATTTATTTAAAAAACTTATCGTTTTCAATATGGCCAAAATATAAGATATTTGCCCATACATGACATTTCAAAATTCAAATTAACTTTTATTTTTTCTATTTAAGTCGTTCCGAATTCAAAACGAATTTGCAAAAATGCATTTTAAAGAATCCGAGAATTTTTCTGGTAAACTTTTTCATATGAAAATTTAGAAAAACATATGCATGAAAATTAGTGATGAAAAAAAACATGAAATAATATAAAAGTAGGAAAAAACTCTAACCATATTTTTTCACATAAAATTGATAAAAAATTATAGGCTGAAGTGAGGTGATGTGTAACATGTATTTAATTGCTCCAATAAAAGTGTTAAGAAATTGAATTTTGGATTGATTTTAAGGCCTATTCTTTGCAGAAGAACCAATTCGAAGTGAGTGTTTTCATGGCTGTTGAATATTTTGAGCAATAGATGAAGTAGAACAAAAATTAGTAGAACAAATATGATTTTTTTGGTATTTTCACATCGGTGGGGTGATGTGTAACAGCAACAAAATGTTGGTTTAAGAACCAGGAACTTTAATTTTTTATGTTTATTTTGACTTTTTATGTTTACTAAAAGTATTATGATAAGAACTTAATAAAATAACAGCAATACCTCGTAAATCTATCTGATTTTCAATACACATACGTTGAGATTACACATACATTTCAAATGTTAATTGATTATTAGCTAGAAATATCCATATCAGAGTGACTATTCGGACAAATAAAATGGTTCACAAAATATAGAAGAAGTGTTTGCATTTGTTGCATTTAAGTGAATTTTTGTTATTTGAATGGTTTGGCAAAAATCGCAACAAATCATGCAAAAATCTCGACCTTGGGATGATGGCGAAGAGCGCCGGTTTTATGACCAAGCACCTACAGCTTTTTTGTCATTTGTTTGGTGTTCTTTTTCATATTTTTTTTTGCCACCACCTCCAGCAACTTTAAACGTTTTTGAGGCGTTGTTATAGAACACAGCTTTTCATTGACTTCGTACCACGATTGGATTTGTACTGGGCCGATCTCTTTTAATGCAGTTGATGTGATTGCATTTCAGAGTTTGGCATTGTTGCCACTTTAATGGCAATTATAATGTGAAAGATGTGTTACACAACACCCCACCGTGAGTGTTACACATCACCCGAATGTAAGTGACTTTTTTCTCATTGATGGAATTTTAGCACAACGTGGTAAAATGCAAACTCTTTTGTTATATTTACAGTAAGCAATACCACATTTAACATATACTCACTACAAACTTTTATCCGAAAATCTATTTTTTTAAAATTTAAAAAACCTTTTATGTAATTTTTCATGCTTTTTAAGAATTCTAAGAAATGTTTGTGCCTATTTCCAGCGCTTATGAAAAACTAGATGCTGTCAAAAGAACATATCACAGTTGTTCATTCAATCATATGTTAAAACTTTGTACGAATAATCGCTGTGTTACACATCACCCCATGTTACATATTGCCCCATCTCCCCCACAGCTTTTTCATATAAAATTAACGAAGAATAATTATTCACTTAAATGACGTATAAACAACAGCCAGTTAATAAAAAAATTTATTTTAAAAAAGTTTTCGTATTAAAAAAATCGGCTTCATTTTGCATATCTGAAAAAGTGAATCCGAAAATTTTCTGTATTGGCTAGTTTACATTTTTGTGAACTTGTTTAAAATTTGAAATCGATATTTAAGTGAATTTTTTTTTTCATAAGTTTTATATGAAAAAAATCTAGGTAACTTTTTTTTTTTTGAGAAAATGTTGGTGAAAATTGTTTTCTTCTATTATATTGTTTTATGTTTTTCGGCAAATATAGACATATTAAAAACACTGGAAAATAATTGACAAAATGGAGCTCAATTCGAGCTTTGTAAATTATTACTCCATTGAGCTATAAT
The DNA here is from genome assembly GCA_914767935.1 of Coremacera marginata. Taxonomy (NCBI): domain Eukaryota; kingdom Metazoa; phylum Arthropoda; class Insecta; order Diptera; family Sciomyzidae; genus Coremacera; species Coremacera marginata. The sequence continues at coordinate 175,396,806 of OU612045.1, read as the reverse complement.
TGACAGATCGCGCTACAACTTCACGCTGGAATAGAGCGTGAAATTGTTGGAATAAACCCAGCGGCAATAATTTTAAGCGTGATTTGAGATAAATATCTGGGGGTGTTCGAGAGAAAAGCTCTTCGCAAAATCTTCGGTCCTGTTCGAGTCAGCGATGACTATCGCATCCGAATGAACCACGAGCTGTATGAGCTCTACGATGACATTGACGTAGTTCGGCGTATAACTGTGCAGCGACTACGCTGGCTGGGTCATGTCCATCGTATGGACGACGAAGCTCCAGCGAAAAAGGTGCTCTATGCGAGGGTCGCTGGTCAACGACGACGAGGGAGACCATGCCTCCGATGGATGGCGTCATTCCAGATTCCATTTCTAGACAAATCTTTGAACCCATTTATCAACTAAATAAAATACAATTCTGTCAATGTGATTAAAACTTCTCAACCTAAATAAACTTAACAAAAGCTTTTGTTGACTCAATATTGACAAAAAATTTACTCACTCAATTTAGGAATTAGTCAAAGAGTTTTCAGTAGAAAAACATTTTTCATGTTGAAATATTCTTTACTCATATTGACAAATTCTTAGAACGATTGCGATTATGAACGATTTCTCCGAGGGAAAAAAAGGTATACAAAAAATTTAAAGTTCTTTTCACAGGGAAAGAGTATTATTATTAGTTGCCGTAACAAGTTTTGTGGAAAAAATTTAATTGGTTGTATAATATATATCCAAATATAGCGAAGAAAACCTGTTATTATATTACGTACATATATTATAATTATATAATTATAATAAATTATAGTATACGTATTAGTATAATTTTTTTAGTACAGCCAACTTTTTTATTTTTAAAGATATGTTTATGTTTTTGGTGCCATTGAAAAGAAAATTGAATAAAATATAAAATTGGTCTCAAAAAAAATTTCATTTATTACGGAAAATTCTGAGAAATTTGCACTCAAAGTTGAAATTTGGTAATTTCAACCGATTGATTTCTTCTTCACACGATCACAGCTCAGTAACGATTAAGTTGGTGGGGCTTGTTGATATACCGTTGAAACGGTGATTTTATTGCCTTTAAAATGAGTCTTATGTAAGTTAGTTTTTCTGCTAGAAACAATAATGTGAATCAAAGTCGTGAAATGTTAATTAACCCTGTAGCTCCTAAGAATGTGAAAATAGACCCCCCCCCCCCCCACCATACGATTTTTTGCTCAGCTCGACATAACCATTCAGCTCCGTAAATAGTTGCACTCAATTGCGGGACACCTTATATATCTTTACTGACAAAAATTTTTTAACTCAACCTAAGACTTTGTCAATATGTACAAATAATTCTTTGACTGCATAAGCATAGTAAACATTTCCCACAAAATATATTCTTCTTAATATTTGCTACAAAATAAAAATTTAAAATACTTGTAAAGACAGCATACAAAAAATTAGCTACTTATAAGTATGAAGCCCGATAAAAGTTCTTAAAAAATCAATAAAGCTGCAATGAAATAATCAGCGATTCTCTCAATGCTTTATTTAATTGATGACGTCTAATTTAATTTAATTAACTAAACTCATATGAAGTTCTTTTAGAGAAAAATTTAATAATAAACACATGTAGTATTACATAAATTAAATAATAAATTATAATTATAAATAATAAAACATAATAATAAATTTTATAAGAAATAATAAAAAAAAGTATAAAATTGCTAAAAAGACAACATGCAAAACAAGCAAAGCAAAAGTAAACAAAAGAAAAAAAAGAGCCATCTTGATAATATCCACTCGATGACTAAACAGCTTTTAAGTATCTGCTACCAGTCAGCCACTGGTACAAACAAACAAAAATTATTATGGCATGAAAAAAAAATAAATACAAAAATATAACCACAACAATCTATGATTGGCAAGCACGCGCATTTGTTTTATTTAGCAGACATGGTTCAGCGAATTTTTAAACAAATTCTCGTGGCAAAAGATAAACAATTTTAATATTTAAAATAAAAAAATAAAATTAGAAAAAAAAAAAACCAAAAACGTAAAGTCAAAAATAACAAAAAGTCATTAAAGTCAAGTAGACAAATCTTAACTTTGATACAGCCAACAAGTTCGAGTTGAATGAATAGTTTGTGGGCTAAGTTTTAATTAAAATTATTAAACATGGCTTAGATAAAAATGTAAAGCTTGAAAGTTGTTTAAGCTTAATTTTATATTTATTGCATGCTCTGACAAAAGTTGTAGCAAAATTTTGATAAAGGGTTTACTTTGTTCAATGAGTATTCATATACGCATATGCAGGGTTGGCTGGTTTTTTGAACCTTGGCTTTGAGTAGTCCGCAGCTGTATGTTTGACTTGTGGTCATGCTCTTTGAACCATTTATGCCGTCATTCATTTTTGAGCAGTCGTGTTTGACCTGCGGTGACAGTGTTTTAGTTAGTAATAATTAATATCTTTGACTTAGTTTAAAGATTGTCTTTAATCATTTTTTAAATTAATTAATGTTTGAGTGTGGCCTGCTCTTATAAGTAGTGATAAATTTTTTTGAAAAAAAACAACATTTTTTGATTAATAGAATGCGTTTTTTTTTTGGGAAGAAATAATATTAAACCACAGAACTTTCAGAATTTTCAGAATTTTCAGAATTTTGGTTCAATAGAAAAATTGTTTTCAGATCATTGACGGATTTGTAGAAAATTAAAAAAATATTTGCATTAATCTATGCTAACAAGCAGCGAAATCTTAAGTTCTAGTTAGCTCCAATAAGCCATGAGCGCCAACAAGCTAAAGTCTGTCCCTGTTTACCTGTATACATTTATATTTTCACGCTCGATAAGCTTTTTTTTTCCTCTAAATTCGTTTTTCTTAAAAGGAGCATTTTTTGCGTGGTAGTCACGATTGCTTGGGAACCTTTATTCCGATTGAACTAAATTTTTTTATGTGGTTATTCACAAGGTGTCCTAAAGTTGTATGTTGTACGTTGTAAGTGAAACGTTTTTATCATTTTCTCCTTCATTATTAAAGCGATATTTTTGATATTATTATTTAGTATGTTTTGTTAATAGTTTTAGTATGATGTGTATGAAATGGGCGTGATCGGACAGGAACTACGCCTAACCCCATACAAATTTATTTTTGTACATCACATTGTATGGGAGGTGGGCGTAGTTCCAGTTAGATCACACCTTTTTTATACACGTCATGCAAGAACTATAAGCAAAACATGCAACCAACATTTCAAAAACATCGCTTTACTAATAAAGGCGTAAATGAGAAAAACTTTTCACTTACAACACACAACTTTAGGACACCTTCTGAATACCCTCTATGTGTGTATTGAAACATTAGCTTTTTTGTTTTCTATTGCACAATCATTCTCCAAAATGAGCATGAAATATTTTATAATATGTACTTTCGAAGAAAGAAGTTTTTCCGAGAAAATTTTATGCAGTCTGGTACAGTTTTTCTACCTGTTTTTCTCCTGAAATACAGACAGGATACATCTGTCTACTTTAAGATGCCGTTTATTTCTTTTTGTTTCAGCAATACTGGTGCAAGGGTATTCTGTCAACCGCACAAAGGTTTTTGATGCCTCTCAATGTATATTTGCTTTTCACAAATAATGCAATTCACAAAGAATTTCAGAATTAACAACTATTTTTTTATCCTTTACTCATTTTATATTCGTTAATAATTTTTTTTCATTATTAATTTTTTATTCATTCATTATCCATTTGTTATTCATTATTCATATACTATTCATACAAACCGAAGCTATGAATAAAAAATGAATAACGAATAAAAAATTAACGATGAATAACAAACGAATAATGAATAAAAAATTAATAATGAATACAAAATGAATGATGAATAACAAATGAATAATGAATAACAAAGTAATAATGAATAAAAAAATTAATAATGGATAAAAGAAGAATAATGGAAAATACTGAAATTCTTGGTGATTTGCATTTTTAGTGAATACTCGTAGCAATCATATAAGTGAAAAAAATTGATTCCATATTTTGAATAACATAAATGAATAATTGAAATGAAAAATTAAGAATTTTTCAAAATTGAATGTGAATTAAAAATTGTATTTATGTATCAATTTTGCATTCATTGAATGGATTCTTATGTCGTTATTCACTCGAATATAAAGTTGTAAAGAGCTGCACAAGCACTGTACTTGCAAGCAGATAGGAAACTTCGATTTTGGATTGTGGGAAAGGGATAGCCTTATTTCCTGACTGTGTCAAATACTAACACAAAATGTTCAATACAAGCACAATATCTACAGAAACTCCCCTCAAACATGGGATATCCAAACTCACCATATATGTGTAAAAGGTTGATAAACAATGTTGCCACTTGCAAATTTTATATAGTGGTAGATTAAGTCTAAAATGAGTGGTCGATTTTAAAAAAGTTGGAACATTTTTTTATAAAAAAATTCGACTCAAGTCCTACAGCAAAAAAAAAAAAAAGAAGGAAATCATAAGAAATAACAATAAATTAATTTTTTTCACGCTTAATTAGTTTTATTGCAAATTATTCCCAAATCATGTGTGCAGTAATTTTTTTTTTATTTTAATATGAAAAAAAATTGGTAGATTTTGTAAAATGCAAATAGTGGGTGGTAAAAGTGGTAGATTTATCACAATTGTGAAAAAGTAAAAACACTGTAGATAAATCACAGAAGCTCCCCTCAAACATGGGATACCCAAACTCATATACACAATTCGTGAGTTTTGCATAAAGAAGAGAGTTAAAAAAGGTGAGATCTGAAATATCCTTGAAAAACATGAAGTCTCCTATCTCTTTATCTCTGCTTGCAAGCCATCAGATCTGCTTTCAACTACTTCCGCTCATCTACTCTCTCATACCAAAACAAGCACTTCACTGCACAAAGAGACAGTAGAACATTCAAGCAATAGAACAATAGAACAAAACTGAAGAAGAACCTACTGCACTGTAACTGAAGTACTTACAGGCAAAACGAATGGTTTGTTTTTATTTCATTTGACAAGTTATAATCTGTTCAACACGATTCGAGTACATTAATGCGTTCCTTCGGTAAAAGATTTGTTTTTATTTCGTTTCATTCATAGATTCCTAGCAAAAAAGTCTTCAAATATTTTAACACAAACAAAATTATTACAAATAGACAAAGTTTACAATTCAACTTACATTTAAATTATATTTACAAATTGACAAAGTTTACAATTGAACTTACATTTAAATTATGTGTAGATTATTTCGTCAAAAATATTTCCTGTAACTTACTAACTAAGATGTAACTTAACTAAGATTGCTACTAGCTTATCGACTCTAAAGCAAGCAATCACTATGCTTGCTATGATTTAATGTTACTTCACTGTAGTGTCGCTTTATATTTTGATATTCTGCTCTGCATCATAACATAAGCACAGTCTGTTACTGTAGCGAAAAGCATTTCAACTGATGAAGTGCTTGTTTCGTTGCTCAGCTGTAACATAGAACTAGTGTATGCGACGTTAACGCTACAGTGAAATGCAGTGCACTGAAGTACTGTACAGTAGTGAAGTGCCGCAAATAGAATGTTTTGTGCAGCTCTTTAATATGAATGCAGCTTTTAAGGCTCTGGTGTCAATTTACAATTACCAGGATTCGTTAAGTAGCAAAATCAGCTTACGAATCATCCAGCTACATTACCTTCTGTGTTTTGGAAGGTGCCACTGTACATAATATATCTCAACTCCTTAAAGACATCTTTAGAACAGCGTTTTAGCGATGAAAATACCGTGACGTTTTCCCTTTTTTTTTTGTATACGCAGCAAACATGCTGACTATGGAAGTTGATGAGTTCATATCAAGAATATTAGTCAGTTGAATTGAGTGAATTGAAAGAAGAAGCAGAATTTTGGTATAAGCCTTAGAAAGAGAAACAAATCAACAAGCAATTGAACATAGAGTTGTCGCTTTGCGAGGTTTTTAAAGAGGCAAACACTTTTTTCCAAAGATAAAAAATGCTCTGGCTATTTCTCTTGCTCAACTATGCACGATGGAAACAATTGAAAGATCTTTCAGCACATTGCGAAGAATGAATACTTGGCTGCATTTGACTATGATCAAGAGTTTTGTTTCTTTTAGGCGTACGCCTTTTAAGCGTGCACATCAATTTGGTGCAAGAGAAAAATGTGAAGCTAAACAATGAAATTGTAAACCACCTTGTTAAAGGTTCGGTTAATTGACGAAGTTTCGGATTAATACTGTAATCTCGGCTTTTTTAAAATCTCGCTTAATTTAATATCGCTTCGAATTTACTTTTATATTTTTCTTAACGAAACATTAGCTACTACATACACAGGTAGAGTATATTTAAAAAATTATTTTATTTACCAGCAACATGAAAAAAGTCCGTTTTTCTCCCTTGAATAAAATCGTTGCTACGCACGTGTATATATATATGACAATTTGACATACATATTAATAACAACAACGAAAACACAAGCAGTTCGCAAGAAGATTCGTTTCAACAAACGACACGATGTTGCGTTCGTGATTTTAGCACGAACCAAACCAGCATCGATAACAGCAACATAATAAGCAGCTACTGAAGCATTTTATGCATGATTTTTCTCATACGAGATTATGAATTTTTCTGCTTAGATTTTGCTATTTTGTAGCTTTGTTAACGAAGTTACAAAATCTTTCAAAAACTTTTCAAAAAAGTTAGATATTCATTTTATTAGCCACATAACTGATATTTTGGCATATATTTTATCTTTGTATAATGAATTTTAAAAATTGTAAGTATAAGCCAAGAAGTGCAGAAAACGTTGCATGCGCTTGAAAAAATTTGCTAAACAGACGCTTACGGCAAAAACTTTAAAAATTGGACAATTTTTTCCCAAAAAGCCAGACGTCCTCTTAAAGAAGTAAGGAATGGCATATTTTTTAACTTTACTCTAGTATATTAAAGGTTTCCGTTTGAGGGCGGTAATGCATTAATATCCAAATTTTTTAAAAATATTCTCTTACTAGTTAGGAAAAGTTAAAAATTTCATTTTATAAAAGGAAAATGTCAAAGATATGCTAAACGTGTTTGATAGCACTAATTTGACCTTTTTTTTTGTATTGCTTCCTTATAAACGTAAAATAATTTACGAAATCATCATTGATTTAAAAAATTTAAAAGAATGTTATTTTATCAAAATTAAAAAAAAAACACCATTCAAATTAAAAGCTGGATATGTTTGATTCTTCTCAGAGCTATATCTATTTATACCTTAAAGCAAAAGTTTAAATTACAGTTTAATATAAAATTTTGAATAATCAACAAAAACTGGGTTAAACCATTGCAACCAGCTTTTGAATTTAAAATTTTTTTTTCAAAATTTGGTTTGTTTTATTTAAAAGTTTCATAGACTTACAGTCACCATGCATGCCAGAAGTATAGAAATGAATACGAGTATATAAAACGATATGACTCGGCATATATTGACATAATCGCGATGTATATCGCGATAAAATCAAATTGATATCGAGTTTTTTGCATATTTTGAAGAGATAATAAATGCTGCAACCAAAAATTTTTCGGTTTGGAAAAAAAAAAATTATTACATATGAGATGCAATTTTCAAATATTGCTCAGAAGCGTAGGTCAAACGTTCACAAAAAATTATTTTAAGCTGCGTAAAATTAAAAAAAAGTATTATAAAATACTTTTTTAAAATAAATTCAAAATATCATAAACGGGCGGGTGTTCAAACTGAATTTTAATAAATTTTTGTCCTTTTTTTACTTCAATTACAGAGCTCAACTATCCTGTAGAATGAAGGGTTGGTTCGATGCTTTTCGAGACGATGGTGGACCTACACTATATTCATTTTCAAATCGGACACCGGTCACTGGTGATGTATCCATAGTGGCTGTCTCAGTGCTGTTTGCAACATTCTACATAGCATTTCTTGTGATATTTCCAGGTGTAAGAAAACAGGTGAGAAAATATATCAATGGACAGTCAAAATATTTTGATGAAGTTGTAAAAAATACTAATGACCAGCAATAAAGCAACAGTGTCAAACAAAAATCGTGCACACCAACAAAAAAAAAAAAGCTTTTAAGCACAAACCAGTTTTATGATAATTGAATAAAAACAATAAAATTGATTTCATTGAGGCAATAATAAAATTAAATTTTGTACAAATAAAATACAACAAAGTTTAGTTAAAAATTTGAATATCAAAACAAAAAGGCTATAAATACTCATTGTAAAGCAGTTTATTGTATCTCTTGGTTTAGATTTGACATATGTAGATGCATGTGTAAGTACACACACACACAAAACACACACACATGTATCTCTGCCCATAATTGTTTTGTTCAGCATAAAATCATAATTTTAGCATAAATTCATTTATTAAATAGAAATGCTGCATGGTTTTATTATTGCAAATTTTCATGTCAACAATTTGCATTTGTATGATAAATAATGAAAGAAAAAAAAAAAAAAAATGGGAAAAAACCACACACACAAACACAATATTAAGTTATTTGCATCTAAATACATTTGTATCTACATCTGTGCGCACACGACTAAAGTTATTGTGTATTGTTTGTTAGCAAAGACTGGTTATTGTTGTATTTAGTCGGTCAATGTGAGGTTGTGGCCTGTCCAACAGACAGATAGATAGAATGACTGCATGACTGACAGATGTCAGATAGTTTTGTTCAATTTGAAATGGTTTGCGTTAAATAATTTTATGGATGCATAAATACACATGTTTTTAGTGTTTGTTGTTGGGGGTCTTATTTTTGCGTGTCAAATTTAACTAAAATGTTGACATGTATAATTTTTCAAGCTTAAAATTTGCATTTATCTATAAGCTGCAGTTAAGTTGTTCCATAAACGGTTTAGAACGTTGCCATTTTGTTGGTATTTTGATAGTTTTTCGATTTTTTTTTTTTTTTTATTTCAGATGTGAGAAAAAAAAAATAAAAATATATATTTTAGATGTTGTGAGAAGTGAGAAATGAGAAATATATATATAGTGTTATAATTTGTACTTTTGTCAACATCCATTACTTCATGTACATTGATTTTCGATTCTTAAGAAATCTTATGACACTAGAGGAACAAGTTAACCCCACAGAGTCAATATCTGCTGGGTTTGATAGTTAGTGAACCCAATCCCAGAATTCAGGGATATTTTCAAAACGTACGTTTTGTCACCTTTCCAACAACTCAAAATCTTGAGCCATTTACAGAAGTACAGACGACCATTCATTTTGGGATTCCTAAATTGAGCTTGTCGCGGTACTCAAGGAAAGTTCAAATGATTCGTATGAATAAACCAAGTTTATTGTTTAGAACCCCTTAAATATAAAATAAAGATTTGTGTAATTTCCATGATTTCATTTGATCTATATTTCTGATATTTTTAGGCATTTTTTTCAGGTGTCCCACTCATAACGACATTTTCTTGGAGTCCGAATATTGAACATCATTTGTCTGACACCCATTCAAGAGACTTTATTCTACAAAATTGTTCTTAAGGCGGTCTTCTCATTCAAAACCCGTTTTTTGGACCCTTTTTAAAAAAATTCTTATTTGAAAACGCAAAGAATAATTGAAAACTTTTTTATTTATTGTATTACAAAAGGTTCAAAGTAAATAAAAAATTTTTTTTTGCCTCGATACGTGGGCTGTTCAAAAAGTAATGAGACTTCAAAGTTGGTGGTGAAAAAAAAGGTGTCGTCACGGCGGCCACGATTCCGGGTCTCCGGAGCGTCTGAAATGAAAAAAAAAACGGGGTTATAATCAGTATAGATGTAATTCTTGGGTGAACCTCAAGCTTAATTTTGTGATTTTTTTTGACAAAATGGCGGCCATTCAAAAAAAAAATTTCAATTTCGGGTTTTTTTTTTGTAGTTTAGTGTAAAAAAAATATAGTAAAAAATTTTTTAAAATTATGGTCGAGGTTCACCCGAGAATGGTGACAATTCTGCGTCGATTCCATTTTGTTTCATGAAAATCGGTTCAGTTGAACTGGAGATATCATGGCCGCCAGTTCGAAAAACGTGGGTTCGAGATAAACGCGTTTAAAGTTTGAAGTAATTTTTTTGGGGAAAAAAAAAAAAAATCAAAAATGTTTAAATGCAGTTTTAAAGAGCTGACAATTTTTACTTACAAATATTAGTCGGCGATGCCAGCTCCATACAGGCCACCTTCCTCTTTTTCGTAGAAACTGCTTTCTGCTGCCCTCTCTGCTCTGCGAGCCGTTCTGCCAGCTTTTGATGATGCCGCAGCTCGAGTCTCTGATCGGTTCAATCTGTCTTCATTGCGAGATAGTGCGTATTCGTATGCGTTTTTGCCAATCGCAATACCCATCAAACCCATAATTTTAAGTATGGGTATAAAACCGTCGTTGAAGAGGCACGTTGCAATGAAATTGGCCACTTCGATGGTGCGTGCGCCTGAGTTGATGTGTTTGGGCGAAAGTGACCAAAGAACAGAATTGTAGGACTCATTGGAATTCTGAGTTTCAGATCCAAGGCATCTTTCAAGCAAATTATCTGCCGACAGCGCTTCGTAAGCTGGTTTTATTACCTCCATCACCTTCTTGTCCATCAGACCTTGCTTCACAAAAAAGGCTGTATCTTCTAAAGTATTTCGAATTTCTAAAAATCCTTTTAGGGGCATATTCACATCTACCCAAGCTATAAATAAATGCAAAAAAAAAAAGTTGAAAAAAAAGTTGCTCAATGAGAAGACCCCCTTAAGCCTGAATCCTTCCAACGTTATTCAGTTTTCCTGACGAGAATTATAAACCAAAAGATTGACGTGTCCCACACATGACGACTGTCGTCTAAATATAATCAAAATTCCTCAAAAAAAAAAAAAGAAATGCAAAAGGCTGCGTTTATAGTGAACGCTTACTTAAGCTTATTGGCTTGGCTTATTGGTGTATCTATATCTCTCGTGTTCACAGTGTAAGCAAGCGAAATAGCGATACAAAATAAGCTCAATAAGTGATCACTATAAACGCATAAGCAGAACACTAAAACTTTAAAAAAAAAATATATTTTGATATTAAACGAAGTTTTAGTTTTATTATTTAAAATGCGAGGTTTGTTCAAAAAGTATAGCGAATTTTGTGTTTTTTCATGAATTTATTCATGAATATCTATCTTGTCCCATTCAAAGTAATCCCACCAGATATTATACTCGTACACTTGTGCGAACGTTTTTTCCAATCCTCGAAGCACTTCAAAAAATTATGTGTGCTGATCTTGTTCAGGTCCTCCTTCGATGCCATCTTTATCTCTTCAATCTTAGCGTTGCGTTGTCCTTTCATGGACCTCTTCAGCTTCGGGAACAATAAAAAGTCATAATAATTAAGAATTATTGAAGTTATTTCAAATTAAAAATTTATGTTTTTGTTTTTTTATGATTTTTTTCTGTGTTCGATATGGCAGAAAAGGGCACTTTAAGGATTTTTGCAAAAAAAGCCAAAATAGCTCAAAACTATTTTTAGTTCATTTCTTGTTTGCTTTATTCAAAATTTTAATTTTTGGATTTTTGGGAATTTTTTTTCGTAAAAATATTCAAACTCCATATTTCCAAAAAGGCGTGCTTCTATAAAAAATTTCGTTACGACCAAATTATTTAAAGTAATCGCACAATTTTTTTGTATCTGTATTAGATAATAATATTTTCATGATATTTCAATGAATTTTTTATTTAATTTAGATTTTTGCGATCTTTTTAATAGAACAAGAAAAAAATCGAGTTTTTTTCTAAAAGTAAAAAGTCATAACTCTGGTAACTTAAATCCAATTTTCATATTTGATAACTCAGTTTAAAGAAAAAATAAAATTAAAAACGAAGTGCATACCAGTTTTTTAAAGATTGAGCTTATAAAAATGTTATTGGGATTTGTTTGAAAAGACAGCACTATTTTCCCATATAAATCAGATTTTCAATATAGAGGTAGCTTGAGGCACGTTTAAATATCAATATTATTTTCTGGAAATTTTACAACTTACCTCTGTCATCTTAAGGAATAAAACATCGGTGCGTAATACGTTGCTTTCGAAAAAAAATAAGGACCATTCTAATATACATTTTCGGCGCCGATCAGCAACTTTTCTGCTGCAAGCAAGCCACAACCCGCAAAATGATAGAGTGTACGCAGCAAGTATGTAAGATATTCCTTAAGGAAACTCTGTTCAAAGATTCCAGAAATTTACTTCCGCATTCTTGTTTTCATAGAAAAGGTCGTTATAATCAATTCCTAGTATTACTTGGAGTATGTTTGAAAAGTCAATTTTTCGTCACTTGCTAAGAAAATGTACAAGGGCGACGAGTTTTTCTGTTCAGCAAGATTCTTCTCCAGCCCACAAAGCAAAAATTGTTCAAAGTTGATGTTGTGCCCGTTCTCGCCTGATTTAAATCCGCTTGATTTCTCTATTTGCGGCAAAATGCTGAGCAAATTAAGAAATTTTAAAAACATGACAGTGGATATTTTCAAGCGTCGCTTGAGGAAATTATGAGAATATAATCCAGAAAACGAGGTGCGTGCCACATGCTTATCTTTAACAAAGTGCCTAAAATTGATAAAAAAAATGAAGGGCGAACGTTTAGAATTGAATGTTAAGAAGTTGTGAAAAAAATTGCAAGGAATAAAAAGTAATTGTTTTTTATGGAATTTAGCACTACGTTTTTGATTTATGACAAAAAATAAGTGCAAAAAACGTAATTTTATAGAAATAAAGCCTACACACAAAGGCCTAAGTTGTTGGAAAATTTCAATATTAGAAAATTAGAAAATTTGAAAATATTTTAATATGTTAAAAGATAAATTTATGACAATATAGTATGTATACCGAGCAAAACCGTTCGGATGTGTTCCATTTTTGCACTAAAATTGATGTAAAATTTTTAAAATAAGTACCAGCATCACTAAATTTTGTGAGTTAATTTCTTTTTTGTTGTAGAATAAAAGGCTTTTACACAGAAAAGTCAATAACATAACAGTACGTTCAAAAAGACCATACGATGACACATAGATGGCGTTACTGGATTTTTTTCATATGATTTTTATTTAGTACCAACCTTCAAACGATACGTATAAAAATTTGACAACAATCTCACAATTGATTCGTGAGTTATAGCATTTTGTGTGCAACTATTGTTGTTGAAAAAAAAAAAAAAATGGAAAAAAGTGAATTTCGAGTTTTGATAAAGCATTGCTTTTTGATGAAAAAAAAATACAGTAAAAAATACAATACAAAACCAAACAATGGCTTGATAAACATTATCCGGACTCTGCTCCATCGAGACAAATGGTAGAAAAGTAGATTGCTGAATTTAAACGTGGTCGTACCAGCACAAATGTTGCAGAGCGCAGTGGACGCCCAAATCAGACTGTTATTCCACAAAATATCAAAAAAATCCATAAATTGGTTATGAACGATCGCAAATTGAAGGTGCACGAGCTAGCTGACATTGTAAAGATATCAAATGGTAGTGTTTTTGCCATTTTACACGATCATTTGGGTATGCGAACGCTCTTTGCAAAGCGGGTGCCGCGTGAGCTCACAGTCGACCAAAAACAACAACGAATTGATGCTTCAGACGAGTGTTTGGCGCTGTTAAGCCGCAATAAAATCGAATTCTATCATCGATATGCAACGATGGATGAAACATGGCTTCACTATAACACACCAGAATCCAAAAGACAGTCAGCTGGGAGGACAGCAGTCGACGAACCGAATCCAAAGCGGGCAAAGATCCAACAGTCGGCTTGTAAGGTGATGGCGTCTGTATTTTGGGATGCAAAAGGAATAATATTCATCGACTATCTCCAAAAAGGACCATCACCATCAATAGCGACTATTATTATGCACTTTTGGATCGATTGAAGGCTGAAATCGCTAAGAAACGGCCACTTTTGCAAAAGAAAAAAGTGTTGTTTCACCAAAACAATGCACCGTGTCACAAACCGATGAAAACGATGGCAAAATTGAATGAATTGGGCTTGAATTGCTTACCCACCGTATTCTCCAGATTTAGCCCCCAGTGACTTTTCCCTGTTTTCAGATACCAAGAGAATGGTATAGAATGGAATGGTATGGTAGAGAAATTCAAGTCCAATGATGAAGTAATCGCTGAAACTTAGGCCTATTTTGACGAGAAAGAGAAATCGTACTATAAAAGTGGTATCGAAAAGTTGGAAAATTGCTGTACTCGTTGTATCTCTCTCGAAGGCAACTATGTTGAATAATATAATCGAGTTTTATCAAAATTTTGTTTCTTACTTATCCTACGGACTTATTGAATGACCTGTTATTAGCTGCATTCCCGTGGCACTGGATCAGATCAAATCTCAGTGGAACAGTATTAGTTCAACTTTGCTACAATTTGGCAGCACTGGCGATGAAGTGCCAAAATACGAATGCGAACTGGGAGACGAAAACTCAAATTAAAGAAATTCAGATTTGCCAACTATGTCCGTTTTGAAAAAAAGTGCTTTAAGCTTGGCAGCATTTTAAGTTCAGAAATAGAGCCAGGAATAGAGCTGGTTCTAATTTTGGTTTTTGCATTGCGAATAAAATAAAGCCACGCTATTGATCAGCGACCACGGGAATGCAGCTATTGTTTTAAGGTAAGATTTACACTAAAAATATACTGTAACGATAATAGATCTCGTTACAATATCGATATACTATCGATAAATTTTCCTATCGGGACCTGGTTTGCTGGGATGATGATTAATAATAGGCAGTTTAAAAATTTAGACGGTGCCCAGAAAAATCTTATGTATGCAATTTTTTTTACATGGAACCCTATAATATAAATTATGATTTTAAGCTTTTGATAACCAGCTCACAGTAGATGCATGACGGTCATCAATAACGATCTTTAATCTTACAGTACATTTCTCTAAGCAAATACTGACAAGGCTGAACTAAATGATTTAAAAGTTTTAGACGAATTTAGAGAACAGAAGATCAACGGACTGAGAGCACCACCATATTTGACTTTAATAGCCAATAATTAATAATTAAATTTTTCACACTCAAGTGCTAATACTTTGTTGTGTATTTGTTTTTATGATTCTTTTTTTATATGAATTGTTGTTGTATGGTGCTAAACAATACCGCGCACCGCGCCTTAAACAGTGGCATTAACAAATAATTAATGTTGGTTTTATAACGTGATTTCCAGTTTAAATATCCATGTTTGACTTGTTGGTTTTAGCATAAATTATGTTTAAACCTTTACAAAACAATCAATTTTGCATAGTTTTTAATAATATAAAATTTATTTTAAAATTTTTTTTATCACAAAAGTCAAACATTATGAATATTATTAATTTATTATAGAGAAATTGCTTTTTTTTAAATTAATTTATGTTTATGTTTTCATTAATATTTTTTTTAGAAATTTACAACATTTTCAACCGTCACATTGAGCCTGTTCGTTGGCCTAGTCATATTAGGTGAGTTTTGCTGCAAAAATTAACGCTACACATTCAACATCTTACTTAATTTTATTATTATCTTAATTATATAGAGTTAACCTATTAAATCGTATGTGTGTTTTTTTTTTGCTTGCAGTCACCAGACTTGGGTCGGCCTGGCATGTGGCGCATACAACAATAATAGCGCCCTACAAAGCCTTCTCACGTGAAAAGCTGCCGGCACGTATTGGCACGCACATCGGCTTGATGCACGTTAATGTTACGCTTACAGGTGAGTTCATTTTCTTCCAGCCAGCGAATCAGTCACTCAGTTAGTCAGCCGCACCGCCAGCAGGGGGTTTTTTTATACAACCTCATAATGGATGTACAATAGCTGGTGTGAGTAAATCTAGGTCAGAATTCAAAGCTTGAGCTTGATATATTGGTTTTGTTTTGTTGCTGTAGCATCGATTTTATTTTTGCGATGATATCTTATGGCTTAATAATCAATGTTCTTTTTTTGTTTATAAAGGCTATAATTTATATAAATTTAATATTTAAATGATTCATTAAGTTCTTATTTGGAATGTGTTTCAAATATGACTGCCTAATATGACTGCAGTGCCTATACTATAAAATTGTATTACTTCGTCATGTTGTACCGAGATGAATTCACTCCAAAATGGGTGTGAAAGCGACTTAAATTACGTGGGGGTGCAAAATAAGAAAAAAGATTACAGTTGGGTAAAAATAAGTCTTAGAAAAATTTAAAAGATGTTTTGAAATTTTTTTTGAGAAAGTGTGGGTCTGAGCCTAAAGTAAGACAATAACAAAATAAAATAGCATGAAATAACAAAAAATTTATAGAATACTTTAAAAATTTAAATATCAAGCGTAAAAGCAAAAATTTCCAAACGATTTCTGAAATTTAATAAATTTGTTATTAAAAAATTAGAGATTATTTTACAAAAGTCAGTATAAACTATAAAATAATCATGAGCAAAACTAGTAAAATATTTTAAAATTTCATATTTTAAACATTGGGCATCAGTGTTGTATTTCTTGTAGATCAAATTCATTCAACTAATTATTTCTTTTAATAATTTTATCAAGACGCGAAAACATTAATATTAAAATCCTTGCGGCAACAACTTATTACAAAATAAACTACAAGTATGGCAAATTTTTCTTTGAGTGTAATTAGAATGGAGTTCCCAGGCCCGTAGCTAAGAGGGAATTTTAGGGGTTCAAACTCTCCCCAAAGAGTCTATAAAGTATGGAAAAATAATACAAAACAGAGTATTAAGGTCAGGTTCTCATGAAACTCGATCAGGACACTCAACTGTTTTGTTTTCCATTTTCCGATAGTTATAGTTATATGTACACTGAGAAAAAAGATTATGTTAAATTGAAAAAAAATCTAGTATAATTTATAAGATGGCTTTGGCACTTTTCAGCCAGCCAAGTACTTTATCAAAACGCCTAAATTTTACATGTTGACTTGCCAATTTTTATTTGGGTGATAAATTAACCAAGTATTTGGTTTTACACTAATTTTTTATACACTACTCTTAAAAAAAAATTTAATTTCAAAAATATAACTTTTTTCGGGTTTTGCTTTTTTTATTTTCCTTCTTTTTAAGCTGCCGCCTCTCGTTCTGTGATTTGCTTGACTGACTGTCGGCAACAACACAAATTATTCTTTTATCACACTTCGTTTTTTTCTTAGAAATTCATGACTTCTCGGCTTTTCTTGCTGCTTGACGTCTATTATAACAAGACATTAAATTAAATTAAATTTAATATGAAATACAAAAATGTTACCTTCGCATTGCCGTTGAGATTCGAACCCACAACCAACCGATACCACTGTGTGTGAAGTCATTACACTATGCATTGAGCCAAACTCCTTCGTTACGCGGAGTGTTTTATTCAATATTAATTACAATTATGCTTTTCTGCAGCATAACACAATAATCTATTAAAAGATTTTTGTTGTATGGCTATCAACAGAATACTGCGACATACTGCATCTTTTAATACTGCATCTGTTAACATAGCTGCAGTTATGTCAGCAATAAGTAGCAATGCTGTTTGGATCACTGGGTAGAGCGATGGACTGGCACCAAAAGTTCCCAGGTTCGATTCGACACGGCGGGCAAAGAAATTTTTTTTCTTTTTTTCTTTTCTTTTTGTTGATGAAATGTAATAATATTTACTGGTGTGAATATTAGCGTGTGTTTTTTAATTTACTTTATGTTATTATTGAATTTAAAAGTGATTTTATTACAAAAAAAAACCATTAAAATGATCAAATCTATCCTTCTCTCGTGTGTCTAATGAAGCAGCTGTGTTTTTTTTTTTTTGCAGAAAATAGCTCAAAACTATGCTTAAGCCATCCATACTTGTTGTTTTTTAATTTTGTATTTTTGGATTTTGGGCTTAGGTGAATCATATATTTTTTTTTTGGCAAGGTATCGAAGTATGTGATTTCAAAGCAATTTATTAAACAATAAATTGCTTAGGTGAATAAGCATAAGTTTATGATTCCCATACAATTCACTTTACCTAAGCCGACTTAGGTGATTTACCTATAACTTTTTTTCTCGGTGTAGCATATGTTTCCAAAGCGGTTTGGCCGATAACGATTATATAAAAAAAAAATTTTAGATAAGTTTTTATTTAAAACCAAAACGTGAATCGAAACCAAAAGAAAAATCAATTTCAGTGACATTTGTCGTATATGTATATAGTAGGTATATTCTAGATTCAGAAGAACCTCTCTCTTGGTTACCCATCATCATAATAAAAGCGTACGTAAATAGGTAAGTTCTAGGGACGTACATAAGTTTAGAAATTTTCAAAATGTAAAATATACAAGTTTACTACACAATATCAGTGGAATTGAATCTTTTAGTAGGCTTATCTGTATATAAACCGCGATCCATTATACAGGTTTACTGCACAATGTCAGTGCCTTAAGCTTTTAAAATTTAAATCTATTTTACATTTTTTTTATTGATTTGTGGGCGGTAAAATAGGGTGTGGCATCCTTTTTTTTCTAACCCATGCAATACTTGAAGGATATTTACTGCCAAAATTTTAACTGAAACAGCCCAGTTGTTTTGGAGATACATGAATTTGTGGGCGACAAAATATTTTCTTAAACCCCATTTTCTGCTTGAAGGAAATTTACTACCAAAATTTCATCTGAATCGGCCTAATAGTTCTTGAGATATAGCATATTTATTGATTTGTGGGCGGTAAAAGGGGGTGTGGCAACTTTTTTTTCTAACCCATGCAATACTTGAAGGATATTTACTGCCAAAAATTTCAGCTGAAACAGCCCGGTAGGTTTGGAGATATATTAATTTGTGTGATGTGGGTGTGGTACATTTTTTCAACCCCATTTTCTACTTGAAGGAAATTTACTACCAAAATTTCATCTGAATCGGACTAGTAGTTTTCGAGATATACTTAAAGGAAATTTACTACCAAAATTTCATCTGAATCGGCCCAGTAGTTTTCGAGATAAAGGATTTTTATTAATTTGTGGGCGGTAAAAGGGGGTGTGGGAATTTTTTTTTATTGCATTGTTATAATTGTGCATATGTATAATATTGCATTGCCACCGGGCTTACACATGTATGCTAAATTGCAGCTTAATCGGAGACCCACAAGCTGTCGAAAAATTGTTTGCAAGATTTGCGGACATACATACATATATACATATATACGAACGAAGCAAGTTAAATAAAAGCTTAAAAGTTATCGCATATGAAATGATCCCATCTTTTTCACGAAAATGATGAGTATCTCATTAAAAGCATCCCAAAAAAATAGTATCTCACATCATACTGTGGTTAGAATAGATAACTCAAGTACCACCAGATGTCGCTAGATGCGCTTTGGCATTGAAATAACGGAAAGTTAATAATTCGGAAAGTTAATAATAGTGGGTAGAGTGTCTGACTCTTACGCCAGAGAACCCAGGTTCGAATCCTCCATCCGACACAAAAAGTTTTTTCAATTGAACTAATTTTTCTGTTCGGCCGTCACCTCTCTGCAGACAATGGCAAACCTGAGAGAGTAAAAAAACTGCCATGAAAAGCTTCTTGAGAACATAAGCCGTTCGGAGTCGGCGTAAAACATGTAGGTCCAGTTCTCGATCATTTTGTGTGCAAACATTTCACATCACACACAACACAATTGATCATAAGAAGCTCGGTCAAAGTCCTTTCAAGGGCTGAAATGGCCATTTCGTTTCTTTTTTTCGTTTAATAATTCGAAAAAATCGTTAACCAAATCTTAAAACGCGTTTTCTGAAAAACCATGAGTTCCAAACTGGTCTCCACGATATCTCAAGAACTACTTCATGGAGTGACTTGGGTTTTTTTTTTTTAAAGTAGATAAAATCTATTGGTTCCTATACCTTAATCCAAATAATATCCGGTTTTTTTTTTTAATTTTTTGAGCATTTAAAAGAGCAAATAATTTACAAAAAACGGTACTTAAAATTCAGATGTTCGGATGTCAGATTTTTAACTATTTGTTGATATTATAGAAAAAGCTCCAGTATATATAATGCAATTCATAAATTTTTTGGTTTTTTTTTTTTAACTGTTGCTTAAATGTAACCCTTAAATAATGTCGTACCAATAACCCCCTAGATACGCGCCTGCTTCAATGACAAGAAAACCTTTGATATTTCTATAAAATTATCTACAAATTAAAGTTGTCTTAATTTTGTTTCTACCCTGACGGAAAATCAACTAATTTAAAAGTAGTTGATAAAGTAGTTTTTTGTCAACCACAACTAGTTGAAATTCTGACTTTTTTCCATAGAACGAACTAACTTATTTTGTATGGTGATGTCCGCTAAATAAGTCAATTGACTGTCGTCTGCATATATTTTCAACTACTTGTTAAATTAGTTACATTTAAATTATTTTTTTAATTGCTTTAAAATAACCAATTGCAAGCTATTACTGATGGCCAAAAGTTAATAATATTTGAATAAATAACATGGTTAAATATATATAAGCTTGTAATCTAATAAAAATTTTCAATTAAAACATGCCAACATCAGAGTAGTTGCCGCCTTAATATAAGTCAAAGTAGTTTATCAATTACTGGTTTTTAAGTAGTATTTCAATTACTTCATATATTGAAGTGGATGCCGCCTTAATATAATTCAAAGTAGTTCATATACTGGTTTATTTTAAACTAGTTTTTTAATTAGTTGTCTTTTAAAACAAGTTAGTTTGTTCCTATAGGGTATTTTCCCATCTCATACTAAGACAAAATTATGTGCATTGCACAATATTGTGAAGAGCATTAAAATAATTTTAATTATGAAAATTAAACTCATGGAAAACCTAAACAAAAAAACCAGTAAAAAAAAAAACGTGCAAGAATCTAACTATTGTTAAAAACACAACAATGCAATAGAAAATGAGCGCTCTCCCAGCTAAGAAGACACCTACTTCGTGCCAACTTAAAAAAGCACGACGACACCTTCACCAACACAACCTGTGCTGCTTACCAGACACTCAGCAAATATAGCTATTAAAGTGGGCCCGCAGCGGTAGTTTGGCACGTCTTTTTCATTGAAGTTGAAGTTGACTACGATGTTGATGATGATGACTATGACAATGACGATGAAGCTGTTACTGTTGTGGTTGTTGTTACCGCTGCTATTATGCTAGTAGTGGTTACTTATGACGACTGGTTGATATTTACTCGTGCCTAATAATATTCCAACGATACTGCCAGCTATGAGCTACTCCAAGCTGCTTAACTGTATACCTCTTAGATTTGAATGTTTTGGCTTTTAAGATTTCTGGTGTCACGTTTTAGAGTCTCGTAATTGTTCGTGAAGCATCGTTCCACCTGCGGAAATGTTGTAATGTTGAGAGTGTAATAGTTTGTGTTGGTGTTTGTACATTGGCAGTGGGTGGATGGATGGATGGCTGGTGTCTTCTGACTTTTACAGTCGTAAAATATTTCATTGCTACGTTTTCCTTTTCTAAACAATCTTGCGAGATTTTTTCACTTGTCAAATCTGACTGGCATTTTTCGTGGCTTATGAAATATTTATGCCTTCACAAAGTTAAGTAATAACTTAACTTGAACTTAATAATTCGATTGATTAATATGGGGAAATTTATGTGTGCACTTCTTAAAGGTTTTGAATTGTAATGAACAGAATCAACATTTTAAGCACAAAGGACTTTTGGTGTATAAAATTTTGACAGCGACTCATTCCATTAGTTTACCCTTTCCTTCACATTGATCAAAACAAAATTTTTCCATAACAAACTTCATTGTCGCCAAAGATTTTGTTTGGAGCAACCGCTTTGTTTGCATTAATTTGACATTACAAATACTCATGTTGTGGCACCGTTATTTTAGCATTCATTCATTCATTCATCCACTCATTCAACCAACACAATAGCTTTTAAGCTTGTGCCAAAGATTGCCATCATACCGCCTTTCCACCTACACATTCTTGTTACTGCTGTCAAGTATTTCGATTGCTTTATATTTAAGCTGAATATTTTATGGTCGATTTTGTTGTTGCATTTGTTTTTGTCAGTAGTTTTGTTATTCTTCTACCAACATCTTATTTCTTTGCTTTTTGATTGACGACTTAAAAATTTTCTGTCAAACTTAAGTTGTTTTTTTAGCAATTATTTGTTAATAAATAAAAATAATAATATGTCGCACCAGATGAATGGGTACCAGCGTTTACTATTCCGAAAACAATTGAGCCTCGTTTTGAAGGAGTGTGCTTGGGTAGCTTATCAGCGATCAGTAATCAAAGATAGGTGCCAATGTATTTTGGTGATTATGTTTTGGTGTGTTGTCAACTTTCATTTGTTGAAGGCTTGAAAATAAAATAGAAAAAAGTGATTATTAAAATTTCTTAATATAAAAAAAATAGTTATGTTGACTATTTTTTTGTTTTAGAGTTATTTTAAAAATACTGACCCGATTAAAGGCACGTATCTGAGAAAAGCATTTCTTAAAAGCAAAAAAACTTAATATAATATTAAGTATACTGAAAGGGACATAACTTAAATGAGTCCATACATTTTTGAAGTGTTAACTTCTTTAGGCGCGTTGAGTACTTTTCGGTAGGTCTCAAAAGTTATGAATTCGAGTCGGCACTATTAACGTCTGTGGCGCAGTGGGTAGAGTGTGTGGCCCATACGTCAAAGAACCCTAATTCGAGTCCCACCTGACACAGAAAATTTTTCAATTGAATTAATTTTTCTGTTCGGCCATCACCTCTCTGCAGACAATGGCAAACCTCAGAGAGTAAAAACTGCCATGAACAGCTTCTTGAGAACATAAGCCGTTCGGAGTCGGCATAAAACATGTAGGTCCAGTTCTCGTTCATTTGTGTTCAAACATTTCACAATACACACAACACAATTGATCATAAGAATCTCGGTCAAAGTCCTTTTAAGGGCTGAAGTGGCGATTTCGTTTTTCGTTCGTTCACTGTTAACGTCTGCAATGTTAACGACAGCAATGTTAACGTCAGCAATGTTAACGTCAGCAATGTTAACGTCAACAATGTTATATTGTCAACATTGCTAATGCTATCACTATTCACGTAAGCATAGCAACTCTATTGTGTCTTCTTTGCATGGGGACCTGCAGAAGGGTGACAAATTGGAGATGGATGTGTTCAGAAGAAATGTTAAGGGCAAGAAATTAAAAAATAATAATACGAGCTCATATCGCACCCTAAATACAAAACATTCAAAACTCAAAATTTATAAATTTTTTCTTTTAAATGCAAAACTATTCGTAGTTATCATTTATTTTGACTGTACCACATCAAATACATTTTGTACACATCTTCTTTCTATATAGTTAAAAAAAAAAAACGTTTTGTCTGATTACTTTGTGTGGAGTTCATTCAAAAATAAAAGTGTTTCTTGCTTCACTTAGAAATTTAAAAATTTTGAGTTGTGACTGTTTTGTATTTAGTGTGCGATATATTTGACCCCTCTAAGGTCAAGAATAACAATAATACTAAAACAAAATTATCGATAGTAAAAGAAATTTTCGTACACTGACAAAAAAATTTTCAGAAATCAAAGAAAATTTACCAGATTTCAAAGAAAATTTTAATTGTTATACAGCCAAGGGGTTTTTTTTTTTAGCGAAGTGAAATTTTTCTTTTAAAGAAAAGTTATTTTTGAATTATTTTAAGTAATTAAAAAAAAATTGTTTGTTTTTTTTTTGTAAATGAAATGTGTTCCTGTAAATTTGACGTATTTGCGTATATTAAGTAACAAAGAGCTTCTAAAGTTATTATTTACATTTAATTTGAAAGTTACCAGAGCGGGAATCGAACCCGGGCCACTCGCGTACTAGTCTGTTAATTTTCCTACGCACCAGCGCAATTGTTATAGAACAGTGGTATAATTTACTCATAAAAACAACAATATACAAAACAACAACAAAATATGAAATATACACACAAAAAAATTATGTTGCGACAGCCTCAAAAAAATAAAAAATAAATTCAGTCACCACGAGGCTGAAACCTACGACTTAAATGCTGAGTGTTTGCGTTCTATGGTGTAGGCTATGGAACTACATATTATCAACAAGTGAGCAAAGAATCAATAAGTCAAATTAGCTACGTCTCTCTTCGTCGAAAACATATATAAAAAAAATGTGATTTTAAATTAAAATTCTTAGTTTCTTAAGGCAAATATAACCATTCCATTAAGGAAAAAAGCTTATGCAAAATAAACAAAAAACCTAGTATTATTTATAAGATGTCTTTGGCAGTTTTCAGCCTCACAAGTTCTTTATGAAAACATCTAAGCCTTACATGTTAACTTAACGGTACTGATTTGGGCAATAAATGAAGTAAATATTTTGTAATTTATACATTATGGCTTCGACAGTTTATATTAGTGTACTTGCTTAATCTGTCGCAAATAGTTTTCAAATTTTCAAAAAAAAAACTTTGTTGCACTAGCAAAGTTAAAAGATAAATTAATATAAAGGGAGAAGTATCTCTACTACTACTACCACTTTATATTGGTTTTGTAGTAAACCAAACTTGGCAAACCAAGTTCATTGCAGTCTTGTAAATACTCGTATTTGAAAACATCAATTTGGAATTCTATTCAATTCTCTTGACATTGAAACGATCTTAACCTACCTACATAAATAATGTAAAACGTAATAGATTTGATAATAGACCGTTTAAAGCTTTTTTATGTAGGGCCGAAACAAATATTCTCGGTTTGCCTTATATAATTATTCATACAATAATCTCATACAATAAATCATGAATAATCTATGTATAATTACGCAAATGACTTTGATGATAAAATATGCTTATGCCATTTCATTAAAGTGTCAACGTTTTTGGTGATTTACCTACAATATTGGTTAACATGTTATATAATTGGCTTGGGTGAATCAAACACTTTTTTATTGGCACGATATCGAAGTATGTGCTTTCAAAACAAAGTATTAAACATTATATTACTTGGGGCATAAGCATAAGTACCTAGTTTCCATAAAATTTTTTTTACCCAAGCCGGCTTAGGTGATTCTACTATTGCTTTTTATCTCGGTGTAGTGGTTTGTTCTATTAAAACGTTGTTGTTGTTGTAGCGACCTGTTACTTAATGAATATTTTGGCATTAAAGCTTATATTTATATATAACATTAACTTTAATGTATAAATAAATATTTATAAAAAAATGCCGTAATTTAATGTTCATGTAAAAACTGGCTCGAGTCCAACCTTAGAAAATAAGATGAGACAATTTAAAAAAAAAAAAACTTCTATACGCCTTCTATGGCTTAATACCAACAAATTGTTGGTGCCTAGATGTAATCGTGAAATAGACGTAAACAATATGCGCAACAACAAATCTTTGCAGAATTAATGTGGTCAATTTTATGAGCCTCGGCTTTGTGGAAAATAATGGAAAATCATTGCTTTGAGTAAAACGCACATAATTGTGATTCCGCTTTGGTTTTGAAGAAGTTGTGCATATTAGATTTTTAAAGTCAATGGACTTAGGAAGACACAGAAGATTACTAAAGAGTTGGTGTAGTGACCAACGAAACAGCTGTCTAGTCTGCTGGTGGTTTGTTCTGTAAAGAACTTTGTTGTTGTTGTAGCGCCCTGTTATTTCAAGAATATTTTGGCATTAAAGCTTATGAATGTAGTTCTAAAAGGAATGGAGCTTCGGCAGGGTACCGTAGCTAAAATACCCCCCTGCCGAAGCTAAAATTGGCCGTATTGAAGTTTAGCCGTCCTTAAAATGTTCATGTATACTTTGCAAAAAATATTTGTGTCAAACGCTTAATTTTATTTTATCCTTAGCTGTCACATAGAGTAATTTGTAGACTGCGTATTATGTTAAAGAATATATGTGCAAAATTTGGTTGGTAGTATGTGCAAATTCATACCAATGGTGTAAAATAATTTTGCTTAATAATTAAGTGCCACACCCTCCGTTAAATTCCGTCTAAATTTCGTGACTACTGACTGCTCATTATTCTAAAGAATATGGAAAATTTGGAAGAAGTCGGACAAAGGCAATAGAAGGAGTTCGATTTAAATTAAAGTGCCACACCCTTGCCTAATTCCGCCCAATTTTTTTAGACAAATCAATGCCCATTATTCCAATGAATATATTTGCGAAATTTGGTTGAAGTCACAAGAACGGTGTAGAAGGAGTTTGATTAGAATTAAATTGACACGCCCCTTGTTCAATCCCACCCACTTTTGTATACTTAAAACTACTCATTATACTAAAGAATATATGTGCGAAATTTGGTTAAAATCGGAGAAACGGTGTAGATGGAAATTTATTAAAAATAAAGTGCTACTCCCCTATCTAGTACGCCCACTTTTATGAACTACAAACTGATTCTTATGCCAAATAATATGTGAGCAAGATTTGGTTTAAGTCGGACCAGCGGTGTAGAGGGAATTCGATTATAATTAAATTGACCCGCCCCTTGTCCAATTCCACCCACTTTTGTAGGCTTAAACCTTCTCATTATACTAAAGAATATAATAGGTATATGCAAGAAATTTGCTTGAACTCGGACAAACGGTGTAGATAGAGCTAGTCTAAAACTAAAGTGCCACGCCCCCTGTCTATTACCGCTTAATTTTATAAACTTAAGATTGTTCAAATTACCAAAGCTTATGTGTGAAAAATTTGGTTGAAGTCAGACACACGGTGTAACAGAAGTTCGATCAAAAGTAAAATGCCACACCCACTTTTTCATTGCAAAGACTCCATATTATACCGAAGATATATGTATGGGTTAGATAAACGATTTTTGGGCGAAACAATTTGGCTACATACAGACCCGATGTCATTCAGTTTTATACATTTACGAAAGTTTTTGAATTTTGATGACGTCATTTTGTATGGGAGGTAGGCAGGCGTGGCTTTCATCTGATTTTGACAAACATCATAGAGATATTTCATGTTATATGTAGCAAAGCTTATGTGCAAATTTTTCTTTAATTTTTGTGGATTTTTAAGAGATTTTACGTTTAGAATAAAGCCACTTGGCTTTCATCCGATTTTGCTAAATAGCATAGAGATGATTTATATTATATACCAAAATTTCAAGGCATTCCATTAGTTTTTGTAGTTTTAAGAGATTTTACTGTTAAAATTAAGTCACTTTGTATGGGAGATAGGCGTGGTTTTCATCCGATTTGTCTCATTCTCGAACTTGATCTCCATTTTTTAAAAAGAAGCTTATATTTTGAATTTCATCGCGATAACTTTAAACTTACGGCTGTAATCGTGATCACAGACGGACAGATGGACAGATGGACAGATGGACAGATGGACAGATGGACAGATGGACAGATGGACAGACACTCGGAAATCGACTAAGGAAGTGATGCTGATCAAAAATATATACACTTTTCTATACCTGCCACGCCTTCTTATTGGCGTTACATTCGGAATGACAAAGTTCATATACCCCTTGCGATGGGGTATAAAAATGCGGTAATTCAATTTTCATGTAAAAATTTGTATTTAAATATAAATTTACTTATAACTAAGAAAATTTTAAATTTTCAAAACAAAAAGTGGAGGCTTTTGATTTTAAGCTCAATTGTTTTTCTGAGCTTATGCAAATTAAAAAGAAAGTAATAAGACTTAAATACAAATGACAAGTAACCTATGCATAAAAATTTTACCAAATTGAATTTCAGTCACCTAGAATTGAGAAAATATCACAGAAGAGCGTTTGAAAATCCAACTGTTATTGCACTACTTGCACTAGAATAAGTTCTAACATATTAATATCAATAAAAACTTAATAAAAAATATCATTAAAAGAATAGTAGTCGTAAACTTTAAGTATATTAATCATAAATAATATTTTATTTCAAAAGATACATAAATGCAACATTTAACTACAAAAAAATTTCAAAGTTTCTCAATGATAACGCATATTCATGCGGCTTAATTTTAATGATTTAATTTTTAATGATTTTAATGCTAGAACAATTTAATATGGTAATCAAAGCTATTAGATGACAATTTGATATATATTCTTAGCACGCAATGATGTTTTTATGGCAAATCAAATGAGCTCTTAATTAAAATATAAAAATAATATAAACTGGCTAGACTAGCCTCAGACATCTTACGATAAGTACTGATGATAACTTGATATTATAAAACCATCTTCACTTTTTCGGCATAAAACCATTATAAGATTATGTCGCCAATTTTTAATTTAATTTTAATAAAAATATGCAGACATGACTATAGCATGTGGTTGGTTCATGGAATCATGTGGTCATGCGATTATATCTACGAATATGATTGCGACTCAGTGAACTGTCAGAGAGCTGTCATAACGCGGCATGCTAGCGGGTTTAAATAATAAAAATTTATAATTGAAAAAATAAAATTCAACTTAAAATAGGTGTGCGTGTATGTATCTATGATGACGTTAACGCTGATATTCAGCTGGTTTTAGTTGTAGTTCAATTTTTTGCCTATGATCAGATTTTATTCCCACAGTTTAGTGTGTGTGGTGGCCTGCAGCGATTTGCAATTAGTTTAAGAATAACGTGCTGTCAGTCAGAAATATTTTAGACCTACGTGAAATCTTCATAAACTTTCGACTTAGTTCAATGTAACAATAAATAAAAGTACAAAAAAAAAAAACGACATTAAATTAAGGAAAATATTACAAAATTCACATAAGCTTTACAAAAAACTTTTGTGCAGCACTATTTGGTTACATTTTGAATTTCGAATATTTTTGAAAAGTTTTTTGAAATTTTTAGTATTTGCCTCTCAATAACATAAAAACAGCTTTGCTTCATAGTCATTCGATTTGCTTATCGTCGCCTTCGAAATAGTCAATTTTTTCTTTTGCTTGCCTTTCTTTCATATTACAACCCAAAGTTTTGACATTATATTGTATTTTTTTTTTTTTATATCTCTCATTTTTATAAACACCATAAAAGTGGTTTTGAACAAGTTTAAAATTTTTATTAATAAACTCTTTCTATGGGTTCTTTAAATCGTTCGGGAATTATCATATTTATACGAAATATTAAGTTGCAATGAACAAAACAAAGAAGAAAAGTAAAAAAAAAAGTAGTCACCAGCTTTTAGAAACCCGTTAGACCGCATTATTACAACCTACAAAGCACGGATAGGTACGTAAAAATTCAACACCAGACAGGCTGGCATTTCGAAAGCGGCACCAGCTTGTCCCAAAGACATATATCATTTTGGTCAAAATGGCAAAATAGCAATAAAAGAAAAAAAAAAACATCATCTTCTCTACAACGCGGCATCTTCTCTACAAACATCCACTCAACCCAAACCCAGTTGATTTAAGCCCTGTTTACAACATTTGAGCTAAAGCATTTTTGAGCATTTTGTTCGATTGACGCTTCTGAAACATTTTGTTGACAAAATTTTAAACATATTACCACCAGGCATATCTCTAATCATATATATATAGCTCTTATCTTTCTACAACCAATACACGTTTATTACGTAAGACTCAAGTGTGTCGTGTGCCAGCAGCTTTCAAACATCGGCGTAGTAACCAAATTCATCAAATTCACTTTTGAACAATACCTACCTATTAAAAAACAAAAAACTACAAAAATGCAAAAATAAAAAGAAAAAAAAAACCAACCATTTAATTGAAATAATAAGGAAAACATCGTTTTGGCGTGGTATTTCATAGCCGCAGGGTTGTTTACTTTGGTTGTTGGCTTTTATTTTGGCTTAATTGTTTGACTCGCTCTTAAGGAAGCTTCAACTACAGAAAAACATGCTTATTAATTTGTTTGATTAAGTGTTTTAAAATTTTTTGTGCAAATCATCATCATTTCAGCGAAATTGTAAGCATGGATTTAAATTTATCAAGTGTTTGTTTATTTTTTTTCATATGTCATCATCATCATCATCATCATAATTTTTATCATCATTTTTGGGGGTGTGTTTTAATACGAGTATAAATGTGTTTTAATGTGAAATTTAAAAAAAAGTTCTGTGTAAATGTTGTTCTGTTAATTTCTAAGTGGTTATATATAAGAAATATTTTTGAAAATAGCACATTCTGAGTATTGGTCGAAGCATATGAATAACTATTAAGGGAAAAAGTTACCAGTTGCATTCTGCTTAGTTTTCTTAAGGCGGTCTTCTCATTCAAAATCCGTTTTTTGGACCCTTTTTAAAAAAATTCTTATTTGAAAACGCAAAGAATAATTGAAAACTTTTTTTATTTATTGTATTACAAAAGGTTCAAAGTAAATAAAAAATTTTTTTTTGCCTCGATACGTGGGCTGTTCAAAAAGTAATGAGACTTCAAAGTTGGTGGTGAAAAAAAAGGTGTCGTCACGGCGGCCACGATTCCGGGTCTCCGGAGCATCTGAAATGAAAAAAAAAACGGGGTTATAATCAGTATAGATGTAATTCTCGGGTGAACCTCAAGCTTAATTTTGTGATTTTTTTTGACAAAATGGCGGCCATTCAAAAAAAAAATTTCAATTTCGGTTTTTTTTTTTTGTAGTTTAGTGTAAAAAAAATAGTAAAAAATTTTTTAAAATTATGGTCGAGGTTCACCCGAGAATGGTGACAATTCTGCGTCGATTCCATTTTGTTTCATGAAAATCGGTTCAGTTGAACTGGAGATATCATGGCCGCCAGTTCGAAAAACGTGGGTTCGAGATAAACGCGTTTAAAGTTTGAAGTAATTTTTTTGGGGAAAAAAAAAAAAAAAATCAAAAATGTTTAAATGCAGTTTTAAAGAGCTGACAATTTTTACTTACAAATATTAGTCGGCGATACCAGCTCCATACAGGCCACCTTCCTCTTTTTCGTAGAAACTGCTTTCTGCTGCCCTCTCTGCTCTGCGAGCCGTTCTGCCAGCTTTTGATGATGCCGCAGCTCGAGTCTCTGATCGGTTCAATCTGTCTTCATTGCGAGATAGTGCGTATTCGTATGCGTTTTTGCCAATCGCAATACCCATCAAACCCATAATTTTAAGTATGGGTATAAAACCGTCGTTGAAGAGGCACGTTGCAATGAAATTGGCCACTTCGATGGTGCGTGCGCCTGAGTTGATGTGTTTGGGCGAAAGTGACCAAAGAACAGAATTGTAGGACTCATTGGAATTCTGAGTTTCAGATCCAAGGCATCTTTCAAGCAAATTATCTGCCGACAGCGCTTCGTAAGCTGGTTTTATTACCTCCATCACCTTCTTGTCCATCAGACCTTGCTTCACAAAAAAGGCTGTATCTTCTAAAGTATTTCGAAAATAAAATTCTTTTAGGGGCATATTCACAACTACCCAAGCTATAAATAAATGCAAAAAAAAAAGTTGAAAAAAAAAGTTGCTCAATGAGAAGACCCCCTTAACCCATTTTTGGTTAACGTTGCGAAAACGCAATGCAAAAAGGTGTCTTACCATTTGACACCTGAAGCTGATCTGTCGAAAATTTTAAATTATCTAAACATTGATTCTGAAAACCAATAAAAATATCTTATCGATCTGTTTTCGGATTTTGCATAAAAACAGATTTTTTTTTGTTTTTTTTTTACCTTGAAAATTCGGAATTTTCACAATTTTAAGGAGGTTTTTTAATTCTTCTAACAAAACATGTAAAAATAATAATCTACCAAAATAATTTTTCTTCTAATCAGAAAAAAATTTAAATTTTGCATAAAAAACATTCTATGCTATTTGCATTATTTAATTGCACGGCAGATTGTATGAAAATTGCATGTTGCGTTTTCGCAACGTCCGCGCTAGGGGTAGCACTTTATAGTGCAGGCGCTGCAGGGAAGTGAGTATGCAAAATGTGAGGACCGCATTCCGTTAATAGATTTTAGTTCAGAATAGCTCTAAGATTAATAAGATGAGTCCTGCCGGTCCATTTTCTGGTACAACTTTTTTTTACCCCTACTCCCCTTATTTATATAGGAAATCGATGGAGTGGTATTAAGTCACTGTAACTACTATCTAAGTCATCAATTATAGTTTTTTTTTATGATGACAGCAATGATGGGTTGTGTAGTGAAATAAAACTCAATATTATTAATCTTTGAGCTCAAGGCGTCTGGTTTTTACCACATGCTTCAATTTGCTTACATTTAAGTGTTGAATAAATTTGAAAATATTTCAATAAATTTAAAAAATTTAGCAACAACGCGGCATAATGTTTCGTAAAAACTTTTTATCTGTTCAACAAATCGAAAAATTCATGGATGCAAGTTCCCACGAAGTTAATGTATTGTAGAAAGAGTATCGTGGTTGTATTGATTTTTCGTTCGATAAGGAAGAAGAAATCGCAGCTATACGTTCGTATGACAATGCCATTGTTACAGTTATGCCAAATCTTTTAATGGATGAACCAGTAAAAAGCAAAGTGCTTTGATCGAAAGAATCGAAAACATGTATTCATTGCAATGCCGAACGCGTTAGTTGCGTTAATTGCATTAGTAAATGCAAGGAAGACCCATAATGTTTGCAACAAATATGCACGGAATCTCCAATGTCACACCTTCATTTCACAGCTTTTGTTGCATGTGGTTTGCTGCTTTCCTAATAACCATTATCTTTGAAAGTTCCGCCACCGAATGAATCCATACGTTTTGATAATGTGAACCACACAAATTCTATGTATATCACACAAAATAAAAAGGTTCATATTATTTGTTGTACAATACATTGAAAACTGTCTTGTTTCATTACATTTGAAAAATTGTGTTAATGGCAGGGTCGTATTCAAAATATTTTTAGAAATTTTTTCTTCATAAATGGGGTTTTGCTTGGTATTAATTCCGATTTGCAAATGAACATTTTTAAAGAAATTTTTTTAAAAGGGAAAAAATCAAAACTCTACCTCTATCTTTCCTCCGACTAATGTATGCGCTTCTGTCATCGGCAAAGGTCTACTCAAAAAATGGGGTCTACTCAAAAGAGCTTGGAATATCTCTGGCTCGTAGGCTTCCTGACCACTGTAGTGTGTTTCAAGCCGAATTGATGGCAATAGGGGAGGTTGCATCATGGCTTTTAAAAAACGTTGCCTCTAAACGGGAAATTCATATCTTTTATGATAGTCAGGCTGCGATAAAATCGTTGGAACAAGTAGCCACAAACTCTGAAGTAGCCAAAGAATGCCGTGGCTTCATTAGGCGAAATGTCGAACTATTTCAGCATCATCCTAATATGGGTACCTGGGCATAAAGGCATAAAAGGTAATGAAAAGGCAGATGAGCTCGCTAGAAATGGGACACAAGCGCCACTATTCATGGTGAACCCACCGGGTATCCCGTTAGCGACTCTCAAGCTGCTAATCCGAACAATATCATATCGAAAGCCAACACTAGGTAGGCTGAGCTGTCGACATGCAGAGCATCAAGGCTTATCTGGCCGACACTAGATCTCGGGCGATCGAGATGCCTCCTCTCGCTGGCAAGACCAGAACTAGCCACAATAGTGGCTGTCATCACAGGGCACTGCTTGGCAGGCAGACATGCCTACAGGTTAGGAGTTATCTCAAATGACTTCTTTAGAAGCTGCAGGGACGAGGAAGAGGAAGAAACCATCTCACATCTTCTGTGCTCCTGTCCTGCGCTAGCCAGAAGAAGGCACAATTATTTAGGCTCATTCTTCTTTCATGAGCTTGACGATCTGTCAACGACTGATGTCAGACGTCTAAAAGGGTTCATCAGAAGCTCAAGTTGGTTCCATTATTAATAAAAGCCTGTGTGCAGCGGTATCACAATGGACCTATCTGGTCTAAGTGAGCTGGTGTATGTATTTCATTTACACCTCTACCTAACCTCTACCTGCCAGTGCTGCCAATGAAGAATTCCATAGTTGAAACCAAATAATTTGCATTTATATTCATTACAAGTAGTATTTTTCCTTTTTTTTTTTTTAATTGATACTTGTTTTGGCGGACGTTGTGAAAACGCAACGGAAATCTATGAGCTTTTCCAAGTATGTTAAATATGCTATTTTAAATTTCCTCTAATTAACCCACAAGCAGACGAGACATGAAATTCCAAATTTCTAGCTCAACTGGAACTAGTATCCGCCAAAAATGGGTTAATCCAGCTGAAATTGATAAAATTGCTCTTGAGATAAGTCAACACAGCAATTATTTCCATAGATAATGAAGCTGCTAAAATAAGAAAAGCGATGCGCTGTCTTGCGTTTCATCAAGCTGCTAGAACCATGATCTTGTGAATTTTTTAATAGTTTTCATGTGAATTCTTTTAAGTAGTTTTAAGGCATGGGAAAGTACCAAAGAAATATTTTAGAAATTTTTGACAAGTCGGCGTGGCACCTCCTATAATATTAAAATACATTTTGTGCTATATGTTAAAAAATGTTTAAAGTTACCCTTACATAATCAAAGGTAGACGTCAAATATGTGATTACTAAATAATGTCAAAAATTTAGGCTTGATCGGACATTTGGATGTGGCAGCTCCCATACAACTTAAACACATCTTGCGCTATATCTTAGAAATAAAAAAAGAAGCTACAATAACGAATGTTAAAGATAGACATCAAATATGTGATTAATAAGCAATGTCATAAATTTAGGTGCGATCGAAAAAGTAGGAGCTCCCATACAATTTAAACACATTTTGTGCTATAGCCTTGAAATGAAAAAGCAACAAGAGCGGAACAAAAGGTAGACGTCAAAATGTGATTACTAAACAGTGTCATGCCCGTATGATATTTAATTTTTTTTGTCCAATTTTTGTCTTTGGAAATAAAAACTAGAGCAGTTCAAATAGTTCTAATGCAATTGGTGTGAGTGAGTACGTATATAGTACGAATTGGAGAAAAATTCGTTGGACGGACAGTATTTTCTTTGCATTTTTTTTGCCGTTTCTTTTAATTCGTTCTTCGTTAAATTTCGATCAAATATTAACTGTGCTGTTAATCATTAATTTGACATTTTTAGATCAAACAAAACTATTTAAGATAAACGTATGTTGAATTGGAAGTGATGTATGTAGCTAATATTAATTTATTAAATGCAGCTGCTCTTAAAAACACCAGAAATAATAAAGTAACAATGTTAATCGTTTTCTTACAAAATATGTCTGTCCTGCCCACGCGCCCCTTGTTTTTAGATTTTAAGATTGGACAAAAAAAAAATGAAGTATCATAAGGGCTTTAGAAGTATTTGTTTTTACCCTTATCCTTTTCTTACCCTGCACTTAAAAAAAAACCAAATTTTTTATTTTTATTGAAGTGCAAACTTCTTTAAACCTCCGATGGGTGAGAAGGTCCCTGGGAA
This sequence comes from Coremacera marginata, assembly GCA_914767935.1. NCBI lineage: Eukaryota > Metazoa > Arthropoda > Insecta > Diptera > Sciomyzidae > Coremacera > Coremacera marginata. Next base: position 175,361,514 of record OU612045.1, on the reverse strand, counting down.
CCTTTATCATTTTCAAACTGAAATTGATGGTCCATGGGAGATATATTCAACCCCTATATGTATTCCAAGGGAATTTTATGCAGAATCATTTAAAAAAAAGGGCTTAGAGGTGTTTAGTACGGTAAAGGATGACAAGGTGCCTAGGGAACTTGTACTGAAAGTGCAAAGAATTGTAAGTAAAGCAATTTATTTTGGCTTGGTTTTAATTATTTTATTATTTGAACATATCACAAACGTGTTCTTTGAATTTTAGGTACTTTCTAGATTATTCTTAGCCTTTCCTTGAAAACATAATTACCTGTCTGGGGAAATTCAACCCTTTTTGAATTTTGAATTATTTTATAGTTTGAATACATTACAAATGTATTTTTCGAATTTAAGGTACCTTTTGGGTTATTTTTATTGTGCCTTTGCTTGAAAATATAACAAACGTCCCTTTTTGAATTTTATTGCCTGCTTTATGGTTGAATACAGGTAAACGTGGAAAAAGAGTATAAAAGCGGCTTCAGTTTCGTAAACCGGTGAGCAGAGAATACCGTGTGCTAAGTCTTATACTGAATTACATTAAAGAAAATACAATGGCAGATAGAAATTTAGATATTGGTGAAATGGTGGTACGTCGTAGTGCACGCTACCAGCAAATGAGTGAGGAAGAAAGAAATGCAATGGATGGGAGATTTGCAGACTTCATGAGTGAGGAGGATGAAGTTGATGTTCCTGCATTTGATCTTGAAGGTGCTGAAGATGACTTGACATATCCACCAAATTTTCATGTTGAGAATTCTGATGCCGAAAGTGAAGCAGATGTGGAAATCAATGAAGATATTAGTGATGACGACGATGATGAAGAGGAAGAAACTGATGCTCCGCAAACAAGTGACAATTACTTCATTTCCAAAGATGGCACCAAGTGGAGTAAAAATGCACCACCGACTTCCCGCACTCGTGCTCATAACGTGGCCGAATTCACAAGGAGGAAACCGGGACCAGTACGAACCACACATGATCCCTTTACCATTTCCGCTCGATATTCACCGAAGACATGGCGTACATCATAATAAGCGAAACAAATCGAAAAGGCCGAGAAGTGACAGCTGCATGGTATTTGGCAAATCCAACGAACACAAAAGAATAGAAAACAATCACTTTGAAGTAGTTCTGATGACTTTTATCGTCGAATAGTGAACCTGCTTCAGAGCTATGGTGCTCAATGCGCAGTCCAATATGCAAAGCTGCATTATCGAATTATCGTTTTAGATGCATGCTACAATGTCTTAGATTCGACAATGGAAATACGCGAAAGCAGCGACTAACTAGAAGCAAAACTGCGGCTATTGATGATGTTTGGCAAATGTTACAGTCTAACTTGGCAGCAGCTTACACTCCGCATGATGCACTGAACGTTGATGAGCAGTTATTCCTATACCGAGGCCGCACCCGCTTCACACAATAAATTGTGTTGAAGCCTGCCAAGTATGGTATAAAGGTATGGTGGTTGTGAGACTCGAAATCATTTTATCCTGTCAAAAGAATAATTTACTCTGGTAAATTGCCTGACCAAACACGAGAGGTCAATCAAGGGCCGAATGTTGTACTTCAACTTGCGCAGAGTTATTTGGATGCAGGCCGCACAATTTATGTTGACAATTTCTTCTCCACTTTGCAATTGGTGCGTATTTTGATCAGGAAGAAAACTGCATTTGTTGGAACAGCGCGCTCGAATAAGACATTTGTGCCACAGGAGTTCCAAAAAAATCGTATGCGTCCTGTCAATAGCACATTGTTCGGCTTCAACGAAGGCGATGTAGCGCTGTGTTCATATGCGGTCATTTTGCTGTCCACACAACATTATACTTACGGTGTGGGCATGCAATCAAAGAATCAGAAACCGTTTGCTATTTTGGACTACAAAGCCAACAAATCAGGCGTAGATACAATGGACCAGATGCTTGGCACGTATACATGCAAGCGCTCAACAAACCGCTGGCCACTGGCCATGTTTTATAATATGGTGGACGTTGCTGCATTAGCAGCATTTATTTTATATAATGAAATGCAGCCAATTCGAAGAAGTGACAGACGACGGTCATTCCTGATGATGCTGACAAAACAATTGGCAGTACCAAACATAGAGGTACAACAATCAACAATCGCATAACTGCATATCCAAGGATACGGAACGCAATGGAAGCATTTGATGTAAAGGTGAGAAGAATCAATTCTTATGTTGAAGAGCAGAATAACTACATATTTTTGTTCTTTTTCCTTTTTGTTTTTTTTAGATATTATCAAGACCTACCGAAGCAGAAGCAGCTGCACCGCCATTTGCGCCTGAACAGACCTTCATGTCGCCTATGTCGCTCTGAGTACGGACGGCAGCGGAAAACTAGGTCCTATTGCAATTCCTGCAACAATCTAGTTTGCGCAGAGCATTCTACACTCATGCATCGATGCAACACCTGCACAGAACATACTTTGGACAAGGGACAATCTACTCAACAATAGTTATTTAAGCTTTTTTCATATAAAACTCCAAAAAATTCATGATTCAAAAAATTCTGGAATTCATTTAAATTTAATAATTAATAAATAATAATAACAAAACAAAAAAAGAAATTGAAAAAAAAATTTCTTCGTACAAAAATCCATACAAACACAAATTCGTCCCTGGGGACCTTGTACTGCATATAAGGGCTACGGATGACTCACCCATCGGAGGGTTAAGCGCGTTAAGCACTTTTTTGTAGAGAGCAAAACTATAGATTCGCGATGTCATCTATATATGGCGTTAGCTGTGTATGGCGGCCGTGGCGCAGTGGGTTGAGTGTGTGGCCCATACGCCAGATAATACTGGTTCGAATCCTACCTGACACAGAAAGTTTTTTCAATTGAATTAATTATTCTCTGTTCGGTCGTCACCTCTCTACAGACAATGGCAAACATCAGAGAGTAAAAAAAGTGCCATGAAAAGCTTCTTGAGAACATAAGCAGTTCGGAGTCGGCATAAAACATGTAGTTTCAGTTCGCGATTATTTGTGTTCAAACATTTCATAACACACACAACACAATTGATCATAAGAAGGTCGGTCAAAGTCCTTTCAATGGCTGACATGGCCATTTTGTTTTTATTTTTTTTCATACATTTCTCAAAATATTCAACAGCCATGAAAACACTCACTTCGAGTTGGTTCGTCTGTAACGAATACGCCTTAAAACTAATCAAAACTTAAATTTCTAAACCCTTTTATTGAAGCAAATAATAACGTGTTACACATCACCCAACTTCAGCCTACATCTTTAGATAACTTCCTAATTATCTTAAGAAAAATTAAGATTTCAAAATAAGCAGATGATGCGATAATTTTTTACTAGAAAAACATTTATCAAGATTTTTTTTGTACCAATATCCATTAAGAATGCATCGACGTAACGCTAAACGAATGTAGCGGAAGTTCTGACGTCAATGGGTTAAGTAAACTAACAGCTGTGTAGTATAGGAACTGCCCCAATTAAGTAAGCGATATTTTTGTTTACTTTAGATTAAGTAGTATAATTTGAATATATTTATCGTTAACATAAAAATTATAGTTGTGCTAAGCAAAATATCTGAAAGCTATCTTCATAGTTTTATAAAATCAATAAAATAATTATTAAGTACTTCCAAAGAGTAGCATCAAAATGATTCACTAAAAATTCCAACCAGTCAAAAAACCACCATAAAACACTAAAACACTACCACCGCCACCACATGGAACGAATACAGTAGTTATTTTATTTAAATAACATTCGAGTTACTCATACGCAGCACAGAACCTGGTTAAATGCACTGTGAAGAAAATGCGTGTCACAAGATATAAACAAAAGCTTAACAAACATGAAACAAAAACAACTGCATAAAAACTAACATAAAACATATATTTTATATAGTCATAATATGGAGCAGGTAGCAAGCCGCAGTTATGTCACGAACGACCTTGATTGATAAGCAAGGTCAGAGTATTTGCAGCGCGGTCAACCAGCGCTTTTTTCGAAGCGACAAAAATGTCAGTCTACCAAACCCGCCAAGCCAAAAATCAGCTGAATTCATTAAACCATGAAGTTTAATTTTTTAATGTGTTGTTTTTTTGTTTCTTTGATTTTTTGTGTTTTTTTTTTTATAACTAAAAGTTGTGCTATAAATTTTGATTGAACGCATTCAGTGCGTTTCTGGTTGCGGTAGAAAAATGCAGGTTCAACCGGTATGGTTTTTTTGTTTATCTTTTTGTCGATATAAATGGAATTAAAATTCCATGTTCACACATGAAGTTTACAGTAAGTCAGTTAGAAGAAATAATAATTAAAAAAGAATTTTCAGATATCTTTTCAGCTCTAAGTCAACTTTTTTGGTTTATGTAACTCCACCGTTGAAAATTATAAATTTTAGAAGAATTATTAAAGACATAACCTCGGTTAGTCATAAGCTCATGTGGCGACCGTGGCGCAGTGAGTAAAGTGCGTGGCCCATAAGCCAGAGAATCCTGGTTCAATTCTCAGCTGACACAGTAAATTTTTTCAATTGATTTTTTTCTCTGTTCGGCCGTCACCTCTCTGTAGACAATGGCAAACCCCAGAGAGTAAGAACTGCCATGAAAAGCTTCTTGAGAACATAAGTCGTTCGGGGTCGGCATAAGACTTGTAGGCCCAGTTCTCGATCATTTGTGTTCAAACATTTCACAACACGCACAGCACAATTAATCATAAGAAGCTCGGTCAAAGTCTTTTCAAGGGCTGAAATGCTCATTTGTATTTTATAATTATATAAACTCGGTTAGTTCTTGAACAGTACCCTGAGTAGTAGCTTAGAAATTAAGAAAATTCATAAATTTTCAGCAATATTTAAAAATATTTCAAAAATATTTTAACCCACTGTGCAGCTCCAGTTAATCGTGCATGCGTAACCATAACAAATAATAAATGTGTGCGGCAAAAATTGCCGCCAGCCATCATATGTTGGCGACTAACAAGGCGCCATTGCCTTGGGTTCTGAACTTGAGATTTTTAAAAAATTTATTAACTGCCATACGATGCTGCACTCCTCGTGCCTCTTAACCTACCGCAGCACCCTTCACAATCAACAACATGCTTATAAATGCTCAACCGATTTTAAATACTTTGTAACGCATGCGGAACATGATTTTGTAGAATTTTTATGCAAATTTCGCACTCTTAATGTTGCTGAACTTGTTGTTGCTGCTGCTGTTGTTGTTGTTGTTGTCGTGTTAACTTATGCAAAACTGATTTCAAGTGCGAAATGCGTTCGTTGGTATATTGAAAAAAAAAAAAGAACTACAGCATTTAAAGGCTGCACCGCAGCAACGCCTGCTGTTGCTGCCACTTTTTGCTGATTGTTGCTGACGATTAATCAAGCAAGCATGCGTAGTGGCAACAATATGTTATCGTTGTGTTGTTATGTCGAGTGCGCACATGTATACGAACATATTATTGCCTGTGCTGGCGCTTTGATTGAGTGCCACTTGCGTTGTTGTAAAGTGCGGCAGCTTGCGCATGCGTGAGTGTGAGTTGCTATTGATTTGTTGCAAATTATATGGAAAGGCGGAAAATTATAAATTCGTGCATACTGTCAGTTGTGTTATTGATGTTGTTGTTGTGATTGGCACTATTTCAATGCCAATTGTTGTTGTGTTGCAGTTGTTGCTGCTGCCTGCCAAGTCATTGACACTGAACACTGTACATGTGTTGGCTGTTGAGACAAATAATAAATCGAAGGAAATTGTTTCTGATTGAAAACAGGAAATGTTTTGACAATGATATGTCTTGAACTAATATACTTGTATCTTGTTATGTAACGAATGAATTTAGTAATTCTCTAGGCTCTTTCGCTGGAGCTGGAGCTTCGTCGTCCATACGATGGACATGACCCAGCCAGCGTAGTCGCTGCACAGTTATTAGCCGAACTACGTCAATGTCATCGTAGAGCTCATACAGCTCGTGGTTCATTCGGATGCGATAGTCACCGCCGACTCGAACAGGACCGAAGATTTTGCGAAGAACTTTTCTCTCGAACACCCCCGGAGCGGCTGCGTCAGTTTGCGAAACTACCCATGCCTCAGCGCCATAAAGCAGCACAGGTAGAACGAGCGTCTTGTAGAGTGTTAGTTTTGTCGATCGAGAGAGGGCTCTGGAACTTAGTTGCTTACTGAGCCCGTAGTAGCACCTATTAGCAATTATTGTTCTTCGCTTTATCTCCAGGCTGATTTCGTTTTTGGTATTATTGGCGGTGCCAAGGTAAACGAAATCCTTGACTACTTCAAAGTTATAGCTGCCGGATGAAACGTGAACGCCGAGCTCCCTTGTTTGTAGACAGCATATACTTTGTTTTGCCCTCATTTATCGTCAAACCCACTTTGGCTGATTCCTTTTCAATAGCGGCGAAAGCAGCGGTAACATCTCTCTTGGTTCTGCCGACAATATCAATATCATCAGCGTACGCAAGGAGCTGGACGCCTTTGTAGAAAATGGTGCCATTACGATACACACCGGCCTTTCGTACGATCCCCTCCATGATGATGTTAAAGAGATCGTAAGACAGTGGATCGCCATGCCTGAAACCTGTTTCGGTATTGAAGGTTTTGGAGAGGTCATTTCCTACCTTGACGGAGCTGCGTGTGTTGCTCAACGTCATTCTGCAAAGTCTAATCAACTTTGCAGGTATACCGAACTCAGACATTGTTGCGTATAGGCAATCCCTTCTCGGGCTATCGAACGCAGCTCTAAAATCGACAAAGAGATGGTGTGTGTCAATTTGATTTTCGTGGGTTTTCTCCAGGATTTGTCGTAGCGTGAAAATCTGGTCTATGGTGGACTTACCAGGTCGAAAGCCACACTGATAAGGTCCAATCAGTGTTTTTGTAATCGGCAGTAATCTTTCACACAGTACGCTTGAGAGAACCTTATATGCGATGGAAATAAGACTGATACCTCTTTAACTTGCGCAGATTGTTGGGTCTCCTTTCTTAAGTATAGGGCACAGTACGCTGAGGTTCCAATCGTCGGGCATGCTTTCTTCTAGCCATATTTTGCTGGTGAGCTGATGCATGCGCCTTATCAATTCATCGCCGCCGGTTTTAAACAATTCAGCTGACAGGCCGTCAGCACCCGCTGCTTTATTGTTTTTGAGTCGTTGGATAGCAACTTGAACCTCTTCATGGCTAGGTGGTGGTACTTCCACTCCGTCATCGTTGATTGGTGGCTCTGAGCTGCGCTCTCCATAGGCGGCATTGGTGGAATCGTCGCCAGTAAGTAAATTGGAGAAGTGCCGTCTCCACAATCTCAGCACACACTGCGTATCTGTATTCAGATCTCCATTTTCGTCTCTACAAGTGGATGCTCCGGGCTTGAAACCTTGGGTTAGACGCTTAACCTGTTGATAGATTTTCGTGCATCCTTCTTGCCCTGGTATACCTCTAGTTCCTCACGCTCACGCTTTTCCTGCTCTCTTTTCTTGCGTCTGAAAAGGCGAATCTCTTCCTTCCTTTTTTTCGCGGTGGTTTTCTCGCACGGCTCGTGTTGCAGCTGACTGCAGCGTTTTTCTTAATGCGGCGTTTTTTACTGCAGTCGCGATGCGACACTCCTGATCATACCATTGGTTCCGAGGTTGCGGGCGCCGGAAACCAATGACTTCTTCCGCGGCAGTGCGTATGGAGTGGGATATATGCGCCCAAAGTCCGCCGGCGTCGTCGGGTCCAGAGGTTGGTTGGTTGAGCTTAACAGAGAGTAGGCTTCGGCAGTCCGATGTAATTGCAGCTTAGCGACATCTAGCTTTCTTTGTATTCCTGTGCGTATGTTCTTCGCAATGCCTACACATTGCACCTACAAAAACTCCTTAGCCGTATATTCGATTTGCATAAAAATTGGTATATAAGGGTTTTCTGATACGGAGTGTTTTGTACTTATCTTTTTTGTACTATCTTGAACACCAGAGGGCGCTGTAGTACAAATATTATAAAAAACGTCAAAAAACTCCTAAGCCGTTTATCCGATTTACATGAAAATTGGTATATAGAGGTTTTCGGATACTGTGAGTTTACATGACTTATCCACTCTGTTCTATCTTGAACACCAGAGGGCACTGTAGAACAAAGATTTCAAAAAACGTCAAAAAACTCCTAAGTCGCTTATCCGATTTGCATGAAAGTTGGCATATAGAGGTTTTCGGAAACGTTGAGTTTTTATGATTTATAAACTAGGTTCTATCTTGAACACAAGAGGGCGATGTAGTACAAATATTTTAAAAAAGTCGAAAAAGTCCAAAACCGCTCATCCGATTCGCATGATATTTTGTGTGTAGAGGTTCTCGGACACGCTCAGTTTTTTTGACTTATCTACCTTATTCTATCTCGAACACCAGATGGCGCTGTAATACAAATATTTTGAAAAACCTCAAAAAACTCCTAAACCGTGCATCCAGTTTGCATGAACATTGGAAAATAAGGGTTTTCTGATACGGTGAATGTTTTGGTCTTGTCTTTTTTGTACTATCTTGAACACCAGAGGGCGCTTTAGTACAAACCTTAGGATATCGTGAAAAACTCCAAAACTGCTCATCCGATTTGGCTGAAAATTTGTAAATAGCGATTTTCGAGTACGGCAATTGTTCTGGTGCTATCTTTTTTGCTCTTTCTCGAAACTAGAGGGCGCTGTTGTCCAATTTGTACGCATGTATATTATTAAGCTGTTCCTTAACGGCTGCACTGATTTTGATGAAATTTTTTGTGTGTATTTGAGTGGATCCCTGGATGGTTAAGATTCATAATTGGACTCGGTAGGTCGCGCTGCGATCGTGTTTAAGGTATTTTGTTTTAATAGCTTATCTCCGAACCCGTTTGGATACGTTGAGTTTTTATGACTTATCTACTTTGTTCTATCTAGAAAACCAGAGGGTGCTGTGTACATCTATTTTAAAAAACTTCTAAGGTGCTTATCCGATTTTCATGAAAATTGGTATATAGGGGTTTTTTAATATGGTGACTGTTTTGGACTTATCTCTTTTGTAGTATATCGAACAGCAGAGGGCGTTGTAGTACAAATCTCTTAAGATATCGTGAAAAAGTAGAAAGGCGCTCATCCGATTTGGGTGAAAATTTTTTTTAAAGGATTTCCGTGTACAGCAACTAATTTGGCGTTATCTCTTTTGCTGTGTCTCGAAAAGTAGAGGGCACTGTTGTACAATTTGTACGTGTGTGTGTTATTAAACTGTTCCTAAACGGCTGCACCGATTTTGATGAAATTTTTTGTGTATGTTTAAGTGGATTCCTGGATTGTTCAGATTCGCAATTGGATCTGGCAGGTGGCGCTGCGATCGGGTTCCACGAATTTTGTTATTATAGTTTATCTCCGAAACCATTCATCCGATTTACATGAAAATTTGTATTTAGGGGTTTTCGGGTACAGTAGTTTTTATTACTTATCTATTTTGTTCTAAATTGAACATCAGAGGGCACTGCAGTACAAATGTTTTAAAAATCTAGAAAAACTCCTGGGTGTACATCCTATTTGAGAGAAAATTTTTACATAGGAGTTTTCATAGGAGATTCGTATACCCACTCAAAATCAGGATCTCTTTGTCTCACCGAGTTAGAGTATGATTTACATTCATGTCTTTATAGTAAAACAGGAAGGAGGAAATGATGTAGTAACAACAGGTGTGAAATTTAAAAACAACTTTGTTTCATATCTGTTCGATGAAATTCGATATGAAATTGATGGTTTTGAAGTTGATCGTACACGTAATCTTGGAATTTCAGCAACCATGAAAAATTTCGTTTCATTGAATAAAGCTGAAAGTGGCGCATTAAAAAACGCTGGTTGGGTTACTTTGCAAAATTGGAAATGTACAAGATAATTAAAAACGAAAATTTGGTAATACCAATGGCGCTTAGAAGTTGGGACTATCATATAAATCCTATACTATCCTATGTAAAGCTTTCTCCGCAAAATTAAAGACCACGATTTCTTATAATCGGCTTTCAAAGAGAAAAAAGTAAACAGGAAGGAAATATATTTGATCATTGTAATATATCTGATTTAAAATTATATATATAAACAGTATGCTGTACTATATGATATGTATGCAAAATTTCAACAAAGTTATTATATGCGGGAATCTCAACCATTGCTAGATGTCGTAGGATTCAAGGCTATTGCACCACTTATTGTTGTTGATGTAACACGCCAAAATGAAGCAGTTAAAGTTGGACCTATTGATGTAAGAATTGAATTTAAAACCGAAGCAAATAAACCGATTCCAGATAGAACCTCAGCCCACTGTTTAGTAATTCATGATCGATTTATTGAATATTAACCTCTAACATATCAAATCAGCAAAAATTAATGAAATATAAGATCACTTTTTTCCATTAATAAAAATTTAAATCAATTTTTATCAGAATTTCACCGCAAACATTCGTTTATTTTAGCGTTAAACTTCTACACTACTCCCTTATTTTGAACTTGCGGTTTTTTTTTTGAGTACGCTTCTATGCTTTTTATGAAGCTTGGCTCTTATCACTTTAACGTTGAATTCTTTTTTATAGCGACGTCGGCATCTAAAATGTTCTCGACGTTTCTGCACTTCTTGACTCTTCCTGGTTGCGGTGTATTTCGTTTACTTAAAATAAAATACAGCGGCGGAGAAGTTGCTGGGTGTAAGTGACTTGGCCGGTGGTTATTAAGCGGGGGATTGTCACCCCGATGTCCCCCAACTGACGAATAGATATTTATATACGCCTATGTTTTAAATGGTGGTCATCCAATTCTTAAACTATTTATGCAAATCTAATACACTCACCTAATACTTAGCACCATTATGATAAATTTATAAATATTTCTTTAACCCTTTAACCTTCGCCGTACCTAAATTGCTTCAACCCATATTAATGCATATATTTTCATAAAGCAAGTCATATCATTTCAGCTAAAGTCAGCCAGCAGAATTTGAGTCATTGCTATAACGAATTCTAGGGTTAAGAAAAAACAAAACATGCAAACACTGATAAGAACTCGCTTGACTACCACTACCCATAATGTAGTGTATACAATTATGATCAACGCTTAAAAGCAAAGACATACCCCAAACTTGCTAGTTTAAAAGTTTAAAGCAAAGACATACCCCAAACTTGCAGATTAGATAAAAAAGCCCCCACTTGGTGGCGTTGGGGTGCAGGCATGACGTCATCGCCTTGCGCCACCTACCCCAGAACCGCCATATTGTATCTACTTTTTGGCGCTATGTATTTTGCTATATCTTGAACCCCAGAGGGCGCTGTACTACAAAATACAGTAAGGCGTAGCAAAGCGCGAAGGGTGATAAATATCTTCTTTTCTTCTTTATGTGTATTTATATTCCACTTTCTTTTTTCGCAAATTAGGAGAGCTGATGCCGAATTCTGTGGTATTTGAGTACGCATTAATACATGCGCAAGTCAGTTGCGTTGTAAGTTGGCGTTGTTTTGACATTTCTATTTCTATTTTCAATGCTTATTTAATTTTTGTCCAGTTTCCTCGTGAATTTTCAAAAATTCGTTTTTAGCTCTGATTTTTTAAAAAATGTGCAATCTATCGAATACAATACAAAACTTGAAAATATAGTTTTGCAAGCGATCGGCGACATGCACATACAAATCACGATTTCCCTAACTTTTTCTCCTAATTTTCAGATGTTGAAGCTACATTTTGCTCATTTCGCCGAAGTTGCCGGTTTGAAAGATGCACACAAAACTCCTTCTAAAGTTTGTGAAAAGTTTTTTCAAATCGACGAGTGAAATCGAAAATTATTTATATCAACTCCCGAGTTAAGCCGGGTATTCAGCTAGTCATATAAATAAAGGCACACCAATGGTGGAATTAAATAAGGCTTGCGCGATTTTTTCACATCTCAAAAAATTTTTCACTTTCAGCTTGTTTAATTTAACCAAGCAAGAGGCTTATGGGCAAGTGAATCTATAGAAAAATTTCGAGTAGTATAACAATAATGAAAGACAGTTTTTTTTTTTTTAAATTTATGTGGTTCTATTTCAATACCTCATTTTTTATATGCTTCCAACTATTTCTGTGATTTTATGAAAACAAATAATTATTTGATATTTGATTAAAGCAGTAGAATTTGCAATCGATAAATTATAGAGATAAAAAAAAAAAAATGTTCTACTTTACTTGATATAAAACAATATAGAAATAAATAATTGAGTGCAATTCAGAATTACGAAGTTTTTTGTTACTAATTGAAACACATATTATTATTTGCTAAGCAAACAATCCAGAAAAACAAGCTTAAGGAAACTTCTTGTTTTTGTAATACAAAATACTTATGCCACAGTTAATTCTTAAAAACAGCTACATTTCCGGAATTAGAACATTACCGTTATTAATCGAACTCTAATTAAGCAATTAGTTGATTAACTAAAAGTCGTTGGAAATCACATTTGTGTAATGTGTAAAACATTGCCAATTTGTGTTAATTCAATCTAATTTAAATGGATTTTAGAAAAAAAATTCCTATCTTCACTTGAATTTATATAATCTTTTTCCATTGACTCCATTCCAAAATTTTGTATTTTCTTAAATCATTAGCTTCCCAAATAATTCGCAAGTGATTCGTAAATGTCAATTTTTTCAAATGTTTGACATAATTTTTGCATTTAAAATAAATAAACTATTTTTATTTAAATTATTAACATAAACATGCATTCGTTACAACCAACTAAGAAATAATCTATGCATGCATGTTCCTTTCATCAATTGCCGCTCTCTGGCAAGTCTGTAATTTGGCACAAAATATGCATTGATTTGGCTGTGTTTTTTGTTTTTTTTTTATCGAACTAGCAACAAACGTATTGAGGTGCGTCGCGAATAAAAAAAAAAAAAAAAAATGAGTTGAACCTTAATTGGCCTCAACTAGATTGTTGACAACAAAATTTATTTCTTGTTGCTGCTGCTATTGCTGCCGTTACTGCCACTGTCGCCAGTGTTTCCAATTTGTAGTTTGGTTCTTTCTTGTTGTTGTTGTTGTTGTTGGTGTTGTTCGTTCTCATGCATGCAATACTCACTGTGTGCTGATTGCGTAAGGGTCGAACAGCAAATGTTAGCAATAATCTGTTAAATTAAATGAATTGTCAGTAAGTGTTGGCAGCAATGTTGGAACGGTGGCCATTTATGTAAATGATGAAGCCTCTGAGCTGTGCCCAGAACGGAACAAACAAACAGACAGACAGACAAGCAGATAGACAGTCAGAGTGACACAGGTGAATTATTTACTTTTGCACTTGCTGTCACTGCAGGCACGGTTGCAACATATTTATGCATACTGACAGCCAGGTTGACAAACATTGATGTGTTGAAAATAGCTGGGTTAACAGCTGGAGCGTAGTGATGAAGATAGTAGCCGTGGGTGAAATTAATGCAAAATTATGATTAGCTATATTTAAGCTTAATGAGTAGTGCTGAAATGAGCTGCAGTAGAGCTGAGCTTGATTAGGACAAAAGTTTTGAGTGACATGCAATGATAAACATTCTGACTCATAACATCTCCATACTATAACTTTCTTAGTGTTATTTTTAATCAATAAGACCCGCTAATACATTTGATGTCGCTAGGGGTCAATTCGAGAGAGCTATGAACTTTAATCGACAGTTTTTGTTGTTTTTTGTGTGGGACAAAATAAGTAAATGTTAAAGGAAAAAAATAATAGGACCACTTCATATGTTTGAACCAGAGAACTGCAACGAGTCTATGATTCGAATGAATTACTATAAATCATCCATAAAAAACCGAATGCCAGTGCGTGCGGTTGCGTACAACAACCACCACTTCCACTCGAAACATCCTCATAACAGCAATGAGCGACGAGTGCTGCCGCTTTCATTCATCGGTCATAAGAATGCCGCTCAATGATTCTAATGATTCTAGAGTCATTCCCTATGATTCTGGAGTCATTAAGGGAAATCGCGTGCAGTGTTACCGCTGACATATTTTATTACACTTATAATATATAAATTTATTATTATACAAAATAAATCTTGAAATAGAATTAGAATTAGAATTAAAAAAAATATTTAAATGCATATACTTAATAAAAAAAAAATTTATAATTATTTACAGAAATTACTGAAAATGATGAAAATATTTTTGAAAAAAAAATAGTATATAAATAGTAATAGTAAATAAATAAAAATTTTTGGGAAATTATTTTAATAATTATTAAAATATTAAATAAAAGTTTTTCTGAAATTAATGAAAAACTATGAAAATCATTTTAAATATTATTAAAAAATATAATAATTAAAAAAAATCCATTCAAAAATTCTCAAGATATAAATAGATATATAAAAAAATTATTAATTTACATATTAACATATTTTCAACAAAATCAACTTGGTTTAAAGGGCAGGCTTAATTAACATTTATATGACATTTATAATTGACATTCTTTCCTTATGGCATTCCTAAACATAAAGGTTCTCAGCAATTCATCATTGCAAGTGTGAAAGTGATTTAAAAAATAGATTAAAAACAATACAATAACAACAAGGAACACATAATAGACAACATACAAGTATAAAATAAGTTTGCTACAATTTAATTCTTTGAACTGGTGATCCTCAACTTAGAAGCTGGTCATAATCAACACGTAAAATACAAAACAAAAGTAAAACAAGGGAAACGCACGCCAATACTGAAGTGCACGCAAATCATTCAATGACTCTAGAGTCATTGAGGGTGCTTAGAATCATTTGCTTAGAATTCAGCAGTCTTTCTAATGAGCGATGAGTGCAAGCAGCGGTACTTGTCGCTCATCTCTGTTATGAGAATGCTTTACGTGGAAGTGATTGTTGTTGTGCGCAACCGCACGTACTCGCACTCGGTTTTAGACGAGTGATTTAGAATCGTAAAAAAACGATTCGCTGCAGGTCTCGAGTTTGAACCCTCTAGTGCTCAATTTGTTAGAGATTGGAACTATTTTCGACATTTTTATGTTTTTGTGTTGGAGACCCCAGAAGGGTGTCAGATAAGGAGTGGGTATTCTTAGAATCTCATTGGCGGGACCGAGTTGCCCAGGTGACTATCATGGGTTGGCTCTTCGGGGAGACTCGTGCTGGTTGTGGTTGTGTGTATGCTGCACAGGTCTAGACTGACCGGCAGGAGCCGCGCAGTGGTACGGCTGGGCTGGCATATTGCCTTAATATTCAAGAGTTTGGATGGGTCTCGTCTTCACCAGTAGATGTCAGTGAAGGTACACCACTACTGGTAGTCAAACTGGTACTATTATTAAGGGCAGTATATAGTTTATTGCATGGTGTTCCTAATCAGGGGGGCACTGGGTGATGCTTTGTGTTTCCGGAACAGCTGTCAGTTCATGTTGCTCCAGAGAATGCCCCGTATGCTTTAATTTGTAAAGCATAAACGGGTCCGTGTAGGGGTATACACATAAGCACTGGTTGTCTGTTCCATGAACTATTATCCAAGGTCTTTAGATCCGAATAATTAAGCCAACATGACAGGTGTATTCGTTAAAAGCAGACACGAGTTGTTCCTACTATCTTGTTTCTTGTATTATGATTCTACTATGGTTTTTGCCAAGACTCGCAGGCGAGAAGCATAAAATGAATGCTGCGTGCTACATTACGGATACTTGTGTGCTAAATTTTGGAAGTTTAGCCCTCTTTTTTTCTGTCTTGTTCATGGTATGCTACACTTAAGCTATGTTCACATGATCATCAAATGATTGAATGAATCGAAATTTGCTGTTGTTTTTCCAGCTAAAAAAAAAAAAACTCTTTGCGAGAGCAAGAATGAATTTTGACCAGAATCAAATAAACGTTCAAAACCTGCATCAATCAAGCAAAACGTTGCAAAATTTTGCTTGTCTACTGCTTAGTAGCAAATAATTCATAAAAAGGTGGTGAATTTAGCACTTTTGAATTTTCAGTAAAGTTATCCATATTTAAAATTTTTTAACGAAAAGACTATAAAACTACACAGAATAGTAGGTACGGAAAAGGAATAAACTGCTACCTACTCTGGAGTAGGCCATTCAATCATTCAAATCACGTGTGAGCAAACAGTAAAAGAGAACAAAAAACGAGGGATGAACTTCATCATTTGATCATCGCGTGAACCATTCCTGCTAGGTGTCGATGACGATCCCCATTTTTGACTTTAATTTCACTGGTCTTCTCCCGGTTTTTGAATTTGTTAATAATACTAGCGAGAATACCTGGTGTTTTCCCAACTTTCCCAGGATAGTTAAAGAACATTTTTTTTCTACCTTTACTTGTTAAGCTGTACGGTCATATCCGAATTATGAGATTAGCCTTAACTTTTTAAGCTGTACGGTCATATCGGAATTATGAGTTTTAGAACGGATATATTGTTTTCAAAAAAATTGTTACTCCCCTTTTCTAGTGCCGCCCACTTTTTTCATGTTGCTTGGAAGAGACATTTTCCATCTGTATGCCAAATATAAATACTATGGTGTTCATATTTTCTGAAATAACGTGTTAAAATTTAATTGGCACGCCCCTTGCCTAATCCCGACCATTTTTCTAGACTACGGACTACTAATTACACAAAAAATACTTCGGCAAAATTTAGTTGAAGCCGAAAAAATGGTGTAGAAGGAGTTCGATTTAAAGTGACAAATTAAAGTGACGCGCCCCCTAGTTCTATTCCGCCTACTCTTTTATTCTGCAGACTGTCCAAAATACAAAAAATGTGCAATATTTGATTGAAATCGGACAAACGGTGTAGAAGGAGTTCAATTAAAATAAAAGTGACACGCCCCAATATCTAATATCGCCCACTTTTCTAGACAACGGAAATCGGACAAACGGCTTAGAAATTAATTGAACTAAAATTAAAGGGCCACGCCCACCTGCATAATACCGCTCAATTTTCTAGGCTTTACTTAGGAAAAACGATTAAAGTGCAACGCCCCTTGTATAATCCCGCCCTCTTTTCTTAACTACGGACAGCTCATTATATCAAAGAATATGTGAGAAAAACTTGGTTGAAGTCGAATAAACGGTGTAGAAGGAGTTCGATTAGAATTTATTTGACACGCCCTTTTGTCTCATCTCTTTTACTTTTTTCTTATTTTTCTGCATTTGCCGGCAGTAATGGCTCGAGCTAAATTACAAAATTTTAGTCTAATACAACCGAAACTATCTAAAATAAAGCATTTTCATTCATTTGTAGGCGTTAAAAAGGGGTGTGGATAACTTTTGTTTTCTTATTAACCGCGATATTAACCTTGAAAAATAGATGTCGTAAAATTGCCACGTCAGTGGCCGAAACTCGACCTTTTCGCCATAACACCCCCAAGCGACGCTGGGTATTTTAGCTAGCATTTTTCTTTAAGAACTATTCGGTGCACTCCTTCTCCCTACTCTGACTCATTAAAAAAAAAGACATCATCAAAATCGGTTAAGAAACACCCTGAATGCCATACCACCCCGGAGCGACGCCGCGGTGCGCCGGGTAATCCAGCTAGCAAGTTTCTTTAAAAATTCTTCAGTTTTTCTCTCTACACTGATTTATTTAAAAAAAAAATCATCAACATCGGCTGAGAAACACACGAGAAAATGGTTCTTAAGTGTTTTGGCTTCGCTTATTTATATATAGATAGAAGGGTGGTAAAAGTTGGCGTCGCAACAACCACCACTTGTTCTCAGAGCAGCTGTATATCAAGTTTCACTATCAATACATGTGCAATTCAGGAATTATAAGGATTTCTGCAAAATGGGCGTATTCATAGTTCAACCACTCCCATTTTTAGTAGAGTTGTCGAAAGTAACCATACAAACCAAATTACAAAATTTTAGTTATTCTTGTTTGTTTTTACACAATTTTCCATGTTTCTGGTTTCAGTTCTACTACTGGAATTTATTTCAAAGAATGTTTAATATTTTGGGACTTCTTTGACAACTTGTAAACAGCTGATTTTTAGCACTTTGACACTTTAATCATTTTTGCCGAGAGAAATTTCTTTGACTTAAATGCTTAATTTTTGACAGGAAGCAGAAATTTTCTACTCTCTAGGATTAAAATCTGAAAAGCGGGTAAGTAGGACTAAAACTTTAGAGTACGGGATTTACTATTCCAAATTAAGAGAAGCTGCAGAGATTAAAGATATTTTACATCTTAAAGCTCTAAGTGAAATTTGGCAGATTTTTATTTATTATTTTAGCACGCTTTTGCCAACATAATCCATTAAATAGGACGATACTTAAATCTTACTTTGTTTTCCGAAATTGTATTTTGTAAACTACTTAAGTCAAGGTTTTCTTTAACTCCAAGCTTAGAGAGATTTGAATTTATTCTTTAATTTTTGTATTCTTTCAGCGATACCCGTGGGCAACTGGACTCCACCGGACATTGACTACAACGAGCGCTTCACATGGGAGGGTGCCAGTGATATGAGCGCCAATTACCGCGAAGCACTCAAACGTGGCCTGCCATTTCCGATTCTAACAGTGGCTGAGTATTTTAGCCTTGGACGCGAAGGTTTTTCCTGGGGTGGCCAATACCGTGCTGCAGGCTACTTTGCCAGTATTTTACTTTGGACCTCATTGGCCTCATGGCTGTTGATGAATCTGCTGCTAATTGCAGTACCACGCTATGGAGCTTATATGAAGGCACTGACAGGTGCCTTATTGGTAAGCACCAACATTGGCTACTATTGCCTGCTGCCTCAGAGACCGTTAATAATATATCTGGAGGGTGGGCGGCTGGAGTTCCATCTGGGCTGGTGTTACTGGCTGCTGCTTGTGGCGGGTGAGCTTGAAAGCGTATACTTTGAATGTCATTTATTAATTTTGTGTTTATTTTCAAGGCATTCTCTGCTTCATTGCTGGTGTGCTGATCTCCATTATTGATCTGGTGTGGCCACACACATTCTCTACCGTGCTGGAGGTCTACTATGGCACGCCCTACGATCGGCATGTCATACTTGAGGAGTCGAGCGATGTGCGTTACCGCAAACGTACAAGTCGCGGCATTGAGGAGACACCTGGTTTGGGTTCGCGCATACTACGGCGCCTATCTTCGAAGACTCGAGATTCACACGCCATGGGACCCTATCGACCGAGCAGCAGTGGTGCTGTTGTTAGTAGCAGTAGCAGCAGCGGAGCTGTAGGCGTTAGCGGCATTGGTGGTGGTGGTGGTGGTGTGGAAAATAAAGGTTTTCAACATGATGTGCCAAAGAGTCCCTGGCGTTATCCTTTTCGTCGGGCCCAACATGTGCCAGCGCACCCGATGACCATGCAGCGGACGTTGTCCCAGGACTCGAGCTCCAGCATAGCTTCGGCAGCCATACAAATCTCGCCATTGCACAAACATGCGTTGTCTCGAATGTTGCCGTGAGTTGATATCAAAAGCATTGCATACTTATAGGCTTCATTGTTAATACTTTGTGCATGGCAGTGTTGCAATATTTGCGTTGCTATTTATTAAAAAACGTATTAAAATTTTTACTCCTTTTTTCAGAAATCCTCCCATTGAACGTATACGAGATATGGATCACTGGTGATCGACAGATTAACTAAACTTGACCTTAAAAATAATTATCTAAGTAAAAACTCAACAAATTTTAAAACTTAAGCAAAAACTTAGTCTGTAAGGCATTAAAAAAACGAAACAAAAAAGCGACAAATGTGTGATAAAATTATGTTAAATTAGCAAAAAGAAAATTTAAATGTATTGTGAAAATTATAAGTATATAAAATTTTTTTAATTATTAAGACTTAAATTATTTATTTTGCTTTAAAAAAAAAAAAGTGGAGAAATCAAGAAAACATCACATATCAACTTAGTTTAACAACGAAAACCTGACAATTAGCTGACGATTTATTAAGTAGGTGTTCATAAATATGTTAAATAATTATGTTTCATTACATTAAAAATAAGTAAATTCTTCTAAGAAGTGATGATATCACTGTGATAATTCTTAAATTTGCTGTTAAACTTAAATAGTTGCTAATAAGAATTATTATAAGTGTTGGAAAACAAGCTAAATGTTCCGCAGGCTGTAATGTTAAGTTAATTAGACAAAAAAAAAAATTGGCTTTTATTGTTTAAGAAATTATTTATTGTATTATTAGCTTGTGTTATTTATTGTAATTTTAAACTAAGCATACTTTCTTTTTTTTTGTTTTGTTTATGTTATTTTCGTTTTTTTTTTTATGTTCAGTCTTTTTAATTTTGTTTGTATATTATTCTTTGTGGAACATTTGGTTTTTTTAAGTAAAGCCAATTATGAGAAAAAATATGTTAGTGATTAAAATATTAAATGGCTTAAAATAAGATCAAAACTATACTAAGTAAATGACACAGAAGACGAAATATATACCTACTAATGAAAAATAAACAAAAAGCTTTTGTTGACTATTCCCTCAAAAATTAATGTTGCTAGTAAGAATGTGTGAGTTTAACCTAATAAGTTCTTCGAAAAAACAAGCATTTGAAAGTTAGAGAAATTGTGAGTGATCTAAATTTGTCCATTGGAAACGTTCACGGTCATTTGAAGTCTGCTGGTCTTATCAAAAAATTGGATGTTTGGGTCTCGCACGAACTGAAAGAAATTCCTAAAGCTTATCGAGCTTATATTTGCAATTGGCTCATGAAAATTGAAAAAAAGCTACCCATTTCACAAACATATGCTAACTGGTAATGAAAAGTGGATTTTTTACAATAATGTCAACAGGAAAGAAGTTGGTATAGGAAAAATAAATTGTTAAATTTAATGTGGCAACTGTAGAAAATGAGCAATGCCACCTAACAAAAACGTCCTGAGCCAGTCAATCGGAAAGGGATGGTCTTCCACCTCGATAACGCAAGGCTTCATACGAGTTTGGTAACTCAAAAAAAAAAAAAAAGAATTGCTCCAGTTCGGAGGGGCTATTTTGCCCTTCGGATTACAATATGTTTCGTTTCCTGCAAATCTCACTAAGAAGTACAGCTTTTGATAATGAGGGCCTTATCAACCAACACCTGATAAGGCAGAGAAAAATGGAGACTTTTCAACATGCGTTGAATAAAGAAGCTATCACAGAGATAGGAGAAGCTGATCGAATAAATCGTTGAATATATAATTGATTAATGTTGATTTGGCGTATAAGATAAATAAGCCTAAGCTGTAAATAAAAAACAGTACCCACTTTTTGAGCAACTCAATATTCCATTCGCTTGAAATAGTTCCGTTTATTTCAAATTTTAAATATTATATATAAATTATGTGTTTTATAAATGTACTATATCGATGGCCATATGCTTATAACTCGTAACTGACAATCCATGAATTTTACAAGAGAAGCAAAAACTTTACAGACGAAAAGATGAAAATGTTAAAAAAAAATAAAATTTTAATATTACGAAGACTATCCAGCAGAAAACTCTCTCAGGCCTCAATAGCCAGACTGGAATTCAGAACTGAATGTCTAAACGTAATCATGCCTGCATTATTCAGTTTTGATTTGAAGACTGACATTTAAAAATAGTTCAGGCTTTTTTTTTTTTACATATCTGTATTGAAATTAAACAAAGAAAGTCCTCTTTTATTTCGAGCCAGACTTCATATCTGAATTTGAAATAAAAATTTGATATTCAGACCAGAAATCATAGATGAATATTTAAAAAAGTAATACTTAATTTCAGGACTAAGGCGGCGGATATTTGTACGAAAAATCGGGGCTGTTTTAAAAGAAAGGTCAAGCCTTGGTTATGACAGACTGATCTGGCATTACATTTTCTGCTGGGTACTTATAGCATTATTTAAAAAAAATGAATAAAAATCATCAATATACAAAAGTGAAGTAGGGCTTTGTTTGTTCCAGTCTTTGCAACTTTAGATGAAAATGTTCGGATAAAATTTTTAAAAAAATATGGAAATTATATATTCAGATATGGCAGGAAATGGTAACTGAAAATCCATGAATTTTACAGGAGAAGCAAAAACTTCACAGCCTATAAGATGAAAATATTAAAATTAATTAAATTTTAATATAATCCTAAAACTTATTAATTAAATTTTAATATAATGAAGACAGCTTTATTGCATTTTTTAAAGAAGAAATCAAAATCTATTTTATTTTCGGAAACGGAGAAAAAACCATTAAGATCTAGTTACTCTTAATCTTCTTACTAAAGCAGGCTAGTGTTTGGTCCAGTTTTTACAACTTTGGATGAAAATCTTCGGACAAAACTTTTGAAAAAATATGAAAATTATATATTCAGATGCGACAGGAAATGCTGAAATTTTTGATTTATCTTCTTATTTTGTTCAAAAAATAAAAAAAAAAAATATTAGTTAAGTAGTGTCAACGCATGACTATCGATATGATTATTGTATCATTCAGATCTCAATATATGTTGGCATATATAATATGTGAAGCAAGTTAGAAAATGTTTTCTTCATAGTCCCTTAAAATTCATGAGATATTATACAGTGAAAGCTCCCATAAGTGGACACCGATGGTTACCTACTTTTTGTCCGCATATGAGAGATTTTCGCTTGTGGGAATGTCGTGGGAACAACAAAAAATTGTTTTTTCCCAAGAATGTGTCCACTCTAGGAAATGTCCGGTTATTAGAGCGTGTGTCTATGGGAGCTTTTACTGTATATGAATAATGTGACCAACCGTACTTCTTTTGGCAGTGCAATACTGCTCTTACATCCAATGTACTGCGTACTTCAAAACACACACATATGTACTTCTTTTTACTTTTTGTACTCCTTTTTATGTATTTTTGTATATATTTTGGATATAAAAATTCCAAATTTAAATTCATAAAAAGTATCGAAAGTTCACAAAAAGTATCTAAAATATTCTAATTATTGGATTAACAACCTCAGTGATTTTTTATGAGACTATTGTTGAGGCTTCCATGCTAGAAAATTATTTCCTCAATATGCACTTATCCTTCAGCTGACTCATCGCTAATTAACAAAAGTGAAATATAAAATTAGTTAAAATTCATACCCGAGCATTTTTGAGGGTGCACTTTTGATTGATACCAATAAAACTTAATAAAACTCTCAAAAACTTTAAATTTTTGGTAAAAAGGACGCGATTTTTTTTAATTTTTGTTCCCCTTGAACGACGATTTTTCTCTTTTTTCCTTTTACGAAAATCATTTTGGAATTCTTTTAAAATTTATTTGTAAATTAATTACGACCTTCTTTCATAAGTTTTAAGTTATGTGTTTATATAACCCCAATAATTTTTCAATTATGAAAGGTTATATTTTTTCGAGCTTAATCACATAGCAGACTAGACAGACTGTTTCGTTGGCAGCTTCACCAACTCAACAGTAGCCTTTTTTCGTGATTCTTGCTGTGATCCCCTAAGCTCTTAATTTTCTAATTGTTTCACGAACGCAATTAGTAAATTACTCTGAATTGCATGTACGAATCAGGGATGATATTTGCTTAGTTGTAAAAGGGCCAAAATTGATAAAAAATAGGGCATTTTTGACAAGAATCGGGCATTAAGTGGTAATTCAATATTAAAGGCTTTCTATTTGAATATTCAGCCATGACCACAAATAACCAAATAAATTTCGAATTAACACTTTCAGGAAATCAAAACAATTTTAAGTTCATGTTTTTTTATTTCACTTTCGCTGTTTTAACCTAAGCGGGGAAGTATTTTATTTGTCACAGAAATAGCACACTTTAAAACGATCAGCTCTCAGAATCAAAAATAGTGGGCCGAAGTGATATAGTTAAATTGTTTCCTTTAAATATATTGTATTTCATATATAGAGGTCCGATTGCACTTTAGAAAAAAAGGCTTGTGAATTGATTGCAAAAGTCAAATATATGTCAAAACGTCATCAATATAGTTGATAAGAACTTTTAACAAAGACATTTTTTAATAAGTTAATAATGCAAATAAAAATAGCAAAGTATTTCCACAGAAAACCGGAAATCGAATCGATATATTCAACGTTAAAGAGTCTGAGGAGTATTCGAGTCCTTGGTTATATACATAAGAATGTCAGAATGTGAGTTAATACTTGTAAGAAAACGAATCAATGATGTGGAATGAAATGGACATGATACCAAAATAAAATCAGTTCTACCAAAAAAATATATTCAGGAATGGAAAAACTTAATAAAGAATAATTTCATAAAAATTATACAATTTTGGAATATAGACCCTTGAACAACAAAATGAGTTAAATCACATCGAATAAGGTGACAAAAAAATATTCAATCGCAGTTTCCGTAGTATTATTTTTTTTTAAAAAAGCTTATAATTTTCGTGTTAAAATATTTTGAAACTGAAAATTTTTCATTTTGGGTGCCATTTCAGCGTTCGGCTGAATTTTTTCCAAGCCCTATATTTCTTAAAATTTATGACTCGAAAATACTTTTCTATTCGGAAAGGAGTGTGTATAATACCAATTAAATTTTTAGATCTAAAATTTCTTTTCTTATTTATAAATTAATTTCGACCTCGTTTCATAAGTTTTATGTTATGTTTATAACTCTAATAATTTTTTTCAATTACTAATTAAGACCTTGAGCTCGAAAATATATCTTTTAATTAATAATTGAAAAATTATTAGAGTTATAAACATAACATTTCTTTTTTTAGGTAGAAAATATCGCATTTTTTTTGCAAATAATTGTTCATTACTTCTGAAGCATGTATTTAAGATAAATTTGGACGTCATAATCTGAAAGAACGTGTAGATTTATATAGCATCCCAAACGTTGTAAAATATTTTTGGTACAGATAAAATAAAACAAAATGAATAAAAATTCGTTGAAAATTGACGACATTAAATACTTAAGCGGTTAAGGCTACTTCAGACTACGATGGATCTTTTTTTAGTGGATTAGTCTCTTCATCTATATGCATGATAAAATGATTAAGGAATGTTTCGTGAATTAAGCTGTCCCCTCAAAATTCCATTCTTAATCCTATAGAATTGCCTTGGGATTCTATTAAAAGTTAAATCTTTTCAAATATTTAGACATTCTTTTGGAGGGTGTGCAGTAATTTTCATACTTCCTCCATTATGTCAATCAATAATACAAATAGATGTCAATCATAGATCCATCCTCCATAGATGTCAATCAATAATACAAAATAGTGGCTATTCTGCATAACACTATTATGATGGCCTTACAAAATATAAGAACGTCAGTTTATTAAAAATTTTCTTTAGTTTTAATAGATTTTTTCAAGTGTACTATTTCTGTAGCCTAACAAAATCGTACCTGCGTAGGCTTATATAGCTTAAATATAGCTTAAAAAAACAAAATTGGGGAGAATTCTTTGAGTTTTTTGTTTGCATATAAATCTATGATTTCAAAAAATTCAACAGGACTTATTTTACTGAGATAGATATCATTTAATTAAAAATTTAAAATTTGTACATTGATGGTATACCATCTAGATAACATTTTTTCAGTAGAATTTTTAAAAGGGCCTAAAATTGAGTAAAAAGGCTTCGGGGCTTACGAAATCAAAAAGGGCTCGAAAAAGCCCTAAAAGCCCCCAAATATCATCCCTGGTACGAATACAAATGCTATGAAAGCAGCTTAAAGTTCTTCTTATTTTTGAAGCATACTTCATCAGTGAAAGTAGGTTCTTTTTTTATTCGAAGATAAATCAAAGTTTTCTAACTACTCAAAGATTTTGTTGTGCTAGTTGTTGTTAGTCATAGCTTAATATCAGCTAAAACTTAGACTTTTAATTTATTGTGTACACACAAATAATCATATTTTCAACGGCCGGGCTCTCCCATAGAATTAATTTGTAAATTAATTACGACCTTCTTTCATAAGTTTCAAGTTATGTGTTTATATAACTCCAATAATTTTTCAATTATTAGAGGATATATTTTTTCGAGCTCAAGGTCAATGCTGCTTTCCGAAAAAGCTGCTTTTTCTTGAGCTCGAAAAAATATAACCTTTAATAATTGAAAAATTATTGGAGTTATATAAACACATAACTTAAAATTCTTTTAAAAATTTTATTAGTTGCAACAGAAACCCAAATATTATGTAACCAAGAGAATTGATTTCAACATGGCGAATCCATTATTGAGCCTGGAATGAAGCATTGACAGGATGAAGTTTATCCAAAACTGGTCTACTCGAGTCTTATGGAAAAAAATGTATTAAGGATAATTCAAAGAACACGTGTGAATTTTTTAGAATATTTAGGGACATTTTTTGGGGTTTCAGACCATTTTGAGTAAAATAAAAAAAAAAAAACGAAAACGAAATGGCCATTTCAGCCCTTGAAAGGACTTTGACCGAGCTTCTTATGATCAATTGTGTTGTGTGTGATGGGAAATGTTTTCACACAAATGATCGAGAACTGGACCTACATGTTTTACACCGACTCCGAACGGCTTATGCTCTCAAGAAGCTTTTCATGGCAGTTTTTACTCTCTGAGGTTTGCCATTGTCTGCAAAGAGGTGACGGCCGAACAGAAGAATTAATACAATTGAAAAAATTTTCCGTGTCAGATGGAGGATTCGAACCTGGGTTCTCTGGCGTAAGAGTCACACACTCTACCCACTACGCCACGGCCGCCACAAAAAATTTGAGTAAAATAGTCGTTATAATATGCTTATATTTTCCTTTAATTTCATTTGATAGCTCTAAATAATCAAAATATTTTCGTTTAATGGGTTTGTTCATACATTTTTCTCGTATATAATTTTTCATAAAGTTTGAACTTCGTTTTTGTACTTATTCTCAATCTGTGTACTCCTTTTGTACTTCTTTCAAATTTTGAAATCAGTTCGAGTACTTCTTTTTGCTTAAAACATGTTGGTCACATCATTTATGAACAACTTGTGTTTAAGAGTCCTCTTTGAAAAAATCTCTCAGATTACCAACAACATCTTTTCACATGTGTATTTTTTTTATGTGTGTTAAGTTCATAAAATATCTATTAAGATTGATTTATGGAGGTGGATTTTAGCTGAAGTTTGCCAAAGTAATTCATGTTTAATTTTAATTTTGAAAAAGAAAAAAGGTCAACTTATGTGTAAATCCATAAATGTCGATTTCTTCTAAAATCGAATAATATTGATGAGGCACCCTGTTCCTAAGCTTAAGAATACAATTAAGCAATACAATTTAAAGCCGTTATTTCACCCTGTTAATCGGCATTCAAGCTATAAAATTTTCTTGCATACCTTTAGGCATGGCACACAATTGCTTTGCTGCTGCTGACTCGCATAAAATACAAAACGTTTTCTTGTGCAACGTATATTTCTATATTCCAAAATATTTATGCAACACATAAATCAAATTATTTTCATTTCAAATATAATATGTTGTCCCATGTATTCGCAATGGTACAAAAACAACAACAACAACAACAACAAGAAACAGCTCAATTCTACTTTCCCACGCCTCCAGCGAGCTACAATAAACTGTACAAATTTGGCACAATTTGTGGACGCTAGGGGATAGCTTCATAGATAGAAACAAGAATAAAAAGAACAACAAAAATAGCTGAACAAAAAAAAACCAAAAGAACAAAAAATACATATTAAGATTTATGTTCGTTTCATTGTGTGCAATAAAAAGCTGTTCTCCACTGCCACAGCGCTATGAGGAGCTGCATGGAAATGCAATATTTGTGCTACGTTTGAATAAAACAGTTATTTATTAATATTTAGTAAACAAATTCAAGAAAATTTCTAACAGTTCTATTTATGACATACGCTCTAGTAAGCATTTTGCTACTAGAATGCAACGTAGTGTAGAAGATACACGTTTAATGTGCGACATAAAAACGTGAGTAGCAGTTTTTTGCGCTATTGTGAATTGTGGAATTGCGAGGGTAACGCTCGCTAGCTAAAGCTGGGAATGTCATTCAATTGAGTCATAAGAGTGGTGAGGCGAAGATTTTAATTTAGCTAGTTCGGGCATCATTGCATAGTTTTAGGAGTGAATATGATTTTTTAAGCTCTAATAAAGTTACGTATACGCCATGTACACAGCAGAAAATGATTTTTTAAAGAATTTATTGAAAATAATTTTGAATAATTTTGAATTATTTTGAAATATTTTTATATTCTTATTCTTGCTCAGAGCTGAAAATATTATTCTATGGCTTTACCTTTCACTTTGCTCTGATTTCCTTGCATTTTATTTGCATTTAGTTGCCTGTATTCTGCAAGTGTTGCCATCAAAATTTATGACAATTCAATAAATAGCAACAGTATCTCACGATCATGTGTGTAACGCAATAAAATTTATTTAAAACATAAAACAGAACAAATTCGGCAGGACTGCGCTAGGATGCAAGCATTAAAATAATCGTGCAGCTGCAGTCGCAAAACTTCATGAGTTGTCAGCAACAGCAGTTTTTGCTCACAAATACTCACACACAATCACATACTACACACACACACTACTATATGCCATGCATAGATGTATGAGAGTAACTACAATAACAACTACTGCAGCAGTGACAACCTGACTTGCTTGGCGTCTCAGCTCCTTAGAGGCTCTTCTTCTTCTTCATCGTCTTCTTTTTCTTTTTTACATACCTGCCGCCTGTGAAAATCTAATAAAAAATTTAAAACAAACGAAAACGTTTGCAATTCTTATTTGCAACAGTCGATTCAGCAGCAGCAGCTAAGAAGTATAATGTTGAAGTTGAAGTTGAGGGAGCAGCATATATAGTACAGCGTCTAACTGTCGCAAGGACTAAGCATACGAGTGAGTCCTTTTTCAAGCCACCAGAGATAGTTTTTTTTTTGTTTTTGTTTTGTGATGATATTTTTACAATTCAGTCTCTGGCACTTGAATTATTTTGCAATTGTTGCTAAGTTGCTGCTGCAGCTGCATTTTTGTATTGGTTTCCTTATGTTGTGTTTGTGTTTGTTTGTCCATGTGTGACAAAATCAACTTTGGCCAATAATCCAGCAGCACCATGGTGCTTACGTTGTATCTGCTGTAATATGCTTTAACCAGCTGATATCTCTGCTGCTGATTCTATTGCTCCTGGTGTTGCTGCTCAATTCAGGTAAAAATGGAAAGATTGGCATGACAGCCAGTGGTTCGACACTCTTCGGAGTATGTCTTAAATTTTAAATACTCTGCTGCACATGTACATATATCTAGTAATGCTCAGGATGCACTAAATATTGAGATTGTTCTTAAATTTCTTAAAATTCTTAAAATTGCACAGAAAATTTCTACAAAAAAGAAACTTATACTCAGGCCTGTAGTCAAGATATTCTATGGGGTGCGGGGGGGAATCTTAGAGGGATGGTTTGATAAAAAAAATCTGTAAGTACCAGCAAAAGAATTGAAAACAAGGATATGGGGATCGAGAGTTGAAATCTTATATCACTTGAGACCCAGAATATAATAAGCTGAGAGACTTGAAATGAAAAAAAAAAAATGAAAAAGAAATGAGCAAATTTCAAAAGCCAATTTCAATAGTTTTCAAGTCTGCAGTTGGTAAATAGTATATTAGAAGTACAGATAAATGTGGCGAAAATATTTAACTCCCAGTTTATTTTTTAAAGACATTGAAATTATAAATGAAGATGTAGATAGGAAATTTCTATCCTCAATTCCCATTATGTATTTTTATTGTTTATTATATATCTTATACAGAACTTCTGCATAAAAACATCAATAATATAAGTTACAAATATCCACAGCTCATCCATTTAAGCTTATTGTTGTTGTCTACAACTCGTTGGTGCTGTTATTAAAATGAAATCCTTGATGTTGATCGATTTAAATTGATAGCACGTTAAAAATATAAACAAGCAGAACATACAAGAAAACAAAAACAATAAAAATTCACATTCAAAGCATAACAAAAAAAAACCAAAAACAATTGAAAAATTTGTAGCTGAGTTAGGAAAAAAAATTTTTTAGATATTAAACGTTTAAAACAAATAAAATAAGAAAAAAAGTACACAAACAATGCAATCTACAAAATGCACTCGATGAAATTTTTTTTTGTGTTGTTAACTTTTTAAACAATCCATTTGTTTTGTATTTGTTATTTGCTAAAGTTTTTTTTAGTGTTATTTCGCTGTTTCTATTTATTCATTTCTATTTTTTTTATTTTTATTTTTCCTTTCGTATGTCTTTGTTTGTTTTAGCTAAATGCATTTCATTGTCTTTTATTTCTTTTTTTATTTTCTTCTGCTGCAAATCTTGCTTTGTTGCAATTTGGGCAAATTTTTCATGTTCCAAGAATATCGAATCCCTGGCTTCGTTGTCTTTCATTCATTCATTCACTGCATAGTTGCATTCGCATTAGTTGTTGTTTTTCAAGCATTTTAGCAAAGCTGTACTTGTTTTGTTTTTTTTTCCCCCTCATACTAAATTGATATTAAGTGACATTTTTAAATGAAATTCATTTCATCTTTTACAAGTTAAACGCATTCTACAGTATTGTTCTGAGTAATAATAGGAGCAGGGGAAGCGGTGAAGTTGGTATTATATAAACACAGCGCTTTAAGTAATGAAACAGACAGAAGAAATATGTATAAAAGTAAAATTAAATATGCTTTTACAATGCATAAAATAAAAAATATGAATAAATATGAGTATTTAAATTTCGACTGTTAAATTTACCGAAAATACGTTGGAAGGTTCGTCAGAACTATCTGTTCTATTATATAAAATTGAAGTGCAAATTTTTGTTTCCAGGTAAACTCCAAAAGTACTGGGCCGATCTTTATGAAATAAGTTTTAAAAGGTCATATTACAGTACAGAGCACAGCACAGTACAGCACAGTACAGTACAGAGCACAGTACAGTACAGAGCACAGCACAGTACAAAGCTATTTGAGCTATTTTCCTATCAAAATTGTAATAAGAAGTATTTCTTCTCACGCGCTTGTGTTGTGAGAATTGGAAAAAACTCCGTATTGCTCTCTAATCTTCTCTTTTTTTTACTTTGACAGTTCGAGCAAAGGCGAAAAAAGAGAGCTTTTCTCTTAAGTGACTTACCCTGTTAATCAACCTTGGTTGGATATTTATTGTCTTCGGGCGAGTTTATAGTAAACGCTTATGACAAAGCTTATTTGCGCTTTCGCCTTAAGAAGCTTCTTTAAGCATATAGTGCGTGCTTATTGCTTACAGATTAAATAAGCTTAGAAAAACAATTGAATGAAACTGTTGTGAGACCGAACAATATAAAAGCACTGAAAACCAATTAACAAGAAGCTTTAAGTTCGGAATAAGCTTACACTATGAACCCTTTCAGCTTTTTCCATATGATTATAATTGAAGCGTTTTTCAGCTTCAACAATAATCTTCGGCATAAGTGTTCACTATAAACGCTTCACAATAATAGCTAATTCACAATACTGCGTTAGGTCGGTCGTGCGTTGACAGCTAGAGTAGAAACTCACGTGTTCTTATGCTTTCAATTCAATTCAATTCGTAATAGCATCTCAACCGGTGATCGTACTTTGATCGTTAATATAATTCGGAGGGGTAAAGTACTAGCAACGTACGACCTAACGAGATGAGTAGGAAAATGTTCTACTCGTTCGTGCATTTGACATTCTTTGCTATGGCAGAATTCCATTTTCGTTGAGTAAGCTGAATATGTGGTTATTGTTGAGTTTCAATGGTAAACACATGTTTTCATGGGATTCGTTATATTATTAGACAATTTTATATTAAATGTGAACTTTATAATATTAAGTTTTGATTAAGTTTACATAATTATGTTTACTGAATATAAATTAAAAATTCGTGCAAAGTTATTTATACAGGGGAGAGTGTCCACTTACTGGCACCGTAAGGTCTTGAGGCCATAACTTACGTTTGAAACATATTTTCGCGGTGCTCTTGGTTTCCTTTAAAAGCTAAGTTCAATAGCTAAAAGTTGGCAGTCAATGTAAAAAAAAGTCTCGAAATTCGACCCTCCAAAAAAGGTGCCCAGCTACTGGCACCCATTTATACTTCGCTGTTAAAAATTGAAAATCAAAAATAAACACTAGTTCATTAATTTTTATGTGTTGTTTATTCTTTCCGTGGCTTACTCTGCTCATATGAATTAAAAAAAGTATTTGTGATATTTTATTAGCAAAATAAATGTGTGAAAATTGTTTCGCTATCTTGTGCTTCTTCTTCTTATTCAGAATCACAAAAATCACAGTTAAATGGCAAAAACACAATGTAAAATCATTTCAAACACCATTCGCAATCGTAACAATGCCAATCGTATGCTTGCGCGATGTTCTGACAAGGGTGCCAGTAGCTGGACACTGACGCTATTCTGACATGATGCGAAATATTTTTTTTCCATTTCACAGTAATGTTCGATTACTCGTCGAATTGTGAAGAATAAAGAACAAACTAAGAATTTCATTCATATTTACCCTTTTATATTGATGAAAAATACTTGCAAAATCACTTAAGAGAGATGAACGATATTAGACCAGCCCTCATTTTTTCGTATTTTTTATTTTTCAACGACCTTGCGACTACAGCAACACATGCATACAACTCAATGATTTATAAAAAGTGAACGCTTAATGTGATGATTCTTTGATACTAAGCGCATTGCCGCTGTCATCGCCACGAAAGTCAGAACTGATGGATGCAACTAGCTGGTCATTGCCAGTAGGAGGGCACTTCCCCCTATAATAAATAATTAAGAAATTAAGCAATTTTTTATTAATTTATTTTATTATGATAATAAAATTATGATATGCAAGTTCTGATTAGTTTTACACTAGCTATTTAATATAAATGAAAAATTCGTGCAAAATTGGCTTACATTGGCATCACCTAAGTTGATCTTATCGACAGACGTACGACTTGCCAAAGCAACATTGAAGACGCAAAATTAGAAGGTCGTGCGTTCTGACAGCTCATGTCGTAAAGTTTTTACAACGTCGATATAAAGTACGATCGGCGGACGACCGACCTAACGCAGTATTGTGAATTAGCTATAAGGCAGTTACTGATCACCTTCAGCGGATTTAGGAATTTTTTGCACTCTATCTCTATCCGCACTCATTCAAAGAGAATCAAAAACGTGTCAGCGCTCTTTATTGATAAACAAAAAAGTGCGTGGCTAAGCCTCGGACCACTGTGTCCTGCTAGTTATTAATAACAATATTTTTTATTTATTGATTCATAGTAAGTAGTTATATTGTTTCTATTAAATATAAAATTAATCTCTTCTATTTTTGCTTTAATATTTAAAGGGGGGAGATGTAATGTAAGATTTGTTTTTGCTTTAAAAGATAAATGGTTTTTATAAGCTTTGAAGTTTTTAAAACCCAACTCAGAGTGCAAATATGTCAGTAGCTTTTTTTAAGTGAAACGCTTCCTACTCTACCGTGTGTTAAGTGATAAATTTAAATGTGTTTTACTCAAAACTTATTATTTGATAAAAAATTCTTGTGTTTTATTTGAGTTAGAATTGTACAATTTGGTGTTAATATCCGGTATCACCGTTTTAGTATATTTCTACTAGATAAAAATTTCTATATATGAATTATAAAGTGTATTTTCAGAATTAAGCTATGTGATGTAGTAATTTTTTATTTTTCAAAACCAAAATTTTTTAAAAATTCCATTTTTTTGTATCGCCTCCCCTTAGTAATACTAAGTGCCCTTTATTTTTGAAGCGGTGCTTTTTATGCCTCGTTCTGTGATTTGCTTGAGTGAAATCTTAAAAACGACACTTTAATTTTCGACAGCGTTTTTCTTAGAAATTTATGTTTCTTTGTCCTTGAGTCTATTATTACAAGAAAATGTAATTTCATTTGTTAAAAATATTTGTTCGATCCTTCTCGAGGATTGGAACTCGCACCGTTGTGATTAGGAGTTTAATACACTATCCACTGATGCAAGAGCGTCTGTTAAGCACAGTTGTTGATTTAATATCCAGAATGTATTACTAAAGCTATGATGCATTAGAGCGCAGTAATCTCTTAATAGAGGATTGTGTATTGACTATTCTACATATAAATACATTCCACTTGTAAATACATTCCACACATAAATACACTTCACATAAAATACTTGCTACAAGATGATTCTACTTGCTTCTACTTGCTACAAGATGCGCCCAGCATAGGTGTTTAATAAAGTACAACTGAAACTATGTTTTCAATAAAATAATAATGAAATGTAATAAAACTTACTGGTTAATATGAACGTGTGTCTTTTAATTTACTTTATATTATAAGATTTTTTAATTTAAAAGCTATATTATTTAAAAAAAAGCCATTAAATTATTAAATCTATGAAACTGCAAAAAAACTTCGCTTCTCTCGTGTGTCCAACGACGCACCTGTGTGTTTTTTCTTACTTTTTACCAGTTGTACTTATATAAACTTAAGTTGTATTGAATATATATAAATTTTTTTTATTTTATTCATTATTAATAGCTAGTATCGCCAGTGGCCGAAATTCGATCATATCAAATCATATCCTGAACAGAAAGAATGGTGTCAGTGGCCAGGTCAGCGGTGTTCTTTGAGAAGTGTCAACATTCTCTCTTGCATTCTACTCTTCCTCGAGTATGCTACAACAACGATGTTTAACAGAGCTGTGTCGCTATGTATTTTTTTGTTGTTTCTCATTGTTTCATTGAGGAAAAAGTTTTAACTTTCTTAATGAACGGTGTCCCAATGAGAGTTCACGAAATTTTTGAAATTTGCTAACTTTGAAATTCGATTAATACTAAATTGAAACATGTCTACTTTCTAATGCAATAAAAATATGCACTTCTTTTGAGATACCATTTTTTTATTTTGTGTAAGCAACACTGATCAAGTGTGTCCAAGAAGCTAGGAAAGAAAAAATAACAACCACAAAGCTCTGTTGAAACTTTTGACTATTTTTTCAATTGAACAAAGAGTGAAAAAAGTGAAAAGCTTTAACAGAGCTGTGTGGCTTTGTATTTTGTTGCTGTTTCTCTGATATGAGGCAAAAAGATGTTTTAAATTTCTAATTTTTGCCTGTCTTTACGACAAAACATTTGAGTTTAAATTATATTGTGCACTTGGTATGCACCAGAGCTTTTAAATAATATAAATTTCATTTGAAAATGTTGTCTTTAAAATGGGTTAAAAACGTGTCTAATTTTTGTGTTTAAGTATTAATATATAGATAATGTTCCAAAATATTAAACACAACAAAATTTTTCAAATATAAGCACTGAAATTTCATGTAAATTGAAATCACTATTGATTACAACAATTTTTGTTTGGAATGTGAATATGGAATGCGATTAACAAAGAGAGAGAGAGAGAGATAGAGCAGCAACAGTACTTGTTTGCCACATGCCTCACTTAGGATTCTTGTCTGTCAAACTTTTGAAGCTTCGCCATCTTTTTTCCCTCTCTTATTGGTTTGTCCACGATATGCTTCACATACTTTTCCGTTTGGCAAGACTAAAGTCAACATTCTTTCTTCTGCTTTCTGTTCAAAATCTATTTTCTGTCTGAATTGTTGCCCAAATTGTTTTCGGCTTTGGACAATGAACATAATTTTTCGGTTGCTTGGAATTTTTGAATGAGAGAGAAGCTCTCTCAAATTTCAGTTTATTCTTTTACCCGCGAAACAACAACAAATTTTGTCGGAGTTCGAAAGTGGAGCATGCACCTTTGCAAAAGTTGTTTGTATAACTTTTTTTTTGTTATTGTTCTTGAGTAAGACAGACAGACAGAGAGATTCAAACTAGAGGAACGATTTTGAGATTGCATATAGTTATTGTGAAATGCAATAATGACATAATATATTTGATTTTTCCATTTTTCGGCACATCTGGGCTACAGTACCTTTCGAATAATATAAGTTTCATTCCTTTAATTTTATTATAAATATTAAAAAAGTGTACGACACCATTTGATGTTTGTCTATTAATATATAGGATTTATTACTTTTCTTATTATTCCATTGTTTTATTATATAAAATTCTCCCAAGGAAATTGCTGGCAAATATTAGGTGAAGAAGTTGTCGATTTTAGATCAGTGATAATAGGTGAATAATATGAGGGTCCAAGAATCGATTATTTTTATTGAAAATCGTTTCTACATATTAAAACACTGATTAATATAAATGATAATGTTTATTCAGTACACACACATTATTGTAGCTTTCCTTAATGTTAATATAAATGTTATAATTTCTCATTATTTATGTATAATATTCACACCTATTCAATAGATAATTCCATTTTGTTTTGCTTAAAAAATGTTATTCGAAAAGAGTTGGAGTGGTGCTTTTATTAAAAAAAATCGATAAAAATTTACTTTTCCATGGTTTAAGCAGGTGTTTTCCTATTTCAGTTATGAATGGGTATGAATACTCTTAGCATTCAGTTTGTAACTTTGCCACTATTTCTTGCACTTTATTTCTTTGACGCCAAAGTTCTACAAAGTCTATAATTTTCTTTGCGCTATATTTTAAGCAATATTGCATTTCTCTAGATATTTACATAAAACTATATTAAACCAAACAATTTTTTCTTGAGCTAGACTATAATTTTGAAAATTTTAAATAATATTTATGCTAAAAATAACTTAAATTCTAAAGCCACCTGCTGCTAGCTGGCAAAACTATTTTAGCATGGATAAAAAATTTAAACATAACAATTGCACCAAAAACACCACGCTCAATACCAACGAAATAACACGCAACATCGTAGTGCAAACACTTAAAATGAAAAAAAAAAAATTGTCGTGTGCATTTTTCGCCAACACTAGCTGTTGCCGCCTTGAACGGTCATTTGTAAGAATACAATAGCAAACATCGCAGAAAAAACCTTGCACGTGACTTTGTCCTGTAATATACACCCAAAATGCTCAAGCTTAGCAAGTGGCGCCAAAGTGTTGCAATTCACAAAATACAAGAAAAAAAAAAAAAAAACTATAACTTTTCTTATAAACAGTACGCTTGGGTAAAATGTTGCCAACACCTGATTTCAATCATTGACGTAACGTTAGTCACGTTTGTCCTTTAAGGAAAAAATAGCATTCTTTGCAAAATAATGAATGCCCAAGATTGTGCCAACTTTAAAATTTCTCTGAAAATATATTGCATTAAGTTGCCTCGTGTAGCTAATAAAATAAAAAAGAAAAAAAAAAAAGAAACAACAATATAAACAACGATAAAGAATTCATGCCATATAAACGAGCTGCAAGAAATTCTCTGCTCTTCAATCTTTGTTACTCTTAAAAATATCCTTTGACTTGACAAGCAGCGGAAGGAAAAGAACTTGTCAACGCGCAAAAATGTTGAGTCTCTATTTTTTGCTGCAATAGATACTTGTACAAGTTACAAAGATACAAGTTTTTTTTCTGAGCTTTGTAGATACTATATCGCACACACAAACAGTAAAAATGACAAAAAACAAGTTCATATATATGAGCAAGACAAGCAAAGGCGAATTTGTTTAATTTTATTTCTTGTGACATTTTTTTGTACTGTCAATAGTTGTTGTTATTGACAGACAAACAATGCAACGCATACGTCTTGTGAGGAAATGTGCAAGTTTGCTGCTTGCATGAGCAAATTGTTTTTTAAAATAGTGTTGATAGAACGCAAACAAGTAAGCAAACAAACATTCAAGAACATTTTGACGACGAGATATAACAACAATAGAATAGATAGCAAAAACATTATTAGAGCTATATTAACAAAATGCTGCAAAAAGTTGTATCTTCCAGTTTTGTTGAGGACAATTTGACTTATAGTATATCCTGAATAATTTGAAAATAGTTTTTTGGATATATAGGTATGCATGCCAAATCGTGTTTCAGAAAGCGCTTATAGTGCTGGCTTATTGCTGTGCCGAGCCTAGCCGAGCCGAGCAGGAAAGCTGGAATATGCTGCACATACAATCATATGAAAGAATATTGGTTATATGAAATAATCTGCAGAGCAGACAACAGCTTAAAGTGACTGGCTGGCACTATAAGCACTTTGAGCTTAATTCATATGGTTGCATGTGCAACGTTTTTCTTCAGATTGACTGGAACTATTGAATCCAATATTGAAGCGTTTATATTTTATTTTTAACTTAACCAACGCTCAGGGGATGCCCCCTTTAAATGCGAAAGTATTGCGTTATTTCGGAAGACGGGTGATAGTTAGGGTGGAGGGTGGAAAGATGGAGTAGTGACGGTGAAAATTTGCTTCAAACTTACACAGATCAAAACTGCCGGGGAACACGCTCACAGGGAGATTATTCCACAAGCGTACTGTGCGACTAAAAAACGAATTATCTCGGTAATGCGAGGTTCTATTGGGCACCGATGCTATGGCAAAAGGATGGGCTTGAAAAGCTGCCCGAGAATACCTAGGAAATACACGAACTGGTGGCGTCAAGCCATGTACCTCTCTTGAACACTTCCCATGATAGAACCTATACAAAAGGCTTAGGCAACCAACACTGCGCCGATGCCCAAGAGAACTGAGAGGAGATAAAATGTTTTCATATCCTATCATATATATCGCACGGCTTATACATATTTATTTTGTATATTTACACAGCTACAACCTCACCGTCTGTCACACTTTCTTGCTATATGATCAAAACCTGTTAGAGCAAAATTAGTTCAGGGTTCGGAGTAAATCAAAAAAGTACTAAAAGTTAAACATATCACTAGCAAGGAAAGGTCTCCAGGTGTGACTTGCCTCTATGAATGGTTTTTGGATATGTGAAAGAGGACAAAAATCTTGGGTTGACGTATTTATAAGTGCTCAATCGATGCACTTTAGGGTTTCAAAATGGCGTTTCAAAATCAGCGGAAATTTTGTTTTTTCGCCATAACTTCACTTTTTTCCATGAAAACATACACTTATTTGGTATCAAACGATATTTTTATAAACTTTTATTAAGCAACTGAAATACAGAAAAGAAAGTTGGTTACATACAGTATCTTTAGAGATTTTTCCAATTTGAGGTTTTACGAGTATAGTAAAGAGAAGGTTTGTCGCTGGAGCAAAATAATAGAAGCACATCCCTACGGGGAAAGCAGAGCCAATTGCCCTTAAATGACTGGTCCCGTGACAGCTCCAATGGACAGCTATCACAGGATTGGCCTGATATAACTCGTCACGCAACAGGTTTTTTGTGCCTGTTTCGGAACAGATTTTACTTTACTCAGCACGGGACCAATTTTGAATGATTCAAGCGGGTACAGATCTATTAAAACTCAAAGCTGTATTCGTATTGTGTGAAAAGTAATAATATATAAAAAATATATAAAAAAATTATAAAATATAATAAAAATATGGAAAGTTGTGGGTTGGATCTCAGTAGGTTAGGTCACCAATCTGTTTTTCTAGGCCGGGCACTGGACAGGTCTTGGCTGATGCAGCAGGTGGCAAGTCAGCAATAGTTTTGGGTCACCCTTTAGATAGTATAGAAACAAGTAATTTTTGTGTAAAACTGAAACAAATAACTTTTGCTAATGTTATTTCATATGTTATGTCATATTGCTTAACTAATGTTATGTCTTATGAAAGGGAGTCATAAATGCAAAATTTTAATCTAAATATTTTTTTACTACAAAATTAACTTTTTCGCCATTTTTTGAGAAAACATGCAATATTATAGAAAGTTTTTGAATAAAAGATTCAACATTTAAGCATTTAAATTCAGCTAATAGCACTGTTGAAGTAATTTTTTTGAGTAATTTGATTAAGCTTTTAGACAAAAGAGGATTGAATGTAATATATTAAAAATCAGCGTAGTATAGAAATAGAAAACTTGAAATTTCGGATAAGTTTTTCTCGTCTCAAGTAACATGGATTTATTCAAAATTGCACTTTAAATTCCTATAATTCTGAAGATATGCAGATGAGGCTACCCGATGCTATATGGAAAACGTTGTTTTTTTTTGTTTTTTTGAAACACAATAGGAACTAAAACTTGCGTATTTTTACGTAGTTTCAAAATAAGCTAACCATTTTTTAATTTCATATAACTTTTGGCCCTTTACCAGAGCTTTTATGACTTAAACTTCTCCTATTGGTATTCTCTTAATAACAGAGGTATGCAGCAATTCTATTAAAATTCTGTCTGTTTGCGAACATTTTTTCTTAATACTTTTAGATGGCTTAGTTCGAAAATCGTCATTAAAATTATTTTTGCTTAACTTTAAACACAATAAACAAAATAATTAATTAAAATAAACCACGATATGAAAAAATCACTCATACGTCTCGAAAACAAAAAAGATCGAATTCTGCAAAAACTGTGCTCTTTATGTTGATTATTGAATTTAGTCATTCAAATTAGTTAGTTGGCTGCAAATATGGACGAAATTTTCTTAACAAAATACCTGATCAAAATCGAAAAAAATTTCAGTCAGAAAAGCTCTGGTAGAGGAACAAAAGTTATATTCATTTCAAAAATGGTAAACGTATTTAAAATCAGCGCAAAAATACGCAACTTTTGGCACCTACTGCATATTAAAATTAAAAAAACAATAAATAAAATATCGGCACAGCTTAAAATTTCAGTCAGCAAAGCTCATGTAGAGGGCCAAAAGTTATATTAATTTCAAAAATGGTAAGCGTATTTTAAATCAGCTCAAAAATACGCAACTTTTGCCACCTATTGCATATTAAAATTAAAAAAAAAAATATATGCCTTGCATAAAATTTCAGCCATAAAAGCTCTTGTAGAGGGCCAAAAGTTATATTAATTTCAAAAATTGTAGGCATATTTTAAATCAGCGCAAAAATACGCAAATTGTGATACTTATTGCGTATTAAAAGTAAAAAAAAATATGAAAAATAAAAATAAAATAAAAAAAATAAAAATAAAAAAAAAATAATAATATAATATTTGCAGTCTCAAGCAAGCAGTACATTTTTTAATGAATTACATTAATGAATTCTTTTAATTAATTACAAAATAATATTTATTAATAATAAATAACTAATTAATGAATTATTTTTATTTTTAAATTTGAAAAACTTAGTATGCATTAATAAATATTGGATAGAAAAGATCATGCTGTAGGTTGTTCATTAGAGTTAGACAAAAACAGTATAGGCCATGTTTGTGGATTTTTAAAAGATTAAGAATTCCTTCATAAAGTATTTTTATGAAGCTGTAATTTTTAACCTAGTTTTTGACTATTTACCTAATCCATTTTTTGTGAATAAGTCGTTATATTTTAGATAATCCTTTCTTATAATGCTGATCATGTATACAATAAACTTATATGTTAAATTTTTTTAAGTCTATCCAATAATTTCCGCGTGATGCTTTAACAGACAGACACATAAACCGACACAATTTTTATAAACGACATTTTTGAATTCCGCATCATACAAAATTTCCAGCGGATTAAGAATTGAAAAAAAATTGCATATACAGATTTTTTTCTGTTACAGCTTTGTATATATAAACTGCGTAAAATATTTAAAGGCTACGGCTTGGATGTGGATACACATGAAGATGCAGATATATCTTTTTTTTTCAAAAAAGAAAAACTTAGCAACTTTTCATAGTTACTTGTATTTGCATGAAATTCCCTGTCAATAAAAGACTGTGTTTACTTTTGAAAATGTTTCCTTTTTTTCTTATTTATAGTATATATTTAAACATTTGATGAGGCGAAACACGCCTTTACACATGCATACTTGGTCACAATTATATACACATTCATACTTTCCATAGGCCAAACAGGGCCATCATCATGTCAATCGGCGTTGACAATTATTTCTCGAAGGTAAATTGAATTTGTTGTAATTGCAGGGAAACTTTTGCAGAAGGCGCTACAGCAAATGACAACAAAAACTAAAAAAAGAAAGAAAAAATAATATCAACAGCAAAAAAAAAAAAAAACAAGAAATCTCTTAGCTGACAACAGGAAATTGCAGCAAGCTGCCCTCATTGATGTTTAACATTAAAATTTATATGCGTTGGTATTTATTGTTGTTGCTGTAGGTAAATGTTGAAAAGACGAAAAATCGTCAATTTACTCGAGTTTATGCAAAAAAATGCGCCATTTCAATATGAGTGCTGTATACAATTAAGGCAAGGCAAAAGCAACAGCAGCAACAACAGTGAAAACAGCAAAAACAGCAACAACATTAACAGCAGGATACGCACAGCAACAAAATGGAACAATCAGTCGTGTATATTGAATATCCAATGGATTTCAATAATGTACCTACCTTATGCGCCCAACTCTCGAACGACAAAGCTATTTGACGCCATGCCGCCGCCCACTGGTCGGGCATTGATAAAAAAATCTTGTTGAGCCGTATTCAGCGATCTGGGATTTTGTATTAATCCTTTTGCTATTGCTGTTCGCGTTGTGTTGTTGGGCGGAAGTCAAAAAATCGTTGTTGATTTCGCTGATTGCTGTCGATGTCATTGTTGTTGTCGTTGTTGCTCATTTTTGCCTCAATTGAAATGAGCAGCAAAACTTTATACCTGCATTTTTTGCGCGCTGTTGATGTTCGCATTATTTTTGTTGTGCTTGGTTTTTTTTTTTAATTTCTTTAATTTATTTTTTTGTTTGGAGCTTAAAACAACCTTTTTACTCAGTTTTTACAACGTTTTTAAACCACCCCCTTCTACCCTACCTGCTGACCAATTGGTACAAAAACAACAACATATAATATTGGCATCACTTTGCATCACTGCATGCGGGCTAAATTAATTAAGCGTGTTGCTCTTGTGTGTCTAGCTGATTGAGGTACGTATCTGGCGAAACACAACCCTGATGAAAATAATGTTTTTGCTAGTAATGTCCACGAGCTGCTTTGCTGTTTTTTTGCTGTTGCCTACTCTTTCATCATATCGTTCAATGGTGCTTGTAATTAATCAACAATTTTTCCGATTACCTACATTTTTTGTTTGTATTCTTTTGAAAATGTGCCAATCTTTTGGACATTAAATCTGACAAATTGTAGCATTCAATGACTAAGGCTTGTAATTAATTAGAAAAAAAAAAGAAAAATTAAGATTCAACCATCTGAGGAGTTAAAATTTTAATGCTCATTTAAGACGACAATGAGCATTTAGTAATTTTTAAGCTTGACATATATTTTTCTGACATGTAGCATGAATTTAGCTGATCCTTTGAACAAAATTAATGATTGTAAAGAATTAGCTACTAGCCAAAATTTCATATTTTTAATAAAATTTTATAAAAATTAATATTGCAATATAAGCCTATTTAAATGTTTCTCTTAATCGATTTTGGCCAAAAGTTGCATAAATTTTGACCTTTTTTCGTCAGTGTATTTTGCATGGTAATCGTTAAAAAAAAAATAATCAAGAGATATATGCTCTATATTTCGAGGGTGCTTTTTCCGATTTCAGAATCATTTTCATGATTCTATTGCACCATTTTTCAAAGCAGCAGCTTTTTGAAAGCAAAGTATCAATATTTTTGGATTTTTTTCACACTCTCATTTTATTTTAAGGAAAACATTATAGCGATTGGGAAAAAACTATCTATTCGGTGGCATTGGAGTGCGTATTTCAAGAACTAATCAATTAAAATTATGAGTTGCTTTTTTATGTGCCGCGCTTACAGCTACGCAAGTGATTTGTATATTTTCAATGACTCTAAGTAATTTATGAGTATCAGCGAGTCCTCCAAAACTGGGAAGCCTAAGACTTAGCTTCTCAGATCAAGCGAAGTACCTCTGCCTTAAGCTGGATAGAAAACTAAACTGGAAACCCAATCTGCTGTGGGCAACAAATGCGGCTTGCAGCCAAGTGTTACTCACTGGGCTTACACGGCAGTAGCAAGGTCAATATTGCTATATGGTGCCATTGTCTGGTGGCAACACACACACACACACACACACACTATGCTCCACCTTATACGACTTGATATCCTAGTAAAACAGATGGCTACCAATATAGCCATCCGTCTAGAGGCGACCTCTCAATTGAGGGAGGGCACATTAGGATACTCTAGTATTAGGAAGTTCCTTCCTTCGATACCCAAATCCGTAGACTACATCACACTAAAACTTTTCTTTGACAGGAAATTTGATGTATCCATTTCCTCCCGCGAAGAGTGGGCGGTTGGAATCCTTCCACCAAACCATGTCATCAGAATCTACACAGAGGGATCAAAATTAGATCGCAAGGTTGGAGGAGGAGTCTACTCTGATACATCCTAACAGGAAAGCGAGCGCTCCATTAGCGCATCTGAAACGCTGCAAAAAAACAGTAGAGCGCTTCATTCTCCTTGTGTATAGCGCATTTTTTTACATAGTCATGTTATCAGATGTTTGCGCTTCGCTACCGCTGTAGAAAATATGAAATCGTAGCGAGAGCCGAGCGCTTTGTTCTCCTTGTATTTAATATAAAAACGTAGCAAGAACCGAGCGCTATACATATATATTTAAAATTTTTAAAACAAAACAAAAACCAATCATCCAGCCACGGGTTTGAACCCGGGAATCTGGCTTACAGAGCAAGCACCCCAACCAGTATGCCATGGCCGCCACAAATAAGTTGTAAAATTTGGTTTATACTACCAGAAAAACTTATAAGCAACTTTATAAAACAAAACAAAAACGAAAAATAGTCGCCGCCAGCCAAGTTTGAACCGCGCATTTCGATTAAAAGGCAAACACGTCAACCAGTCGACCACATCTCAATTGAAAAAAATTGTTTCTTAATAACAAATAACAGCAATTTTGATAAAATCAA
Source organism: Coremacera marginata (assembly GCA_914767935.1). NCBI lineage: Eukaryota > Metazoa > Arthropoda > Insecta > Diptera > Sciomyzidae > Coremacera > Coremacera marginata. The sequence goes on along the minus strand of OU612045.1, from coordinate 175,316,824 downwards.
ATCAAAGTTTGTTTATTCCCGTGAATTAATATCTAATACTTTCTTTTCAAGTGCAACGTAATCGTTACGGAAAGTGCTACAAATATAGCGCTATACGAACAGCACTACTTGCAAGGATAATAAAGCGCTCTTTTTGTGCACACAAGTAATGCGCATTGAAATTTTTTGCTGGGATTGAACATTAATCTAGCCTTCAGGCACCCCGACCATTGCAGTGTCTTCCAAGCGAAAGTAGTAGCAATACATGAAGCATTAACTTGGCTTCAGATGCATGCAATATCCTCCATGGATATCTACATACTATCTGACAGTCAGGTCTTGAAGTCCCTAGAATCTGTTGAAACAATATCCAAAACAGTAATTCGCTGCCGCAGAAACCTAAATGAGTTGCCAAAGCAGCTCAAAATAAACCTATGCTGGATTCCCGGACATAGAGACTTTCTAGAAAACTGCAAAGCAGATGAACTCGCTCGCACTGGAACAACCAAACAACTCTCGATAGAGAAAGAAAGTATTGGTATATCCCTTACCACATGTAAGCTACTCATAAATGAGCTATTCCTCAATAAAGCCAACCTTAGATTGTCAACGGGAGGCACATGCCATACAGCGCGTCAGGTTTGGCCAAAAATCACCCTAAAACGCTCAAAAGAACTGATATCCCTGAGAAGGGATCATATTAGTACTATGATAGGTATCCTAACAGGACACTGCCTAATAGGTAATCATGCACGAAGATTAAACATCCTCCACAACGACTTCTGTAGAAGCTGCAGAGATGAAGAGGAGGAGGAATCTACAAAACATCTTCTCTGTACTTGCCCAGCGCTAGCTAAAAATCGCCACCTTCACTTATCGATGATCGATGATCTCTCAGAGTCTTCGGTCTACCGAATCCTTAGCTTTGTCAACAGCTCAAACTGGTTTAAATAGAAAGGGAAATTAACCCATGGCATCACAATGGGCCTCATTGGCCTAAGTGTGTCTCAAAAGAGACAGCCGCTTCAACCTAACCTATCCTATGAGTGAGTCATTGAGCAAATTGAGCATACATATTAAAAGTGCTTATGATTCTAACTATTTCGATTTTCTTGTACGCAGACTTTTACGTACTTTGTGTGCCTTGCACTTATGCTTGTGAGAGTGGATAGCATATGAATAGCATGTGTTCAAGGTTGAATATTTACGTGTAGTCATTTTCTGTGAGTATACTCTGAAGCGTATCTGAAGCGTATCTGAAGCGCTCAAAAAAAACAGTAGAGCTCTTCATTTTCCTTGTGTATAGAGCATTTTTTAACATAGTCATGTCATCAGATGTATGCGCTCTGCTCCCGATGTAGAAAATATGAAATCGTAGCGAGCGCCAAGCGCTTTGTTCTCCTTGTATTTGATATAAAAACGTAGCAAGAACCGAGCACTTTGGTCTGCTTGTAGTTGGAGTAAAACCTAGCGAGAATCAAGCGCTTTATTCTCCTTATAGTTGGAATATAAATGAAGCGAGAAGCGAGCACTATATTCTCCTTGTAGTGGATATAAAAATTTAGCGAGAACTGAGGGCTTTGTTTCCTTTGTAGTTCATATCGTCGGCCTAATTCATGAATAATGGATTTTTATGCATTTTATTTGTTTTTTTTATTTGATGAAGGAAAAACAGAAAACATCGTTTATAAAAGCGCCAATCTAATAATCTAAACTTTATTTGTTTATTGTTTTTAGAATGTTTTTTGATTATAATTTTCGTTAATATTATAATTTTACTATAAATTAACTAACTTACAATGGATTTTTAAAACAAAACAAAAAATTTTGAAAAATAAATTTCAAATCAGTTAAAAAATTCATAAATTCAAATTAAAAAATTTAAAAAAGCGTAATCCCAAATAAATCCGGGTAACGTACAGGATAGTTTCACATATAATTTTGAAAAAATAAATTTGATGTTGTTGATTTTGGCCTTGCTGACATTTCTATAAAATTTGTTTTTGAAAGTGCGAAATCCTGCCTTCATTTCCTTTTCGAATTCTTCTAGGAACATTGTAGGACCATTTACAGCACCTATAATGAGAATACTTATTATTTTTGATATGTTACAATTAGTGAATGCCTTCAAATTTACAATACGCAATTTCAGTGAAAAATGTCGAAGTTTTATTAGTAATTTTTTTTGATGGCCGACCCTAACTTTATGCTTACTTTAAGAAGTGCTGCCTCTTTGAAAAGAATGTAGTACTTTTCGAAACGGTGTATTGCATACTTAATATATTACTTAAATTTTTTTTCGAAACTATTCACTTTATTCACGTGGAACGATTTGGATGAATTTTTACAGTTTTTGAAATTAATTGTATTTTGACGTTAAAATTGAATACTTCTTTTCAAGTGCAACGTTATCGTTACGGAAAGTGCTATGAATATAGGGCTATACAAACAGCACTATTTGTAAGGAGAATGAAGCGCTCTTTATGTGCATACAAGTAATGCACATTGAAATTTTATGCTGGGTAGTTTCTTTCACCATTCAGTGTATATTCATCAAAAAGAAGTATAAGTACAAATCCATCCCTCAACGCACGCTACTCATATTCAATCCACTCTGCTCTGCTAAACGTGACTCTGCTTGCAAGAGAATCTTCAACTGTAAGTATTTTGAATATATAGCGCGCTGTATAGTCCTAAAATAATGCCAAAACGGTACACCTGGTTCTCAACTATAATGCGCAATAACTTTCATAGTACTTAAGATATCTTTATAAAATTTTTTCTACGTTCTTAGGATTCTATATAAACGTGAAGAAGTATTTCATGCTTTTCTTATTGAATTGGACAAATTTTTTTTTAAAAATTTTTATTATTCTAGTATTTTTTCTTTAATTTCGAACAAAATTTGTTATATCTAGCTTTACTAAAAAAATATGAATGGCATATAATGTTCATATTGGTGTAACCTTTATTCTATAAAAAAAAAATGCCAAAAAAAAATAACTTAACTTCGATATCAATATAAAAAATTTCATGTACCCTTTGGCCGATAACATTTTTGTTTATTTTTGACATTTTCCTGGACTTATGCTATGATTTTATTTTATTCTCCATTTTATTTGGTCAACTTGAGCATCCTCTTCCAACATGGTTAACATTTTTAACATGCTTCGCCTTTAAGGCGCATAACCAATAACAGCGTATCACAGAGCCTTGGGACACAACTGTGAGGGAGTGAGTAGGTCCCAACCTCTTCTCTCCAGCGTCTACTGTTGTTATTCACTTGACTCCGATTCATTCTGGCACAATGCACGTTGTTGTTTTGCGTAGAGCAGGTCATACAATAAAACATGAAAACGGTCCTTAAATTATTATGTGTCCCCTGCGTGTTGATGTCAGCGAAATTATTGTATTTTGTTGGCGTTGTGCTGCCAACTTTACGATGTGTTGCTGCCTTTTTTACTTTGGGTTTTTGGATGGGTGGTACTGGGAAATGCTGCAGGAATTGGAAGGAAGCATTTTATTTGTATTATTGTATAAATATTTATTTTTTGTTTGCACTATCATCGAACATTATATATGCATTAATTTAAAGTGAGCGCTGTGAAAAGAGAACTTATCTCCATTCATTCATGTTATTATTTTTGAGTATTTAAAGATTTTTTTTTTTAACTTTAAAACAAAAATGATTAAAATTGCAATATGGTGTACAATTTGTTTGATACATTCCAACAATATAAACAAAAATTCCATATCACAATGGTACAATAATACTCTAACAAAAGCACTAATCGAGATTCTTGTTTCAGCTAAAAGCACTAGAAACTATATACAACCCATCATTGGCATGTATATCAAATAAGCACTCTAACCTAATCACCATCTAAAATATAGCGCTTACCTTTTGTTGCCTCCACACCTTCTCACTTCTCGCCGCCATTAAAAGCAATTTTCGAATTTCAATTAACAATTTTGAAGCCACGTTTTTATTTAGATATTTTGTTGTTGTTGCGATTTTATGCATTCCATCGTGTTGCATGTAGAAAATTTGTTGAAAATTTCGTTCACAGTTCGTGCCACTGAAAGTGGTTTTCAATGCTTGGTTTTTATGCAGATTTTTTAATGAATTCTTTTTTTTTTTTTGTTTTTGGCTTAGTTTTTATAGTTTTGTAATTTTGGCCGATGTTGAACCTTGCTGTGGTTTGTCTTGTGTGTCTGTGTGTTCGAGCTGCTTTACAGGAAATTCGTGTTAGCAACGCAATGGCGTTATTCAAACATCAGTTTTTTTAATTTTTTTTTTTTTTAAATTTAAATGGCATGTTTTGGGCAATCATCGTATTTAGAAATTAGTTAAAATTGTTCATTCAAGCGTAAAAAATTGATGTAAAAGTTGTTTGTTTCGTATAATGCGTTTATATTATGCACGAATATTCACAGTTTTTACCTAACAAAAGTTTAGGATGTGCGAATTTTTGTGAGCGTGTCGGTGCAGGTGTAGTTAAATATTGATATCTAATAATAGCCAGAATGGTGTTAAAGTTATAATTAAAAAAAGAAATGGCTTGCTTTTAAGCAAATGTTTTGATCACTGAAACTATGACATGACTTTAGCAGAACTTTTGCTTTAGAGACTACATATAAAAAAAGAAGTAAATTTCATATATTACCGTATATATATACCATATACATACCGATTGCTTCCTTTTAAATCTTTCTTGTCTTTAAAAATTCGATATGATCAGTATTCAGATATTACAACCTGTCGTACACACTTTAAGCACAAAGAAGATTTCTCCTTCAGTCAGATATATAGAAGTTGTACGTAAAGGTAAAGGTAAAGGTAAAGGTAAAGGTAAAGGTAAAGGTAAAGGTAAAGGTAAAGGTAAAGGTAAAGGTAAAGGTAAAGGTAAAGGTAAAGGTAAAGGTAAAGGTAAAGGTAAAGGTAAAGGTAAAGGTAAAGGTAAAGGTAAAGGTAAAGGTAAAGGTAAAGGTAAAGGTAAAGGTAAAGGTAAAGGTAAAGGTAAAGGTAAAGGTAAAGGTAAAGGTAAAGGTAAAGGTAAAGGTAAAGGTAAAGGTAAAGGTAAAGGTAAAGGTAAAGGTAAAGGTAAAGGTAAAGGTAAAGGTAAAGGTAAAGGTAAAGGTAAAGGTAAAGGTAAAGGTAAAGGTAAAGGTAAAGGTAAAGGTAAAGGTAAAGGTAAAGGTAAAGGTAAAGGTAAAGGTAAAGGTAAAGGTAAAGGTAAAGGTAAAGGTAAAGGTAAAGGTAAAGGTAAAGGTAAAGGTAAAGGTAAAGGTAAAGGTAAAGGTAAAAGTAAAGGTAAAGGTAAAGGTAAAGGTAAAGGTAAAGGTAAAGGTAAAGGTAAAGGTAAAGGTAAAGGTAAAGGTAAAGGTAAAGGTAAAGGTAAAGGTAAAGGTAAAGGTAAAGGTAAAGGTAAAGGTAAAGGTAAAGGTAAAGGTAAAGGTAAAGGTAAAGGTAAAGGTAAAGGTAAAGGTAAAGGTAAAGGTAAAGGTAAAGGTAAAGGTAAAGGTAAAGGTAAAGGTAAAGGTAAAGGTAAAGGTAAAGGTAAAGGTAAAGGTAAAGGTAAAGGTAAAGGTAAAGGTAAAGGTAAAGGTAAAGGTAAAGGTAAAGGTAAAGGTAAAGGTAAAGGTAAAGGTAAAGGTAAAGGTAAAGGTAAAGGTAAAGGTAAAGGTAAAGGTAAAGGTAAAGGTAAAGGTAAAGGTAAAGGTAAAGGTAAAGGTAAAGGTAAAGGTAAAGGTAAAGGTAAAGGTAAAGGTAAAGGTAAAGGTAAAGGTAAAGGTAAAGGTAAAGGTAAAGGTAAAGGTAAAGGTAAAGGTAAAGGTAAAGGTAAAGGTAAAGGTAAAGGTAAAGGTAAAGGTAAAGGTAAAGGTAAAGGTAAAGGTAAAGGTAAAGGTAAAGGTAAAGGTAAAGGTAAAGGTAAAGGTAAAGGTAAAGGTAAAGGTAAAGGTAAAGGTAAAGGTAAAGGTAAAGGTAAAGGTAAAGGTAAAGGTAAAGGTAAAGGTAAAGGTAAAGGTAAAGGTAAAGGTAAAGGTAAAGGTAAAGGTAAAGGTAAAGGTAAAGGTAAAGGTAAAGGTAAAGGTAAAGGTAAAGGTAAAGGTAAAGGTAAAGGTAAAGGTAAAGGTAAAGGTAAAGGTAAAGGTAAAGGTAAAGGTAAAGGTAAAGGTAAAGGTAAAGGTAAAGGTAAAGGTAAAGGTAAAGGTAAAGGTAAAGGTAAAGGTAAAGGTAAAGGTAAAGGTAAAGGTAAAGGTAAAGGTAAAGTTTGTATGGAAGCTCTGTGTAATATTAACTTTTTGGATCAAATATCTGCACATTCGGACATTTCAAGATAAAGCTAAATTTTTGATACCCATAATGTGGTCTATTTTTTATAAAAAAAAATTTAGTTGTAAAAAAATGAATGTATTTTTTCAATATAAGAAGTTAGAAATCAAAAAATATGTGTGTGGCCGCCACGCACTGTAGAAGTGAAACTTTTACCCAAAAATGGAATTTCTGGAAAGATTGCTAATTTATTTTATTAACATTTTCTCCTTCAGTGCAACCAAATGGTTAACAAGTGCCTGCCTTCATACCAGTTTTAGTTCAAGAACTGTATTTTTTTCATAAAGTCAACTAATATTTTCAACAAGGCGATATTATGGGATATATCGATTGTGCCGTTTGTTTATTGACAGTTACTGAAAAGTTCAACATTCACGAACAGAATTATATCACAGTTTTTTGTACTTTATTGACACAGTTGGTGTTGAAGAGGTTTTATTATTTTAATTTGATGACTTAAGCCATCCCAGTCTCGATCCTTATAACACATACAACAGATCTTGATGTTTTTTTTTTGTTAATTATATTTTTATTTAAAAATATTTAAAAGAAAAAATTTGTCAAAAACTTGTGTCGGAATTATGATTCCCTTTCCGTACTCGCAACGAACCGCGTACAATTCGGCTGCAAGTTGAACGTGCTACCATCGCACTATTGCCTCCCTTGCATCAAAGTGAATAAAATAAACATTAGCTGCGTTTTATCCATACGAGATCAAGTTGCAAACATCAAATTTGCAACAAAGCAAAACAACACATGATCTAGCAAGTGTGCGGATCAATTCAATTGATCCAATTCTATGTTTTTAAGTGTTGTGGAAGCAACTGTAAGAGTAGGCAGCACTTGACCGTTTGTTGATAACTAGATGGCGCTGCGACTGCAAAAAATGGCCAGCACTGCATTATTTGGCATCAGATGCAAAAAGAGAAAAACGTATCTTTCAGCTTAAAAAGAACGTCAGCTGTTCATCTGTATGCTGAAAACAGATATGCAGATATCAATTCAATCATAAAGGAAAGAAAAGAAAAGAAGAACTGATTGTTGATTTAAGATGAGTGTGAGCTACGCAACTAAATATGCTTTCGTGGCTCAGTGGTTAGAGCATCCAACTACGGATCACAGCGTACTGTGTTCAATCCTCAGTTATGAGGATTAAATGTTAAATAGCAATTTTGTCGTTTTTATACAACTAGTGCGGCGAATTGCTGTGTTGTTGTTTTTACAAGAACCATTTCGTTACATTGGTTTTAATCCCCATCAAGTTCGCCGTATTGTTGTATACGCTGCTATAACAGTTTCGCTTCAAAAACCAAAAAAAAAACGTAGTTTTTAAGATTAGATTAAATAGAACATAAGTGAAAATGAAATAGTTTAGGATAGGGGCGCTTCATGATATCGACTAAAGACTGTTCAAAATTTCAACAACAAAATAACAATAAAATTTATTTCTAAAAATTAGATGCCATCATGTGTGTCTCTTAAATTCCATCCGTTTGATGCCATGTTCTTTCCATGGAAAATTGTGAAGTTAAGGCAAAAAGAAAAAAAAAACTAAACTTGCAATCATTTTGAAAATTTAAGGTATCCATTGAGCACGTATAAAAAATACGTCAACCTTAGATTTTTGGCCTCTTCACTTCAGAGAACTTCAGGGGTATGCATGTCTACCTCCATTAAGCCCACTTCAACTGCGGCCTTCTACGACATCGTAGGACTAATTTTGATGCATATTTATTTCCAAATGAAGGCCAATATCAGCCCACATAGTCTATTCTAATTAGGAAATATTGATACAAGTCCTCCTCTACACGGACATACTTATCTTAAGTACCCTAAACCAAAAAAGAGAATTCTGCATGCATTTAGACGACATATGACATGTCATATGTCATGTCGTCATATGAAAAAGTTACACTTAACATTTTAACTCCTCAAATAAGAAGTTTTCATTTTAAAAATCATCGATTTATAAGGTGTGCTAAGTATGACATGCATAAACTAGTAGTAAAAAATTTCACAAGATTGCCCTATAAAGTATCCTTCCTTTATATAGCATAATGAAAATTATTTTATTCGTAAAATATGCACCTTCAATAAGCTTCCACTTCACTGATTTTGACATAGTAGCTTATAATTTCTAGATAAGCATTAAAGAGGTTTTCCCAACACACTACCATCTCTCACTAACACGCACTCCACTTCCCACCAAACAACAAATATTCCACTTCTTTTGCTCCACCAGCCCAGTTTCTTTTGTAGTTGTGCCAAAAAATAATGGTGCGAACGCAATCTCGCTGCACAAAATACAAGTAGCTGCCAAGTGTTTAAAAATTCATTTTTATATTATTAAGGGTACGAGTAGGAGACTGAGTCCAAGAGCAGCGGCAGGCATGAGCGTTAAAATTAAATTTTTGACAGCATAAAACTGGCTTTTATTTCTTCTTCGCACACAAAACACTCAGTTAAAATGAGTGATTTCATAAAGTACATCATAAGCTATGAAAAATTATAAGTGTGAAATTTCTTTAGTGTGGGAATTTAACTAATTTGCAAAAGTGTAATAATAAATTTGGCTTCGGTGGAGAGTATAGCGTTATTTATGAGATTTTCACAAAAAAAGTAGCTGTACTGCTTTTCACTCTGCCGCTAATGAGTTTCCCTAACGATATTGTCAAATTTCTGCACGTTGTCAGGTTGAAAATGAAAAAAGGATAAAAAAATAAATAAATTATATATTAAATGCTATGTTTCCATGACGCCCCTTTGCAACCTATTGAAATGATGAATATTTACGAATGGTTGCACTTCTTACATAGGTAGGAGCTAGTCAGAAAAACAAAATTAGTGTACAACTTTAACGATTTAGTGCAGTATATGGCCGTAAAGGAATGTATACATATATTATTTTTAAATATTTTTCACTGCTATTAAACCTTAATGATGGAACACCCTAACGAGGTAAAACAAAAAAATATTTAAAAACAAAATAAAATTTTTAAAAATTCTTCGGTTTCTCGCCAACACTTCTTTATTCATTCACCCTACAGGAAAGCGAGCGCTCCAGTAGCGCATCTGAAACGCTCCAAAAAAACAGTAGAGCGCTTCATTCTCCTTATGTATAGCGCATTTTTTAACATAGTCATGTCATCAGATGTATGCGTTCCGCACCCGCTGCAAAAAATATGAAATCGTAGCGAAAGCCGAGCGCTTTGTTGTGTATTTGATATAAAAACGTAGCAAGAACTGGGCTACTGGATACTTAAATATTTAAAGTTTTTAAAATAAAACAAAAAAAAATCACTCAGCCACGGGTTTGAACCCGTGCATCTCGCTTACAAAGCAAGCACCCCAACCAGTATGCCATGGCCGCCACAATTTAGGTGTTAAATTTGGTTTATAATAACAGAAAAACTTATAAGCAACCTTTTAAAACAAAACAAAAACGAAAAATAGTCCCCGCCAGCCAGGTTTGAACCGTAGCATTTCGATTACAAGGCAAACACGTCAACCAGTCTGCCACATCTCAATTGAAAATATTGTTTCTTTATAACAAATTACAGCAAAGTTTGATAAAATCAAATAAAATTTTGTTTATTCGCGCGAAACGATTAGATGAATTTTAAAAATTTTTGAAATTATTTTTTTTTTTGACATTAATATCTAATATTTTCTTTTCAAGTGCTACGTTTTCGTTATGGAAAGTGCTACAAATATAGCGCTATACAAACAGCACTACTTGCAAGGAGAATGAAGCGCTCTTTATGTGCATACAAGTAATGCGCATTGAAATTTGTTTCTGGGCACATACTCTTTTTTCATTTTTAATATTTCTGCATAAGTTGAATATTGAGAAAAAAAACAAAAACAGAGAACATTTATGAAATTTATATAACACTGAATTCTCATTGAACTTATTGGGACTTAAGCATACGCTGCGTAGCACTCCGAACCAATATGATATTCGGCAGACTAGTCTATTGAATATTTGTTATAGTATTCAACGTACATCTATTCATATCGGAAAAAAGATTGTCAAGATGATAGAGAGAAGCTTTTAGCAAGGCAAGCAACGCAAGCTTGCTCAAAAAATGTGATACTTGCCTTCAAGAGTATTTTCGAAGCAATATCGAGGGAGAATAATATTTCCGCTCAGAAACTCAGACTGGCTTCTTGTTAAGGCTTGTTATGAGAAAGTAACACAAGCTCGCTCACAAAAATATGAAACCTGCCTTTATATATATCGACAATATATTGTCGATGTTTTATCGAATGAGAGAATTTCAAACCTGTATTCACCTGCATTATGCGACTTACTATATGAGGTAATATTTTCAGCTTATACCACATTATTTAGGCTTATAAAAATATCTAGATAATTTGTTGAAGCCTATCATTGGAAGAATATGCCTACAGCCCTACATAAATATTAAATACATGGAATGGACTACGCACAGTGGGGTATTCTACCCTGAAAATGGATATCAATTCACCTAAAGGGTGATTTTTTAAGAGCTTGATAACTTTTTTTTTAAAAAAAAACGCATAAAATTTGCAAAATCTCATCGGTTCTTTATTTGAAACGTTAGATTGGTCCATGACATTTACTTTTTGAAGATAATTTCATTTAAATGTTGACCGCGGCTGCGTCTTAGGTGGTCCATTCGGAAAGTCCAATTTTGGGCAACTTTTTCGAGCATTTCGGCCGGAATAGCCCGAATTTCTTCGGAAATGTTGTCTTCCAAAGCTGGAATAGTTGCTGGCTTATTTCTGTAGACTTTAGACTTGACGTAGCCCCACAAAAAATAATCTAAAGGCGTCAAATCGCATGATCTTGGTGGCCAACTTACCGGTCCATTTCTTGAGATTAATTGTTCTCCGAAGTTTTCCCTCAAAATGGCCAACTTTTTGTTGCCAAAAATGGAAGAACTGAACTTGGTTGACATGTGGTTTCAACAAGATGGCGCTACATGCCACACAGCTCGCGATTCTATGGCCATTTTGAGGGAAAACTTCGGAGAACAATTAATCTCAAGAAATGGACCGGTAAGTTGGCCACCAAGATCATGCGATTTGACGCCTTTAGACTATTTTTTGTGGGGCTACGTCAAGTCTAAAGTCTACAGAAATAAGCCAGCAACTATTCCAGCTTTGGAAGACAACATTTCCGAAGAAATTCGGGCTATTCCGGCCGAAATGCTCGAAAAAGTTGCCCAAAATTGGACTTTCCGAATGGACCACCTAAGACGCAGCCGCGGTCAACATTTAAATGAAATTATCTTCAAAAAGTAAATGTCATGGACCAATCTAACGTTTCAAATAAAGAACCGATGAGATTTTGCAAATTTTATGCGTTTTTTTTAAAAAAAAAGTTATCAAGCTCTTAAAAAATCACCCTTTAGAAGACGGAGGAAAATTTTGACTTTTGATTTAATTAGAATTGGTCCAAATAAAAAAAAAAAACCACAATCAGTTGATATCCTTTGGTGGATTTTTTTTTGTTTTTTTTTAAAAAAAACACCTTTTTTATATAAGTTCCGAGGTAGCTATGTTTGGTTTATTTTTATAATTTAAATATGAATTTTTAATCACTGATGAAAATCGATGTCATCACTTTCACCAATCTCTTCTTCGTTATCTTCATCGGTTTTATCAGTGTCATCACCGTTGCTTTCATTTGTTGGCTCCAATGGTTCTACAATCAAATCTGCAGCAGTTTGTGGCAACTTTTGCAACTTTTTTAGAGGTAATTTCCTTTTGCTCGAAATAATAGGATCAGAAGTTATCAAAAACCTATTGAAATTATCCTCGAGTGATTTTTCTCGGCTGATTTTTCGTGAAAAATGTTCCCTGAAAGTTTTGAAATCTTTGTTGCGAGCTTCTTGCGCCTCCTCGGACAGTTGACCAATCGGCAATAAAGCATATTTGAAGACTTCAGGCCCATGAATTAAAATCGTATGCACAGTTGGGGGCATATTATACCACGGATACTTATGCACAAAATATCTTGCTGTGTCTAGCGCAAAACCACGGAATTTTTCAATATTCAATTCATGACCGCATGAAATCACTATTAAAACTGTATGCATTTTTTTAATGAGATCTACATCAATATTTGTAATAAATGCTGTTACTTCTGCATTTTGCATTGGAACTTCCGAATCTTTGTTTTGGTTGATCAATTACCAAACCAATTTTTTCCTGAACTCTCTCTGAATTCTGGTTTTATTTTCTAACACAGTCTGCTTTTCCGATTGCTCTCTTATACGTATTAGCCATTTTTTCTCTGGCAGCTTAGCAGCCAAATGAAGCAAACATTTGAAGAATCTTATCCAACCGTATAAAGCCGATAATCCAAATTGAAGATTTTCGACTTTAACTTCTTTTTAATCATTGCATCAATAGAATTGAACTCCTTTATAGTTGAAGCACATAGATAGCACCTTTGTGTAGATAAAGTTTCAGTAAGTGCATTGCACACCTTCATGCAATGACCTTGAGGCTTCTATATGCCTCTATATGCCTTCTATATATGAGCTCGCAAACTCATTTTTGTGGCATACGCCAAAACTGAGAATGAAGTTGACTCTCTTAATTTTTTAGATTGCTATTTTCGTTTTTTCAGTAGAATCTTCAAAAGAAATTTTCTTTCGCCCACGCTTGTGAGGGTAAGAGGTAGTGAAAGATATTGAAGAAGCCAACCAATCGCGACTAGAGCTCAAAAACTTTGCCTCAAGTCTATGTGCAAAATGTCCAACGTAACTTGAATGCATGAATAAACTGATTTATTATTTCTACAAAGTCTTTCTCGTATTTCTTCGCAGGACGAATTTGTCGCTTCATTTTATCTCTTAAATATTGAAAATTGTCGTCAAATTTAGAATGTTCAGAGCTTTTCATTATATCATACAACTTTTGGCGAGAGTTATAAAAAATGTATTAGAAGCAGTTCCTAAGAAATAGACATTACATTTTATTTTCATTTAAAGTTGAAGTGCACATGAATACCCGAATACCTTTATAACAGAAGAGTACATCACAATTAATTGTTTGAAAGCATACGATTGTCATATAAAATACCAACAAATCCAACACGCGGCGAAATTGCAACTATTTCGCATTGTCGACAAGTGATACACGCTACATTAAATATAATTTCATAAAGAGTTTTTAGAGTCGAAAATTTCGAAGCCAAATATATATTCCATTGTTTCTGTGACATATCATGTTAGCTCCTGAATAAACATTTAAGCTTTTACCATGAAAAAATTAAAGTCAAATATACAGACTGTAAGGTATAGCTACAAAATAAGGAAACAAATTTAAAACAAAACATAAACACAAAAAAAAAACAAAAAAAAAAAAAATAAAAAAATAAACAGCGCAGAAACAACAAAAACACTCTTTAGTGGCTGCACTTGCTTAATTTGATAAAAGCGATTGCAGTTATTTTGCAAAAAGTTTAATATTTTCTAAAGTGCAAAAAAGTGCACAACAAAATTTTAAACACTTAATAACAACAGTCCATATTAAACATAAATCATATTAAGATGACAAAAGAACACAACAAAATAAACTTTAACTCCACATGAATACCAAAATATCGGAATTTTTCGACACATTTTTCAATACACACAAAAAAAAAATTATTTCCAACACTATATCTGATCAATTTTTGTGGCATTAGAACAACAATAACCTGAAGTTGAAGGTTCCATTAAAAAATTTGCACAAAAGACTTTTTTTAAATAAAAATTTTGTATAATAATGCTAAAAAATTGCGATTCTGCACTGCGCGCGAACGAAAGTAAAAAAAAAGAAAAATAAAGTTTCACAGCTTGTAACTTTTCAAATAGTACACTTAAAGTATTAATTTTTTTTGTAAGTGACGCGGAATTTTATTAACTAAAAACCGGTAGCCAAAAAAGTTTGCAGCTTCTATTTGATTTTTTGAATTTTAAGCCAAAAATCCAACTCAATACCACTCTGTGCTACAATCTAGGTCTAAGACTTTTCCGTCCAGACATAGCAACATTAGTATTAGTATTAGTATTAGTATTAGTATTAGTATTAGTATTAGTATTAGTATTAGTATTAGTATTAGTATTAGTATTAGTATTAGTATTAGTATTAGTATTAGTATTAGTATTAGTATTAGTATTAGTATTAGCATTAGTATTAGTATTAGTATTAGTATTAGCATTAGTATTAGTATTAGTATTAGTATTAGTATTAGTATTAGTATTAGTATTAGTATTAGTATTAGTATTAGTATTAGTATTAGTATTAGTATTAGTATTAGTATTAGTATTAGTATTAGTATTAGTATTAGTATTAGTATTAGTATTAGTATTAGTATTAGTATTAGTATTAGTATTAGTATTAGTATTAGTATTAGTATTAGTATTAGTATTAGTATTAGTATTAGTATTAGTATTAGTATTAGTATTAGTATTAGTATTAGTATTAGTATTAGTATTAGTATTAGTATTAGTATTAGTATTAGTATTAGTATTAGTATTAGTATTAGTATTAGTATTAGTATTAGTATTAGTATTAATATTAGTATTAGTATTAGTATTAGTATTAGTATTAGTATTAGTATTAGTATTAGTATTAGTATTAGTATTAGTATTAGTATTAGTATTAGTATTAGTATTAGTATTAGTATTAGTATTAGTATTAGTATTAGTATTAGTATTAGTATTAGTATTAGTATTACTATTAGTATTAGTATTAGTATTAGTATTAGTATTAGTATTAGTATTAGTATTAGTATTAGTATTAGTATTAGTATTAGTATTAGTATTAGTATTAGTATTAGTATTAGTATTAGTATTAGTATTAGTATTAGTATTAGTATTAGTATTAGTATTAGTATTAGTATTAGTATTAGTATTAGTATTAGTATTAGTATTAGTATTAGTATAAGTATTAGTATTAGTATAAGTATTAGTATTAGTATTAGTATTAGTATTAGTATTAGTATTAGTATTAGTATTAGTATTAGTATTAGTATTAGTATTAGTATTAGTATTGTTCATTTTTATAAATGTAAATGTTATTCATTTTTAATCTCAAGATCGCTTAGTACAGAAAACCTATTTAAGGTACCTTTAGCTATAACTATATTAGGTACCTTATTATCCACTTTAAAGAGATCCAATTGCAGAAGTTCATTCAATCGCTTATGTTTGACTCCATCAGACGCATGTGAGCGGTAGCCGAAGGAGAACCATAATCAAAAGCAGTTTGGCTATTATGAGCATCTACACCAGAAGAAGCAGGGCCTTGAACAGCAGTAGCTGGATTAGCTTGGTTGGCAGAAGCCTTATTCGGTGGCTTTTTCTCCTTTCGAGAGGATGAGGTGCTTTGTTTAGACTTAAAGACCATGCTGCGTTTTTTTATTTTGTGACCTTTTGTGTTTTTAATTTTTTGTTTTTTTCAAGCGAAAAAAAAAGGTTGTTTCTTTATTTATTCAAGAACAAAGGTTTTATTTTAATTTTTTAGAAATTTTTTGAAAATATGCATGATACAATAATAAGGTAGGGCCGCTTCGCTGAGTGCCCTCACGCGTCAACGTAGAGTGGATAATGAAAAGGTAGTTATATGTCAAAACGACGAATTTCGTAGCAATTGCAAATGAAGAAGATATTTATGTTTCCAAGTTGCAAACAGTGCGATCGCGGGTGTTAAATTTGTGATAAATTGAGTGAAAACATTATAAAACAAAGTGTAATAAAATCTATAAAATGTGAAAGATGTCTTAAAATTGCAAAAAACAACATGTAACAGTTGTAACCTACAACAACTGCGAAACGTGTGCATAAAGAAATTCGCAATAAACAGCTGATTTTGACGTCTATCTCCCATTATTCTGTGTTCTATTCCATTCCTCTCCGAGTCGGCCTTACCTTATAATTCTAACATCAAAATATGTATTTGAAATTATTTCCTAAAACTATTGAAAGCAAACTCGAAACGTCTTTATGAATGTGAAAAAAAAAGACAAACAGAAAGAAGACAAGCTGATGGCATGGCATCATCTCAAAATGATGTTAGTATGACTTTTGTAGCAAATTGAGCAATTTTTTTCCTTGGTACTTTTTGAGTAAGTACAAAATACTAACAAATAAAATTTGCATAATAACAAATTTACCTTAAGGCTTTTTTTAACATGTTGTTTAAATATCGTTTCCAAGCCAAAAATACACAGTCAATCAAATAGGGGCTACCTTCAATAAACTCCTCTAAGAAACTTAGATTAGTTATTTATACAACTTTTCTAATCCTTGAGTACTCCTTTAAGATGGTACAATAATATATAAATGCCCAAATTAATTAAAAAAAAAAAAATAATCCATCACAGCCATAAAATGTGCATAATAACAAATTTACCTTAAGGCTTTTTTTACTGAGTACTCATTAAAGATGGTACAATAATATATAAATGTCCAAATTAATTTAAAAAAAAAAAATAATCCATCACAGCCAGTAGCCTGTGCCACAAATTATAATAATTATATAATAATTATATACATATCTGAATTTATAGGAAATGATGGAAAGTTATTAATGCAAATATTATAAAATCAACAAATCTTGGACAAACGAAACGTTGAAGGCAACAAACATATTAATTACCAACATGACAACCAAAAAAAAAAAAAAATTGTACAGTGAAACGTAAAAATGTTGGTAATGCGAAACTAATTTCATACAAGCTTTGAACTGAACAAAATTGCTTTAAGCAGCCATTGAGACAATATAACAATCATTGTAATTATTACTGTTATAATAAACGATAGAGTCATCTTCGTAATCATTATTTTAATAATAATAATAACTGAGTGTCATCATATTCATCATAATCATCATTTACATCATCATCGCAACAGCCTCATTGACACAGTTATTATATGCGACATCATCATCATCATTATTATTATTATTATTATTATTATTATTATTATTATCATTGTCACAATCACCCATTGAGTCATTATTATTATACACTGTTTTCATTTCGTACATACATAATTATTCGAGTGTTGTATCAAACACAACCACTTCAAACCATCATATAACGTACAAAAGCAAGCATATCAGCATCAAGCAAAAATCATTGAAACTGCAGCTATTACTATAACCCAACCTTGACGACAGCAGCTCCTTTTAACCTCCCACCCAACACACCCACTCCATTTTCTGTTATGGTAACTTGGTGCTGCTTTTGCAAAAAACTTTTGCCATTTCATAGCAAAAACAGGCTAGATAGATGAGTGGAATTAACATAAATACAAATGTCAACTTTAATTACTTTCGTTTGTAACTTGCAAACATTTCCAAGTACCTACACCGGAAATGGGAAAAAAACTACATAAAATTCTTTTTCCCCAAGAGAATTCTTCAAATCATGTTCGGATTCGGTTATCATCAGTGTTTTTTTTTTTTTTATTTTCTTGCTCCACACTGATACACACAGCAAGTGGTTTTAATGCGTTCCCAATGTTTATGTTGATGATGAGTTTTACTTTTTCGTTTTAATTACAATTAAACATGATTAATTTGTTCGGTTTATGGTGTGTAGTAGGTAAGTGTTTTGCTAAATATCACTTGTTGAGTTGTTGTTGCTTAATATTTTGAGTCAGCTTCATTTGCAGTTTTTGATTAAAATTGTTTTTTAGCTTTTTTCTATGTTGCCGTATATGCCTTTTTTGGTTTTTTATTGCAATCAAGGAAGAGGGATGTTGTAAGCGAAATTCTTAAATGATTTCCATTTGAGATTTGTTCAATTCATTACAAATTCAATTTTTCCCATACCAATTGATGGTTTTTTAGATATTCCAATTGGATTTTCGGTACGACAGTTTCATAAGCAAAATATTTTTTAAGTTTAAGCCAAAAAAAAAAAAATGAAAAGAGAAGACCTTGGAGATATTCAATACAAAGAATTTCGCGAGCAAACGTGACGAGGTAGTAAGAAGAGAAACATGCTTCTTCTTTTAGCTGGGAACGACTAACAAAACATGTTTCACTCTTCAGTAGATCGTCTCCTTCGCTCGCAAAATAATATTAGTTTAAGATTTTGGAGGTCTATATTTTTCTCTTTTTAGTTCAAACTAGTTTTTAGTAGTTATTGTCCTATAAAAAGTAGCCAGCAAAGAACTTTTCTGTGCTGGCTCTAATAAAAAATTTTTTCAAGGACGAATTGGACAATTTACTCCTCCTGCACTCAATTTCTTTATCTGCTAATGTAAAGTAATTTTATTCCGAGACCGTCAAAAGAGTTATTGCAAATTCCTTGCTCTAAAAAATTGGGTAACATTGCTTAGCCCCATAATTATTGCAGGACTTCCCACTCAAAATACTTAAATTAGTTAAGCTCTGGAAAGATTGGTAATATCAGAGGCATTATTTTAACAGATCAAGATCATCATCTTGTTTTTAACTTTTCAAAACTTCATTATCCGTTCCTAAGGATTGTATATTTTTGAACTTTGAGGAATAATAAACCCTTTGGAATAATTTAATGAAGTAGCAATACTGCTCAATTAGTGGGCCAGATATATTAAAAAAATTCTGTTGAAGGCCACTGAACAAAATTGTGATTTTAAATGGAGTTAAGAGGAAAAAAAACTAAATAAAACTCTCATTCAATTCGATCTTGAAAAAAAGCTTATTTCAGCATGCTCAGAAAAAACAAATATTAAGTATTTTCTATGGATCAAAGACTATTGAAAATCATTGAGATCTTTGAAGTTATTTAATGATGCCAAACTGAAATCAAAAATTTTGTAATTACACTTCTGAGGCCTATAGAGACGAATGCCTAAACATTTTTTTAATGAGGAGACATGTTTGTTGTTCTTGGTGAGATTTTTAAAAAAACAATAATTAGTAGTCGGTTGTGAAAAATGAAAAGAATATTCTAAGCCATTGAAACATGTTATCTTAGGCTGGATTATATCTCTCATCGATTATATAGTGTGACAGCCAAAGCGATTACCTACACACAGAGAATTATATCTACTGTCGCAACCGAATTGGTGCCCTACCGACTTAGTCGATTGTTGATAACTTTTAAAAAGTAATCAACACAACTACGTAGTTTCCCATAGCCTTGACTGTGGCAATCCGTTGAAAGCACTGCGCTCACGGTTTTCTGAACGAACCCCTTCATCCTTTCAACTTCCATTCAGTTAAATTAACGATCTTGTTAATTGTTTTAACCTTAACTCAATTGTGTGAATGGAGAAGTAAGTCATTTTAACCTACATTCGATTGTATGAATGGACATGTTATCCGTTTTGACTTCCACTCGATTGTATGAGCCGACCTGCCAATTATTTTGACTAAAATTTGGTTATTTTGACTAACCCATTGATCGTTTCGACCTACACATGATTATTGACTGTAGATCATTTTGTAGGTTAAGCAATCTACACACAGTATTTCACAGTAATCATTTTTCTAAAAATAAAATCACACTAAAATAAAACACTGATGCAATAATAAATGCGTTTATGAAGTCAACCATATACACAAGAAAATTAATTATTACCCAGGGCGCAGACGTGACTATCCTCATTTTTGAATTTTGAGATAGTGACAAAAGACATATAAAAACAGACATATAAAAAAATTAATAGTCCCAAACAGCGAATGTATTGTCATTAAAACATAAGGAAATATTTTAAGTGTGAAAATAGTTAATGGTTTCCACATTAAGAACTAAAAAGGTTTCAACTTTTTTTATTCGATAAGCAAAAAAATTAGTATCAAAGAATGAAGTCTCCAGTAATTGATAACAAATTAAATACGGGGCGCCAGAAGTTACTATATGTTGTACTAAACCAAACATCGGTTCGTCATTGTCATATAAAGCAACCATAAACCATAAAATCCATTCATTACTTTTGAAGATATAACTGTTTTGCAACTCACAACGCGCAAATTTTTTATAAAAATTTTTCATGTTTCAGTTATTTCGTAAAAAAGTGAACCATCAAGTGTACATTATACGTATAATGCATAGTATGTAAAATAAAAATCGCGCGGTTTTTTATAAAAATTTTTCGTGTTTTGGTTATTTCGTAAAAGGGTGAACCGTCAAGTGTGCCTAATATGTAATATGTGTTATCTTCAAAAGTAATGCACAGAATTTTATGGTTAATAACACTTTTTATGGTTGATAAAACAAACACTTTCAAATCGCGGTGCCCAGGAAATTGTAATCGTGCCGAGTTCCTGAATGCATTTATGCAAAGCATCAGTGATCAGTGAATTCAAAGAAAAAATTCGTGCTTAGCAGATTCACCGAAACTGCAAAACTAAAACATGCTTAAAAATAATAACCTAGTTGCGCAGTTTTGGTGAATCAACTAAGCACCAATTAATAGAAAGTCAAAGTCATTAAGGAACTCAGCCTTTTTTTATGCATATGTAGATAGAAAGCAATTTTATTTAACTTACCTAATGATTGTTCCTCTTACAAGTTATTCAAAAAAACGACACTACAAAAACTCCATCCGAACACGTTAACAACTTTGAGAAATGAAATGCAAGCATGTTGCGATTAAGGTCGGCTTACACAACTTCGTGTTTTTGAACGTATGTCTGTTTCACTCGCTAAGTCGGATGGTTTGACAAACTTGCAGTTGCAAGGTTGGCTGTTGAGATTGACGCAACTAAAGGGTGCGATTGATTTAATAAAATTCAAAACTCGATTGAAGCGTAAAAATAATGCTATTGACATAACTTACAATGTGGTTGTTACAATGACTAGTATTGTTCGCTTGTCTGCAATAGCTTCAGTTAGTTATTTCAGACACATTACGTTCCTTGTAGTGGCAAGGAGAGTTGAAATAAATACATTTACGCGGTTCAAGCAACTAACATGCCATATTTTCATTTCAACTGAAGAAACATTTGGAAATGAGCGGGTTGCTAAGGAACGATCATTCGCACCAACTAACAAGCAATTGTGCTTATTTCATTCGAGTTACATTAACCAAATATCAGTTGTAGCAATTTTCTTCCGATTACCGCAAATAATATTCATTTCCCGCAACGTTATGCCTATAAATTAATTTTCTGAGTGTACCGAATACCAAAAGACTGAAGTCGTAATCCACCAATACATACGCCAACTCCTATCTGAGGCAGCTTATTTAAGATACTAAGTTAGTAAATTGTTCAATAAAAGGAGTATTTGAATTATTGAAAAACCTGCGTGTTTTTATTTCAAAATAATTTGTGAAAGTTAGTTGACCTTTCACAGGATCCTGGCGCGGCTGAGTTTTACCTCAGCCTTCAAGGAAACCATGTCACAAACGGCTCGACCGATTTTAATTATTTTTTTGTGTATTTAGTAGGTATGAGAATAGGTTGTTAAGTAGTTTTCCCCCTCCTATGCAAAAGAGGCGTGACCTTGCCCATACAAGTCACATTTTCGAACTCAGAATGAAGTTTACACACTTTGATGTCTTTCTAATAGAAAACTTGGACTGGAATTGAACAAAGGGGTGTTGCTGCGCCCATATAAGAGGCATTTTTGTTATCGAGTAGCTTTGGAAGCAAAAATTACAGAACATTGAAACTCATAATGGATTCACTATTTGGTGATGTCCTGCTACCGGGAAACTGGAACGGTCATTGGACAATGAGTGTGGTGTCAATCAAAAGGTCGAATAAAAGTTTTGAATACACTTATTATTTTCCAATACAGTT
This sequence comes from Coremacera marginata, assembly GCA_914767935.1. Classification (NCBI taxonomy): domain Eukaryota; kingdom Metazoa; phylum Arthropoda; class Insecta; order Diptera; family Sciomyzidae; genus Coremacera; species Coremacera marginata. The sequence goes on along the minus strand of OU612045.1, from coordinate 175,294,779 downwards.
GCCAGGTGTAGTTACGCATACCGGGTATAAGCTAGTTCAAATAAAAAAGTTGTGTTGAAATACAAAAAAGGAACTTGACACCAAATATATTTAGTTAATTTGGTATTGCAATGCTTAATATTTTGTAACAAAATTTCAATGGCTTATATACATAAGTCTCCTGCTTAGAAGAGAGCAAATTAAAACTCATATTATATTGAAGAAAAAAAACAAACCTTTTAATGTTTGATTTTTTAATATATATTTACATTCAATTTTTGGAAACACTGTCAAAAAATCATCTCTTTTGTTCTTGAATAATGCATAGTTGAATTGCATTCAAATTTTATTTCGGAAATTATTCGCTCCAGGCTATCTACATCCGCAACAATGTTTAACATTGCATCTGGAAATATTGTAAATTGAATTAGTTTCAACGCAGCCCGCACTCAAAAGTTCAGTCATGTCAACTTCATGTAATTCGTTTTATATAAAAAAAAGCATGGTTTGGCATTTTTTCCCCCACCTTATGCACCATCGCCTGCTGACTGGGAAATTTTAATTTTCTTGCAGTTTTACATATTTAAAATCAACACTCACCTACTGCAGCCAGCTGTCTCTAATGCTCTATGCCATGCATATCTACGCTGCCTGGGATAGGTTTGGTTGAAAAAAAAGTTCGTTTTGTGGTATTTTAGAGGTATACCACCAGGAGTTACTAATGGATGAAGTTTTGCATAATTAGCTGCTTTTGAATTTTTAGTTTTATTCTAAAACTGAAGTATCGGTGTTAAAAAAGTCAATTCAAAACCGCAGATGAACGCAGCCGTCTGTCAGTGGCATCAGTCGGAGGTCGCACCAACAGGGCGTATATAAAGCTTATCATAAAATTATGTACTAACATAATATATATACTGAAGTTATTATTAACAAAATGCTACAAAACTCTCTCAAAAAGTAGTAGTGCCCGTTTTAATGTTGACTTGTATAAGTAAACTTTAAGATGTAGAATCTTTTCAACCACTTTGGAATTATTTTTTTTTTATCTCATGTTATCAACACCATTAGATCTTGATAGAATAAAATCGTTGCTCGTAACAACTTAATTAATGATGTTTCTGCCATTACTGTTGCTATACTCGTAAGTTTCACTGAAGTTGCTACCATTTTCATTAGACTGACATAACTTTTGATTGCCAAAGTTTTGCCACATTGTAGGCAGCTGGTCGGTCGGTCAGTGCGCACAAATGGACAGTGCGCATGTTGTTGTTTGGCAAAATGGGCTCTTTTATGTTAATGCAATTAATACCAAAAATGCTGGCTGGCCAACAATTTGATGTGTTTAAGTGTTGAAAATAACTTTAACCTGATTTCTTTTTGCCATAGCAGCTAATTCAATAAGTAACTTTGTAAAGAAATTTGAGGAGAAAAAAAAGAAAAATCATTGTTGCTTACATTTGCATAAAAAAATAAATTAGACAATTACTTGGAAAAAAATAACGTAATTAGCCAAATAATATTGCTGAAGAAAAGCTATACAAATTATCAACAATTATGAACTAAATTCTAATGTTTCCAATCAATATTCTGATTGTTAAAATCTCGAAACACAAATTATATCGGTAGAAATGTTAGAAAAAAATTTCATTCAACGTTCGAAATATTGGCTGAGCGAAGTTAATGTCTCATTTTTTATGAGCAGGTCTCGTATAAAAAAAAAAAATCTTCAGTTCTTACTTCAAAAATAAAGTACAACTTTTAAAATGTAAGCTTTCAAAAATTTTCAAAAAAATTTTAAACTTGATCTTGAATGAATCGTACTTAATACTATTATACAAACTTCATTAAGCCATTAAAATTCAAGTAAACATTTCTGTTTGTTTCAGTAATTCAAAAGTATTATGTAGAGGCTTGTAGTTTGCCACTGCTTGCAGGTTGCCACCACTGCTTTATTTTGGCATTCTAGCATGGTCGTTACCTAAACTCCGGCTGGCATCAACGTCAAAACAGTAGTTGCGAATTTTAATCTACTTTTGGAGAGGACAGACACAATAACATGGTGTATGCGTACGAAAGTATAAAATATTAATTCTTTTCGCGCTCGCTCTTATTATGTACTTATGCTGTGCTCGTAAATTGAACATTAATGTCGTAAAATTATCATAATCCATATAGAATTCCAAAGATATCGTAAATTGGCAATTTTATACTATGTTAATTTTAAAATGGCTTCAAAATAAAGTTGTCACCTTTATTGGTTTGCAGGTTGCTACCTCTCTTTTTCACTTTTGTTTTGCGTAACGTGTGCTTATCTTTACATTTTTATAAATGTCATTAGGTCAAAAGTGAAGTCTTATTTCACTTTAGTGATATTTTCGATGATTTTTTTTACATTTTTGTCACATTTTGAGTTGAGCAGTGCGCAGACCAAGTAAATCCCGACGGCAGTATATAGGATTTTCAGGCATTGCTTCATGGAATTAAAGTCAACTATAAATCGAAGAAAAACACTGCAAAATTCATCTAAAATTTAATAAATTTTTATAAATTTTCTAATTTAGATATTTTTACTTGAGTTTTTTTACATTTTCAGCAATTTTCCAAGGGGTGGCAACCTGCAACTCAAAATTGCAAAGTGTCATTATCATCTTAGTCTTCTTTCAAGGAAATTTTTAAACCTTTTCTGAAAAGATTTAAAGAAACAAGGTGGCAAGTAATGAGTTGAAGAATTGAAGGAATGAAAAGTTCTTCAAAAAATTATTCAATATTACTGAAATTAAAAATCAGCCAATCGAAATGATTGATATCAGAAACTGAATTAAACATTTTCTTTAATACTGTTCAAAAAAGAGTTTTTCAATGAGAATTTTTTCACACGAGTAAAAAACAAAGAGTCTTTCAGTGAACTTATAAAAGAAATTTTATTGAAGCGAAGCTTTTTACTCCTCGTTCTGTGATTTGGAGTGAAATCTGAAAAATTTTCGACAGATTTTTTCTTGGAAATTTGATGGTTTCTTTGTTGCTAGTGCTTATTACAACAAGAAAATTTAATATTTTAATATTAAATACTAAAAATACTTTTAGGCCTGTCCGTGGGGATTGAACCCATGTCCTTGTTTGTATTGTGAATGCATTTGTGGTGCTGTTGCTACGAAGAAAATTAGCAATGCCCACAAGTGCGTTTTTAAGTGTCAAAAAAAAAAATAGATGATATCAATAAATATGGAATTAACAAACGCATGCATGAGTCAGTGCAGCCAAGTTCACAACCATGTGTGGAGATTTAAAATGGAGAGGCGCTGGCATTATATGCCCGTATATGTAATTGGCGTGGAAATTTGACATTCAACAATAAAAAAATTAATTTATTTAAAAGAAAAAATTATTAAGCAATCAAATCTATGTAACTGCGAAAAAGCTTCGCTTCTCTCGTGTGTCCAACGACGCACCTGTGTTTTTTTTTTAATAATTCAAATTTGTACAATTAATTTTACAAAACTTTTACATAATATCCCAATAAACATTGTGGCGAGGCGTGATTCGTTAACGAATCGCTTGTGAATCGCTATTTTTAAAGTTTTCGAATAGTTTCATACCGACTTCATCAGAGGTGGGCTTGATGCTTAAAGAAAGCACCGATTGAAATCAAGACTTTCCTAAACTCCATTTAAAATGTTTTTAAAAAAAAAAAAAAATAATTTTTTCCGACTTTTCAATATACAAATATTTTTAAGAAAAGTAATTTTTATTAATTTTATTTTGTTAATACGCCATTTAAGCGAATATTTGTTTTTAAATTTTATGTTTTTTTTTTTTAAATATAAATTTTCATAAATTTTTATATGAAAAAAATTTTGTGAAATATTTTTTCTTCTGTTATTTTCCACTTATAATTTGTAAATTTAAATAAAAATTTCCACTTATAATTATAATATAATTTATATATAATATATAATTATAATATAATATAAATAAGTTCTCGTTAAGGGGGTCTTCTCATTGAGCAACTTTTTTTTTCAACTTTTTTTTTTGCATTTATTTATAGCTTGGGTAGTTGTGAATATGCCTCTAAAAGGATTTTTAGAAATTCGAAATACTTTAGAAGATACAGCCTTTTTTGTGAAGCAAGGTCTGATGGACAAGAAGGTGATGGAGGTAATAAAACCAGCTTACGAAGCGCTGTCGGCAGATAAATTGCTTGAAAGATGCCTTGGATCTGAAACTCAGAATTCCAATGAGTCCTACAATTCTGTTCTTTGGTCACTTTCGCCCAAACACATCAACTCAGGCGCACGCACCATCGAAGTGGCCAATTTCATTGCAACGTGCCTCTTCAACGACGGTTTTATACCCATACTTAAAATTATGGGTTTGATGGGTATTGCGATTGGCAAAAACGCATACGAATACGCACTATCTCGCAATGAAGACAGATTGAACCGATCAGAGACTCGAGCTGCGGCATCATCAAAAGCTGGCAGAACGGCTCGCAGAGCAGAGAGGGCAGCAGAAAGCAGTTTCTACGAAAAAGAGGAAGGTGGCCTGTATGGAGCTGGCATCGCCGACTAATATTTGTAAGTAAAAATTGTCAGCTCTTTAAAACTGCATTTAAACATTTTTGATTTTTTTGTTTTTTTTCCCAAAAAAATTACTTCAAACTTTAAACGCGTTTATCTCGAACCCACGTTTTTCGAATTGGCGGCCATGATATCTCCAGTTCAACTGAACCGATTTTCATGAAACAAAATGGAATCGACGCAGAATTGTCACCATTCTCGGGTGAACCTCGACCATAATTTTAAAAATTTTTTACTATTTTTTTTTTACACTAAACTACAAAAAAAAAAACCCGAAATTGAATTTTTTTTTTTGAATGGCCGCCATTTTGTCAAAAAAAATCACAAAATTAAGCTTGAGGTTCACCCGAGAATTACATCTATACTGATTCTAACCCCGTTTTTTTTTTTCATTTCAGACGCTCCGGAGACCCGGAATCGTGGCCGCCGTGACGACACCTTTTTTTTTCACCACCAACTTTGATTCATTACTTTTGTCTCATTACTTTTTGAACAGCCCACGTATCGAGGCAAAAAAAATTTTTTTATTTACTTTGAACCTTTTGTAATACAATAATTAAAAAAAGTTTTCAATTATTCTTTGCGTTTTCAAATAAGAATTTTTTTAAAAAGGGTCCAAAAAACGGGTTTTGAATGAGAAGACCGCCTTAAGAACATTTTGTTGGAAAATCGAGCTGCGTGGAAATTTCTCCATGTGTTGTCTTCCAATCAGGGTTGGCTGGGACAAACGCCGTTGCAGTTAAGCAATAGGACTAACCTTAGCTGGAAGTATCAGCTTTTCAGTCTGTATCAACGGGATAAGCTTGATACGAAACTTGGAAATGTGCTGCGCTGCTCTGCCTTTGGTGAATTTCGGTCTGCCTGTTAGAAAACCTTGTGTAAATATATACCTAACGAAACGTTCTTGTATTCTATATCCAGATACACTTTTGAATACTCTCTTTTCAAGATTGGGTACAAATACAATTGACTTACGGGCGAGTTAAGTATTTTGGATGGGAAAAGATAGATCAATAGTATTGCATATCGTTTGACCACAATACGACTTTGGTACTACCTGACAGTAGTTGCCCCGTTATTCTTATATTACAAAGCCCGAAACGTGGTACTGACAGTTTCCTTATGAGCAATCGTCAGCTTGCTGAAAATGGTTATAAAGCCGAATATTTTTATGCATATACTTTTCCTGTACTTGAGTGGACTAAGAGCTCCATTGTTTTTCGTGAAGGACAACGTGGGTATACAGCAGTTAGTCATAGTAGAAATTAAATAGATATTTTGAGGTATGACCTATGGCTACATTGCTTATGTCTAAACTTGTTGACTTTCTAAATTGTTTTCTTTCGACCGTCAAATATCCTGCTATAACCCTACTCCTCTGATCATACCACCAAACTATTCCTTAAACCCGTAAAAGTTGTTGAATAGGAATATAAAGTTGTTGGTAACCATATTGTAACTTTTAAGTAACCAAATTAACTTGAAGAAACAATGTGAAGAAAATCTAACTGTTTATTGTTACTGATTATTGCCTTTGGGTGATTTAAACCAAGGATTATATGTTATTATTGGTTTTTCTTACTTACTTACTAAGGTGGTCGTAACAACCCGTGTCCGGGTTTCAACCGACCTCATCAGCTTTCGCCAGGCGCCTCTGCTTTGCGCGCGCCTTCTCCAATCGGATACACCAAGTGCGGTTAGGGCTTCCTCAGCCTGGTCCATCCATCGGAGGCATGGTCTCCCTCGTCGTCGTTGACCAGCGACCCTCGCCTCGAGCACCTTTTTTGCTGGAGCTTCGTCGTTCACACGATGGACATGACCCAGCCAGCGTAGTAGCTGCGCAGTTATACGCCGAACTACGTCAATGCCATCGTAGAGCTCATACAGCTCGTGGTTCATTCGGATGAGATAGTCATCGCCGACTCGAAGATTTTGCGAAGAACTTTTCTCTCGAACACCCCCAGAGCGGCTGCGTCAGTTTGCGAAACTACCCATGCCTCAGCGCCATAAAGCAGCACAGGTAGAACGAGCGTCTTGTAGAGTGTTAGTTTTGTCGATCGAGAGAGGGCTCTGGAACTTAGTTGCTTACTGAGCCCGTAGTAGCACCTATTAGCAATTATTGTTCTTCGCTTTATCTCCAGGCTGATTTCGTTTTTGGTATTAATGGCGGTGCCAAGGTAAACGAACTCCTTGACTACTTCAAAGTTATAGCTGCCGGATGAAACTTTATTAATTATTGGTTTTTACTGTTGCAATTTCTTGCACTTCTTGAGACAGTCTTCAGTTGTAGATAGAAAAGTGTGTATCAAACGTCGCAAAGCCTTTATCAAGGCAATTTTACGGTAACTTTCTTAAAAATCCACTTAATTTATGCTTACCGAAGTGTTCCCTTGCAGCAAACTTTCCAAACTGTATCTTTTTTATATATTTGGCATGATCTGTTAAAAAATTTTGGATCATTCCAGTGGAGTATGAATTAATTAGAGGAGGATTTAAAATTAAATTTGTGTATCTTAGTGATTTGATCTATTTTTATTTTAAACATATCTCGAAAGGATTTGACCCAATGTAAAAATTTTCACAACATGTTTTAGCAAAACATTACATATTCTCATTCAAAACTTGCCACAGACCGCAATAACAACGTTTATTATAATAAATATTATTGCAAGCACATTGTTTCTCACAAAATTAACTTTAAGAAGCAATGTGACTAGCATATATTTCTTGATATTCACAATGTTTCCGTGTTCGTTTTTCATAAAAAAAGTAGTATAAAAGAATTTTTTTTCAAAGAAAATTTCTTTTTGATTACTTTTCAGTTTTTTTATATGAAAATTATGCTTTACTTGAGAGCTGAAAATAGTCATTAAGACGTAAATTTTAGCATGAAAAAATATTTGAAAAATTAACTTGTGTATATTTAATATGTTTTATTAAAAAAGATTTAATTAAAATCAAACATAAAAAAAGCTTGTGTGTAACTAAGGACAAGCCTCAAAACGTACCCAAAATTTGGTTTGACGCAACTCAATAATATCGACTTTAAACCTATTTTTCTGGAGCATGTTTTGCCGAAAATAAGCAATTTTATATTTTAAAAAAAAAAACCAACTTTTCCACAAAGTTCAAAATGAAACATACAAAAAAAAGTGTTTTTGTTTTTTTTTTTTTTTTAAATTTTTATATGTCTAATATCAACACTTCCTTAACACGTTCCCAAAATTTGGTTTCCCGAAACTCAATAATAACGCCCACTTTTCTATGGCATATTTTGGAGAAAATGCTCAATTTTGTCTGAAAAAATAAAATAAAATTTTATACACTTTAAAACAAAAAAGCAATAATTTTTTTTAATAAAACTTCCAAATTTAGTAAGTTATGAATAAAAACGTAATGACACTTTTTACTCATTTTTCCCTGCTACCACCCTAAGGGCCCATTTGCGACTACCCCCACCTATACTAGTTTTTTCACGTCTCAGCACGAGGAATCACCACCAGAAGTTACGTAACGATTGCAACATTAAGAAAGTCAAGAAACCAGGTTTGGGGATGTATTTCTTCAAAGGGAGTTGGTAATCTCCATTTCGTAGATGGTATTTTCAACACTGAGAAGTACATAAATATTTTAAAAATTTATTTACTTCCATCAATTCCAAGAATACAGTCAAATTGTGGTGAGTATATTTTTCAGCAAGACGGCGCACCATGCCATACATCAAAAAAATCTATGGAATGGCTGAGCAGAAAACGAACACCGATGTTGGATTGGCCCGCTAGTAGCCCTGATCAATCGCCAATCGAGTCAATATGGCATTTGATGAAATGCAAATGGCGAAAAAGACCGGCTAGAACCTTTGAAAGTCTTCAAACAAGATTACAAGAAATCTGGGACACAATAACAATAACACCAGACGACTGTCGTGTCGGGTAAGAAACGATACCAAACCGAATAAACGATTAGATCACTGTAAAAGGCGTCGCTACTCGCTGGTAAATTTAGTCAAATCAATCAAACTTTGGAAAAATGTTCAAATTACAACAAAATACGAAAACCTACGACACTTGGCAACTATTCACTGCCGAATTGAATTTAAATATATTATATATTGTATTTTTCTTGTATTCGCTCAGTAAATGATGTATTTTTATAAAACCCGCAAAAATATGAAAATATTCAAGTTTTTTAATTCATTATGTGGGTGGAACTGCGGTATTTTCCATAAAAATATAAATATCCAACTTCATTGCACATGGGTAGTAATTCTCCAACATATACAATATTCTAGTGATGAAAGCTCATTCAGTGATTAGTATTTATTGTGTATTATATCTAATAATAGTAATGTTTACATTTTATTTTAATATGAATTTGTAATTAAATTGTATTTGGTAGATATGCGTTTAAAAAATATTGTAAAATTAATGTGTTAAAACAGCCTTATTGTTCAAATAGGCCAAAATCTAAAATACAAAGAAAGAGTTCAACACCATTTAAAAAAAGGAATTATGTGTACCAAATTGTATTGATCTGGGACAATTTTTAGGGCAAATATGCAAGATTATCGATTTCGGTTATATGGAAAGTGGGCGTGTTAGTCAGCCGATTTGGTTCATTTTTACACAAACTATTAAAAGCTACAAAAAAACTATATGTAGCAAATTTTAATGTTCTGGGATAATTTTTTGGGTAAATATAACATGCTACCGATTTCAGTTATATAAAAGGTGGGCGTGTTAGTCGGACGATTTGGTTAATTTTCAAATTTTTAATTAATTGAATTAATTGAGTTAATTTTTTATAGTTACAAAAGAACTGTGTACCAATTTTATTAATGAAGGATAATTTTTAGTGAAACTATTCTAGATTACCGGTTTCGGTTATACGGGAGGTAGGCAGGCTAGTCGGTCGATTTGGTTAATTTTTACACAAAGTATTTATAGCTACAAAAGAACCATGTGAAGCAAATTTTAATGGTCTGACATAATCTTTTGGGTAAATATACTATGCTACCGATTTCAGTTATTTAGGAGGTGGACGTGCTAGTGGGCCGATTTGGTTAATTTTCAGGTTAACTTTTAAGAGCAAGAGTATGCTTTTTATTTTTATTATATTGTTAATTTGCAATCTATCTATAGATATTCAGCAAATGTAATATAAAATCAAACTGACTTTATGGATATATCCCATTGGATATACCAAATAAGAGGAAAACTTATATATACATATACATTACAAAATTATAAATATTACAAATATTATACAAGTAAATATGTTTATAAAGTTCAATTATGGTTATTTCCTAAATGGCATGTCTAACATATGAATACGTTTTTATCTTGTTATTTCGTAAGTACTGTCTAGTAAGCAAATGGACAAAGGGTTAGTATGATGACTTAATCTCCATAAATATTGCTCGCTATGTCTGCTTAGTTCGTCTTTCACTTTTGGCATCTAAAGGTCCTCATGTAAGGCAATGTTGGTAATATACGAAGGCGCATTAGCAATCATTCGAAGTGTTTTGGACTGGTATTTTTGCAAGATGTCAATGTTACTATTACTGGCCGTCCCCCAGAGCTCTATACCGCAAGTCCATACAGGCCTTAGAATTGCTTTATATATACGTACTTTGTTTTCTAAACTAAGTTGAGATTTTGGATTAAGTAGCCAGCTTAGTTTTCTCGTTTTCAATTTAAGCTGTTGTTTTTTTGCCATTATATGAGTTCTCCAATTCAGTCTGCGGTCTATATGCAAGCCAAGGTATTTGACACTTTCAATTTTTGGTATTATTTCTCCATGCAGTTTCACGTCTGGGCAATCTACATTCCTTAGTGCAAAAGTAACGTGAACTGATTTTTGAGTGTTGATCTTTATATTCCATCTATTTAACCACTGTTGCATTCGATTGAGTTGCGTTTGAGTACTTTCAGAAGCCGCTTGTGCAGACTCGTTTGCAGCGATTATTGCCGTATCATCTGCGTATGTTGCCACTGTAACTCTTTCAAATATCGGCATGTCAGATGTATATATAGTAAAAAGGACAGGTCAAAAGACACTTCCCTGATGGATCCCGTCTTTGATGTCCAACATTTGGGATTTAACATAATTGGTTTTAACATAGAAATATCGCTCAGAGAGATATGATTTCAAACAATTTCTTTATTTTGTATAAGAGACCTGGTAGCTACACACAATCAAACGCTTGTTGCACGTCAAGGAACACTCCTGATGCATACATTTTCTTCTCTAGTGCATCTCTTACTACGGCGACAATCCTATGACATTGCTCCGGCGTGCCATGCATTTGACGAAAGCCGAATTGGTGCTCCGGAATGAACCTCATGTTCTCCATTATAGTTGACATTCGTCTTAAGAATATTTTTTCAAATATTTTAGACAATGTAACAAGCAAGCTGATCGGCCGATATGATGTTAATTCATTCTCTGCCTTTTTAGGTTTAAGGATCATTACGACTTCGGCACATTTCCATTGTTGTGGAAAATTTCCAAGCCTCAGCATCGCGTTAAAAATTAGTGTGATAAGGATTATACTTTTGTTCGTCAACACCTTCAGAGTTTTCGCGTCAACCATATCGTAACCTGGCGATTTCAAATTGCCTAGCATACTGATTTCCGTGCTACTTCTTTAGGTGTTACATGCTTTAAAGGAAAATCCATCTGACAGGCTGCATCAATGAAATGATTGATTTCGATTTCCTCCACGCTATTATTCAATTTGAAGGCCTGGAATGTTTGCTCGAGATGTTTTCCAAATGCAGTAGAAATGTCTTTATCACTTCTACACCATGATCCGGATGAGTCTTTGACGTGAATAAGCTTTTTTGCTGGGCGTTTTAAATATTTTGTTGCTCTCCATAAGGCATGCTCATCATTTTTATCAGGATTCAAACTTTTTAGAAACTCGCCAATTGAATCATTTTTGAATTCTGACAACCGTTGTTTGAAAATTTTACTTGTCGTATTAAGAGCCCTTTTATCATTTGTACATCGACTTATGTGCCACTTTTTTCGAAGTCTTCTTTTGTGCCGTATTAGTCCACTGATTTCTGCAGATAGCACAACGTTATTTCCAGTTTGGAATTTCGTGGCTGGAGTTGATAAATATGCAGCTTCGTGGATCAAGTTAGTAAAATCTTCAATTAGATTTTCAATATCTTCGCTATGTGCAACTGTATGTATGTGCAACTATTTACGGAGCTGAAAGGTTATGTCGAGCTGAGCAAAAAATCGTATCGGAGTGGTTCTATTTTCACATTTTTAGGAGCTACAGGGTTAATTAATATTTGATGATTTTGGTTTACGTTATTGTTTCTAGCAGAAAAACTAACTTACATAACTTACATAACTTATTTTGATAGCTCATTTTAAAGGAAATAAAATCATCTTTCTAACGGTATATCAACAAACCCCAACGACTTAACCGTTACCGAGCTGTTTTCGTGTGAAGATGAAATCAATCGATTGAAACTACTAAATTTCAACATTGAGTGCTAATTTCTCAGAATTTTGTGTAATAAATGAAATTTTTTTAATTTATTTAATTTTCTTTTCAATGACATGAAAAACGTTAACATATCTTTAAAAATAAAAAAGTTGGATGTACTAAATAAATAATACTTATTAGAAAACAATGATATATAATGACACTACAATTAGGTATGCAGTAGATAATAGTTCAATATAGTTATTACTGCTATATTATATACTATATCTGAAATGAGTATAATTTTATAAACTTAAGAATATTAGGTTGATATTTTTTTTTTGCAATTTGCAAGCTTATATAACAACAATACTTTTGAGAAAATATTAGTTTGAATGGTTTTTTTTTCAAATTTTGATAAGTTTTATTATCCGGAAAATATATATTTCACGAAATTAAAAAAGTTATGAGGTATTTCACGTGAAGCAGACAACTAAATATTAAATCCATTCGAATGTTTTTCTTTGGAGTGTTAAATCGCTTCACTCTTCCACAAGTGTACAAAAATTTGGTGCTGTGCGAAGTCTAGCTTCCAAATTATGGGCTTTGTAAAATCACTTTAAGTCTGAATATGACTTTTTTAGAAGAACATCTCTCAGTTTCTTAATAAAAATCAAAATAAGTCTTTCTCTAAAAGCGATTTTTCAGCTGAATAAATTTTTACAAAAAGAACTAAGTAGTTATTTATAAGGGAACTTTGGTAATTTCATCAATAGTGGAGTTAAATTTCAAATTAGTTTCTGGCTATGGGCCAGTAATATATGCAGTGCTTTGAAAAGTGTGGAAGTGAACTGTAGAAAATTCTGAGGCGAAGAGAAAAAGTTGACATAGTAAAAAACCAGAGGAAGCTTAGCGATATTTTGTTGACTCTATTCAATTTTTACAGTGTACTAAATTGCATATTACAGTGTACAAATTTAGCTACGTGAACTGTTTTTCTTCCAATTTTTTAACGCGATCAATGGCTCTGTGGAAGTGCGTTTGACTGCCATGCGAGACCTACCGAGGACACGGTTTGTATCTCAGCTTGAATAAAGGTTGGTATGATTGATTATTGGTTTTTAGTTCATTTGAATATTTTTTCGTATTAATGTAGATGAAAGAGAAAAAAGATGGATCAGTATGATAATTTGTACACGAAAAAATACAAAAATAACATGAATCTTATTTATATACAAAAGTTTATGAGATGCTAAAGTAAACATCTTCTATCATCTTTTGCGAAAGTAACTTTCTTAACGAAGCACAAATCACAAAATAAAAAAAAAAAACAACACCATAGTAATACATATATAACCACAAAACAATATCTTCCTATCCATACTAACGAAATTTGCAATCATAACAACAGATAATAATAACAACAAATAAATAAACCATTTCCAAGCTTAATCAGGCATTCATTGAAGTTTGTTTATTACTAAAATTTGCTGTGCTGGTATTTGAATGGAATGCCATAACATGATGATGAACACCATGATAGAAGAAGTAGCAGAAGCCAAGGACAGGCGGCTATCCTTTGGTTTGCCAGCTCAACACAAACACATCATTCATGTGAGCAGACATATCTAGTATAACGTTACTACAAACATACAATCAAACACACTACAAATCGACAAATACAATTTCAGACACATACACAACAACAAAAATAGACACTAATACAATGACAACTGCTTAATGGACTGACTAAAAATGTTTTGAATAGATCGTCTAATTTTTGCTTGTCTTGGCTACATTTTCGCATGAGTGCAAAATTTGTTATTGTAAAATTATGAAGCTGAAATGCTATGAGCCAAAAACACTTGAATACTGTAGTGTTACAGGGGGCGTTTATAGTAGGCGAAGGAGGGGGGGGGGGAGGGGGGTGGTGGTACCAGTGCTGAGATTGTATTAAGTAATGTTTAAATCAGAATTCCTTGTGCCAGCACATGGATATAGTGACTGACGGCTCAGCATTTATGCTGACTTACTCTTGTGGCTTAACGTTGGCACAACTTCGATTATGATGGACCCACCAACCGACTGACTGAATGAATGACGTACTGACTGAGTGTTTGTTTGAGATTAAATTGCGCCACAAACACACACAATTTGTAGCGCTTATAATGTATGTGTGTGTGTGTGTGTATCTGTGTGTGTGGTACAGTTATAAAAAGTAAAATTCACTGGATTGGATTTGATGAGTTTGCGAATGCTTGAAACTTAATCTGAGAGATTCCCGATATTCACTCATTTTAAATCATTTAAAATGTTAGGCAAAAAAAAAAAAAATAAATTATGTACAATATTTACTGAAATGTGTCAAGAACAAATCATTCGATTGAGGAAATGTATGTTATTATTAGAAAAATTTTTGCGCAACTTTCTGGGTTTTATAGTGTTAGGGCTGTGTAAATATTTTATAAATTTTCTAATAGCAACTAGAGCAAAGTATTGAATATATGACAACAAGTATAACGATGAAGTAATGAGAAATATTCGAAAAATTGATATCGTCCAATCGGAAAAATAAGAAGATTCTGGTAAGCTTACAAAGCAGATCATGTTCTTCGAATGAACAAACAAGCTTCAATAACACTTCCGTTAAGCTTTAAAAAAGCTTTTGTTGTTAAATAAACAACGTCATATATTTGTCACGTCATATGCGTCATAAATTTTCCAACTTCTATTAGGCTTCGAAAAGCTACTTATGCAAGCATGTCTGCTTGGAAATTATTAATAGATCCTCACTTCACACATTTCCACATTCCACTCAACGGATTCATCACTCAACGCTGATTGAGCAAAATGTTATAGCCAACCAACACACATACTTCTATAAGATTTGCGGTAACTTTTAGCGAAGCTAGTTATAGGAACTACGTTATTTATTAAGGCATTCGTTTCTTTTATTAATTTCTTATTATTAATAAGTTATTTCAAAAGCTTTTTATAAAGCTTCGCAAAACCACTTGCGTAAGTCTGTTCCAAAATTATATATAGAAGCAAAAATTACAAAGAAGTAAAACTTCAATATTTGAGATGTAAAACAAAAATTTGTACCGGAGATCATCCAGATTTGAATCCACGACTCAACACCTATTGATCAAACCGTTGCACGCAACCAACACACTAACTTCTATAAGACTTGTTTTAAGCATTATCGAAGCTAGTTATAGGAACTACGTCATTTTTTAGGGCATTCTTAGGGCCTTCTACAATATAAGCACCAAAAGGAAGACTTTTTTTGTCCATAAGTTGTTTGAGCTTCTATAAAGCTTTGCAAAGCAACTTGCGTAAGCCTGTTCCAAAATGATTTATAGAAGCTATAGTACCACTTCAGTATTTGAGGCAAAAAGCAAATATTCGCATCTTAGATCGTCTGGGTTCGGGCCCATGACTCAACACTAATTAATTCGACTGTTGTACCCAACCAACACACATGCTTCTATAACACTTTGCGGTAAGCTTTAACGAAGCTTGTTATAGGAAAGACATTCGTAATGACTTTTATAATAACAAAATGGCAAATATATTTAAATAAAAGTTATTTAAACATCTATAAAGCTTCGCAAAGTGACTTGCGTAACTCTGTTTCAAAATTATTAATAGAAGCTTTAGTAACACTAGAATATATGAGATAAGAAACCAATATTTGCACCGGAGATCGTCCAGATTCGAGCCCACGACTCAACACGCATTGATCAGACTGTTATGCTTCACATGCTTCTATAAGACTTGCGGTAAGCTTTAATTACTTTCGGTAAGCTTTAATGAAGCTAGTTATAGGAACTATGTTTGTAATTCTTAAGGCATTCGTAAGGATTGCAATAAGTTTCAGAATGCAGAGATTTTTTTTATTTGTAAGTCCTTTTAGATGATTGGACATATAGAATAGATTATTGGAGATGCGTCCGGACTCGAACCTATGACTCAACATTCACTGATCAGGTTGTGATATACACTGGTCCGAATCACTGAATCACTTTAACCCTAGAATACTTATCTTCGCCTGCGAGGCGCATGAAATTAGTTTTTCGCCAGTGTATGAAAAATGTTTTCCTTTTATATATTAAATATTTATATTCAAAATTTATAATTTGAATTAACTATTTTGTTTTTTTCATACGCAACATTTAATTGAAAGTTTTTTAATCTTAGTTTTAGTAAATAGAATACGTAAAATAAAAAAAAATGTTTTTTTTTTTATGACAGAAGCCTCACAGGCGGAGTTTAATATTTAGGAGAAAACAAATTTGTGCTTAGCATTCAAGGCTTAAGCTTGTGTATGCTTCGTTTAAGCTTCCGTAACCTTTCAATATGAAAAATTCAATGTTTAGAGCATGGAATCTCCTCCTTCATAAAGCTTTGATGAACAAAATTCTTCTGGCTGTATAGAGCAGCACTAAAGAGCAGCTTTTTAAAAACTTGATTAAATTTTGAAGAAGCTTCTAATAAATTCATATTAAAGTTTCGCAGACAGCAGTTTCGATTAATCTGCTTTCCAAGCTCTTTAAAAGTAATGGCTTCATTTTTCATTCTCCTTTTCTGTATAAAACTTCAAAAAATTATATTTCACAGACTTATTAGAGTTACACTAAAGACATAACTGCTTACTACGTGATGTTATTTCGATAAAGCTTCTTATTAATTTGTATGTAAGCATTTTGCAGGCTGAGCGGCAGTTGTTTCGATTTTTCTGTTTTCAAAAAATGTAACAGAAAATTCTTTAACCTTTAGAGCGCCGAAAAATCTCATCAAAGACACTCTCAGGAAATAGTTAAAAACAAAAAACGAAGAAATAAAGAAGGGGCAATGATAAGGGAAATAACATGAAACTCTCAGAGGGCTTCAGATACGAAAAAATTAAAAAGGATAAAAAGGAGCAGAAAAGTGTGATCTTTTAAACGGTAACGCAAAAACTACCAATATTCCTTGCACCCCAAAACCCCTTTTTTTGAAAAATATAAAAAAATTTGTCATAACTGTTGACCGCTTAAATGTTTAAAGGTTCACAACGTAAACATAACGTAACGTAAAACGTAAAAAAGGTTACGAAATTTTTTTTAAATAAATGGCCACATCTTGGTGCCTTAAAGGTTTACTTGGTTAAACAACTTCCGAAAGCTTATTCGAATTTCCGAATCAAACCTCTTTAAAACTTAAAAATTTCGCATTGGCAAGAAAGTACACAAAAGCTTTTATGTCAACTTTGGCTACATTCGAAAGCTCTATGGAAATCAAATCGAATCTACGACTGACGTATTTTTAACCTCACAGAGATCCTGCTTGAAGAAAAAAAATTATTTTTTTGTGTTATATACTGTGTAACACATTTTTATTTATAAAATATAAGATTAACAAAAATAAAGCTTTATCATTCTTCAAAAAATTAACTAAACAATAAATTTGTTTTAATTATGTCCCATTAAATAAGCTAATTCTTACCCAGATTGCTAGCTAAGCACACAATTTCTCTTATCTGTGTAATGGCCGCTTAGAAAAATATCACATTTAAAGAAATAATATTATATAAAGAGTTACATTGAATTGACTAATATTCTGCCAGCCACGCCAACCAACATTGATTCGCTTAAGTAGCAATTTAGTTAATTTTTTTTTCTTGCTTAAGTTGTTATAAAATCCATTCCATTCATGCTGATTTATGCGCTCAATAAAATGCTGCAGCATGCCATTAGGCGCCGCCAATCATTTAAAATTCACAGCAACCAACTCTAGCTCAGCACTAAGTAGCTGTTTAAAAGAAGGTATGAGCAGTAGCAGTAGTAGTAGTAGTAGAATTAGGCAAACGTAGTAGTAGTAGTAGTAGTAGTAGTTATAGATGTAGTAGTAGTAATAAAAGGCGTTTTGGAATAAAAAATAATATAAATTTCCACGCCATTAACGTGTCGACAAAAGAAAAGAAATTGCAAAATAATCATTACACTTCATCAGTCAAGCTGTGCGCACAGAAGGAAGTAAAAGTGATAATAGTAAGTAGGAAAAAGTGATGAAATTTAAATAATTTGATTTTAGAATATATGAATTAAGTTTTAAATAACAAGTTGTATGTATGGACAATGGGAAATATTATTTATGGGCGTGAAAATTGATATAGAAATTGATTATATTTTTTTCCAAATTTTCAGTTATAATTCAGCAAGGGCTGTTCCTTGCATATTTCTTGCAAGTTAATTTATTGTAGTGCTACTACAAACAATATTTATCCTTTTTCATCTGGGTCAACTAATATTTTATTTTGAGAATTTAATTTTTTATATTATGAATGAATTAGTACTACGTATAAATTATCTAAGTTATAACGTAACGCCACTGGTTGGTGTTCTTGTTAACGTTCATTTGTGTTTAGCTCTGTTCACATGGTTAAACTTGTCATAAAATTTTTGGCCAAACACAATAGAAGAAGGTGAAATTTCCATGTTATTTCCCTCATAATAATATTTATAATAAATATAACGTGTTCTATGCTTTATTCATAAAAAACTGCTAAATATTAAAAAAACCCAAAAACTTAAAAAAAGTAAAAGTATGATGTACATCGGGGGGTGGGTGGCAAAGGCTTTGTAACGAAGTCTGCCATTGGGGGGAGGGGAAGTTGGGGGGGAAGTTGGGGGGGGGAGATACAAAATTGGCCAAAAACATGTCACATTCTTTATGAACAGCCCTTAGGCTTAGTGGCGGCCGTGGCGTAGTGGGTAGAGTGTGTGACTCTTACGCCAGAGAACCCAGGTTCGAATCCTCCATCCGACACAGAAAGTTTTTTCAATTGAATTAATTTTTCTGTTCGGCCGTCACCTCACTGCAGACAATGGCAAACCTCAGAGAGTAAAAACTGCCATGAAAAGCTTCTTGAGAACATAAGCCGTTCGGAGTCGGCGTAAAACATGTAGGTCCAGTTCTCGATCATATGTGTGCAAACATTTCACATCACACACAACACAATTGATCATTAGAAGCTCGGTCAAAGTTCTTTCAAGGGCTGAAATGGCCATTTCGTTTTTTTTTTTTTTTTTCTTAGGTTTAGTTAATGAAAATATTTCCGTAAGATTTATTTTAAAAATTTTTCATATTTGTTTTTTTCGACTTTTTTGAATACAACAGTAACAAAAAGAAGTTTTTTTGAAAAGCAAAAAATTACAACTCTGGTAGCTTTCGATCAATTTTCATGTTTGGTCGAATAATAAAAAATGAGCTGCGAACCAGCTTTTTGAAAATTTACACATACAGATATATTCTGTCACAGAACCGTTAATCTTGTTACCGAGGAAATTCGCCTTTTTGTAACTTTAACACCCTTTTGGTATTCTGCAAACAAGTGTTACCAGTGAATATTGTTACCATCTCCTAAGGTGGTAACAAGCAAAACAGCCAGATGCAAGAACATAGCTTTATTTCTTCTTAAACGAGCTTACGACGTTTGACAGCGTTACTGAGTGCACAGAATACCGAGTACTAATACCGGTAACGAATTTCGGTAACAAGATTGCTATTACCCGTAGCGCATAGAATTGATCTGTTATACAAAATTTATTTGGGTTTTTTTTTAAATTACCACTTTTTTCCCATATCGCAAAGTATTGACATGTTTCGTGGATCTAGGTACACCAAAACTAATACATATTTATTTTAACATCATTAGAGGAAATATAGAAGGTAAGCTATAAAAAAAGCAACTTCAGCTTTTTAGGAACACCCTTATACTAAGTGCACAATATAATTTTTATTCTAATGTTTTGTCAAGATATTTTCTTAAGATAGGTAAAAATCAGAGACAATAATATTCATTATTGTTAGATTTTTAAAACAAAAAAAGGATTATGAAATAATTGTAATACGCATTTTTTATGGCACCATTCGAATCCTCTAAGTTTATAGAACATGATTTCCTATTGACTAAAATTTGGACTTTTAAATTTGTGAGAAAAAAAAACCGATGATTTTTGATTACTATATTTATTTCTACCTTAAAAAATTGAGATCAAAATTTGCTCATATTTTGTGAGCAGAAAATAAGCGGTCATTTTTGATTTTTATTTTTTAAGGTAGAAATAAAAAGCAAAATCTGCTCGATATTTTTTGAACTTAAAATAACTGGAAATTTTTGATTTTTATTTTTTCAGGCAAAGATCTAACATTTTTCGAGCACACAATATCCGGTAATTTTTTACTTTTCTCTTTTTAGGCAACAATAAAAAGCTAAGCTAAGATTTAAATATGACGTTATATCAAAAATTAAATCCGTTCTAAAGCTCTGCAAGGAAATATCTAAGCACACTAATTATGTGTTGTTATTTTTTCTTATATTAACTTGTATCGGTTTCGATCTCTAGGCATTGAGTATAAATGGAATATTTCTCTTTTTGATAAAGATAGAACAGATATGAGAGCGTCAAAAATACGAGCTTGCGAACATACGCAGCAAACAAATATATTGGTAATATTGTTATCTTTACTTGGAACATCTGGAGTATGTGACGTCGCAAGCATAAATAATAAATTGTGAATTATTTCAATAAAACAATAACACTTTAGATGAGTGCAATGCAATCAAGTTTTCCATTTATTTCATAAAAAAAAAATGTAAACATAACAGATGAATTTTTGTCGAGAAGTTAAGGAAATTAAAAATGAATTAATTCAAATTAATAAATGTGGCACAAGCACCTAATATAAAGCTATTCATTGACAGAATCCATTAGACTATAGCTTTTTTTTAGTAGAAAGAAAAAGTAAAAGCACGAAATCATCACAAAGAGAACTATCTGGAATATCCATATTGAATGGATACATCCATGGTAGAATAAAAGAAGGTACTTGCATTTCGCACTGTGCTCTCTTTCTCATAGCCAAAATTGTCAAAACCAATACAAATCACTTTCTTGTTTATGTTTTTCCAATCAAAGCTTTCTCATCGCTTTCAGATTTTCTATGAGCTGAAAAATTTGCCTTGACAGTTATGGCAGTCTGCCTCTCTGAAATGCATATACCTTCTCTTATTCTACCATGGATACATCCATTTAAAAAAGAGTTAAAACAGTTACTTAGTGGAACAAATTAAGAGAAAAAAAGCTTACACTACAATGAGAGTCAGAGAAAGAGATGAGATTGATGCTCTCTGCTCAATCCAAAACATATTTGTATTTGTACCAATACGAGTAATATCAGATTCTTGCTTGTTTTATCTGTTTGCACAAGTAGAACGGATGGTTCGCTGCTGATCTTTAATCCGTACCTAATATTCTCAAACTGTAATTATTTTTTGCCATTAAATGTGGACATTGCTTTTCCAACATAAACTGTCCTGGAAAATGATTAGCCTGAAACTATGCACAGAAAATTCATTTGATACTTATCAATGACATGCTTGCCTTTTATATATGTGCATACTTTCAGGGCTTTTTCAGGACAGTTTAAGTTGTAAAAACACTGTAATAATTGCAAAAAAGTTACAGTTTGAGCGTTAATGCTTCCAGCCCTTCGCACGGTGGTTTCATTCCAAAAAAAGTGTGGAAAAAAATAGAAAGAGTCATTTAGAATTACCTCTAAGTTGGAATTGCCTCTTATTAGAAGTTATTAAAAAAATTTTTAAATCTGCCCACAACCACTCCTACTTCCCATGTAACACAAAGTTTTAAAACGCTATATTTTTTCGTATTGAAGTTATATAAAACCAACTCCCTCAAGAATCTAAAAATATATATGTAGAAAAAAAAAATCTTTTGCCACGCCCTCCTCCCATATTTTTTCCCGATATTTGCATAGCACTAAGAAGGAGTAGTCGTATACCAATAAAATTTTGTATATAAATTGAAATAGACTATATAAGTTCACTTACGAAAAATTTTGCAAAATCCGCTTACAACCATGCCTATCTCACAAAAAACACAAAAATTGACTCACTAATTTTAACTCAATAATTTTTTTCGTATTGAAGTTTTATTAAAACAACTCACTCAAGAATCTGAAATATATGTGTACATTTAAAAAAATTACACACCCACCACCCACTTTCTCCTAAAGCTCCCAAAATTTCAATCTAACTTCATCAGAATGAATGCAAACATTAAACATTCCGAGTGGGTTTCAAACCCAAGACTCTCCGATCGTAGCTAATCAAGCGATGAAAAATTGGTAGTCCAAGCCACTTAAAGAGTTCTTTAGTCCCCTACTTAACTACAAGCATGTTCATTTTTGTTTTGTTTTGTTATTATTATTTTTTTTTTTTAATAACTTACATTTGACATTGTAGTGTTAAAATCCAATCGATAATAATTACTTTACCACAAAAAATTTATTAAATATAAATCGCAATCTTACCTACGGCTTAGCCACCTTTAATTTTTTAATAGAAACCGCTGTTTATTTCTTGATGCATTTAGCCATTACGTTTTAAGCTTTCCAACAAAAGTTCTCTGAACATCTCTTATTATTAGCGCAATTTCTGCATTTATTAAGAATTCATAATTTTCTTCAAAGTTTTCAAATTTCCAAATTCAAATTTTCTTCCAATATCTTGTCCATTGTTTAAATACTCCTCGCACAAAACTTGATTTAAAATTCTAAAGTCTTGCATTGTCATTAAACCCTAAGAGTGTGCACCATTTATGTTTTATTTGCATAAAACATTGCTAATTTATATTGAAATTCTTGTGACTTATGTCCGAATTTCAAAAAACTTTGTTTGGTGGCCGTGGCGTAATGGGTAGAGTGTGTGACTCTTACACCAGAGAACCCAGGTTCGAATCCTCCATCTAACACAGAAAATTTTTTCAATTGAACTAATTTTTCTGTTCAGCCGTCACCTCTCTGCAGATAATGGCAAGCCTCAGAGCGTAAAAACTGCCATGAAAAGCTTCTTGAGAACATAAGCCGTTCGGAGTCGGCGTAAAACATGTAGGTCCAGTTCTCGATCATTTGTGTGCAAACATTTCACATAACACAAAGGCTCCTTTCAAGGGCTGAGATGGCCATTTCGTTTTTTTTTTTTTTTTTTTTTTTTTTTTTTTTGGCAGCATCAAACATTTCTGACATGTATTTAAAGAGGAAATTCCCAGAATTCATAATATCATAATGAGACGACCGAGAAATACCGGGAAAGATTTTTATGGATCAATTTTGATTTAATTAAAAAAATGTAATTTCAATTTTTAAAATATTTATGCATTCTACAAAATTTATCAGAATAATGACAATAAGGCATACTTTTCAAAGAAGTAATAATAATTTGTTTTTGTTAGCTCAAATATACTGCTAATTTGCATGAAAATTTAAATAATTTTTTTGCTTATGTCCCGCCTATGACTGATTCATTTTTTTCTAATAAAAAAAAAAGTCAAATTTTAAGGAAAGCTTAAATGGATTCTTTATAATTAAACATTTCTCTTTAAGTCAGTATGAGCACATTATAAAAATAGAGTGGTCGGAAAATTGATTTTTTTCCACCAAAATACCACTGTGCGTCATAGAACTGGCTTTTATACTAGTTTTATAAGAAGTTCATTTATTGTAGTTTCTTTTATAATACATGCTGTGTGATATACTTAAATTTTAACTTTGCTTCTTATTTTTGCCTAAAAAATAAAAATCCAAAAATTATCGGCTCTTTTGAGCTCCAAAAATATGGGGAGTATTTTGCTTTTTTTATTTTTGCCTTAAAAAATAAAAATCTATGAAATTTTGTTATTTCTCAAGTTTACTTCACTAAAACTTAATTGAATTTAATATGTTTTTAACTACTCAAGACAACGTTATTGAAGTTTTATACAATTGTTTCTCATTCTAATGACTTTTTTTATGCAAACACTACTATGTATTAAAATTTTAATAGTCTCGTTTTTACTAAGTGTTTACATTTTCTATTTTATATTACTATATTTTCTTATGCTTGAACTCCTTCTACTTCATCCACTATTTTATGAAACTTGATAGTTTGATTTGCGCGAAATGCTTACAAAAGTGAAAAATTACTTTAGTTAAAAATAAACAACAGTTTCCGCTCATAGTTGTGTCCAATAATAATGGAAAATCACCGGTCCGGCTACAAAATCATAAAATTATATTATCAAAAATAAAGAAGGAAAAAAATGAAAACGCTTTTTACTGGAACAAGAAATAATACATATACATTAACGCTGTCGACTGGCGGAAATCATGCACAATGCACCCAAGGACTGAGTACCCAGCATCCAAGGACAATCAAAATGACAAACAAAACCTACAAAAAAAAAAAAAAAAAACTGTCACACTAGCGCAAACTTAAAAAATAAAATCCATTAAAAATTTTATTAAAAAGAAGTATTCGCTGAGTTAAACAGACAAACTTTATGGTTTTGTAAGAGTTGTCGAGTCAGGCCAAAGCAAAAGCAGAGTATGAAAAAATATTTTTTATTTCTTGCTAAAATATAATGTTGATATTTTTGTTATTTGTTTGTTGGTTTTTTGTTTTTTGTTTGTTCGCTTGTTTGTTCGCTTGCAAACAGGAAACCGGAAATGGCGGCACATTGCAGTGTGCGCATGAGAAATTTTTAATTTCATTCAACGTTTTTATTAGTGTTCCAACTTTTTCTTGTTGTTATTATTATCGCTGTTGTTGTTGTTGTTGTTGTTGTTGTTACTGTTCGAATGCATAGAGCACAAAATAAAATGCAATGCACTAAAAACAGCACCAAAAAGCACAAAATACTCACACTGAAAACGGAAAGAAATTTTTCATGAGCAACATACAGATAACGAAATGACAATAGATGGAGAGTGCAAAAAAGACACAATGAGCTGTAGAAGCAACAAACAGCAAAGCAGCGGAAGCGACAGTCAGCTGAGTGATGACATATTGCAATGGCGGTCGTAAATTCCAAATGACGCATTTCTGTGTGAAACTATTCTAATAATAAGTTTAAATTTTTCATTTTCTAATTTAGCTGCACGAATTCCGATGCCGTTTTCGTAGCTGTTGTTGTTTGGTTTTTTTTTTTTTTTAATTTTCATTTGGATTAATGCCAGTTTTGCATACCAAATTTTAGCATGAATTATTTTAATTAGGCACAAAAACACAAGAAACCAAGATACGTTGAGGGTATGCAAAGAAAAAAAAAAAAAAAAAAAAAGAGGGACATATAGATATGTAAGCCATATTTAAGCGCTTAAAGGCATTACGTTGTCAGTGGAAAATATATTAAGGGAAGATATAAAATAATGATCTGTCCTAAACGAGTAAAAATATAACATGTTTTTTTTTTTTTTTGTAACATGAGCTTGTTTTACATAGCCTTCCATTAGGGTTGAAAAAAGCTTTTAGTTGTTCATTTCAATGCTTCGAATATTAATTTTTAGGGATTCTTTTAGCAAGTGGCAATCATGACTAGAATAGGAATTTTAATCATATATCTTTAAAGCAGTCTACTCCCTTCCACTTTTTTTTTATCTTACGAAAAATTATACAGAAAATAAAAATTTGATATTTGAAATTCGTTTAAATGCCTTTATAAAAAACAATTTTATTTTTAATTTTAACTGAATTAATCCTTAATAGATGAATTTTGTGAAGGATATTCATACTCATTAAAAATAAAATTAATATAGTTGCGTCATCTGGTACATGTATGCTTAAAGCGCTAGACTGGTAAAGGTGTTAATGCATAGACTGTTGAACAAGGTATGCATGTATCTACGCACCGCAAGTTACTTATAACACAGCCGTTATATTTAAGGCGGTCTTCTCATTCAAAACCCGTTTTTTGGACCCTTTTTAAAAAAATTATTATTTGAAAACGCAAAGAATAACTGAAAACTTTTTTTATTTATTGTATTACAAAACGTTCAAAGTAAATAAAAAAATTTTTTTTGCCTCAATACGTGGGCTGTTCAAAAAGTAATGAGACTTCAAAGTTGGTGGTGAAAAAAAAGGTGTCGTCACGGCGGCCACGATTCCGGGTCTCCGGAGCGTCTGAAATGAAAAAAAAAACGGGGTTATAATCAGTATAGATGTAATTCTCGGGTGAACCTCAAGCTTAATTTTGTGATTTTTTTTGACAAAATGGCGGCCATTAAAAAAAAAAATTTCAATTTCGGGTTTTTTTTTTGTAGTTTAGTGTAAAAAAAAATAGTAAAAAATTGTTTAAAATTATGGTCGAGGTTCACCCGAGAATGGTGACAATTCTGCGTCGATTCCATTTTGTTTCATGAAAATCGGTTCAGTTGAACTGGAGATATCATGGCCGCCAGTTCGAAAAACGTGGGTTCGAGATAAACGCGTTTAAAGTTTGAAGTAATTTTTTTGGGAAAAAAAAAAAATCAAAAATGTTTACATGCAGTTTTAAAGAGCTGACAATTTTTACTTACAAATATTAGTCGGCGATGCCAGCTCCATACAGGCTGCCCTCTCTGCTCTGCGAGCCGTTCTGCCAGCTTTTGATGATGCCGCAGCTCGAGTCTCTGATCGGTTCAATCTGTCTTCATTGCGAGATAGTGCGTATTCGTATGCGTTTTTGCCAATCGCAATACCCATCAAACCCATAATTTTAAGTATGGGTATAAAACCGTCGTTGAAGAGGCACGTTGCAATGAAATTGGCCACTTCGATGGTGCGTGCGCCTGAGTTGATGTGTTTGGGCGAAAGTGACCAAAGAACAGAATTGTAGGACTCATTGGAATTCTGAGTTTCAGATCCAAGGCATCTTTCAAGCAAATTATCTGCCGACAGCGCTTCGTAAGCTGGTTTTATTACCTCCATCACCTTCTTGTCCATCAGACCTTGCTTCACAAAAAAGGCTGTATCTTCTAAAGTATTTCGAATTTCTAAAAATCTTTTTAGGGGCATATTCACAACTACAATGAGAAGACCCCCTTAAGTGAAGTTTAAGTGAGTGGTTATTTCTTTTAAAGAGCTTATTACAAATGTCTGGTTTTACAGGAATTTGTACAGTGCTACAAGGAGAAGATTTTTCGCACAATAAGAAGAATTTCGTCAATCTTTCGATTCTCGATGAAGTTATCGATCAACTGTGTTGAATCAATTCTTGTGATCATAAGAAGCTCGGTGAAAGTGCTTTTAAGTGCTGAAATGGCCAAATCGTTTTTTCGTATTCTAGTCTTATTTTAAGCTGGGGTAATTAAAAAAAAAAAATAATAATTTTTAAGGACATATTTATGGTAGGGGAGGATGGCAGGTTGCCACCACTGCTGTATTTCCACATTTTGGCAGTGTCATAACTTTAACTCCGTGTTTTGAAAAAAATATGTCGAAGTACTAGCAAAAAATTAAAGGCAAGATATAGGAATTTTTCTAAACAAAATCGTTTACTTTTGAATATATTATTGAATTCGTCTTTTTTAAATAACCAAAAGAGAGATTAATTTTGAGAGAAAAGTTTTTAATTTTTTCCTATAATATTTTAGAAATTGTTCTATTGACAATTTTTAATAGTCTTTTAAAATATTATTTGCTAAACAAATACAAAAAGTAAAAATTTCCTTACAAAATTTCACTAATACTGTTCACTAATTTCACTTAAGTTTTTAACAAAAATAATAAAAAAGACAATAAAATTTATTTTTAAATACATAAATAAATCTAGATCTTTATCTATACTATTATATAAAATTGAAGTGCAAATTTTTGTTTCCAGGAAAACTCAAAAAGTATTGGGACTCGAAATAAGTTTTTAAATGCTATATTTATGCTACAAAACAGTATAGGAGCCTTTTTCGCTTGAAGTTTTAATAATAAGAATATTTAATTAATCTATGATATCATCCTCGATGCCACGCATTTTGTGATCGTTTTCTTTTCACGTGTTTGTGCTGCGAGAGTTTCAGTATACTCCATGTAGCTGTATACTTTTCTCTTTTTATGCTCAGTTAGCACAGTACAATAAAACAAACAAAAAAAAAAAAAACAACAACGCCTCAAGCAAGGTTGATTTATAAGGTTGTCGCAAGAGAGAGAGCGAGTACCCATAATTGTCAAATCGAATTTGACAGCTCATAGAAAATCTGCAAGTGCTCTCTATTATCATCCGTTTTTCTTTCGTAGTCATTCGCAAAAGTAGCTGGTTTTGACAATTATGGGTAATGAGAAGAGAATGCGATCAGCCCTGCGACAACCTTATAAATCAACCTTGGCCTCAAGCAAGGCGAAAAGTGAGATACAGCAAAACAATAGAAGAAATGTTTTTGATTTAATTTTATATACAGGGTTGTCAATATTTGAAGCGCCCATCTGGCAACACTGTAACTTTCCGCAGTGATGCCAAATCGACTAATGACATACCGCGTTTGAAGCGTCATTCCAAGCAAATGCTTACAATGACACAGTACACGCCACGCAAACGCTCTAAAATTGTTGAAATTTACATTCAACGAAACAAGTCACTAGTGAAAACTCAACGTGCTTTCAAAAAAATAAATAAAGTGAAAAGTGCGCCTTCCAAGAAAACAATTTATCATTTGTATGAAACTGAAAATCCACAAGAGATTCAAGAAGTACCTCTTCACGATGCAAAAGTCACTGTTTGGTGCGGCGTTTGTGCTAAAATGCTCATTGGGCCGTTCTTTTTCGAAGATGATAATGGCCACAGAGTTACTGTCAATCAGGAGCGTTATCGCGATAAGATAAACAATTTTTTCATGCCAATCGTTCGTCAAAAGCGTATCAGGCACTACTGGTTTCAACAAGACGGCGCGCCACCACACACAAGCCGCACAAGCCGCGCAAAAATAAAATGGGCGCTTCGAATATGGACAACCCTGTATGCTGTTTTAGGGCGGGTTTATAGTGTACACCAGTGATCTGCAACGGATAGCTTTTTTGCGGCTCTGAGTTATCCGAAAAAAATAAGTATAAAAACCGACTCAACCCATAGAGCACGCAACTCGGCTCATACTCTCTTCTACGAAGCTGCAATGCGGCGGCTGAAAATTTGAGTATCCTAAACCATGAGTCGGATCGGGAGAGGTCGGGTTTTTTCGGTTCACAAATACTTATGGTTGTTGTCGTCTTGGTGATACTTATCCTAATTAGCGAAATACTTATAATCGACGCAAGCAGCCGAATCACTCGGCTCATCTACCACAGATATGAAGCAGAGCGCAGTAGAGCACAGCAGTGAAAACTGAGCGCGTTTTTTGCAATTGTTTTGTGCGTTTTTTTTTTGCTGAGCATTTAGATAGCAACAGAAAAATACGTGTTCTTCTTGTGTTGCTTCTTGTTTTTATCTTACACTGTGAAAGCAGCGCATGAGGTACAGTTGTTGAGGCTTAAAAAATTACACAGCTTGGATTGTTTAAAGCTTTAATTAGCAATTTTTTCATTTATTTCATGACATTTCATTTTCTGCAATCAGCAATAATTATTAAATTTGTAAAGTATTTATTTTTTATTTTTCTGTCACCTTTAGTTGCCAAATCACGTGCGCAAAAATGTTGTGAGAGCGAGCGAGATAGAGATATAAGTGCTAAAAACTAATTAATAAGTAGCTTTAAGTTCGGTATAAGCTTGCACTAGGAACGCTTTTTGTTTTTTTCCATATAATCTTCGGCCTAAGCGTTCACTTTAAACGCGCTTTTAAAGCAATTTACTGACTACTTTCAGAGAGCTTTTTAATATGAAGTTTTTGCGCTCTATCTAGCTTCACACCCATTCTAAGAGAAACAAAAACGTAAAAAACGTCCGTGGCGAAGCTGCGGACCACAGTGGACTGCTAGTAGACAAATAAAACTAAATATCTAAATTTTTTAACATAATACAGAAAAAATATTAAAAAAATATTTAATTAAAATCAATATTAAAATAAACAAGAAAAAAATTTGAATTTTTTGAATCGGCTCTCCGGTTGTAGTTATGAATCAAGAATATACATTAATGGCGTATTTTACATGAAGAGTACATACAAAAATTATATTCTGTGGACTGTTTATTTTTGGCTGTCTTACGCCTTCTTTGGTCCCTAGCTTGTGAAGATGTTTTTCGCTCTACGCAAATCCTTGTTCAGAATTTGTCAAATTGTAAAGAGTAAAAATATGAGTTTTTTTCAAAAATTATTTCATCGATTCAGATATTATTCAAGAGAAAAATTTTAGAGTAGCTAAAAATTAAAGTCTTTAAATTTTTTATTTTTTTTTGGATAGCTTAAAATAATTTAAATAAATGTCAAATTTCGAACACATAATATTGTTCAATTCAATACTTTAACTGAAAAATAAATTATCCAATTCCAAAAATTTTTTTAGGTATATTTTAGTACTGTGCCTTTACAAGACTAAGGCATTTGGTAACTACTCATAGTTTTAACACACGACCAACATTTTATTAACAAGTTTAAGGTGGGACATGACATTCGCGGCAGAGAAAACAGACCTTTTTTTAAAAATTCATAACTCAGTCAAAAACAAACATTTTTCCAAAATTTTTTTTTATTATTGTAGAGAATTAAACAAATTACAAGAAAAAAAAATTCAAAAAAATATATTTTTCACTTCAACATGGTTTTATAGAGCTCCAAACTGGCGGCAGAGAAAAAAACGGGGCCTCGTGGTTGCAGCGCTGGGAGTTGCAAAAATTGTCCGTTCTGGGAAAAAAATGACTTTTTTCAATCTTAACAAAATTGGTTATCGTATGAAACGAGCTTTTTTTTCAAATTTTTTTTCAATTTTTGGTGATGTTCCAAATTTTAAAGTGTGTTTTTTCGAAAAAAATATTGAGTTTTAAAAATTCATAAAAAATCTAAAAAAAATTTAAAAAAAAGCTCGTGTCATACGATAGCGAATCAAGTTAAAAAAAAAATACAAAATTTCGTCAAAAAATTAACCCGCTAGTGCCGCAACCAGTACGAAAAACATGGTTTCGAAATAAACGCGTTCAAAGTTTGTGAACAAAGGAAAAAAAGGTTACCTTCAATCTGCCATACATACTGTATGCATTCGATATCTTGTGTTGTGCTGTTTCTTATAGTTTTTTGCAATCGTTTAGCAATTCGGGCTTCGCCCTTCACCCTTCAAGTAGGTACGAAATAACAACCATCAAAAGCCAGGTAGCAAGTAAAACAAGTATATACCAGCTGCCGTACGTAGGTAGCGCAAATATTAAAAATGCGCTCTCACTAATCCGGCTGTAACTTTTGAACCCGTAGGAATTTTTCAATGATTTTTTTTGTTATGAATTTTTTTTCTTAGAATCTTAACAATATTTACTAAAATACAAAATTATTAAAAAAAGTCGATTACAAAAAACTGCCAATGTCATGTAACCCCTTAAGTGTTATAGAAGCACAATCGCCTAAAACCGATATATGACATTGTGAAAACTATTTCTAATTGGTTTATCAAAACAAAAAAAAAAAAAAAAACAAAAAAAAATATATATATAATAAATGAAATTTTCTTAACTTTACAATATTTTTAATTTTCCAATATAATAAAAAATTAGATTTTAAAATTTAAAAAGTCGATTACAAAAAACTGCCAATGTCATGTAACCCCTTAAGTGTTATAGAAGCACAATCGCCTAAAACCAATATATGACATTTTGACAACGATTTCTAACTAGTTTATCAAAACAAAAAAAAAAACAAGAAAAAAAAAATATATATGTATATAATAAATGAAATTTTCTTAACTTTACAATATTGTTAATTTTCCAATATAATAAAAAATTAGATTTAAAAATGACGTAAGTTAAAAAAAAAGTCTAAATGTCAATTTAACTTACGAAAATTTAGTACCATGATTAAAAAAACATCCAATTTCCCATAGAAATCACTGCATAAAATGTTTTCAAAAGAGATTTTTTTTTCTGAAAATGTAGTATTTTGATTTAAGTTGATTTTACGAAGCTAGTAATCCTGAAATTAGACTTCATACAGGACCAAAATTTTTTAAGATAAGCTAAAAAGTTAAATAGTCTAAAATACAAGAAAAGAAACAAAATAGAATGGGCAACATTTTACCAACCCGCATCACGTTAAAAATCCCAAATTGTTTTTAATTTCATGTAAGTACATATTATAATAACTAGTATAAAAGCCCGTCCTACGACTGGCTGCAAGGATTTACACTCAAACTGTAATTATTTTTTGCCATTATTACAGTGCTCTTACAACATCTACTGTTCTGAAAAATGTTCAACGTAAAAGTACTCGTATGCACACACATTAAAGGCAAGCATGCTTATCTGTCACTAATAAGTATCAAATTAATTTTCTGTGCATACTTTCAGGCTGACCATTTTTCAGGACTGTATATGTTGGGAAAGCACTGTAATAATGGTAAAAAATAATTACATTTCCAGCAATAGAGCATTGTGCTCGCCTTTTATATATTAAGATAGAATATAGATAATAATTTCCCAATTTGAAAAAATAAAATTCAAACGAATATATTCTCAACAGATTGGGGTTTTAAAAGCTTAGAAATTGCATGAAAAATATCAAACTTATTTTCCAAAATTAATTCATTTATATTCGTTTCTTGTATTACTTCATATAATATGCATTGCATTCGGATGTCAGACTTTTTGATCTTAAAAGTCACTGAAATTATAAAAACTTCTGATAGATTATTCAAATGATATGATTGTGACCTTTATAAGAAAAATTAAACTTTCCCAAAAAATTTTTTATTGCTCAAGCGAATTTTTTTTAAATTCTTATTGTAATTATAACTTTTGCTTTTCGAATAAATTAAAAGTTTTGAGTTTAATGCTCTCTTTTCTATTATTTTTTTCAAACTTTCTAGACCTTTTGAGAAGGGTTTGTACCCCTAAACCCCCCTTGCTACAGGCCTTGTCCTGAATATGTCATGAATAAAAACCTTATGCAAAATTTTCATCCAATTCATGTGCTAATATAAAACATACCTATATAAAACTTTATACAAGATCTTGATAAAGAAACTAGTTTCATATGGCTTTTCTTCTCGCATAGTCCTTGTATAAAACTTGTTTCAAGGATTACTCAAGGATGTTTAAGCTCTCCTCAATACGTGCATTCCTTATATAAAGCTTTCTACTAATAATAAAAATAAGCTTTGCAATAATGATTTGTGGAGTTCAAGTTAGTTTAAAGGTACGACATGAATTATAAATTTAAAAAATGCATTATAATTTATTTCTAATAAAAATTTATAAAAAAATTTATAAAATGAAATTAGTTCATTTATAAAGTTTCAGATGCATAACTTTCAAATTTCATGAAATATCGTTGAACTTAAACAAAAAGTGTTTATAATGTATTAAAAATAAAATCCAGTTTCAAAAAAAAAAAAAAACAACAAAAATACAAAAATATCTCTTGAGTGTTTCAAAGCAATATTAATGATTCACTTAGCGACTTCAAAACGCTCCACTGTGCCATGACTACGTGATAATTTTCCACTTCAAACTCAGACAAACTGCGTCTAAGAATCATTTATATGCAGTTTCCACACATTTTATTCACTTGCTGCTTGATGTTGCTGTTGCTACTTTGCGTTCCGTTACATTGCTTTGTGTCGTGTTGGGTTGTGCTGTGTGTTGTGTTATATGTAAAAGTGTTGCTTGCTGCAGCGAGGACAGTAGCAACAATTGCAATAGCACTGCAATGCTTAAGTATTTGCTACTCGTCAAGCACTCAAATGCTGCTAACAAAGTACAAAGTCATCGTCGAGTGCTTTATTATGCGGTTTCCTTTTCCTTCGCCACACACACATGTACAAACACACACACACACAAACTACACACCCATAAACACAAAACATTCATTCATTTATATATACAAAGTACATTTATTTTACTTACTGTTAATGCTGATGTGTGGGAGTGTGTGTGTGTGTTGATGTAGATGTTTGGTTGCAAGTATTGTTACTTCCGCTTCCTGTTGGCGCGCTTTTGAGTTTGGTTTCGGTATAAATGTGAACCAATGTACCAAATAATATCACTGGCATAGCACTATTGTACAAGGACAAAAGCGTGAGACTGCATTTTCTATGATAAGCAAGAAAATGAATTGTTGGCAATACATAACATTTGTGGAAATGAATATAGAATGTACTCGTAACAACAACAACAACTAGCAACTTTTTCATCAAGCATGTATGTAAGTGATATGTAAGTGATTTTTAGCAGACATCTAGTTAGAGTTGATGGTTAAATGTGGCGCTTTAAAAGCTATTTTATTACTGCAGTTTAATATTTAAACATGAAAAATGCGCAACGAAAATAGATATTGAAAAAAGTAAGAAAAAAAAAAACACATTGCTCCCGGTCTTAGCAGCATATTTTTAGGGAATTTACACGCAAGAAGCAAAATCATGTCTATCGGTCTAGAAAACATACGATTACTCAGCGGAAGTGTCAGTGCGAGTGTGTATGTGTGTGTGCTTGAATGCGTCCTTGCTGACAGTTGCTGCGCATGCATTGGATGCATGCTATTGAAATCGATTGTAAAATTTACTAACACTCTGCCTTAATCCAGGCAGCTTCAAGCCAATTCAATCCAATCTTATACCATCCGATCCAATCTGTGCTCGAACTATCGCATGGATAATTTAATTAACTACTCACACATGCAGACTCGAACACTAACGTAGGGTCATGTCTAACATTACAGCATCAGGATTTGTGCTAGAAACATCAGGGTTAGTGTGAATTGGGTACACGTATCTAATGGAGTGAAACTTAGCGTGATGCCCCAAAAAAAGTGCAAAAATTGCACCAATAGAGTAATAAAAAAAAAAAAAAAACTACAAGCTTTGCATAGATGAACAACTATCCACAACTTCCGGTCATGCACATTCAGCTTGTTGTATAAAAGGACACCTCAGTTGTTTGATGCTTGCATTTTTGTGCCGGTTTTTTTTTCTTCTTATTTTTATGTTTTATTTATTGTCTGTTGCTAGCCGGCAGCTTAGTGCAGTATATGTTGGATTTTTGTTAATATTGACGATGATTTTGGTTATAACTTTAACCAAAGTTATCTATATCATGAAATTTTTAGAAATCATTTACTGATTTTATTTTGGAAATGTTTTTAGTTTTGTTTATTGAATTATAAATATTTAATGACGATATGCTTAAGAATATTTCCGGGAATCTTTTTTAAGCTTTGTGGCTTGTGCATCACTATTAATATAGTGATATAGTCAAGACACAATCCAAAGCCATCAGATGGGAAAGAAGAGAAGAACTCCACTCGACATGAGCAAGGTTGATTTATAAGGTTGTCGCAGGGCTGATCGCACTCTCTTCTCAGTATCCATAATTGTCAAAACCAGCCAATTTTGCGAATGACTACGAAAGAAAAACGGATGATAAAAGAAAGCACTTGCAGATTTTCTATGAGCTGTCAACTTCGATTTGACAATTATG
This sequence comes from Coremacera marginata, assembly GCA_914767935.1. Taxonomy (NCBI): domain Eukaryota; kingdom Metazoa; phylum Arthropoda; class Insecta; order Diptera; family Sciomyzidae; genus Coremacera; species Coremacera marginata. The sequence goes on along the minus strand of OU612045.1, from coordinate 175,259,378 downwards.
GGTACTCGCTCTCCCCCTTGCGACAACCTTCTAAATCAACCTTGGACATGAGTAAGTTACTCAGAGTGTTGAACATCCGTCTGAAGATTGAGAGTTAGTGGGTTTAAGTCGCACTGCTAACAAATACTCTTAAAATAAAAATTTGGCCGTTTTTATACATTCGAGGGCGGTGAATTTTTGATACAGTTTGTTGTTTTTCGTTTCAATTGGCACTTTACAATTCATTTAGCTATTTTTTTTTTCAGCACTTAAAAAAAACGGAATTTTTAAATTCATCAATTGCCAATGTGGATATATATCGCCTTAACACCCCGTACCTACGCCACTGATGGGGATAATAGCACCTGCGCGTGCATTTAATTGAATGACTTTATATTATATGATCAGAAGTTGTCCTGATTATCTATATATTAAAGGGGAGATACCTTTAGAGAAGGTCAAATTAGTCATGTTTAATGTTTTTTTTTCAAGTTGATAACATAATTGGATAATTTTTGGACGTATAATTACGTCTTACAGCGCGGTTTGAATTGAATTGAATTGAATTGTTTTATTTATTTGTCATTAATGCTCTCAAGAACTTAATCTTATGGATGAACATTATTTCTTAGAGGTGATTAACATGTTTGTTTAAGACGTTTATGAATACATAATAGAATACTAGTTATAAAAATTAAATATATATTATATACAGAACATTTGAGTTAAGGTAAGAAACCATTGAAATTTTATATAATTGATAACTACAATGAAGATAAATAAAAAGAAATAAAGTTTCTAAATTGCGATGCATTGCTAATACACTGAATGGATTGAGGGAGCGAATTCCAATGACGTATTGAATTAACAAGGAATTGGCGTTCGGACACCAAGCAAACAGATTTGTAAACAGAAACAGAGGTTGTATAAGGTTATTCCCACGATTTGATCTAAGAAACCTTATTTTTTCAAATAAATAATTTGGTTCTTTGGTATAAATTATTTTGTGCAAAGTAGTTAAAGTTCTAAGGGTAAGAAGGTTATCAAAAGTTAAATTTGTGATTTGCTTTGCAAACTGCGATACATGATCCGAACGATTTAGCTTAAATACGTATCGAGCAATGTTATTATATACGTATATCACATTCAATTTTCGTTTACTTGCAGCGTCGCAGTATGCAAAAATTTCACACCCATACAGTAAAGTGGGCACAAGATATGTTTTGGCCAATAGCATTCTTAATTTTTGAGGGGTATAGTATTGCGTTGCCCACAAGTTGCGGAGCACTCCATAAATCTTTCCGACAGCGTTGTTTATGTGATTCGACCATGTTAGGGTACTGTTAAAATAATGCCTAAATTTTTCGTAGTTTCAACAATTTCTATGCCAGAATTATTTAGGACAATATTGGGAGTGAAAGAAATATTTATTGATTTCTTACTAAGAATGAGGCATTTAGATTTTTTCGGGTTCAGGCAGAGACCATTTGCAGAAGCCCAGTTGTAGATTCTTTCAAGGTCTTTGTTCAGGTTGTCTACGCAATTGTTGAGTTGATTCAAAGGGCAACCAATGTAAAGTTGAACATCGTCTGCATACATTTGCACGTGGCATGATTTAAGTACATTAGGCAAGTAATTCACATACATGGAAAATAAAAGTGGGCCCAAAATTGAACCCTGTGGAACTCCCCGGACAACTGCAAGGAAATCAGAAAAGGTATGGCCTATATTAACAGACTGAGATCTTTCGGACAAGTACGACAGCAAGAGACGAGTAGATGCCGGTGAGAAATAGAAACTGCGAGTCAATTTATCATATAAAATATTGTGGTCGACCGTATCGAATGCTTTTGAGTGATCAAGCAAAACTAAAAATGATATTTTGTTGCAGTCAATACTCTTTCGTATTTCTTCTATTACATCAAGCAGGGCAGTAATGCAGCTCCGTTTAGGCCGGAAACCTGATTGCCTGTCGGTGAGTAAGGAATGCTGAAGCAAAAAACTATTCATTTGCTTGTGGATCAGTGACTCGAAAACTTTAGACAAGAAAGGTAAAATAGCGATTGGGCGAAAATCATTGCAAGGTTTTGGAATGGGGACAATTTTGGCTTTCTTCCAGCTCGTTGGAAATGAAGACTTTGTCAAAATGGAATTAAATAGGTGCGTGAAAAAGGGGAGCAATTTTGGAAGAATCAATTTCACAAACTTTGGGTGCATTTTATCCAAGCCTACTGCATTTGATTTCACGCTCAAGAAACTAGTTAAGACTTCAGTTTGAGTCACGCATTCAAAACTGAAACTAATGTCTTGGCTACTGTTGCTGCACGAATTTTTGTAGGGATTCGAGGCTGGCATGGACAATGGAATATCAATGAATTTTTTGTTCAATGCGTTGACGTCAACGTCTCCACTTGCTTGCAGGACATCCTTTCCTAACCCTATTTGTCTTACTACATTCCATGTCTGCTTGCCACCAACTGCGGAATTATATTTATTTTCGTAGTGTTTTAGTTTAGCAATCCTAACTGCCTTTACTACATCTCTTCTGTATCCTTGACAAACTTTATGTAGTTCAGGGGTTTTAAACCTCTTCCAACAGCTGTAAGCCTCATCATGTTTCGCGATAAGGGTCTTTATCATACTAGTAAACCAGGGTGGTTGGTCATGTTTAATGGTTTTAGTTCTGATTGGCACTAGTTTATCAAATAAGAGGTTGACATTGTTTTCTAAAAATAGCAGTTGATCATTCACTGATGGCATGTAGTATATTGTAGACCAGTCTACACACTCAAGCTCCGCATTAAGAGAATGATAATTAATATTTTTAAAAACACGAAAAGTCATTTGTTGTACTTTAGATTTAAGGTGAAAATCATAACAAAGAAAAATCAGGTCGTGTTTAGAAAACACTGCAGCTGAGAGCTGATCATAAAGTAAAACTTTATTCATATCTCTGACAAAAAACAAATCTAGGAGCGTATTTGTATTTCGGTAAAAATGAGTAGGTATGGGGTATTGTATGGGGGTATTTTCACAAATTTTTGTAAGGTCATGCTAACGGTTTTTGGGGGACACTTTAGGGAAACATTCAACCTTTTATATTCATCGTACAAAGATAAGATTTATGCCAAAATATCAGCCATATTGTGCATAAAACGAATATCTATCTTTAGATTTTGTCACTTCTTTAATAAAGCCACAGGTTAGCAAGAAAAAAGAAGAAAAATTCACATTTTGTATGAGAAAAATGCATTGATGATCTTTAGTTGCTTGTTGCTTTAGTTCGTACCGAAATATCGAACGCAACATCGTGTTGTTTGTTTCATAGAATCGTTTTATGAATATTTCAGAGCTTTACAAGCATTGCATATTATGTATATAAATGCTTGCGCCGCTAAAAAGCTTTCAGTCAGCTGGCAGACTCCAATCAGTTAGGGTAGCGTCGCTTTGCCCGCCTTATGCCTGAGAAAATAAGACGTTGCAATACGAAGAAGCTATGCATAGTTCATTATATTAGTTTATATTTGGTATTTAAAGAACGCAGCTCTACTACATATAAGCCATTATATAAATCAAGAATCCCTTCACGAATATTGAACTGCTTGTGTTGTTGTAATTAATACGCATGTATGAAATATTTGCATACATATATTTCTTTCGTTTTTGTTGACTGTTATTGTTTTTTTTTATGATCTTCAGCAAGATAAATATTAAAAATATGCTGGCATGGAAGTTATGCTATTAAAAACTAAGATGTGTGTAATATATATAACGCCACTTCGAAATTTTAAATATTTTTGCAACGGCCAGCTTAAACAAAAGATAATGTTTTTCGAATTTGGTCATCTATGCACAACAATAATAGTGAGTAAGACCAAAGTCTATTCTAATAACGGTACATTGTTTATTGCTAAATGTTTCTGATTAATACATTAATGAAATGCCTTGAAATTTGACACGTATGCTTTGATATTCAATATAAATCCTCACTATGAAATTTGAAAAAACCGACGAAAAACACGCCTATCTTCCATACAAAGTGACTTTATTTTAACGGTAACATCTCTTCAAAATCCCCTTACATTAATGAAATGCCTTGAAATTTGCATATACTCTTTGGTCTTCAATATAAATCCTGACAATGAAATTTGGAAAAATCGGATAAAAACCACGCCTACCTCCCATACAAGGTAGCTTTAAATTAACCGTAACCGTGAGTAACAGCACCTGTGTGTGTATTAAATTGAAAGGCTAAATATTATTTGATCAGAATTTGTCCTGGTTATATATCAGTGGTCACTAATCATAACAGCCTAACTCAAAATATCGTAAACACGTGATGTTTTATTTTCTTTACATCGTCTGTGACTCGGAAGTTAACGGAACAATCGAACACAGAACTTGTAGATTCGGACATAGTTAACGGAACAATCGAACATGGAACTTGTAGATACATGAATGCCCCTTAATTTTGCACAAATACCAGATCGTATTTTTACGATATTTTGAGTTATGCTGTTATGACTTGTGACCACAGATATAAAATAAGACTAAATTAATTTTTGTATCTCATTTAAAAAAAAAAATTGTACATAAATTTATAAATACACAAAAAAGAAAACCAATTTGAATATAAACTAAAGCGTTGTTTTTTGTCTTACGAGCGTTACGATCAAATTATGAAGAAACAGATAATTTTAGTGTTTTTTATTTTAGAAATTTTCTGTAAGTCCAATCACACACGCTATTTTAAAGGACAACTTTATTTACCGGACATCGCTCAATATCTCTTTCTCATTTCTCTTCAATATTTGTTTATTTTTCGTTGAACATATATAATTGGAAAACTTTTCAATCATTTATGAATGAACTTCCAATAAATCTTAAATTTTTAAACTCAATGAAAAACGCCTCATTCTGCTCTGCATTACAACAGAACATGTCCGATTTACAGCACACATGTTGCTCTACCCACAAATTGCGCAACCAAGCTTGAAGCAAGTCATAAAAGGTAAGAAGCTAAGTTAGAAACTGAACCATGTGCTGAAAAATGAAATCAAAGTCAAGTCGACATATAAGAAAAATAAAAAGAAAAAGTCTTAAAAACGGATATTGATATGTCTGGCCGTATGTTCTGGTTGCTTTTTGAATTTGCTGTCTACTTTTTTTTTTTTTTTTTTGTGATTTTAAACAGCACTGCTGCTAGTACATTTCTTTCATTTTCATAGCAACAAAACATTTTTGACAATTGGCAAAAAATTTTATTTTTATCGTTCTATTCATTGCTTGCTTCCGAAAATTGGAAATTGAAAACATGACGGCGCACAAAATAAGAAAAACAAAAAAAAAAATTGTTACGAAAAAGTCTAGAATTTCCAATTTGAATATTGTTTCGATGAACAGGTGCAATTGTCGTTGTTGAAGTCTAATTTGTGGAAAGAAATTGAACGAAGTGGCAGCAATTTTTATGGAAATTTTAAGTAAAATTAGGTTGTTGCTGCCGAAACAATATGATGTTAGTGGAATATGAAATTGTGTTTGTAGTCTTATAATAATCGTTAGGAAAAAAAAGGACTGAAAAAAAAATCAAATAGATAGAGAATTCATTTTTGTGTCAATGCTTTTCTTAATTAATCTGAAAAAGAAATGGAATATGCTTAAATTATAACAATCACATTTGACATAAAGTGTCTAAAAAGCTTTGTGTTGATAATATTCCCGAACCCATCGCTGTTCTATTCAATATTTGTCTATAAGTTGGAATTTTTTAAATTCCTGAGAAATATGCTTAGTTTTCCCAGTTTTTAAATCTGGAAATCAAAAAAACGTCAAAGCTACCAAGCTACCAAGCTACCAAGCTACCAAGCTACTGTAAAATAAAGTTGTTCTGCTAAACTCTTTGATCGCATTATTAAGAAAAAAAATTATTCTTTCATGTGAGAAATGTAATAAGTGATTAACAGCATGGTTTTATGCCTGGTAGAACGATTTGTTCAAATTTGGCCCTTATTTCGGATAAAATAGTTTTCCTTTGAAGTGTCGAAATGAATTAGATGTAGTTTATACTATTTTTGCGAAAGCTTTTGATAAAGTTGACTTTTTTATCACAAAGTCTAATTAAATTTTTTAGTTGTTCTTGAAAAATAGGCAACTATTGGTTAAGATTGATGAAATATCTTCTGAAACTTCTATGAAAGCTTTTCTTGGGAATCCCTCAAGATACCGTCTGTGACACTTTATTGCTTTTAATTTTTATAAAAGCTGCCACAGTGGTTCACGGCTTCGCTACGGAGGTTTTTTTGTCAATAAAGAGCGTTAACACGTTTTTGTTACTCTTTGAAAGAGTGTGGAGAGAGATAGAGCGTAAAACTTCATATAAAAATATCCTAAACACGCTAAAGGTATTCAGTCAATCGACTAGAAATAAACAAATTTTTATGGCTTTACAATATATTTATCCGCTCTCACTCTCACTCTCACTCTCACTCTCACTCTCACTCTCACTCTCACTCTCACTCTCACTCTCACTCTCACTCTCACTCTCACTCTCACTCTCACTCTCACTCTCACTCTCACTCTCACTCTCACTCTCACTCTCACTCTCACTCTCACTCTCACTCTCACTCTCACTCTCACTCTCACTCTCACTCTCACTCTCACTCTCACTCTCACTCTCACTCTCACTCTCACTCTCACTCTCACTCTCACTCTCACTCTCACTCTCACTCTCACTCTCACTCTCACTCTCACTCTCACTCTCACTCTCACTCTCACTCTCACTCTCACTCTCACTCGCACTCTCACTCTCACTCTCACTCTCACTCTCACTCTCACTCTCACTCTCACTCTCACTCTCACTCTCACTCTCACTCTCACTCTCACTCTCACTCTCACTCTCACTCTCACTCTCACTCTCACTCTCACTCTCACTCTCACTCTCACTCTCACTCTCACTCTCACTCTCACTCTCACTCTCACTCTCCCTCTCACTCTCACTCTCACTCTCACTCTCACTCTCACTCTCACTCTCACTCTCACTCTCACTCTCACTCTCACTCTCACTCTCACTCTCACTCTCACTCTCACTCTCACTCTCACTCTCACTCTCACTCTCACTCTCAAACAACAACTTTTGAACTCCGTTCAAACGATCGTCTTGTGATATCAGCCCCTGAGACAATGAATTCAAAGACAATTTTTAAAAAAAAATAAACTTCTCATAAATTCAATCGCCATTAGAGCCTAAGCTTCGGAAAAAAGTAAATGCCTATTTGTGATCTGCGTACACAAAGACATGAGAAATCATTGAGAAAGTGGGCGAGGTTTTTTTTTCGTGTTGTACCGTATTATAAGAGGTAAGGTTTCATAGAGCAAATTATGTTTTAAACGTACCTACCTATTAACAGGTGTATTAGTTTATCATTAGGGACTAGAATCTCATGCTCTAAAAACATCCTATATATGCGCATATATATGCACCTAAAATTAGAAAAATATGCATTGAAAAACAAAACATTTTTCAAATATTTACAATCGCCACATATCGTCCTTGAATGTCGATTGTTTCATTGATAGACACCCACAAAAATTTTTTATAATTTGTCAACATAGCGCTTATGAAGTGATGCATCAATTGGAATAATTTCGTTGGTATACTTTTTGAAGAAATTGCTAAGGTGGACGTTTCTCAATTTGTGAAGTGGAATGTCAGCAGAAATAAAAGGTCCACAGAGGTCTAAGCAATATTCCCTTCGAGGAGGAACTAGTAAGCAGCGATTGAGAGACATTCTTGAAAAGTCGTTCAAACAATTTCGTATGTTTCTGGCTGTGTAAGTGTTGATCAACTTGAAACTTTTTTGCGAAGTTCACAGCCTTTTCGAAAGCTCTGCAAAACAGAATTGCTCCATCACTTTTGAAAACTTCCGGAGGTTTGGTGACGTATTTGTTCAAGTTTGAAGATAAAGTCGCTTTAGATTTTGGCACCAGGTGGCTTGTAAGAAATTTATGACATCTTTTGCTACTTCCCACTAGATAGCACACGTGGCACATACAAAACTGTTCATGTTGTGCGGAATATTACTGAACGTGAAGAAAACTATACAAAAACATTTTATGAAATATTCAAGGAAAACGTGAAATTTTAACAATTTATGCAAAAACATGCTTTTGTATTAAAATATGCACTTAAAGTAAAATATGCAAAAATATGCACTATCTATTGAATGCCATTTTAAAGGAAATTTTCTGATTCGGAAAGATATTATATTCATTTTGCTTACATAATGACCACTACAAGCATGCACTTGCATCAGATTCCGGTCCCTATTTATCAGTATTAGCTTAGCAGTTATACACTCAAAATAAAAATATTGACAAAAACTTTTGTTGGCCGTATATTGAAAAAAATTTATCAAATCAACCTAGGAATTTGTCAATATAATAAAAATTGTTCATATATGATCATTTTGCATTTAAGACCCTGAAACGAGTTCTAGACATACATCTCAGAAAAGAGAGACCTCTTCTGTGTTTACACTTTTTATTTTCTAGAATAAAAAAGATTTCAATGTAAGAGACAATAGGGCTGCCACCTAGATTTTTTGTACTTATGCGAATTTTTGTAATTTATAAAGTCTGACAAAGGTTATTAATTTCGAATCTAATGTCACAGTTTCAAAATTCAAGATGGCGGATAGGGCTGCCTTATAAATTCTCACCACAGGACTGCCACCTAATAATATGTTCTCACGAGTTTTAAATTTAAAAATTACAAGAATTCGTAATAATACTAAAAAATTTAGGTGCAACCCTATCGGCCATATTCGACCTCCTAAACAGTTCGATGATGTTTAAAACTCTTAAAAATAAATTTTATTAGGTGGCAGCTTTGTAGAAAAATTACATAATTTTGAAATTCTGACAAATGGATGCGGATTAAGCGACCTATTTTTACCTTGTTCTATGTTCACCGAGCACCGGATTCGTTTAGATAAAAAAAATTTAGGTGGCACCCTTATCGCCATCTTGAATTTCAAAATTCTGACATCAGGTTCGAAATCAGCGATCCCCTAAAATTCTTAGGGCCGTATTTTTCACCTCTGGATATTTAACGCTATCCAGCCGCTAACTTATTTAACCAGAGGCTAAAATCTATGGATTGTATTGGATTGTATTGCATTGTTCTCATCTGGATAGCAACTTAACAGGTCTGAATATCTTATCGGCTAGTTAGTGATTTTTCTATTTTTTGTTCAGCCAAACGTCAAAGTTATCCCGAGATTTTAACAGTAATTATTTTAATTAGGCTGTGTGCCACTCGAAAAATGTTCATTCGCGACATGTGCCAATGAGGAATTTTTGTTGCTGCTTTAGTAAATTTGTAGCTTTTTGCGTTTTCTTTTTTGCATAAAATTGACAACAATATTTTTCTGCTACCCAAAAAATATATCAGCAATATTCTTCAGCAAAAGACAACCCAAAGTTGTCAAGAAAATATTTTTTTCTGCCGCTTAACAAATATAACAGCAATATTCTTCAGCAATAGACAATTACCTTTTCTTACTCGAAAACTGTTTTGCAAATTCCCTTAAAAATCAGAAAATTAGCAGCAAAATATGCACGCACACTACAAAATTCCAAACACAAAAAATTTTATGCCAACCACATAAAAAGAATCGCACAATACGAAATATGTTAAAACGCATGATACACCTCTGGATTATTTCAGTTAACCAGCCGAATTCGACTGGTTAACTTTTTCTCTGGATATCTTTATCAGCTGGTTATCTTTTGACATAAGCTCAGGATAAATGCGCTAACCAGAGGTGAACAATACGAACCCTATAGGAACAAACTAACTTTTTTTTAAAAAAAAACTAATTAAAAAACTAATTTAAAATAAACCAGTATATGAACTACTTTGAATTATATTAAGGCGGCAACTACTCTGATTTTGACATGTTTTAATTGCAAATTTTTATTAGATTACAAGTTTATATATATTTAACCATGTTATTTCATCAAATATTATTAACTTTAAAGTCATTAAAAAATAATTTAAATATAACTAATTTAACAAGTAGTTGAAAATATATGCAGACGAAAGTCAATTGACTTATTTAGCGGACATCACCATACAAAATATGTTAGTTCGTTCTATGAAAAAAAGTCAGAATTTCAACTAGTTGTGGTTGACAAAAAACTACTTTATCAACTACTTTTAAATTAGTTGATTTTCCTACAGGGAGCTACTGGAAACCGTGTAAATATCAGCTGGTTAAAGATATCCGGAGCTGAACAATACGTCTCTTAGAAAATGTAAAAGACTCGTAAAAAACATATTATTAGGTAGCAGTCCTTTGGTAAGAATTAAGGTAGCAACCCTATCCACCATCTTGAATTTTAAGACTGCGATATCAGATTCGAAATCAAATCCGTTGTCAGATTTTCAAAATTACAAGGATCCGCAAAAATACAAGAAAAATCTAGGTGGCATCCCTATTCGCCATCCTGAATTTAAAAATCCCTACATCAGATTCGAATTCAGCGATTCCCTAAAACTGCCAACCACGGTGTCTTTGTTAACAATACATTCAGAGGCATCCCAGAATCGAATTTTTTTTTTTCACTTTAAGTGACTTAAAAACATTTCAAAAATATGTAAAAAAATTTTATAAAGATAGCTTGAAAAGAGACCGGCGCGTGAGTTCAATAAAATATAAAAATGTTACTACAGCTGCTATTTTACTATATCATACCGGTATATTTGACAAGGGGAATATTCCAAAGAATGTTTACAATAGGTCTGTTCGCGTACTTTTACAGTAAAACTTGCCAGTAACAATTTTTTGAGATAAAGAAAAAAATTGTCTCGCAATACAATGAAAATCTAAAAAAGTACCCCTACAGAAAATTTGTTAAAATTTGCAATCAATGTTGAACTGTCAGAAAGCTGAAATGAAAATAACAAAAAAAAAAAAAAAAAATACGAATTTCAGCTAATAGCTAATTTTTAGAATTTGAGAAAAGGCGAAAAAATTTTGCGCATGACAAATTCAACATATATTCATGGTACACATGTTAAAAATATTTAAAACATATGTTAAAAATATTTAAAAAAAAAAATAATAATTTTATTTGCTTACCCATTTTTTATTTATTTTTTACATTTAAAACAACTGTTTTAGACATTTGCTGTTTTTTTTATTTCATGACAATTCTTGCAAGTAGACAATCAGCCAGCAAAAACTTTTTAAAACTGGACTGAAGAGAAAAATCGTACTCTCTTATTTTCTTTCTCACTTGCAAGATTTTTTCACGAACGGATTCTTTTAACAATTTCTAACAATTGTACAAATTGTTAAAATCTTTTGGGTACGCGAACAGACCTAATAATTATTTTGTGTGTATATATAGTGATTAAATTAGTTGCAGAGCACTAACGTCTTCGTATCATTTGTTTCGTATAATTTTAAAGTCGTTTATCTCAAAACCACGTTTCTCAAAACTGCGGGCAACCTAGCTACTTAACCGATCCTTACAATATTTGGAAGGATATTTTTTATTAACATTTTAACCAATCTGAATGAAACTGATTTTTAAAATGTGCTCTTAAAATCATTTTATTAAATTTTTTCATTATGAGATGACAAAAAATAGGGGGAAAATGCCAATTTTTACAAAAAGTACGCATTAATTTAAAATTTTTTTTTATAAATTTCTGTCTCTTCAAATAGAAGATACTTTCATTACATATAAAAATTTAAAAAATTGTTTTTTTTCGGGTCAATCTAGGAGCTAGCAGAGTGCCCGCAGTGTGAAAAGAGGTCTTTAATAGCAATCATTGTAGCCAGCGCCATCTTTGTTTTTGAAACACAAAAACATTTTTATTTTAACATAAGTGTTTTATATTTTATCAAGTTTGAACATTTTAAAACTCTACAGAAATTTTTTTTAATAAGAACCATCACCTCAATATCACTCATTTTTACTCGTCTCTAAATGTATTTTCGGCCTTAAGGGGGTCTTCTCATTGAGCAACTTTTTTTTTCAACTTTTTGCATTTATTTATAGCTTGGGTAGTTGTGAATATGCCCCTAAAAGGATTTTTAGAAATTCGAAATACTTTAGAAGATACAGCCTTTTTTGTGAAGCAAGGTCTGATGGACAAGAAGGTGATGGAGGTAATAAAACCAGCTTACGAAGCGCTGTCGGCAGATAAATTGCTTGAAAGATGCCTTCGATCTGAAACTCAGAATTCCAATGAGTCCTACAATTCTGTTCTTTGGTCACTTTCGCCCAAACACATCAACTGAGGCGCACGCACCATCGAAGTGGCCAATTTCATTGCAACGTGCCTCTTCAACGACGGTTTTATACCCATACTTAAAATTATGGGTTTGATGGGTATTGCGATTGGCAAAAACGCATACGAATACGCACTATCTCGCAATGAAGACAGATTGAACCGATCAGAGACTCGAGCTGCGGCATCATCAAAAGCTGGCAGAACGGCTCGCAGAGCAGAGAGGGCAGCAGAAAGCAGTTTCAACGAAAAAGAGGAAGGGGGCCTGTATGTCAGCTCTTTAAAACTGCATTTAAACATTTTTGATTTTTTTTTTTTCCCAAAAAAATTACTTCAAACTTTAAACGCGTTTATCTCGAACCCACGTTTTTCGAACTGGCGGCCATGATATCTCCAGTTCAACTGAACCGGTTTTCATGAAACAAAATGGAATCGACGCAGAATTGTCACCATTCTCGGGTGAACCTCGACCATAATTTTAAAAAATTTTTTACTATTTTTTTTTACACTAAACTACAAAAAAAAACCCGAAATTGAAATTTTTTTTTGAATGGCCGCCATTTTGTCAAAAAAAATCACAAAATTAAGCTTGAGGTTCACCCGAGAATTACATCTATACTGATTATAACCCCGTTTTTTTTTTCATTTCAGACGCTCCGGAGACCCGGAATCGTGGCCGCCGTGACGACACCTTTTTTTTTCACCACCAACTTTGAAGTCTCATTACTTTTTGAACAGCCCACCTATTGAGGCAATTTTTTTATTTACTTTGAACCTTTTGTAATACAATAAATAAAATAAGTTTTCAATTATTCTTTGCGTTTTCAAATAAGAATTTTTTTAAAAAGGGTCAAAAAAACGGGTTTTGAATGAGAAGACCGCCTTAAGCAGCGCTTATTTACAAAACCTTTCACTTTTTTGTTACATGTTTATAAAAACAAAGTTTCACTTTTTTGTTGCATGTTTATTTTCGCTGAGTTTGAAACGCCATAAGCTATCGATGGAGTATGTATAAAAAACATGTCACAGTTATATTTTTTTGTCCTCTACCAGTGACACCTAGGGACCTTTCCCTGTAGGTAAAGGTTTTTGAGAATGAGCCGTTTCGTACAGGCAATAAAGTTGTAGGTCCACTTCTCGATCTCTCGAAATGAGAGTTTACAAACATTTAATAACACACACAACGCATTTCATCAATAATGATCGGTCAATGTCCTTTCAAGGACTGAAATGGTCAACTCTCTCTTAATTTGTTTTTTTATATTTGATTCGTCCAAGTTCTTTGGAGTTACGCATTACTCAAGCCATCTCACTGCTCTGATGTCAGATTGTCTTTGAAATTTTTTTTCAGTCTATTCTATACCAGATGGCACAATTATTAAGTATTCCCTGCAGGAAAATGTAATGAAATAAATCATAACTAATGCGATAAATCATAAACACAGCCGCTAAATCAGAGCTGATACAACCAGCTTTGATCTGCTACACAGAGAATAGCATTTTAAACTCAAAGCTATGTAAAACGCATTTAATGTAAACTTTATAGTGGAAAGGTAAGAATGAAGGTAGCAGGATACGCTTACCTTAGGCGCTTGGCAACCGTAGATAACATTAAAACGAGCGAGCCTACGTGTATTAATGATACGTAAACGTAAGTAAAGTGAACGCACAGCACAGGGAGCCAAGAGTTACAAAAAAAAAAAAAAGCAACAAAAGTAAACCATAGCTATATACCCACGGTATAGCCGGAGGCTTAAAGACAGTGTAACCTGCCGCCACATTGAAACCATTAACAATTTTCATTTGTGCAGATCACGCACGCACCGGAAACTGATTACAAACGAAGCAAAATATCTGTACGTGTGCGTGTGTGTGTGTGTGTTTGCGAGTGCGTACAACTGCTGCAGTGCGATAAAGAGAAAAGCACGACAATGAATACAATTACAAAAACATTTCGCCAAAAAAATAAGAAATAAATATATGAACACATAAAATTTTCAACGGCCTAAAAAAGAAAAAAATTTTATGCGAAGAAATTATATTTTATAGTATTAGACACACGATTCCGCAGGGCAGTGTCCAAAAAAAAAAAAAAAAAACCCAAAAAAATACACAAATAAAAAACATGCTAGAACCATTGCAGTGTAGTTGAGTATAGCTCCGCTTGAACCCAGTTTATACTGTGCGGACCATTGCTGTACTTGAATGATTATTTTTTTTTTTTGAGTTGTGGGCAGCGCTTGGCAGCGACAAGCTTTTCTTCTTATGTATATGAAGCATGTTTTAAGGCAACTGAACAATAACACACAATGGCTTAATCCTAGCAAGTAGTGCCCTAGAGCAAATTTGTTTTAATTCACTCCCGTTTCAATGTTTTTATTTCTGATTTCGTTTTTGTTGACATTTTCCATGACATTGGATTTTCCGTAGAGCATTCAAAGATTTTCTATTTAGTGGCAAGCAAACAGAACCAATTTTGTGGAGTAGGGAAGAATGTAGTTGAATGACAATAATTTTACGCTATTTTGATTTTTATAACAATTTTTCCAACTCGTTGTAGCAATTGTATATATTGTTTGTTGTTGTTTTTTTTTTACCAGTAGCGGTTGTTGTGTTAATTGAGGCGACAAATTTTATGAGACTTTCAATCAATGTATATTTCTGAATTATATTTTATGGACTAATCAATAATCTGGAAGTAAACGGTTTTTAACACCAGCTCTTTACACTCTTGGTGTATAAAGTTTTATTTTTATATATATCTATATATATATTAAGGGCCGGCCCGTAGCTAGCATTTCAGGAAGATTTTGAGTATTAGCTGCGTTTTTTCGGTCTTAGATCTAGAGCGAGATCCTTATGTTTGACCACTCTTTAAAAGATGTTGATGATTCAATTTTGATCCCGGGTGCTGATCCCGAATTAAGCTTAGTTTTGCTCAATCTCGCTTCGTTAAGGAGTTATTACGTTTTTAAGTTTCTTAACTTATATTTGGACTATTTGGGATTTTTACGTAAATTATGGATTCTTTGTTGTTGATCCCGAATTAAACATAGTTTTGCTCTGTCTCGCTTCGTTAAGGAGTAATGACGTTTTAAGTTTTTTGACTTATATTTGGGATTTTTCCGTTTTACTTTTGAAATAGATTTACATCTTATTTCGTGGTTTGTATGGAGGGGGTCTTTCTCGTATTTTTTTTTCAACCCATGCAACGTTTTGGTTTACTTTTTGGGTACACCTACAGCCTTTAATATTAATAAAGATAAAATATATACCAAAATATCAGTTACATGACGAATGAAACGAATATTTACCCTTGGATTTTATCAGTATCACTTCTGTAATATACTCACAAAATAGCAAAATCTCAGAAGAAAAAATTCACATTTTGTTATCAGAAAAAAACATGCATGAAATGCTTCAATAGCTGTTTATGGTCGTTGTCCTATGAAAACTCCATTTATTTTTTAAAAATCATAAAAAAATCGAAATATTTATTACATCATTCCATATTAAAAATATATTTTAGTTGCTTAAATTTAAATTTTCAAATAAATTTAAAATATTTATAAGTTTTATACTGCAAAAAAAAAAAATTAATTCATATATTTTCTGAAGTTTGTACTTCCATTAATTAAACAAAACATTGAATTCATTTATTTTTAACTAAGATTAAAAGAAAAAGAACAATTAGCTCATGACCAAATATATCAAACAAAAAATTCTATGTCTAAACTTACGATACTATCGAAACGGTGTCTTCTTTTATTTGTTTTGGTGCTCCAAAAAATCTTATTTTGATTTTAATGGGCAACATGAAATAGTGCCGTCAAAATAGCGGCGAGTTTATTTTTGAAATAGCGCTAAAAATTTTATCAACAATTATTCGAATACATATGAACGGCCCGGTGGCGGCCGTGGCGTAGTGGGTAGAGTGTGTGACTCTTACGCCAGAGAACCTAGGTTCGAATCCTCCATCTGACACAGACAATTTTTTCATTTGAATTAATTTTTCTGTTCGGACGTCACCTCTCTGCAGACAATGGCAAACCTCAGAGAGTAAAAACTGCCATGAAAAGCTTCTTGAGAACATAAGCCGTTCGGAGTCGGCGTAAAACAGGTAGGTCCAGTTCTCGATCATTTGTGTGCAAACATTTTCACATTACACACAACACAACTGATCATAAGAAGAAGA
Source organism: Coremacera marginata (assembly GCA_914767935.1). NCBI lineage: Eukaryota > Metazoa > Arthropoda > Insecta > Diptera > Sciomyzidae > Coremacera > Coremacera marginata. The sequence goes on along the minus strand of OU612045.1, from coordinate 175,242,900 downwards.
TCATAAGGGCTGAAATGGCCATTTCTTTTTTTTTTTTTCGTTTACATATTAATAAAGCCAGATTTTTAAAATTTTAATGCGACTCTTAGCATGAATTTTCTATGAAATTGATCTGACTTAGGAATATACCATTGAGTTGTTTTATTTCGGCACTATTTTAAAATATTACTTTTAAAGTAGACACTAATTCAAAATACAATCAAATAGCGCCGAACTCGCAACAACATTCGGCAAAGAAAAATGTAATCACTATGTTGACGCATGCTCTTGCCTTAAGCTTAAAGTTTTAGTCTAATTCAGGGGTGCCCAAAATTACACATCCACAATTTTGTGATTAAATTGCAAAGCTTTTGTTTTAAGAGTTTGCACTAAACGAAAAGCACGAGTTTGTTCATTCGCATGATACAATTATAAGGTAGGTTCACATTTAAATGGCTGCTCAAACAACAAGTTTTGCAACAACAAGGCTGTGCGAGCGCTAAAAGTCAAATGATAAAGGCAACAACAACAATAAGAAAACTAAAATTCCAGCAGTCGATTATGACATACAGCTTCTTTTTTACTCCAACTTGAGTCTACCTTATAATTCTGCCATGGTTCATTCATACGAAGAGAGCTATTCTAGAATTATAGCTAATCGTGTTCTATAAGGTTCCGAAAAACACATTGGAACAAAAGAGATGCATGACTTGGTTTCTTTATTGCTCCAATGTGTTTTTTGGCTCGGCTCAGCAATAAGCGTTCACTATGTTCGTAACCCTAGGCAACGCAGAATAGAGCGGCCACAACTTAGCAGCATGAAGTTCTTACCAAAGATAAAGAGATATGAAAAACTCATGTTTTTCAAGGTTATACCAAATTTCACCTTTTTCAACTCGCTTTTTTTATGCAAAACTCACGAATTGTGTATATGGTATGTGCTTGGATATCCCATGTTTGAGGTGAGTTTATGTAGTTTATCAACCTTTTACACATTTATGGTGAGTTGAGGGGAGTTTCTGTGGGTTTTCTCCTTGTATTTAACATTTTGTGTTAATATTTAACGTAATCAGAACATAAGGCTATCCCTTTCCCACAGTCCAAAATCGAAGTTCTCTATCTCTTTATCTCTGGCTCGTCCAACGACTGATAGTATTCAATGAACGAACAAACGCGCTAATGATATGTTGTCGTTTTCAGAAGTGAGCGGCCGCAACCTCACAGCACAGCAGAAGATCGCACAGCGATCGTATTATTTTATTCAGTGTAATAAGTTGTGAGAACTTGACTAAAAAGCTTTTTTAATTAAAAGCTGTCGTATGCATGTGAAAGCTATCCACACATGGGCGGCCATTTGCGCACTCCTGGTCTAATTTGAGTTATAATGGTTTTATTTGGCACCGTTAAAAATAGCATGCATTTTTGAACATGCTCGTAGAGGAAGAAGAGATGCTCTGAAAAATCTGAGGTATTCTTATTATATGTATTTAAATCAGGCCTGAGCATTCTAACACAGTCAAATTTTATTTTGACTTGATAGTATTGGTACGCTCTCAAATCGCGCACACTGAGCTCATACAATTTGCAGCGCAAGGCGGCATTGGTCATCACAGCATCACCGTTAGCGAATGACTGAATTATATTCTCTTGTGTAGTGAGCTTTGTGTACATGTGAAATGTTAAGCTCAGAGAGCGCTCAAACAGAATCTGGTTTAACAAGTACACCTGCCGCAAGGCTTAAGTACTTGAGTCTCCAGACCTAGGGTAATAGTTCATGAAACAGAAAACCAGAACTTATGTGTTGTACTACAACACGGACCTGTTTATGCTTTAACCAGTAAAACATACGGGGCATCCGGTGTAGCAACACGACCATGGAAGCCGTTTCACAAACACAAAGCATCACCCAGTGCCCTGATTACGAGCATTATGCAATAAATTACATACTGCCCGTAATAGCAGTACCAGCTTAGATTTCGGTAGTGACGCAATTTCAATCCATCTCTTGCATATTAAGACAGATATGCAAGCTCAGTCGTACCACTGCGCGACCTCGCCGGCCAATCTAGACCTGTGTAGCATTCACACAACCACAACCAGTACGAGTCTCCACGAAGGGCCAGCCCACGACAGTCATCTGGGCAACTCGATGCCGTCAATGAGGATCCACAACATTCCCGCAAAGAGACCAAAAATGCACTAATGCAATTACGAAGAAGTGCATTCTTATGCGTGACCGTGCACAATGGGCCATATTAACAGCTCACAGCTGCCGGCTCAGTTGCAAACTATTACACATGACTGGTACCTACAGAGGAGGACCTATTGTTGCCACTCTTACTCTATCAGTCCGGATGATCTAAAGATCACAACATCCAGACAGAGTATTGGCCTTGTTCTCAGGGACTGCCGTGCTCAGTATGAGAATTCATGTTTGCACACCATTTCCCATATGCACACTCACCTCAGTGACCGCCGTGCCAGTTTTAGGGACTAAGTCAAACGTCGACGAGCAAACCCCTAAGGAAAGCCCGAGCGTCGACATGTAAAGCACGCATTCCAAAACACTCAACAATTGTTATCGACTGATTCAAGGTCCCAGTGCGGTGGATAGATAGGGTCTACCCCATTTGACGGGTAAGACTGTCCCCGTACTAACAAGTTTTAAAGTCAATTGCTATACCTTCGCAGACTTGTTTCAAATCGATATACCGAATATGACCTGCTACCAAGACGGGCGCCACCCCGAGCTCTTGGTTAGCCCTATCAGTTTTTTCGTTTGCAGGACGTATCCTACAAACAACCATCCTCCTTTATCCTGGCTTTGGACAGGCAGGCGCAACTAAGTTGCTAACTTGGCGGAGTTAAATTAAGCTCAGTGAGCTTTGGAGTGCCCAGGCCTGATATAAATGCACAATTTTTTTTTAATTATCATATAATTGTTAATTGTTATCATTATCATTATCATGTAATTGTTATCATAATAAATGTTTTGGAGAAGTGAAAACTTCAAGCCATAAAATAACATAGCTGTTATGAATTTCTGAATTAGCGAGAGTCGGCAAATCAGACGGGCTAATCTTTTTTAACTTTTTTTATCAATAAATGCGTTATTGAATGTATAAACTGCTATTTTTTTAATGGTTATATATAAAATACATTTGTCACACAATTACTTTGGTTGAGTAATGGTTAATTGGTAATCACTCCGGTAATTGGCAATCGGTTGGTAGTCGCTTCTAAAATCTGTTGGTTATTGCTTCGGCAAATCGGTTGGTTATTGCTTCGGTAATCGGTTGATAATCGGTAGTCCGTTGGTAATCGCTTTGGTAATTGGTAAACGGTTGGTAATCACATCGGTAATCGGTAATTTGTTGGTAATTGGTAATCGCTTCAGTAATAGGTTGGTTATTCTACGGTAATCGGTTGGTATTTACTTTTGTAATCACTTCGTTAATCGGTAATTGGTTTGGTAATCGGTCGGTAATCGGTTGGTAATCGCTTTATTAATCGGTAATTGGTTTGGTATCGGTTGATAATCGGCCTGGTAATCGGTAATCGCTTCGGTAATCGCTTCGTTAATCGGTAATCGGTTGGTAATTGCTTCGGTAATTGGTAATCATTTCGGTAATTGGTAATCATTTCGGTAATCGGTTGGTTATTTCTTCGATAATCAGTTAATCGGTTGGTATTTACTTTTGTAATCACATCGTTAATCGGTAATTGGTATGGTAATCGGTTGGTAATCGCTTTATTAATCCGTAATTGGTTCGGTAATCGGTTGGTAATCGGCCTGGTGTTCGGTAATCGGTTCGGTAATTGCTTCGTTAATCGGTAATCGGTTGGTAATTGCTTCGGTAATTGGTAATCATTTCAATAATCGGTTGGTACTTTCTTCGACAATCAGTTAATCGGTTGGTATTTACTTTTGTAATCACATCGCTAATCGGTAATTGGTTGGTAATCGGTTGGTAATCGCTTCGGTAATTGGTTGGTAATCGCTTCAATAATCGGTAATTGGTTCGGTAATCGGTTGGTAATCGGCCTGGTAATTGGTAATTGGTTCAGTAATCGCTTCGGTCTTCGGCTTGGTCGATGCTAGGTAATCCCAGCGATAATTTTTGTTACGCTAACAGCGTGATGATATCGCTAACAGCGTGATGATATCGCGAGTCTATAAAAAAAATAATTATGTCTAATTTTGTTGTAGCCTTCACAACAAAAATATTTTTCTCATTTGCCGATTGATTTAAACATCTTTTTAATATCAACAAATTTTCAAAAAAATGTTTAAACATATGTTTGTTAAAAACTAACCAACTCAAAATGTTCTATACGAGAGCTATACTAAAATAATTGATCAATTGAGAATGAAATTATCTGTCCATTGCATGCGAATTTTGATCAAGCCATAGCGTGCCTAATTATGTGCTAACCATAAAAAATGATGACATTATTTCATAAATTTTAACTATAAAATAATATTAAATTAATTTTTAATAGGCCGAATATTTTCTTAGGCTTGCCTAAGCAGCGGCACCGTGCCAGGCCATCATTATTTTGTAATATAATCAAAAAGCTTAGTCTTAAATAGCCTTAACTACAAATACAACTAAAACATCACATGAACATGAAGCAAAGCACCACAAAGTCAGTGTAAAGCCTAAATTTGTTGTTGTTTTTATAGATTTTTATAATGTTTTGTAGTAAGTAATAGAATGTATATTATAGGACGTATTGTTTCCTTGTCCTTAAGTGCTTGTTGTATCCTTGTTTTTGTTTTTGCTAAAAAATTACTTATTCCAAGCTTGATGTGACATTAAATGAGCCACTACAGCCATTGGCGACACCAGGAAAGTGGCCTAACAGCTAAGTGTAACATTAAATTTTAACACATGCAAACTTCAAATACAATATAAAAAATAAGGCATAACTGTAAGGGAAACGCGTTAATTTAGTAACAAAAAATATAATAGTCTAGAACCAAAACTTTTTTCAAATGTCTTTAAATGTGGCTAGCTTGATTTGTGAAGTTGAATTCATGAAAAATTTCGCTATTATGGGCCAAAATAATATTAACGTTGTAGCGTTTATCTTGGTTCAGCCTGAAAAGTATGAACGAGGGGTGGGCTTGCTTGTGGTGGGATGTGAGTATTTATTTGATAGACGCTGTAGCATTTTATTTTATCGAAGTTAAATTACGTCGGTCAATTATAGAAATGTTAAATGGGCAATTAAATGGTTGTCGGTTTAGATTGTCGTTCACATTGTGTGACATTTGGATTGTCGGATTTGCCAGCCAGTTTCATGGCATTTTTTTATGGTTTATTTTGAAAATGGCTTATAGTATATTATAATTGTAATATTAAGTAGTAACGATAGATGGAGCGTTAAAAAGAAAAACGAACTAAGCGAAGTTGGCATAGAAAGTTTAAGGCAACAATGTTGCAAGTATTAAGCATTTTAACGAAGCTTTTAGTTGATATTTTTTGAAATGCTAATTCGTTGTTTGAAAATACATGTTTGGATTATGTGTTATGCTACATCAGGGTCTGTTCATAAATTACGTAAGAATTTTTAGGGGGAGGTTCCAAAAATTTGTAAAGAAGTCGGACATAGGGTGGGGTGGGTTGGGTCTTTTTTTAATTTAGTTTTCAAAATTTTTAATTTTATTAAAATTGAATTTTAATGTAAATACTGCTTTCATTTTTATCAATAAAAAAGCAACTAATACAACTAAGGAAACATGGCCAAAATATGTTGCATTATTTATGAACAGCCCCTAATATGATTAAAGGTTTTTATGGAATATTTCAATATAAATTTTTTTACACTAAAAAATAATTTCAAAATATTACTAATAAAAATTGGTAATGTTGTCTAAAATATATAAACAAAAATGTTTTTAACAATTGCTTTGGAAGCTTTGCATACAAGTTTCACTTTTGCATTTTCGTTGATAATTAAGGGGGCATTCGCTTTCAGAATTGGAAAAAACATGTGTTTAGAATTTTCGTGTAAAATTCTAATTCTGATTTAAAAAGCTTTATTTTGAGCATTCCCAACAAACACAAGTCAAAGGTTCGAGCATTTTTTTTCTCATATTTGATTTCAAATGTGATTTTCAAATCATTTTCAAATCTTGATAATAAACCTATTTCTCAATTTGAGAATAAAGTTGCCACTTTGTTGAGAATGTTATAATTCTCAAATCAATCTCAAATCCATATCAAACGTTTCTCAATTGAGAAAAACCTTTGATATCAAATCATTCTCAAACCTCAATAATTGCTGGGTTGTTATAACTTAAATACGGACTATATAAAAAAAAGTGTGGTGACAATACTCATTTCTCAAAAAGTTTTATATCTAGAGGCATGGTATTTTGCCCATAAGCTTAAAGGATAAAAAAATTATTGCCACAAAAAGTGGACGTGATCAGTCAACTGCCCCACCTACCTTCACTTCAACTGATCTAGTTATGACTAATATGACCAACTCTTGGCGAGAAAAAAATCAGTATATTTTTCAATGCAAAAAATTAGTATGAAATCGCTCAAAATCAAAAGCACTCACATCGCTCAAATAATTTGGATTTAATTTGTAATTTAATATTATATGACTATAAAAGTATTATTTTTATAATTGATATGATATGAATATAAAAGGAATGAAATAAACGTAATGAAAAAAAATTATTCAATGAAATAATGATCTAGATCGCCGGTGAAATCTAGATCGGTTCACATGCCGCCAAGGTGAACGTTGCAGTTAGTTGTGGAAGTTGGTTCTTTGAATGAATATTTCTTTTGACTTGCAATTTTTCGAAGCAACTCTGGTTGGGTTTTTTAGCTATCTAGGATTGCATTTGGATATACAACTCACCTGGTAAGAACATATTAAGAAAAAAGCGTCAGCAGGTCAATAATAAAACTAAAAAGCTTTACTGGCTGTTAGGACATAAATCCCACTTAAATGTGGATAACAGAATAAGAATATATAAATCCATTATTAAGCCATTCTAATCAAAAACATTAAGGATGATACTATATGCTTCCTGGTATGTGTCAAATTATACAATTCGTAATGATCTAAACATGCCAAAACAGTTATAGAAGAAATTCAAAAATTTGCCGAGCGGTATCTAAATAGGCTTAGCATCACCCAAATATTCTGCCTTATAATGAATTCCTAGGGAGTTTTTGCTCCTACGAAATTTTTTCCTCCCTGGAGAAAAATACTCCTATCACAAATCTCCTCCGAATTCAAATTCCCTCGGAATTAGTTTTGCCAACACAAAAGCCTTATACAGTGAATTCGTAGTATTTGACACTTTACAAAATTGTAAAAAAATTCGTTTGATTTTTGTCGCGGAAAAGTGTTTCTTTTTAACACAGCACTGCGTAACTTTCAGACTGTTTGCTGAAGATATCGAAGAAGAAATGCGGATAGAAAAGATTAACCGGCGTGATATTAGAAACTCTTCAAATCCAATGCAGTCGGCACTCACTTTGTATGTGTTATTTTTATATAAGAATTTATTTTGTAATATACAGCTTTTTTGTAATATACCATTAGTAAAAGTTTTTTGCCGTTCAAATTTACTTCGGTTCTGTCTCAAACTCACACTCATCCGGACAAAGCATTCGCTATCATCATGCCTTTTTATTGACACTCAGAAAAATATGCTCCCCGGATCCAAAGGAACCGTAGTTGCAATTCATAGGCATGAATTTTTCTATATTTTTTAGAAGTTTTCCTTAGAAGAGGAAGTTTTTACATGGTTTCACGAAGTGAGGTCTTGATTTCGAGAAACAGAGGTCTTGATTTCGTAAAGAAACTTCTATGTTTTGAAGACAATGTACTTCATTTTAATTAAATCGGCCATGTCGCTAATTGAAGCCGGCTTTTTAACGATTAGGTACTATTTTTCTAGATATCCTGGAAATTTTTTTTTATGCCGAACTAAGAGTGTATGCTACGCTAAGGTGCATGCTCCACTTTGTTGACACGGAAAAAGTTGATGTTGTTTGTCTTGCGGGTGAAAGAAAAAACTGAAATTTGAGAGCTTCTTTTTCATCCAAAAATGTTCAAGCTACCGCCCAGCGGCAAATTTACGGAGTACTCCAATATTTCATATATGAAAGGCAGTATACTTGTGTTATATTACACTGTGGAACGAAATCAGGTTAGCAAAAGATAGGTTGATTCTGAGAGTGAGGGGTGAAAATAGAGGCTAAATTCGAAGACCCGTATCGCGGCTTTTGTTTATGTTAGTTCGATTTTTTTTTTTAATCGACCTTCGAACTTTGCAGTCAAATGCCGATTTTCAGCATATTGTTTATATGGTTTTTTGGCTATAACTCGTCGACTAATTGATATTTTTTCAATCTGTAAAAGCCAAATTATTGCTAGAGACCTGTGCAACAATTAACATGTTTTAAAAAATTAATTTAGAAAATTTTTGTGGTGCTTATGAAAAAATTTTCTAAATCAATTTTTTGTGGTGGTTATGAAGCAAAATGTTGGGAAAATTATTTTTTTTTTTTATGCTTTTTGAAATATTTTCTACAAAACTAAGTCTTTTTTTGTTTTCTGTTTGATCTATTATATGCTTCTCAGTTTCTTCAATAAATTTCATTTGAAAAGAACATGGTCTTAGTCGATAATTTGCGCTAAAAATCCCAAAACCATTAAATAAAAAGCGATTTAGGTAGAAGTAATTAAAAAGGGAAGTTCCAAGAATTAGGAATTAGTAAAACAACTTTTGTGTTTTCAACCACCGCACAAGTAGCGATTTTCTTTTATTTCGTACAAGTGAACTAATTTCAAAAATAAAGATTGAGTTAAGACTCGAAACTCAGCCGAAGCTGATGTGTTTTAATTTTCGCTCGGTCGTGATAAAATTCGCTATTAATTTTTTTGGAACTTATTTCAATTTGTGAGTGATTTAAGTTAAGTGCATCGGTTTCAGAAAAAAAAACAAAGAAAACATTGTACTTATAATATATATTGTATTAAAAATGTCGGATCCAAAATGTAAAATGGACCATTTTTGTAATGTTTGTGGACGTTTCATAGCAAGCGATGAAAAATGGGGCAATGCGAGTGATTTTTTTTTGAAGCCTATAAACAATAATTCTCGCAAGAGTTTATCACTGACGTAAACTATGCCTCTAAAAAAGATTGCTTTAATTGCTATTCAATTCTTATGCAATGGAAAAGTGAAAAGAAGAAGGCTATGCCTTTTGGTATACCAATGATGTGGTTAGACAACAGCCCGCATCAAGAAGAAAATTGCTATGGATGTATCAACTACCATAAAACTTTGAATGGAAGGAAAGCAAAGAATGAAACTTTTCGTTCCAGTACCAACATACCGAAGTATTGAGCTTCAAACAGATATCAGTACTACAACCGCCGCTGCTACATCCATGAATTTCTTCTCAGAATACGACCCTGGTGAAGGTATATCCTATGAAACATCAAAGGACCCAATCCTAGTCACACAAAACCAGTTGGATGGAATTGCTGCAAATTTGTGTTTGACTCAGAAAAATCAAAACTAATGGCTTACTCTGTACTAACGTACAGAGGAAAGAATCTCCAGATGCAATACTCACTGAAATTTGTTGGTGGTATAAAAACACCCTTAAAGAAGAAGAAGACGAGGAGATAGAGGAAGAAGGGGAAGACAAAGATGAAATTCCAGAATATCTGTTGGACGAAATTATCCACCTTTCTGATGATGATGACGATGACCAAGATATTAGAGAGAGCAGTGATGTCGATCCACAGCCGCCTGCTAAACGGCAACTGGCCAAATCATTAGTTTAATTTATTTAATTTTTTTTATTTAAACCTTTTCATAACTAACATTTCAAAATTATATTTTTTCCCATATTTTTATAATTTCTTTTTCAATGTTTCTTCAAAACCAACACTGGTATGGTACATAAAAAATGAGAAGTAAATTAATATTAAGCTGGATCAAACAAAAAGATTAAGAAGAAGAAAAGATCAAACAGAAAGCAAAAAAGAATTAGTTTTGTGGAAAATATTTTCAAAAAGCATGAAAAAAAAACTATTTTTCCAACATTTTGCTTCATAAGCACCACAAAAATTTTCTAAATCAATTTTTTAAAAAATTTTAATTGTTGCACAGGTGTCTAGCAATAATTTGGCTTTTACAGTTTGAAAAAATATCAATTAGTCGACGAGTTTATCCAAAAAACCATATAAATAATATGCTGAAAATCGGCATTTGACTGCAAAGTTCGAAGGTCGATTAAAAAAAACAAATTCGAACTAACATAAACAAACGCCGCGAAACAGGTCTTCTTATTTAGCCTCTATTTTCACCCCTCACTCTCAGAATCGACCTAACTTTTGCTAACCTGAATTTGTTCCACAGTGTTATTCATATATGAATTTATACGTGAAGTTGTATATGGGAGAAGGAAGCTCGACTACTTGTTTGCATACTTTGTAATCTAAAATGTAGCTTTTGTGCTTGACTAGGTAGATTGACTACTCGTGGGCATATTTTGTAATCGAAAATGTAGCCCATCTGCCTACTAAGCGGCCATTGTCTTCTAAGAGTAAGTTAAAAGTGGATACGAACGTGTGTACATTACCGCCTACGAGTATATTGCCTTTCATCGATGAAGTGTATTGCCCATTTGCAATAACTACGGAGTACTCCAATATTTCATTATTCATTTCGACTACTTGTTGGCATACTTTGTAATCGAAAATGTAGCCGGTATGCTTGACTAGGAAGCTTAACTACTCGTTGGCATAATTTGTAATCAAAAATGTAGTCCATCTGCCTACAAAGTGGCCATTGTCTTCTAAAAGTAAGTTGAAAGTGGATACGAACATGTGTACATTACCGCCTACGAGTGTATTGCCTTTCATCAATGAAGTGTATTGTATATTTGCCGCTGGGTATTTGTGACTTACTTACTTCTTTTTTAAAATAGCCTTAAGTTGTCAAATATCACATAATTTTACATAATCTTATCAGATGTTTATCTTAATTAGTGCAGGGCTAAAAATTTCCAATAAAATTAAGTAATTTTTTTAAAATTTTATTTCAATTCGCACGAACCCATAATTTAACTTAAATTTTTTTCTATGAAATTCTTCAGCTTAATACTAAGGAAAAATTCCGTGGGAGAATCAACAGAATGAACTAGATTTTATTTCTTTGTGATACCTACTTTTTTCCGGGGGAAATTTTTCCCTCTTTAGAAATTCATTTGTGATAGGAGGAATGCGTTCTTAGGAAAATATCCGAGGGAGTTTCTTTTTATGGTAAGGCCGATTAATGCGATTCGCCTGCTGGACGATTCTGAAGAAACGTTTAGACTAAAAACTTTTTTTTAAAAAAAAACAACCGACTACAAAATCACTACAAAGTAAAAAATAATTTTAAAAATACTTTTCCTTTTAATTTCTTGGTCATATTTGATAATTTATTTAAACATTTTATTATATATGAAATCTTATTATTTGAATTTTTTCGTATTTGTTTTATTATCATAAATATATTAATTTCTTGATGAATACAAAAGCTTTTAAGGTCGGCGCTAATATAATCAGACTTTTTATCAGAAGCGCCAACTTCAAAGCATTTGTATTCATCAAGAAATTAATATATTTATGATAATAAAGCAAATACGAAAAAATTCAAATAATAAGATTTATATATAATAATATGTTTAAATAAATTATCAAATATGACCAAGAAATTAAAAGGAAAAGTATTTTTAAAATTATTTGTAGTGATTTTGTAGTCGGTTGTTTTTTTTTTTAAAAAGTTTTTATATCTTCCTTTTTAGAGAATATGATAAATTTTCGAAAAAAGTGTATAAACAACATAAATACAATTGTTCTGAAAAAATTTGTTCTATTAAATTCTGAAAGTTTGTTGGTTATTTCAAATATCTGTCTCTTAAATTTAAATTAGATGTCAAGTGTTTTGAAATTATTATACCCATTCTTGTAACGAGTTTTAATATCCTGGTGTCAATATAATTCGAGATATAGTGTTTTTCTTATATTGCCACGTCCCTTTTTATATAAGCGCCCACTTTCTTGAGCGTTATTCCCAATAATTGTGCCTACCCCTGTACTTTATTTCAGTACACCAGCGTCAATATTAACTGAGATAGTGTTTATCTTGTATTGTCACGCCCATTAATGGAATAACGCCTACTTTATTGACCGTAATTTTTAATAATTCTGCCAACCCCTGTACTACAATAAATTTCAGTGGCCTAGTGTCAATATTATTCGACATACTCTGTTTTTCTAATATTTCCACGCACAGTAGTCGAATTTCGCCCACTTTCTTGACCGTAATGATGCCTACCCTATACCAAATTGCAGTACCATAGTATCAATATTATTCGAGATATACTCTTTTTCTAATTTTGCCACGCCCATTTGTTGAATAACGCAAATTTTATTGATGGTAATTTGTAATAACTGTGTCTACCCCTACACTAAATTTCAGTACCCTAGTGTCCATATTATTCGAGATACGGTGTTTTTATAATACTGCCACGCCCATTTGTCGAATAACTCCCACTTTATTGACGATAATTTGTAATAATAATGCCTACCCCTATACTAAAGGGCAGTACCCTAGCGTCAAAATTATTCAAGATACACTGTTTTTCTAATATTGCCACGCTTATTTGTCGAATTACGCCCATTTTCTTGCCCGTAGTTTGTAATAATTGTGCCTACCCCTACACTAAATTGCAGTACCCTAGTGTTAATATTATCCGAGATACAGTAGTATCTAGTATTGCGAGATATTTTATTGCCACGCCCAGTTCTCTATTACCGCCCACTTTTATACGGGCACCTCCATGCTTATGATATCTATCTGTTCCCCAAAAATTATGGCAATCAGGGATATGGTTTAGGAGTAATCGATGTACATACATTTAAAAAAAAAAAAAAAAAAACAGAGAAACCGACGAACTTGAGAACCTTCTCCTTTTTGAAGTCGGTTAAAAAGGATTCATATTCTTTACCTACCATTCAGAAAATAAATTATAACAATTTCTTAAATCTAAAATGTTATCTCCATAGTTTATTGTTAGCTAATGAATTTTATAGTGATTCTACTCAATGGAGAATTATTAGCTTGTGATATTATATTATTTTAACATTTGCTTATTATCCTATGGATAGATTGTAAATGTAAATTTCATATTAAAAGAAAAAAAAATAGAGTTTTTTTTAATGCTTCAATTAAAATTTTTGAAAAAAAGGGGCGATATAAAAAGTTAAAATTGTAAATAAAGCAATTAAAAAAAAATAACAATAAAAAATGTATTTAAGGTTGAATATCTAGCAAAAAGCCTATAGAATTTTTATAGGGTATCTAGAAAGTGTTGTACCACTTTAAAAGCATCTTTCACGAACCAGAAATGGCGAACCTCGTTCTGTGATTTGCTTGGAGTGAAATCTGAAAAATTTTCGATAGTTTTATGCGTAGAATTTGAAAGTTTCTTATTGCTTGCGTTTATTACAACAAGAAAATTAAATTACTTCAATATTAAAAATATTTCTTCATCCCCGTGAGGATTCGAACCCGCACCCAGTTGATCACGAGTCATCTACACTATTCAGCAGGCCACCAAGCTGTGTTAGAGAAACGTTTGTTGCTTAATGTTAAGTATAACAGAAGCTATGCTGCAGTAGATCGTTACAATCCATCAATAGATAGAGGATTATGTATTGGCTTATGCCAATAAGATGTCACCAGCATCGGTGTGTTTTGCTTATTCTTGATGTGAACGAGCAAAAGAAAACTGTAGACGTGTTACCACTACAATATAAAACTCTTTATTACTAAAGAATCTAAAACAATTATTACATTAAATCCAAAGTAAGTTTATTGAAAAAATTATAAAGTGCGAAGGCCAGCCGTTAAAAAACACGATTGCTTTTCGTCTCTATCCATTCTCTTCTCTCTTTTTCGTTCATTCTAACCAATACACTAGCACTGCCATATCGATCAATGCAGTGCAGCCACAAAATACCGATGCTGGTGACTGCTTGTAGCAAGTAGAAGCAAATTTGTTGTAAAAACGAAAACAAAATTCCCATAAGAAGAACATTGAGTTTTTTGACAGCGAACAGGCAACGGAATTCTTTTTCGCTAGGTAGTACGCTGTTGAAGGAAAAAATTTTTTCAGTGCAGCCAAGTTCACAACCATGTGTGGAGAGTTAAGATGGAGAGTCGCTTGCATTATATGCCCGTATATGTAATTGACGTGGAAATTTGACAATAAAAAATAAGCAGTGTATATATGTAATTTGTTTTATGTTATTTTAAATTTTTGAATTTAAAAGTAAATTTAAAACAAAAAAATTATTGAGCTATCAAAGCTATGTAACTGCGAATAAGCTTTGCTTCTCTTGTGTGTGCAACGACGCACCTGTGTTTTTTTTTATATTCTTGATTTAATGAATAATAATGTACACAAAGGAACAGTGGACTAACCTTCACATGGCAATGTGTCTGACTGCCTTAATCTGGCGAGGCCAGCTTTCTCGTGATGTTGCGGTAACTGACATCTGTCAGTTTAGTAAAACTAACTTAACTTATTTTATATTCATAAAAGTACTGTCATATTTAATGCGTATTTATTATATATATCATATATATACAGCTTGTCATATAAAATGCTCTTACTCATAACCTTCACGTATTGCCTGCTAAATTAAATGATGATATTTAAATTTTTTACTCTTTCCTCTTATTTTAAAATTTTTATCCAAGCAGTAAAAGTTACATATCATTAAAAATATGTGCTGTTAAAATTCTGAGCAAGCAGCACATACTTACATTCATATCTTTGGCACTTATTTTTAAGCTTCTTTAACGCCAGGCGAACAGCCAACATAATTGAAAAGATTGGCGAATTATAAAAACTGTCGCGAAATAAAAACCAACAAAAAAAAAAAACAAACAAACAGTTGTAAGTAATTAAAACTTCGTGCTGCACAAACACAATTTATTTTCATTTTCATTTCCATTTTAACCACACACCATGAATGAATGAATCAACCAGACAGAAAGTGCGATTAAGCCCGTTCATGGTAAATAGTGCGTGAACAGTAACAACAACCGCCAATACACAGGCAAGCATTTGCTTGCCAGCCAGAGCTCATCAGCGGATTAAGATGCGTTCCATTCATATCATTTATGGAACGGCGTATATTCCAGCAACCAACCAACTTGAATGCACGTTATGAATTATAGGCTCATTTGTGGTTGGGAATCAGAAATTAAGCGTGTGCTACTGTGCTGAAACATTTCGCGATAATGAAAAGAGTCAAACATCATACAAAAGCTAAGAAGTAAAAAAATTACACTACCGAAGAAAGTGTTTCTTGAATGTTTACGTTTCTTGCTTATAAACAAAGCGTGAGCTGAAGCGCGCCAAACATTCCTAAAGTATTGTAGATGTGAAACAGGGAAATTTTGCAAACGGCATGAGTTTTAATAACTTCTGACGTGTTTCATTAATTAATGTCAAATATCATTAGAAGGGAGTAACACGCACAATTATAACAATAAATATGCGCAGTTTTACGAGTAGAGGGTGATAAGGACAACAAGTTTTTCAGCATGATATTCAAACTCATTTTGGTTAAGTTTTGACCCTAAACTAAGAATGTGTGACCGACTGGAAACGGACTATAAGTGCTTAAGAAAGAAGATTATGCAACAAAATCAAATCAACCTGACATTAGAAAGATAAACTGAAGAACGTTGTTACTCATTCGTAGAAACTTCTATGCAAATATAATACAAGCCAATATTAGATCTATTATTATTTTACACCCCTCATCTTCCAATAAGTATTCCATAATGTTTGAATTTGGTAAGCCTGCAAAATTAATCCGTCTAGACAGGATGACACTGAGCAACATCAGCACCACTTTAAATCGGGAAAGATCTCTCCCCCCATTTGTTGAACCAAAAGAGGTTTCAAACAAGGTGATTCCTAATAGTTCGAATTTTTCATGCCAATAATGAAGAAAATCATCCGAGCTGCTGATATAAGGCATAGTTGCACGGTATTCTATAAGAGTGTTATGCTTCTAGCGTGTGCTGATGATATCGATATCATTGACCATAATACGCGCAAAGTCAGTGTAGCATTCTTCACATTAGAAAAAGAGTCGAATCGTAAGGGTCGTGTGGTGAACACAGCTAGGACAAAATAACTGGTGTCAACAAACGAACAGTCCCAGTGTCTTGGAACTCACATCACTGTTGAAAAAAATCTCCTTCGAGTTTGTGAAGAACTCTGAGTTCAAAGTAAGAACTTCATCAACGATATCAGTATTAAGGGCACCCTTTACCTTACCAACCTATAATTTAATGCCTCGCTAAAAATTAAATTTCACAAAAATTATAAAAGTAATCGACAAACGGCTTTTTGTATTGAATGGATAAAATATCAAAATTGTTTAGAAATTTCCTGTTGTTATTGCCATGTAAAGGTAGACTAACAAAAAAATCATCATCTGAAAATAAAAAGCAAAACAAAAATATGTTCACAACTAATGCAGTCGGTATCTTCGATACTATTTGCGAGGAACTTTTTTGAACTATTTTATTCAAAAGAAATCTGCGACTGAAGTACACAAAATTCTTGTAGAGACTTACAAAAAAACATGCTCTATAGGGTAGAACGTGCAGATACTGGTTTCAACGCTTCAAAAACAATGATTTTGACCTCGAAGATAAAAAGCGCTCTGGCGCAACAGAAGACAAAAGTTTGAAGCCACTTATTGAAGAACCGTATCAGACGCTATCTGAACTTGCAAATCATAACGAGTAGATGCTGTAATGATCAAAAAACAAGGACATTGGGTGCCATATGAATTGAAGCCGAGAGACATCGAACTTCGTTTCACATTTTTGAACTTTTGCTTCAACTGCAGAAAAAAAAGGTTTTCCTCATAGTGGATGATGATTCCTGGTGATGAAAATGGAATCAGTATGATGACATAAGACGTAAAAAATCGTAGGGTAAGCCTGGCCATGCCTCTATATCATCTGCAAAGCCTCTACTGCGTCATTCATGGTTCGAAGCTTCACCACCGCATTTTGTGAGAACAAAAGGGTGTTTTCTATTATGAGCAGGTATGGGCACCACTACATTTAAATATTTGTGTTGTTTTGTGCTCTTTGCACTGAGAAAAATTTGTATGCATATTAAAAATTAAAAGAGGAAAACTGAATTATTTATGTTTTAATTGATAAAAATTTATCACCATAGGCAAAAAATTACAATAAATTATAAACATATCTGTGGCGACAAGGAATAACGACTAAACTCAAAATATCGTAAAAAAGCGATATGGAATTTTGTTTTGTGCCAATCTTTGGAAGGATTCAGAAATCCATTTTTTGCACAGAATAGATAACCACTTATGTCTGCACCTATTTCGTTGGCTTAATGGTTCTTATATTTCCCAGAAAAGGTCGTAGTTAGTGCTATTAAAATATCGTTTTTTTACGATATTTTGAGTTAAGTCGTTATTCCTTGTCGCCGCAGATATAATGAAACATATGATCAATTGATATGACCAATTGATGTTTATTTATGGAGTTAAGGTTCTTCCCCAATAGGCAATGAAGCTAGGTCTCTTCTAACGAAGGCATGCATTTACTACTACTTATGGCGGTAAGACACATGACATCCTCGCTGCTTCTGCGATCGCTTCTCCGAGGCCTAATTTTTCGCTACCCAGGGCAGTATAACACTTATATTTTTCCTACAAAAACTGGTTCTGCTTATATTTCAGGATTACTTTTTCGTTAAAAGTTGAAATATATATTAGTTCAAAAATACTGAATAATAATCAACGTCATGACTTCTTTTTATATCTGTATCTGTTCTATTCTTGTTATATCTATATTCTTATCTGATAATAATATGTAACATAAAATAAAATCACAGAATAAATAGGTAGGTATACATACAAAGAAATAAAAAAATTTTTGTTTTAGTTGTTGTAGCAGGGAGGGCGGAAGACCTGGAAAATTTGGCCATTTGCTATAAAAAAGTATATGGGCATTGATATGAGTAGGATAGGCATCTAACATCCATTTAAAGGCCTGCTAGTAGCCCTTCGAAGGCCTGCCAATGTCTACTGAGTAATTTTTGTTATAATAAATTAAAATAAAATCAGACTATTTTAATTAAGCTTCTAAAATTTCACATAATATCAACTAAATCTTTTTAAATTTTTTTCATAATAGCATGCAAGGCATGCATGCATTAACATTTGTTCGCTTGTTTGTTTTTAGAGTGTAGCTTTTTAATTATTTCGCTGTTCTCTTTTGTCTTCGTCCGACACAGAATGGTGTAGCTTGTAGCACGTAGTATGACCTGTCAAAAGTTAAAATATACTAAATGCACGGAATCGGACAGAATGTGTACTATGTCTGTGGAACATAGCTGTAGTTGCAGTGCAAGTTAAGCTAACTTTAACTTTTGAGTACTACGCAGCTCTGAATATTGTATTAATGATGATTTTTTTTGGATTGAGTATATCAAATCGATACTGCAAACGTTGTCGGTACCGATATAAGTGTTGAAAGTTTTCAATATTTGTAAAATCGAAAGAATTGATAAATAAGTGTTCTCTGAAGCGCTCATGCTATTGCGGACATATTTTTTTTCGTGGCGTGCTACACACTGAACAGCTGATGAGGTTACTACAGTGAAGCTCCCATAGACGGGCGCTCTATTAAGCGGACATTTCCTATAAGCGGACACATTTTTGGGAACGAACAATTTTTGGTTGTTCCCACGACATTCCCACAAGCGGACATCTCTCATATGCGGACAAAAAGTAGGTAACCATTGGTGTCCGCTTATGGGAGCTTTCACTGTACCTGTAATCGCTACAACTACATCGCATTCTGTTCCACGCCTTACTCTCAATGCTCCGTAGCTTGCACCGTGCCCATTCTTTTTTATGATTATGAGCTTCTCAAACTGAACGACAACATCACGTGAGATCAATATCAACTGCAATTTAACCGAGCCCTAAAAGAATAACAGCCACTTTACGAAATAATAAAGCTTTTCTACAGCTAATTCTACAAAAAGGAATACTTTTTTTGTTAAACATTTGTGCGTTACTCTCTATAAATTTGGTGGTGGAGGCAATGAGAGTATATTATAAATAAGAGTTTGCATGACTATCAGATATATTTTTTCTGCGTTTTTCGCTGAGTAGTTCCCAATTGAAAAATGCGGAAAAAAGTTAGAACTAAACGGAACTAAACGCAATGGTGGAGGGTGCGGTATTGTGGATTTATTGTGCTCAACAAACTTGCTCTTTTCGTTTTTAGTAGGTATAAAATATTACTTGCCTTAGTGTGCTCAATTTATATCATGCTATTTTTAAGTAACACTGCATTAACTTTCCTTATATTTATATTTATACCAGTTTATCTGATATAGCAAATACGCAAACCTTGTAAACCTACATCAATGTGAAAGCTGTTAACTTAGGCGTGGTGAAAACACATATATCCACCATGAGAGAAAAAATATGAAAAATAAAATTTATGATTTGGAAAACTAAAATGCTCAATTTGTGAATTTAATATACCTTGGTTAGAGAGCAAAATTGCTGAATTACAGAGAAAACGATGGAGATTCACAAGAATATGTTGGAGAATTAAGAAAAAGCTTTACAGTTATTAGAGAGTAACAGCATTATAAGTGAGAGTAAGTAAAATTGGTGCGTTGACAGGAATTAATTTATTTTGTTGGGCTTTATACAATAACATTTAATTTATTTATTAGTATTTATTTATCTCAATAATCTATTAACATTTTCTAAATTTTTATATTAAAAAATGAATTTTAAGTAATAAAATTTATATATTTTAATAAAAAAATTAATTCAGATATGCATTTTTATAAACTAAATTTTATAAAAAATCTCAACTTTTTCTAATATTAGAATATGAAAATGAATATAAAAATGTATTATATACCTCAATTTTGAACAATGAGAAATATTTGGAATAGGTTTTTTATAGTTTAATGAAAATTCTAGATAGTTACAAAAACATAATTAAAAGAAACAAAATAAAGTATTTTTTTTTTATATTATTTATTTATATTATTATTTATATTTTTATATAATTTGATAAAAATTGTTCATATTGACAAAAACCTAGATTAATTTGGCAAAGTTTTATCAATATACGTCCAACAAAAGATTTTTGTTGATTTTTTATTTTGAGTGTACTGAATTTTAAAAAAAATCTAAACTTTTTCTGATATTTTACTAAAAAAAAAGTTAAAATGTATTTTATACTTCAATTTTAAATAATGAGAAATATTTGGAATAGGTTTTTTATAGTTTAATGAAAATTCTAGATAGTTACGAAAACATAATAACAAGAAACAAAATAAAGCTTTTTTTTTATATTAAAGTACTGATTTCAAGTTAAGACTTAAGTTTAAAATGATTTTACTCGTTGGCAAAATGAAGTCAGGTTAAATTATTTTTAAAGTCACTGTTGTGCATTGCTTTTGTGTTTGTTTTTTGAGTTTGTGAACAGTTATTTTGCGAAGTTCCTTACAAGATGCGTTTAATAAAAAAAAAAAAAAAAAGAAAGATACAACCGCATTGTTTTTTGTTTTTTTTTTTTAAATTAAACATATAATCAGCCACTTTCTAGCCTATCTTTCTTACATTCTATCTCTCTATTCTCTCTCTTTGAACAATGTTGTTTTTTTTTCCTTTACCATCTTTACGCATTTTACGCTTAATGCCACAAAATTATATGCGTTACGTAGTTTACGTATTTGTTGAGCGCCTGGTAAGAGCCAGAGAAAGCTTTCGTTCATTCAGCAACAACGTATTGTATAGCGCATCCTAGTTATCCTTTGCGACAACAAAACTTTTTACAAAATTTCAGTTTTAGCTCATCCGTCGGAGTGTTCTGTTAAATAATGACGGGGTACGCTTACGCAAAACGGGGTTGCCACGTAACCGTGTACTTTAGTGGCAGAAGCATCGAGTGACTTTTTCAGCCTGCGTGCTGGTGGAAATTTTTTTACATAGATTTTTTTTTGTTTCCATTTGGGCTAAATTGCCTTAATTTAAAGCAAGTCTGAGTGAAAATAATGATCTGCAATATTTTAATTATATTGGATGAATTAACAAAATTATAAATATTAAAAAAATTTTAAAGTGTATTAACTGTTTTTTGAAAGTTGCACAAAAAGTGGCTAAAAAAGTTTTCTCTACAGCCTTGACAAGTACGAATAAAAACGAGCCAATTCGGAAAGAGATAGAAGAAAATAAAAGACAGTAAAAAATAAATTTTCGTTACTTTCATTTTATGCTGTGGAGTACGCTCGTGGAGCCTGTCGTGTGCTAATCGGTTTTTAAAACATTCAATCGTCGTTTTGCCGGACGGCTTTTGGTGTCAAACGTGCGTGTTCGTCAAGGATTTCGGGCGGTGAATACAAGCAACTCAACTACAACTAGTTGTTGGCTGGTGATTTATTTATATGTGCCAGTGTAAGCAGCTGTGTGTGCGTATGCAAAATGCAAAGGTATGCAAAAATGCAGAGCAGTTCAAGTTTGTGAAAAAAAAAATTAAAAAAAAAACGAACAAAACTTACTTGCGACAATAAATTTATAGCATGCTACAAAATTTTAAGCTATTTTAAAGTTAATTCAGCTCTTATGAATAACAAAATCAAAACAAAAAAAGCTTTAAAAGTTTTTTAATAACTATTTACAAAGTTGCGGTTATGAATGAAACAAATAATAAAAGTTTTTTGATATTTCGTCTTATTGAGTTGCATGAACAAAAATTTATGCGGCGATGAGGTAAATATTCGCAAAGCTTAAGGGTCTGAAAATAAGTTAAGAGTCTTTTGTTTTGCTTATCATAAAGCAAATGCTGCATTGCGACATTTTTAGTTGAATGAAAATTATTGTTATAATCTAGTATCTTCCTCTAAAATTAAGCATAAAATTACGGTAATGTTAAAATTTTATCGATTAATTTGAGCAGAATTTCGTCTCTTTGCTTATTTTATCAAGACTAGAATTTTTTTTTTTTTTATTAATTACGCAGCATAGCAATCGTAATATTTTTATTATATGTTAACTTAAATGCAACTATTTTAAATTTTTTGTCTAAGCCAAAAAATGTACCAGGTTCAAATATTCTAGGATTTTGAAAAAAATTGTGCCTACCTACAAAATAAGTACGTTTGTTTGGCTTACGACATTTTGTGTGAATAACTAAAATTTTTTTTAAATTAATATAAATGTTTTAAAAAGCTTACCTCCTTAATTATTATTAATTGCCACAGAAGAGCAGAACGTTTGACTTATGACATTTTTTATGAATTTCTAAAATTCTTGTCAAATTAAGATTTATATTTTAAAACACAGGTGCGTCGTTGGACACACGGGAGAAGTGAAGCTTTTCGCAGCTTCATAGATTTGATAATTTAATGGCTCTTTTTTGTTATAAAATAACTTTTAAATTCAAAAATTTAGCATACAGTAAATTAAAAATACACGTTAATATTCACACCAGTAAATTTGATTACATATCATTATTGTTTTATATATTTTATTACATGTTATATTGTTATTTCAAAGCTCTCGTAGGCAATTGTTAATTTTTCCTTCGCTCTATGCAAAAACAAAACAAAACAAAAGCATGTACCAACAACCAGGCCCGCAGCCAAGGGGGAGATTTAGGTGTTCAAGACCCCCCTTAGAGTTGAGAAAGTATGAAATAATAACGCATATGAAACTATTACATTCAAAATATAATCTTTATACAATCCTTTATATAATCCTTATACAAGCTGAGATAATGTTGTAAATTTACATGAAGATGCAAAAGCTTCAACATTTTCAACGCAAATTTAAGAAATTACACTTAATCAATGAAAAGTTTTTTGGCCAAATGAAACATTAACTTTGCTTTTTAAAATCATAATCATCATATTTGAATTCAACTGCAGAAAGTTTGTATATTAACATTCGTTTGAATGGATTTTTTTTTTAAATTTTGAAAAGCTGGATAATACAAAAAAGACATGAAACACGAAATTTAACACATTAGGTTGTATTCTCCGCAAAGCGGATGACTAAAACATTTTGCCCATTCTATTTTGTTATTTTCTTGGTAAATTGGGCATTTTAAATCTCCAACTTGTCACAACAATTTAGGCCTGTGCGAAGTCTTTTCCAAATTACAGGCTTCAGAAAATCACCTAAAATCTAAATATGCTTTTCTCGAAAAAAATTCTGAATAAAAAATAATTTTAAAATATTTATAGAGTCCAATCCTATGGGATTTAATGATTTTGTAAATCATGCTACCAAATTTTCATAAGAAAATTAAAAATGAAATTTTTTTCAACTAGTTTTTAAAAATGCCGAAGTTTTTTTTTCAATTTTTCGTTTTGCAAATAATTTAAATTTAAATCCACGACTGAACAAATTCTTAAGCATCAAAAAAAAAAAAATTTACTGCTTAGTTCTTTTTATAAAAATGTATCTAGCTGAGTATTGGTTGTAAAAAATAGTCTTATTTTGATGTGATAAATTGGCTACAAAATATTGGTTCTGCGCAAAGTCCAGTTTTCGAACAACGGGTTTTGAAAAATAATCTGAAATTTAAATATGACTTTTCTCAAAAAAATTTATAATGAAGTATAATGTTATTGTTATTAGTACTTGGATGGTTTTATCAGTCATGATATGAAATTTTTATGAGAAAATGAAACATTTTAAGTTTTAAAGATTTTAAAATATTTTCTTTTGAATATAAGTCAAATTGCCGAAATTGTTTTCGAGAAAAGTTATATTTTGGCCTTTAACGATAACTTGAACTGGGCTTCACATAGGTCCATGTACTTGTACACAAGCTTGGGATCAATAGAGACGTAAGGTAGCCAAAAAGAAACCAAATATAAAGACTGTAATTTCTTGGTTCTCCTGTCTATAAAAGTGTTAGTGAAATTTTGTGATAGTTGTTTTCACTTTTTGACTATTAAACGACACGTAAAAAATCTCAATTGGGACCATTTCTCAAAAAATTAGAGATAAAAATAAAGAACTTAAAACTTGTCATCTCTCTTATGGTCATTTAAAAACAGGCATATTCGCGAATACTTTTAAAAGAAAACGGGTTTGCTTGGAAAAATTTCCATATCATTGCTTTTTATTTTTTACTGGTATCTACTTACAGATTTATTTTTCAAAATACCCCCCCCCCCCCCAGCTCCCCTAAAGAAAATACTAGCTACGCGCTTGCCAACAACAACAACACAAAACGCATTCACATAAAAAAAAAAAATATTTCTTTGCGCACCGTTCCTCATCCCGTACCCCACCGATTCATAGGTTTACACTCTTCCCAGCATCTATACACCTCTGTTGCGATCAGCCATTGATTTAATATTAAATTTAATTGCAGCTACGTTAACACACCCAGCAGACCACAATAAGCTGTTGATAGATAGAGGCTGTGACCAGTGTTGTCACTTGAAAATTAAAAATTTTAAATATTTGTAGAGTGCAAAATAGATGGAAATTTTGAAAAAAAAATTTGGAATACTTTTTTTTACGAAGCATTCGACTCGAGTCCTACAGCAAAAAAATCATAAGAAGAATACCATAAATTCATTTTTTCATGCTTAATTATTTTTATTGCAAATAATTCTCATATAATGATCTTAAAACACTACTGCATCCTCTCTCTTTATATAAGGGGGGAAAAATTATATTTTTAATAAAATTTCTAATATTGCAATTATTATGCAATAATTTTTATATAAAAGTCGTTGGAATAATGCAAATAGTGGATGGTAAATGTGTTAGAAACCAAAAAAGTTAAAAAGTGGTAGACTGTGGGTGGATGAAGTGGATGATGACTATTGTAGACAGTAGATTAGCAGCTTTCCAAGCAAAAAAAAAAAAAAAAACTATTAATAGATAATTACTTCAGTTATACTTAATATTGAATCAATGATTCTGCATAGCAAAAATGTGTGGATCGGTGGATAGTGTATAGAACTCTTAATCGGTGGGATACGAGTTCAATCCCCACGGCACACAAAAATTAATTTTTAATATTTGATATTAAAGTATCAAATTTTCTTGTTGTAATAAACGCAAGCAAAACAGAAACCATTAATTTCTAAGAAAAATCTGCGGAAAAAGATTTTGAGATTTCACTCAAACAAATCACAGAACGAGGCATAAAAAGCTTCGCTTCAAAGAAAAAAAATAATTAAATAAAAAATAGTTCATACTCCGTGTTAAGAAGAGTACGTTCATTTCTAGTTTTTCTTGAAGATGAATTGCGTGGCAATTCGAAATATCGAATAAAAATTTACACAAAAAAATAAATTACTTATAAAACTATCTTGTTTTATATTTGGATGATCTGAAGCCAGTTAAAAACAAATCTTGTTAACTTAAAAGGTCGCTAAAACTTAAAAAAATAAAAATAGAGTAACATTCTTGAACCGAATTACGCCTTTTGGTTTTGTTTATGATTTTTTTTTTTTATTTCGTTATAATAACAGTTGTAATTGTACAAATAAAATGCCGTGTTTCAATAACAAACTTTGTCACGCCATCTATTTCGATATTCAGCCTAGCACGGTGCAATTTGGCTTGTGATTTGATTGATTTAAAAATAAAATCATCGTTAATAAAATATGTCACTTTAACTGGCTTAAGGTCATAATGAAAAAAGAAAACTCTTTTTTAATTTTTACTAGAAAAATATAGATTGTATTAAAAAAAAATTGTGTATAAAATACACTCAATATTCAGAGTGTTTAAATAAGAATATTAACTGAGAAGAGGTAAGCTAACAATTTTTTTTTTTTTGGTGAAAGCAATAGTCCTGAATCCCTTATATAAAAATCCATGCACCGCAAAATCGGAACTAAGGCACTTTATTGTTTTTGTGTAGAAAAATTTTGTAGAAAACATACATTAGATTATTACGTTGTTCAAATGAGAACAATTAATATAATGAGGTAGGGTAACACTCTTGCTTTTGGCCAAAGCAATAGACCCGAACCTCTTTAATAATATTCCATGCTTTGCAAAATCAGGAACTTTGAATTTTAACTTACTTTTTATTTTTATTTTATACTTACGCCCAAAAAACTGACGCCTGAAAAAAATGGCAAAATAGCCCGAAGTTTTTGAAGCATTGAATTTTGGAAAAAGCGCCCGAATTTGAAATGGTAATTGTGCCCGAAAGAAGGAAATTACGTCCGAATGGCTGTAAAATAAATATCGCAGGAAAATAGATATTATGCCCGAAATTTCTAGCAGATTTTTGGAGTTTATTCTCAAATTCTTCGGGAATAATTTTCGTGATCCAGGTTCAATTTAAGCTTATCAATATATAAAAGAATAGATTTATCTGCAAAGATTTCCTGCGTTCTATTTGTTTTTGATGTTATTCCATGAAAAAAGAGGTCCATGGATATTATGTCCGCATAAGGTCTAAATGGTACTTTTTTGACGTAGTATTACGTCTTACAGCACGGTTTGTACGGGGGTATTTTCACAAATTTTTTCAAGGCCATGCAACGTTTTTTGGGGAACACTTTAGGGCCTTATACAGCCTTTAATATTCATCGTACCTTTGTACGAGTTAATTTCGGATTTTGTCACTTCTTTAATAAAGCCACAAAAGATAGCAAAAGAAAAGAAGAAAAATTTATATTTATGAATTAGAAACAACGCATTGATGATTAAGTTGCTGCTGACGTTCCTATGCTTGTTGCTTTAGTTCGTGCCAATATCTCGAACGCAACATCGTGTTCTTTCTTGAATAGAATCGTTTAATGAATTTCTCAGAGCTTTACAAGCAATGCATACGTATATAAATGCTTGCGCCGATAAGAAGCTTTCAGTCTGCTGACAGACTCCAATAAGTCAGGGTGGCGTCGCTTTGTCCGCCTGATGCCTGAGAAAAAAAAACGTTGCAATATGAAGAAGCGATGCATTTGGTTTGTTATTGTTTTTGTTCGTCTTCAGCAAGATTAATACATACATACATAACACAAAAAATTATATTACTGCAATGCAGGTTTACATGTACGCTGATTGGAGACTGGCTTTGTAGTTATGCTTTTATAAACTTAAAATATTTTTAAAATATGACAAATTTAAGTTATTTATTGAACTTATTTTATATTTACATTTGTTCTTTTACGAAATGGATGGTCTTCCGTACAATGGTTAACTATTTTATCATAACGAGTTTAAAATGTCTTAACTTTTTGGTAAACAAAATTTCGAGTGTTTTCCGTATTTTAATTTTTTTCGGGCCTAAATTCCATGTTTATTTTTCGGGCATCTCTTTCTTTGCAAATATTTGAAAAAGAGACCTGAAATTTATTGGCCAAAAAAAGGACAAATCGCCAGAAATTTTGGGTATTTTTCCCAAGGAATTTATATCCAATCTTGTATAGAAAGTTTCGGGCTTTTTTGATATTTCATTTTCGGGCGTCAGTTCTTCGGGCGTAAGTTCTGGGAGCCGTTTTCTTTTTGTATACCAATGGCAACAGAAATAAGATGGGCAATTCTGGAAGAAGTGTTGGAGGTGAAAAAAAGACAAACTGATACTTTTCATAACTTTCACTCCGTAGAGTATGTTTGTGTCGATATATTTCTACAGTTTTTTCTTCATGTGACTTCTCATTCAATTTATAGGTATGCCTTCAGAATAGTGGCAAATAGGAGGTGACAGCTATTTCGGTGCCTTTTTCGACATTATTTCAACCTAGTAGGTTAGTTAGTTTTGAGAAATTATGAGGCAAATATTGGGCAAAAGTAATTTAGAGCTTCACTGAGGTGACCCCTATAGAGGTTGAATATATCACCAGGTCATATAACTTTTTCCCCTCTAATATTTCTTACCAACATACAGTGGCTCACAGCTTATTTCATGCTGTGCTATTTTTTATCTTTGGCACACTGTATCTTAAAAATTAAAAAGGAATTTTTCAAAATTGAGATAAGGGCTAATAAAAGCATTCTTATTGATGATAATAAATAAAACAAAGTACACAAAAATTAGTTGTGACAAGCTTTAGGTTAAAAAAAAACCATTTGCGTTGAAGAAATGCAAGTCAAAGCTTATTTCATGCAGATGCTTGTTTTCACTTTGGTGCCAGCGTATCGCGCTGTATAACGGGACCTTCGTTGTCTATGTTCTCTTTGAAGTATTAGTAATCATCTGTAGTCAATTTTTAGTGTGATATTGTATATTGTTTAAAAATGGGTCCTCGTACAAAAATCAAGCAGAGAGAATTTAATCATTATTAAATCAGCTATTAAATCGTTTTAAAAATCACTAATCATAGAGAAAAATTGCTTAATTTGTTATATATGAGTTCAACTACAGTGCGGAGCATCATTGAACACTGAGTTCATGAAAATCGAGTTCAATTTAATGGCAGAAATGCGCAAAATAAAATGTTTAACCAAGCCGATGAACGATTTATTATACATAAAATCAAGGTGAACCCAAAGTTAACGGCTCCAAGCCTAGTCAAGGAGATACCTAAGCAAGGACTAGGCAAGCCATGCAGTGCGGAAACTGTCCGCTACGAGCTCCGAGACCATAACTTTAATGGTCGAGTCCCCACAAAAAAGTGCTTCATAAGCAAAAAAAAAAAAAACAAACAGAATCGAATCTGCCTTTGCTAAGGAGCACACCAATAAAAAGTTGGACTTCTGGAACAGCGTTACATTCTCGGACGAGTCTAAATTTATCAGATTTGGCTCTAATGGCATGTCATACGTTTGGCAGAAACCTAATACTGAGCATGAAAAAGAAAATTTAAAAGCTACAGTGAAGAATGGTAGTCTTAGTTTGTTGATTTGGGCCTGTGTGTCGTAAGCTGTGGCTAGAAATATGGAGTTCATTGAAGGTAAGATGGACATGAATGTATGTATCTCAATATTTAAAAAAAAAATTTGCATCAGAGTGCAGCGAACCTTGGAATACCGGAAACATTCCGTTGCTACCAAGACAACGACTCAAAACATAAATATGGCATTGTGTAGGCTTGGTTGATTTAGAGCTGTGTGCATTTAATGGACCCGCTGGCACAGAGCCCAGACATGAATGTTATTGACAATTTATCGAAAATGTTGGAAAAAACATTAAGCAACATAATATTTCCAACAAGGAGAAATTAAAAAATGTCATTATATAAGAGTGAAACAAAATTACTCCAGCAACTTCTCAAAACTTTGTAGATTCTATGTATAAAAAGACAACAAATGCAAATATTAAGTATTGATTCTTATGTAAAATTTAAAATTTTTTTCTGTTAAAAAATTTTTTTCTGTTTGTTTCTAATTAAAATCAAAGTGTATGTGCATGAAATATGCTGTGACATAAAATTAAGCAGTATTTTCATAATTTTTGTTTAGTTATCACAAACAAAATTTTTTGCATTTTTAAAGTTTTTGATTTGAACAATAAGTATTTTTCTTAAATATGGCATTTAAATCTTTTTAATATCTTATCTAGTTTTGCAATCATAGTGCAACAAATTTTTAAATTGGATCTGCAGGAAATAAGCTGTGAGCCACTGTACTCAAAACAAATAACACAAAAATTAAAAAAAAAAAAATGTCCAAAATAATCAAAAGCTTTCCCGGGGTGACCCCTTTAGAGGTAAAAGGTATGGAATGGTTCTATACGTATTATTTTTTCACCTAAAATATTTCTTCCGAACATAGCAATCCCCTGTTCTCTTCTAGGGGTCACTTTACATAAAACACAAAATAAGTAGCATATTTCTTCTGGGGGTCACTCTACATAAAGCACATAAAATTAATAAACCCACCACCACCTATTTGATACCCTTCTAGGGGTTACCCTACAAAAACACAAGAAAATGAAGAAAAATGATTCAGAGTTCCTATGGGGTGACCCCTATAGGGTCAAAATGTATCAGCTGCTCCTATTATTTTTCCGCGTCCACAATTTTTCAAACTATACCGCGTCCAATATACCTACCCCCTGCCAGCTCCCTTCTGGCGGTTGCAGTAAAAATACACAAAAAATTAAGAACAATTAGGACATAACGAGTATTTTATAACTCCCGCGGGGTATCCCCTAGAGGGGCAAATGCATCACCACCAATATTTATTCCGAACATATCTACCTTCTACAGCATATCTTCATTTCTTCACATCTTCTTCACAGAAAAAAAATCTATTTTTTTTTTTAAAACAAAATAATGATCGATTTTGCGAAACAAGAAATTTTACTTAGGAGGTTCGGGACTTTTGATTCCAGCAAAACAAAACAAAAAAAAAAAAGAAAAAAAAATGGTACCCTACCTTATCTTATTTAATGTTCTTTAGGTATCATTACAGTTTCGGATAGGGAAAAGTTAAGAAATTTTCTAAAGTTTAAAACTTCGGTATCCTATAGTAGATATGTACATTTTTTTTTTTTTAAATTTATACATCCTTAAAGATTAAAAAAAAAATAATTTTCATAATTTGTATGAGTTACAGATGGCGTTCAGGTGAAGTGCTCAAAAATTCGTTTGCGTACAGTTAATCTCAGGATTGGCTGAGTCGATTTTAAAAAACCTTGTTTTATTTTCTTTTTTAACATATTCCATAAGGCAATATACTAAAAAATCTTAAAAAAATAAAAAAAATTTTTTGGGCTATATTTAAAGAAAACAAAATCCATCACATTTTTGGACCTTTTACCTGTGCTAATTCATTTTTTTTAGAGAATATGTTAAAAAAGAAAATAAAACAAGGTTTTTCAAAATCGGCCCAGCCAATCCTGAGATTAACTGTCGGCCATATGGACACCGGCGCCATCTATAAAAATTATGAAAATTATTTTTTTTATTTTTTTTTTTCAATCTTAAGCGATGCACAAATTTTCTAAAAAAAATTTATGTTAATATCTAATAATGGGCCCAAGTTATTAACTTGGATTAAAAAAAATTGCTTACTTTTTCCACAAAACAAAACTGTAATGATACCTTAATTAAACACCGTGTATTATTATATTGTGTATATTAATTTTATTCTTGAGAAGCTCAAATTTATCTATTATACACAAGAAATATCTTTTTAAGTATGAAGAATGTGTTTTTGTTGTTTTTGAAAAATAAATCTGTTACAATCTGCCTTTAATTTTTTCTTTTTTCCCTTGGGACAATCATTACAACCAACTGAGAATTACATCATCTTCTGTAAATTTCTTATACTTAGTGACAACAGCAAATTTTATTGATTCTTGGAATAAATCTTAGCCTTGATTATGTGGAGGATTATAAAATTTCTCTGAAAAAATATATTTTCTTCAAATCTGTTTTCATTACAAAATGATATCCTTGAAAAACTTCAAGATACATAAAAATAGTAAAATATTTGAAAGGATTTCATGGCAGTTCGCTAACTAAATGAAGTTCGCTGAAGGAAGTTTGCTAGTAAATGAAAGTTTACAAATTTTTACTTTAAAGTTATTAATTTCATTGCTTTTAACAATCATAACTTGTAGTATACAGGGTGTCCCAGACTTAGAGTACTATAATGTGGGGGCTGATTCCTCGTGCTGAGACGAGCAAAAAATTGTATGGGTGGGGTGGTCGCAAATGCCCCCCTAGGGGGCTAGGAGGGAAAAACAAAAAAGTAGGTGTCGTTACGTTTTAATCCATAGCTAACATATCTCTGCAACGATTAAAAAAAGCCATACTTTTTTGAAAAGAAAATTAAATTTGCTTTAAATTACGTTTGCAAAATTTTTCCATAAAGTTATAAACAAAAAATGTATAAGCACCTGAAGTCAAAAAATAGGTTTTTTTCTTTAAAAATTCAACTTTCAAGGCGATTTTCTCAGAAAAAAACCAAATGTTTTATTATTTTTTATGACGCAGTTTTTTTCCTTGGTCAATTCTCTAAAAATCCATCATACATTGTTTATACCTCAGAGATAATATTTTTCGTATAATATCGATTTTCCGATTCTACCACTTTTTCCTCCCACTGGGGTACTTAATGCAAGCAAGGCGACTTGGTTTTTTTGTTGCTTACAATAACTAGTAAAACAGTTAGATTTAACGGAATTAAAAAAAAAAGCAATTTCTCATTATTGAGTGCATCACATGCCTGAATCGACACATTCTTTCACCGATCGTAGAGTTATAATGTTTTCCAACTCAGAGTACGTAGACATTATTTTTTGTTACGGTTTTAGAAAATTTTTAGAGAATTGACCAAGGAAAAAAACTGCGTCATAAAAAATAATAAAATATTTGGTTTTTTTCTGAGAAAATTGCCTTGAAAGTTGAATTTTTAAAGAAAAAAACCAATTTTTTGACTTCAGGTGCTTATACATTTTTTGTTTATGACTTTATGGAAAAATTTTGCAAAAATAATTTAATGCAAATTTAATTTTCTTTTCAAAAAGTTATGTTTTTGTTTAATCGTTGCAGAGATATGTTAGCTATGGATTAAAACGTTACGACACCTATTTTTTTGTTTTCCCTCCTAGCCGCCTAGGGGGGCATTTGCGACCACCCCCACCTATACGATTTTTTGCTCGTCTCATCACGAGGAATCAGCCCCCACATTATAGTACTCTAAGTCTGGGACACCCTGTATATAAACGATGTCAAGGTGTACTTGACTCATAAAAAGTTTTACAAATTTGTTTGAAAAATAATTTATGCTTGTGTCTGATTGAATTTCAGAACACATATTCAAATTTAGAGCAGATTTTTGTAGCATGTTATAAAAATATTTTTGTACCAAAAATGAAATAATAGTTTCGATAAATACTAAATTTTACATAATTCTCTTTACATAAAGATTAACTTACAGGAGAGTCAGCAAAATTTTTGTAAAAAGTGAAAAATAAGCTCTGCTCAAAACAAACAATTTTTAATCGGAGCGAATAAATTAATACTTAAATAACTCTTCTGAAAAAACTTCTTTAATAAAAACATATCCGAAAACCATATCCACTGACTTATAAATTAAAAAAAAAAATATAAGGAATACTTACAAAAGTATGCGTTATCAACAAAAACTTTTCTAAAGGAAGGAAAAATAAACCATTTTCTTATTGGCAGTGCTAAATAAAATGCTAATAGAAAAGTTTTGTGAAATATTAACTTAATTTATAAAATCATATATATAAATATTTACTATGCTGGTTTATTTACCACACGTTCTCAAACAAAATATCATATACTGATTAAAATAACAGCATAAAAGTTATTCAACTTTTTCAAAATAGAGCAGAACAACAACAACAACAACGTTGGCAACTTTATTCTACTCTTAAAACAAACAAACAAACTTTATTAATACAAACACATTTTGATGCGCAAAGCAGCAACATTTTAATTAATATTTTTCATTACTTAAACTATGAGAATACAGCAAACAACAACAATGTTTTTTTTTCTATTTGGTTTTCTCTACAACAACGCCTGACTAAAGCATTAGCAACAAAAATAATAACAGCAACAACAACCGCTATATAGTTGCACATAAAGTTTTTTGCATAACAATTTTATAAATGATAAAAGTTCCAAAAGCAAAAATAAAAATACAAACAAAGTCAGACAGACTAGCTGCGTGCGTAGGTGTGAAATGTGTATTTTAAAGTGTGCGCCATACACCTTTTATGTCGGACGAGTGCGGTGCGCATAAAATTGCAACATTAAAACAAGCTGCATGCATAAATAATAAAATGTACTGTTTAAATGAATGAAGAGTTTTTATAAAATTTTTAAAAAGTTATATATATATAAAAAAAAAACTTGAGACACACACGCACTTCAATGTCTGCCGGTGAATGCATTTGAGGCAACCTTAACGCTGCTGTAACTGCCGTGGAAGCTGTTGCTGTGCCATAAATAAAGCTACGACTTTAAGTAAGTGTGTGAAATTTTATGTATATTTTATGTGTATAACGCTTCTATTTCAATCTTTTTATGCATACGTTTTTTGTATAGTAAACAATTATAATGCTTTGTTATTATTATTCTTTAAGGAAAAATAATATAATTTTAACTAGCTTATAAACGGTGCGTTTCGCTACGCTCCGTGCGTATCCCCTAAAAGACTTGACCATTTTTTGTGGTGACGAATTGAAACAATTCATTTTGGAAGAATATTCACATTTTCACAAATCTCACTTAATTGCGACATGAATAACTTTCGCTAACAATTTTCAATCAAAATTAAAATGAGTGAACCCGCTCAATCAAAATGCCCGATTGATGATTGAATTGCAAGGTTGTCGAAGAGCTGGTACTCTCTTCTGAGTACCCACAATTGTCAAAACGAAAGAAAAACAGGTGAAAAAAATAACGCTTGCAGATTTTCTATCAGCTGTCAATTTCGATTTGACAATCATGGGTACTCGCCCTCAGCCTTGCGCCAACCTTATAATTCAACCATGCTATCATGCTAAAGCTCAGTCGAAAATAATTGACTGTTATGTGACTGACGAGGTACCCGGGTGCCTTTTGCAATTTAAAACAAAGAGTTTGATCATTAATAACCAAAGCAATGGGCCAAGCTTAGTTATTTTAAATTGTAGAATTCACGAAACATTGATCTAGCTGAACATTAAACCTCGTCAGTCTGATCAAGATGTTTTTTTCGTCATTCACATAACGGTTAATAAAATAAAATAAAAAAAAAAATAAAAAAAGCCATTTACTCAAAAAAGATCGACTACGAAAATATCAGGTCAATTAGCACAGTAGGTTATTTTAATGATTTCTGAAAAAGTGGGGCGTAGATATGGTGTCCATGACCATGCCCATTTTTAATACAGTTGCCGTCGACAATCATAGGAACTAACTGCTTTATTTTGTATTTCGAATACGTAAACCAACGACAAATAAGACACGAGAAGCAATATATATTAATAGCCTCATTTTGTATTCCTAACGAAGCTGTCAATGAGCGATAGCTATGCGAACTATGCGTTGAATTCAAACTGAACTATGTATTTCGAGCGACGC
This sequence comes from Coremacera marginata, assembly GCA_914767935.1. NCBI lineage: Eukaryota > Metazoa > Arthropoda > Insecta > Diptera > Sciomyzidae > Coremacera > Coremacera marginata. The sequence goes on along the minus strand of OU612045.1, from coordinate 175,207,792 downwards.
TTATCGTTAACTCATTCGACAAGCTAGTCTTTGCTACGTACACTCAAACTGTTATACACAAGCAGTTGCCAAATGGAGCGCTGCCATATCAAGCACTTGGGAAGTTTCCTGTATTTTGTCTACTTACTTCAAAGATATTTTTATATATGTTGCTTTGTTTATTATATGTTGGCATTGCCTTTGTTCGGTTTGTGTATTCAATAAATACTCTTTGAGCAATTAAGTGGCTTGTGGCATTGTTTACATTATTATGGGTTTTAGTGATTGAGTTGCTTTAAGTGATCAAAATAAAATGTGTGCATTTATTGCAGTTTATATTTTTCTTTTATGTATTTCAAGTGCTTTACAGCCGTCGGACACTGGACAGGGTCCAGTATATATTTCATGATTTGTTTACATTTAGGTACAGAATTTTTCATTTTTTTAACATTCTATTAACGACTGCAACCACAACGTTAGCATAAATGTGTTCGTTTGATTATTTTGATGTTCGGATTCGTGGTTTCAGTGATCGTTAGAACTACATAGTGCAAATATGTAGCTGTACTATGGCATCGTTCGCTGGCTGATCAGCTGTTATCGTTGTTTGATTCTGTTCGATTTACAAATTTCAAAAACACGAAGGGACACTGTTTTACACGAAACGATTGATCGGATAGGAATTCAAAATGAAGCCGTAAGTCTAATGCGAAGAAACCCATTCGAAATATGGGATTTTTATTGTGTTGTGGGCGGTAAAAATGGTGTGGCAACTTTTTTGTCTAAGCTATACCATGTCATACTTAAATAAAATGTACTGCAAAATATTTCCATTTTGCCCAGCGGTCAATTTAAATGTGATTTGTAAAAAGTGGGCGCAGCTATAGTTTGACCACGACCACCATACAATCTCAAATATCAAATTAAAGTCTAGTACGTCTTAAAATATCTGAAATATATAATTTTTAGTGATTTGTGGGCGGTGGAAGGGGTTGTATCATTTTATTGATTTGTGGGCAATAAAAAGGGGTGTGCCAATTTTTTTCTAAGCTAAGCCATACTCGAAAAAATATACCAGCAGTCAAATTAATGATATTTCTAACAGTGTGAGTATCTTTAGTTTGAGCACGCCCATTTTGAATACAGCTGCCAACAATAACCATACAAACTAAATTACAAAACTAAAATCTAATACGACAAAAATCCTTGGATATATAGTATTTTCATTGATTTGTGGGCGGTACAAGGGAGCGAGTAAATTAATTTTTACTACGTATACAGTTACGGACATTACAGAGAATCATACAAACTCAATTACCAAATTTTAGTCGACTAAAGTTATACCACCAAAACTATCTAAAATATATATGTAATTTTTATTGATTTATAGTCGGTGAAAGGTGGTGTGGCAAAATTTATCAAGCGTATGCAGAATGGGATAGCCAAGAGAACACAACAAAAAATCTCAAAACAAATCAGGCGCTTCGTTCTTGTGTTATGGAATAAGTAACACATTTCACGACGTTGCTTTATACACACATATGGTCATTGATACGATGACTTAGGACAACAGTTTCCGTGCAGCATTTCCAAATTTTACAATAATTTTGCTTTATATTAATTTTCTTCAATTCGCAACGCTGTCTACTTATGTCATTAAAAAGAACCGTTCATTCAACCGTACAAGAACAGTTTCATTATTGCTCACAACGAAGATTTTTGGTGGTCAATGAAATAGGTACGCTATTAATATATTTAATTTACGGATCGTTGTTACGGAAAAAATAGTTTGCAAGGTAAGTTTAAGAGAAATAAAATTCTTATAGGTTTGAAATTAATATGAATTTGAATGGGTCGTGCGAAGCATTGTTCACCGGAAGAAAGAAGAATCATTCAAAATCATTGCAAGAAGAATAAGTCATAAGTCAGACATTGCTTTATTATTAGGACGATCGAAAACTTTGTAGCAAACGCTCTTAAGCCCGAAAAAAATGAAAAACGTGGAGGTGTTAGAAAAACAACTCCTGTTACAGACACTCACATTGCACGCTTGGCCAAACAACACCCATTTAAATTTTCCAAAGCCATTGCTGCTGAAATGAACAACATAATATCAGCTGGAACCGTACGACGACGATTATGTGATATGAATTTACCAGGCCGAGTTGCTCGCAGTGTGCCATTGTTAAGAAAACAAAATATTGAAAAGAGGAAAACTTTTGCATATGCGCATAGAACATGGTGTGGTCCCGATGGAATCAAAAAATGACGTAACGTACTCTGAAGTGGTGAAACCAAGATTAATTTATTTGGGAATGACTCTGGACAAAATGTTAGGCGACCTATAAGGCAATAATTTAATCCGCGATATACCAGAAAGACGATAAAGCATGGTGGCGGAAATATCATAGTCTAGGGTTGTTTCTCGTGGAATGGTGTAGGTCCGATTCACCTCATCAGTAATACCATGACGAAAGAGATTTATAGGGACTTACTAGAAGAGATTATGTTACCCTACGTGGAAGAGCATATGTCTCTGTGATGGCTTTTCCAGCAGGATAATGATCCTAAACATGTGTCGAAGTTGGTAGGTGATTGGCTTCTGCACAAAATCGTTAACGTTATGGAATGGCCAAGTCAATCACCTGACCTCAATCCAATAGAGAACCTTTGGGGGGATCTTAAAAAACGAATCGGAAAAGCAAACTATCATAATAAGACGACATTATGGTAAAAACTTCAAAATATATGGAATGATACACCAGTAGAGACTTGCCGTAAAATTATCAACTCTATGCCTAGAAGAATAAAAAAAGTTGTTCAAAATAGGGGTGGACATAATGGATATTAAATAAATATTATATATTTTTCACTTTTCTTGTGTGTTAATATTCCTCTTTCTTATATATTTTTTGTACCAATTTTAATGACCAGGTGAATTTCGTACAGTCTTCTTTAGTTTTAGTGTTTAATGTTCATAATTGATTTTGAATTGATATTTTTGGCAATTGCTTTTGGGAAAACCGAATTTGAAAAAATTCGATTTTTCTGAAATAAAATGGCCGTATCTCTTTTTATGAGCATATGTGTATATAAAAGATTATTTTTTTTTGTAAATAAGATTTTCTAGACAGATTCAATCAATATTTATCAACTCAAATTAATTTTTTTTTTTTTAATTAGAGTTTTTGCACTTCAGGTTCAACTTTTAAACAGTAAAACTATAGATCAAAAATTGAGTGTGAAGTGAAAAATCCAGCATGTGTAAAGTTAATGACTAGAGTAAAAAGCATTTCTCTCAATATATGCAAATTATGTAATTTTGCAATTAAGCAATTATATGCAAAAAAAAAGCAAAACAACAAAATAAACATGTACAGTATTATTCGTAAAAATTATTATAAGCTTACTAAATAATTTATATTAAAATAATCGTATAAACTAATATTTTTGTGCACTTACATTTTGTTTTTGATGCTAAGCCAAACTTTACACTGCATTTATTTTTTATACATGCGCCAAAATATGCCGATATAGTGATATCTTCTTACAATATCTTCTACATACGCTGCATTAGGCGTTTCACTGAAGAAAATACTGAATCTATTGCAATATACTAAAGTGTACTCAAGTTTTTGATTGCATTAAGTAGTGCAAAATTTGTTTTAAAAGCAACTTCATTTACATGCAACTACAGCTGTATAGGTGTAGTCTTCCATATAATATTTACATTAAAGCCAATAAAACTACCTGCCCTAGCTAAAATTCGAGGACCACTGAACTCCATAGTTGGTAATTGGCTCCTTAATATTTTTGGTCAGCTGCTGTTGATGGAGCTGCATAAATCTGCACTTACAATTGCACTAACACAGTTGTCTATAATTTTTTTTTTTCATATTCTGGACTAAAGTAGTCCTCATCGTCATCGAAGCCAGCACTACTTCAACCTTCATCAGCATTATAAGAATAGAATTCATCTGCTCCTGCAGCTTTTCTTCACTCGTTTTATTGAAGAAAAACATCTGCTAATACATCTTGAAGCCATTTATGAAGTCACAGCAAAACACGCACCTATTATTCACAATGAAAAAAAAAAATTACATGGTAAACCGTTAAGGGGGTCTTCTCATTGAGCAACTTTTTTTTTTCAACTTTTTTTTGCATTTATTTATAGCTTGGGTAGTTGTGAATATGCCCCTAAAAGGATTTTTAGAAATTCGAAATACTTTAGAAGATACAGCCTTTTTTGTGAAGCAAGGTCTGATGGACAAGAAGGTGATGGATGTAATAAAACCAGCTTACGAAGCGCTGTCGGCAGATAATTTGCTTGAAAGATGCCTTGGATCTGAAACTCAGAATTCCAATGAGTCCTACAATTCTGTTCTTTGGTCACTTTCGCCCAAACACATCAACTCAGGCGCACGCACCATCGAAGTGTCCAATTTCATTGCAACGTGCCTCTTCAACGACGGTTTTATACCCATACTTAAAATTATGGGTTTGATGGGTATTGCGATTAGCAAAAACGCATACGAATACGCACTATCTAGCAATGAAGACAGATTGAACCGATCAGAGACTCGAGCTGCGGCATCATCAAAAGCTGGCAGAACGGCTCGCAGAGCAGAGAGGGCAGCAGAAAGCAGTTTCTACGAAAAAGAGGAAGGTGGCCTGTATGGAGCTGGCATCGCCGACTAATATTTGTAAGTAAAAATTGTCAGCTCTTTAAAACTGCATTTAAACATTTCTGATTTTTTTTTTTTTTTCCCAAAAAAATTACTTCAAACTTTAAACGCGTTCATCTCGAACCCACGTTTTTCGAACTGGCGGCCATGATATCTCTAGTTCAACTGAACCGATTTTCATGAAACAAAATGGAATCGACGCAGAATTGTCACCATTCTCGGGTGAACCTCGACCATAATTTTAAAAAATTGTTTACTATTTTTTTTTTACACTAAACTACAAAAAAAAAACCCGTAATTGAAATTTTTTTTTTGAATGGCCGCCATTTTGTCAAAAAAAATCACAAAATTAAGCTTGAGGTTCACCCGAGAATTACATCTATACTGATTATAACCCCGTTTTTTTTTTCATTTCAGACGCTCCGGAGACCCGGAATCGTGGCCGCCGTGACGACACCTTTTTTTTCACCACCAACTTTGAAGTCTCATTACTTTTTGAACAGCCCACGTATCGAGGCAAAAAAATTTTTTTATTTACTTTGAACCTTTTGTAATACAATAAATAAAAAAAGTTTTCAATTATTCTTTGTGTTTTCAAATAAGAATTTTTTTAAAAAGGGTCCAAAAAACGGGTTTTGAATGAGAAGACCGCGAATATTATTTACTGACAAAAATGTATATATCTTGAAGTACAAGCAATTGAATGAATTTATATTCATGAACATTTCAAGAAAAAGCAATGGGTTGGTTTTTATTGATTTGGTTTATTGCCTTAAAATAAATAGATATGTAGGGGTAAGGTCTGGGTTGTGAACCGGGTTTTGTTTTTGTGCCCAAACTTTTCACAGAATAAAGATATCGAATAATCCAAGATACCGTTGGAAGGGTGTGCATAAAACGCAACTTTTTAATGCAGATATATAAGCGCTTTGATTAATATATTACTCTCTACAGCCAATTTTCTAAGCACGTTTTTAGCTCTACCAAAAAAGCAGCTGGGCTGTGAATCATCTGGCAAATCCCATCAAATATCGGAAAATACGAAGTAAAACTGCAATAATTTTATAATATGTTGAGATTTAATATATTTCGAAGGCTCGTAATATATTGTAAGAAAGAATCAAAATAATAAATAAATATGCATTACACGCACCTTTTTGAAATACATGCACTTACTTGGATAGCACTTTGGAAAATATCAAAAAAAGTTTTCGCAATCGATTTTCAAACGCTATGTCTGTAGCTGGTACACTTCGGTGTAACAACAAAAACTGAGTCGTCAAAATACAAACTTGGCAGTTAAAAGATTGGCGATATGGCAATTAGGTAGCAAAATATGTAATGGTTCACAACGCAGCCCTCTGCCCTAAGTTTTAAATTAAGATCGGTGCGTATGAGTAATATTTATTGTTATTTCAACAAAGTGAACAAAATGTTTCAGCTTATTGTGACCTCTTCAGCAAACTCGTCGGGATTTTCATATGTGCAACATATTTTCAGTGTCATAGGTCACTTAAATTTATTAACGGTAAGTTATGGTACAGTTATAATTTCAAATTTCCAGATTGAGCTCTTTTATAAAAAGGCAGCCAGGCAATGGTGTGATAGTAGCGTGCTGAACTTCTTGCCGTATATTATGTGGTTCAATATGAGCATGGAACGAATTTTGTGACAATTTTTTCTTTTAAATATTTATAAGGAAAAAAATTTAAATATCACAAAAAAGAAAAATAGAGCTGCACGGTCCATCGTCAGTGCTGTGAAGATCGAACATAGATACTACTTGAATCATCAAATTAAAATAAAAAAACCTTTTAATAGCCAACTGAACCACGAAAGTAAAATAGTTCCGCGATCTATTTCTCTACATTAATATTGAACTAACTATGCAGATAATTGTTATACACATTTGTTAAAAAAAGGACAATTGACTTTTTCTATGACTTCGCCATGTTATGTCAGTGAAGTTAAATGTCAGTTGGTTTTATAAAAAAAAAATATAGATTTTGAACTAGTACTGGAATGTAGACAGACTAAACAGACAACTTTTAAACTATTTCGTTGCATTGCAGGAGGGACTGTTAAAAAAATAAATTAGCAATCCTTCCTGAAACTCCATTTTTGGGTAAAAGTTCACTTCTACCGTGCGTGGCGGTCACACATATCCTTGTTTTTTTTTGAGAGACTTCTTCGAATTACGGGATAGATTTGATTTAATTATAATATCTCAAAACATTTTACTCTTTTTTTATTTAACTTTCATCATGGGCAGGCTACTAATGATCATCAACAATCTCTGAATTCTACTGTCACATCTACTCTCATATCATATATAATCAATATCAACTTAAAGGGGCGAAAAAGTAACAAAAAATCCAACACTTTTTGAGTCAATCTTCTGTTCTCTCTGGTGTTAAATCGAGCTTGCTTTAATTTAACTCGATCAAAATGTGCGTAAATTTTATTCCAACTCAAACTCTTGCACTTAACAAATAATGCAACCATCATAAAATTCAGCCCTGTTATTTACATAATGAACTACGGCTTAAAAAAAAAAAAATACACAAAAAAGCTACACTGTACTTTATGAGCCCGCAGTTGGAAATTATTTGAACCAACCAAAAAACCAACAACAATCATTGCTGAAATGTTGTGGAAAATACACAAAAAATAATAAATATCGTAAGCAGTGTATATTTTTTTTTGCTTTTTTTTGCTTTTTTTTTGGGCATTTTAATTTTTTGGAATGTTGCCATCTGCTGGCAACTCTACACCACATAATGGTAGATATTTGTTATCGTTATTACTGTGGTTGTTGCTGGCGCTGTTGTTTCTGTTAACTGTTCATTATTGCTTAGCATTCATTGAAATGGCTTAAATATGCGCGAATACTTGATTTTCCGGCACAGATAGTGACTGTAATGATGATAATACATGCACACTTTTTTTACCCAATGTCGCTTCATTCTTAGTTGCGGGCATTTTTTGCATTTTTTGACAAAGTACTTACTTAGTGACGTTGTTTTAGCAGCTATTGCTGCGTTGTCATGTTAAACGGTGTTAAGTGATTTCAGCATAATTGTTGTGGTCCTTGGTTTTTATGTTGTTTTTTTTTGGGGGTAATTTTAAGCCAAGGCTTTTTGACCAATCGCTGCCGCCTGGATTTTAAAAGGAAGCTTGATGGTCTTGTGTCGTTTCATTCATTGATGTTGGGCTTTTAGGGAATGCCACAATCCCATTGATATCTTTATAATAGCACTTTAACTGGCTGGCACAATTGTTGCTTCAGTCGAAGTTGAAATAAAATGGTTTTAAGTGATGATAGTTTTATTTAGTTTATTTTTTGACATGCGTTGTTGGTTGGCTGATTGCAGAAAACGGGCTTTTAAGAGCTATTATTATGATGTTGTGTGTTTTTTTCGATAGCATTTTTATCAGTATTTTTTTTATGCTGTACTGACTAGTTTAAAGCATCTTTATGACAGAGCTTAGCGAACAGTGAAGGCTGTATATAACTGTTTTAAGTACAAAAGGTTTTTGGTTCGTTATCGATTAAAATTCAGATCAAAATATTTAAAATTAGAAGTACTTTTTTAAAATTATTGTAAAATTTTAAGTTTAAGTTTAAGTTTAAGTTTAAGTTTAAGTTTAAGTTTAAGTTTAAGTTTAAGTTTAAGTTTAAGTTTAAGTTTAAGTTTAAGTTTAAGTTTAAGTTTAAGTTTAAGTTTAAGTTTAAGTTTAAGTTTAAGTTTAAGTTTAAGTTTAAGTTTAAGTTTAAGTTTAAGTTTAAGTTTAAGTTTAAGTTTAAGTTTAAGTTTAAGTTTAAGTTTAAGTTTAAGTTTAAGTTTAAGTTTAAGTTTAAGTTTAAGTTTAAGTTTAAGTTTAAGTCTAGGTTAGGTTAGGTAAGTAGGGTCGTGCACCGTTACCGGCGCTTCTGCGGGGGCCTGTAGGTCCATTGCGAATCCCTTTTTATGTTTGTGGTACCATTTTAAAACCATTGTTTCTATTTATTCCTCAAACCATCCTGTGGTTTTTATGAACCTCCAGATGTCTAGCAGTGGTGTGTTCATTAACTCTTCCAAGTCTGTTAAAAATCTGTGCATACCTAATAAGACTCGATATTTGCATGTTTCTTCAACTCATCATTTGTTTATGCATTATACTTGAGACGTTTTTAATTCTCAAAATTCAAACAATTGCGGTTAAAAAGCAATTCAACTAAGGTGAAAATTTCTATTTTCTGTTTAGTATTTAGTAACTCCCTCATTTTACATTTTCAACTGATAACACCTCGTTTAATATAAATGGAACATTCTGCTACGATCATAACTCAAGCGTCTACGTGGTATACTTTACGAAATGATGATGTTGATTGATGGTCTGATGATGAATATCATTTAAAACTAACGCTTAGTGTATGATTTGACAAAAAACAACAAAAATAAAAATAAATTTCTAACAAATGCAAAACGACATAACTCCAAATATTCACAACGACACTCATGCGTCTAAGTAAAATAGGCCCCAGGCGGTATTTTTGAAATTCCCAAAATGAGAAACAAAAAAAAAAAAAAAGGAAAAACGCAAACGAAACGATATGCAAAAAAATACTATTAAGCAAAGTCATTGTTCTGTTTTGTATGCGTTTGACAGCCGAAAAGTATGCCACATCTACATATTCTTTAAGCATTACGTCTTTCGTCGTCTTACGTCTTCGTCATGCTCACCATCGTCATGCTCGTAATTCGTAAACGACAAAAGAAGGGGGCATAAAATCGAGTGTGAATGAAAGCTCAGCGCAGCTCATGTAGCACACCAAAGCTTCGAGTGCTCCGCTTAAGTGAAACTCTGTCATGGGACACTTCCGGCAGTATTACTATTCTTTGTGTTTGCTATGCTCTATACTTTTTTACATTTGTTTTTTGGTTTTCTTACCCGAAGCTTTTAGTTGGCTTGGTTGCCAGTGTTGTCCGTCAATGTCAATTTATATTCACTTCAAATGCACAGAAATAGAGCAAAAATTTTGCTGTACTAGGCACTTAATTTGCTGGTTTGTTGTTTTTTTCTTGTCTTGACGTTTGTTCTGCTGCTGGTGTTGTTTGGCTCTTTAGAGTTAAGCTTGATAAATAGTCGAACTCCAACAGGCACATGACTGCCAATATTAGGAAAAATAGAGAGATTTAATTTTTTTAAGATATGAATAAATTATTTCAAATTTATTCACGTTCACATTTTTTCTATTTAGCTACAAAAAACATTCTATGAAAACATATAAAAAAGTCTCAAAAATTATTTAAAATTGAGCATTTGTTATCGCAAGTTCAGTTTTTACACGAAATTTTTAAAACTTACTTTTATTGTAGAACATTTTGTAAAATTAATCGTAGACAGTTAAAATATTCTAGAGAAATATTTCTTATATAAGTTCACTAAAAGACAGCCCTGTGAAAAAATTCTCACTATTAAAACTTTTTAGAACAGTGTAAATCGAATTTTTTTTATTTAAGTTTCTGATATCAATCACTTGGATTGGCTCAGTGGCATGCAGTTAATTTTTAAAGAATCCTTCAACCTTTTAATTCTTCAACTTATTACTTACCATATCGTTTTCTGCATCTGATTTGAATTTATTCAAAAAATAGTCTAAACAATTTCCTTAAAAGAAGACTAAGGTGGTTTTAATATTCTAGAAAAATACTACTTGCATTATTCATTCTATACTAGTATAAGTTGCTTCGGACGAGATTAATCTAAGGCTTACAACAAGGAAACAAAAAATAAAATTATGTTGGAAAATGGCAATTTCAGGTAATTTCCAAAGTAGCTCATTTCATAGAATACGCGCCCGAATCGTCCACACGTCTGGGTTTTGAGATATTTTAGGTTAAATATTCAATTCGTATACTAGTCAATAATAAGCTTTTTGGGCTATATCGAAAAGAAAAAACTGTAGTCAGATCAACTTTTAAACGTGTGAAGAAAAGAACAATGTTCTGCGAAGAATAATTTCTGTGTAATTAATATATTATGTGTATCTGCTAAACATAGTTTTAAAATTAAGTTATTAGATAAAATAACCCCCGTAGCTGTATTGAAGTATATTCGAAGTCTTTAGCCTTCCATAAAACGCTTATGTACAATCTGCAAAATTATGTGTGTCATTCGCTTAATTTTATTTTACCCTTAGCTGCCATATAGAGTACTTTGCCATATAGAGTAATTTGCCATATAGAGTAAGAATATCAAGTTTTTGAAAAAGTAAGCGAAATCAATCATATATGAGAATCATATATGAGTAGTATGTTTGAGATTATTTTGAAAAAATTAGTATTGACACTATTTTCGCTAATGCTTGGTTTTTACTAAGTCAATTTCAGTGGCTGTCAAACGTGTTGGCATTTTTCATTTAATGGATAAAATGGACAATGGACAAAAATTAATAACAATTTAATTACTGAATTGAGCTATACAAAAAATATAGAAAAATTTTATCTATGTGGTATTTTAATTAAGTTTTATGTCGTCATACAACTGACAGTGAAAACTGCGATTTTAGATATATAATCAGAAAAGTAAAGCACATGAAGGCAATAAATACGATAAAAACGCTTTGTTTTTAAGGGGGGATATACCTTTAGACAAATAGAAATAAGTCATATTTAATGATTTTCTTAAGTTGATAACATAATTGGATCATTTTTTATTTTTCTATTTTTTGGATCAAAAATTGGATAATTTTTTTATTTTTTAGTACACCTTTGAACTCTAATAAACATTACATTTTTTTTTTTTTATAAAATCGCTGCTTTGCGGACATCGATTACTGATATTGATACTGATACTGATACTGATACTGATACTGATACTGATACTGAACTGATACTGATACTGATACTGATACTGATACTGATACTGATACTGATACTGATACTGATACTGATACTGATACTGATACTGATACTGATACTGATACTGATACTGATACTGATACTGATACTGATACTGATACTGATACTGATACTGATACTGATACTGATACTGATACTGATACTGATACTGATACTGATACTGATACTGATACTGATACTGATACTGATACTGATACTGATATACTGATACTGATACTGATACTGATACTGATACTGATACTGATACTGATACTGATACTGATACTGATACTGATACTGATACTGATACTGATACTGATACTGATACTGATACTGATACTGATACTGATACTGATACTGATACTGATACTGATACTGATACTGATACTGATACTGATACTGATACTGATACTGATACTGATACTGATACTGATACTGATACTGATACTGATACTGATACTGATACTGATACTGATACTGATACTGATACTGATACTGATACTGATACTGATACTGATACTGATACTGATACTGATACTGATACTGATACTGATACTGATACTGATACTGATACTGATACTGATACTGATACTGATACTGATACTGATACTGATACTGATACTGATACTGATATGATACTGATACTGATACTGATACTGATACTGATACTGATACTGATACTGATACTGATACTGATACTGATACTGATACTGATACTGATACTGATACTGATACTGATACTGATACTGATACTGATACTGATACTGATACTGATACTGATACTGATACTGATACTGATACTGATACTGATACTGATACTGATACTGATACTGATACTGATACTGATACTGATACTGATACTGATACTGATACTGATACTGATACTGATACTGATACTGATACTGATACTGATACTGATACTGATACTGATACTGATACTGATACTGATACTGATACTGATACTGATACTGATACTGATACTGATACTGATACTGATACTGATACTGATACTGATACTGATACTGATACTGATACTGATACTGATACTGATACTGATACTGATACTGATACTGATACTGATACTGATACTGATACTGATACTGATACTGATACTGATACTGATACTGATACTGATACTGATACTGATACTGATACTGATACTGATACTGATACTGATACTGATACTGATACTGATACTGATACTGATACTGATACTGATACTGATACTGATACTGATACTGATACTGATACTGATACTGATACTGATACTGATACTGATACTGATACTGATACTGATACTGATACTGATACTGATACTGATACTGATACTGATACTGATACTGATACTGATACTGATACTGATACTGATACTGATACTGATACTGATACTGATACTGATACTGATACTGATACTGATACTGATACTGATACTGATACTGATACTGATACTGATACTGATACTGATACTGATACTGATACTGATACTGATACTGATACTGATACTGATACTGATACTGATACTGATACTGATACTGATACTGATACTGATACTGATACTGATACTGATACTGATACTGATACTGATACTGATACTGATACTGATACTGATACTGATACTGATACTGATACTGATACTGATACTGATACTGATACTGATACTGATACTGATACTGATACTGATACTGATACTGATACTGATACTGATACTGATACTGATACTGATACTGATACTGATACTGATACTGATACTGATACTGATACTGATACTGATACTGATACTGATACTGATACTGATACTGATACTGATACTGATACTGATACTGATACTGATACTGATACTGATACTGATACTGATACTGATACTGATACTGATACTGATACTGATACTGATACTGATACTGATACTGTTACTGATACTGATACTGATACTGATACTGATACTGATACTGATACTGATACTGATACTGATACTGATACTGATACTGATACTGATACTGATACTGATACTGATACTGATACTGATACTGATACTGATACTGATACTGATACTGATACTGATACTGATACTGATACTGATACTGATACTGATACTGATACTGATACTGATACTGATACTGATACTGATACTGATACTGTTACTGATACTGATACTGATACTGATACTGATACTGATACTGATACTGATACTGATACTGATACTGATACTGATACTGATACTGATACTGATACTGATACTAATACTGATACTGATACTATTTATATTGGCTGTTTAATCAAATATCCAGATTTTCGACTTTTTTTGAAACGATGCTTTTTACGCCTCGTTCTGTGATTTGCTTGAGTGAAATCTCAAAAACGACACTTTTTAATTTCGACAGCATTTTTCTTAGATATTGATATTTCTTTGTTCCTTGCGTCTATTATAAGAAGAACATGTATTTTCAATATATTAAAAATATTTCCTCGATCTTCCGCTTGGGATTCGAACTCGCATCGTTGTGATTAGGATATCAATATACTATGCACTGATCCAAAAGCCTCTATTACGGACATTTGTTGGTTCAATATCAAGTATAATATCAAGTAATAAAATTAACTGGTGTGAATATTAACGTGAGTTTTTAATTTACTTTATGTTATTTAAAACTTTTTTATTTAAAAGCTAATTTATTAAAAAACACCACTAAATTATTAAATCTATGAAACTTCAAAAAAACTTCGCTTCTCTCGTATGTCCAATGACGCACCTCTGTATTTTTCAACAGTTTTGACTTCAAAAAATTATTTTTCCACACGATATTTTTAAACTTTTAAATGCATTCTACCAGTACTAAGTACTATCAACAACTTTTTGAGTTACAGCACGAGCATTTTTTGAAAAAGTATTTTTGAGATAATCACGTTTAAGGTTTCGAGACGGTATAACAATAAGTTTAAGTGACTTACGGGTCAATCTGCGATTACAAGTCCATACAATAGCCCTACGGCATTTTGGAAAAGCTGATTATCTTTCAGGTGCTGCTGTTTTTGAGCTGTACGAGCTGCTTTTGTCTCGTTGAGACTCTTTCGGTTCTGCTTAGCTACTCGTGCCTCATTGGTGTTTTTAGCGAAAACTTTGCAATAGGTGCCAATAATTATGTTTAATACTCAATACTTAATACTTAATACTTAATACTTAATACTTAATACTTAATACTTAATACTTAATACTTAATACTTAATACTTAATACTTAATACTTAATACTTAATACTTAATACTTAAAACTTAATACTTAATACTTAATACTTAATACTTAATACTTAATACTTAATACTTAATACTTAATACTTAATACTTAATACTTAATACTTAATTCTTAATACTTAATACTTAATACTTAATACTTAATACTTAATACTTAATAATTAATACTTAATACTTAATACTTAATACTTTATACTTAATACTTAATACTTAATACTTAATACTTAATACTTAATACTTAATACTTAATACTTAATACTTAATACTTTATACTTAATACTTAATACTTAATACTTAATACTTAATACTTAATACTTAATACTTAATACTTAATACTTAATACTTAATACTTAATACTTAATACTTAATACTTAATACTTAATACTTAATACTTAATACTTAATACTTAATACTTAATACTTAATACTTAATACTTAATACTTAATACTTAATACTTAATACTTAATACTTAATACTTAATACTTAATACTTAATACTTAATACTTAATACTTAATACTTAATACTTAATACTTAATACTTAATACTTAATACTTAATACTTAATACTTAATACTTAATACTTAATACTTAATACTTAATACTTAATACTTAATACTTAATACTTAATACTTAATACTTAATACTTAATACTTAATATTTAATACTTAATACTTAATACTTAATACTTAATACTTAATACTTAATACCTAATACCTAATACTTATACCCAGCTCGTTCATAAGCTTCAAAATGAAAGTGTAGGCTTCATTAAACATTCTAGCAGCAATGCAATCTGAAATTTAGACAATTTTTAGCCCGGAATTGAGGTGCTTCGGGCATATTCGTCAAACTTTCACGTTGAAACTTTCGTTGGTATACTTAGTATGTCCACTAAGCATCTTTTCAATAAATCAACTTTACATAGATCAGTGTAAATTGGTAGAAGATGCTCTTTTATTTCATCGCCAAGTAATAGAATAGATATTCAAGTTCAGGATCTTTGTGACTACCTGAAAAGTGACAGTTACGGACTCGAAGTTTTTAACCTTCACTACGTAAATATTCAATATTTCGCTTTTTTCTTTTGACAATATATTTTTTAAATTCAAAATATACATTTTTTTTGCATTTTTTCGAAACTATGAAGGAGTCTCGCCACTTAATAAGCCAACTAGGGCTTAGTGCTCCTATTTTCTCCATCTCAAAATTTATCAGCAATACTACGTAGAAACTGCTCTTCACAGTCAATTAAAGCAGAATCCACCCAGGACTTGAGCGTCCTTATCTGTCGCTCAGAACATGCCGATATACTTTTTTTATTATTAAGTATTTTATGTAAACATAGTATTTTCTCTGATTTAAAAAAAAGTTAATAAAAATTGTATGTCGCATTGCCACACAAAATCAAGCATATTCGCTTTTAATTTTTTATATCTCATTGCGCCACTCAACTCGTCATACAAACTTTCATCGCTCACATCAATATTATGCTATTGCTTAAATCGAATTTAACACAGTTCGTCATCGAGTTGTTGTGACAATTGTTCAGACAGTGTGATTCTGAAAAACTTTGATAACGACTTACAAAATTACAGTTTTGTTATGCAGTCTGAACCAGGCATAATAACAACAACAAATTTTAGGAAATAAGGTGGCTTTTTTAATATGTGAACAAACATATTTTCAATTGAAAAAGTTTGGAATTTTAACATCTAAAAACACTTACCATATTTTTGAAAGTATTGAAAAAATTTCTATACTTTTTCAATGGTACCTCATTTATTAAAATCGGTCCATATTTTCGCAGCGAATGGCTAAAAAATAAAATTCCTATAGTCAAAATTTCAATCAAATCAAAGAAGGTGGGTGGAACATTTCTTTAACTATGTTAATATAACAATTAATTTTTAATCAAAGCCATTTAGTTCCTAGCGATTATGTGCTTAAGCTTCTATATATTTATATTTTTACTAACTGAAATGGAAATTCTACTTTATAACTACTAATATAGATACTGAGCTATAAAGGAATATAAAATCGCTTCCGTTTCCTGTCGCAATTAATTTCCTGATTAGTGAATGAGGGTAAACCTTTTCTTAATACTCCTATATATGTTCAGAAAATTTTTGAAATTTTTCTGACTTTAATAACGAATAAACCATTATTTCCCTACTTTTGTTAAATAAAGTAAATTTGCTCGCAATGCTATCACGCAGTGGGTTTTAATAGAAAAAAAATAGAAGTTGTAATACTTTTAATGCTTCATCAGCATTACCAGCATTAGTTACAAAATAATACTAAATAAAAATATACAAAAACAAAATGAAAACAAACAATAATAATGCCAATACCAATACAAAAGTAAGCTAATATAAAACCCAATTTAGACTTCGAAGACCTGAGCCTCATTTATATTTATAAATGCATGGAAAAAAAAGATGAAGGTAAAGTATATAGCACCAAAACGAACAAAAATGTACAAATGAAAAAAAAAAAAAATAAGGAAAAGAGTGGCAATAAAAATGTACAACAAAACAACTACAATAAAAAACAGAATGAAAGGAATAACTTTCCATTGAGGAAAGAACAAATAAAACACCACAATAACTCGGTAAAATAAATATATGACGTATAAGGAAAAGCAGCAGCAGCAGCAGGAGCAAAGGATAAGAAGGAATTCATCAAACTTACGCAACGAGATAGCAAAATTATTTCAAATATGTATAAGTAAGGAGGAAGCGGAAGAGTATGCGCGGTAAGCGATACTATAAAAGAGGCAACCACAACAAAAACACCAAAATAAACAACACAAAAATACTACATCCACATATATATGTATATATATATATATAGGTACTTGTACGAGTATGAGAAAAATATGCCCAAATGATGCTTTATTTTTAGTAATAAAGGCTGCTGCCTCCATCAACATCAGCATCAACGCCGAGTTGATAGACAGTGTTTTTCCGTTGCACACTGAAGAAGAGTGGCATTTAGTAATATAATGAAAACGCCAAATTTATGGCTGTATGCAGGAGTTGGGCAGGCAATATAAATAGCATGATGCCTTTGCCAAATATTTGGTCGTCGGGTGTTAGGAGTGTGCGTATGTTTACACTCTATCACTGTGTGTGTGTGTGTGTATATGTGTGTGGGCCTATTTTGGCAACTTGTGGTTTTTATAACAAAGCAAATGTTTATTTAAGCAACCCGACTAGGACGACGTGTGAAATTTCATTATATTTTGGCATTTTTTATATCCATTTTTATTGCTTTTATAGAATTGCTTTTCTTTAATAAAAAATAAGTAAAACAAAAAAGATATAACCATTAGGTAATGCAACATCATATAAATTGACATTCACAAAACAAAAAAGTTGGTACTCTTTCATAAGCATATCGTTTGTTGTTTGAAAACTTGTATTTAAATATATCATACTTTACTGTAGAAAATTCCGATAATGAACATGCTGTATATCCATTGACTTATTCCATGTAGTATTTTGCAAAGTTGAAGCAATATTTTTGTGAATTTGTACGATTGAAAATTTTGTAGGATTATGTATCTTTGCGTTAATGCAGAAACTCAAAGTTCTGCCGAGTTATGTTCGCACCTTTTCACATATATTTGTTTAATTTACTTTTATGTGTGATTTAAACGAATCTTGGTGTAATTATCAGATTATATTGCAGATTGATAGCTTTTTTAATATGTAATAAAAAAATCGACATTTTGACGTTATAACGATTTTTTATTAGCAAAATAAAAATACTAATGACCATAGAAACCGAAATGATTCCAAAGTTAACAAGTGGCGTCCTTTTTATTTTAATCAGAGTTATTAATCCTCTTGGAAACAGTTCTGTTACAAGAGGCTATGGATACAATTATACCCTGAATTCGTATTATTTTAAATGGTTGCATAAGTCTTTCACCTATGCCCACAGCTTGGAATAAAGCATGGGTGGTCTTTTTGGTTAGTTCTATACCTCCGCAATAACCTTGACTTTGCACTACTATCGGCTTCACAACATGCCTATAATAAAAGAAAATCCGTGGAAACGGCTATACACATGCTGGTCGGGACCATAGAAAGATTCTTCTTAGTAGTTACGATATGGCGATTCTGGCTCAGGAGGCGCGGAGGTGCAAGCCGATGACGTCATGCCCGGCACTCAAGTATGAATGGATTTCTGCTTGTGCTGGTGGACGGACAGACAAAAAACCGCAAGTTGTTTTTGCTTTAAGCGTTGATCATGTTCTTATCAGTGTTTATATGTTTTATGATTTTTTTCATAACCCTAGCATTAGTTATAGCAGTGACTCAAAATTCTGCTGGCTGACTTTAGCTGAAATGATATGACTTGCTATATGAAAATATATGTATTAATATGGGTTGAAGCAATTTAGATACGGCGATGGTTGAAGGGGGAAATAAATGTTTATAAATTTAATAAAGTTGGTAAGTATTAGGTGGGAGTCTTTGTTTTGAGCTTTTAAAAATTGGCAAGTTTGATGTATGTCTTTGCTTTAATCTTTTTAAAATTGATAAGCTTGGGGCATGTCTTTGCTTTAAGCATTGGTCATAATTTTATACACTACATTATCGGTAGTGGTAGTCAAGCGAGTTCTTATCAGTGTTTGCATGTTTTGTTTTTCTTAACCCTCGCATTAGTTATAGCAATGACTCAAAAAATAAATATATATTTATAAGACTTCTAACGTAGACTGCGTGGTGGCATACTTATCAGAGTTCGCATGAGTAAACGAAATACATAGCAACCAAGAAGTTTCTAGAAGCTTCGAGATGCAGAAACGTCGAGAACATTTTAGAAGTTGACAACATCACAAAAAAAAAAAAAAAAAAAAAATTTTTTAAGTCAAAGGTGTTAAGTCTCAAGCTTCATGGTGTGAGAGAGAGAGAGAGAGAGAGAGAGAAAGGGAGAGAGAGAGAGAAAGGGAGAGAGAGAATTTAATAGTAAGAGAGAGAAAGGGAGATAGCAAATAGCGCGATCCTATACAAAGAATACTTCAGAATCAACCTAACCTAAGCCAATGCCAAGAAGAGTCAGGAAGTTTCTAGAAGCTTCGAGATGCAGAAACGTCGAGAACATTTTAGAAGTCGACTTATGTTATTGTATGCCGATGACGTCACCCATACCCATCCTGGTACGGATTTTAATTTTATTTCATTTCAATTTCAATACTAATTTCAAGGTTAAAGTGATAAGAGCCAAGCTTTATAGTAAGCGCACTCATAACCCGCAAGTTCAAGATAAGGCAGCAATGGACAAGTTCAAACATGTTTTTTGTGTTACTTCTAAAATAAATAAACAATTTTTACGGTCAAGTGCAAGCGCAAAAAAAGAAGATAAGAATTTAAAGTTGATATGTCAAAAACTAAGCTAAGCTAACCTAAGCTAATAAAAGCTAAGGCTGCGTTTATAGTGAACGCCCATAATCGGCTGCTTTTTTATAATGATTCTTGTTGTTGTTGTTCTTACTGTTGCTATTGTTGTTCTTACTGATGTTGTTGTTGTTGTTGTTGTTGTTGTTGTTGTTGTTGTTGTTGTTGTTCTTGTTCTTGTTCTTGTTGTTCTTACTGTTGTTGTTGTTGTTGTTCTTACTCTTGTTGTTGTTGTGGTTGTTGTTGTTGATGAGGCTGTTTTACTAATAAAAATAGGCAATCTAAAGTTACTAAATAAATAGCTAAACTTCTTTAATTACACTACATTTTGAGCCCAATTTGGTCACATCTGTTGATAACCAAGATAAGCTATGGAAGCTACGTCCAATTACGGATCATCTCAAGTCAAATATGTTGAAGAACTATCACCCAACACAACATTTATCTTACGATGACAATGGACGACACGGTTGCAAGCAGTTTTTTTTTAAAGGTAAACCAATCGGCCAAACGGTTACATGTTAAATTTTGACATATATCAAGGCAAGAACCCACGTTGTACCAATCCATATGATGAACGATTCGGAAAATGTGCAGCACCACTTATAACTATGATCGATGACTTTCAGATGATTTGAAAGGCCTTATTGAATATTTCATTCATATTGAATTATTGTTTGATTGATTATCGATATTGTGATTGATTGATTGATTGATTATCGATCAGTTTAAGCAGGTAGCTGTAGAACAGCACAGATCAGTTTAAGCAGGTAGCTGTAGAACAGCACAGATCAGTTTTAGCAGTTAGCTGTTGAACAGTACAGACCAGTTTTAGTCGGTAGCTGTAGAACAGTACAGACCAGTTTTAGCAGTTGCTGTTGATCAGTACAGACCAGTTTAGCAGATAACTGCTAAAACTGGTCTGTACTGTTCTACAGCTACCGGCTAAAATGGTCTGTACTGTTCTACATCTACATGCTAAAATGGTCTGTACTGTTCAACAGCTACCGGCTAAAATGGTCTGTACTGTTCAACAGCTAACTGCTAAAACTGATCTGTGCTGTTCTACAGCTACCTGCTTAAACTGATCGATAATCAATCAATCAATCAATCACAATATCGATAATCAATCAAACAATAATTCAATATGAATGAAATATTCAATAAGGCCTTTCAAATCATCTGAAAGTCATCGATCATAGTTATAAGTGGTGCTGCACATTTTCCGAATCGTTCATCATATGGATTGGTACAACGTGGGTTCTTGCCTTGATATATGTCAAAATTTAACATGTAGCCGTTTGGCCGATTGGTTTACCTTTAAAAAAAAACTGCTTGCAACCGTGTCGTCCATTGTCATCGTAAGATAAATGTTGTGTTGGGTGATAGTTCTTCAACATATTTGACTTGAGATGATCCGTAATTGGACGTAGCTTCCATAGCTTATCTTGGTTATCAACAGATGTGACCAAATTGGGCTCAAAATGTAGTGTAATTAAAGAAGTTTAGCTATTTATTTAGTAACTTTAGATTGCCTATTTTTATTAGTAAAACAGCCTCATCAACAACAACAACCACAACAACAACAAGAGTAAGAACAACAACAACAACAACAGTAAGAACAACAAGAACAAGAACAAGAACAACAACAACAACAACAACAACAACAACAACAACAACAACAACATCAGTAAGAACAACAATAGCAACAGTAAGAACAACAACAACAAGAATCATTATAAAAAAGCAGCCGATTATGGGCGTTCACTATAAACGCAGCCTTAGCTTTTATTAGCTTAGGTTAGCTTAGCTTAGTTTTTGACATATCAACTTTAAATTCTTATCTTCTTTTTTTGCGCTTGCACTTGACCGTAAAAATTGTTTATTTATTTTAGAAGTAACACAAAAAACATGTTTGAACTTGTCCATTGCTGCCTTATCTTGAACTTGCGGGTTATGAGTGCGCTTACTATAAAGCTTGGCTCTTATCACTTTAACCTTGAAATTAGTATTGAAATTGAAATGAAATAAAATTAAAATCCGTACCAGGATGGGTATGGGTGACGTCATCGGCATACAATAACATAAGTCGACTTCTAAAATGTTCTCGACGTTTCTGCATCTCGAAGCTTCTAGAAACTTCCTGACTCTTCTTGGCATTGGCTTAGGTTAGGTTGATTCTGAAGTATTCTTTGTATAGGATCGCGCTATTTGCTATCTCCCTTTCTCTCTCTTACTATTAAATTCTCTCTCTCCCTTTCTCTCTCTCTCTCCCTTTCTCTCTCTCTCTCTCTCTCTCTCTCACACCATGAAGCTTGAGACTTAACACCTTTGACTTAAAAAATTTTTTTTTTTTTTTTTTTTTGTGATGTTGTCAACTTCTAAAATGTTCTCGACGTTTCTGCATCTCGAAGCTTCTAGAAACTTCTTGGTTGCTATGTATTTCGTTTACTCATGCGAACTCTGATAAGTATGCCACCACGCAGTCTACGTTAGAAGTCTTATAAATATATATTTATTTTTTGAGTCATTGCTATAACTAATGCGAGGGTTAAGAAAAACAAAACATGCAAACACTGATAAGAACTCGCTTGACTACCACTACCGATAATGTAGTGTATAAAATTATGACCAATGCTTAAAGCAAAGACATGCCCCAAGCTTATCAATTTTAAAAAGATTAAAGCAAAGACATACATCAAACTTGCCAATTTTTAAAAGCTCAAAACAAAGACTCCCACCTAATACTTACCAACTTTATTAAATTTATAAACATTTATTTCCCCCTTCAACCATCGCCGTATCTAAATTGCTTCAACCCATATTAATACATATATTTTCATATAGCAAGTCATATCATTTCAGCTAAAGTCAGCCAGCAGAATTTTGAGTCACTGCTATAACTAATGCTAGGGTTATGAAAAAAATCATAAAACATATAAACACTGATAAGAACATGATCAACGCTTAAAGCAAAAACAACTTGCGGTTTTTTGTCTGTCCGTCCACCAGCACAAGCAGAAATCCATTCATACTTGAGTGCCGGGCATGACGTCATCGGCTTGCACCTCCGCGCCTCCTGAGCCAGAATCGCCATATCGTAACTACTCTTCTTAGATAATGAATTTACTCTGGTTGCCTTCTTAAATTTAGAATTAGCTTCCAACAACGTAACGCCACAATCAATACGACGAGCATTAGTCGTACAAGGTGTGAACAAGATCATTACTAATCTTATAGATAAGCTACTTAATAGTATAATAGTTTTATCGGACCTGGGCGCATACAGCGCTATCAGATCTGCCACAAGAAGCACATCTCAAGGTGGTGTTCTCCCTCCACTCCTCTGTAATTTGGTAGTCAACAACGTACCCAACCAACAATTACTATCTTTATTTAATCCAAAAGACTTCTTAAAGAGAAATAAACTTTAAGCGAAATCTGTGAGGTATAAATACGATCAAATATTTTTTATCAGCATTATGTATATATACAACACTACCAACACTATTTTAATAAAAAGCTAGTAGAGAATGGAGCTTCGGTAGGGTACCAAAACTAATATACACCCCCGCGGCCGAATTCAAGTATATCCGAAGTCTTTAGTCACGACACACGATGGAATTCAGTTTTATGTATGGAGGACTGAAAGACGGGCGGCAGACAAGAAGCGGTTTAAATTATTAACTGGCAACCCTCTCATATGAGTAAGAAGCACTTGCAATCATAAAAGCACTCAAAAAATGGCGTGTATATTAAAAAGATTTGAAGTTTAAGGTTGTGACCGATTGTAATGCTTTTGCTCAGACTATTTAGTAAAAAGATGTACCGGATAGAGTAATGCGTTGGGCGATGTATTTACAAGAATTTAATTTTGAAATAGAACATGGGTCAGGAGCACGCATGAAGCATGTGAATGCACTTAGCCGCGTTTACTGTCTCTTGGTCGAAGACTCGCTAAAGCATCGTATAAGAGAAGCGCAGGGAAATGGTGACTGGTTGAGGGCAATCAAAAAAATCTTGGCAGACGGAGAATACAAAAACTTTTTCTTGAAAAATTATATAATATATAAAGATCCAGTTAAGGAACTTCTAGTCGTTCCATCTGTTATGGAGGAAGAAATCATTCGACTGGCTCATCGCCAAGGTCATTTTGCAGCTAAGAAAACGCAAGACTTGATTGAAAAATACTATTTTATACCTAATTTAGCCTCGAAAGTCGGAAAAATCGTGAAAGGGTGTATCGAATGTATAGTTACAGCTGCGAAGCTAGGTAGTAAAGAAGGATTTTTCACACCAATAGACAAGGCTTATGAACCTTTAGGTACGCATCACATAGATCACGTCGGTCCGCTTACAGATATTAACAAGAAATGTAACCATATTCTTGTAGTTATTGATGGTTTTTCGAAGTTTGTGTGGCTATATCCGACCAAGTCGACGGGGAATGGGGAAGTAATAGGGAAGCTAGAGCAACAGGCTGCCATTTTCGGAAATCCTAACCGTATTGCTACCGACAGAGGAACTGCATTTACTTCTAATGCATTTCAGCAGTATTGCCAACAGAAAAATATTTAACACCTTTTGATTGTAACCGGTGTACCAAGAGGTAACGGCCAAGTTGAGTGCGTTCATAAAATAGTCATTTCAATGTTATCGAAGCTTTGTCAAAGTAGCCCTGAAAACTGGTATCGTCACGTGAGCAAAATCCAACAAATCATCAATAGCACAGTACCTCGTAGTACGAAAGCATCTCCTTTCAAAATTTTTACTGGTATTAACATGCGGACTGTAGATTACCCTAACTTGTGACAATATTTAGAAGAAGCAACTATTGATGAATTTGATGCTGAGCGGGATACTTTTAGAATCATTGCACGCGAAAATATATTAAAAATACAACAAGAAAAGCGTAAATCATTTGACCGTAAACGTAAGCCTGAAACTTCTTATAATGTTGGCCAGTTGGTTGCAATAAAGCGAACGCAATTCGGTTCAAATTTAAAATTAAAATCGAAGTATCTCGGTCCGTATCGAGTAACTGATAAATTAAACCATGGTCGCTATAAGGTAGAAAAAGTAGGAGAAAACGAAGGAGCTTTTCAGACGGTTACAGTATCTAAATTCATGAAACCATGAATTCAATCTTTCAAGTCGAATGATTCTTCAGGACAGCCGAATGTAGGACTGAAAGACGGGTGGCGGACAAGAAGCGGTTTAAGTTATTAACTGGCAATACTAACATACTGAACTGAACGATCCTTTCAAAAGCCAAGGAACGTAAACACGACGCGGACAGAAGAAAACCGAACTCGCGGCAGTAGCGTCGTGCACATCGATGAACTCGGTTAACTTACTCGACTCTGTGATTTTATTTCATACTTTATTAAATGTGTCAACCTTATCAATAATAATATTCATATTAAAGCAACTATGTTTTATATAAAAATAAAAAGAAATTAATGGTGTTTTTATTTAAATGGAACTACATATATATATACGAAAGTTTTCTTATTTTGATGACGTCACTTTGTATGGGAGGTAGGCGTGGTTTCCATCTTTTTGCCGAATATCATAGTTATGGTTCACATTATATACCAAAGCTCATGTGCAAAATTTCAAGACATTTCCTTAATTTTTGTGGATTTTCAAGAGATTTTACATTAATGAAAATGCCACATTGTATAGGAGGTAGGCGTGGTTTCCATCCGATTTGGCTTTTTTTCGAACTTCATCTTCATTTTTTAAAAAATGCTTGTATTTTGAATTTCATCGCGATAGCTTTAAAATTACGGCTGTAATCGTGTCGACGGACAGACAGACGGACAGACGGACAGACAAACGGACACATGGAAATTGACTCAGAAGGTGATGCTGATCAAAAATATATATACTTTTCTATATTTGCCACGCCTCCTTATTGGCGTTACAAACGGAATGACAAAGTTAATATACCCCTTACGCAGTACGCGTAGGGATATAAAAATTGTTTTTGTTATATTCCAGTACCAACGTAACAATGATACAAATTTAATGTAACATTTTTTATTATGTTTGTAGGAAATTATTATATCTATAATAATGTATATAAAAAAAATACGAAGTGGACCTTTTCAGTCCTTGAAATAACTTTGACCGAGCTTCTTATGAGCAATTTGTTGTGTGTGTTGTGGAATGTTTGAACACAAATGATCGAGAACTGGACCTACATTCTTTATGCCGACTTCGAACGGCTTATGTTCTTAAGAAGCTTTTCATGACAGTTTTAATTCTCTGAGGCTTGCCATTGGCTGCAGAGAGGTGACGGCCGAACAGAAAAATTAATTCAATTGAAAAAACTTTCTGTGTCAGGTAGGATTTGAACCAGTATTCTCTGGCGTATGGGCCACACACATTTGAACTTGTGTGCCACATTTCGAGTCAGTAAAGTCACTTTTGTGAAATTTTAAGAGATTCCACAATTTAGATGACGTCACTTTGTATGGAAGGAAAGCGTGGTTTTAGTTAGATTTTGCCAAATTTTATAATTTGAGCTGATATTGAAAATTACAGCTAGTGCGCAAAATTTCAAGTCATTACATTAACATTTTTGTAATTTTAAGTGACCTTAAGGTTTAAATAACATCACTTTGTAAGGCGTGGTTTCCATCCGATTATGCCAAATTTCATAGACAGGGCTTAAAATAAAAATCACAGCTTTATCAAAGCAATACTTGAAGATATGTCATGGAGTTTTGAGGATTTTACTTATATTTTAAATATAAGCTTCTATGTCGTATTCCAATACATTAGCTTTAAAATTACGGCTGTAATCGTGACAAAAGACCGACGGACAGACATACGTACATGGCTAAATCGACTCAGATGGTGATGATGATCAAGAATATACTTATATATAGGTACTTTTCTATACTTGCCATGCCTTCCTATGAACGTTACAAACGGAATGTCAAAGTTAAAATTCTACTTATTAACCTCTAACTTAAAGCAATTTATTTTACCTTATATACACGTGGCGATATATATATGTATAGATGATAAATTTTATCAAAGTTTCTAAAGATCTAAGCGACAAGGTCATGTAATAAAAAGAAAAAAATTGCCTCATCGAATGAATCTACTCTTTTTCGTATTTTGATTCGTTTTACTATTTCAGCTTAACTTATAAGGACAACAAAAGATAAAAGACATAAAATGGAAAACTTTTGGTTAACCAAATATTATGCTTTAAGAAGCACAAATTATAAAATAAGCTAAACAAACAAAACACTGCACCAAATTGCTGGTATATCAGGTCCTCCATTTGCCACTTTAGATTGAATTCCATGCCCATTTAAATTTTTGTTATTTGTCTCTTTGTAGTCCTCGAAACAAGTGTTGCTTTCAATTAGTCTATGCTGTCAAAAATAACCTCCACTGAAAAGGCCAGAAAAAACAATTTCCAAATAAAAAAAAAAAAATAAAAAAAAATAAATTGCCACCATAACAAAGCAAAACTATATAAAAACAAACCGCAACCACTGCGGTCTTTCTTTTGAGCCAGTGCAGGCAGGCTTTTTTTTCGGCCGTAGCAGTTTTTTTATTTTTATTTATACCACTCTACAGTATAATAAAAAACATCAGCTACTTTGCCTAAATGTATGCTTGCAAAATGTTCAACGTTCATTCGTCGTAGTCGTAGTCGTTGACGTTGTCGTTGGCGTCGTTGTCGTCGTCCTTTCGTTCGTGTTGCAGACAATAAAATACATTTCCGACAGCACAAATTTATGTTTTCATTCAATGTTTTCTAGTCATAATTTTTTGCTTATGAGCTCTAAGAATGTCAGCTTAAATTAGTTTAGTAATATTTTTTTATTTTATTTTGCTCATTTTTTCTGTTGTTTTTTTTTTTTTTGGTTTTTTTGATAAGATTTTATTTAGTCTGCCATTACCGTCTATTAAATTAAATATATTTTTGGTGATTTATGCTTGTTTTCACTTGTATAGAAATAATAATAATGATGGCAGCAATGTTAAATAATTTTATGTTTATGTCGTTCAATGGTAACGGAAACAGCACAATATTTGATTAATCTAATATTTACGTGTTTACAAATTGGCCTTAATGATAAGATTAGCTAAAAGAGAAAAAAAAAATATGGGGTGAAAACATGCTTAAACCCTTTGAATTAAGAGTTAAATATTTAAGAATAGGGCATAAGTAAGAAAGTTACTTATGCATAAGAAACTTTCTTATTGATTTAGATTGAGACCCTTTGAGTCCAGTTTTGCTATAAATTTGAATTTTTTTTTTTTTTATTTAAGAAATTGATTTTTCCAATTTTCTAAATAATGGAAATATAGACAACATAAAAATTATTATTAATTTTTTAATAAGCGTTTCTTTATATAGAAAAATTTTATTTTTAACAAGTTTCCGCCACAGCACACAGTGGTTCACCCCATACGCAAAAAAGAAAAAAATTCATATCCAAACAGATAACCTTTTACCACTGTTCTGTATAGAAAAATTTCGGTTTAGAAAGCTAACGGAACTGCAAAAAAATAAATGCTTTTGCGGTCAATTTCAAAATTATGAGGTTAGATGCTTGCGTGTGAGAAAATCACATAAATAATAATTTGCGTTGCTCGAAAAATATTCAAGTTTGTAATTAAAATATTAAGAATTGTGTCAAAATGTGAAAGACATTTATAATGAAAGTTCAGCAGCAAGGTAAAAGTATCATTTGTGTGCAGGTTTTTATGGAACTCGATCAATTGGTTACAAGGAGAAAATTCTGTTACCAAAACGCTTACTTTATTTTTTTTTTTTTGTAGGATAACATTTTTGATTAAGATTTCAAAATAGTTTTCTTCAAAGTACTTTCCTAATTTTTTATTATTGATTTATAGAATGTTTTTGTAGTTTCAAAAGAAATTAGTTGCCCGAGTGCGCTCGTTTTGACGTAATCTCTGTTCGATGTTTTGTGTTGATAACTTTTTTTAGAAACTTTTAATATTTTTCGTAAATTCTTTAAATTCTTACGATGACTTATACATCTTAATGTATATTTTGGTTTTTTTAAACATATAATTAATAGTTGTGCTTTTTCGTTCATATAATTTTCATAATTTAGATTTTTCTAAAGATGGTCGGGGGGGAAGAGGGGGGGGGGGAGGGAGGGTGGTTACAAAATAAAATGCTTTGTTTTTAATGGAAAATCCAAATTTAAAATATTTATTAGCCATAGGGGTGGGGTTTGAACTCCCTTTAACCTCTTTTCCACAGTCTTGATTGTGTACTATATTTTTTTCATTTCTATCGTATGACCTATGTGACTATTTTTGTTTTTTGTTCGCATACTTGCTTATTTTTTCAAATTTTTCAAATGAAAGGTAGTCGTGGAACATTTTGTCGTGGAACAAAAAAAAAAAAAAACCCCGCACACCAATTTTTGAAAGTGGAAAACAACAATGTAAATATTTAGTATGCGGAAAGTGAGCGTGGAAGTTCCCAATGCCGCTCATTTTTTGTAAGGTTATTACCAGCATTAAAAATAATGTGTGTACCAAATTTCATGCTCATGAAGAATCGAATTTTTGAATTTAATCGAATTTTGGCGCATCCACAATGATTATTCTCACTTAAATTTTTGGCTTAATTTTAATATTAATTTTATAAATACTTTTAAATATAAACAATAAAAATTACAGTTTTTTCCAACGCTTTAATTTTTCTTGACATCTTTATATGATTTAATTTTTTCTAAAAAAGTACAATTTAAAATTTTTAAAATTATATAAGCAGAAATTTTTAAACCAAATAATTTCGAACAACTTTAGAGTTGGTAGCACTGAACGAATAAGCCACAGTTGAAAATAGTTAGTATAAATAGTATAATAGTTAGTTAGTATAATAGTTAAATAGTTAGTGTCGTAAATAGTTAGTTTTTTAAACCTACAAGTTAGTTTATAATTTTGTGAAAACATCATGTTAAAAATGTTATAAAATAGTCCTAATAGCAACTGTTTTGTGTAAAAATGTAATTTATGTGTTTTTAGAAAATATTAAATCAAATCCCCTGTATATGTCAACAAAAAATGATGACAGTTCGGGAAAAAATTGAATTTTTATTTTGAAAAAAATAATCAATAACGATTATAACTCCAGTTAAACAATTCAAATATTTGGTTTTAGAAAATATGCAATTGCTGTACACTGCCGAAACCAGTGATTCTATCCGGTTATGATAGATTAAGA
Source organism: Coremacera marginata (assembly GCA_914767935.1). Lineage (NCBI taxonomy): Eukaryota > Metazoa > Arthropoda > Insecta > Diptera > Sciomyzidae > Coremacera > Coremacera marginata. The sequence continues at coordinate 175,177,348 of OU612045.1, read as the reverse complement.
AAAATACAAGATTTGGGCTTATAGAGGATAGGAGATGGATGGGTGATATCTATTAGAAGAGCTTTCAATGGCGCAGGAAATGGGGGGGAAAGAGGGGAAATCGTGATTGCATATAATATGGTCTGCAGTTTCTTACTTATCTCAAAAAAAGTTACGGATATCAGATTCTGAGAGTATTATTTAAAATATTTGGAACAGTTTTTGAGATCAAAAATTTATTTTCTTCAAATTTTCTTATTGTGTAGATTAAAAAAAAAAAAATCGATTTCCATTTTAAATTATTTTTCCTATTAATTTTTGGTCAAATTTGATAATTTATTTATGTATGTTATTATATTGGAAATCTGAGCATTTTAGTGTTTTTTTAATTTTATTATCATAAATATATTAATTTCTTTATAATTTCTTTATGAATATAAAACCTTTTAAGTCGGTGCTAATATAATTATCATGCAATAACAATAGAGTTCAGCTACTACAGCTTTATCGTAGTTTTTCAGCATTAACCCATCTAAAGCCACGCCCGAGTAATCATTGAAAAATATCAATGTTATGAATACCAGTGACCACAAACAAATTAATGTGGGAAAAATTTAGCCACCAATAAATGGGTTGGGCTCAGGGACAACACAAGACGTAACAACTGACCATGCGTATACATAGATCTAATTACTCAACTAATTTGAATCTACTTTTGAGTTGACCTTTTGACAAATTAACATCAAAAACACTACAATTGTTAACAAACGAGCTCATGCGGCTTAAAGGAGCAGTAGCCATATAATTTGTTGTACTAAATGGCAAATAAATGAAGTTGTTAGCGTTTCTACTGATTCTACGGTTAGTGTTAAAATTTATATGAGAAAGAAGTTCTGGAGAATCGAATACACCTGTTATGAGCTGGTGTAAATATACGATATCTGCAGATTTCTCTCGATTACTTAAAGACTGAATTTTTAACAGTTTAAAACGATCCTCATATGGAGGAAGGTCTAATATGTCTGTTCCACCTAAGCCCCTTAGAGCAAGCCGAACAAAACGTTTTGGGATTCTTTCTATTCGATCAACATGCCCATGAGGACGCAGATTGCAAAATACAACGTTGTAGTTGTAATCATGCTATTATATTCTTTGGCCCAGCGTTTTATAAATCCAAGCATTGAAGATGCTTTTCACAAACATAATCAATGTGGATGTTAAACGATACATTAGAATCCATGCATATACCTAGGTCCTTGACGGTATCTACACGACTTAAGGCAGTATCTTTGATTTTATAATCAAACATAAAATTATTTTTTTACCTTTTTCGCGAAAAGGTCATAGTTTGGCATTTATCTGAATTTAGAAACATATTATTTTTAGAGCACCCAACTTCAAAGGATTTCAGATCAGACTGGAGTAGATCTGAATTGTCTTTAGAATCAACCGTTCTGTATATTTTTATATCATCTGCATAAATAAGCAGATGAGAGTGTTCGATGCTGTGAGTTACATCATTGATTACTTAAATAAACAGAAGTGGACCAAAGTGGCTACCCTGAGGAACACCTTATTCAGCACTTAATTCAGAAGATAATACGTCTCGGAAACGTATTTGATAAGATCGCTCCTTCAAATACGACTTTATCCACTTCACAAAATATTGTGGAAATCCCATTAACTCGAGTTTAAATAAGATAAGATTGTGTGGCTGTTTATCAAATGCCTTACTAAAGTCAGTGTAAACACAATCGACCTGGTTACCAGAATCAATTGAATTTAAGCAGAATGTTGTGAAATCGAGAAGATTAGACACAGTGGATCTGCCATTAACGAAACCATGCTGACGAGTTGCTATGACTTCCCCACAGTGAATTTTCACCCGATTTTACATGATTCGCTCAAAAAGTTTTGGAATCGATGAGAGCTTGGCGATAGGCCTATAGTTATTGACATTATTCCTGCAACCCTTTTTATAAATAGGACTTATAAATGACTTTTTGCAAAAAATTGGAAAATAACTTTCATAGAGAAAGTGGTTGACTCAAAACGGAACCGCATTGTGTTAACACTGCGGCAGGAACACCGTCGGGTCCAGCGCCAAAATCCTCATTGATCGATTCAGTATACATTAAAATATCCTCTGGAGTAAAGGATATATAATCGGATATAATCGCACTTTCATAAAACTAATGCTTTCGATCACAAAACACAATAATAGCGCTTTTGTTCATTGGGAAGTGCGCCTGTTACTCTCTGATCTTAGCTTCGAGACCTAAATCTCGTTCGTATTGGCTCGGTAACCAATATGTTCCAAGCATTATTTGTGCAGCTGTAACACACCTGTAGCATATTTAATATGAGCTTTTCAAGCTCACCCAAACCAGTAGAGTTAGAATCTTTTTGCGTGCAAAGCTTTTAAAATTACTTTTAAATTAAGATTTAAGATTACTACAGCGTCAAAAAAGCAGCATTGCGTCAAATAATTAAAGTTTAAAATAGTGCAGGCAATTATATTAAATCAAAAAAGCAAATGCTGTAACTCAGTTATGTCGAGTTATGTTAAAAATTGGCAACCTTTTAATACTATTGGTATAAGATTATTTTATTTTTATAAATATTATATCTGTTATTTTATCATATTATGTAAACTTCACAGAGCAAAAATGTTTGCGTAGATGTTTGACTACAATAAATTTTATGTATATATTGATATTTTTTGTTATGAATTTTATATGGCCGATAAAAATGAGTCAAAATGTGGCAGATCATTTGGATGGTTTTTACATTTTTTAAAACCTAAAATCGCAAAACTTTTAAAAAAAATGTTTGATTTCTGACAAGCCTGTTGAAAAAATATTTCTGTTTAAAAGAGAGTTTGTTTTCTTCTTTATTGCAAAAAAAATCATTTTTTATGGAAATTTTTTATGCAACGAAAACCTTGTAAACTTTAAAAAGGTAAAAACAAAGTTACCTAACAAAGGCATTTTTTAATAAACACAAGTTGAAAAACCGTCTAAACTTATCAACTTGATTCCACTCCACTGCAATAGTTGCATCATCACCGATATATCTACATACAATTCTGTAGAATTCCACACAACTGTAGCTGCAACGGCGTTCACTACTGTTATTTTAGAGCGTACTACATACTTTCAACTTCATGTTGCAGAATACGACGACTTAAATCAACTTAATAAGCATTGCAACAAATACTTCTCAAAGAATAACAAGTACGCGGCAGCGCTATCTATCTGGTCATGATGGTCCGCACGAGGGTTGCCAAGGCTACAACTACTACAACTTCGCCATACTGCTCAAAGCCATTAAGAGCATCTTCCAGATGATCGCTTGAATGACCACAAAACACGCGGGTTGAGGATAACCGACCAACAAGTAAAATGGCAGAAACGTGCTAGCAACATGCAAGCACGAAATAAATGAGAAGAAAAAATTTGAAAAAGAAAGGGAGGCAAAACAATAAAAAATAAAAAATGCTCTAGCAAAATAAGCAAGTCATTTTTTTTTCATTTAGAATATTCCAGGGGCCCTTAGAGCGCCATGTGTCAGTCAGTTAGGCATGACCTTCAGATAGCCTCGTATTGTCTATTATATGCAGCTTTCGAGGAACAAGATTTTCCCCCTCAAAATAGGAAAATCATTTGAAAAAATTCTTCACATTTTCCTTTGCAATTGTTTTCGCTTCGTTCTTGTTTATTACTCGCTTTGCTATGGTAAACATGCTCTATTTTATTTCCATCACCATCGACATCATTATTATGGGCATTCACTGATTCTACATCATCGTCTTTAACGTCATCATCATTAACATCGTTAGCATAATGATCATCAATATATGCTGCCGAAGCTCCTTGGTCCGTTTTTAAAACTCAAGTGTTTGCTTTAAATTGATTTTTTCTCTTATATTTTTTTATAGCATCTTTTGGGTATTTTTGCTCTACAACTTATTAAATTTTTTTTTTTTTTTGTTTTCATTGCTTAACACTTTTTAAAACTCCCGCCTTTGCCGCATTTGCCAGTTCTTTTTGTATCCTTTTGTTTATTCTTTTCGTTTCTTACTTTTCTTTTGTTTTCATCATTTGCTATGTTTACAAATCATTATCATTTTCATTTTGTAATATTTTTTTTTTTTATTTTCTGCTTCATATTCTCTGTATTTGCGGATAGTTTCATTTGTCTTTTGTGCACCTTAATTTAGTTGGAAATTTATACCTTTTTTGCTGTGCTTTGAAATCAAACAGAAACCTTTTTGCACACTTTCTGGGTTTTAGCTTTTGTGTCGTTTAATATTTTTTGGTTTAAAAATTTAACCACCCTAAAATAAATGATGAAACTTTAAAGAAACCATAAGCTGACCCACAAATGTTTAAAATTTATGAATTTATTTTGTATGCTATGTCAATATTTTAAAATTATGTAATAATACGACAGATTTTAGACTTAATACGTCAATAGATTTTAGACGAAATTTAAGGTTATATAAGCTGAAATGCTTTATATTCCTGATTATATCTTATTTTTTATGCACATTTGACAAAATAATTCAAGTGCTTTTATTGAAAACTTGTTGAGAATTAATGGTCAATATTTCAAGTTCTTAGGAAATATTTTTTTTTTTTAGAGTCTTTGCTAGAGTTGATCCTGTTCTGACGTGATATTTTACACCGTAAAAAATTTTGAACTTAATTTTAGTGAATCCTGTATTCTATATATGACGTCGATACCGAATCCATATTATAATTTAATCGACCTCAAATATTAAGAATACATTTTGTACCCTCCTTTGAGTACATTGCAATAAATGATAGTAAAGGGTGATTTATTTATAGGTTTTTTCATTTGGTTTTTTGACAGATCACGCGTGACTGGTGTCATGCTATCACCTTATTTTTATTTCGTTTTGTTGCAAAATTCATCATAGAAAGACTAAACCGTTACAACGCCTCCAAGTTATTTAGCTGTATTACGGAATTCAACGTTCTGTGAGAAATATTTTTCGTTCAATTTGAGCAATATATGGTGTACATCAGGACCGTAGCAGGATTTACCTTATGGGGAGGGTTTTTGATAAAAAAATATATAAGTAGATACCAGT